>CM068368.1:13643532-14948532 GCA_034769895.1 Magicicada septendecula
CATACTATGCTAACAGTAGACTACTGAGGAGCACACTCATTAATCACAACACATACGGTACATGAAAATATACTTATTAGACCAGTTGTTGGTTATGGAACTGAGACGTAGACATTAACAACAACAAAATCAATAAAAGACACTGAGAAGGTTTGAAAGATTGTACAACATGTTTATGGCCCAGTTAAGGAAGATGATGAATGGAGAATAAGAAATAATAATGAGGTAGATGAGCTATTGAATCATGAGTACACTGTGACATTCGTAAAGGCTCAACGTATACAGTGGATAGGTTGCTTAGAACGAATGGATGATCAGCGTATGCCAAAGAAAATCCTGATGAGTCAGTTGTATAAAAGCAGAAAGAGGGGCAGACCTGGGATAAGACGGTTGGATGATGTGCTGGAAGGTTTCAGAAGAACAAATGGCAATGGACAGGAGACATTGGAGAAGACTGGCATTAGAAGCCAGGGCTCACATTGGGCTGTAGTGCTAAAGAAGAAGAAGAACTTCATGTATACAATATAACTTCAGATATAAATTATATCATGAGAATCATGAAGTTTATATAATTAATGGCTGCATGTCATAAATTACAAGATACATTAGAGTTAAAATTGCATCTCCATGTAATTGCAATGCTAGCTCACCAAGCATCAAAAACTGTGGATATCTTCGTGAATGTATAACTTACTGAGGTGTTATCCTTAATCCAATATAAATTTGAAAGCTTAGTGAAGTTCGATATAAAAATTGTTGATCAGCTATTTTATCTGTGTTAGCAGTCTTCATAACAACTTTGTCGAATTTTGTTGCTTTGTTGTAGTAAGAACTTGATAATGGTTGCGAAACCGAAAGGCCTCGTTCGAGGGAAAATTGTACATAGCAGAGAAGCAACAAAATATGACAAAAAATTGTTGTCATTGACACAAAAGGTTTAAAAATTGTGTCTACTTATTCACCGAAACTCACAAAACCTTTTATCATTCATGCAATAAAATATAAAAATTGCAATAGAAATATACAAAGAATAATACAGCTTATACACAACTCTAGAAAGAAACATCCTACACACCACTGAGTTTCTCTTTTTTTTTCTTCCTTCTAGAAAGCTACTCTACTCCTTACGATCTCTTGGCACTTTGGCTGTTCTTCAGTCAGTCTCTTTGGCCTATAAAATGGTTTCCACTGAACTGTTGCACTTCTGTCTTGGTTTGTCTCTTAATTAATGATAAATTAAAATTCATCATGCGGAACATAGGAATGTTAAAAGAGTTAAATTTTGCTTCAATGTTAACACACAAGACTTCAAGTCATACAAGTATCACTCCATTGTTTCAGATGCAACAATCTCTGGCTAATATCAGATCATCGAAAAAGAATGCCTACCATATGTTTCAAAAATGTGGAGTTCATAAATAATGAACAGTTGGGAATCAAATAAAAGTCAAAAAAAAGATTTAAAGTTTTTTTTTTACAAATTTTAATAAATTTCTACATACAATCCACTTGTGGCTTTTTAAAAGTTATAAGTAATTTGATCTAACATGTAAACAAATAAAGGCTGTATGTACAACCGGTGACCCTGTGTGACAGGGTGACGCAGTGAAATGGTGCTGAAGTGGATCAAGGTGGGATTATCTTTAATAAAATTACACAGGCTTATGCATGATGATGTTATAATTATTCCTAGACCTCTGCTTTCTGTTAAACTGGATGAAGAGGCATACAAAATAGAACTTGGAGTGAATGAAAGTAATACCAAAATAATGTTGATATGTGTACAACACCAGTAGTATTACGTGTTTGATTACTGTTTTGAAGCAGTCTCTAGTTTCCAATACCTTTGTTCTACATCAACGAAGACCTTGATGAAAAGTAGGAAATATGGAGAAGAATTTCAGCCAGGAACAGAGCATACGTGGGCTTGTGTAAAATCTTAAGAAGCAGATAGTAAGCCAATCAACAAAGTACAGGTTGTATAAGACATTAATTAGACCAGTCGTGGCTTATGTCGGTGAAAGAAACCTGGGAACTTAACAGGTCAGCAATGGAGATGCTGGTCAATTAGGAAGATTTCAGTTCCAATTTGTGAAAATAGGATATGGGAGCAGAGAAAAAAATAGAGAATTGTATGAAGCATATGATGATCTAATACTTGGATTTCGTTGTCCATAACGTGTCCGTTACTTAACTAAATATAATTATTTCACTAACGACTCAGAACACAAAGTTTTTTATGGGTAAAAATGTAAAGTTTTACCTTATAACCTGAACTGGTTTTTGCCTTTTAAAAAGCTTCTTCAGAGGCTGCCGCTGGTAGCACTGTCCGTCTTGTTGTTGGCGACGGTATCGAGTTTTGATAGATCGATATACAAAACTACTAACAAAACAGAACACACACTATCAAAACACATACACAAAGCACAAAACAAATTCGATTTACCTAACTCGATCTTGTATATCGATCTTTCAAAACTCGATACCGTCGCCAACAACAAGACGAACAGTGCTACCAGCGGCATCCTCTGAAGAAGCTTTTTAAAAGGCGAAAACCGGTTCAGGTTATAAGGTAAAACTTTACGTTTTTACCCACAAAAAACTTTGTGTTCCGAGTCGTTAGTGAAATAATTATATTTAGATGATCTAATCATTAGCTCCTTCATTAAAATACAAATATTGAAGTGGCTAGGTTATGTCCTGAGAACAGATGACAGCAGGCCAGTCAAAAAGCTATACAAGGGTTCTCCTGATGGGCTGCAACCTACAGCATGACCTAGGAGTCGGTGGAGAGACAATGTCATGAGTGATCTCAAGCAGGTGAGAATAAACATTGCCCTTCCTCAAAACCAGTATAGATGGATGACAATTGTTGAACAGGCCAAGGGCATCTATATATGTAAATGAAGAAAAAAAGTATTCAAGGCCTATAAGGTCCACAACAGTTCCTTGAAGTGAGATGCCATCCATCCAGAATTTTCAGCACTGAAATCTTAGTAATTTGATTTTTATCCTCCCCTCCCCACCTTCAATGCAAAACATTGATTTTTATTTTATGTGTATTCATTTAATATGATTATCTTATATAAAAGTATGACTATAAATTAAATTTCAGAGTGTTTGAAAATTGTAATCAGGTTTCTTATTTACACATTTTCTTGAAATTGTATGTAGTAAGCTACACCTCCAGTCTCAGTCCATATTCTCTTCCTAACAATAAATATGGACAAAATAGTAAATAACACAAATTGATGACAATCAAAACAGTAATCAATCTCAAATCAAGTCCATTATAATTATAGCAGCAATCCATTCTTTTAGGTGAACCAAATTACAAACCTTTTCTCTTGTGCTGACCAAAAAGCCTCCCCAACAATTTTTTTCTAGTAGGGTGTTTCATGCAATCTCATAACATGGCCAACCCATCTGAGTCAACTTACTTTAAATTTTTTTACAAAATCTGGACCAAACTATAGAGACTATAATTGTACCTATGCCTGCAAGACCTATTTTCATAACAGCTCCACAAATTTCACTTAAAACCTTTTCTCTCAAAACATCCCAACACTGATTGATCTCTTTTCATGAGCAACCATGTCTCACTACCATATACAAAGACTAGCCTTATTCCTTTGCATTGTCCATACTGTACATGAGGTTTTTTGTTTGGCACAGTGGGTTAGGTTGTGAGCTCCCCTTTACACAACATGGTGTACAAGAGAGGATTTCATGAATTGATCCAGCCTGGCTCCATGCCAGGAGCACGGTTCTGTGGCTCCCTTAATGATTCACCTGCAGGACCTTATAGACTCGCTGGTGTGGTTGATAGGTTTCACTGCCCGAAAGTGTTAGCCAGATCAGTGAGGTGCCACGCCCAGATGGATGGCTTCTACAATTAGGCACTTGTACACCTCATGGTTTGCCATTCATGTGATGATATACACCCAAAGCGGCTTGAGCAGTTGCGATCTAATTAATTTAAATTTTGAATTATGTGTGGAGTTCTGATAGCCTAGCTCCATGTTTCAGGTACAGCTCCATGGTTCCCTTCAGGTTTCACCAGCAGGAGCTTAGTACTGGCATGGGCGATAAATGTCGTTGTGATCGCCTTGAGTTGTTGGCCGGAATGGAGAGCTGCCTTGCCCAGACAAACTGTTCTGGCAAGGAAACAGTTGCACACACCTTGTGGTTTCCTGTATCCTGATAACAGTATAAAGGACTCGAGCTGATTTAACTGTCTGATTTGGCAGATATTGAAATGACAAGCCATCTCCATGGGGAGATACCTGACTTGTGCCAGGTAGTGCTTCACAGATTATCAGGAAGGTGATGTGGACAGGGTTCATGTGGAGAAATACCTAACCTGAGAAATGTGTCAAGTAGTACCTGAGTGAGTCTGAAATACACCAGGGATGGGGACAGAGCTTTGTACATACTGTTAAGTTGACAAATGCGCAAGAAGTAAGATTTCTCATCCCCAGGAACAAGATGAAAACTGCAGGTAAGGAACTCAGAGGCCCTGAAGTAAAACATCTTTCCTGACATACCATGGGATCCCTGAGTGGAACCAGAGCATGTGATTTGCAATGCTGCCAGTTTACACCTTTTTGTGACTAACAGGAGAGGCTATTAAGTAGGCACCATATATTATAACGTCTGACGAGTCTAATATCATTTCGAATAATCATCTCTCTTGCGATCGTCACTGTAATTATTTCATGAAATCTATATTTTATTTGCCCCACGTTATTAGCGTCATCTTGTAACGTCTCGCGAGTATCCTACCAGTAAACTCTCTTCTTAGTTAAACCCAACGTTTGTACGTCATCTTGTAACGTTTCTCGCTGAGCTTAAGTCTCGAGTAATTTACGTCTATTTGTTATTTTTCGAAACGCTCACTTAATTGAGAGTCACAGAATTTGTTATCTTTATGTTATATGCCTTCAAAGTCGAGTGTGTGTGATTATGCAAAGATATTGAATGATTTTCTTAAATTTTGTTTATGTGAAATCAATACTGTTGTTTGACAGTAGTTAGGAGAGAGAGTGAAAAAAGGCAAAGAGAATTACTCTCTCAGTATTCAATTGAGTATTTCAAATTTTTTCCGCTAGTGGTATCAACTGATTGCTACTTTTACGAACCCATTTGAGGTTAAATGACTTCAAATGGTACGTAATAAATCCTGGATGTCCGGGCTGATGTCCTTTCTCTCCTCGATCTTCTTATAATCTGTAACTAACTACCATCTACTGGAAATAATACACATTTTATTATTTAAACCACAAGGCATTCCTTGAATTTATTTAACGCTTTTTATGGTTTCCCAAAACATGCATGGATAATCGATTCTTACATAAAACACAGAGTTAGTTCGATCTTACTTTTACAACATATATCATATAACAAATATTTTTATTTCAATTTTAATAACAAGAAAGAAATACATAATTAATTTCCCAGGGTTATTTTAGAGTTCTTTGTACTTTGAGAAAGTCAGAAATGTATACGGGTCAGTATCAAGCTTTACAGGAATTATTTTAAAATTGAGTATAATCTATATTATGCAGTTGATTTTTTGACCGCTAGAGCGCAGGTCTCTTTTCTTCACTGACGAAAAATAAACACTATTTAATGGCTTCGGCAATGTTAATAACCAAAAAACGTTTTGCTGTTTTTTGGTTAATACAAAATAAAGTGTCTGTTCACCTCTTTTCCAGAAGTACCGTATTTAAAGAGATTGTGCTGTTTCTAGTGTTATAAGTTTATAGTTGAGGTGTAATTTAGTTAATTTTTAATAGGAAACGATCTCACCAAAATGTCGAATTTCGGTAGGATAGGCTTGCAAATGGAAGTCTGGTTTTTTCAATTTTCGTCAAATTGCTGGCATGAATTATTCTGTTCGAAGGATGTCTAAGATGTAGTGGATATCACTCATTAATTTTATTAATTTGGCACTGATTATTTCCGAATGGTATTTATAAATTTCTTAATTTTTTCTAGACATTACACTTTTTTAAACTGCTCACTTCCAATATATCTGAACAGTTAAATTCAATTCTTGTTATTTAGTTACTCTTAGTAACCAAGAATTTTTATGGTTTTTTTATTGGCTAATCTATACACCTTTTAGTATATAGGCTATTAATAATTATTATTATTTCATTTCTTCTTTTTTACAAAAAATAATCCTTCATAGATTTTATCCATAATCAAATTTAATTTATTTAAGGTTTTTCTTTATATTTTTCCTTAAACTTGTACACTGGTATTTTATATTTTAATCCCTTTTATTTTGATTTATTTATGATTTATCATTCATTTAATATATCCTTACTCTACACTATTTTTTTACATGCCATCTTGTTAACATAGTATTATTTGATATATTATTATTTTATATATAACCCTGGATTATCTTACATCTAAACAAAATAATTATATTAAACAAAAATATTACTACTAGTTACAAGACCTTTGTGGCCTACACAATATAAAATTACAAAAAATACGAAAAAAATACCAAACTTGTCAATAGTATCATAGACTATTGCTACAATACTGATTTTGTTTCATCTCCAGCACAACTTTGTGAGATGCTCTTTTTTAAAGGTTTACACTTTCACCGATTACACTATGTTCCACTCTGTACACTGCACTTTTCTGGTTATTGTTTACAGTGTTTTTAGAGTACAAAGGTTCTCATAGCTTGATACCTAATCCCCATTTCTGACTTTTAAAAATGGGTGATTACTGGTTTTAACTCCGGTGATTATGTTATCATATTTGGGCAGGGGTTATGTAACGTTACAAAATATATATATATATTACTTTAATTTATAACTAAATTTACCTCAAGATATATTTTTTCCTTTAGGAACATGTTTCGGGAGTTCTTGTTCTCCCATCTTCAGCCTTCGCCATCTTGTTTCTGGTGAAGTGTTTGTGTGTTGGCTTCTGGATGTTAACAAAGAACTCCCGAAACATGTTCCTAAAGGAAAAAATATATCTTGAGGTAAATTCAGTTATAAATTAAAGTATTATATACATCAAGAAACGAACTGTAGCAGAAAGTGATTGAAATTTTTATATATATATATATATATATATATGATTACCATTCAGAGGAACCAGCAGATACAAGACGAGTTTGATATGATCAAGCTGGTGACTGTTCCATGATGCATGGGGAAGAGTTTGCTTCTGGTGCCACAAGGGTTTTTTAGGGTATTGGTCAAACAAACCACATTGTTCATTGTTTTGTAACATAACTATAAGAACTACTTGCCAACTTATTAACACTTATTGCCTTCCTGGCCAAGTTTACAAACATTATTTTAAACATCTTCATTAATCAATTAAAGTAAATACATTTAACATAATATCATACCTACTACATGTACTTATACTTAATTATTTAAATACAATTTTAACATAAATAAAAGGAGTACCACTGACTAAGTACTTCTTTAAAGCAACAGCTCCACACTTACTATCCACAAAACATAAAATAAATATCCTGTAAACACTATATCATGCCACAGCACAACACCAAGTACATTTTATAACACATTAGATATTAATTGAACAGTATATTATACTCAACTACTACACCTTAAACTCCTCCCATTAGACACAATGTTTATGTTTTACATCTCATACTACTCATTACATATTTTGGATTTAGGTACACTTTTAATGTTTTATTACTTAGTAACCTTACTAGGTACCTCTAATGCATTCTTCAGGTGAGATGGGCCCTCTTGTATTTAATTATAACATGCTTTGGGCATTGTTTTAAATCATATTTACATAGTTTTTTATGTAACGTCGGGGACCTCAACTCTGTTACGTTACAATATATATATATATATATATATATATATATATATATATATATATATATATATATAAAGTCATAATTAATTATTTAATTATAATGACTTGATAGTAACAAGGTGTATCTGCAAATTAAGGCTACATACAGCCTGCCTAACATTCACAAAAGCTGACAATTAAAAACTAAGAAAGACAGGTTTAGCATATAATGGCCAGAAAATACAAGTTACAAAAATATAAGTGCCTGTA
The DNA here is from genome assembly GCA_034769895.1 of Magicicada septendecula. Classification (NCBI taxonomy): domain Eukaryota; kingdom Metazoa; phylum Arthropoda; class Insecta; order Hemiptera; family Cicadidae; genus Magicicada; species Magicicada septendecula. The sequence continues at coordinate 13,651,618 of CM068368.1, forward strand.
CAATTTTATTCAATGTAAAATTTTATAATCTGAAAATATTAAATATATAAATTTTAAATAAATATGAAATTTTAATTTCAGCCACATGTGCATATATTAAAAGAGAATGCTGTATTCATCCGGCTGCAGGAGTGTACCAGAGCAAGCCTGACTTGACAAAAAATGACCCGTAGAGAACCTGCATGATATGGCACCAACAGGTGCCTACCTTGTGAATAGAAAAACAATTTATAAAATGACAACCCAGAAACAGAATAAAAAAAACCCCCAGCCCTTGTGTGCAGGAAAAATGATTAAATGTAAAACCCCGGTAATAACCTGAGAATGAAATCCGAACCAGCCGGTTCGGATTCACGAAAACCATACCCCTATACTTAATTTAAAAGGTCTCCCCTACAACTTTTGCACCCATTATACGGAACGAAAACCGCTCTGGTATCCTCCCACAGGTCATTCTACAATTGTACTTGTTGAACTGTATTATAATGTTTAAGCTACATTGAAAATGTCTTGCTGACGAACCCCTGATTGAACCATGTCACTGTATAAAGTTAAACTGATATTGCACATACACCTCCCATAGTATTTTCTGCGGGCCAGGATAGAATAAAAAGAGTTAATATCACCTCATATGAAGCGGGCGGTTCCATGATTGTTAGCGGCAGCTGCTTCTCCCTCCTCGGTTACAGAACGAAGCTTTAGTGGTTCATGGTTTGGTGAAGGTGACAGCACACCAAGCTTTGGTCAGGTCTCCGTCATAGGCGAGAACCCTGCATATTCGGAATGATTAATGTACTGTTCACTAAAGCTTACACACGTCATGTATAAGGCATGTATGCCCAACACCAGAACTAGACGCTCCCAACCAATTTAATATAGTGCATAAAATTTAGGTTATACATTCCCCCATTTATATTTTAATAAATCATCATCATTCACTCATAACCTGGCACAATAATGAGGCACGCACACAGGCATGACCAGCCGTAACTTATCTCGACATGCACCCTGTCCCTGGCCACGTGGCATTACGTTCGATCACCAATTTTGCAAAATAACGGATACTTTAAAGGCCCATCAGCTACAGACAATTAACACTTGCACAGTACTTCATCTAGGGCGGTCTTAAAGTTTACAAATGAATAAATTACTTAGAAAAAAGTTCATACTTCCGGCTACACACATGCGTTCATACATAGTTAACAAGGTCCCCAGTTTTCACTAAATTTCTTAATTTTCTTACATCTCTTAACAATGCTGAATGATCAATGAGTTAATACAATTAATAGGCGGTATTCAAATAGAACAAAATTAATTAAATATCTCACAGTACCCACACACATCTGATCACGCCATGTGCTTTATATCTGTCCGCATCTGGATTATTTAAGGTTTAAATTTAAAATTTTCACTACCAATTATTATATATTGTAACAGTACCAAAATATGGTAGTCACATACTATAAATAAATATGACGTCAAGTATGATAAGAGACATGGGAACATATTTAAATGAACAAAGATAAGTATATAAGTTGTGTATCTACAAAACTAATAATAGAAGAATCCAACAATGAAGACGAGAATGTGAATATGTCAACCTTAATTATAAAACGTAAAAAGAAAATGACACAAGACCAAAACAAAATACTAATAAATAGACCCAATAGGATCCAGCAGTGAGGGGAATCAATGAAAATAATATCCAGCAGTGAGGGGAATCAATGAAAATAATATCCAGCAGTGAGGGGAATCAACGAGACAAGGATCATCAAGCTACAACGACAATGGAAATAAAATGAAAACAGCGACTACCATGAAATTTGGAATTAAGAAGAAAGAAGAAGGACCAAGAAGAAGGATGAAGAGAAACCAAAGACGTAAGGAATCAATGAACCATATATATTTTAAAGAAGAAACAGTCAGTGACAAAAGAAATAACTATAAGTGTGACATGAAAACCAGTGTGATCATTTAAAGAAACACAAACAATAAAAGTGTACTTAATACAAATGTGAAACCGGTGAATAACTGATTATTTCAACTGAAAACCACACAAACAATTACAGTGAGGAAGTTTACAGTGTGAAAGAATAGGTTAATTTCATGATGAGGCAACAAAGGTTAAAAAATAGTCAAATAAACACAAACAATGAGTGTGACTGATTTAACAAAGTTGTGACCAACACACATAATTATAAGACCACCAGATCAGAACATATAAAACAATCATATTATTGTTTATATCAAAAAACTGACAACAAATAGAGAATATTTGTTAAGTGTCAAACATGACAGGAATTTAGATTCCACAATTGACCAGAGAAAAACATTGTAAGTAATATAAGAAAGATTTGTATTAGTGTATTAGAAGGAGTTGTAAACATTTGTAACAAATTAGTGAAGGTATTATGTTAATATACCATAATGGAGTCAGTTTAGGTGTAGGTAGATACTGCACTAAAACCGATGATACATTGTTACAATACCCACAAGGAAGTAACCTATTATAACAGAAAATGATACATATTAGTATAAATATATGATCATCAAGTAAATATAAAGAAACAATATAATGTATAAGACAAAACAATGTAAACAAAACAAGTCAGACATAGTGACACAGTCAAAGACAGAAATAAGACAATGTACCAATTTAGTTAAGCAAACTACAGTATTAAAACTAATGTAAATGTTTATCAGAATAGTACCAGTAGTGAAAGGAATATATGATAATACTTTGAGAACAAGTTTTGAACATGTTAAGAACAGTATTATGACTGAATTATTGTAAACAAAATAACCATGTATATATGACCAAATGTAAGCTAAACCAGTGTATAGCAAGTTAGTTAAAGAAAATACTGTACTAAATATTGAGAACAAGGTATTACAATTATTACCAGTAGCAAGAGGAAATATCAGAGCTACTTTGAGAACAAATAATGACCACTAAAACAATCATATTGTACATAAACATTTGAAAACCAAATGTCCAATGTGAAAAAGGACAGAGGTAAACAAACAATGACCAACCAGCTAGTTATGAAAAATATAACTAGTAAACCTATGTAAAAGTAATTGGAAACATTACTAAAAGTTAGATTGATATCCAATGCTACTTTAGGAATACAATCCAAATAGGACAATAACACTTTTGTTATTATATTAAACAAAATAAATACCTATAATGTCATGACACAACATAGACAGAGCCACTACTGAATAATTAGGAGGTTCTGAGTTTATTAAAAGATGACCATTGAATATAACAGATTAATTATTGTGTATGTACACTAATTATAACAATTAAATAATATAATCTATGTAATAAAAATAGAAAACAAGATGAAAAGTTGTATAAGCATTATGTGAGAGGTTTAAAATGATGTAAATACTGAATTGACCACGGTAATACACCAATATTATAGTAAAAAAGTATGTAAATAGTCATTGTTAGTAATACTAGGTAATAATATGTTCATTTTAGATAAGGATATTTAATAATAAGCATGTTTGTGAAAAATCCAACATGGACGCTGAGTAACACCATAGCGAAAATTGTGTAGGAAATAGTTTTTCACAAATTGTAACTTAAACCAAATGAGATATAGACTCGAAGTGTTTAAATAAGAAATGTTATATTAGATTTAAGAAAAATCTGGTAATACGAACTTATAAAGATAAGACGTACCAGAAATAATAAATAAAATCAATATAATAATATTGATAGTGAACAGAAAATAAGCGTGTTTGGACTTATTTTAATAAGCAAAATGCCCTGAGTTCAGTGATATAAACCGATTAACGATAGGACGTATAATAAGGAAGTTGTGATAGTTTTTAACTTTCGAACTAAAAATTTGTACCGTCGATGACGTGAAAAAGTCTCCAACGCAAAATCGATTTTGACTAAAAATTAAATATTTTAATAAAATATAGGCCTTTTGGGTCAGAGACTATCAAAAACCAACCAATGGAATGAATGAAGTTCATCAGACGAGCGAGAGATGCTCTCGAGGTACATGACAGTCTACGATCGAACACCTAAGGAACAAGCCACGCCACTCCAGACCAGAAAAAGTATATTTTTAAATTAGTGCGCGACATGTTTTACTCAAGTACAATATACATACACTAACCTAATACTACACATTTACTAACGAGTGCAACAGTGCGGATTTGTGTTATTTTTATCAAGTAGATCAGTGTACAATATCGATCTATTTGCGAGTGAATTTTTTAATTAAGAAACAGGGAGTACAATTTCAATTAAACAATACTTAAAAGAAAAATAAGAGTTTAGCCATTTTCGATACTACGCAAGTCATTATGCAGCGTATCGGAAATCAACAACTAAGTTATCAGAATTTAAAGGAGATTTAACACAACATTATTAAAATATTATAAAAAATATTTTAATAAATTATAACGATGTAAAAAATAATGCTTAAAGATAATTATTGATAAATACGAGTGCATTTAGACGCTTACTTGATAAAACGTATTTGTTGAATATTTCGTTATTTCAGAATTTATTTTATTAATTGTATCAAACATAATTCTGATAATCCTATGTTAAAACTTATTAAAAAATAATATGTTTACCTGTATAGCATAAGTAATATTAGTTAATAAGACAAACTTATCCTTATAAAAATAACGGTCATTCTTAACCTCAGAAACCATTACGGTAGCTTGTTATGATGACATTACCGAATTGTTCTCAATTAACATGCAAATTAAAGTACATTGCAAACAAGAGTTTTTTTTTTATTAGAAATTTTTCTCTTGTGAACAAATTATTTTAAAACTAATTATTAACTAAAAGTAATACTTGTTAAATGCTGTACAAGTCATACAGCCTAACCACAATACTAAAGTAAAGATGCGTGCGCATACCGCCGTACGATAATTTTTGTAAACATCAGAAATATGATACCAATTTTAAATTTTATATTTTTGTTCAATTATCAGTTAATATTGTTAATCCTAAATAATTAATTATAGTACATCTTGAGTCTGGTATCATGATATCTCCAAGAACCTTAACGGAATATGGTATATACTGAATTAAAACAACATAACCTGTACAGTAAAATTATTGTAACAACAACAGGTATACCAGAGCTTTGAGAGATCAGATAGAGTTTCATTTGAAGTTTTATTTTGTAATCAGCAATTGAAAGGGTTGTTAATTATTGTTTTGTTTGTTAAAAATATTCTCACTTAATAACTTGTTAATAAACCTATAATTTTTATTACCATAACAAGATTATCATTTTATTAAAAGTAGATTCATTCATTATTTTTAATCAGTTCTGACAGGTGGCGGAAGAATTCAAAAAGTATTAGTATAAATCAATATACTTATCAGATATTGCTGCATTTATTACTGTGTGTGAAAACATGTTAAATATTCAAATTGAATATTTTTTCTATTGTGTTTGAAGTGAATGGATTTCAGACGGAACGCCACAAGATAGAATTTGAATTTCAACAGTGGTAAGTAAATCAGATACACCACAAGTGCGCGGACTATATTTTAATAAGAAGAGTGAATTATTACGGCGTACTTACAACAGCAAAACATTAACACCAGTGACAGTTACGATTGCAAATTACACCTTTTATAACCAACATTATAGTAGGCACCGGTGCGTGTCTACAACCACACGAAAACACCTAACCTCAATACAACAAGAAATACATAACTTAAACTTGTAATTTTATTATATTACAAGTTGGCTAGCCCAGCAGTGTGGCTTTAAGGAGAAACACAAGACAGCAAAATATACTTGTAACTTGTAACTATTATATTATATATATATATATTGATATAATAACAAAGTTGACGCCCAACGTCTGAGCACGATTTAAGGGGAATTACACCATAACTAGATACACAATAATCCTAATTCGTGAAACAGACAGCAGATACATTACCAAGACAACAAGATGTACACTGACAGGTTGAAATCAAGATCGAAATCACGGTCAACATCAAGGAAGAGGGCGACCGAAAAGGAAAAGGAGACTAGAAGAGAAGAAAAAGAAGTCATGTCTACAGAAGATATAGAAGAAGTTGTGATGGAACCAAAAGAACAAATAATTGAACCGGCGGAGGAGGTTCAGCAGCCTATGGAGGAACCGGAAATGGTGATTCAAGAAGCTCCACAGAAACCAAGCCAACTTGAACAAACAACGTCAATCGGAGAGCCTGCTTTTCAAGAATGGATGAGAAGGATGATGGAGTCACTGAAAGAAGACAATCGGTCAATGAAAACAGACTTAAATAGAATGGAAGAAAGCCAGAAGTCCACAGATCAGAAGATGGAAATAATGAACAAAAAGATGGACGAAAATAGCCAATCCAATAGGGAGACCAGTCAATCAATAGAATCACTGAAAGCAGACTTAAGCCAAAAAATAGAGGAAGGCCAGAAGGACAACCAGAAACACATAGAATTGTTGAAAGAAGAGCTTAACAATCAAATAAATGAAACAAATAGAAGAATGGAAGAGGGTCAACGAAAAACTGAAGAACTGTTGGAAAAGAGAATGGCCACCATGAAAGCAGATTTGTCAGCAGAATTAGGAGAGAAAATCGACCAAACCAACCAGAAGATAGATGGGATCAACGCCAAACTTAATAGAGATGTGGAGACTATACAAGCCGATCATGACAATATTTGGCTACAGATAAATATCAATAATAATAAAATGGAAGAGACCGCTAAGGAGACGGCAGAGATGGTGGAAAGAAGACTAGGAGAAAGCGTTGAAGAAATTGAGAAGCAAATGGCCATTCTAACGACCGAAATTAATATGGAAATAGTGGAAGTGCGCAAAGAAGGAGAAAGTACAAACTTAAAATTAATCCAGACTGAGTTGGATATTCACCAACGTATTAATGAGGTGAAGCAAACTCATGATAACCAAATAAGTATATTAACACAAGAACAAACAAGAATGGAAGCAGCACAATCCACATTAAAGGGTAAGTGTGAAGAAGTTGCGGGAAAAGTAGATGCCATCAAACAGCAGGTAAACAATGATAAGGCACAATCTACAGAACGCCAACGGAGGGAAATGGACAACCTACGGGATGAAATGCATCGACTACAAATAATACCGAATTTCTTATCCGGTCTAAGCCATCTAGAAGGAAGAGATCAAGTCGACTTCAGGACATATTCAAAAAACCCTTTGGAGTTCCTCGAGCGAATGGAAGAAGTAATACAACGAAATCGTGAGAACAGATGGACTGTAATAAAAGGTATGTTGGACGAGTCATTTAAAAACACATTTGACAATTGGTGGACAGCGACCCGACACAAAGTGTGTAACTATGAAGCCTTCAAGACAGCGTTCAAACAGAAATATTGGTCAGAGGCAACTCAGAATATTATACGTGACGACATAACCAATGGACGATTCGACATAAATGGCAGGCAGTCCATGACCACCTACTTTTTGGGGAAGATTTGCCTAGCAAGAAACCTGGAACCGGCAATCCCAGAGGAATGTTTGGTAACAAAGTTGGCGTACCATTTCAATCAAGGAATAGCACAAGGTAGACTCAATGCTCAAATCAAAACCATCCAAGGCATGTGCGAGTTACTTGAGAGCCACGAGAGGGAACGCTATTACCAAAGGAGTCGACAGGTACCACACCAGACGTACGATCAAGGAGGACCGGGGAACAATAACCCTACCATTCACAACAATGGTAATAACCAAGGAAGGAATTTCCATAATCCTCCCAGATTCCAGAGTCAGCCCACACCGCGTCAAGATGGAGGTGGAAATAACATTAATAGAGGGAACCAGAACAATTATCAGTCTAACAATTACCCACGAAATACAAATTACCAAAGAGGTAACCATTATTATAGACCATATCAAAATCAGTCCCCTAACCACCAACCAAGACAAGGGAATGGTCATAATAACAACCACAGTCAATTTAGAAGAGTACATTATACACATGCCAGTCGGGGTGGAAACCACAGGCATTATTATCAAGGAAGAAGAAGCTTCCCACACCAGCACCAGCATTTCAATAACCATGATCGGGATGAAAGAGAATCCGGATATAGGTCGAACGGAAGTGACAGCAGTGGGAGTCCCAGAGCAACCACGCAAAATACAGAGATATTCCACAACACAGGGAATCAGGAGCCAGTCGCTTCGACATCTCAGGATCGACACGAAAATGGTGACACTAATTTAAACGCAAACCGGCAGTGAAAACCCCAGGATCACCCTCACTGAACCGGCCTATTGGGTCCAATGTTTTGGCAGAATCAGCAAGGCTTCGAAGTATATATAACAATAACTATCTAAAAAATATAAGGAAGGATCTAATGGAGGAAAATGAAAATACTATCGGCGATACTAGCAATAGCGAAATTGCATATATAACCGTCAGAGTAAATAACACCGACGCCACAGCCATGATTGACACTGGCGCAAATGTATCACTAATAGACAAGGTAGAACTGGACAGAATTCAATCAGAAAACAAAGCCACAATACCCACATTGCCGATTAGCAATATAATTCTCATTGGTGCTACAGGACGTCAAAACAAAACTATACGACAGCAAGTGCAATTGGATGTATCCAGTAATGGACAATCAATACAAATGGTATTCTTAGTAGCCAGTGGGTTACCGTTCACTATATTAATCGGGTGTGATATTTTAAGAAAATACACCGCAATCATCAATATGGATGATAATACCGTGAAGATGAAAGCAGAAGAAATAGAGTGGACAGCCAAATTGATAGAATACAGAAAGGCACCATCTGAACATGTAATTTACTACATTAGAGAGAGCTGTGAACTCCGAGAAGACGTCATCAACCAAGGAGTACAAAACAGTCCAGAGGAAGCTTTGTGGTTGGAGAAAACCAACAGTATCCGAGAATTTAAACCAAGTCAAAATAGTCAAGAAGTAACTTATGAAGAACGAGAACAACACACAAGATCCTTGGCACAACTATTTCCAAGAGCCACGTCAACAAGTAATAACAACATCTCACCCGTACTACTACTAAAAGAAAAAAAAAAAAAAAAAAAAAAAAAGAGAGAGAGAAGAAACAAGTGCGAAGTTGGAAAAATGAAACCAAATTAAAGTTGTAATGTAGACCAGCCACCACACACAACCACATTGTTTATAATGTATACTACTAATAAGGAAACCGATACCATATAGAATGTAAACACCAAATACAACCCATGATGAAGAAGAAAAAACAAATGTATTTAAGTTTTATACCTAGAAGAATGAAACCTAAGATGAAGAATATAATGAGATGACGATCAAGGTGACAACAAAAGAAGAGATTGATCAAGATTAATGAAGGATGAAAAATAATATAATAACGAAGACAATCATGAGAGTATACCAGTGAGAATGTGTAAAACAGACTATCCCTACAATATGTGAAGAATATAGTATAAGTTGAATCAAGAAAAGAGAGAATAAAAATGTATAAACCGCAGATGCGTTGATTGATCCCAAGTATATTTATTATTTGTCGGAAGAACGACCACTATTATTATTTTGATGATTTAAAATGAATTGACTGAAGAGTAATGCCAGCAATCATTTATAGTTATTGAAGGAGATGATTTGCCTCCAGATTTATTGAAATTAGTATGGCCAGTAGAGTTGAATAGCCAAAGTGAGCCGCTCTAAACTGCCCCAGCTAATATTTATGTTAGGGAATTAGGGAACTAGATAAACAAGGGAGATAATTACATAGCGAAGATAAATACGATTCAAATAGAAGAAAGCAAAGGGATATATGGACAAAACATGTGAATCAACGTGGAATGTACAACAATTGATGAATTCTTCAAGTGAAAAATATATTATAATAATTCAGAATTAATCAATTCTTAAAGGAAGGCATATGTAACAGTACCAAAATATGGTAGTTACATACTATAAATAAATATGACGTCAAGTATGATAAGAGACATGGGAACATATTTAAATGAACAAAGATAAGTATATAAGTTGTGTATCTACAAAACTAATAATAGAAGAATCCAACAATGAAGACGAGAATGTGAATATGTCAACCTTAATTATAAAACGTAAAAAGAAAATGACACAAGACCAAAACAAAATACTAATAAATAGACCCAATAGGATCCAGCAGTGAGGGGAATCAATGAAAATAATATCCAGCAGTGAGGGGAATCAATGAAAATAATATCCAGCAGTGAGGGGAATCAACGAGACAAGGATCATCAAGCTACAACGACAATGGAAATAAAATGAAAACAGCGACTACCATGAAATTTGGAATTAAGAAGAAAGAAGAAGGACCAAGAAGAAGGATGAAGAGAAACCAAAGACGTAAGGAATCAATGAACCATATATATTTTAAAGAAGAAACAGTCAGTGACAAAAGAAATAACTATAAGTGTGACATGAAAACCAGTGTGATCATTTAAAGAAACACAAACAATAAAAGTGTACTTAATACAAATGTGAAACCGGTGAATAACTGATTATTTCAACTGAAAACCACACAAACAATTACAGTGAGGAAGTTTACAGTGTGAAAAAATAGGTTAATTTCATGATGAGGCAACAAAGGTTAAAAAATAGTCAAATAAACACAAACAATGAGTGTGACTGATTTAACAAAGTTGTGACCAACACACATAATTATAAGACCACCAGATCAGAACATATAAAACAATCATATTATTGTTTATATCAAAAAACTGACAACAAATAGAGAATATTTGTTAAGTGTCAAACATGACAGGAATTTAGATTCCACAATTGACCAGAGAAAAACATTGTAAGTAATATAAGAAAGATTTGTATTAGTGTATTAGAAGGAGTTGTAAACATTTGTAACAAATTAGTGAAGGTATTATGTTAATATACCATAATGGAGTCAGTTTAGGTGTAGGTAGATACTGCACTAAAACCGATGATACATTGTTACAATACCCACAAGGAAGTAACCTATTATAACAGAAAATGATACATATTAGTATAAATATATGATCATCAAGTAAATATAAAGAAACAATATAATGTATAAGACAAAACAATGTAAACAAAACAAGTCAGACATAGTGACACAGTCAAAGACAGAAATAAGACAATGTACCAATTTAGTTAAGCAAACTACAGTATTAAAACTAATGTAAATGTTTATCAGAATAGTACCAGTAGTGAAAGGAATATATGATAATACTTTGAGAACAAGTTTTGAACATGTTAAGAACAGTATTATGACTGAATTATTGTAAACAAAATAACCATGTATATATGACCAAATGTAAGCTAAACCAGTGTATAGCAAGTTAGTTAAAGAAAATACTGTACTAAATATTGAGAACAAGGTATTACAATTATTACCAGTAGCAAGAGGAAATATCAGAGCTACTTTGAGAACAAATAATGACCACTAAAACAATCATATTGTACATAAACATTTGAAAACCAAATGTCCAATGTGAAAAAGGACAGAGGTAAACAAACAATGACCAACCAGCTAGTTATGAAAAATATAACTAGTAAACCTATGTAAAAGTAATTGGAAACATTACTAAAAGTTAGATTGATATCCAATGCTACTTTAGGAATACAATCCAAATAGGACAATAACACTTTTGTTATTATATTAAACAAAATAAATACCTATAATGTCATGACACAACATAGACAGAGCCACTACTGAATAATTAGGAGGTTCTGAGTTTATTAAAAGATGACCATTGAATATAACAGATTAATTATTGTGTATGTACACTAATTATAACAATTAAATAATATAATCTATGTAATAAAAATAGAAAACAAGATGAAAAGTTGTATAAGCATTATGTGAGAGGTTTAAAATGATGTAAATACTGAATTGACCACGGTAATACACCAATATTATAGTAAAAAAGTATGTAAATAGTCATTGTTAGTAATACTAGGTAATAATATGTTCATTTTAGATAAGGATATTTAATAATAAGCATGTTTGTGAAAAATCCAACATGGACGCTGAGTAACACCATAGCGAAAATTGTGTAGGAAATAGTTTTTCACAAATTGTAACTTAAACCAAATGAGATATAGACTCGAAGTGTTTAAATAAGAAATGTTATATTAGATTTAAGAAAAATCTGGTAATACGAACTTATAAAGATAAGACGTACCAGAAATAATAAATAAAATCAATATAATAATATTGATAGTGAACAGAAAATAAGCGTGTTTGGACTTATTTTAATAAGCAAAATGCCCTGAGTTCAGTGATATAAACCGATTAACGATAGGACGTATAATAAGGAAGTTGTGATAGTTTTTAACTTTCGAACTAAAAATTTGTACCGTCGATGACGTGAAAAAGTCTCCAACCCAAAATCGATTTTGACTAAAAATTAAATATTTTAATAAAATATAGGCCTTTTGGGTCAGAGACTATCAAAAACCAACCAATGGAATGAATGAAGTTCATCAGACGAGCGAGAGATGCTCTCGAGGTACATGACAGTCTACGATCGAACACCTAAGGAACAAGCCACGCCACTCCAGACCAGAAAAAGTATATTTTTAAATTAGTGCGCGACATGTTTTACTCAAGTACAATATACATACACTAACCTAATACTACACATTTACTAACGAGTGCAACAGTGCGGATTTGTGTTATTTTTATCAAGTAGATCAGTGTACAATATCGATCTATTTGCGAGTGAATTTTTTAATTAAGAAACAGGGAGTACAATTTCAATTAAACAATACTTAAAAGAAAAATAAGAGTTTAGCCATTTTCGATACTACGCAAGTCATTATGCAGCGTATCGGAAATCAACAACTAAGTTATCAGAATTTAAAGGAGATTTAACACAACATTATTAAAATATTATAAAAAATATTTTAATAAATTATAACGATGTAAAAAATAATGCTTAAAGATAATTATTGATAAATACGAGTGCATTTAGACGCTTACTTGATAAAACGTATTTGTTGAATATTTCGTTATTTCAGAATTTATTTTATTAATTGTATCAAACATAATTCTGATAATCCTATGTTAAAACTTATTAAAAAATAATATGTTTACCTGTATAGCATAAGTAATATTAGTTAATAAGACAAACTTATCCTTATAAAAATAACGGTCATTCTTAACCTCAGAAACCATTACGGTAGCTTGTTATGATGACATTACCGAATTGTTCTCAATTAACATGCAAATTAAAGTACATTGCAAACAAGAGTTTTTTTTTTATTAGAAATTTTTCTCTTGTGAACAAATTATTTTAAAACTAATTATTAACTAAAAGTAATACTTGTTAAATGCTGTACAAGTCATACAGCCTAACCACAATACTAAAGTAAAGATGCGTGCACATACCGCCGTACGATAATTTTTGTAAACATCAGAAATATGATACCAATTTTAAATTTTATATTTTTGTTCAATTATCAGTTAATATTGTTAATCCTAAATAATTAATTATAGTACATCTTGAGTCTGGTATCATGATATCTCCAAGAACCTTAACGGAATATGGTATATACTGAATTAAAACAACATAACCTGTACAGTAAAATTATTGTAACAACAACAGGTATACCAGAGCTTTGAGAGATCAGATAGAGTTTCATTTGAAGTTTTATTTTGTAATCAGCAATTGAAAGGGTTGTTAATTATTGTTTTGTTTGTTAAAAATATTCTCACTTAATAACTTGTTAATAAACCTATAATTTTTATTACCATAACAAGAGTATCATTTTATTAAAAGTAGATTCATTCATTATTTTTAATCAGTTCTGACAGGTGGCAGAAGAATTCAAAAAGTATTAGTATAAATCAATATACTTATCAGATATTGCTGCATTTATTACTGTGTGTGAACACATGTTAAATATTCAAATTGAATATTTTTTCTATTGTGTTTGAAGTGAATGGATTTCAGACGGAACGCCACAAGATAGAATTTGAATTTCAACAGTGGTAAGTAAATCAGATACACCACAAGTGCGCGGACTATATTTTAATAAGAAGAGTGAATTATTACGGCGTACTTACAACAGCAAAACATTAACACCAGTGACAGTTACGATTGCAAATTACACCTTTTATAACCAACATTATAGTAGGCACCGGTGCGTGTCTACAACCACACGAAAACACCTAACCTCAATACAACAAGAAATACATAACTTAAACTTGTAATTTTATTATATTACAAGTTGGCTAGCCCAGCAGTGTGGCTTTAAGGAGAAACACAAGACAGCAAAATATACTTGTAACTTGTAACTATTATATTATATATATATATATTGATATAATAACAATATATATATATATATATATATACAAGGCAGTTACCGGTGGGTCTTAAACAATTAGCCTGCCATAAAGATGAGAAGACGACACACGAAAATGCTCTGCTGAACCGAGGAAGGAAGCCAGGTGTTTTCGTAACGAGAGCTTTGTAGTGACTGACTCTCGCAACGTGCCCGGAAACGCAACTCAAATTCGGCCACTAGATAACGTGCACTGCCTGAACAGTGCCATACCAATATCGCGTTCATCAACAATATTCACTTCGCTCACTGACATGGATAACTAATCGAATTTATTATTGGAAATACAGCATTTGTATTTCATCGAACGCCGGGTTATGCAAACTCCGGCACAGTAGTGTTTTGTTCATCTTGTTATTTGAAGTAGCAGTGTCTGCAATTCAAAGTTTGTTGTGCTTACTAACCAAACTGCTACCGTCATGCTCTGGACGAGACCATTCAGTGTCTCCACCATTATCAAGTCCTAAAGCACGATGAATGGTCCTTAATAAACCAGGAACAGGTCATGGTGGAGACACTGAAAGACTTCGTCCAATCTGACAAGTAAGCATAACAAAGTTAGAGTAGTGTTATGCCTTAATGGAAAGTGACAAACAAATATTACTCCTAATTTTACAGTTATAAAAATTAGAATAGTGTTATGTAACTGTGTAAATAATCATGTCCTAATAATATATATGAATCTGGGATTTACCACAAGAGTGGCTCAAGTCCTCAGTTATTCCTATGGCAAAAAAATATCGATATGGAGAACCATACATGACTTCCATGTTCTAAGATTTATATTTAAAATCATTTTTGAAATGAAATATTTCCATGGAAACTACTTCTTTCTTCAGCCTTAACCACAGTACTTTGGTCACTAACGTATACCACCTTACGTTAGCGCACTCGATTTTCACTGATGATGGCAGTCGATGGCACTGCCGAAGTGTCTAGTTTTGCAGAAAACCATGGACCACGGCCAAACAGCCCAGGAAGGAATGTTAACAAGGAACTACAGTCGAACCTCACTAATCCGTCACCTGTGGGACTGGGGGTATGGTCGGAACGCAAAAAAGGTCGGATTATCAGAAGAATACAAAATGTTTATTATTTCATTAAATGAGACAGTCTAAAATAAAATAAAACTTATACAGTAGGCTACCAGGCTATATGATTGGTTATGTACAATAAATGTGTAACGGGATAGATCAGGGAAGTAAATAATTTTTAACAGTTGAAAGAAATGTTAACTCAACCAGTGTTCACCCTTTGGGGAACCTCTTTTAACCCACATGCTTACAATTTTATTATGAGACATCAGTCTGTGTTTGTGTCTGGTGTCAGTTAGTCTAGACGAGTTACATAATCCCCTACAACTCAGAACATCTGTGAATTACAGAGAATGCGAATGTATTCGTTATTCAAACCCAAATAATCGTTTCTGCTGTTTACGTTTACGTGTTTACGTTTTGCTCCTGACATAATGCAAAAACTACAACAGTATGCACACACAGTATTAAAAGTGTAAAAAAATATTTGTAAACACTAAAACTGTCACCAATAATGTACACCAATTCATACAGGACGAGTAATTAGCACGCACTAGACACTAGATGCCGGCTCACTGAGGCAGCAAAACAACTGACAAGTATGTAAACAAGCTGGTGAGTCATCAACAAGTCGGTGCCTGAGCCGCGGTCGGACCAACCGGAGCGTCGGACCAGCCGGGGGTCGGACTAAAGAGGTTTTACTGTACTTCTTTGTTGCTGATAACATAATACACTTAAAAAATTTTTTCCTCCCCTTCAACTATCATTTTCATTTATAGAAAATTACCCCTTCCCCCTTTAACTACCCTTTTCATTTATAGATATTTCATTTACCTTTCTACAGTGGACTATTATGACCTTCTTTTAGGATACTTTATCAAAATTAAGTACTTTACTCTTGTTAAAACATAAAACATTGCAGGTAAACTACTCCTTCCCCTTGATCCAAAATCAATAGGCATTGAGTCCTCTACAACTCAGGCAGATATGCAAAACATTATTTGATTCTGTTTGAATTTGTGGCAGTTATCGTTCGTTCGCCATAGAAAAAATTCTAACAGTTATTTTTCGGAAAATGACTTTTCTTCATGTTTTGAGGGTAGTACAATCAGAATCAGCCCTTATCTCAAACACGATTTTTTTCACCATCACCATACTTCCATGTTCCATAAGGAAGTAACAATATGTAACAATAAATAAGTAACAATAAATAAGTAACAATAAGGAAGTAACTTATGGAACATGGAAGTAACAATGATAAAGATTATAGTAAAATTAGTCATATGAGTCTTTCGTTTATGGATTGTCCTAAACCACATACATAGTAAATATAAATACTATATGGACATAGAGGAGTTTGGTGTTAGAGATGGCTTTGGAATAAGAGAATCCGTCTTCTTTCTGAACAATCTGTTGCAAAGTGCAAACACCTGTATGCATCCATGTTTCATATGTTATGAAAAGCCTTTGGATGGAGTTCAACACCAAAAACTCATCAGAACATTGTAAGAAATTATACTAGAGAGACAAGAATTAGACTCCTGCATTTTGTTGTCCATGACGTGTCCGTTGATGAACTAATTATATGCTGATGATGATCACTTAGGCTGCTTCGTCATCTTAAGTAGCCTCTGATGAAGCTTGTAATAAGCAAAAACTGGTTCAGGCTACAAGGTAAAAATTTTATATTTTTACCAATAAAAATTAGTGTTCTAAGTCAGTGGTATTATATTTATAATAAGAATTAGACTTTTGACCAACTTATACTGAAATCAAAACACTACTGTAAATATAAATTTAATATAGGTGAAACAGAACAAATATCTATTAAAAGATGAGTGTGACAAGGTTGTGTACTGCCTCCAGCTTTGTTTAATATCTACACTGAGAACATCCTTGCAAAGGCTTTTAATACACAAGACGGCATAAAAATGGTAGGGGGGGACAATTAGCAACATGTTATGAGGATGATACCATGGTTGTAGCCAAATGCATCAATACACCAACAGATTATGGATACTATTAAGTCAGAAAGTGAGAAATGGGGACTTGAAATTAATGTTAATAAAATTAAATTTATAGTTATAAGTACAATGAATATAAGGGTCATTTCAGCTTTGCCTAGACAATGAACCTATGGACAGAGTAAAGCATTATAAGTATAATACTACTGACTCAGAACACAAAGTTTCTATTGGTAAAAAATTTGTATACCAAAATTTTGGTAGGCTTGTAGCCTGAACCAGTTTTCACTTATTATAAGCTTTGTCAGAGGCTTATTACAACCTTATTATGAGCCTCTGATGAAGCTTATACTAACCAAAAACTGTTTCAGGCTACAAGGTAAAAATTTTATATTTTTACTAATAGAAACTTTTGTTCTGAGTCAGTAGTATTATACTTATAATTAGTTAATCAACTGACACAACATGGACAGCAAAATCCAAGAGAGTAAACTATGTCAAATATCTTGGCTGCTGGATCGATCAATCCTTGGATCATGACGAGGAAATTAAAGCAGCAATCAAAATAGCTTGGTCTGTGTTTCTCAAAGTAAAGTAATTTCTTACTAACAGAACACTGAGCTTTCAACTCAGAGAGACTTGTTAGCTGCTATTTTTAATCCTCCTCTTAATGCATATGGAACACAGAAGCTAAATACTAAAGCTCATACTAATGCTTTTGAAATGTGACTCAGTAGGCACCTATCGAGAATTTCTTGGGCAAGCCACACTAGAAATAACACTGTACTTAATAGAAAGGGACACGAGCCCCAAACACTTGACTATTGAATGAAAAAAATGTGCATACTTGGGACATACACAAAGAGGATCATGTCATCAAGACTCGTTCTAAATGGAAGAACAGAAGGTAAAAAATGAATTGGTCAGCAAAAACTACCTTGGCTCCATAACCTCCAACAGGTAACCTCCAACTGCTGAACAATCATTGCATTCTGATATAGTGTTAAGTATTCTGTAGTTGGGTGTTGTTACCATGTATTGATTCTACTTTTTCAATAACAGTATCGTATGAACTTGATTAGTAGAAACGTATTTTAAGTTAAAATAAGATTTCACTACTCAACTTAATAAAACTGTGTTCACTACTTATTATTTCTATTATTTTAAGTTAAAATGCAGTATGTGCTTATTGCTGTTACTTGCTTTTAATCTCACAAAACCTAAGATGACCTGCCCGCCCTAAACTACAATTTCAATTGCAAAATCAGGTGGCTGACAATTTAACCAGACTTTAAAACACTTTGTTACAAGAACATGACTGTCTGAGTGGTTCTCACTTCTTACTTATTGTGTTAGGCATCCAGTGGATCAGGTGACACTCACTTTATTGAAGTGAGAACTTCATACAAGCACTATAGTGACCGACTCACTCCTGTACACCTTGTGCTCCTAGGGCAGTAAAGTTATTCAACATGTAACGAAATAGATGTAACAAAAAAGCAGTGTTGCCAGGTCAATCCAACCCCATTTATCCACACAGCTATCCAGAAGTGCCTCACTACTACAAATATGTGTGCTTTAAGCATAATATTTTAAAGAATATGAGCATATTATAAATGTTTAAATTCTATTACAAGAATAACGTAAATATTAAGAATAATTTTATTTATGATAAAAGAAAATGTACTCACTAGATGAGAAGTCAAGCTGAATACTTTTGTTAAATACAGTTCGTTATTAGTCTAATATATTTAGTTGTCTTGTTTGTTCATCATCTTTTTTCACAGCACTACACTTTATATATTAATGAAACTTTCACATGTGAAACTTACTTGTCTTTTTCCATAGAACGCGTTTCGGCATTGTGTTCGCCTTCTTCAGCTTAGAAACAGACTGCCAGTACTTTGTAACGGTTATTGCTTGGAAGGTATAGTGGTAAAGTATAGTTGAAAACTCAACACAGCTGAACAGTATGAAATATACAAACATCACACAACACAACCAAACAACATACTTATACCCTGATTAACGAAAGAAAGTGACTGGCGGAGCGGCCGCGCGGCGACCGAGTTTGTAGTAAAAACATTCCACTTTATAACCTCGTGGAAACGTAAAATACAGGGCGAGAAATGTCTAATGAACTGTATTTTAATCATCAATTAAAGACGTTTTTAACAAACTTTTCTAATTTTTAAAATCTCTTTTCAATAAATTTACATTGTGAGTTAAAGAAAAAAATACACGAATTTGAATTAAAAAATTAGGGTTTATCGTTTTTATTACGTAAGAACTCAGAGGTTAAGCATCGGAAAAAAATTTCTTGTAGACAAATGGTAGTCCACCTTCTTTAGTACAATATATCAAAAATTGAGATTCCTACGATTAAAATTAACGACGTTATTAATTTTTTTCTAATGTCCTGTTAACTCAGTTGTTAAAAGTTGTACACGAATGAGATTTGCGTGACGCTCTCTTTAGATAACTAAATGTAGAAGACATATACAACTTACACCTTGTACGTGATAGGAATACTACAATGGATTAATATATAAAGTGAATTTCACAGAGAGCAATGCGTGGCGCTCTGCGGCGGAAGTACAGTCAGAACCTATTGGACCCATTTTATTCGCGCGCTACCGTCATTCCCGTACAGCGTCTCGGCCTCTCCTTTATGTCTACAAATAGCACACGCTTCCAGGAAAACTGAACCGTTATACGCACACTAAGGGTAAGGGAAATTTCCAGCTTTCAGTTTAGTTGATGTGGTGGTTGAGTGATGTCCGGTTGTTGGTTATCTTGATTTTAAGTGTTAGTTTCTTGTGCTTTCATTATAAATTGACGTGTTTTTAAGTTATTTTGTGTGAATATACTTCGGTGGCTGAGCATGGAGCAACGTAACGAGGCTGAACCAAGGAAACATAGGGGAAGACCTAGGACTCGAACTCCAAAGAAAAGACAAACTTCGGGCCGAGGCGTACCTATGAAAGGACAGTCAAGAGAAATTGTGTGCAAAGTGCGGGAATATTTTGATAGAGAAAAGGCGAACAAAGGTCCTTTGATTCCGGTTAATAATGCAATACAGCGAACTGCAGATGCTCTGAAAATACATAAAAATACAGTTCTGCGAGTTTGCAAGGAAAAAGAATTGAAAGAAATACAAGATGACAGTAATAGCCAACTTTCAACTCCGGGCAAACAGAGGAAATGGGAGAAAACTGTGACAAAACTTGACACTTTTCAGGAAGACGCTATACGAAGACATGTATATCAATATTACATAAGAAAAGAATATCCCACTTTGAAAAAACTTTTATCATCGTTGGAAAATGAAGAGCTGTTTAATGGCAGTCTGTCTTCGCTTAGAAACGTGCTAAAAGGTTTAGGATTTACGTGGAGAAAATTTTCGGGCAGAAAAGTGATTATGGAGAGAAGCGATGTCGCTGCCTGGAGGTGTCGTTTTCTTCGCCAAATCAAAGACGAGAATTTCGATAATATAATTTGGCTCGATGAGACCTGGGTCAATGCTAGGCATTGTTTGAAACAAGGATGGACTGATGAGTCACTTCAGGGGACAATGTTAACACCTATAGGGAAAGGTGAACGATTAATAATATGTCATGCAGGTTCTTCAAAAGGGTTTGTTCCAAATTCCCTTCTACTATTTAAATCGAAAAAAACCGGTGACTACCATGAAGATATGGATCACGACAAATTCTTCGGTTGGTGTTCTGAAACTTTGCTAAATAACCTAGAAGAGCCTGCAGTAATAGTCATGGACAATGCTCCCTACCATTCTAAGCAAATTGATAAAGCTCCCACAAGCAAAGATAAAAAAGCTGACATACTTGCATGGCTGGATAGGAAAAATATTCAATCTACAACCGACTTGAAAAAATCAGAACTTTTGGAATTAGTGAAATGGCACAAGCCCCAGAACAAAAGGTATTTTGTTGATGAATTGATAGAGAGCAGAGGTCACAAAGTGATAAGGCTACCACCTTACCATTGCCATCTTAACGCCATTGAGCTTATATGGGCTCAGGTTAAGGGGTATGTTGCCGAAAACAACAAAATGTTTACTTTAAAAGAAGTTGAACGACTGACTAAAGACGGATTTAATCGAATTACTGCTGAGAGGTGGGAGCAAGTAGTGGACCACACCAAAAAAGTTATTATCGATGCATGGAATAACGAAGGACTAATGGAAGAAGCTGTGGAGGAAATGATTATATCCGTGGAAGACAGCAGTAGCTCCGAGGATGATAATTGTTCAGAAGATGATAATAGTGGTGACGATCCAATGGAGGGTATCAGAGAACTTTCGTTTGAAGACTACTAACTCACAGCTATAAGTGTTTTTTATAGAGTGTTTTAATAGTGTATTTTTATGATTTATACACATATTTTATGAGCGGATTCCATAAAAGCTGAAGAACACTACAATACTTGTAAGTACCGTACTGTATTTATTATTTATTTGTCAATGCTAATAACAAGTAATTTACTAATTGTTTTTACATTTCAATTACATTATAACAGTAAAATACTGTTATAATTATGCAATATCTGGTAGACCGAGCTTTGCTCGGTAGTTTTAAACTGTAAACTATATTTCATAGTTAAATAATTAGTTATTGAGAAATTTGAATGGCATTAACAATTTCCCAGTAATTACATTGCACTTCAATTAGTAGTATTAAAGCTGATCACAAAACAAAAACAGTTTATTAACAAGAAAACAATAAATACCGTACCGCAAAAGAGTAATAAACAATCATTCAAGACTGTTATAAAAAACATGTAGTTCAACTAAACCACAAAAGTCTGGTCAGATGTACGTTTTTGACAGATCTCCAGGTAGAAGATTAGATTAAATAAGTAGACAGATAACTAAGTATATACTTATGAGAGATTGGTGACTCGTAGTAAGTTGGCTATGTGTCAATGTGTGAGCCGTGAGCGTATGCACCACTTTCTTTGGGCTGTTACTGTACCTTGACTCGATCGCGCGCCGTTGAGCGATGTTAGTTCTAATTTTCCTATATTAACTGATTGCGGTTATATTTCGTAATATTTGAAGGTTACATACCACTTTGTATTGATGAATACAATTTTGTTATGTTTATTGTGAAAAAACACAATGAACAAAATTATTAATAACGGAGTTAACAGTACATTCGGAAAAAATTAATAACGTCGTTAATATTAATCGTAGGAATCTCAATTTTTGATATATTGTACTAAAGAAGGTGGACTACCATTTGTCTACAAGAAATTTTTTTCCGATGCTTAACCTCTGAGTTCTTACGTAATAAAAACGATAAACCCTAATTTTTTAATTCAAATTCGTGTATTTTTTTCTTTAACTCACAATGTAAATTTATTGAAAAGAGATTTTAAAAATTAGAAAAGTTTGTTAAAAACGTCTTTAATTGATGATTAAAATACAGTTCATTAGACATTTCTCGCCCTGTATTTTACGTTTCCACGAGGTTATAAAGTGGAATGTTTTTACTACAAACTCGGTCGCCGCGCGGCCGCTCCGCCAGTCACTTTCTTTCGTTAATCAGGGTATAACAACCAATTACAATATAAATCACATACACTTTTCGACACAATTATACAACAAACAAACAATAATTTGGATCCCCGCGCCAATCCCCTTCCTCTACACACCACCCCCACTATACCTTCCAAGCAATAACCATTACAAAGTACTGGCAGTCTGTTTCTAAGCTGAAGAAGGTGAACACGTCGCCGAAACGCGTTCTACGGAAAAAGACAAGCAAGTTTCACATGTGAAAGTTTCATTATTATATAATATATTTACTAAACTTTCCAACTGTTTCATTCACAGAAATAATTTTAAATCAGTGACACCTTATTTTTACTAAATATAATTATTTCACTAATGACTCGGAATACAAAGTTTTTTATGGGTAAAAACTTATAACCTGAACCAGTTTTCACCTTTTAAAAAGCTTCTTCAGAGGCTCTGAAGAAGTTTTTTAAAAGGCAAAAACCAGTTCAGGTTATAAGGTAAAACTTTACGTTTTTACCCATAAAAAACTTTGTGTTCCGAGTCGTTAGTGAAATAATTATATTTAGTTAAGTAACGGGCACGTCATGGACAACGAAATCTAAGCTTTTTTTTCTTATAATATTTATAGTATGTCAGTGAGGATGTTTGACTACCTGTTTGAAATGTCGAAAGAGTACAATTTTGTATCTTTGTTTACATTGTACGTTTTTGAGTTAATCCATGATTTCAATTCTGTTTTTTATATTGTATTTAGCTAGATTTTTATTTTTAAAATTCACTTCATTTATTTACCTGTTAGAAATTATAAAAAATTGAATGATTATACTGCTTATATTAATTATAATTTATATAATAAATATTATAATATATAATTATATTATAAATATATAATAATCATCATATTCTACTTGTTAACTAAATATTCCATAAATAACATTGTTACATTGGAAAAAATGATTTGCTACATAACGTTTGTATATGTATGTCACTGAAAATAAAATAACATGTGATATGATTCTATTTAAGTTCATTGTAAGTATCGAATATTTTCTTATAATAAAATACAAATAAACACTACTATGCCCTCGTCTCATTTAATTATCCGTTCACTTTCACTTGAATCTTAAGTCTTTATAGGAATATCTGTTTTACTTCAAATACATACGAGGAACCTTTTACATGTTAATCAGTTCAGTCTCCACTCGGCACCGAGTTCTCAAACCCAATTTTCATTGTTTTGCTTACTCGTAAAGATTGCGCTGTGTACTTTGCTTTAAGTAGAAGAAGCACATTAGCTGTTTTAGTATTTTCATTCTTGCTTGCAAAATATTCTTAAATGTTGTCTATCACTTGTTCCCCATCATTTTTAATCATGGAGCTTTACAAAAATGTGTTTTCTCAGAAGATCCTAAGATCTCGACTACTTGTACTCTTTTTACTCAACATTTTTTTTAACTTGAAAAAACCATTTTAATAAGTGATTAGTTTACAGTCACTGAAAGCTTACACACGATTATCCCCTCAATTCACTACAAACATATTTAGTGAAACATGACATCCAGTAGTAACACAAGGTACAAGAAATGTTTTTGAGATGGTATACAGCAACGATAAATACACCATAGCAATTATAGAAATATCACTGGATAAATATACAAACCATCCATATAATTATAGACCTCAAGAGAAGCTTTACTTTATGCTCTGTAAGAGACAGAATTACCTCCAAAGCTAGTTAATTTAATATTTATGATTGGGGATACGAAGTAATATCAAGATTCAGAATGTAAAGACAGAAGGATCTGCAATGAGCTGATGGACTTGCACGCATAATATTCATTGTAGTACTAGATAACATATCAAGAGAAATAGAAGTAGACACAAGGATCTTATCTTATACAGGGATCAACGGATGCTGTTGGAATACTGTAACAAGAAAATACGGTAAACTCTTATGGCCTTAATACTACCTTGGTGGAACGGTTTTACTATGATTGCTTGAATTCTAACTGTAAGTGGATTAAAGACCCACAACACTAAATGTATACATACTTCAGACCTCTCAAAAGTATAAGAAAACTTAACTCCCCCATTGGACAATTCTGAATCCACCCTATACACACAGATGATGTATAGAAGGACACGAAAGGCAAGAGTTCTGGAAGGACAAGAAAAGCATTGGATGACAGGTACAACAAACTGAAAGAGAAGCTACAGTCATTAGGAATAAAGTAAGTATAGATAAAACAAAAACTGTGGAATCATGAACAAGATACAAAGTCAGAATATTTGTAATAATAGAACAGAGATTCAGAGATTTTGCAGGAGTTCATCTACCTGGGGAGAAAGTGAATCTGAACAATGGTCTTACTCAGGAGATCTGACTAATCCTCAAAGTGAACTTTGCACACAGACGCCATTAGATATAAGAATTAATTCAACGATCCACAAAACAACTGTATATTAAACACTTTTCATTTCAAGTCAAAAGAATTAAGGAAATACTATATCTATATTTTGGTGGTGGTAAGAAAAAATTTGAACAAATAAAACAATACATGCCTTGTTAGACATAATTCTGATATAAAGCAACGATGTGGATGTTAAGGTAGAGTGAAATTTATAAAAATACAAGGGCTTAGATGGCGAAGACGAGACGCCTGCCATGAGTTTATAATAACTGAATACCAAAGAATGATAAATGGACAGATGTTGGGTAATATGCATAGATGTAGGGTAACTATACACATCCACTGAGAGCACAATGTATGGGAGAAGCTCCTTGGCTTGGAAACTGACACACGTCAGTACAAGACTGGGAAAAGACACGTCAGTACACTACAAGAAAAAAAATGTATATATACCTTTAGCCAAAAATAAATCGTAAATAGCCTCTTTGGTAAACACTAATGAAACGTCTTGTTCACCCTTACTTATGTTTGGGGTTCAAATATATCAAACAATAAGAACTCTGATGGGAAAGTCATGAGTAATGATGTCTGAAATATCAGAATACCTATCAAAAACAAAAAAAATAATAAATAAAATTTTGAATTATATTAATACAAGAAGTCTAGGTTTTGTTAAGAGAAAATTTACAAAATGATCAATTAAATGCATGAAGTAGAGAATGTCGTTTCTCCCTTACTAACATTTTCTTGTATATTACAGTCAGTCTGCTATTTCTGGACATTCTACGTTTCACTCTTGCATACATTAAAAACGGATTCCCTTTATCTAAGTTTCATACTACGTCTTCAGACTTTCATACGGACAACATTGACAGGAACCTGAGGAATTGAACTGGATATAAATTTGAGCAAAACTTTCAATTAATTGCATATAATTTATGACTGGGTGTAAATTTATATCCAATTACAGCACAGTACAGTGTAATACAGTCCGTAGAACCAATCATACTAATTTACATATTGGTGTACAGTAAATAAAAATATTATACACAATGCACAGTGATTTGACTTTCAGACACATTTTTGAGAACACATTACGTATAAAAGTATATATTATGTAGTTCTTCAGTACATTAACTTTCAATTTAATTTGTCTTTAAACATTAACAATTTTTTATGTTTTTGAAATCTTCTTCCTGTATGGACTGCATCAAAAATGTCTTGTATGACGTTTCACTCATATTACAATGAGTATCCTCAGGTCTAAATGACAAAAACACCAGCAAGCGAACTCAGTTATATAGTGTAGAAGTGGCGTTGGGTGGTCCCTGCCCTGTAGGCGCATTATTTGTGCGGTCAGCCAACCCACATGCAGTCAAACCAGAAAGTAAAGGGTACCAAATTGTACTAACCATAGAGGTTTCTCTGTTGACGTTATCCTTGTGTTTATTAATTTCTAGATTGTGAAATTTAATTATTTCACAATTAAATTATGTGTAATTAAAATTTAATTATTTTATTCTAAAATAAACACAAAGATAATATCAACAGACAAACCTCCATCCTTAGTATAACATGGTATCCTTCATTTTCTGGTTTGACTGCACACGGGTTGACTGACTGCACAAATAATGCACACAACGTAATGCCTACAGGGCAGGGTCCACTTACCGGACCACCCAGCGCCACTTCTACACTATATAACTGAGTTCGCTTGCTGGAGTTTATGGTCACTTAGACCTGAGGATACTCATTGTACT
Organism: Magicicada septendecula; assembly: GCA_034769895.1. Classification (NCBI taxonomy): domain Eukaryota; kingdom Metazoa; phylum Arthropoda; class Insecta; order Hemiptera; family Cicadidae; genus Magicicada; species Magicicada septendecula. The sequence continues at coordinate 13,678,689 of CM068368.1, forward strand.
ATGAGTGAAACATTGTCATACAAGGCGTGGTCCATACCGGAAGAAGATTTCAAAAATATAATGGACACCGTCCGCGGAGAAGCCTATGTGAGAATATTAACAAACTTATTTTGTTGACTCCTTATTTTGTCCTTAACCGAAGAATGATTAGTAGTAAGAATTCTAATTTACATCATTTGTTGTCTTATGGAGTCTTAGTCTTTCTCTGTACTCCTTACCCTCAGTAGAAGACACAATACTATATAGACTTTTTTACATTCAAATAAATGAACACAGAACATGTATTACAGATAGGTGCCTCCTTAGCAAGCTGTGTAGAGATTACATTCTAGCTTTGGCAGATGCAACAGCTGCTCAAAAAAAAAATGATAAAAAATAAAAATAAAATAACACTAACAATATATCCAGTGGCGAAGCATGACAAAATAATTTGGGTAGATATAAAAATACCAGCCAAAAGCAACCTCTTACTAGGATTATTGGCGTTCTTAATGAACCAGTAAAACTATGGTGAATAGAGTTAATCCTACCTCTAGCAGATGATAGCTAAGTGACTGTCTGAAACACATGTATTTCGTTATATAATTTAGCCTAAATATAAAAAAAAAGCTATCGTATTGTTATTGGTTGTGATGGTACAAAATGGGTAGGATCATTTTAATCATTTTAGTATTGTGCAATAATACAATCTATGTAAAACGGAGTGAAATTCGACTTTATAAATCTGAAGTAGTATGAATCAGCCAGTGTGACGTAGGCATTAACGTCTCTAAATCTGAAGTCGTATGAATCAGCCATTATGACGTAGGCATTAACGTCTCAGACGTTAATGAACCTAACCATATATGGTAACGAATTTTTATTGATCCAACACTGACGTCATGAGAATATCACGAAATGAACACGTGTTTTATAATACTGAAACACAATCCGAGCTTCTACAATGTTCGACGTTTCGACGTGGCCTGGTCAACGTGGAAGGGGTACCACGTGATCAGCTCCTATAGTATACAAACACTGATCACTATTCAGCCAGTCTACGAACAACAGCCAAACGCCATACTGGGTGTTGAACCCAGTCCGCGGACAAAGTCAATTTAGGCCTTCAAAAAGTGTAAAAATGTATTTAAAACCAGTATAAGTAAATCTTGCAAGTGTCAATGTAATTGAAAAGTTAACAGTTTCAAATAGTTTTCAAGAGTGTTGGAGCAAAACGTTTTGAACGAGCAATGTGCAATAGGTGGATTAACTGCTACAGCTAAGCTACTTACAACTAGATCAACTGACGGACAATTAATAACTATCCATCTATTATTCAAATATTCTATTCAGAGAAATGATATCTCAAATATAAAAGGGGGGTTTGAAATGAATGAGAGATAGAGAGTGAAAGCAAGGTACTGGTTAGCCTTTCATTAAAGTACATTTAATTTGATCTAATAATGATTATGTATGTTCATTGTAGTGTGATTTGTTGTTAATAAGCAAGTAAATAGGGGAACAGCCTTCGAATTTCTAAAATGAAAATAAATAATAATTTCAATTTCACCATGACCACGTGTCTAATGTAATTATTGCGCTGAAACCTAGCCTGTTTCCATCGTCAAAATCTCGCCTAATCAAACTATAGAATATTCTGAGACAAGGGAAATAAACTGTTTAAATTATGCAAGTGTTATTTGAAGCACAGAGTGAAATGGTTTGCATATGTTAACCTCAAATATGCTGGCGACCCTGGAATCTATTGATGAAATGTAAGGTAGGTGCGAGGAATAAATCGCCAAGGTAAGTAATATTTTGGGCGGGTATTTTTGTAAGAGAATAAGAACTTTACATGGTGTCGTTTATGAATCTTAATTAGAAAATATCGCCAGAAAAACAAATTTTATTCACATTACATAATGGTGACAAATCTGGATTACTGCAGGCATTACACAAACGGTTCATATTTTCTTGTAAATGAGATCTACACACCGTGTCTCATTTTTTTTCCTATTTTTAGTTATAGAATCGAGAGATTTCCATGTAATTTTGAATCACTCTGTTTATGAAGGACTCTTCCGTTGCCTGTAAATTTAAAGTTTCTAAATAATTGCCCTTACCGAGAGATTGCTTTTTCCTTATGCCTATTAAAAACTAACTCTTGTCTCCCTAAATAACAAACAACATCTACCAAATTGCCTACTATCCTTCGATTTCGTGCCACATTTTCATTGTGCTGTATTGCTTGAATTCTAGGTGTTTCAGACAAACAGTTTCAATTCTGTTATGTCCTAGCATGTGAAACATCTCAGAATTTTTTATATGAGTTTTGCTACTAGCATGTTTAGCGGCTTTAACTTCAAAATTTTTTATAGCGCCTTCTCCAGCTTTGCCCCATGGTTCCTCTCCATTAAACATCAAACAGTAATAGAAGTGCAGAGTTTTGTTTCGCTTACAAGAGAGCCATATATATTTACTATACCAAATTTTCTGATAACTTTTCCATCCTTCTGCGACAAGTCTAAAGACGCCAGAGATATTTTTTATGTTAGCAATACTTTTTGCTCTAAATGTAACGTACTGATTTCGTATTTTAACAAAAAATTCTCATAAATCAAAGTTGTCAGAGTTTATATCAAATACTTCTCCCGTAGGACTGATACTAACTGTATTCATTTTGCTCCTTTAAACCAATTAAAAGGTATGCTCAAAGCACTTAAATGATGACACTTAACAATATGTATTATTATAATTAGTGCGTAAATGATTACACATTTCTTAGTCTATACAACTATATAAAAAATTAAAAATAATTTGTAAACTCAACAAAAACAAATATTCACTACGCGAGCACATTGAAACAAACACAGGTGACCAGGGGAGAATTCTGTGCTATTTAGTGTGGGGGAGACGTGTCTTCTGATGTGACGTACGGGGCGCATTTTTATGCTGCGCACGCAGAGCCCTCCTTACCTCCAGCCTTGTTGAAAAGACATTTCAAGTAACGTCTACCCTGATATTCCACATACAATTGCATCTCACAGCAAGGTTCCATGACTCGCACTCACGTCATGTCGCATGGTATTTAACTTCTTACAGTAGTTTTATACCTTTCTGAGTAACTTATCCAACTTAATGCATAAATAAAAATTAATTATTTTATGAATAAATTATTTGGGGAGACACTGTCTACCTTGTCTCCCCTGACGCTTCACACTGAATACGAGGGGGGACCCAAAAGTAACGAGAATTTTTCTCTAGCAGTTGGTAGAACGCTAGTTCCGACTTCTCCCGCTAGGTGCCTTCACTAGACACCATTTTGTATCAGTTGCCCTAGCGGCATTGTTGTGGAAACATTAGCGCAGTCAGTGTGACTATTTTTGTAAGCGCTGTTTCACGTTTTCAGTGATTTGTCAATGGGAGACATTAAATACCAACGTGCTAACATCAGGTTCTGTTTCCTGTTAGGAAAATCAGCAGCAGAAACTGTCGCAATGCTTCGGACGGCTTATGGGGAGGAAGCTTTGAGCCAGGCAAGGATTTACGAGTGGTTTTCCCGTTTTAAAAGTGGTCAAATGTCAATTGAAGACGAACCATGACCGGGAAGTCCCTCGACTTCCAAAACGGACGAAAACATTGAAAAAATCCGTGTTACGATCATGTTTGATCGTCGTAGAACAATCGATGAATTGGAAGGAATGACAGGAATATCGTAGAGTTCATGCCAACGAATTTTGACTGAAAATGAAACGTGTTGCAGCAAAATTCGTTCCGAGTGTGCTTTCTTGTCGGCTCAAAATCCTTGCCTGGGTCAAAGCTTCCTCCCCATAAGCCGTCCGAAGCATTGCGACAGTTTCTGCTGCTGATTTCCCTAACAGGAAACAGAACCTGATGTTAGCATGTTGGTATTTAATGTCTGCCATTAAATTAATTTAAAAATCGCCGAAAACGTGAAACAGGGCTTACAAAAAATAGTCACACTGACCGCGCTAATGTTTCCACAACAGCGGGAGAAGTCGGAACTAGTATTCTACCAACTGTCAGAGAAAAATTCTCGTTACTTTTGGGTCCCCCCTACGTATATCTCAAATAAATTAAAATTCCTTAATACAATAAATTAAAAGTACCCCACTATATTTATTTTTCATTTACATGTAAAACCTTGAGAAAATTAAATTATCTTTACAAATAAATTGTGAGCATTGTTATCAAATTTATATTGTAACAAAATATTGATTTCGTTCAAGTTAACAAAATAAAAAATATTTTGGTATTTTTGTTTTTTGAAAAATATTGTTTTGTTTTATTTGTTTAGTGTTTAGTAAATAATTTTTGCAATTGTTTTGTGTAAAAATTTAAATCTTTTATTACTGTTTCTGTCAACTATATCACTTTGAGTAGTTAAGAATTAATTTCTGCGTTAATTGTGTTATCTCCAGCACTAATCGATTGACGGTTCTTCCTCTTATTTATGTATACTCCTTCCACTTTGGTAATGGCCGCCTTTCGGATAGTCCGTGATCTCACCTTTATTCTATTTTATTTCTATTTATAAATTTTATAAATAAACAGAAACCAATTTTACAGAATTTCAAGAGTTATTAACAATTTTAATTATATATCGATTATAAATCGATTATTCCACAGCTAGCATCGACTCGTTCTCAGAGCGATCGATTATTTTTTACATACATTATTAATATTAATCATGAGGTTCTTTTAACGGTTATATTATATAGTCAGAGAAAGGGTAAGGTCAGGAAAGTATAACACTTACAAGTAAATAGCTTAAAAATTAAAAAGTTATGATTTAATATATAATGTTTATCAAAGTAAAATTTCGAACCCTTGTCGTCTTGACGACTAGACTGGTAGTGCTCGAAAGGAATTGTGGGATTCAAGATGGCTGCTTCAGTACTGCATCTGTTAAAATGAAGTCGGCTCGACGAAATTTTCTTCCAATAAATGTTGCCTTTTCAATGTTTCCTCGTCTCAGCAGTAGTGATTATTCTTTCTGGTGTTAGTGGAGTGGTCCTGGTTCAGTGTTCTGTGATTCACCTTGATAAAATGTGTTGGATAATGTTTTAATTCACTTTGGTCAATAAGGTCGAAAATTGCACAGTTCGTCTCCTTATTCAGAATTATTTGTTTTATAGGTTTAATTAATTAATTCACTTATTTTCTGTTCCGTATTAATTTAGTTTAATGTTTGTTTTCACTGAATTTAAAGTTTAAGTTAAGTTTTTCGAAATTCGCGATTTTCACCGTAGACTAGGCTTAGTTAACGAACGCCATACTTATCTTCGCTATAGGTTAATAATTAGCAAGATCTCATTCAAGTGTGCTTGACAAAGTCTAATAATCAACTGTTCTAACTTCCTTCGTCATCTGAAAACGTCTTAGCCAATTTAATATTAGCAATACATTGTTTTAAATCTTTTTTGTTTCCGTTACACGTATGAAATTTACATTATATTACTGAATATATTTTTGCTATTATTTAATTTTATTAAATACTAAATACATAATCTCTTTCTTTAGTTCATTCTGCTTGACTTGATACCAAATAAGATATTTTTACAAAGTTTTTTCTCTAAAAAGCCATATATACTGTAATTTTAAATGTAGGCTTTAAAAATTACTTCCTGTTCTTCTCAAAATGTTTGCCATTTTATATGTTATATTTATGATTGTACTAAATCTCAGATTGAAATAAAATGTATATCTTCCCTTAATTTCTTGTAATTTTATTAATTGGTTATCTTTTTAAATATTATTCATTAATTTGTGACTCCCCCCTTTGATTTTTCAGTTATTACATTTGTATTTTTTCCAATATCTTTCTAAAGTATAGTTTCAGTTATAATACTCTGTGACTGATTTACCTTATATAAATTTCATCAGTTTAACTAGTTTACTGGACTTAATTCATCAATTATAAGGTTGTTGAGATTTACCATTTGGCCTAGATTTTATCTGTTTTTACATACAAAGTTTTTGACTAATACTGCTTGTTTATACCCCTTCTGACTTTCTATTCTAATACAATATTAATTAAAATTTCCTTACTTACTATAAGAACATTTAGTATTGAATTCATACTATTAATACATAACAAATATTTGAAATTAAAAAAGTGGTACTCAAACTCAGACATTTTAGTCTTAATTATTACTAGTAACACATAATATTTTATAATAAAAGAATGGTATCCACACTCAGACATTTCAGCCTTGATTAATACTATTAAACATAATAAATATTTTAGAATAATAAAACATCATACTCTATTTCCAACCTTTCAGTATAGAGTTCATAGACTTTAATATAAACAGAACATCTCTGTCTCTTCATTTTTAACTTATTTCTTAAAATTAATTTTGTGCAGTCTTATCTGTTTTTATTTTAGATTAGGGATGTATCCCTTGTCACTTCACTTATTAATTACCTGCTCTCACTTTATGCGAGCTATTTTGTTTTCATAACAATAGTTAAACTCACCCTATCTCTACTTCATTATCTCTAATAGAGTGCACTCCCATTACCTGTTTCAAAGTACAATTCACATTGTAATCAGCAATCATAATTAGAGCGTTTTTCTTTCCTGTAGTGTACGGTATATCGTGCAGTTCAGTTCTTTTTGGTTTATACACGCATACCGCAAGAATAGAAAGACTATTCACCGCTATTGTTATTTTACTTTGTGCTTATTTCATGTTTATTTTATGTGTTTAACGTTCATTAGAATATTATTGTGAAGTTTAGGACTGCCTAAAAAACCAGTGAAGTGTTGCTTACAACGGGACATTTACAACGCACAAGGACAAGGTCAGTAAACGCTTAATATTTATGCATTGTTGATTACATGAGAATAAATCCTTTTAACTATTTTAGTTTTACAATATACAGTCCACTGCTAATAAAAAAGAACCCCACATTTTTGGTCCTCCGGGCCGGATAGCATCTTTCATTCAGAATCCAGCATGTTGGAAAGCAAGATTTTTATTAATTATTATGCTCTTTATTATTACGTTTATTGAATTATTGTAACGCTTAAATATTAAAACAAAAACAATTATTTACTACTGGCAAGTATTGCCAATACTCAGTGCTCTTTTCATTTTGTTATGATTTTTTCATTTTTTTTCACACAAGCATAGTTTATTGATTCATTGTGCAGCGTGTGTTATTTCATGTTTTATCTAGCAAGCATAGTTCTAAAGTGGAGTGTGTTTCTTCAAAACCGACCTCTGTATTAGTTTCTATAAAATACAGTAGCCATATTCCTTTATTACCATATTACCATTATTACTGTCATCTACGCTATTGATATTTTAGAGTGATAAAAAAAAAATAAAATAAAAATTATTTGGACTGGAAATTACTGAATACTGGAAGAACATTGTGAATTACAACTTTTACTTAGAACTCTTTTATTTACATCTGAATCTGTTTTTTAAACCGAGTGTATTAATAAATTACCAAAATGAGATTTTCTTCTTTTGTGAAGCAAAGTGAACTAATTGAGAGTAGGCTTCATAATATTAACAAGCAAATTGTTGCTCTTGAGGTTATTGGTATAGGTAATTTAACTGAACAGCAAACACAAAAAGTTAGTTTGCTTAGTTCCACCGCAGAAAATAAATATGCTGAATTTGAAAGGCTTATAAATAAACTATTTAGTACAACACCTTTACCAGAAGATCTAGATAATGAACAGATTTCAAGATTACAAGATTCTATATCAGACTTAAATATAGCTATACAAAGTTCGTGTGCTCCTCTTCTACCATCGCTACCGCAGGAAACCTTGGATCAGTCTCACACTGGTGCATCACAACTAGTTGCGCCTACTCCCACCGTAAATTTACCTCGCTTAAACTTGGGAACATTTTCTGGACAACCTGAGAAATGGGTAGCCTTTCACAGTCTGTTTGAAAATGCAGTGCACAAAAATGAAACCATTTCTAATCTGGAGAAATTTACATACTTGCTTTCTTGTTTGACTGATGAGCCGCTAAATTTAATTAAATCGTTGCCTGTCACTAATATAAACTATGCCATAGCCTGGCAAACTTTGCTAAAAAGATATCAAAATTCTAGATTGTTGATAACACTTCATGTAAACAATATATTTGAGTTACCACAATTGCACAATCCTTCAGTTAAACAAATGAGGAATTTTCTGTCGACCTACAATGAAAATTATCAAGCACTCAAAGCACTAGGACATGATATTGCTAGCGAAAGTTTGTTGTTGACCTCATATATTTTGCATAGATTTGACATGGAATTCAGGACCAAACTTGAACGTTCTCGAGATAATTTACAAAATGTTCTTACCATTACAGAAGTAATTACATTCTTAGAAAATGAATGTTCTTGCAAAGAAGCAGCGGGTTTAACTAATATCATCTCAAAAAATGAAACTTCTCTTCAAACCTCTCAAAAAATCAGTGGCTTTAAAATGAATACAAACCAGTTTAAACCGCACAAAATAGCGATGGTCACTACTCACACTCAGCATTGTATCTTCTGTTCATCAAATTCACACAACATATATAGATGTGCAGATTTTTCCGCACTTACTGTACAAGACAGACAAGCTTTTGTTAAAAATAAGAACTTGTGTCAAAATTGTTTTGGAACACATAAGTTAGTCACCTGCAAGTCCGTCCACACATGCAATGTATGTCATAGGCGTCACCATAGTCTACTACATTTTGTTGTTGAGAACCGCTCCGCACAACCGCAACAAAAATCGACTCAGTCAAATAGACCTACCTTGTGTCCTTCTGTCGAAACGACGATGCATAAGCACAACCACTCTGCAGAGTGTCACCAGGATACTACCTTGATAGGTGTTTCTTGCAACCAGAATAACACTGTGTTACTCGCAACCGCTTTGGTGCATATCACATCTGCCAATGGAAATGCAGCAGTTGTACGAGCTGTGCTTGATAGTGCATCCCAAATAACAATTATTTCGGAAAGTTGTGCAAAGACTTTGTGTTTGTACCGCTCTCAAACAGATGTTCCAGAACTTGGTGGCATCTCTACCGCCCCAGTGAAAACAAAGGGACTTACCTTTGTGACATTGTCTTCGCTCAGTGGGAATATTTTAGCAAAATCTCACCCAGTCATGATTCTTAATAAAATATCATGCAATCTGCCTTGTGTTCAGCTCCCACTAGAAGTTAAAGAGCGACTCAAAGGTTATATACTACCGGATCCCACTTTTGATGTTCCGGGTCCAGTTGACCTTCTGATTGGAGCAGATTTATTTGCATCGACTCTTAATGGTACCTTTATCAATCTCAGCAAGAATATGCCATACGCTGTCAATACAATCTTTGGCTATGTTGTGCTTGGTCCGACACCTGTTTCACTTAAGTCTAAGCCTTACTCAGGCTTAGTGACTCTTTTATCGACGAATGATTGTGATCTGCATGCAACACTGCAACGTTTTTGGTCCGTAGAGGAACCACCTCACACTACAAAACTCGCTCCACAAGATGAAAAATGTGAAGCTCACTTCGTCTCTACTCATAAGAGAGATGCCTCCGGCAGATATGTTTGTCACTTGCCTTTCAGCGGAAACCCTGCTCAACTAGGTGACTCTACAACTTTGGCAAAATGCCTGTTTAATACACTTGAACGCAAATTTGAATCTCAACCTGAGTTTAAACAGAAATATGTCAATTTATGAACGACTACTTAGCATGTGGGCACATGAAACTGCGCACATCTGTGCCGTCTCTGAACAAGCCGCATTACTTTTTGCCACATCATGGCGTTTTTAAAGATAGAAAAATCCGTGTTGTTTTCAATGCATCAGCACCATCTTCTTCAGGTGTCTCACTGAACCACATTCTACATCAGGGTCCAAAGTTGCACAATGACATTACTGATATAATTCTTTGCTTTCGTCAACATAAATTTGTTTTCTCTTGTGATATCAAACAAATGTTTAGGAAGATATCCATCCATGAAGATGATCAGATCTTTCAGTTAATATACTGGAGAGAAGACACTTCAGTCCCGCTAAAGGTCTACCAATTGACTACCGTCACTTATGGTATGACGTCCTCGCCTTACCTTGCTAATAGAGTAGTACAACAGCTCATTATGGACGAAGGAAAAATCATCCACTTGCTGCTGAAGCACTCCAACAGCAAATATATGTTGATGATGCTCTATTAGGGAGCAATTCTCTGGAAGAAGCTCTCCACCTTCAAGAGGATGTTTTACTTTTGAAAAAGGGTGGATTCGAACTGAGCAAGTGGTCTTCAAACCATCCTAAACTCTTAGAAAATTTCCTGCAAGATAATCATGAGACACCCCTCATGTTACGCACGTCGGAACAGCCATTTTCAAGTGTATTAGGTATAAAATGGATCCCAGATATTGATGACTTTTCATATTTGATGCACACACCTTCAAGTAATTACACAAAAAGAACTTTACTTTCATCAATTGCTCAGATCTATGACCCTTGTGGTTGGATATCCCCAATAGTTTTTTGGTCTAGTCTTAATGCAGCATGTATGGACCTTAGGCTTAGATTGGGATTCTCCATTACCTGATCATATTTCCGAGAAGTGGTCACGATTCGTGAAAGAACTTCCAGAAATAGAAAAGCTAAGGATACCACGTTTCATATCCTTAGCAACTGCAGTCAATATCCAGCTTCATGGATTTTCAGATGGAAGTGAATCCGGATATGCAGCTTGTGTCTTCCTGCGCACAGAAGATGTCAACATACGACTGCTGATCGCAAAATCAAGAGTAGCTCCACTGAAGGATGTGACTATTCCCCGCTTGGAACTTTGTGGTGAGCACATGTTAGCCAAATTGCTACATTACTGTACTGAACAACTCTCACAACATCACAAGATTGAGAACATTTCAGCATGGTGCGACTCTACAGTAGTTCTATCTTGGATACGCACTCTCTCTTTTCGTCTCAAGGTGTATGTTGCTAATCGTGTGGCACAAATACAAGACTTAGTTTCACCGCACGTCTGGAAATATGTTTCAACTGTTGACAATCCTGCTGATTGTGCTTCTCAAGGCTCGACACCCACGGTTCTGATGAAACATAGCCAGTGGTGGCTAGGACCACCATGGCTCGCTAAATCAATGCAGACCTGGCCACAATCTATCCTTCATCCAATTTCAGAGGAGTCTATTCCCGAAATGAAACCAAATGTGCTTAATCTTATGATGACCACAAAAGAAGTCCCAACATTTGGATTTCTTACAAAGTTTTTTTCTTGGAAGACTCTTCATGTAATGGCTTATGTCCTTCGCTTTATAACCCGTTTGAAATTTAAAACCACCATAAGTGGATCATTTACAGTAACTGAATAACGCCTGTAACCACATTTGCTGGCTCATTCAGAGACTTCACTTTGCAGAAGATGCAGATCTACTCTCCAAGAAAAGGACATGCTCAAACCTCATCCAACGTCTAGCACCCTTTATTGATGATGCAGGAATAGCCCGTGTCGGAGGTCGACTGAAGAACTCTGCGCTTACTTACAATGCCAAACATCCTATTCTTCTTTCAAAAAATCATGTCGCTATTCATTTACTCATCGATTATTATCATGGCATGTACCTGCACGCTGGTCCCCAGTTCCTCCAAGCAACACTATCTCAACGCTTTTGGATCCTCTCCACCCACAGTGTTATACGCTCAAGAATATTTAAATGCGTACGATGTTTTCGTACAAAATCAACAAACACATCTCCGCTCATGGGTGATCTACCAGCCAGTCGTGTTACCTCTACTCGTTGTTTCAACGCTTCTGGAGTTGATTATGCTGGCCCTTACACGGTCAAGTTTTTACACTTCGCAGGATACAACCTATAAAGGTGTACCTCTGCCTGTTCATCTGTTTTGCAACAAAAGCTGTACACTTGGAAGTGGTTACTGATTCAACTACAGACGCCTTCATTGCAGCCCTTACGAGATTCATCTCTAGGAAAGGTCTTGTATCAGACCTGTACTCTGTGGGACTAATTTCATAGGAGCTGCTTCTTCGCTCAAAAGATGTTTTCAAGATCTCGTGAAGCAACCAGAGATGCAAGATTTTGCTACGAACAACAGTATCACATTCCATTTCATTCCTCCGTGTGCACCTCACCAAGGTGGACTTTGGGAACATGCCATTAAAGGTGCAAAATATCTCACCAGTCATAGGTGAACACATTTTAACGTACGAAGAATTTACCACCTTAGTTGTGTGTTGAAGCTATCCTTAATTCGAGGCCCATAGCTCCTCTCTCGAATGACCCTTCAGATCTTCAACCTCTTACACCAGGACATTTTCTAACTGGAGGACCTCTTAATGCCCTGATCGAACCTCAACTAACAAATGCACCACTTGATCACACAAAACGCTGGAAATTGGTTCAAGCCTTCACACAACATCTCTGGAAAAGATGGCAAATGGAGCACTTCCACACACTTCAAGAACGGTCCAAATGGATCAGACCAAGAAAATCTCAAAATAGGAGATTTAGTCATTATTCATGAAGCGAACCTGCCACCCCTCAAGTGGAAGCTCGGGAGAGTCATTTCCGTATCTCCAGGGAATGATCGAGTGGTACGTGTCGTCAACATGAAGACTGCCGGTGGAACCTTGACCCGTCCTTCTGTTAAGGTTTCCCGTCTTCCCATTTACTAAAATCCTTGACCAGTCAACTGGCTACTGCCCCTTATAATTTAGTTTTATTATAATCTTCCGAAGGATCAAATTTGTTGTTCTTTTAATGTTTCTTGTTGAACCAGTTGGTTCAAAGGGGCTGGTATGTCAGATATTTTGTTTTCATAACAATAGTTAAACTCACCCTATCTCTACTTCATTATCTCTAATAGAGTGCACTCCCATTACCTGTTTCAAAGTACAATTCACATTGTAATCAGCAATCATAGAGAGTTTTTCTTTCCTGTAGTGTACAGTATATCGTGCAGTTCAGTTCTTTTTTTGTTTATACACGCATACCACAAGAATAGAAAGACTATTCACCGCTATTGTTTATTTTACCTTGTGCTTATTTCATGCGTTTAACGTTTATTAGAATATTATTGTGAAGTTTAGGACTGCCTAAAAAAATCAGCGAAGTGTTGCTTACAACGGGACATTTACAACGCACAAGGACAAAGTCAGTAAACGCTTAATATTTATGCATTGTTGATTACATGAGAATAAATCCTTTTAACTATTTTAGTTTTACAATATACAGTCCACTGCTAATAAAAAAAAAAAAACCCACACTTTATCTTTCTCATTTTAGTGAATGTTGTTAGAGAAAGAGTGGCACTTTCTTAGAAACACTTGTATTTGATTTTCATGAAACTATTCTACCAAATATTATTTCTGAAGTTAAATTAAAAACTTGAAAGTTGTTCAAAGGTACACATTTACTTAGTTTAAGCATTTCATACACTTTCTTGAAGTTTATCTACTATAATGGAATAACTTGCACTGGTTCCCTGTTATTTCTTGATACTATCACTAATCAGTTTTATAGTTTTACATTATCAATATTTTATTTATAGAGGATTCTTAAGATTTTTTCATTATAAAACAACTTTCATGGGTGCACTTTTATTTATACCTCTAAAACACTTTTGTTTACATCTACTTTACATTAGTTTGTTTTTGGGCGTTATACTTTCATTTGTGGCATTTAATCTCTTTTGGGGTTATTGTCTTCTTACTGGGTTTCTTTTGGGTATTTCTGGTAGTCTTCTTATCCTACTACCTTGTTTCTTCAAAATCGTTCCTTTTTATTAGGTATTTCGGTTTGTTCAGGGTATTTACTTCCGTATTCATATCCTAGCTTGTTTCTTGAAAAACAGTCTTTATTTTAGGGGTGTCTGTTTGTTCTGGGTTTTGCCTTACTTACTGATTCTCATTCTCTGTTTCTTCAATACAAAATAGTTTTATGTACGTTGGTTTGTTCTGGGCATTTTCCTTACTTACTCCTATCCTACCTGGGTATTTCCTGTTTTTATTACAGTTTTTTGGTTTATTTTTCATTACTCATATTTGTTGCATCGTTTTTTATTTTTATTTCTTCAAATTATGATTGTATTTTATTGTGGTACTTAGTTTTTATTTGGATTTTTCCTTGATTTTATTTTAATTGATATTTATTTATGATCATTTTTCATTCATTATAATGTGGATAATCTGTCATACTACAATATTAACAAATTATAATCATCACAACTAAAATTATCTACCCATAGTAGAAACATTTCCAAAAAAAAAAAAAGGCACAACGCAAACATGGTGACTAATTTCTCATATATTTCAAAAACGTAAATTATTTACATCAGTAGTAAAGTTTATTAAGGTTGGGTGCACAGGATGCAAAACATTTAAAGGTTCATTTGTTGGCCATGGAACTGCCACACAATTTGAGACTACAATCTTGCTGAATAACCTTAGAAAGTGACCACCTCTCATAAAAAGGACCATTAAAACTATATCTTAGCAGAATACTCCAATTCCTAAACAGAGGCAAGGATGGGTCATGTTTCTTTGCACCAGCGGCGGCTCAAGAGCCTCCCCAGTGAAATTTAGAAAGATATTAAAAATAAACAACTAGCAATAGGCTCCATTTTATTGTAACGACCCATAACCAAATCTGTAATCACAATTTGACTTTAATTCATCTGATCAATTACAAAAAAACTTGATCGTGCGTTATCAATAGCGCAGAATATTAGCAGTGGCAGGGATCCGAGTAGCTGCCGTAGTACTTGTATGCCTATGTGCCTGACAGGTGGTGGGGGACGCTAGTGCATCTGCAACTGTACTTGGGAGGCAATGAGTGAATTAGCCTCTTGCCACAGATTATGTGGACTGTATTAGTTTTACAGAGTCTTTTTATGTTCTTGTGTGTGCATGTTTGTGGTCTCTACTACAAGTATAAAATGTATTTATCAGAAGAAACATGAAAGTGATGTTGCAGTATCTAACATATGCATTATTACAACACTACTGACGTTGCAGTATCTAACATATGCATTATTACAACACTACTGACGTTGCAGTATCTAACATATGCATTACAACACTACTGATGTTGCAGCATCTAACATATGCATTATTACAACACTACTGAATAAATTTTCCTGGTCGAGTGACAGAGAGATATGAAATGCTGAAAACTGGTCAACCTACCCCAAAAATTTTATTTCTTAAGAGGCACAAAAACAACTCTTCAGTCATTACTATACAACCATCATAAATGGCTAGCGGTAGTTGGGTAAATTCAAAGATATTATGTTGACTTTGCTTACCATTAAGCACAAACGATACTATATGGTCTGCTGAAACTTATATTCACAGCTTTCAAACGCTGTTAAAATCAGATAGCTCTACCATACTTGAAAGTGAACTAACATTACATCTGTGTGTGTGTGTGTGTGTGTGGGGGGGGGCTATGACTCTCATAGCCTCCCCTTCCTCAGGACACGCGGGTCACCACTACTTTGCACCAGTCATAACTCTTCTTCTGTGTAATTGTTATACGTCTACGACTAATAGATAATCAAAACACTCAATTATCATTTCCATTATTCTGTCATGCTGTGTAAGGAGATAAACTCTGCCTTACAAGTTTACTTCCCCACATTTCTCTCCTTCACTTACCATAACAAGAACCACTCAACTTTCCCATATTTCTCTCCTTCACTTACCATAACAAGAACTTCTTCACATCTAATGATTTTTTCAATTCATCATATTTATAAATCTCTTTCTACAGTAGGAGCCCTACCACATTTTAGATGATTCTTGCCTTCACTTTTCTTGTCCCTATTGTTCGAATTCATAGCTCATAAGTGTAGAAATTTTTTTCTCATTTCTACGTTTATTTTTTACTAATAAGGAGACATACTGTTTAAACACATTTAGTGGTAAAACTTTTGAAAGTGAAAGTGACTTTCACCTGTGTTATTTCACTAACTGTAAAAAATTGAAACTCATTTTAATTGTGGTAAAACTTTTGAAAGTGAAAGCGACTTTCACCTGTTATTTCACAAACTGTAAAAAATTGAAACTCATTTTTATTAAGTACAACAGAGACAGACACAACAAACACCAGAAAAACCAAGAATTACCTCACAATTAAACAAATACTGTAAATTAATACAAGATGAGCTCAGAACAAACATTTTAATATTCACTGCACTATTTGACTATAGAATACAAATTTCTAGATGAAACACAATAAAAACAAATTTTTACTTTCACCTGGAACAAAAGTTTATCTAAAAAATATTATATAGAACTTGGTATTCTAGAGGAAATAAAACAATGTAGTATGTACTGTGAATACTTGGATAAGACGAGGCCAACAAAATCCAAATAAAATTTAAATTGTATGGTCATGGGAAGAACACTCACTAAAATAGATCATACAGCAGATCTGCCAGAAGGAACAGAATAGACCAAGATAGGAGACAAAAAACTGGCGTCTTGAACAAGATAGTATAATCAAGAATGTTTTACACAGTGAATTGACTGAATTCCAAAGACCAGGGATTTGGATACCAGGTCACAAAGAACATAGTTAAAGACTAGTTTAAACATAGATAGCATTTTATAATTAATACTAGATTTATTTTAGATGCTGGAATTGGATTTATTCTCTCTATACGTGTAATCGTACCCATGATGCATTAGAAGCAGTGGTACACTGGTTATGACATCAAACCATATGATTTGAAGCAGAGTCATAGTCTTTGATATTTGTGATTCAGATCCGAATAACTACACAAGTCTTCAATATTTGTGATACGAGATCAAACAAGTGGCACCAACTCCTACAATTTGAGTCCATCTTTAATATTATACAACTGGCTTGGACTTGCTCCCATTGATAACAAATATAAGTTTTACCATCATGGTCTCTTCTCAAATTCAGTATTCCGTTTACTGGTGCTAGTCCTGTACAGTGGCAGCTCGTACAGAGGGCAAGATGACGCAGCCCTCCCACTAAATTTGCAAATTAACAACTTGTCAATAATATAACTATAATGTGTAGCATCCTTATGTGAAAGATATTTTTGGGGCAACTAATAGCAATCACCCAACATTTTCGCCGTCGTCCTCCCTGTATAGGCAGGTCTTGCAGGGAGCGAGGATGTGTACACATCACTTGAGTCTGCAGACTGACAGCGTGAAGTCACTCGGGCAACTTCGGCTACCTTCGTTCTCATCTATGCCCACCTATATTCTGTTGTCAGACGTGAGTTTGGTTAAAGTTTGTGTATTTATTTTTTTTATTACGTTCACGGCTTCAAATACGTAAACTCAAGAGTAAATTTTTCGTGTATTCAAGTGTCTGTGGTGTGTATTCGTGTCCAACCTACTTATACATGTCCTGTAAGCATTTCGATGTTTCATTTTAAAGTTTTGTCATTTTATTTTTAGTGTAACAGTTTTTATTAGGTACACGCACTGCAAGTGTTCGATGTGAAGTTCGTGTAACATTTCAAAGGAGTCTTGTTTCTCAGCATCTATTTTGTGCTACAAACTTGAAATTTGTACAAGTTAATCATCACTCTTTCAGATTGGGATTCCTCAGATTGTTATTACACTAGAATAATAAATTTACAAAATTTATAATTTTCTAAATTTTTAAATAAACACCTTTTTTATTTCAGTCAGTTTTTAAAATAATTCAAGTAGACAAATGTTATTAGTAGAATAACTGTACAAATTTTAATTTCCTATGTTATAAAGGTACCGTAATTATATAATTCTTGAAGATAAATAATAAACACAATTGAGAATAAATTCATATCATACCATTTATTACCCTGAATTGTATATTTTGTTTCAGCGTTTATCACTCCAGAAACAAAAATAATTGATTAAATTGACTCCAAATAAATACGAAACCAACCTGCGAAGTTAGTGCACAGGTAAAGACGAGTTTTACTGCAACTGATTACAGCTATATATATCAAAACCAACATTGTGAGTACAAAAACTGAACTTAAAAACCAGCAAAACAGTATAAGTTTTCTTAATAAACGTATATTTCATATACTAATGCGACGATGTAGTCAAAAGGTTCACATTTATCTGGGGAGCCAGTGAAATTGTGTTAGTTTCTGAAGGAAACAAAAACTACAATTCAGGGTAATAAATGGAATACGATATGGGGGTACCCCGATATGGTTAAATTGATTCTATATTGTTTTAATATTTAACTTGTGACCACAATCAATATTCATTTTAATGTTCAATTCATCCGCTATGCACACGGGAAAACCCCGATTTGGATAAGATACGTTAATTTCATTATACACGTAAGCGAGGGTTCACGATAGCGGCGGACGAACAGCAACGAAGTTGCCAGTGGCTTCACACTGTCAGTCTGCAGACTCAGGTGTACATCTATACCCTGATTAACGAAAGAAAGCGACTGGCCGCGCGGCGACAGTTTGTAGTAAAAACATTCCACTTAACCTCATGGAAACGTAAAATACAGGGCTAGAAATGTCTAATGAACTGTATTTTAATCATCAATTGAAGACGTTTTTAACAAACTTTTCTAATTTTTTAAATCTTTTTTCAATTAATTTACAGAGTTAAATAAAAAAAAATGCACGAATTTGAATTAAAAATTTAGGGTTCATCATTTTTATTACGCAAGAACTCTGAGGTTAAGCATCGGAAAAACATTTCTTGTAGACAAATGGTAGTCTACCTTCTTTAGTACAATATATCAAAAATTGAGATTCCTACGATTAAAATTAACGTTAATTTTTTTTTCTAATGTCCTGTCAACTCAGTTAAAAGTTGTACATAATGAGATTTGCGTGTCGCTCTCTTTAGATAACCAAGTGTAGAAGACATGCAACTTGCACCTAGTACATGATACGAATACTACAGTGGAATATATATAAAGTGAATCTCGTAGAGAGCAGTGCGCGGCGGCGGAAGTAGTCAGAACCTAGTGGACCCATTTTATTCGCGCGCTGCCATCTTCGTTTGAAGACTACCAACTCGCATCTGTGTTTTAATAGTGTATTTTTATGATTTAAGCAACGACATCTCTTTATTAACTACAATCCTTTCTAGTTGTACATGGATTTTTTACCAATAAGGTTTTCTAAATAAAAGTTTACCAACATATTTTCTGGAAAGGTGGCCACAACAAAAGTATTGTGCTAGCTTTTTCCAAGGATCCGGGATATTAAATTTGTACTTGACTAAAAATGTACTTTTTTCATGTGAAAAACTTACTATTTTATCATCGGACGCGTTTCGGCTTAGTATCCGCCTTCTTCAGCTTTGGTAACAAGTTATTAATTCTGTTACCAAGCTGAAGAAGGCGGATACTAAGCCGAAACGCGTCCGATAAAATAGCAAGTTTTTCACATGAAAAAAGTTCATTTTTAGTCAAGTGTAGTGCTGTGAAAGAAGAGATGAATAATCAAGACAACTTAAATTTGTAAGTTAAACATTTTGTTTTAATGACATTTAACCACGGAAGACAAGTCTCCGTGTCCTGGTCCTTGGGGTGTCCACAAATGGTTAAGCAGCTGAAGAGATCCTGGCAATTGTGAAGTTGTTCACTGAAGTCTGGTAGCCAAGTAGTACAATTTCCCACATCAAGTACACGTCACATGGTTATTTATGAAATGTTCTCATTTTTTTGGTACATTGTACCCTTTTTAATTTAAACGTCGATCTTATACATAGTCAATAGATATGTCGTCCCTTTCACTTATTCCCTTTTAATAGATTACATTTTTCTTTATAAAACACCACTTTACTGATACTTTCCTCTGCACTTTCAAATTAAAATATCTTGGTACTTCAGGGCATGGTTCAAGGGTGTAGTGTTTACTACAAGAGCGCTCCATCTCGACTGCATTATTATGTCAGGACAGGATTCGCCATTTATAAAGTTTGACCTTTTTTATTATCCAAAGCTATTCTTCACTTCAGAATTAAACATTATACTATTGTATCATTATTTATTTTGATAATTTCCCAAGTTTTACCAGTATTATTTGTTTAGTAAAAGAATCTGTATGCAGGTTAATTCCAGTTGATGCATGGTAAATTATAAACTAAGTTTCCCTATCTTTACACTTGCGTTCCTTTAAATTTTACTCCACATTACGTTTCCTATTTTAAAATCGTCAATTATTGACGGTAAATACTGTTATAATTATGCAATATCTGGTAGACCGAGGGTAGTTGTAAACTGTATGTCATAGTTAATTAGTTGAGAAATTTGAATGGCATTAACAATTTCCCAGCAATTCCATTGCACTTCAATTGGTAGTATTAAAGCTGATCACACAAAAGTTTTAACACGGAAACAACTACCGTACTGCAAGAGTGATGAACAATCGTTCAAAGACACTCCGTTATAAAAAAGCATGTAGTTCAACTAAACCACAAAAGTCTGGTCAGATGAAAGTTTTTGACAGATCTCCAGGTAGATGGATTTAGATTAAAAAGTATACAGATGACGAAAATCTCTGTATATACTTATGAGAGGTTGGCGACTCTTAGCAAGTTGGCTATGTGTCAATGTGCGAGTCGTGAGCGTATGCACCACTTTCTTTGGGGCCGTTGAGCGATGTTAGTTCTAATTTTCCTATATTAACTGATTGCGGTTATATTTCGTAATATTTGAAAGTTGCATACCACTTTGTATTGACGAATACAATTTTATGCTTATTGTGAAAAAACTCGATGAAAATAATTTGGAAAAAACTAACGTCGTTAATATTATTCGTAGGAATCTCAATTTTTGATATATCGTACCAAAAAAAAGATTGACTACCATTTGTCTATAAGAAATGTCTTTCCGATGCTTAACCTCAGAGTTCTTACGTAATAAAAACGATAAACCCTAAATTTTTAATTCAAATTCATGTATTTTTTTTATTTAACTCTCAATATAAATTGAAAAAGATTTTAAAAATTAGAAGTTTGTTAAAAACGTCCAATTCATGATTAAAATACAGTTCATTAGACATTTCTAGCCCCGTATTTTACGTTTCAACGAGGTTATTAAGTGGAGTTTTTACTACAAACTCGGTCGCCGCGCGACCGCTCCACCATTCACTTTCTTTCGCTAATCAGGGTATATGCTTTTAAATCAGCATCAGCCATTACACGAGAGGTTCTGCCCGCTGCGATTTCACAGCTCTTTCTTAGAGAACCAGGGCGTTGTTCAAAACTTCTCTGTTGCCGTTTAAAGTGCATGCATGTTTTCTCTCCCGTTTTATATAGTTTTGTGTTCTTGTACTTTTTGTGTAAACGTAATGTCCTAATAATTTATTCTTTATTAGGCAGTGTATTCTGTGCAAGATGGTGTTTTTGTCGAACCTTGCGTACATAACGTGCAACTTATTCTGTGTAGGCCTGAGCCTGTGCGCATTTGTTAGAAACGATTAAAATGGCTATGAAACGTTTATTTCAAATTCATTTACTTACGAAAAGAAAATAGAACCAAGTAAAATGACGGCCACCAAAACCGAATTTAGACATTACACAACAAAATTATAAAACGGACAGACCAGCATCAAGTAAAAAAATTTTTAAATAAGCAGTCATTGAGGACTGCCGACAGAAGTGAAAACACTATGAAACTTTTTTTTTGATATTCAAATTAATTGTAGTCCAAAAATTATTCAAATTTTTTGTAAATTAAAATCTTTAACATGTCTGGTTTTCACATCTATCGGCACACAGAGCAACAATTGTATACATTTTTATATGGTTTACTTAAAATTTGGAAAATCTTTTTTCAAGACGTTTCCGTACAGTAGTCCTCAGGTAGGCAACAGGGAAATGAGCAAAAAGATCTTTAAAATACATTTATAAGAATACACAAAGTCGTCTACAAAACAGAACGTAGTCTGGGATTAGGGGTTTTTTTTTTTATATTAGGTCCCATTTGTAATGAACACAAATAGTCGTCCAAGTTGAGGTAAGACTGTTTCGTGGCACCGAGGCTCACGCCCAGACTACGTTCACCTCACAGGTGATACGTTTTCACGTGTCGCGAGTATATGTTTGTAGCTAGCCGACTGACGGAGAGCGCGAACTTGTATCCACTTCGTTACTGTGTCGATTTGACGGGCCATCAAGACTGCTGCTTCACAGACAACCTACATGGTAACTTTTGCCACGTAAATAATTAATCAAACAACAAATGCAAATGGGGAATTAATAAATAAACCAAGAAAAACCAATGGCATTATGCAGTTGCCGTAATGTTTGGCGCACTCTCTCGGAAGACGACGGAACTACTTGGACTATACGGTACTCTGCACGCAGAACGTTTATTACGACAAATTTGCCTTCTTACAAATATACAATCTATTGCCCACCGCCTCGCACGCGAATATTTTTAGTATTTTTTTTTTAAGTATTTTAATGTCTCAGACTATATGGCGTTGTCAGCTCGTATAACAATTTTGTACTCCGGTGAAGGTATTAGCAATACCATTTTTTGAAGAATTGGCAAAATTAGAACTTTACAAGATGCCTAATAAAATTATTGCACAAAGATACGACGAGGCAGCAGCAATACGTGGAAAACAACGGTGTTCAAGCAAAAGTTAAAGCTGTGTACAAGAATGCCTAGTATATACACTGCTATGCCCATCAACTAAACTTATTGAGCACGCTGAATCACAAAACTAGAAAGTATAAATATTTTTCTGCAATTTAGATGGCTTTACATTTTTTTCAAAGATCTTCCAAGCGAACTGCCATATTTAATGAAGTAGTAAAGAAATGTCTCCAAAAATGTTCTAATACCAGGTGGAATTTTAAATCCCGTTGACAGCATTTTATTCATAAAAAAAAATCATAGCTGACGATAGCGACAAAAGTCCACTGTTCAGAAAGAACTAGTACTGAAACGCACATTAAATAATTTTTGGAATCGGTTACAGCTAGCAAGAAACTTTTGACAGTATTAAAACACCAGTATGTTGCCTCATTCAAAACGTCAAAGATTATATAGATTTTGATGCCAGTCTGTCTGCAACAAAGGATTTTGGAAAATCATCGCAATATCCAAAAAGGTCACGTTTTGATGAAATCAAGAAGACTGCAGCTAAAGAAGTTCGTGACATAATAGTTGCAAACATAGACGAGATTTTCATTTTCAGACAATTTAGCAATAGCAGTTTTGTTGCAACCAACTCTTTTCTAAACATCAGCTCATCTTTCCAGAAACGGTCACAAATTGCTAACAATTTAATTTAAATGAAACTGCCACTTCGGAGGCAGCTGGCGCATTGGTTCTACTCAATTTTGTATATGATGAAAACCTAGTTAGGTTCCCGAACTGGTAAAACTATACAATCCCTACACTATATCAGCGAATGAACGTTCAACTCTCAAGCGCTAAAACAGCCAAGTGCTCCAAGAATGTGTTCAATAGAAGAAAGTGTTAGAATTAACTCCCAACTTCAATAAATTGGCTATTGACCATTTTGCCAAACAACATGGATTTCATGTTCGAGCGAATAAACTAATCCAATGTTGGTCAACTTTTTCTGACCTAGATGAATCTACATCGTGAAAACGCTGTACTTATTAACACTATTCTCAAGTATAACAAATATTTAGACACTATGGAAAGTCGAGGTAAATACTTTTTCTTATTTAATATATATTTACTGTTACTGAACTGAACTTTCCAACTGTTTAAATCCACCTTGTTTCCAGAATGTTAAGAATAAATGTAAAGGGTACAGATTTGAAGCCACCCACCCATGAACAACTTGTTCAAGCAATTCATTGGTCTTTAAATTTTGAATACTTCAGTGTCAGAAAAAGCCCAAGAAACTTGGAAATTCTCCTAGTTCTATATATTTATCAGCGAAGCCAAATTTAGAACATTTGTGAAACCTCTCAAGTGTAAAGATAGAAAATTAATATTACAATGACAATAAAAATTGTGCAGACCTTTTTTTCTGCCCCCTTACTTTCTCACAACACTCGGATTAACACTTACCTGCAGTCTTGGTAAACTGAAGTCTCTGTACATGGATAATTGGTACACTTTCAATCTTCACTTTGTTGTTGACAAAAACTGGGAGTCTGGAGTACACTTACCTGTTATTTTCATATCGAACACTTTGAAGAATTCCAGTAGCATATAGATTTTACAAAAACCCATTTACTACACTTCATAATCACCCCTCATACACTTTACACAATGCAGAGGCTCAACTTTTATAAAAACTGTATTCCAAGTTAGAAAATGTCGGTATATACTATTTTGTCGACTTCAGGTCAATTTTTTATTAGAACAGTTCGTATGAACAAAGTTATTAAAAATGTTCACATTTCATTAATATCGGGAGGTAATTTTATTTTGAAAATAAATGCACATATGCAATTGTATGTTGAACAGTCAAATTCAGAACTTCCGTTACTGGCACGCACACGCACTGAAATCGATCCAACTGACTTTTCCATCACTGGGCATTAAATTAAACAAGTTTCAAGTATTAACGTTTTTGCTAAATAGTATGCAGGCAAGTAAACTAGAAACAATGTTTATGGGCACAACACTTTAATTAAAGTTTTGCCAAAACCAAAATGTTAACTACGTGAAGATTCCCAATTGTTGAGTCTTGGAGCAAAAACACGTGTTACAAAAAGCATAATACTTACCCCCTCCCTCTAAAGTGCTGTAATTAATAATCGAAAAATTAAGGGTGCAGCAGACATTTTTAATTTATGACATACTCTGTCCTACAACTTTTGATAGTGAAGTCAACTTCTATCAACGGCATCACATGAGAGGCGACCTTTTCTTTCACAGTCTACACCTATTATGAAATGTTGTTCTTTAACATACTCCATAATTTTTCAACAGTTCTCTTGTGCAAGTACCATACTTTACAAGAAGTATGTCTCACAGAAATAATTTGTCAATACATCAACTATATTTGTATACGGAATAATTCTGCACCTATTGGACTAAAAAAAATCAACATAATTTTGAATTCAAATCAATTGTCTACTAATTCAATTATACTGGTATGACAAAATTATTATTATTCAGAGGCTGCACTAAACATAATACTTGCAGAAGGAAAGTTATTTTGTATAGTAACGTGCCTCTATTTGTAAATTGACAAAATTCACTAGCATACATGTTTAAGCCTGGAATAATGCAGTAGAGAGAAAGGTATTCAGGGTTTATGCAAAACATGGCTCAATTCGCCTTAATCCTTGTGGTAACTAAATGGACCGTGTTAATAAATTGGCCACTGTCAAATTAACTTTATAAATCCATATAGCAGAGAATTTGTTATTACAACCTTGTCATTTTAGTATAACAATATCCTATTATATGCCATCCAAATATTGAATAGTCTCAACGAAAATGATTAAACATCTTATTACTATACCTATAGTATCATTCACAAGAGGTTACATGAGGAAAATGGATAGTCTAGAAATAAATTATGCTATAAATCACACTAACTACGGCAAAAGATTTGTGTACATAATATTGTATTACACACCCAACAACAACATATATATATTCAATCACTTTCTGGTACGGTTCGTTTCTTGATAATATATATAATACAATTCGTTTCTACAAAGTATATATAATATTTATAATGACTTTACCTCAAGATGTTTTCTCCTTATTTGGAACATGTTTTGGGAAGCCTTATGTTCCCATCTTCAGCCTTCCTGATTTTGAGTCTAGTGAAGTACCTGTGTGTTGGTAGACTGAAAATCGGGAAGGCTGAAGATCGGAACACAAGGCTTCCTGAAACATGTTCCAAATAAGGAGAAACATATTGAGGTAAAGTCATTATAAACATTAAATATATTATATACATAAGAAAAAAGACTGTAGCAGTTTGAAAAAAAAATATATATATACTGCTCGGCAATTAACACATGTACCAAAGATACCTTCTGATACCACACTCAATAAGTAACCTCCAGTGAAATTGTACATGCTGATTACAAGTAATCAACTTTTTATTACTAATATACTTTAAAGCCTAGAGAACAAACTCTTCTTCAGAAGAGTGGACTAATTCTTCAGATTACCTTTACCGAATACTTACATTGTAATCAAATGTCCTCCTGCATCTTCTTCATTCATGGTAGCTTCCATTCAAAAACCCACTCCACACAACTGGCAAAATTTTCCACAAAATATATTTACACGAAGTTCATTTGTAGAAGATGAACAATAAACACGACCGTACAAATTACAATACATCACGGTGTCGATACATACTTTTCCCAAAAAACACGAGTTACTTTGGAAGAACGAACTGTTCAGTAAATCAACTGTACTGTTTGCCAAGTATTAGTGGCTTCACCATTACAAACTTTACAGCCAAACTAGTGGACTAACCATCAAGTAATCTACTAGTGTTTTCGGTATTTGCACCATCTTTAGGTAGAACCCACTTGGTTGGTATAAATACTAAACCAGTTTCAGCTAGCAACCTCTGAAGATTGTGCAAATATCAAAAGCATTAGTCAGATTATGAAGTTCACATACATTAGAGGACATGAAATGAGGATATCAAATGTTACATAGTGCTTGTGTCTACAAATCGTGAGCGCGTTTTGCAATATACCATCTCACGTTGTTTGGTTAACATTCTGAAGGAGACCGGACTACTAAAAACTCCCAAGGTGAACAAACCGACTGAACTGTAACTAACTTTACAATTTCATATCTATCATGAAACAACTACATTTTGTTTTATATGTAGATGAAGGTATTCTTCTTACACCTTCATATACAACTTGATTAACCCTTTCAGTGATACGGCACAAGTGTCGATGACACATTAATGCGCCAGTAGGACTGAAAGGGTTAAGCATTTATGGTCACTGCAGTCAACCACTCTTTAAGTTTTGGTTTTCGTGCGTCAGGCTGTGGCCCACTGGTTTTTTTCTTCAGTCACCATGACTGCCCCATCAGATGACTACCTTCAGATACAGCTGAAATGACTGGCCAAGTAAAAACAATGGACCACAGTCTAATACTCGGAAAACTGACACAATTACACTCAAGACATAAACAACTAATAAAATCAATTGTACATGCAAACAAATATTATTTAGAACAATCTGGTTTTGTGTTGTTTAAAGCACACGTTTTATTTTCATTAACTCAAATGTAGTATGGATGAAACATGAGTAAAACAATTAAATAAAATGCATGTTAAACACAAAACCAACCTGTTCTTAATAACAAAAACTGAAAAACGTGCGAGACTGTACAAACACATTAATATGTAGTTACAAAACTTAAAATCTAATCGTATACATACCATATATTCATATAAAAAAATATGAAATGCTTTCCTATTACGAAAAAGTTACACCGCGGTTCTTCTTTCTTCAATAAATCCACACAACCAACACTTCTTCAAGACATCAAATTATACAACGCAAAAATGCCAATCCGATATATATACACTGGCTCCAGCCTCTTGAACTTTGCCACATTTGTACCAAAATACTTAACACTGTTTTTAAGATAAACATGCACTACACTATACTTGGTTATGAAGGAAAACAGACTACATTGGGTACTGAAGAGGTTAACTTATTAAGCATGGACAGAGAGTACATAACAAAACAAGGTAGGAGAGATGCAACAAGGTATGAAATTATGCTGGTGTGGGTTAGTGAACAAGCCACAGAGACAATTTACAAATATAAAATACCCTAGAACCTACTCATCACATACCCCTACTAGCTCATGGACATGAACATATAGAAACTTGCACACATAACGTGTTACAACAGGCATGCAATAATAACACAATACAAGAAATTAAAGATACAAATTATTACAAAGGCAAGGCTGGGCCCAAACAGACATCTTTAATACATTCTGTGTGGGCCTTACCTGTTACCAACATGATAAAAGTAATACAAAACACAAGTACAGATGTGTTGACAATATTATTCTAGCATGGATTGCTGAATATGCTTTAAAAACATTCGCTTTTGAAAATGTTTTAAACTTTAACGATAAATGGTGCCACTAACTATTACAACTGTCAACACATTGTACTACACACATCATAAAAAAAGACTTACTGACAACAGCAAGGAGAAGAGGTTGAATACAGCCAATCACTGGTTTACAGCAAACAGGTGATTTCATCAATTCCCAGAAGAAACTAAAATTACCATGTCTTTCTCTTTGAGTAGTTTTTGTGAATCTTTTAATATGCTAATAGCAACGGAGACTCCTTAGAGTTGAATTTAAGGGAGCTTTCTAAACTGTTACATTTTCATTTGTGCAATACCTTAAATGAACGCATGGATTTGTGAATGGCTAATATATATATATATATATATATATACATACACATATATTAAATACATTCATTACGACCATACCAGTGACCCGCATTCGACCTAACTCCATAGCATTATACACATTAACACATTTTGTGTGACAACAGTAATCATGTATTTCTAATAATCTGTAACCGATCACAATCCTAACGCACGTGGATAATAATACTCCATTTTATTACAGTGTTTCATTTTTAATTTTGCACATTATTTATTTAAACCTTATAAATTACGTTCCAGACCATTAAACAATTTTCATGAACTGTAAACAGAACATTTATGTTAACATTTTTATAGATTTCAAGACTGTATTATGCGGTATAAGATTTGCCCAACCAGCCAAAAACCATCTTTTATTTGCATTGTGTTGACAACATACAGATCATTAACGGTTGTCCATATATGAAACTAAATGACACATACTTCATGTGTTAATGTTTCTCTCTTCTCAAGTCGACATTTGAAATAAAAGTTATGTTCAATCAGAAAACACAAGATATAATAACAACTAAAACCAACAAGACAACAGCACAGAGCACTAGCCTTTTGTTATTATTATTAAGTGTGTTTGTGAAGACGACCTTAAATTTAAAAGGTCAAAAGTATTGAAAGACTGGAGCCACTGAATACACGTATTATTTTTAAAGAATTTGCACGTACTCAAAATTCTACCCCCCCCCCCCAATTGACCTATACTTACGCATCATTATTCAATTTCAAATCATTACGGTAATGTATATCAAATACAATTCTTTACTGTTGTCACACACATATAACATTATGTCAATGCAACACTGAACAACTTGTATACAGGCATATAACATAATTACCCCCTTAAATTCAAGAGCATCTTACAGAAAGTACATGGAAGTGAATCTCTTTACCAATCCATTACTGTACATACAATTTTACAATTTATACTCTTGTAATATGCAGTGTTTAATAATTCCATTTCCTTTAAACTGGAAGCTTTTTAACCAACATTACATTCCTGGTAAATCACCCCATTTACATTACAAACTACCCATGTGTTGCAAAGACATATTCACTAATTCTTGGATTTGCTTTTTTTGTTAAACATACCTTGTGAATCTCTTCGACCTTGACTTACGCCATCATCCTGAGAGCCCATAAATTCTTCCGAACCACTTTGATTTGCCAATTGCCATGATAGAAAACCTACAAATCATCACACTGTTTCAACTGACAAAAAAACATCACTCACTTACTTCATTCTAGTTATATTCAATACTGAATAATAAACAATAGTTTTTATATGAATATATATTTTAAATACATATTACAGTGTTCCACCAGCTTTTATTGCCATCGTCTGATGCAAAAATAAATCTTAAAAGAATCTGAAGACAGTAAAAATAAATAGCCGCAAAAATCTGTAATATGATATAAACACGTATCAAATATATTCTTGTATTTAATACTTAATACTTTAAAGAAGTATTACTTCTTTAAATGATGGGTGAGATGGTTTGCAGACATTTGAATCTGAATCTAAATTGACACTTTTTCCATGACAGAAAAATATATTAATGCATTTATATTTTTTTCTGCGATAGCAAAAGTCGTCATTTAGATTCAAACTTCAGCATTAGTACATTAATGAAAAAAGGCTGTTCAATTTGAATCTGGATTTATATAGCTGTTCGTAGAGCTCATAAGTTTTACAAAATTAAACACATCAAGATAATAGTTTTGTACTGGAGAAAACGAAAACTAAGTAACAATTACCTTGATTACTGCCTTGAGATGTTCCGGGTCTAGACATATCCATATCATCATCGTCATCCAGAGTCAAATCTTCAACGCTATTTTCATTTTGCAGGTAATCCATATATTCAGTCTTAGGCTCTATCAATCCTTCACTACTTGGTTCAATTTTGGCTCGCATCAGACCTGACTCTGGCACCACCGCACTGGACGACGAAGTGTCTAACCTACTTTGTTCATAGTCTTCGGATTCTACTGGCGGTTGTTTGGTTATGACTGGAGTTGAAGTTATAGGCACTACAGGCGGAATGCTAGGAACGTTTGTAGGAGCAGATTGTCCTTGACTTAGAATATCACTTGTGTTGCTTGCAGAATCTAAATCGTTAGAATCTTCACCCTGAGAAGGCCGACGGATTCTTCTTCGTTTCTGTAACGATGGTGAAATGCTATCCTCTCTTGATGGAACTGGAGAGCTTGCAGCGGCACTTTTCCTTGGCTCGGATCTTGGCTGTGGCACTGGTATGGACTGAATTTTTTTTGGAGGCGGATCTGCTCTTTTAGGCGTTATTGACCCTCCAGAATCAGTTTCCCCACCGCCGCCATCCGAGAGACCTTTGATCTGTAATGATTCCGCTGCTTTAAGGAATGTTGATAATTGGTCCTGTGAAATGTTGACTTCCCCTCTGTACATATAATCAACCATGGACTTCAGCTCTTGATATTTTACATCCTTCAATATAATTATAGGATGTTTTTCGTAATGCTGATTCATTAAAACCTGCAACACAGAAATAAAACCATTATTATTATTACCAACCAAATATTATTTTCATATCCAATAATAAAACATACTCTTCTAAACAACTAAATTCTAGGCTTAAACATTTCCCAACCATTTATTAAAAATCTCATAGGAAATTTCTTTTTATTGTAAATTATATATTGAATGTCAGCATCTTCAAATGTATTGAATATAAACAGCTACTTGTAATATAACCATAGCTGGGTTCCATTTTGTACACATTACTCACGTACATGTCTCCTAACTATTTCATCAAAACAAATGCAGAATTTAAGTAAACTCGACTTATTAACACTATCAGACATCATCACAAAGTATCGTATGTATAAAACTAAAATAAAGCATGCTACTTAGACAACTAAAAGAAGAAAAAACCTAGCAAGATCTGACAAAAAATACAATGATACTGACGATGCAGAAATGGTGATTTCCCCCAAATATGTTAATGGCCAGCTAAATTCTGAACTTTGAACATCTTTAAAGGAGCCTATTCATCCTAAACAAAAACATAACAAAAATCTACAGTTGTCTACGAAAACCTGATAAGACCCGTATATTAAACTTATCCCCAAGGGTAATGCAAACAGAGGATGAGAACAAAACAAACATGTCTTGATAAGGGTTCTGGGAGCTACTTTTGACAATGGTCAACCGTGGTGTTTTAATAGAGAATTATACTAAAATATACAAGGAATGCTAGCAACCCAGTGAATTATTAGATCTTAAGTGGGTGGTTCGACATATTTTTTGCACACAAGAGTGTGATACAGAAAAGCAAATCATGACGGGGCAGTCATGCGGGTGGGCAAAGGAAAGGTAGCATCTGAAATTGGACGTCTCGGAAAAGCGTCCAATGACAATATTTTTTTAGAAAGGACCAAAGGCTCACGTTGGTTGTAGTGGCAAGAGACTGGAATTTACAAACAAAATTCAATAGACAATGACTTCACGTGCACACCCAACAAATCCATCTGATCTAGAAAAGTGATTTTCAAGAGATGGCCTGCTACTTTATCTTGAACGATTAATAATAATTATACTATTACTTTAATAAACGAGTGAAGCAGACATTTCAATTTAGAATGGTATTTCACGAGAAACCCATAAAAAATGTTAACACTGATTTGCTAATAATGTACAGCAGATTTCACTTTGGTTAATGGTAAGTGTATTTGTGTCAGTCCCTTTATTTTCATCATATTACAAGCTCCTGTCTTCCACCCCTCTGATAGACAAAGCAGATGCGCTTGTCCAATGTTGCAATCCTTGATTTGTAGTCAATTGCATGTCATTTACAAACTAATCCCTTCCTGTAGACCAGGCAAGGCAAGAGGACAGAGGGTTAATACCTGATGAACGATTTCCAAATGTTGGACAGAAACGATTTTGGAAAATGGCGACTTGTTTGGAAGTACACATATCTGTGAAAACATACTCAAAAATGAAGTTAATCAAGAACTACAGCCAAAAGTTACCAGTTTCTTCTCTACTTCACTTATTGAGACTTAACACAATAACTCAGTTTGACGGGGGGTTACTCCTTTGTGGCTGCAAATCTCAAGTTTCTATCATTGAAGATCATGTGAATATACAAGCCTTTCTTATGACTTCTACATTATTACTCGTTTTTCTATTATTTTTTTATTTGTTGAAAGTTGATCACCAATGATGTAACCTATCAGTAGGTTCCCGAGATTAATTGCGACTCGCAGGTGCTTTGA
This sequence comes from Magicicada septendecula, assembly GCA_034769895.1. Classification (NCBI taxonomy): domain Eukaryota; kingdom Metazoa; phylum Arthropoda; class Insecta; order Hemiptera; family Cicadidae; genus Magicicada; species Magicicada septendecula. Next base: position 13,711,319 of record CM068368.1, read on the forward strand.
AATTGGAAACCACCGTTGTGGATGTCATTTTCAGATTCAGAACAAAAAGTATGAAAATTCATACATTATTTTGTAGACTACTCAACAATATCATTGCGACTCACAGGTGCTTTGAAATTGGAAACCACTGTTGTGGATAATATCATTTTCAGATTCAGAACAAAAAAGTATGAAAATTCATACATTTGTTTACTACTCAACAACATCAATCAGTCTTAACATCAATTATACATCTTCTATTAACTAAAACCAGTATAATAAAAACGAGTTTTGTATGAAATGTTTATTCAAATTTTGGTATAAATGTACAATTACGAAAACTGAAAGTAAGAGTCAAAAACAACTAATGACTGCTAACTGATAACATCAACATGCACTGAAAAAAAAAGCTTTGCAGCATTTTTCACATTAGGAGTAGGTCATCAACAATTTGTCTCATTCACACACACGTTAAAACAAAGAAAAAAAGGTTAAACAGTATAACCCATTTTAATAAAAATAAAATTAAAGAAATTACCGCAATAACACTATTTTCATAAAAGTGGCATACAGGCTCTGGGTGGCAAGCTCGACAATCGTACTGGGGGAAAACGTGGCGCGGTTTGGTAAATGGCTTGTACTATATTATAATGGGTCAATCCATATCAAATCAACCAATGGGTGTTGCGGACATTTTATTTTATTTTTAATTATACATATTCCGTTTCTATTATTAAAGTTTGTTCCAGAAGCCTTTGTGTTATAAGCGACTGTTTAGAGCATAGTACCGTGGCTGTGCACCGTTTTCAAAATCATTTGATTGAAGATGTCAAAAAAGTTGCCCCTTCAGTTACAAAAATAGTTTATTTTAGCGATGGAGCTGGCAAGCCAGTACAAAAACAAAAAAAAACTTTTTGAATATTTGCAACCACTCTTAAAGACTTCAGTCTTGAAGCTGAATGGCATTTTTTTGCCACTTCTCACGGGAAGAATGCCTGTGACGTGATTGGCGGGGCTACAAAGAGGGCTGTCTCAATGGCTAGTTTGTGAAGACCATATTCGGATCAGATACTTTTAGCAGAAGAAATGTTCAAATTTTGCTCTGAAGAAATTAAAGGTATTTCCTATATATGTGTACCTTTAGAAGAAGTTGAAAGAAATGAAGCAAAACTGAGCCAAAGGTTTAAAACCTGTAAAACTACCAGAAACAAGAACATATCACAAGTTTGTTCCACAAAATCCTAGCGTCATAAGGTGTTATGTTCACTCAAACAGTGACATTTATAGTGAACATAGTGTTTCCATTTTACCATATTTTGAAATTAGGTCTTTCAAAGTAAATGACATTGTAGCCTGTATTTATGATCAGAACTGGTGGATTGGTAAAGTTGAAAATGTATGGAAAACAGTGACTTGATTCATTTTTACCATCCACATGGCCCTCAAACATCATTCAAGATTTCAAAGAGTGACAGAGTGTGGGTACCAGTGACAAAGGTTTTGAGGAAATTATCACCACTGGAACTTACAACCATGACTGGTCGTGGATACAACATAACAGAAAAATTATCTCTACAAATTACTCATTTGTACAATACAGTGGTTTCTTTTGGACAATTACAGTAGAGTAAAAGAACTTTTTATCATGCCTAAGGATCAGTCTAAACACAAGAACTATAAAAATATTTTATTAATATAAGATTTAAATATATTCAGAAGTCAATAAGGATCGAGTAAAATCCAAACTACAATAAAATGTAAGTAGGCCTAGTTTTATTTAAGACTTTCAATTTTCTTGTCGCAACAGCTTAATCGCAAATAACTTTTTTTGCACATTGTATGTAAATATATATATATATATGTGTGTGTGTGTGTGTGACTTTAGTCTTTGTTAACAGTTTAGGTATTTATAATCTAATTCTAATATTAAAATTTAGTAGGCCAATTTGCCAATATCATTTTGATTGCTAACTATTGATTTTTACCTGCTGCGCAAATTTAAATTTTTCAAAAATTATAACTTTTTAATAGAATTTGTAGTTAAAACACAATGATGAAATTTTATATGTTGATTACTAGTTACTAGAAGAATATTTTGAGAAAATTTCAGATTTTTTTTGTTCAGCCCCTTTGGAGATGTACGAATTTGAAAATCAGCAATTTTAGCCAAATCTCAATATTTGAAGGCTCGTAAAACCTAAAGGATGGATGTAAATGATCTCAAATTTTAATAGCATCTAGTGGTCTATTATATCTTTGTGGGAAAAAATATTTAATGTGTTTCATCCCTTCTATGAAAAAAATTGTCAATTTATTCTAATCGAAACAAGATTTTCTAATCAAGTTTTATGTTACTTCCTTAAAACCTATCAAATTTTTGGTCATAATATGAATTGTAGATGGTTTCATGTAGATTAAGATGGTTTCTATTTCAAGTTGATATCTTAATAAATAAAATAGTTATTTAACTTACCGTTAATCTTTGAAAACGCCAAAAATGACAGATCCTTCTAAACAAAATGGCCGCTAGAAGCCAAAGTGTTGGTGATAAAATGTGAAAAAAAAAACGTTTTATACTCCCAGATATATATAGAAACAGAAAATGTATAATTAAAAATAAAATAAAATGTCAGCAACAAATTATTTTATTATTTAATGAAGAAATTTGTGTTAGTGGTTGAAATCACAATCAGAATGATCACAGTTGCACACCACTATATAAAAATTATCCCGATTAGCGTTTTCAAGCCTCACAGCCCATCGTCAGATAGGCAGATGCGCAAATAATTTCTGCCTATTCCGATCTGACGATGGGCTGTGAGGCTTGAAAGCGCTAATCGGGATAATTTTTATATAGTGGTGTGCAACTGTGATCATTCTGATTGTATTTTATTATTGGTTGATTTCATATGGATTGACCATAATACAGTACTTTGAAGCAGGTACGATGTGGCTACACTCATTCGTTCAAAAGAAAATTACAAATCGGGTTGCAGGCGCATCAAACCTTATCGATGGGCGCAGTTGCGCCCGCGGGTGCTGGGGTTGTCGACTGCTGGTCTATACCATAGCCCCCCCCCCGTATTAATACTTTAAGAGTCAGCACACACTGTCATGTCTTGTCACAATTCTAACACATTTTCAGACTTGATGTGCGTACAACTGGAAGTTTTGTGTACACTTAAACACTGCTAAGAACACCAAAACTTTCTTCTTTCATTTAATGTACTGAACATGTGTAAGGGGGAACTTTTTGTTAAAAAACTATGTTATCTATCTCTACCAAGTGGACAGATTTTAATGAGATCTGTCGTTCTGTAGCCGGGGTTGGTTATGGGGGCATGGTTTTGCGTTTTTAACATTACAGTATTTAGAAAAATTCCAACAATTTTCAGTAAAAAGATACACGTCCTGCACCAAACTTAGCGACAAATTATGCACATAATAATTATCTATTTGGAAACCAATATTAAGCTAGCATTATTTATTTAACTTGCAAGACAATTGTGTACTGAAGACACCTGACCTGGTGGAGAAGGGATGGTCAAAAAGAGATGACTATGTCCGAATGTTTATGCGCAAAGTCAGATGTCAACTTCTAACGTTAAATTACGGACTGCAAAGGGAAGAAGGTACACAAGGTGCTCTATGTGCAAAAGCGGAAATACAGAGAACGTGTGGAGCCAGCTCTATTTTACCAGAAATTTGTCAAAGGTGAAACCTCTTCTTGACTTGTCATAGGCTAAGAACAAACTAATACGTTAGACATTTTTAAATGGTTAGTGAATTTCAATGGAAGGCAAGGGGATATTGGAATGAACAGAAACGTTCATCTTCTGCGAGGTGGGAAAAAGAAGAAAATGAATGAAATTCAAAGAGAATTTTTAATTTTATGTACCGATAGGTCTGGAGAATACTTGGCACCTCTCCACTTGATTTGATTAGCATTGGTATCAGGACAAGATTAAATTTTGTTTTTATACTGTGATGGTTGTTGTACCATTTGCCTATGGACGGTAATGATTGATTTATATCTTACCTCCTATCTATGGTATTATTCAGAAACATGAATTATGCTTACTTTAATGCTGCAGTTCACTTAATTTTGTTATTCAAGCAGATGGCTACAATCGTATCTATTTAACATTAGAATACCAGATTGATATTTTTAAATTAAAATATAGTCATAAATGTGTTAATTTGTTTTGATTTAGTTGAAGTTCAATACAAAACAAACTTGAGATAATAAAAATTGTGAAATATTTTTTAGAGTAACAATAAGAACACTGACATTATTTGTACTTAATTTACTCATTTATATGTTGTGTGGTTAATTTTATGGAAGACACACTTGCTCTGTTACACACTCAAGAACATGTTATAACGAGCATTGACTAACAACATTAGAAATGAGTAATTTGTTAAGTATGACGCATATATTGAGGAAAGGTGGCTGTAATTGTTCACGAGACTGGATAACATACATACAGGCCTGTTAATTTGATAACTGGCAGGCTGAAAGTATGAAGAGTTTGTACATTATTTTAGTACAGAAACAAATTCTAGTCACAGTACTGAACGTGCACTTCTCTCATGAAGAAACTGTATTATCTATCCATTCAAACTGGATTAAGTTCACCCAAAATTTTCAGAAACTGCCACATATACAATATAATAACTCTGACAGGAACATTTGACTTTTGAAAATCGTAAAACCATAACCAATGTAAAGTGGTTTTCCTTTCAGCTAATTTTTATCTACAGATGTTTTTCACTGTGTTTAGCTATTTTTTCTGAACTCCATTCCATAAGGTTTGTCACACACTTCATCCCAATCTTAAAACTAATGAGCATGGTATAAACTTTTTCAACATATATTACCATGCTTTTTCTCATATGCACAGAAGAAAAAACAAATATCTTTTTAGGTACTCCTCCCAATATCTGTGACCGCACTACATTTTCAATATTTCGATTATGCAACTGTATCGATATACCACAACATGAAGAAAAAGTGTTACCAATTGTAAATTATTCTGTTTCTAAATTTAAAGTGAAAATACGCTGTTTTGGTTTGTGAGCTGAAGAAATAATCAATTTTGGTTTTTAGTTTACTGTTTTAAAGAAATAAAAGTCATGTCTGGAAAAACATGTTTAATGTGTAGGCTATATACAATGCTTATATAACTAAGTAACAGTTAAAGAACATCAAAGTTTTTTAACAAAAACAACAGAAAATAATGTAAAGTGAAAAATACAATTCTTCATGGGGGAAAAAAAAAAAAATTCATTAGGTGTTATTCTTTATGTTATTCAGTAAAATCGGAAATACTTCAATGCAAGCAGATTTTGTGCGAAAAAAGGACAGTACAGCACCCTGCCTTACTTCAAGCTTTTTTTTTAAACGTAGTTTTCACAAAAAAAAGCGAGTACTACATGAAAGGTGTACTGGTTTTCATTTGTAATTTCAATTTACATGTTAACCAAACATCAACTTTTATATAATTTACCTTATAATTTCCGTCAAGTGACGTCTAGCGTAATTTGTGCTGCGTTACGCGTTTCAGGCCATATGACCCATCATCTTCAGACCTTCACTCCAAAGGAGCTAGTTATGTAATAAAATCCATATTAAAACAAACACATAATAAACAAATACGTAAAATACAATGAATGAACATATTATAAGCGTACTATTAACCGACACGGTGCACCGCGTGTAGCATGTCAAGACTGTGTCGATGGGCACTGTTATCTAGTATTATCTTTAAGCGATCGCAGCGCGGTATCATACAGTGGGTTGGACCTGAAGTTAAGTTTATCATTGAGTATGTCGTTACATATATCGGGGTTATTATGACATATACTCGAATTCTTCGAGTGCATCCATGTTAACGGCCCTTACTACAATAATGTAGAGATGTAAGGTTAGCGTTGAAATTGGTATATGAATGATTTGGCCGATATAAAAACGGTCACAATCGTCGCATATAAACACCGGTTTTGGATTCAATGTTGGTCTGAACGACTGGACGAACTAAGTTCCGTAGACGGTTATTTGTTTTAAAGGTAACGGTATAACCTAATTTACTTAAGGTGGATGTTAGGATCTTCGGCATCAACTCGGTGTATGTTGTAGAGATGAATTTGTTATTAGGTGTATTATCTTGTGTCTGTTTGGAACGACGGGCTTTGTGTTTTTACTTCCATATTCCTTAAGGAAATGGAAGTATGGTGATGGCAAAAAAAAATCGTGTTCGAGATTATTGCAGATTCTGATTGTACTACACTCAAAACATTAAAAAGAAGTTTTTCGAAAAGTGTGTGTGTAGATTTTTTTCTATGGCAAACGATAACAGCCGCAAATTCAAACAGAATCAAACAATTTTTTGCATACAGCCTTGATTTGTAGAGTACTCACGACCTATTGTTTTTGGCGAAGATCGGTTGAGGGAAAGGGGTAGTTTACCTGCAACGGTTTTTTTTTATCAACGGAATTTTTTTTTTGGCAAAAGATAACAGCCGCAAATTCAAACAGAATCAAACAATGTTTCACATACAGCCCTGAATTCTAGAGTTCTCAAGACCTATTGTTTTTGGTGAAGATCGGTTAAGGGAAAGGGGTAGTTTACCTGCAACGTTTTATGTTTTAACACGGGTATTTTCTATGGCAAACAATAACAGCCGCAAATTCAAACAGAATCAAAAGATTATTTGCATACAGCCCTAAATTGTCGAGTTCTCAAGACCTATTGTTTTTGGTGAGGTCGGTTAAGGGAAAGGGGTAGTTTACCTGCAACGTTCTTTTAACAAGGGTATTTTCTATGGCAAACGATAACAGCTGCAAATTCAAACAGAATCAAATAATTTTTTGCATATAGTCCTGATTTGTAGAGTACTCAAGACCTATTTTTTGGGTGAAGATCGGTTAAGGGGAAGGGGTAGTTTACCTGCAACGTTTTTTATCAAGGGTATTTTCTATGGCAAACGATAACAGCCGCAAATTCAAACAGAATCAAATAATTTTTTGCATACAGCCCTGATTTGTAGAGTACTCAAGACCTATTTTTTTGGTGAAGATCGGTTAAGGGGAAGGGGTAGTTTACCTGCAACGTTTTTTATCAAGGGTATTTTCTATGGCAAACGATAACAGCCGCAAATTCAAATAATTTTTTGCATACGTCCCTGAATTGTAGAGAGATCTCAAGGACTTTCGATTTTGGTGAAGATCGGTTAAGGGGAAGGGGTAGTTTACCTGCAACCTTTTACTTTTTAACAACAGTAAAGTACTTGAAAATTCATTTATACTTTTTCAAACAATGGTAATTGTTAAAAATAAAATAATTTTGTTGCCAGGCAATAAAATTATAATTTTTTCATTTTAATGTAAATTATGTATGAGTTAACATACATTATAAAATAATATATCGTTCGTGGCAGGTAAGCATATCTCAGTTATGTAATGTTTACGTTTCCATTTTATTATTATGATTACAGCAATAAAAAGGCAGGCAAGACACACACACACACACACACACACACACACACACACACACACACACACAAAATTCGCGTTATTTCTGGCCTCACTCATGTTTATTTTCTTAATTTGCACGCTTTTTAAATGGAAAGTGCCGAAACCCACACCAACATAACGCGTGCAAGCCAAAAAAATGGACATCAATTTGCTTCCTGTGGATCGCTGGGCAGTGTAGCTGCACGTGTTTACAGAGGAACGATTCATAGACAGACTTTTCGTCTTTAGGGAATGAACCCTCTGCAATATGCTGCGGGCCCATAAGTGACTTGGGAGCCCTCCTTCTTTTTGGCATGTTTGTTCTGTGAAACATACACTGTAGATTCGCAGCTTTACTCTAAGTAACGCTCAATAGGAAATGTTGAAAATTTTTGTCCACGGTGTACCCTCATTCACACTAAACCTGCTCTGATGTTTTATAATTACGGACATCATAATATTAAAACTTTGGAAACTTGAGCACTACTTAATGGAGATCAATCTTAATTTATACAAGCCATTAATTTTATGCACACTTTTTATATATATGTGTACAACGTTATCGGCAACAAAGTAGTTTTTGTTAAAATTCCTTCCCGGGATATTTGGCCGTAGTCCAATGTTTTCTACAAAACCAGACGTTTCGGCAATGCCATAGACTTCCATCAGTGAAAATCGAGTGCGATAACATGAGGTGGTATACGTTAGTGACCACAGTACTGTGGTTAAGGCTGAAGCAGCAAGTAGAAAGAAGTAATTTCTATGGTAATATTTCATTTCGAAAATGATTTTAAATATAAATCTTAGAATATGAAGTCATGTATGGTTCTCCATACCGATATTTTAAGGATGTTGTCAATCATTTGGCACTCATAGCTGTTGGCTATAGCTATGTGTTTAATTATGTAGAGTTCACACTCGAAATCATCATTATTTGGGGGAATCATCAAAAGCCTGTGAATGAAACTGTTGTAGGCGGCTAATTTTTGAGAGAAAGGGTGGTGTGAGTCTGCTGCATGTATGGTCACGTCTGTGGTGGTAGGCTTTCTGTAAATTTTAAAATTTAAGTTGTTAAGGCGCCTAGTGACGGTAAGATCGAGAAAGTTGAGTTCATTGTTGGTTTCAGTTTCCATAGTAAACTATGTCACCGTGCACCGTGTCGGTTAATAGTACGCTTATAATATGTTCATTCATTGTATTTTACGTATTTGTTTATTATGTGTTTGTTTTAATATGGATTTTATTATATAACGAGCTCCTTTGAAGTGAAGGTCTGAAGATGGGTCATATGGCCTGAAACGCGTTAACCCAGCACAAATTACACTAGACGTCACTTGACGGAAATTATAAGGTAAATTATATAATTATCATACAGTGACTTGGACCGCATTAATTATGTTTAAATCAACTTTTAGCATACAGGCAGACATCAGTGTTACATTAGTGCTACAAACATCTTTCATAAAAAAAATAACAAAAACAATTGCAATCGGCAACAAACAATTTTACTATTTTATAACATACACACATAAATTTTAAATAATTGTTTCATCTAACTAAAATTACATGCCAATTCCTTGCATATCGATGCCAATATTCACATAAATCAAAATATTGAAAATGACTGCGGGTACAGTTGCTGAGACAGTACCATTTTTTTAATGTAGCTCAACATGTAGAAAAGAATCTGACCTGCTACTTGTCAGCTGATAAACATATACAAAGTCACAGTTCAAAGTGTGACTGCTGCAAGTAAATGGAAACAAACGAAATGAGTAATCTGTGCTTGAGATTCATGTGTGAACTTGATAAATTTTGTGTAATCAGTTTGATGTTTTTACATTGCAAGATTTCATTAAAAACCATTACTTACTTCAAAATATGGGCTGCATGCCGACAATACTACTCTGTGTGCCTTTATGTATTGTCCTTCAGCAGCTAACGTACAGTCTACCAGCGACCCATTTTCCAGCAACGTATCAAAAATTGAAACTAAGGTACTTTGGTGATTGTTCCACCGCAAACAAAACTGCTGATCTGTCGCCATAATCTGCAAAGAAAAAAAATATTGTACAGTAATTACATTATAATTTCATACCACAAGTAAAGCATAAAATTTGATTACTTCACGGACTATTGTGGAACACAACATCTTGCCTGTGAAATCTGCAAAAGTTTCTTTTTCCTCAATAAATTACCCGATAAATTAACAATCATGGGAGAAAATGTGGAAACAAACTATGCAAGATGTAGCAACTGTTATGGCGTTGGAAAAGTAGCAAGACTTCTGATTATGTAAACGTCACTTTCCAACATTTATTATTTTCGAGGAATTCTGTTACCAGCTTGGATTCAAAATACGGAACTTCTCACAAACACAATCTCTTGCATATATTGGAGTCAACCACTGTTCAAAAGGCTGCTATCAGAGTTCATTCTACATCTTACTATATTACATATAGAATTCTTCTAATTATTACTTTATTTAACATTTCAAGTGCAAAGGGAACATATTTAGATATGCGGTCTATACATTGCTGTTGTGGGTCCATATTAGTTAATTCCCATTTAAAACAAAACATTTTTTGTAATCAACTGTTTCCTGGAATCACTTCTCAAGCAAGGTAGTGGGAAGGACATTTCATTTGGTCAGCATGGTTGGTAGGTAAAAAGCTTCTACACTGGACTACAAGAGACCGTGACATTATATAACTGGCCGCTTGCAATAAAATGGTACACTGCACTGCTGAACGACTTGGAAAGCAACAGACTCAGTAACCAAGTGATAAAGAGATAGAGCAGTATGATAACCAACTGCTTTTGAGGAAATCAAAATTAATTTAGAAACAAGTATGAAATTAAATGCACGATTGTTAAATCTGTATCAATATTAAATTAACATCATTACACTAACAACACCCATTTCATTTATGACTGTCAAGGCTTTTGCATAGTTAGGATATTTTCTGAAAATATTTTTAATTTCCTTAATTGTCCCAAAGTCTTACTGAAATTTTTGTAAATACCCCCCCCACACACACTTTTAACATAAATAACATTTTGAAGCAATCAGCAGTCCCAGTCATCACAAACAGGATGCATGCGGACCACAATCATAGTCTGTAATGTGGGTAGTGGAGAGAAATAGTGTAATGGCATAACACCTTCTTTGTAACATGCCAACAGTAGTTTGTGAATAACCACTTTATATTTTATAAATATACAATCCTACATGTTTAGGAATCTTGGAAAGAAGTACCTGGATGTGTGCAACATCTGTGCATTCCGAGAAATAGTGTCAAGTGTGAAAACAAATATATGTACGGGCAGATGCATAGTTTTAATTCAATATGTTCAAAGAGAAGATTTTATTAAAACACTTGACTATAGCGAGACAGTGGTGATGACAAATCCAACTTTTACAGATTGTACAGTTGACACCTGGATGAAACCAATGGATGGAGCCAACAAGCTCAGTAGTTGTAATTAATAAAACAAACCTTATTGCTGAAATCGAACTTGTTTCTGCAATTAGGTAGACGTATATGTCCGTTTTTAATAATGTAGGTAAACTGTAAAATTTCCAATTGTAAAAATCAATAAGTTTTTAAAAGGCAGAAAACTGTAATACTGTGGAGGGGGTGTTCATACTATTTTTCTAAATTTCTCGACTATAACAAGTGAACCCATCAAATGCACACAATTGATGTAGGCTACCAAAAACAAAAAAAATGTTAAAGCTAATAGTGTACCTATATAGTAATTTGTGAAAACACTTCCGAGAAAAATGGAAACTTGACACCTTCAAGTAGCATTCAACACTTATAAAAAATTGTTTCAATTATACTTACAATCACAAAAATGTATGGTGCTTATAATATAAAAATCATATAAACAGCAAACGTCTGTTGGACATGATTGACAAACAAGAAACTGAAGACATTCATGTCTTGCCAGGATACATGCCTGTCCCGACAGGAACACTTGTTTGCCTGTTCTACATTTGACAACTTCCCACTAAATGTTAAAACATTTATTATATCTAATAACAAACAAAAATAACACTGTACAGCACTAGTGAAAATTTCTTTAAATTTTTATGTAGGCTAATAAAAGGCCTGCAGCAAATGACCTTCAATATAAAGAAAATGTTTTGAGAGATTAAAAAATCACGATATTGATTGAAGACTTGCTGAGCACTTGTGAAACATTACTACAATTTAAAAAAAAAAAAAAAAAAAAAAAAAAAACACTTGGCAAGTTTCACAATTTATTCTTTCAGGGGTTAAAAATAAATTACGAAACTTACCAAGTGTAGGTTTTTTAAAAATCTTTTCATTAAAAAATCGGAGTTCTTCCCGTATGACGTTAAAATAAATTAGTCTCAATTCTGCTGAGTTTACTAACATCAGAAAAAGAACATTAACACACCTTACATATATCTGCACGCACGTACAAAATATTACTTCGATTTGCTTTTCACCATGGATGTACAAATTCTAATACCAGTCGCAAGAAACAATTGAGCACAAGATATACACTACCCGAGGAGACCAAGTCAATAGGATGGATACTGGTAATTAACTAAGTAGTCTATTAGCAGAAAGCTGGTTTTTAATTACCCAAGAGTTTCATTTGAGACCTTAAAATAAAAAGGCTGTGCATAGCTGTGTCGTCCTGTCCACAAAAATTTCGTCGTTTTCTGAAAAAGGTTATTGTTCTCAAATGATATGCAACATAAAAAATGCTACAAAACTGCCCTACATTTTAAAAACATTTAAGATGTTTTTTCCTAGAGACAGAATTCCCTCAAGTTTCTACAAGTGCAACGATTTCCAACTTTTACCTTCTAATAAAAAAAACTCAAAATACCACACACACTGCAATTTGTTTACAACTCGGAAATCAAAACAAACCTCTTTTAAAGAGCGGTGTTCAAGAATAAGTGTCGAAATTGCGCCTATTCCGAAAATCACACTACATTCACTCAACAAGTTGCATAAAAAATATACTTCGGAGAAAATCTTAAAAAACATTAAAACAATTATTCACTACCCCATAACAAACCTGGTACACCACAAACCTATGTACATAATTTCATCATTATAACGGATTTTCAGTATTGTTACAATCAGCTAATTGCACAATTCGGATTTTGGTCAATCCAACCGTTAATTCTATCACTTCGTTTCTTACTCAATTATTAAATCATCACAGCAATTTTTATAATAAACGACTGGTAAACGCTCAAAATTAATGCAAGATCATGACAAAAGCTTATAAGCAATAACGGCTGGAGTCGCCATAAGCTACCACACCTATCAAAAATAGCAATTATATTAAATCTGTTAATTCTACAAATTTCGAGTAAAACCTTTAATTCATTTTTATCAAATGCATTGTACACTTAAAAGGTGTTATGTCTTACATGTTCCACACAAATATTATGTAGGAAATGCCTGTCTTACCTTTTATATTTGAAGAAACATCAAATTGCACTCAGGAATCAATAATGGCTGCATCAAGAGAGAGTGTCGCAGAACTTAGCGTCTGTTTAACAGAGAGAAATGGTGTTTCCAGTGAAAACGGAAAATTTTCTCTAAGATTTTTCTGTGACGTCACAAGGTGTTTTGAATTTTTATGAGTAAAAAGAAATAAAATAAAATAATATATACTTTACTCTTGTTTACACAGGTCAGATTAATACAAATGTATACAAATTTGCAGTATTTTAAAATTGTTGTAATTAATTTTTGATTAACGGTTAAAACAAATAAATTTCTGCATAATGGAAATTATGTAGTAATACTGTCTGTCAAATAATCTTAATTACTATTTTTATTTTCATTACATGAACTCGGAAAGATTTATGTTTTTAAAAAATACATATATTATAGTTAAGAAAATCGATAGAATGTACGGCTGTAAGTTCTCCAACATTGATGGCTGTGGTAACACCAGCGAACTCTGAAATAAACCGATTATAGATCTTAAGTAGAAATAACCTATTTTTGAAAATCTTTTGCTGGGTCGTAAATAAGAGTCCGGTAAACTGTATTTACGATGCTCTCCAATCTAAGAAAATTTTCTCAGAATATTGTAAGTAAAGATTTTACAATATTTATTAAGCAGAGAATATATAACATTTAACCTTGTAAGGTTAGTCTGTCACAAACTGTTAATATTGTATTGATAATAATTATAATAAAACAGTTCACAGTTTAGTAGAACCGACTGTTGTAAAATAATTAGCAAAATAATGAAGCAGTCAAAACGTTTTGCAGATATTTGGTAACAGCTGTGGAATAAATTAAACAACTAGGAGTAAGAAGAAACCGTAGTCAGATGTGTGAAGTATTCCAGACAAGCACATATAATTTGATATAAAACATAATTGAATTAGGCCTGTACATTGAATACAGCATCCAAGAAATACGATTTTAAAATGTCTAATACTAAAACGAAAGCAAAATACAAAAACGTTGCGTTTTGCTGTTTTTTGCGACATTTAGGTAGATTCGCCTCTGCCACCCTCGGGTAGAGCCTTTTCGATGACTTGGATGGAATTATTTTTCACCTAAACCAGGCCTGTGGAAAATCATTCTATACTAAGTCATTGAGAAGGAATCTAACTTGGGATAGCAGGGATGGATCTGCTGCAACATTGGTAGCAAAACACAACATGGTATTCAACCCAGAAAAATATCACTTTTCACTTTCTAATTGTGAACATCCCTTGCCTTGATCTTCGTTCTTTTCTCTTTTAGTATATGCTCCAAAGGTATATCTCCATTCTGATGACTTTGTTAGGAGTATGTTTGGTTGTATTGCATATATGCCTCTCATGTGTTGTAGTGACTTGTCATTGGTTTGCTGTGAGTAGGCCTACTGCTGTCCTTTGCTGACTTTTCATATATAATGTTATGTCATGTTGATATGGCTCAAATTGCATACAGAAAAGTTATATTATCATGTTAAGATTCTTGTTGCCTTCTGTGTTGTTGAGTGTGTCATTTCTGTGTTTTTAAGTACGTCCATTTTTGTGTGTGTTAGTGATCGTAACTATGGTTAGTGACCAGAATCCGAACAAACCAAAACAATAATCACCTTTACTGACTGCCAGTTATCCTTACAAAAATGACTATTACATAATACCAATGTCCATCCATCTCTTGTAGATTACAGGGTACTGTTCGGTGATCGAGTGGGTCCATTTGGTGTCCTCCATTCTGTGCCTTCTTCGATTCCATTTTAAAATTTTGCCAGCCCATCACAGTCGCTGACTTTACGATCGAGTTCCATTCTGACTCACTGGCTGTTATACACGTACCGCAAACGTATACTTTATGTTATAAAAACATGAAATTATAAGTCCCACTTTCTTTTAGATTGTGTTACTAATGTTTACTGTACCTATTACATCTAGGATTACATATCTCATAAGTCATTCAGACATTGTCAGACAATGCATTCTATAGGAAGGGACATTTTGAACCTAATGGATTTTTGTCCGTTTTTCTTGTAAGTAGAATAGCTGGTTTATCATGGTAAATTGAAACAAAAATATGCTTCATTCATTATCTTGTTCTGGTCTGTTCACAGTATAAAAAATAGCAGTCTGAAAAGATTCTAGACTTAATAAAAATATTGTTTGCGTTGTATGTGCAAACAGTTGAAATTTACATAGGTTGTGTGTAGACAAGCAACTATATATCAGTCACATGAGCTGATTAATTAGGAGAACTCTCTCAGCTCTTGTGCACGTGTTCATCCATTTCCAACACACTAATGTAACAGCATTCATTTAGAACAATGTGTTGCAATCATCGTTTCAAAAAGGATCATTTTAAGTGCATCATTGAAAATGAATAATGTAACACTGAACTTCTATACTGAACTCTCACTACTTCTCAGCACAGAGGTTGGTGGCCTTGCAATTTCTTCCTTTCCATACACATTCTCTTGATCAGCCACATACGTCTCAGCATTCTTAAACAACGGATATCCTATTGGATCTTTACTGGAATAGGTTCCTGTTGCCAACTCCATCCTGTGCTGTAAACTTATGAGATCTTTTATGTTGTTTATGGCAGTTTAAGGCAACAATTTATGTTGTTTCCCATCCCAAGGGCAAGAAGGTGCCATATCCTTTTACTTGCTCATCTGCCCTCCTTGGAGGCCATTGGCTTGGTCCCTGCATTTGTTAGCCACTTGTTTTACAACACGGACAAGTAAATGTTGCCACCTCACTGCCTCGTGGAGGTAAATGTCAGGACTTTCCTTTCTTTTGAGTCCAGGACATTAATGGTATTTTTCGAACTCTACAGTACTTTTAGGATGAGAGTACCAATTACCTCCAATAAATATAAGTATACTGAGATTTTGAAATGATGTTTAAATTGTATTATATAAGTTGTATCATGTTGCAGGTTCGAAACGCTCGAAATCTGAAAACTTCCTCCGCTGTTTACCATGAGAGCTTGTTTGTGGTAAGTATACTCACTTTGATGTTTTACAGTGTTTCATATTATCAAAGCATTTGTGTTTTGGGTATATAACTATTTTGTTGATGATTTTTTTCAGCATAGAGACACAAAAGAAGACAATTTAGATATCAAGTTCGAGTTTACGCCGGAGAATTTGAAGGTAACAGCTGAGCATCTAATTTACTCCAGTTAATGACTGAATTTCCATTAACAACAATTTATAGACTGGTATAAATAAATAATTAAAAAAATGTTGTAATATGTCATCACTGTTTGTAGCGTGCAGAGGCAATCATGGCTATATACCCGGAAGGACATAAACGAGCGGCAGTCATCCCTTTGCTTGATTTGGCACAGCGTCAGCATGGTTGGCTCCCAATATCTGCAATGCACAAAGTCGCAGACATTCTTGGTATGCCAAAAATGAGAGTTTATGAGGTCGCTACTTTTTACACCATGTTCATGAGGTATTCCTTTATAAAAATGTAATGCACTTTAGTAGTTGAACGAGTGAAGTGAGTCTGTTTTAACTTGACTGTTTGGGATTTGTCTGTCTGCCTATCTGTTTGGGGTATGTCTAACGATAACTTCTGAATGCATTAACTGATTTTTGAAAAACTTGGCGTGCATATCCATACATATAACCTCCAGAACCATTTGAGATTGATCCCCCCAAAAGTGGGGTTTGGAGGGGGGGGGGCAAAATGTGTGGGGTCAAAATTTTAAAACAAAAAATTGTAGCTTGCTCATGTGGGGTGTGAAATTAAACAGAATTTAACTGCAATCTGTATAGGCCTACACTGTTTGCTTTTGAAAATTTTGGGGTATCAGGGTCCAAAAAGTACACCAAAATTTTGAAAAAATCTCAAAAATCCAAGTGCGGCTTATCGTCTGTACCAGGCCTATCAGATATGTATGTATCTGATGTACATATGGATGTATGTATGTATGTATCTGATGTACGTATGGATGTACGTACACAATCCAAAACTATATTCTACTTGACACAATCAAAAGCTCTGGAATAGTCTACAAAACACAAATACACAGTTACTGTGAACTCTGTAGCCTTTCAATCAGCTGGCTCATGTTCAATATTTGTTCTGTCAGACACTTCTCAGGAATAAAACCTGTTTGTTCTTTTGAAATTTGTGGCAGAAGGTAAGATTTTATTCTTTCATTTGTGATTGAGAGAAGTGTCTTAATAGCATGAGACTGGTATAAACAGAAGTAGCATAAGTCATCTCTTAATATTTTGGGTTCTCTTGTGATGGTACAATTCTGGTACGATAATAATTTTGTAAACCTATGGTCCTAAAAACCATAAGTATTGTATTTTTATTCCCTAACCATTTATTTTGTAATAATAATAATTTTATTTCATAATCCCTATAAAGTTTTGGTGAATAAACTATAGAATATTTTAAACAACGCACTTTGGAGTTAACAGGATTTCGGTCGAATTCGCTGAAAAGCTACAAATGCCGCAAAAAACTATTTGTCACAGATAAGCAGTAAACAACCAAGCCCACGATTACGTCAGATGCAAGGAATGTAAGACGCTTTGTATTCGACTGGGTTGGGTTTCTGAACAAAGAGCCCGTGACGTAGTTCTGCCCCACCTCAGCAATGTTGACTGATGAAACTTCGTCATTTTCGCCTGGACCGTGAATTGGGCCAGTCGGCACTTCATGCGGCCGGCATATTCACTAAGTGTTTATTTAAACTTTACACCACCAAAAGTGGATTAAATAACAGTGGTCCGGTACAGTTCAAAGTACAGTACAATTCGGCAAAGTGTGAGTGAGATGTGATCGTCCAGAATCGGCGAACTCGCGGTGTGCGACGTTCTATAAACTGGAAGCTAAGTATCAGCTACAACCCTTACATATCAAAGAAAATAGAAAAATGACCAATTCAGTAAATTCATTTCAATAAAAAATTATTCATTAAATAAAAAATGAGCTCATAAAATTAAAAATTGTACCAGAGAATGAGAGAGAGAGAGAGAGAGAGAGAGCATGAATAACAAAATAATATTTAAAAAGTGCTGGGTTGTGCAAGTAAATGTATATATATAAAACACATATTAAAATGTTTAAAAAATATAAATAACCGTGTAGGTATTTTGGAGGGCTTGTAAAAGGGAAATTTAATGTAATTTTGTCGCCACCTGGCGGAGAATAGATGTAATTAAATTTTATAAATAAACAGGGTAATATCATTTGGTAAACAATTTAACAAAGTATCATTATTTCACATAACACTTTCCGCTACTCAAGAAGTTCGCTTAAACGAATTCCTGCCCTTAAAGGTAAGAAAAAGTCAGGTTTAGATTTACGTTTCTTGCATATCAAGATGGCGCCCGACCTTTGAAATTATTGGCTAAGTGCAAAGTGTAAAGATATTGTATTTTATTATCAGTAATATAACATTTGGCTTTCCCGACCAGGGACACTACATAAACTTTTGTTTTATGTGGGTAAGCCTACGGAGAGAGCGAAAAAGTTATTTGAAGTAATAGTTTTACATAATTTTAAATACGTAAACATAACCTAATTTCCACGAGGTTATGTTATAAGGTTGTATGCATGCAGGTAATATTAAAATAAGCAAAATGAATACCGATAAAGGTGATAACGTAGCGAAACAGTTGCGAGGGAGATGGATGTTAAACTGGACCAAATTAGTCAGACCAGTGTAACTGATTAAACCCAGTTCCATTAAACCCCATCTCAACTCAAGACGTAAGTAAGACAGATGGTACAGCTGCAATGATGCAGTTACTATTAAATAAATTTGATGAACAGAGTGTAAAGTTGCATGAAATAAAACCGAAATTAAAAGACGTAACGATAATAATGTTAACCAATGTGACAAAGTAATTAAAAAGTTGGATGAGAAGTTAATCCAAATAGAGAATCAGAAGGTGAGTAACAGTGATAATTTGAATAAGGAGTTTACAGGTAGTAACAATGGTATAATTAAGAATATGGTGTTAGAAAAAGATGATGAGAATATTATGAGTGATAATGAGATGTTTGAGTGTGTTGAGTCAGAGAGAGAGCTGAGAGAAAGTACATTTGTAAAAGAGACGCAGGGGGTAGAATTTTCCTTTGATGTTGCAGTAGGGGGTGAAGTCAAGTCTTCACGTATTTTTAATAAGGACGAGAGTTCCTTAGATTTATATGTGGGAGACAAAAGGTCTACAAATAGAGTTCCTTGGTGTTTTTGTGTACCTCATAGGTGGTGCAGTAATTATGAGTTAGTGACCCCTGCATATTTGGAAAGAGAGAGTATAGCTTGGTGTTATGGTGAGAAATATATTGAGAGAGAGAATAAGAGAGTAATAGAGATTTTTAAGATAAATAGAAAGTATAGAGAATTTGTAGAAAGGTTAGGAGTAGAGATGGTGGATGATTATAACAAATACTTACCTTGTAGTAAAATTGAGATAACAATAATAATAAATGATGAGAGTAATGATAACAATTACTTACCTTGGGAAGTAACAGGTGTAGTAGAAAATTATGATGATACTTCTGATGACAATATGACTAACCTGATCAGGACATATGATACTGAGGTAGACAGAACCATACCCGATCGTGACATGGTGTATAATAAACATATTGAGATTGTGAATGAATATAAAATGTTTGATAAATATTATAATGACTATAATAATATAATTTATTTACTAAACAATAAGATAAATAGATCTAAGATTAGAATGTTATTCAATTATGGAGGATAGATTGTTTTATCGTGTAATGAACATTTAATATATGTGAACAGTGGTTTTGAATTGGACTGCATATGGACTGATTTTGATTAATGATAAAATAAGAAGTTGGATTGTATATTTTAATGTATTAATGTTAATGTATTCATGTATTTTTGATGTTTTGTATTACAGGTAAATTTTATGTACACCATGTATTATGTATTGTTTTAATAATTAACAATTAACATGTTTTTGTTTTAACCAAATAAGTAAAAATTTTAAATAATTGAATAACAATTAAAGAGTAATTACTGAATTAATGTTGTACAAAAGAAAGCTGTACTAAATTTGTAACTGAAGCTGTAATGAAGAAAATTTCAAATGAATAATAAATGATTAAGTAAGAATATATATTTGAATATTGAGATGTATTGTTATGAGTAGGTGAGAGATAAATTTTATAATGCAATTGTCAATTATTACAGTAAGGTAGAATGTTTAAAAAGGGAATAGAGCCTAGGTGTATGAAAAGAAAGGCATGTGAGTTAGTCAATTAAAGTCAATGGGAGTTAGATAGATAAGAATTTTAAAGAAAATAAAATACAAAGAGTATTAGATATTTAGGGACACAGTAGTTAGTGATTATATATAGAGGTGAGTAAAGTAAAGGTTAAACATATATTGTTGCTGATATTTTGTAGTCGGGGTGAGGTGATAAGGAGTGGCCAACGTATAGCGTTGTGGCAGGTAATAGCGTAGTTTAAGGGAGTGTTTGCCGATATTTTGGAAGGGCAAAAAATTTATATATGTATATAGCCAGGTAGGGAACACCCATCTTAATACAAAGACGAGCGGTGCCATAGGATTTATCGTCAAAATGAAATTAGTGAAAGGTGTTTATAATTGAGAAATAGGTGTCATGATAGGTAAATATGGTTGTTAGTTGGAAGAAAGGTGAGTAAGATTATAAATGTTAGTGCCAATATAATAAGTCAAACATAGTGAATACAGGAGTCACCCAGACTAATCAATGATAAAATGTGAAGGTTAGGTAGAAAATTCAGAGTAGAGAGGAAATAGGAAATGAAATAATAATAATGTAATATGAATATTAATATTATATTTGGATTTTTTTTTGGTGAAGAATTAAACAATAAATAATTGATGATAATTAAATGAGTTTAATAATTAAAAGAATTAATTAATTAAAAAGTTATGTTTATAATTCTATGCACAAACTTCAAGATGTAAAATGTGTAAATTCTTAAACGTGAATTGGTTATTTCAATGTATTAATGTATCAATGTTAATTATGAATGTATTATCATGTACTATATAATATGTATTATGTATTAGCATAGGAATTTGAGCATGATGTATAGGAAATAGTGTGTGTGGAGGAAAAAGAGGGATAAATATTATTAACAGCGCCATTTTAATTAACTGTTAATAATAATAATATTAATATTAATAATAATATTTTATTTTTTTTATATATAAAATGTTTTTCTCCCTGTTTGAGTAATTAATTTAAAGGGAGATTTTGGTAATTATATCCATAAATTTGGGATTTATATATATTTATTATATCCATGTATTTTATTTAGATATTTGCTTCTTCTATAATTATATTAATTATGAAAACAGAAAGGGTTAATTATTATCGATGGGAATCGAAAAGATTTTTAAAATAAAGGATAGTCCATGAAGAGAATGGCACTTCTATATAATTCTTGTTGAGTTGAAGCAAAACCCAGTGCTTCTTAATGCAAACCAGCACATAGCGAAGGGGAAACAGATCAGTTAGGGATATAGCATATACCAAGCCACTATTTTGATATTTTTGATTTATTGTTTCAGTGTTTGGTGATGTTGTGACGGCGGTCCTGAGCTGGCCAGCGCGTCAGAGCAGGAGCGTTACGCGCCTGATTGGCCTTATGGTGTTGGGATCTCGAAGGAGAAGTCCAGTAAGGTCATGCAGGTACTGTCATCATCATCGGACTACGGGTGAGTTATTGTATTTCTTTTCATATAAATTGAAGGGGGTTGTGGCGGTATATCCTGGCTGATCCCTTTAGGAAGTACGAATGTGTCAATGAAAGTTTTTATGCTTCGGCATAAAATCTTTCATTGAGGGGGTTTTGTGACGGTACAATTCTGGTACGATAATAATTTTGTAAACCTATGGTCCTAAAAACCATAAGTATTGTATTTTTATTCTCTAACCATTTATTTTGTAATAATAATAATTTTATTTCATAATCCCTATAAAGTTTTGGTGAATAAACTATAGAATATTTTAAACAATGCACTTTGGAGTTAACAGGATTTCGGTCGAATTCGCTGAAAAGCTACAAATGTCACAAAAAACTATTTGTCACAGATAAGCAGTAAACAACCAAGCCCACAATTATGTCAGACGCAAGGAATGTAAGACGCTTTGTATTCGACTGGGCTGGGTTTCTGAATAAAGAACCCGTGACGTAGTTCTGCCCCACCTCAGCAATATTGACTGATGAAACTTCGTCATTTTCGCCTGGACCGTGAATTGGGCCGGTCGCACTTCACGCGGCCGGCATATTCACTAAGTGTTTATGTAAACTTTACACCACCAAAAGTGGATTAAATAACAGTGGTCCGGTACAGTTCAAAGTACAGTACAATTCGGCAAAGTGTGAGTGAGATGTGATCGTCCAGAATCGGCGAACTCGCGGTGTACGACGTTCTATAAACTGGAAGCTAAGTATCAGCTACAACCCTTACATATCAAAGAAAACAGAAAAATGACCAATTCAGTAAATTCATTTCAATAAAAAATTATTCATTAAATAAAAAATGAGCTCATAAAATTAAAAATTGTACCAGAGAATGAGAGAGAGAGAGAGAGAGGGAGAGAGCATGAATAACAAAATAATATTTAAAAAGTGCTGGGTTGTGCAAGTAAATGTATATATATAAAACATATATTAAAATGTTTAAAAAATATAAATAACTGTGTAGGTATTTTGGAGGGCTTGTAAAAGGGAAATTTAATGTAATTTTGTCGCCACCTGGCGGAGAATAGATGTAATTAAATTTCATAAATAAACAGGGTAATATCATTTGGTAAACAATTTAACAAAGTATCATTATTTCACATAACACTTTCCGCTACTCAAGAAGTTCGCTTAAACGAATTCCTGCCCTTAAAGGTAAGAAAAATTCAGGTTTAGATTTACGTTTCTTGCATATAAAGATGGCGCCCGACTTTGAAATTATTGGCTAAGTGCAAAGTGTAAAGATATTGTATTTTATTATCAGCAATAAAAAGTAATATAACACTCTGTCCTTCGTGCAATATTCGATTATGTTATGGTTGGCTGTATCATTGAAAATGAAAGCGCAATAGTCTCTTCAAACCTGTACAATTTCTGTAACATCATATGGTTGCACAATCTTTGTTATGGAGCATCTGCAATTTAAGTTTAAACCCTCTGGCAAGATATCTAACGTTTTTTTGTGATGTTCGTTGGAACTGTTGGTGTGTATATGCTTTTGACAGTTTTTTTTTTTTACATGAAATGATTTCATACTCATAACATGATTATACAAACCACAGATAATAATGTATTTAATAATCATATCCATGTACATAATTATTTAATTCCATTTGTATGACTATATTTTTACCATTAACATTCTTTTTTTATTATTGCGGATGTACAATGTTTACACATGTTCCGGAACCAAAGATTACAAAAGTGATCGAATTCTCAGCTTCCACTGCTGCTTGTCCATCCAAAGATCTTCAATTTCTCGTTCCCTCAATATTGTCTGAATTTCTTCTATCCAGATGATTGGTGGTCTTCCTCTTTTCCTTCTTCCTGGTGGGGTCCATTCCATAAAGAGCCTTGGCAATCTTTTCTGTGTCATTCTTTTTGAGTGTCTATACCATTGTAACTTTTTTGTTAGGATAAAATCAACAGTTGAATTTTTCACATTAATTCTATCCTTAATGACTTCATTTCTAATTTTCTCACGTTTGGATACTCTTGCAGAACGTCTCCAACAGTCCACCTCTGCTGTCATTAATTTTGTTCTTGTGTGTTTATTAGTAGTCCAAACCTCTGAGCCGTAAGTCGTGATACTTCTAACAATTGTTTTAAATATTTTGGTTTTAGTTTCTGCTATAATTTGCTTATCCCACAGGATTCCATTTAATATAGATATAGCCATCTGTACATGAACATTTCCTTTGTAACATTAATTCACACATTTTGTTTTCAGGAAACCAACAGGAAAGTACCATGTACAAGTGTGTACGACAACTCCGTGCTGGTTACGAGGATCAGACGACATACTCGCCTGTATCAAATCAAAACTTGGAATCGAAGTAGGAGAGACATCAACAGATGGCCAGTTTACACTGTCTGAGGTTGAATGCCTTGGAGCCTGTGTAAATGCTCCCATGGTTCAAATCAATGATGATTACTATGTAAGTATTTTTTATTAATGTCTGAATAGTATTTTACTTCCATGTTCCATAAGGAAATGGAAGTATGGTGATGGCGAAAAAAATCGTGTTTGAGATAAGGGCTGATTCTGATTGTACTACCCTCAAAACATGAAGAAAAGTCATTTTCTGAAATGTGTGTGTGTGTGTGTGTGTGTGTGTGTGTGTGTGTGTGTATGTGTGTGTGTGTGTGTGGAACTTTGTCTATGGCGAACGATAACTGCCACAGTTTCAAACAGAATCAAATAACGTTTTGAACATGTGTCTGAGTTGTAGAGGACTAAAGGCCTATTGATTTTGGTGAAGATCGGTTAAGGGAAAAGGGTAGTTTACCTGCAACGTTTTATGTTTTAACAAGAGGAAAGTACTTAATGTTGATAAATAAAGTATCCTGAAAAGAAGTTCATAATAATCCACTGTAGAAAGGTAGATGAAATATCTATAAATGAAAAGAGTAGTTGAAGGGGGAAGGGGTAATTTTCTATAAGTGAAAATGATAGTTGAAGGGGTGGGGATAATTTTTTATATGTGTACTACGTTATCGGCAAGAAAGAAGTAGTTTGGTCGTAGTCCAATGTTTTCTGCAAAACCAGACGTTTCGGCAGTGGTGTCGACTTCCATCATCAGTGAAAATCGAGTGCGATAACGTGAGGTGGGATACGTTAGTGACCACAGTACTGTGGTTAAGGCTGAAGAAAGAAGTAATTTGTATGGAAATATTTCATGTTGAAAATGATTTAAATATAAATCTTAGAACATGGAAGTCATGTATGTTTCTCCATACCGATATTTTAAATGATTGTATACTACAATTTGATGGTTATGGATTAGGTGTTAGACAGATTTTATATAATGATACTCTATGGCATACCCTCTGATAATGACATATTTGCACACCAGAATAGATCTGTGTAAAAAAAAAACTTAGAATGTTCATTATAATCCAATGAAACAGGTGGTTTTTAAAAGAATCGTCATTTCTTATTTATTCAATTTAAAAATTACCCTAAATTGAAAGCATATGTAACAGAAGTGTACTATACTTTATTACATAAAAGTCAAATGGTTCGATCGAGTTCTACTATTTATAAGCCACACGTTGCTGTCGCCAATTCTATTACCTTTTAAATCTTCTCTCCTTTCATTCTTTTATTTATTCTTACTTGAGTTACTGCTGTTTTATAACTTTTACTGGTTGTTGAATTTAACACTCGCATTCATTAAATGAATTCTTCACCTATTTGTTATTTATTTGTTTAATTGTTTAATTCAATTATGATGTTT
Organism: Magicicada septendecula; assembly: GCA_034769895.1. Classification (NCBI taxonomy): domain Eukaryota; kingdom Metazoa; phylum Arthropoda; class Insecta; order Hemiptera; family Cicadidae; genus Magicicada; species Magicicada septendecula. The sequence goes on from CM068368.1 coordinate 13,736,803, forward strand.
TTGTTTATTTATATTTGAGTAATTATTTGTTGTAGATCCATTGTTGAATGTATACAGTGTAACAACCCTCTTTTTTCTAATTTCTGCAAGAGTGTAAAAGTGTCAGAGTGTAAGTGGTGTATTGTGTCTTACCAATCCGTCATCGCTCGGTAACGTAACTTACGCTGATTGAGTCCGTCGCGACCGTACGAATAACCAGGTATCGAAGTCCTTACCTGAGGTTCACTAGGGGTGTATAAATCCCGGGTGGCGCCAAATTGTTTATTTTAAACAATTAAAAAATTTAGTATTATCAGAGAGTCAGCTCAGGCGGTGGGGAGAATTCAAACTTGTTCCCGCCACTTATCGATTTTTACAATCAAGCTGGCAGTTTGCTGTGTTTACTGCTTGAGCGCTTGCCGTCAATTCATAGCTGTTCGCTACAATGTACAACATTTATAATACACTTTCCTAATGAAAATAAAACACATTGGTTACACTCAGTATTGGTTTATTAGTTAATGGTTATTACTTATTCAGTGACACAGGTTATATTTGGTTTTTTATATTATTTTGCACCGGCAATTAATCTAAGACAATTTTCTCTGGGTTTTGACGAATCGATTCTGAATGTAACAGATACACCATAATGGCGTCTGTCGGAGTAGCATACAAAATATTTTTGTTCGATCATCTGGATTCTTGAGATTATGATAAAAGGATTAGATCCAATTACAATAATAAAAATACACAACCTTACGTTATTTCTACTTAAATAATATAACGTGTAGCTATAATTTGTTTTTTGGAGGGTAGTAAAAGTGTTTCAAAAGTTCGTAAACTAACAAACAACAGGTTAATTTTATAAGTTGACAAATTTTCAGTGTCTTAGTTTTTTATTTAATCTTTGAAAGAGAATCAATTCAGTTTAGTGATAGTTCATATTACAGTGAGAAATATTTAAAGTGTGTTTTTTCGGAAATTTGGGTAATTTAAATGATACTTAACACGTTAGTAGACTGGTTGTATGCAGTTGGTCTGGTAAAAAGGACTTGAGCTGCAATTGTATTCAAATTTCAATTGGTTGGGCTTCTGGCATCTTTTTCAATTTAATCGGAGCAATTTATTCATTTCTTTTTGATTTAAATGGTCTTCGACATCAGTTAAATGGTTTCAGTCATCGTCTGCTTCCTTCTCGTTCATTTGTGGTAATTTGATTTACCTTTATAACATTTTAAATTAAATATTTGGTTGTTCAAAATTTGGCTGCTGTTCTCCAAGAGTGTCGCTTTTCGAGTAACGACATTCAACGGTAATTCCGCCCCTAACGGCAGTTGCCATGTTTACTAATTAAATCTGATTGGTTAATCTGGCTATAAATCCATTGTTATCAAAATTTTAATTCTTTTCAAAATCCTTGTATATCTTCTGATTGCTTTCATTCCGTTATCTTCCTTCCTAAGTATTAATTATTATTACTGTTATTTGTATTTTCGTCCAAAGATTATTTTGGTATCCCACAAGATTGGGTTATTTCATGTTTTATAATTTTACAATTATTTTAATATATCCTAATTACATTTCTCTTTTGATTTAAGTCCTTATTCTAATATTTTGCTTTTAATAAGATTTACAATTTATCCTTGGTTGATTATTCGCCTTGGATTTGTTAATTACTTTGTTATTTTCATACAATTTGTATTTGTTGGTGTTTGACAGTTAGGCATTTCTTAAGCCTAAGTAGCCATTACTGATTTTTACTTATTTCATATACATTACATCTCATTTTAGCGTAATGCTTTATTTTGTTCTTATAACTGGTTTTGTTACCTATTGATGTGTTTTGGTTCTGTTTTTGTGTTATTTGTATGTTACTACTATTTTATACATCATGTATTGCTAATGATTTACTAACTGGTTTTTTCGTTTTCTAAGTCATATATTGTTTTACTTTCTTACTTATTTAATCCGCCAATGTCAACAATATGGCTATTAAATCCTTAAATTTTTAGTGACCGTCAATCAGTGGATGGTTAGTGAGGATCGGTCAATAATACAACTTTTAGTTATTTTGCGTCGACGTTTCGACAATATTTATTGTCATCTTTAGGACCTGTGTATGAAATACAATAGAAATATCAAACATAACGAAACAATTAAATATTTGGGTGAACGTGTTGGTGATGTGAGTGTGTGCGTGCATATGTATGTATCATTTTTTATGTGAAGACTTATGATAGTTTGTTTACATCTTCAAATTATCTTTAAGAAAGCGAGCAAATTATAGTATGAGAGAGATTTTTAATTAATACAGTTAACATCACTCTTCAGTGTTCATTACTTCTTAATTAATTGTTTATTTTAAATACTATTCTTAACAACTTTCTTAAATATTAATATTGTTCACTATTAAACCTTTAGTGTTTGTTATTTTTACTAAGTGTTCAGTTATCAAATATGATCTGAATTTGGCTATGTTATAACAGATGCGTAGATCTCTTGACGTTAGTTCACTCTCCTGTTGAATCGTGTCGTCTGTGTGTGTCAGTGTATTTCTCTCATACTATAATTTGCTCGGTTTCTTAAAGATAATTTGAAGATGTAAACAAACTATCATAAGTCTTCACATAAAAAATGATACATACATATGCACGCACACATTCACATCACCAACACGTTCACCCAAATATTTAATTGTTTCGTTATGTTTGATATTTCTATTGTATTTCATACACAGGTCCTGAAGATGACAATAAATATTGTCGAAACGTCGACGCAAAATAACTAAAAGTTGTATTATTGACCGATCCTCACTAACCATCCACTAAAATATGGCTATTATTTACTATTTTTTTATCACATAAAATACAACATTTAGGTCTATGGTTGGTATAATTACCCCAGCCATATCCTATTCATAAATTTGCTTAAACAATTATTTAACAATTAGTAGGTAATATTGGTGTACAATTCATTACATTTTATTTTATTTTTTGGGTGATAAACAACCTCACCTCTTTTGAACTTACTTCAATAATTATCCCTTATAACATGGGTGTTTATTGATTGTTTTAAACTTATTTTATAAATAATTTTTTACCTTCACTCCATGGTAACACTGTTTACTCTTTCATGGGATTCTCACTTTTAAATACTATTATATACTGTACTTTTAAACTTTACAATAAGATTCTTTTTTAATCAATACAGTTAACATCACTCTTCACTGTTCATTACTTCTTAATTAATTGTTTATTTTAAATACTATTCTTAACAACTTTCTTAAATATTAATATTGTTCACTATTAAACCTTTAGTGTTTGTTATTTTTACTAAGTGTTTATCTTAGCTTTCACTATTTTTCCTATTGCTATCATTGACAATATTTTTATTTACTCATCACCTTCACTTTTAAATTATCTTGTGTTTATTATAAGTTATTTAGTGTTTTTTCTCTATCATTTTACTTTAGGGTTTTTTCACTTTCACTATGGGCACTTCTTAAACTTTTTATTTAAGTGTTTATTAGTGGGCAATCCCTATCATTACTTTTCTTTGTCACTTAGTTATTTTCATTTTATTTCTCACTATCTCAACATCTCTCTCTTTCTTTACACATATTATTTATACTTACTAAGTTCATGTCTTTCTCTATTTCTTACTTACGTATACAGTACTTCTAATTCTTGGGTTAGTGTATTTTTATTTATCGGGTTTTATTAATTATTAATTACATTTGTCACTTATTCAATACTAATATTTATCTTTTATATTGGTTCTTTACCGGTTTCGTTTCCTTTATGATATTTGTTTGTATCATTTCTCCCTTCTCTATTCTCTACTACTTGTCTGTTTTATCACCTTGTTTCATTTTATTTCCTTTATAGTTGGTTTGTTCCATTTTTATTTTCATTTTTCTTCTCCTTCACTTCTCATCTTGTTTCCTTTTATTTTGTTTCTTATCTGGCCAATCTCTGGGGTTGGGTCAAAGTCGTTTGTCTGTCAGTCTAGTCTGTGAGTTTCTTTAATTGATTATTAAAAGTGATCTTTTAGTTTATAATTCTTCCTCCTTCTTTCTTAATTACATTTTATCTCCTTATTCTCTTCATTATTTATTTATTAAAATATATTACTTTTTAGCATTTCTTACATACTTATAGTTATCAAATATGATCTGAATTTGGCTATGTTATAACAGATGCGTAGATCTCTTGACATTAGTTCACTCTCCTGTTGAATCGTGTCGTCTGTGTGTGTCAGTGTACTGTCTAGACAAAGTTATTTTATATAAATTAAACCTTCACGTATTTTTTAGTTTTTTTTTTAATTTTGCGCTATCCGAAGCCTCGGAAATCGCGCCTTTAACGTGCACTCACAAATTTAAAAATATTTTTCTTGAAAACTATTCAAGATATCATCATGAAATTTTGCAGGAAGTTTGTGTGTTATACCTAAAAGCAGTGAAAAATGCTCTTATTAACCTATTTCAATCCCTCAAAAAACTAAAAATATTTAAATATAATATTTTAGAAATTTTAGAAACAGGTGTTTTATTTTACAAAAAATATCTAGAGTCTCAGACATGATAGAATGCTCAAATTTGTTTTAAAATACTCTTAAATATATAGGCTGTTAGATAATTAAAAAATATAGTTGGCTTTTTAACATGTTTAATTACAATACAAAATAAAGAACTATATAGGCCTATCTAAAAAAACTATACTGCTTTTAAATCGGTAGTCTGTGGGAAAGTTAAAATTTAGTTTGCTTTTTATTTTTTATAACTTTTGCAAACTTATAAACATTAGGGGAAAGTCTTACAGTACCTACTGCATAAAAACAACTCAAAGATATACTAGTAAGTTTGAAATGTAATAATGAGGGTAACTAAAAGTAATATTTAAAAGCTCAGTACTCAGATTTTAATCTCAGTACTCTGATTTGGTGAATTATCAGCAGCTCAGCTGTGCTGCTGATAATTTACATGACTCACCAAGCCTGTCTCAACAGGCTCTTTTCCTGTGGTGACATGCTCCTCTCTACAGTTGAATTAGTGACTTAAGTCTGCAGACTGACAGCATGAAGCCACTCGGGCAACTTCGGCTACCTTCGTTCTCATCTATGCCCGCCTATATTCTGTTGTCAGATGTGAGTTAGGTAAACGTTTGGTTAAAGTTTGTGTATTTATTTTAGCACAATAATTGTGCATGGCTTCAAATACGTAAACTCAAGAGTAAATTTTTCGTGTATTCAAGTGTCTGTGTATATTCGTGTCTAACTTACCTATTCATGTCCTGTAAGCATTTCGATGTTTCATTTTAAAGTTTTGTCGTTTTATTTTTAGTGTAACAGATTTTATTAGGTACACGCGCTGTAAGTGTTCAATGTGAAGTTCGTGTAACATTTCAAAGGAGTCTTGTCAGTTTTAGGGGGGTGGGAACCGTATATGTTAAAATGCCATTTTCTCAGCATCTGTTTTGTGCTACAGACTTGAAATTTGGTGTACAGGTTAATCATCACACTTTTAGATTGTTATGGCACTAGAATAATAAATTTACAAAATTTATAATTTTCTAAATTTTTTATTTTTTAAATAAAAACCTTTTTATATCGGTCAGTTTTTAAAACATTTTTATAATCTAGTAGACAAATGTTATTAGTAGAATAACTGTACAAATTTTAACTTCCTATGTTATAAAGGTAATTATATAATTCTCGAGATAAATAATAAACACAATTGAGAATAAATTCATATCATACCATTTCTTACATTTATTACCCTGAATTGTATATTTTGTTTCAGCATTTATCACTCCAGAAACAAAAATAATTGATTAAATTGACTCCAGATAAATACGAAACCAACCTGCGAAGTTAGTGCACAGGTAAAGAGGAGTTTTACCACAACTGATTACAGCAATATATATATTGTAAGAATACTTTTATTGTGCGGGGTATTTAATAATGTTGTAATATGCTTGTTATTCTGCCCCACTTTGGCTGCGTCACTTTGTAAGAAGATCTTTTACATGGCTTGTAAATAGTAATATAATGTATTTCTTTAAGTCGTTCTATCTTCGTATAGTATATGTGTGGGTGTTGAGCGTTTGTTAACTCGCTCGTTGGGTTCGTGGTATAGTATGGGTGTGTGATTGATGTTATTAATAAATTCAACAAATTCTGTCACTGTTATTTGCGTGTAGCAAGTCGAATTGTACCTCCTCTTACCATTTACGGGTAAACCGTATCTCTCACCGTTTGGTTTGAATATTGCCGCCTCGCCACCTGATTGGCGCACGCCTTTCTGCAGTGTCGACTTGGTTAACGTCTTGTTTTGAGGTTTTCACTTCAATAAATTTTTATTTATTATCTTAATTTACTCGAATCAAACATACAGTGTTGCAGAATAAGAATATTTATTAACACTTTGATAGATTTCAATTATTTAGTAGTACATTAATTTTACTTTTTGCACCGGCTATTACAGTTGCTCAGTTGGCATGCTCAGTTCCAATGTTTTGTATACACACCGTCTTGATGGTTAACGTTGGTTTACAATTAAAATGGTTTTACTCAGGGGTGTCAATAAGTCCTTTTGGCTACAGAAATATTTGACTACGGCTAAAATACACAAATTTATAATAAGTCTTAATACTAGGTACACAAAAAATTAATATCTTAACACATTCGAGTAAGTAGTTATCAGTGAGATTTAGTAAAATTTTTGGTTAGGATTTGTCTATTAGAAATGTTTGTTAACTATTTATTATATCTCAATTTTAATAATTATCAACTGATTAAAGTTCAAATAGTGATATTACCAATACCTTCAGTTCTAAATCAGAATAGTGATCAGTGAAGTGAAAATTGTTGTTTATTATTTTTGATAGAAAAATTTGGAATTCGTTTAATGGGAATATTGTTTATACTCATCAATTTTCGATGGAGCTTCTGCGATGCCGTCTTCTTCTTCCGGATGGATCCAGTCGTCTTCTATTCTTCGGAATCTCATTAATCTCGTCCAGACGGTTTTTCTCGTAGACTTCGGCCTCGTACTCCTTCTGCGATCGTCCGTCTTCTTGAATTGAAGTAGGTCCTTATGATCTTCCTTCGGGATTAGTCGTCATCTATTCTTCCAGACGTCTTCTTGATTTCCTTGGGTAATTATGGGTTGTGAACAAATTTAATAACTAATATATTATCCAGGATTCCCTGGGTTGCTATCATAATCTTCCTTTCCTTTGATTTTGGTTAAAATTCACTTATTTGGAATTAAATTTTGGGTGAGAGCTACTCAATCCGCCCTCGGCGTCAGTCAATAATGGACTATCGAAAATCTAACAGTTTTTTTGCAATAAATTTCGGTTGCTATGGTTACCTAATAAATTATGCGAATTCTCATTGGTCATTAATTTATGTCATTGTTATGTTTTAACGTCTTATTTTAGTTTAATTTTACAAAATATCTTCAAATGAAGATCTCTATCTTATATTAATAGCTAGGTTTATTACATGAATACCATTGTTCATAATTTTTTATAAGGGTCATTTTGATATCCCTCATGGTCACTTTTGAGTAGCTAATTACATTTTTATTATTTTTCATATTTATATTTTACATATATTTTATTCAAAATAGGCTGTTATGCATACCTTTTGGTATTAGGAATACCCACTTAATTTGTTTACATATTTGGTATACTCTGCTTTAATATTGGACTATTATTTGTTCTCAAATCTACTAAATTCTTATTTAACAGTTAGGCCTAGAGCCTAGATTTTACTATACTACTATCTAACATTTCTTGGTAGCTTCTTACCTTTACATTTGGTATTTCTAACACAATTTTTTAACAAAACAAGTAATAAACATTGGTGTTCCTAACTCCACCTCTTATTGTAGTAATAAACATTTTCTTTACAGGTTCAAGCCTGAAATAACTTCTAACTACCTTTCTGCTCCCTTCTACTATCTGGTTCAATTAACAATTCATTACATTATATTGGTTCTTTTAAAACAGTAACAACATCCTTATTATACTAACATTAATTTATACTTTGCACAATATATACTATTCCTCCATTCCTTAACTAGAAAAAGTGTCTATCGTTCTTGTTTGTCCTTCATTCCAATGCCTTAAATTCTATCTTATCCTATAATCCTTATTACCTATGGCTTACTTTAATTACATTATAATAAGTTTCTCTTACTTACTAATACAAAGTTTATCACTGGTCTTCCTGTTATTCTAACACAGTTCACTAATTAGAATACCTTTTTGAAGTTCACCAACTACACTTTTTCCTTCATAGAAGGTTTTTGACTTATACACTTTCACTTACTATGTGCAACATGCTCTCACTACATGTTACTACTTTATTTTAATATACTCCTTCTTCCACTCACTTAATTATTCACTGGGTTGTTTTTGATGTTAGTATCATTATGGGGTTACTGATTACAATTGTTTATTTTATTTTCTCTTCACAAATGATCACTTTTGGTAATTAACTGTGGCCTTGATTTGCATTAGGGTATGTTGTGAAGGTCCTCACCTTCTACCCTTTTTATAATTAATAATACACTCATCATAAAACAATACTCACCACTGCCAGAATTCTACTTACCGTCATGGTCCCCGTAAAACTTACCTTTTGAAACTGCCAAGGTCGCCACGATATTTTATGGTTCAATATCGAAACCATTACACTCTTGCCCTTATAAAAATTGTAACATCCCGCTATCTGACCACCCTTAAAACTCAGAAAATCCCAAAGAACGTTAGGCGAGGTTTTCAGCACAGAATAGGAAATGGTTATGGCATAATAACTTAATTTAACACATTTTTATATCCCTAAACAAACTTGATTTTATTTTATTAAGTAGCCTACAGCTGAAAAACACGAATTTGTTCAAACACCAATTTTATCAACTAATTATTTTATAGGAACCAGTACTTTTAATCATGATTTCTCCCATTGAATATATAGCTTTTACCCCCTTTATAGTATTCTCATTAATTCTTTTATAAATCTAAATGTGTATAGTTTTTTACTGATATCAGATTGTTACGGAGTCACTTTTATATATATTTGTTACTTAACTGACATGTGTTCCAGTTGTTACCCGATCACTAGTATTTCACTGTCACATTAGCCACATCACACAGAACTGTTCTAACTGCACAAATTAACGTATTCGTTAATTGTCTCGATCTCTTTCTTCATTTTACTCTTTTGCACACTTTTTATAAGATTCGGTAGGCCTAGGCTACTGTATTCGCTTTGGCCTACCGAAATTTCCGAGGCCACTGTATAAAGTTTTTACTTATACATGCACTGCTCTCCACTGCTGTCTGATGATAACTCTAGTGATAGACTGCAGACTGTGATTCACAAAGAGCCTGCTGCTGGGCGGTTACGCAATACATCTGGGCAATTGTTTAGGCTAACTGTATGTGCATTGCTGGTTACTGGGGCTCCTCACAGGTGAAAGTTAACAATTTAAAAAGTGATTGAATTGATATAAAATTAAAACTAAAGCTGCTTACAATTCTGTACCGTTACAATACCCCCCCAATAAGAGATTGAAGGCCGAAGCGTTCAAGCTCTTATTGCCTAATACCTAAGAGGATCAGTGAGGACATGGCGCCGCAACCCCCCTGAACACTCTACTAAAATTGTGGGTTCTTACCCCCCTAGTCTGGCGGCTGCGGCAGCACCCATCCGATCTTACGGGACTTCTCTACTCGAGATCCCACCACCATAAGCTCGGACCGATACCCACCACAGTATCGCCTGACTTTATAACATTCAATGAAAAAATCGACAAACGGCCTTCCATCACTCCATATCCCACAACTGATTTGTTTCCTCTTAGCCATAAAGGCTCATTCTTTGCAAAGTACTGGTTCTGCTTATACAAAGTACTGGTTTGGTTTAAAATAATAATATAACCTAACAGTCTACTTGCAGTTCAATCATATAAACTAAATAATATTCCCCGTATAATATTACCCAATCAAAATGACACCTTAATTATACAAAATTACATATACACAAAATTTCCTTCAGTTTTCACTTTTAAATAAAGTACATCTTTCATTTATTTAACAATTACATTTGAAATTTAAATCAGAATAAATTTAAATTTATTATTAAAATCATCTTTCCAATTAATTTAATTACCAAATTAATTTAATTATATTTAATAATTTTTTGTATTTAATTTAATTAATTTCTCAAACTCTGAGTTCATTAATTCAATCTTATTTGTTCGAAACAATTTCATTTATTTTAATTACATTTTACAAAAGGACCCTACAAAAATATTACCTACATTCCATCACATCAGATGTTTCTTTTTATTTCATTATAGGATTTTCCTACTGGCCATGATTCAACAGACTACAACATTTTTTGTTATTGTCAACTCAGCTTCAACACCTCTGGCTGTAAACATAGTCAAAACATACAACCTACCTGTTTACATAAACAGTCGTCTGCCAGACTGGTGTTATAAACACTGTTATAAACACTCCTTCAGTCTAAACATTCTACTTACCTCACCTCTAACAGCTGTACTGCACTTTTCAATTTTTATAAATCTTATAGTTCACAGATTTATCTCTTAAATTTTTATTCCAATTCAGATCAGATATACTTTTGATTCAAAACAATTACTTTAATAACATTTTATTAAAAACATTTTAACTGTAGTTATATTATTTAAAACACTTTGAATATAAATACACAACACAAAATAGGCTTCATAAATACCTGTTATTATTTTAGTGGAATAAAGTATTATTATTTATTATTATACCTTCCCCTCTCATTGCAAACATAGTTACACATAAGCTATAATATACATTGCAACAGAATACTATTAACACAATACATTTAACATTAACACATTTATTTACAGGTTTCCGTAATAATTTTCTTATATACCACACATCAATTCCTAAATTCAGCAAGGTCATTACCATATACAGTAAACCCTCGATTTAACGGACCTCGATTTAACGGACAGAATTTAACAGACCAAAAAAAAAAAAAAAAAAAAAAAAAAAAAAAGGCGTATAATGTGCATAAACTGCAGACTCTCCTGTTCTGGCGATGTTGCTTGGCTATCGCAGCATTCTTTTGTTTCTTGTTTTGAAACACGCATATTTTCTCATCTCCAATTGTATTTGATGAGAACGGAGATAAGAATTAGATAAGAATTCATTTAATTCTTCACGATCCCCGTCTTTGCGTTGTCGTTGACGCAGGCGTCACACACGTTCAGTGGAAGACATCACGACGACTAACACTGACAATATACACTGATATGCATCTTATTTCACTGTGACCAAATTTATTTATTACTAACGTCACCTGGAGCGTTACATTTTTCGATGACGTTACACATTTTGCATCACGCATTTTGTGGAATGACCCCCAGCCTAAAAACATTATCATGTTAAAAAAAATTTTTGACACGAAAAAATCACGATTAAGTTTTTGAAGTCCATGGTTGTGATTTAAATTTGGTGGTAGTTCATAACCATAGCAACGTATTTTCACTCTTGAATATTCAGCTATTTTCGTGATAATTCGTATGCACGCGCAGTTCACATTCGTACAGCGTCGCATCAGTTTATTCAGAGAATACAGCGTGTACGCTACATGTGTTTCTATAGTACGAACCTTGCACGTGTTAAATAGAGAGTCTTAACGAGTTTATACTTGCGTTGTTACAGCAAGGTCCATTACTTTATTAGTGAATTACAGCATAAGTATGTCTGGCGTTACGAAAAAACGTGTGAACTTGAGTATAAAGCAAAAGCTTGAACTAATAAGTAAACTTGAAGGTGGCGCGTCTGTTGCACATGTTTGTGAAGTGTACGGTGTAAAGAAACAAACCGTTTCAGACATTAGAAAGAATAAAGATAAACTTATTCAGTTTTCGCTAAAGTACAGTGTTGATAGTTCGAAGAATGCGGGAGAAAGAAAACACATTAAATTAGCCAAACACAAACAATTAGAGGATGCTGTGTACAAGTGGTTTATTCAACAACGTTCTAGTGGCGTCGTTGTTCGTAGTGTGGAGTTGCGGGCTGCTGCTGATAAACTGGCGAAACATATTGTTATCCAATTTCAGGCGAGTGATGGGTAGCTTTGGCGTTTTCGTAAACGACATGGCATCACAAATAGATTAACATGTGGGAAGATGGAGATGATAATGATGAAGAAACATCTGTTACAGGAGGCCCTAAATTATCAGCGATAAGAAACAGCATGGACGAAATTATCGCGTACATTGGGGAGTCTTCAGATCCGGAAGTGTGTGCTTATTATGACCATTTTAGACAGTTTAGATCTTTAATAATAAAGAAGCAACATTCTAGTGGAAAACAACTGACTCTTGATGCTTTTATCCAGAATAAATAAAGGTGTGTACATAACATTGTATTTGCATGATATTAATAGTACGTATTAAAATACAGATAAGCGATGTTGTTGCTGTTACAATAGAAAACCACACTGGCAGTTTACCCGTTATTTAGAAACATGTTATTCACACCCCCTCTACTCATCCTTTGTCTTGCTGCCTACAGAAGGGTGCGAGCACGCGCGCGTGCACACGCACTTACACTTTTTCTTCCTATTCTTTGTTCAGTTTGCTGTTAAAACGTACGGTTGCAGTCATAAATCATAATGCCAGAGTTAACAACAGCCAGGCAAACTGCTGTTGCTTACGCAGTAAACAACTCATAGATACCAAAAGCGTTCGTCCCGCCAGAAGTCAGGTATAACTTCGAATTTCATTAGCGCGCGAATGCAAGACGCAGGCCAAATTAGCGACCGTGTTTTTAGGAGAAAAAGTGCGGCTTGTATTCAGAACAATACGGTATTTGCATGATATTAATAGTATTAAAATTTCAAGTGTTATAGGCCTATTTGACTTAAATATATCCTCAAAAAACAAAATTTGCGATTTAACGGACTTTCGATTTAACGGACACCCCTCAGCCCCAATTAGTCCGTTAAATCGAGGGTTTACTGTATTAAAGTATTTAATATGTCCATACATTGCTTTTTTAGTTCAACCTCCATCGTCAAAAATTAGTCTCTTCGGTATATGACACTTTTCAATTTGATTGATATACAACATATGGCTCGTTTGTGTGTTGTGGCCATAAAATTTTATTTTTCCCATTGTACCAAAACAATAATCTATAGGGTTACCCCCCAAAATTATTTTAACATAAATCAAGTCGACATCAGTATTATTTGTAAAGTCTCCGTCAGTGTTTTTTGTCATTACCATTACATTATTATTACCATATTCTGCTACTATAGATTCATTAACAGGCAAATATCTGTCATCAATATACACATTGTTTGTCACACAGGGTATGTTTTTAATTCTACCAGTTCTCTCACTATTTAAACTCTGTATTAACTCTTCATAATCTCTCTTCACCTTAAATATTTCTACCATTCTCTCTCTCTCATAATCACTTTCGTCACCACAACATTTCATAATCTCACTCCATCCAGAGGGCAGCACAACATTATTACATCTGGCTTTACCAGATACACAAAAATAATACAAAGACCTTTTGTCTTTTACAAAAACTAAGGAGGAACCTTTGTCCTCCAACAATACTAGTGAAGCATTTTCTTCACCCCCAACCACATCACTGGAAAATTCTACCCTATGTACACTCTCTTCATTTAAACTGTCTTCACACTCCCTCTCATTACGATCAACTACATTTTTATCCTCAAAGTCACTACTATTTGCTGTATCACTTTTTGATACCGTGTTTTCATATTTATTGTCTACCACACACACACACACTCTCTCTTAACTCACCTGTTTCTCTTTTTATTTCTCTACATGTTTCGTTAAGTCGTTCATCAATACTACACAATGAATTCGTTAATACGTCAAACTTAGCATCATTAGTGTCAAAACGTTTGTTTATATCGATACTCATTGCATCGAATTTAGTCTCAAATTTTTTCTCATTATTGTCTAAGCGATTATTTAAGGCATTTAAATTACTGTTAATTTCGCCCTTAAATTCATTAAAATTGGTTTCGAGTTGATTATTTCGTTCATCAAATTTATTGCTTAACATTATATTTTGTTTTTCTAACATTATATTTTGTTTTTCTAACATTAGTTGTATCATATTAACTATATCATTATTGTCATCTTGCTTGTTTTGGATAGGTGTTGAATGAATCTTAGCGCCCTCCATTGTCACTGAGTAAATGTATACTTATAAATGTATGCTTAGCAAACTATCCAATGACCTTATTGAATGTAAATATGTACGATAATTTTTTACAAATACGCCGTTACCAATTCCTATTTTCTGTGCTTTAAAACAGGTCTAGTTCCTATAATATTTATACGAACATCCTGGCAGGGTCGCCACTGTGAAGGTCCTCACCTTCTACCCTTTTTATAATTAATAATACACTCATCATAAAACAATACTCACCACTGCCAGAATTCTACTTACCGTCATGGTCCCCGTAAAACTTACCTTTTGAAACTGCCAAGGTCGCCACGATATTTTATGGTTCAATATCGAAACCATTACACTCTTGCCCTTATAAAAATTGTAACATCCCGCTATCTGACCACCCTTAAAACTCAGAAAATCCCAAAGAACGTTAGGCGAGGTTTTCAGCACAGAATAGGAAATGGTTATGGCATAATAACTTAATTTAACACATTTTTATATCCCTAAACAAACTTGATTTTATTTTATTAAGTAGCCTACAGCTGAAAAACATGAATTTGTTCAAACACCAATTTTATCAACTAATTATTTTATAGGAACCAGTACTTTTAATCATGATTTCTCCCATTGAATATATAGCTTTTACCCCCTTTATAGTATTCTCATTAATTCTTTTATAAATCTAAATGTGTATAGTTTTTTACTGATATCAGATTGTTACGGAGTCACTTTTATATATATTTGTTACTTAACTGACATGTGTTCCAGTTGTTACCCGATCACTAGTATTTCACTGTCACATTAGCCACATCACACAGAACTGTTCTAACTGCACAAATTAACGTATTCGTTAATTGTCTCGATCTCTTTCTTCATTTTACTCTTTTGCACACTTTTTATAAGATTCGGTAGGCCTAGGCTACTGTATTCGCTTTGGCCTACCGAAATTTCCGAGGCCACTGTATAAAGTTTTTACTTATACATGCACTGCTCTCCACTGCTGTCTGATGATAACTCTAGTGATAGACTGCAGACTGTGATTCACAAAGAGCCTGCTGCTGGGCGGTTACGCAATACATCTGGGCAATTGTTTAGGCTAACTGTATGTGCATTGCTGGTTACTGGGGCTCCTCACAGGTGAAAGTTAACAATTTAAAAAGTGATTGAATTGATATAAAATTAAAACTAAAGCTGCTTACAATTCTGTACCGTTACAATACCCCCCCAATAAGAGATTGAAGGCCGAAGCGTTCAAGCTCTTATTGCCTAATACCTAAGAGGATCAGTGAGGACATGGCGCCGCAACCCCCCTGAACACTCTACTAAAATTGTGGGTTCTTACCCCCCTAGTCTGGCAGCTGCGGCAGCACCCATCCGATCTTACGGGACTTCTCTACTCGAGATCCCACCACCATAAGCTCGGACCGATACCCACCACAGTATCGCCTGACTTTATAACATTCAATGAAAAAATCGACAAACGGCCTTCCATCACTCCATATCCCACAACTGATTTGTTTCCTCTTAGCCATAAAGGCTCATTCTTTGCAGAGTACTGGTTCTGCTTATACAAAGTACTGGTTTGGTTTAAAATAATAATATAACCTAACAGTCTACTTGCAGTTCAATCATATAAACTAAATAATATTCCCCGTATAATATTACCCAATCAAAATGACACCTTAATTATACAAAATTACATATACACAAAATTTCCTTCAGTTTTCACTTTTAAATAAAGTACATCTTTCATTTATTTAACAATTACATTTGAAATTTAAATCAGAATAAATTTAAATTTATTATTAAAATCATCTTTCCAATTAATTTAATTACCAAATTAATTTAATTATATTTAATAATTTTTTGTATTTAATTTAATTAATTTCTCAAACTCTGAGTTCATTAATTCAATCTTATTTGTTCGAAACAATTTCATTTATTTTAATTACATTTTACAAAAGGACCCTACAAAAATATTACCTAACTCTAGTGATAGACTGCAGACTGTGATTCACAAAGAGCCTGCTGCTGGGCGGTTACGCAATACGTCTGGGCAATTGTATGTGCATTGCTGGTTACTGGGGCTCCTCACAGGTGAAAGTTAACAATTTAAAAAGTGATTGAATTGATATAAAATTAAAACTAAAGCTGCTTACAATTCTGTACCGTTACAATGTTTACTAATTTTGATTATATTCATCACTATTTATTAGGGTGTGTGTATTATTAATTCCCTAACTTATATTTATAAACACATTCCTTCATCAATAAAATATACATAACATTATTATCTTCATTAACATTATTAACCTAGGTAAATCTCATCTACACTCTAATTACATAGTTCATTTGTTAAACTACAGAATAATGTCCATTATTCGGGATTTACAATGTTCGTTCTTGATGTCTTGGTTACGTTTAGTTCTTAGCTCCTTCTTCATTGTTCCGTGGTTCCTTTTGTATTTATCCGATCTATTGTGTCAGGCCATTGTCAGTTTATCAGTCATTGGTCATTTGGGTTATTGATCTCTGAGTTTATAAGTTTTTGCCTCTTATTCTTGTCTTCACCTTTTTATTTTATAGTTAAATATTGTGGATCTTTACTACCTTATGTCATGTTACAATATATATATATTTTTTTTTTGTAACAAATAATATCTTGTTGTTATTATTTATTACGAGTGTAATACGGTTGCGGGTGTATCATTAATTCCGCCCCACTGTTGAATGCAGCAATTTGTAATCTAAAAGATTACAGATTTCGTAATATTTTACTGCAGATGAGATCTCCTGCCAATCAATGTTAATTATAAAAAAATTATTTATTAAGTGGTTGATATTATTCGGTTATTGACCATAGACCTGTGTTAAGTGGTTATTAAGTGTTTTACCAGAGAAAAACGCTATATTACAGTTATTATAATGAATAATTCAATAATTCTCTCCAACCCTAGTCAGTATGTATTATTTAAATTGGAAAGAGAGTAGCGCAGAGAGTAAGTTAGTTCTCTATTCTCCCATCTTCACCAGCTGTCTGCAAACGAGCGCTGTTATTGGCGATTGACTCGTTATTATAGGTTAAGTCGTTCCACTTGACGCTTTTATCACTTTCTTTCCCTGTAAAATACACCCTATTCGAAATATAATAATTATTCTACAGTAACACAAAATCGTCAATACAAGAAAGATTCTTTATTTTATATTATTTTAAAATTCCAACAGTTGCTCTCTCCGACTATTAAAACATCATATCGATCCTACAATACAGAATCGATTTGTTATTGAACTCTTGTTTAGATGTTACAATTTAATTATAATTTTCAGTTTATCTTTTATCTCAGGGTACATGTAGTTCTTTTAACTATTAGTAAGGCCAGGTAATGCAAATTCAGGTTACTAGGTATTACAATTTAAATTAAAATCCTATTATATAAATTATCAACATAAGCAGGTTTATTACCAAGCGTTTACAAAGTACTCGAAGGCCGTGTTCCAATAACGATGACAGATCGACGAGTGATGAAGAATGGCTAGAATATATCCACCTCCAGCTTCTCAATAAAAGTTGGTGTTAGTGTCCCAGGATGTAACAGAAGGTTCAGTTCTTGATCTTCGCTGATTTTTCATTTCTGGTGGTCACAGGTCCTGATGGAATTAGTGTAGTATTAAGTTCTTGCTCTGTTGTTAAAAGTGAGGTTCGGTAGGTAAATTTAATTCTCTTTAATTTTTTGTTGTATGGTATTTATTCACTTCGACTTCTGCAGGTCTGGGTTATCTTCATTTATTTATGGTTTCCATTATTACTCATTTGATAGTAGGTTTAGTTAATTTATTTATTTTTTTTAGACTTTCGATTCGAATTTTGTTAATAGGTATTTGATATTCTCGAAGTAATAGTCTCGGGAGTCGTCCAATCCGTCCTTCCAATCAGTGATTATATATTAATTTAGATTTATTATAATTTTATTCATGAGGTTTCGTGTTTTTTTCGAGATTTATAATGATTGAACTGTCCTCGTGTATATATAACAATTGAATGTTATTGAATAAACAACATTTCTTGCATATTATCTTTTTTGTTAATTAATAGTTATTAGAATTTACTAAGCAATTTATTCTTCAGATTTCTCTTTTTTCTCGATTCATGGAACTGAACTGTCCTCATTTACATATAACAATTGAATGTCTAAATCAACAAGATATCTTGCATTTTGTTGCCCTAACAACCATTGCTTCTTCTGTCATTGGATAATATTTGTTATCCTAGAGCCAGAATTAGGAAATATTCTTACATTTATTTAATAAAATACTCCCTGCTTGGAATTACATTAAATCACATAAAACTTTCACTTAATCTGCCTTATTAAACCGTATACATTTTACTACATTTTCTTCTTAATTGACTTATTTTAAAAGGTATTAATTTCCTTTTACAAAATACTAATTTTAGGCCTATTGGTTTTATTACACGTGTTATAATTTTGTTTTGTTTTTAATTTAATTTTTCTTATCTGACCTACTGTACAAAGAGTCACTGGCTTATGGCCAATTATTCCAATTTTAATTTCCTGATTTCAATTCATTATTATTATTTAGTTTATCATTGAACCCTTCATTGGTTTTTAACATAATTATAATGACCACTTGACAATTTATTAACACTTATTGTCTTCCTGGCCAAGTTTACAAATATTATTTTAAGACATCTTCATTAATTATTTAAAGTAAATATACTTAACATGATACCATACATAATCAACACACTTGTATTTAATTACTTAAATACAAGTTTAACATGAATGAAATTCACAACCCAGTACTTAGTACTTCCTTAAAGCAATGGCTCCACACCTACTACATACAGAACACAAAACAAATATCATGTAAACACAATATCATGATAAAGCACAACAACAGGTACTTCTTTATAAAACATTAAATATTAATTAAACAGTCCATTATATTCAAACTTATCCACAGTAAACTCATCTCATTAGACACAGTGTTTATAGTTTACATCTTACACTGATCAGTCCATATTTTATTTAGATACACTTTTAATATTTTATTACCTAGTAACCCTACTAGGTATCATCAATACATTTTTTAGGTGAGATTGGCCCTCTTGTACTTAATTATGGCATACCTTGGGCATTGTCTTCAGTTATTTTGACAAAGTTTTTATGTAACGTCGGGGACCTTAACTTTGTCACGTTACATAATACTCCCCCTCCGAAAGAAGTTTATTTTGGCTGAATATAGTTTAGTTGAAATAAACTTATAGTTTCTTCATGCCTTGGAATGTTTATTTAATAAAATTATCAATTTATAATGGTTTCAGTTTTTCATTGTTTCTGTTTTAATACGCAATTCAATGGGTTCTTTGGGGTTTATTTTCTCTTTCTATTCTTCAAACTTTTAATTGCATCGGAAAACTGTGTTGATACTCCTGGTATATCTTGTCATTAATTCTCTACTGGTACCTCCCTCAGTTGTAGACCTGTCCTTTTCTCTGGAACTCATAACTTCTTCTAGCTTATTACGCCATCATTTATTATTATCATATTTATATTTAATTACCTCGCTTGGTGTATAATCCCTAAAATACTATATTTCCCTAACATTTTTCCCTAATATCATAGCTGGTACGGAATCAGAGGGGCACTATTGGCTTCCATTACTCTGTCGTTTCTCTAACTATATCTTCTGAGATCAGAGGAACTTCATCTCTGTCCAGAAAAAAAAATAAACGTTGCACGATCACAACACAATACATATAATTATTACCTATAAGGTAGCTCCTTCGCTACAAACTTATATTCAAGGGATGATTACTATTATTTCTGAGGTATCCTAATACTTTTCTTAACTTATTTATCTCGTTGTTCTGTAGTACCATTTATCATATTATTCACCAGTATAGTAGTTAAAGCTGTTCAATATTCATTTTAAATTCTTCTTAGTTCCGTGCTGTCAATTAATTATTCTTTAGCATACGTATTTTACTATTTTTAATTCACTCCCATTTACTTCTGCAATTAAACACTGAATCTCCTCCATATCATAAATTGTATGGCATATTCTTCCTTCATCTAACTCATTTCTAACCTTTCTTTCTCTTTTTTTATGTTTATTAGTTGAAAATAATTTCTTCTGATTTATATAGTAAGGCGTTCTTACTTATTTTTGAATTTTGTGATTTTTATCTTCAAAATTCTTTTTTTTTATATTGCTCATAAATTGTTTCCTTAAATACTTGTTTGTAAGGTGAACTTACTTCATTTTTTTGAATTTTGTGGTTTTTAATAAATTGATTCCACATAATTTCTCTGAAGTATCGTGTAATTAGTTTATTTCATTTAATAGTTAGTTTAATATATTTTAATTAGTTTCTCATTATTTTCCTTTGATTTGCTTGATTCTGTATCCATAAAATCCGTCCCTTTTCTCCATATTCTGTTTGGAACTGTTTAACCGTGGTCCATTATTTCCTCTATACTGGTTGTTCGGATCTCTCTAGTGTGTAGAATTATTTCCGTCCTTGTGACGTATCTCACTATCATCTGGTTCTTCCATCTTGTCGCTATAAAATTTTCATTTATGCTAAAGTTTACCATCGTCTTTCGAACTGATTCTTCCGTACTGTTTCTTAATCGTTTGAATGGTTCATACATAATCTCCATAAGTCCTCTATACTCCTCGGTTAGTCTTGGCTTTTTCGGTCCTTCTGATCTCTCCGGGAATTCAATTGTGGTTCGTTTAGAGTTTCTTAATTGCCTTACTTCTTTTGGTTCTGTAATTAGTATATTATGCAGCTTAACTAATCCCCCTTTAATCATCTCCAATCCTTCCCGTGTATTTATTAATTTCCTTTTACGCGTTTGTCTTATTTTCATTGTCTTCATTTCATTGTGAACCCGTTCTATTCTTCCAGTTATGTTAATTGGTACCTCGTCAAATTTTTCTTGTGTTTCCGTTTGTACCTCCGTTACACTAATTTTGTTATTAATTTCTATGTTATTTATTCGGGTAGTCACCTCTTCCTTGAACCCTATAAGTTCCTCTCTTGTTTGGTCGACCCTTTGACTGATTGTTTCGTTAATATTTTTTATCTTCTCCTCCGTATTATCGTTAATTTTGTCTATCCTTCCATTTATGCTTTCATTTATACTATCTATTTTCTCATGTAATTTTCAAAACTCTTCTCTAGTACTTTCATTGGAACTGTCGATTTTTTCATTTATTTGTCTAAAATCGGCCTTCAATTGTTCATTATTTTCATTTATAGTTTGCCTTAAGGTTTCACTAGTACTTTCCTTAATACTGTCTATTTTTTCATTAATTAGTCGGTTGTTCTCATCAGTTTCCTCTTTATTCTTGTCAAACTTCTCATTCATTAGTTTGATTAAATTCTCACTCAAAATTTCGTTTTGTTTCTTTGAGTTTTCGTTAATATTGTCTATTTTGTTTTCTAGCTTTTCTGAATTTTCATTTATACTGTCTATTTTGTATTGTATTGTATTTTTTTCTTATCTTTTATATTGTACAGTCTTTTCTGTAAGTAAGGTTTGTTTATCTTTATCTGGTTTTAATAGGATAGTATTGGTGATTCTACCTACTGTATTGAGCGGTTTTAAGTTTTGGGATGGGGCTACTATTCTGTCGCATTACATATGCTCCCCCACCAAAACATGTTTATTTTTCTTAGCTGAAGGTCTATGGAAAATTAACTGTTAACCTTGATGCTTTGGTTTATTTGTAACACTTTTTCCTTCTTTATTATTATTATTTTCTTATGGCTTCAGGGATTGAATTGTGATGAGTTTCTTTTAAGTTGGTTATTATCTCATAAATTACACATAACTTCTTTTCTTCTTTGGCGAATCTACGAAATATATTATTTTTCTTCATCTTCTTCATATAGGCTATTTAGTTACCAACTGATTATTCCTTTTCTCTGGGGTTTCTTTTCTTTCTGTTCCTATGAATTCCTTAATTGGGGTTATCAATCCCTCCCTAACTTGAAATGGCACGTTGAATGCATATCGGCTTTGAGTGGTACTATTCTGACCTATTCCTCACCCGACCATTCACCCCATGCATGGTACAGTGCTCGGTGGCCCCTGCCCATCATAATAATTCTTGAGTGGTGCCGTAGCCTTCTACACTCCTATGAACATGGTAACTCTTGCGTTACTTTAAATACCCTCGGAATCATGTTGTCTTCTTACTTCTTCTCATTATTATAAATTGTATCCTAGCAGTTCCCCTTACTTTCATATAACTTACTTTCAGTTTTGGTAAAAATCCTTTGTATACTTCTTTTTTCCATTTAATTTTATTTCGTTGTTAATTGATTCATTAGCCACTACGTTATTCATCTTCTGTCTCAATATCCCTTTTTAGCAGTTACAAATATAGTTATTATCACTCTGTTCATTTACAAACATCAATTGTTTTCCTTCAAGTTCATCACTTCATTTAATTTGTTTTAAGTACTTCTTTTTTATTATTATCACCCTGTTATCGTTATTAACTGTCTTTCTCTTCTTAATGGATTCAAAATAAATTCTCCAAAGTATTCTGTAAGATGTCCTTACTTAATTTAGAATTTGGTTGGTGGTTTGTTCATGTTTCTTGAAATCTTCATTGGTCATTACTTTTATAATCGTTTTTCCTTCTTTTTAAATGTTTGTTGCTGTTGTCGGTTCTCAGAAATTCGGTCCCTTTTTTCGATGGTGTGTTGGTGCTTAATTTATCCATGGTCCATAAATTCAGTTACCCTTATTTCTCGGATTACTCTGGTATGCAGAACTGTTTCTGTGCTGGTGATATAGATCTTGGCTACCTGGTGTTCTGATTTTCCTGTTGTTAAATCTTCACTTGTTTCATGGCCTATTTGAATTGCTTTATTATCTATTTTACTAAATGAATACTTTAATGGCATATTCATTATTGATGATCTCACTGTCATTTTATTATACGTTTCCATTTTTGGTATATTCCATTTAAGTATAGACCTTCTGAAGTTTTTACTCACTGTTTTATTGTTAGTCCTTCTGAAAGTTTCTATCAAGCTTCTACTACAATTTTTATAATTCATTATTTCTGTATGGTTGGTAATTGAGAGATTAAATACATTACCCAGTCCATTCTTCACCATCTCCCATTCTTCCCGTGTTTTTATTAGTTCTCTTTTCCTTGATGTGCGGTCTTGCGTTGTGGATTGAACGCTGCAGGCTGGTCTATAGCTCACTCTGTCGAGGTCTTCTCTCAAGTTTTTTAGCTGTACTTCCTGGATGTTATCGATTCTTCCCGTATTATCATTGGTTTGGTTCTTTACCCTGTTCATTTCCTCATTAACTCGTTCGATTTTTTCTGAGGTGTTGGTTTGTAGTTTTTCCAATCTTTCTTGTGTTCCTTGCTGTACCTCTGCTATCCTAACTTGGTTGATGTTGTCTGCTTGGTCTATTCTGGCGTCTAACTCTGCTCTGACCTGTACAATTGTTTTTTTGTTTTGTTCCACCTTTTCGACTATTTCGGCTGTTTGTTGCTTCCTTTCTTCATTATATTCCGCTACCCTTTTGCCAAGAGTCTCGTTGATATTTTCAATTTTTTCATCAATTTGTTTTAAATCTCCCTTTTGTCCATCGATAATTTCTCTCAACTCTTTGTTGAAACTCTCAATTTTCTCGTTTATTTTCCGAAAGTCTTCCTTAGTACTCTCATTTGTACTATCTATTTTCTCGTTTATTCGTCTTAAACCTTCTTCATTTCGGTCAAATTTTTTCTCCATTTGTTTTATTAAATCTTCTCTGAAGATCTCGTTTTGTTTCCTGGAGCTTTCATGAGTACTGTTTATTTTTTCCTCCTGTCTCCTAAAGTTTTCATTAGTTTCTTCTTTATTCTTATTTAATTTTTTATTTATTTCTTCTTTATTCTTGTCCAATTTTTCATTTATACTTTATGAATTTATTCCAATCCGGTTCCCCTCTGGCTTCTTCTTTATCACCCGCCTGCTGTTCCATTTCGGTGTCCGGAACTGTTTCTGTTTCTTCTTCCCGTCTATCTTCTTCCATTTCTTGGTCCTTTGCCAACCTTTTCATCACTCCTCTTGTATGCATTTCTGTTTTTTCTGACAGTCGCCAGCTGAAATCGGGTTTCCTGTATCGTTAATAATTACGTTAGGATCGGTAGTGTTCCCTAACTTCAGCCTCACTGGTTGGACGCCATCTGTAATATAACAGATTTTGTTGTGCGAGTGTAATACAGTTGCGGGTTTATTTTTATTCAGCCCCACATTGTTGACGTCATCTGTCGTGTATCAGTGTATTTACGAGTGTTGATATGATGTGAGCAATTGTGTGCTCGTCTTATTTAATTACGCCCCACTGTTGTAAGTGCCATCTGTAATATAACAGTGTATTGTGGGTTTTATTTTATGCGTTTTGAGTTTTGAAGAGTTTTAGTTTAGTGTAAATTGACTCCACTTATGACAAATATGGATCGGCTGCTGCAATCAATAGTGTCCTCGAGCGCCCGTTCTTTTTCCAAATGCTTCGGTCCGTTCGCTGTTCACTCTCCTGTTGGATTACCTGTAATCGTCCTGTAAACCTTCAAATTATCTACAATGATAACTCCTTTGATTCCAAGTAACAATATTTATTTTCATTAAAGTTATTCGGGGAAACCAACAGTCGACTTGTGTCGAAAACAAATATGGGTCGGGTCGACTCTAGCGCTCAATTCGACTTTTACACTAACAAGTTCCAAATAACAAATTGTTTATAATATTATATTAATTCTCAGGGTTTAAGGGTTCTTTTAGACTGTCATTGAATTCAACAAATACATACAAAAATACAATACATTACAAAGGTAAGTAAAATTTTAAAATCTTAATACAGTACTATATTTCGTTATGGTTAGTTGCTATGGTAACCAGACTATCGGCAAGATGGCCGCTGAAAAAGTTTTACCACGTTCTGTCACAAGTTATTTTAAATTAAATGTTTCAGTGTTCACTGTGTTAGTTTTTAAGATTTTTCTTCAATAAATGATCCCTGGTGTTATTCTGTAAGTGTAGATAGTGTCTACAGTAGTGTTGTGTAATCGTACCTGTATCGTGGTTGATAGTTAGAGTTGATGTCACTCACAGGCTTTATGAAAGTGTGTTCATAGTATGTAATCATGATTTTCAAAGGTTCTGCATTTATTGGTTGTTTTGATTTAAATATTTTCCTCTTCCAATCTTCCACAGTATTTGTAGCTTCTATTAGTTATAATTTTACATCGCCAACGGTCTAAAAAACATTACTTTGGTTTAATTAAAAACTTCTTCATTTGAGCTCATCTGCTCACTGCACTAGTTAACAATACAATATTATACTTCTATATTCCTGCCTTACTATTCAACGGTTCCGTGCCCTCACAATACTGGCGTGTGATTGGTCAAAACAGAGTTCATAAGGTCACGTGGTCAGTTTACAAGATTTAAATGTTCATCTGCCTATAAGAAAAATACTCCTTTTTCAGCTTTAAGTTTTCTTAAATTTAAATTACATCATGCTTTTCTTTATGTCATTATGAACATTTTGCTACCTCATTTACTTACATTGGTTAATTATAAAGGGTGGTTTTTCACCTTACAAAAATTCTGATGTTGGGCCTATACTTTAATTATACATTTGTTATATCACTTTACAATTCCTTAAATTAATCTAATATGTAATATTACTGTTAAAACAATTAGCTTTATCATATAAATTTTGTCCCTTTCCTGTTTTATCACATTGGTTTACTAATCTACTCATTTCTGACATTATTTCCTTTGTATGGAATTTGTGGCCTAGGCCATCAATAGCATTTCATTAATATATTTTAAATTACATTTATTATCACCTAGGTTTTTGGTTTTGAACCCTTTTTCCTGAGTTACATTTTATTACATGAGTCTTGACCCTTAACAAGTTTTCACAATAGTTAAAAATAAAATCTTTTGACTTATTACTTAAGGTAGTGTTTACATGAACAAGTTTACAATCATAAATTAACAAATAATATAATTAGAACAAAATCTTTTAACATGTTACCTTCGAGGTATTGCCTTCATGGCCAAATTCTACATTTATAAATTGACAAATAATTATAAATTACTTGGTGTACCATTCTCCCATCCTATCAATCTTATCAAGCATTACTGGCTAATGAATAGATTATTGTTCATAGGTCCTGGTTTCTAATACACATTTTCTTATTTTGCCAGTAGGCTCACACAAACTTATAATGTAGTTTATAAATGTTAATAACTATAGGCTTTGGTGTAGAACACAAATACAACTACTTACACCAAAGCTTTCACTAACATCTCAATCTGAGATGAAACCCTTCACCACCATTCACTATTGGTGTTATTTATGGGTTTTCCTTTTTTTATAAAAGTAATTAACTTGCACTTATGATGTCACCACTTCACTGACACTTACTGCATTTATCACATATTTAAATAATAATAGGGATTGTTAATTTTATTCCCCACTCTTTCACATTCACTCATTTACATAAAGGTTTGTATGTATATTCTTTACTTGCTATAATACATTTTAATTATTTATTTTATTATTTGTATTGTATTTTTTTCTTATCTTTTATATTGTACAGTCTTTTCTGTAAGTAAGGTTTGTTTATCTTTATCTGGTTTTAATAGGATAGTATTGGTGATTCTACCTACTGTATTGAGCGGTTTTAAGTTTTGGGATGGGGCTACTATTCTGCCGCATTACAATATATATATACTGTTATATATAGTGTTATACACTATATATATACTGTTATATATAGTGTTATACACTATATATATACTGTTAATGATTTCGAGGTTCGGTCATTAATTATGAAAACTCAGTTTTGCGACGTTTGGAGATTTATTCTTCTCATAATCTCGAAACGTCGCAAAACTGAGTTTTCATAATTAATGACCGAACCTCGAAATCATTAACAGTATAATAATACGGTCGATAATTAACATTCCTATATATATATATATATATCTCAAAACCAACATTGTGAGTACAAAAAACCAGCAAAACAGTATAAAATAAGTTTTCTTAATAAACGTATATTTCATATACTAATTCGACGATGTAGTCAAAAGGTTCATATTTATCTGGGGAGCCAGTGAAATTGTGTTTGTTTCTGGAGTTAAAACAAAAACTACAATTCAGGGTAATAAATGGAGTACAACGATATGGTTAAATTAATTCTATATTATGTTTTAATATTTAACTGTGACCACAATCAATTTTCATTTTAATATTCAATTGATCCGCTATGCACACAGGAAAACCCCGATTTGGATAAAAATACATAGATTTCATTATACACGTAAGTGTGGAGTGTGGGTTGACGAGAGAGTAGACAATAGCGGCGGACGAACAGTAACGAAGTTGCCCAAGTGGCTTCACGCTGTCAGTCTGCAGACTCAAGTGAATTAGTGCAGTTGTTCCTATCTTTCATTAAGTGAGGACATACCTAAAGTGACTAATTGTTTCCTAGTTAAAGATTGTTTAAATTAATGTTTTTAAGTTAAGTGTTATTGAGGCAGTAATAATATAAACTTTTTAAAATTTACTTTGGGTTTTGAAGATAATTTAAATTTGTGTGAATATAAACTTATTTTGTTTACTTTGTGTTTTGAAGAAAAGGTAAATTTGAGTGTACAAGTAGGGCATGGATGTTTTTTTAACAATAATTCAGTTGAATCTGTAAGTACTGGCAGTTTGTTTACAGTTTAAAACCCTCTAATAAGTACTGCCTTTTTTTTGCTAATTACTAAAAATAATATATCACTATTATTTTTTTATAAATGTTTTGCTTCAATAACTAAAATATTTTGGAAGTATTATATGAAGAATAATACTTAAAAAATTTTTCATAACATGCTGTGAAGTATGCAAAACAGCATGGCAGATATTCATGCCTGTAGCATTGGACTATTTAAAAAATCCGACTGTTTCCAAACAATCTACATACCTTCAAAAAAGTTACAATGTGTTTCTGAATTAAGTGACGAAGAAAAAGATTTGATTCGCCTTAGATCTGGAATTAATTTGTGTGAATTTAAAAATATCTGTTCTCATCACAGCTACTACTTTTTAAACGTATTTGAAAAGTATCAAACAATCTGTGTAGACCCGTTAAAAAAACACAAAAAGCCTATTAAAAAATCGTTGAGAAGTGTAAGTTTAAGTTTTTCAAAACAATTGATAGGAAAAAATATTTACATAAAACCTGGGCAAAAGCTTTGTTCAACATGCCGTAACTTTTGTGAAGAAAAAATAAAAATAAAAGTCAGTGAGAATGAAACAGATGATGAACTCATGACTGAATTAGATTCATTAGAATCAAGAAATGTATCCCTCTCACAAACAAACACTGCTCTAGAGGATTTAGGTTTAACACCAATAAAGCTTCACACCTTGTCATCACGTAGTAAGGGGTCGTAGTATAAAAGAAAAGTTGATAATGTAACTAAGGCTGTGAAAAGAAAAATTTCAAAAGCACTAGATTATGATGTTCCAAGTTCTGATGACGAAGAAGAAGATACAAGTATGGTTAAAAAGGCACAGCATTTTGATGTGATGATTTGTCTTTTGAAAGAAAAGATTTTATCTGTTGGGAGGTCTCAAAAAATCCAGATTTCGACTTTGGCTCCAGAATCTTGGAGCAAAGAAAAAGTGATGAAGGAATTCAATGTGAGTGAATATATTGTGCGACAAGCAAGAAAGCTGAAACGTGAAAAGGGTATTTTGGCAATTCCTGATCCCAAAAAAGGTAAAACACTTTCTGAAAATACAATTAAACTTGTAACAGACTTTTATCAAAATGATGAAAGTTCAAGAGTGTTACCTGGGGCTAAAGACAAAGTAAGTGTTAAAAAAATGTTTACATGAAAAAGACTTATCCTTTGTAACTTGAGAGAACTCTCTTCTTGTTTTAAATGGGAATATCCAGATGTGAAAGTAGGGTTTTCAAAATTTTGTTGTTTGAGACCTAAATGGTGTATCCTTGCTGGTTCTGCAGGCACACACACTGTATGTGTTTGCTGCATCCACCAAAATGTAAAACTGTTACTGGATGCTGCCAAAATTGAAGAATCATATAAAGACCTAATTAAGATGCTTGTGTGCAACATAGAAAATTCCAACTGCATGCTGCGCCATTGTGATAACTGTCCTGCAAACACTGCATTAATCGATTATTTGACTGAAAAATTAAGTGAAGATTATGATTTAGAAGAAGAAATTGTAATAAGCCAATGGATGAATACCGACAGAGCAGAGATGGTAAAACAATCTATTAGTGTAGAGGACTATATTTCTTTATCGAGCAGATCACTAGAAAAGCTAATACCCCATTCATTTGTCGCTAAATCGCAGTCATCAGCTTTTAAGAGATTGAAAGAAAACCCACCACCCAATACAGCAATTGTAGTAATGTATTTTAGTGAAAATTATTCATATGTCATTCAAAATAAAATCCAAGGTTATCATTGGAATAGAGGGGGTTGTACTCATCATCCAGTAGGAATTTTTTTAAGAAACAGAGAATGTTTTGATTTCTAACCATTGTTACTTCCATGTTCCTTAAGGAAATGGAAGTATGGTGATGGCAAAAAAAAACTTGTGTTCGAGATTATTGCAGATTCTGATTGTACTACACTCAAAACATGAAAAAAAGTCGTTTTACTTCCATATTCCTTAAGGAATGGAAGTATGGTGATGGCAAAAAAAATCGTGTTCGAGATTATTGCAGATTCTGATTCTACTACACTCAAAACATGAAAAAAAGTCGTTTTCCGAAAAGTGTCTGTGTGTCTGTCTGTCTGTGTGTCTGTCTGTCTGTCTGTCTGTAGATTTTTTTTCTATGGCAAACGATAACTGCCGCAAATTCAAACAGAATCAAATAATTTTTTGCATACAGCCCGGTTTTGCAGAGTTCTCGCGACCTATTGTTTTTGGTGAAGATCGGTTGAGGGAAAGGGGTAGTTTACCTGCAACGGTTTTTTTTTAGCAAGGGTAATTTTGTTTGTTTGGCAAACGATAACAGCCGCAAATTCAAACAGAATCAAATAATGTTTCGCATACAGCCCTGAATTGTAGAGTTCTCAAGACCTATTGTTTTTGGTGAAGATCGGTTAAGGGAAAGGGGTAGTTTACCTGTAACGTTTTATGTTTTAACAAGGGTATTTCCTATGGCAAACGATAACAGCCGCAAATTCAAACAGAATGAAAAGATTATTTGCATACAGCCCTAAATTGTAGAGTTCTCAAGACCTTTTGTTTTTGGTGAAGATCGGTTAAGGGAAAGGGGTAGTTTACCTACAACGTTTTTTTAACAAGGGTATTTTCTATGGCAAACGATAACAGCCGCAAATTCAAACAGAATCAAATAATTTTCTGCATACAGCCCTGATTTGTAGAGTACTCAAGACCTATTGTTTTTGGTGAAGATCGGTTGAGGGGAAGGGGTAGTTTACCAGCAACGTTTTTTATCATGCGTATTTTCTATGGCAAACGACAACTGCCGCAAATTCAAACAGAATCAAATAATTTTTTGCATACAGCCCTGATTTGTAGAGTACTCGCGACCTATTGTTTTTGGTGAAGATCGGTTGAGGGGAAGGGGTAGTTTACCTGCAACGGTTTTTTTTATCAAGGGAAATTTTTTTTTTTTGGCAAACGATAACAGCCGCAAATTCAAACAGAATCAAATAATGTTTCGCATACAGCCCTGAATTGTAGATTTCTCAAGACCTATTGTTTTTGGTGAAGATCGGTTGAGGGAAAGGGGTAGTTTACCTGCAACGTTTTTTTAACAAGGGTATTTTCTATGGCAAACGATAACAGCCGCAAATTCAAACAGAATCAAATAATGTTTTGCATACAGCCCTGATTTGTAGAGTACTCAAGACCTATTGTTTTTGGTGAATATTGGTTAAGGGGAAGGGGTAGTTTACCTGCAACGTTTTTTTATCAAGCGTATTTTCTATGGCAAACGATAACAGCCGCAAATTCAAACAGAATGAAATAATTTTTTGCATACGTCCCTGAATTGTAGAGGTCTCAATGACTTTCGATTTTGGTGAAGATCGGTTAAGGGGAAGGGGTAGTTTACCTGTAACGTTTTATGTTTTAACGAGGGTATTTCCTATGGCAAACGATAACAGCCGCAAATTCAAACAGAATCAAAAGATTATTTGCATACAGCCCTAAATTGTAGAGTTCTCAAGACCTATTGTTTTTGGTGAAGATCGGTTGAGGGAAAGGGGTAGTTTACCTGCAACGTTTTTTTAACAAGGGTATTTTCTATGGCAAACGATAACAGCCGCAAATTCAAACAGAATCAAATAATGTTTTGCATACAGCCCTGATTTGTAGAGTACTCAAGACCTATTGTTTTTGGTGAAGATCGGTTAAGGGGAAGGGGTAGTTTACCTGCAACGTTTTGTTATCAAGCGTATTTTCTATGGCAAACGATAACAGCCGCAAATTCAAACAGAATCAAATAATTTTTTGCATACCTCCCTGAATTGTAGAGGTCTCAATGACTTTCGATTTTGGTGAAGATCGGTTAAGGGGAAGGGGTAGTTTACCTGCAACCTTTTACGTTTTAACAAGAGTAAAGTACTTTAAAATTTATTTAAACTTTTTGAAACAATGGTAATTGTTAAAAATAAAATAATTTTGTTGCCAGGCAATAAAATTATAATTTTTTTATTTTAATGTAATATAATATTTTTCTTTTAATACAGCAATAAAAAAGCAGGTAAGACACAGCCTGGCTGTTTGGCTGAAAATGATTTTAAATATAAATCTTAGAATATGGAAGTCATGTATGGTTCTCCATACCGATATTTTACTTCCATGTTCCTTAAGGAAATGGAAGTATGGTGATGGCAAAAAAAAATCATGTTCGAGATTATTGCAGATTCTGATTGTACTACACTCAAAACATGAAAAAAAGTCGTTTTCCGAAAAGTGTCTGTGTGTCTGTCTGTCTGTAGATTTTTTTCTATGGCAAACGATAACTGCCGCAAATTCAAACAGAATCAAATAATTTTTTGCATACAGCCCCGATTTGTGGAGTACTCACGACCTATTGTTTTTGGTGAAGATCGGTTGAGGGAAAGGGGTAGTTTACCTGCAACGGTTTTTTTTATCAAGGGAAATTTTTATTTTTTGGCAAACGATAACAGCCGCAAATTCAAACAGAATTAAATAATGTTTCGTATACAGCCGTGAATTGTAGAGTTTTCAAGACCTATTGTTTTTGGTGAAGATCGGTTAAGGGAAAGGGGTAGTTCACCTGTAACGTTTTATGTTTTAACAAGGGTATTTCCTATGGCAAACGATAACAGCCGCAAATTCAAACAGAATCAAACCATTATTTGCATACAGCCCTAAATTGTAGAGTTCTCAAGACCTATTGTTTTTGGTGAAGATCGGTTGAGGGAAAGGGGTAGTTTACCTGCAGCGTTTTTTTAACAAGGGTATTTTCTATGGCAAACGATAACAGCCGCAAATTCAAACAGAATCAAATAATGTTTTGCATACAGCCCTGATTTGTAGAGTACTCAAGACCTATTGTTTTTGATGAAGATCGGTTAAGGGGTAGGGGTAGTTTACCTGCAACGTTTTTTACTTCCATATTCCTTAAGGAATGGAAGTATGGTGATGGCAAAAAAAATCGTGTTCGAGATTATTGCAGATTCTGATTCTACTACACTCAAAACATGAAAAAAAGTCGTTTTCCGAAAAGTGTCTGTGTGTCTGTCTGTCTGTCTGTCTGTCTGTCTGTCTGTCTGTCTGTGTGTCTGTAGATTTTTTTTCTATGGCAAACGATAACTGCCGCAAATTCAAACAGAATCAAATAATTTTTTGCATGCAGCCCTGATTTGCAGAATACTCGCGACCTGTTGTTTTTGGTGAAGATCGGTTGAGGGAAAGGGGTAGTTTACTGGCAACGGTTTTTTTTTTAGCAAGGGTAATTTTGTTTGTTTGGCAAACGATAACAGCCGCAAATTCAAACAGAATCAAATAATGTTTCGCATACCGTCGTCAATTGTAGAGTTCTCAAGACCTTTTGATTTTGGTGAAGATCGGTTAAGGGAAAGGGGTAGTTTACCTGTAACATTTTATGTTTTAACAAGGGTATTTCTTATGGCAAACGATAACAGCCGCAAATTCAAACAGAATCAAAAGATTATTTGCATACAGCCCTAAATTGTAGAGTTCTCAAGACCTATTGTTTTTGGTGAAGTTCGGTTGAGGGAAAGGGGTAGTTTACCGGCCACGTTTTTGTTTTATCAAGGGTATTTTGTATGGCAAACGATAAAAGCCGCAAATTCAAACAAAATCATATAATATTTTACATACAACCCTGAATTGTATAGTTCTCAAGACCTGTCGTTTTGGTGAAGATCGGTTAAGGGAAAGGGGTAGTTTACCTGCAACGGTTTTTTATCAAGAGTAATTTTTTACTTTTTCTATGGTAAACGATAACAGCCACAAATTCAAACAGAATCAAATGATGTTTTGCATACAGCCCTGTATTGTAGAGTTCTCAATACGTATTGGTGTTGGTGAAGATCGGTTAAGGGAAAGGGGTAGTTTACCGGCAACGTTTTATGTTTTAAAAGGGTATTTTCTATTGCAAACGATGAGAGCCACAAATTCAAACAGAATCAAATACGTTTTTGCATACAGCCCTGTTTTGTTGTGTACTAAAGACCTACTGTTTTTGGTGAAGATCGGTTAAGGGAAAGGGGAAGTTTACCGGCAACGTTTTATGTTTTAACAAGGGTATTTTTTCTGTGACGAAAGATAACTGCCGTAAATTCAAAGAGAATCAACTAATGTTTTGCATACAGCCCTGAATTGTAGAGTTCTCAAGACCTATTGTTATTGGTGAAGATCGGTTAAAGGAATAGGGTAGTTTACCAGCAACGTTTTATGTTTTATCAAGGTTGTTTTCTATGGCAAACGATAACAGCCGCAAATTCAAACAGAATCAAATAATTGTTTGCATACAGGCCTGAATAGTAGAGTACCCAAGACCTGTCGTTTTCTGGTGAAGATCGGTTAAGGGAAAGGGGTAGTTTACCAGCAACGGTTTTTTTTCAAGGGTAATTTTACTTCCATATTCCTTAAGGAATGGAAGTATGGTGATGGCAAAAAAAATCGTGTTCGAGATTATTGCAGATTCTGATTCTACTACACTCAAAACATGAAAAAAAGTCGTTTTCCGAAAAGTGTCTGTGTGTGTGTCTGTCTGTCTGTCTGTCTGTCTGTCTGTGTGTCTGTCTGTCTGTGTGTCTGTAGATTTTTCTTCTATGGCAAACGATAACTGCCGCAAATTCAAACAGAATCAAATAATGTTTTGCATACAGCCCTGATTTGCAGAGTACTCGCGACCTATTGTTTTTGGTGAAGATCGGTTGAGGGAAAGGGGTAGTTTACCGGCAACGGTTTTTTTTTAGCAAGGGTAATTTTGTTTGTTTGGCAAACGATAACAGCCGCAAATTCAAACAGAATCAAATAATGTTTCGCATACAGCCCTGAATTGTAGAGTTCTCAAGACATTTTGTTTTTGGTGAAGATCGGTTAAGGGAAAGGGGTAGTTTACCTGAAACGTTTTATGTTTTAACAAGGGTATTTCTTGTGGCAAACGATAACAGACGCAAATTCAAACAGAATCAAAAGATTATTTGCATACAGCCCTAATTTGTAGAGTTCTCAAGACCTGTTGTTTTTGGTGAAGATCGGTTAAGGGAAAGGGGTAGTTTACCAACAACGTTTTTTTTGACAAGGGTATTTTCTATGGCAAACGATAACAGCCGCAAATTCAAACAGAATCAAATAATTTTCTGCATACAGCCCTGATTTGTGGAGTACTCAAGACCTGTTGTTTTTGGTAAAGATAAGTTGAGGGGAAGGGGTAGTTTACCTGCAACGTTTTTTTATCAAGCGTATTTTCTATGGCAAACGATAACAGCCGCAAATTCAAACAGAATCAAATAAGTTTTTGCATACGTCCCTGAATTGTAAAGGTCTCAAGGCCTTTAGATTTTGGTGAAGATCGGTTAAGGGGAAGGGGTAGTTTACCTGCAACCTTTTACGTTTTAACAAGAGTAAAGTACTTGAAAATTTATTTAAACTTTTTGAAACAATGGTAATTGTTGAAAATAAAATAATTTTGTTGCCAGGTAACAAAAATAAAGTCATTTTGATTATAAAATATAAATATTTACAACAAGAAAAGAATTTTCAGTTTTCAAAATTTAAATATATTTTTATAAAACAATGGTTTCTTCATTGAGGTGGGGACCATGTCACTCACTCCATCTCAAGCCTCTCCCATTTTGCAGAAAAAGAGGACCCTGTCAAGGCTGATACTTTGACGACAGTGACAGGGCTTTCCACCAAATTCAGCAGAGTGACAGGTAGGCCCAACTCTGATTGGCTCCTCAGATTTCCCCAGCGTTAGTAGGTTCTATGAAAATATTTTATTTCAAAAATGATTTTAAATATAAATCTTAGATATGTTTTTTAAATCTCATGTTTTATGTTTTAACATGGGTAATTTTTTATATGACGAACCATAACTGCCGTAAATTCAAACAGAATCAAATAATTTTTTACATATGTGCCTGAGCTATAGAGAACTCAATATCTGTTGATTTTGGTGAAGATCGGTTACGGGGAAAGGGCAGTTTACCGGAAACATTTTTTGTTGTAACATGAGTAAAGTACTTAATTTTGATAAAGTATCCTGATAAGATCTTAATAATCCACTGTAGAAACGTAGATGAAACATCTATAAATGAAGAGGCTAGTTGAACTGGCTGGGGGTAATTTTCTATAAATCAAAATTTTAGTTGAAGGGGGAGGGGATAATTTTTTTTTATATGTGTACTACATTATTGGCAACAAAGAAGTATTTTTTTGTTAAAATTCCTTCCCTGGCTGTTTGGCTGAAAATGATTTTAAATATAAATCTTAGAATATGGAAGTCATGTATGGTTCTCCATACCGATATTTTTATCAAGCATATTTTCTATGGCAAACGATAACAGCCGCAAATTCAAACAGAATCAAATAATTTTTACTTCCATATTCCTTAAGGAATGGAAGTATGGTGATGGCAAAAAAAATCGTGTTCGAGATTATTGCAGATTCTGATTCTACTATACTCAAAACATGAAAAAAAGTCGTTTTCCGAAAAGTGTCTGTGTGTCTGTCTGTCTGTCTGTCTGTCTGTCTGTGTGTCTGTAGATTTTTTTTCTATGGCAAACGATAACTGCCGCAAATTCAAACAGAATCAAATAATTTTTTGCATACAGCCCGGTTTTGCAGAGTTCTCGCGACCTATTGTTTTTGGTGAAGATCGGTTGAGGGAAAGGGGTAGTTTACCTGCAACGGTTTTTTTTTAGCAAGGGAAATTTTGTTTGTTTGGCAAACGATAACAGCCGCAAATTCAAACAGAATCAAATAATGTTTCGCATACAGCCCTGAATTGTAGAGTTCTCAAGACCTATTGTTTTTGGTGAAGATCGGTTAAGGGAAAGGGGTAGTTTACCTGTAACGTTTTATGTTTTAACAAGGGTATTTCCTATGGCAAACGATAACAGCCGCAAATTCAAACAGAATGAAAAGATTATTTGCATACAGCCCTAAATTGTAGAGTTCTCAAGACCTTTTGTTTTTGGTGAAGATCGGTTAAGGGAAAGGGGTAGTTTACCTACAACGTTTTTTTAACAAGGGTATTTTCTATGGCAAACGATAACAGCCGCAAATTCAAACAGAATCAAATAATTTTCTGCATACAGCCCTGATTTGTAGAGTACTCAAGACCTATTGTTTTTGGTGAAGATCGGTTGAGGGGAAGGGGTAGTTTACCAGCAACGTTTTTTATCATGCGTATTTTCTATGGCAAACGACAACTGCCGCAAATTCAAACAGAATCAAATAATTTTTTGCATACAGCCCTGATTTGTAGAGTACTCGCGACCTATTGTTTTTGGTGAAGATCGGTTGAGGGGAAGGGGTAGTTTACCTGCAACGGTTTTTTTTATCAAGGGAAATTTTTTTTTTTTTTGGCAAACGATAACAGCCGCAAATTCAAACAGAATCAAATAATGTTTCGCATACAGCCCTGAATTGTAGATTTCTCAAGACCTATTGTTTTTGGTGAAGATCGGTTGAGGGAAAGGGGTAGTTTACCTGCAACGTTTTTTTAACAAGGGTATTTTATATGGCAAACGATAACAGCCGCAAATTCAAACAGAATCAAATAATGTTTTGCATACAGTCCTGATTTGTAGAGTACTCAAGACCTATTGTTTTTGGTGAAGATCGGTTAAGGGGAAGGGGTAGTTTACCTGCAACCTTTTACGTTTTATTTTCTATGGCAAACGATAACAGCCGCAAATTCAAACAGAATCAAATAATGTTTTGCATACAGCCCTGATTTGTAGAGTACTCAAGACCTATTGTTTTTGGTGAAGATCGGTTAAGGGGAAGGGGTAGTTTACCTGCAACGTTTTTTTATCAAGCGTATTTTCTATGGCAAACGATAACAGCCGCAAATTCAAACAGAATCAAATAATTTTTTGCATACGTCCCTGAATTGTAGAGGTCTCAATGACTTTCGATTTTGGTGAAGATCGGTTAAGGGGAAGGGGTAGTTTACCTGCAACCTTTTACGTTTTAACAAGAGTAAAGTACTTGAAAATTTATTTAAACTTTTTGAAACAATGGTAATTGTTAAAAATAAAATAATTTTGTTGCCAGGCAATAAAATTATAATTTTTTCATTTTAATGTAATATAATATTTTTCATTTAATACAGCAATAAAAAGGCAGGTAAGACACAGCCTGGCTGTTTGGCTGAAAATGATTTTAAATATAAATCTTAGAATATGGAAGTCATGTATGGTTCTCCATACCGATATTTTTCTATGGCGAACGATAACTACCGCAAATTCAAACAGAATCAAATAATCAAATAATTGTTTGCATATGTGCCCGAGTTGTAGAAGACTCAAGGTCTATTGATTTTGGTGAAGATCGATTAAGGGGAAGGGGTAGTTTACCGGCAACTTTTTACGTTGTAACAAGAGTAAAGTACTGAATTTTGATAAATAAAGTATCCTGGAAAGAAGGTCATAATAATCCACTGTAGGAAGGTAGATGAAATACCTATAAATGAAAAGTGTAGTTGATGGGGAGGGGGTAATTTTTTGTATTGATGGTATAAATTTATTCGACCGAAAACTTAAAAAAATTCGATAAAATATTAACAATTAATATCGTTCCATATAAACAAAATATCGTAACCTCGGATACGTAAACAAAATAATTTTTCGTTTTCAGAAATTTACAGATCACAAACGCTGGGCGGTATTCGCTTTCTTTATCGTTGTTTAAATAAAAGATAATTTAATCAAATTAATTCATTATTTATAAATATTAACAGCTATGTACAATTTGTATTTTGATTATATTTCACACAATTTTTAGCAAAAGCATGCTGATATATTTGGTTTCGTTTTGAGTGTGCATATTAAAAATAATTTTATGTTTAATTAAAACATGGAAGTAATAAGTAAGAAGTTTCTCCATACCCATTTTTACTTCCATATTTCCTTAAGGAATGGAAGTATGGTGATGGCAAAAAAAATCGTGTTCGAGATTATTGCAGATTCTGATTCTACTACACTCAAAACATGAAAAAAAGTCGTTTTCCGAAAAGTGTCTGTGTGTCTGTCTGTGTGTCTGTAGATTTTTTTTCTATGGCAAACGATAACTGCCGCAAATTCAAACAGAATCAAATAATTTTGTGCATACAGCCCTGATTTGTAGAGGACTCGCGACCTATTGTTTTTGGTGAAGATCGGTTGAAGGAAAGGGGTAGTTTACCTGCAACGGTTTTTTTTTTATCAAGGGAAATTTTTTTTTTGGCAAACGATAACAGCCGCAAATTCAAACATAATCAAATAAAGTTTCGTATACAGCCCTGAATTGTAGAGTTCTCAAGACCTTTTGTTTTTGGTGAAGATCGGTTAAGGGAAAGGGGTAGTTTACTTGTAACGTTTTATGTTTTAACAAGGGTATTTCCTATGGCAAACGATAACAGCCGCAAATTCAAACAGAATCAAAAGATTATTTGCATACAGCCCTAAATTGTAGAGTACTCGAGACCTATTGTTTTTGGTGAAGATCGGTTAAGGGAAAGGGGTAGTTTACTTGTAACGTTTTATGTTTTAACAAGGGTATTTCCTATGGCAAACGATAACAGCCGCAAATTCAAACAGAATCAAAAAATTATTTGCATATAGCCCTATATTGTAGAGTTCTCAAGACCTACTGTTTTTGGTGAAGATCGGTTAAGGGAAAGGGGTAGTTTACCTACAACGTTTTTTTAACAAGGGTATTTTCTATGGCAAACGATAACAGCCGCAAATTCAAACAGAATCAAATAATTTTCTGCATACAGCCCTGATTTGTAGAGTACTCGCGACCTATTGTTTTTGGTGAAGATCGGTTGAGGGGAAGGGGTAGTTTACCAGCAATGGTTTTTTTATCAAGGGAAATTTTTTTTTTTTGCATACGATAACAGCCGCAAATTCAAACAGAATCAAATAATGTTTCGTATACAGCACTGAATTGTAGAGTTCTCAAGACCGTTTGTTTTTGGTGAAGATCGGTTAAGGGAAAGGGGTAGTTTACTTGTAACGTTTTATGTTTTAACAAGGGTATTTCCTATGGCAAACGATAACAGCCGCAAATTCAAACAGAATCAAAAGATTATTTGCATACAGGCCTAAATTGTAGAGTTCTCAAGATCTATTGTTTTTGGTGAAGATCGGTTAAGGGAAAGGGGTAGTTTACCTACAACGTTTTTTTAACAAGGGTATTTTCTATGGCAAACGATAACAGCCGCAAATTCAAACAGAATAAAATAATTTTCTGCATACAGCCCTGATTTGTAGAGTACTCAAGACCTGTTGTTCTTGGTGAAGATCGGTTAAGGGGAAGGGGTAGTTTACCTGCAACGTTTTTTAACAAGGGTATTTCCTATGGCAAACGATAACAGCCGCAAATTCAAACAGAATCAAAAGATTATTTGCATACAGGCCTAAATTGTAGAGTTCTCAAGATCTATTGTTTTTGGTGAAGATCGGTTGAGGGGAAGGGGTAGTTTACCTGCAACGGTTTTTTTTATCAAGGGAAATTTTTTTTTTGGCAAACGATAACAGCCGCAAATTCAAACAGACTTAAATAATGTTTCGTATACAGCCATGAATTGTAGAGTTTTCAAGACCTATTGTTTTTGGTGAAGATCGGTTAAGGGAAAGGGGTAGTTTACCTGTAACGTTTTATGTTTTAACAAGGGTATTTCCTATGGCAAACGATAACAGCCGCAAATTCAAACAGAATCAAACGATTATTTGCATACAGCCCTAAATTGTAGATTTCTCAAGACCTATTGTTTTTGGTGAAGATCGGTTGAGGGAAAGGGGTAGTTTACCTGTAACGTTTTATGTTTTAACAAGGGTATTTCCTATGGCAAACGATAACAGCCGCAAATTCAAACAGAATCAAACGATTATTTGCATACAGCCCTAAATTGTAGAGTTCTCAAGACCTATTGTTTTTGGTGAAGATCGGTTGAGGCAAAGGGGTAGTTTACCTGTAACGTTTTATGTTTTAACAAGGGTATTTCCTATGGCAAACGATAACAGCCGCAAATTCAAACAGAATCAAATAATGTTTTGCATACAGCCCTGATTTGTAGAGTACTCAAGACCTATTGTTTTTGGTGAAGATCGGTTAAGGGGAAGGGGTAGTTTACCTGCACCGTTTTTTTATCAAGCGTATTTCTTATGGCAAACGATAACAGCCGCAAATTCAAACAGAATCAAATAATTTTTTGTATACGTCCCTGAATTGTAGAGGTCTCAAGGACTTTCGATTTTGGTGAAGATCGGTTAAGGGGAAGGGGTAGTTTACCTGCAACCTTTTACGTTTTAACAAGAGTAAAGTACTTGCAAATTTATTTAAAATTTTGAAACAATGGTAATTGTTAAAAATAAAATAATTTTGTTTTTGCATACGTCCCTGAATTGTAGAGGTCTCAAGGACTTTCGATTTTGGTGAAGATCGGTTAAGGGGAAGGGGTAGTTTACCTGCAACCTTTTACGTTTTAACAAGAGTAAAGTACTTGAAAATTTATTTAAACTTTTTGAAACAATGGTAATTGTTAAAAATAAAATAATTTTGTTGCCAGGCAATAAAATTAAAATTTTTTCATTTTAATGTAATATAATATTTTTCATTTAATAAGGCGATAAAAAGGCAGGTAAGACACACACACACACACACACAATTCACTTTATTTCTGGCCTCACTCATGTTTATTTTCTTACGTTTGCACGATTTTAAATGGAAAGTGCCGAAACCCACACCAACATAACGCTTGCAAGCCGAAAAAATGGAGATCAATTTGCTTACTGGCGAAGCTAGTAGTTAATGAATGGGTAGGCAAAATTCTTGTCTTAAATTTTTTTTAAGGAATCACTAAAAGGACGGTGGGTCAAATCGGACGCTGAGGTAGAGTTTGCTGTAACCGAATGGTTCCACAAACAGCCGTAAGAATTTTACTAGCAGGGAATCTACAGGTTAGCGCAACAGTGGAACTCATGTCTTAATGTTATTGGAGACTTCTTTTAAAATCGTTGAATAAAAAATGCTTTACAGCTCTATACGTGTGTCTATTGAACAATCCTTGTATTAGTCATACACAATAATACAACTGATTGAACTACAAATTTTTAAACTTGATTAGTTTCTATATATATGTTTAATGTTACATATAATTCAAATAACAATCTTGATCATCTGTTAGTTCAGCGGAATAACAGTGACACTTTTAATAATCGCATAAAATAAACACTTAGAAACAACACAGGCGCTTTAACTTAACTGTTTGGACCACAGAAGTGAGGCATGCCTCAACGCTCTATGTGTACAGCGCGGGACAATCCCCCCTCCCTACACTTCCCTATCACACCACTACATTGCTTACATTCGATGTATACAAAAAACGCTGAGGCAAGTTCAGGTTGCCTCATTCGCTTTTAAACGAACTATGCCGAATCTCACCTGTCACCATCTAGCGGTCGCTCAATAAAGCACGTTTCGGTTTAATAAATTTGACAGTCGCAGTAACAGTGTATAATCTTTACGTTATGTAGTTCATACGTATTTATAATTTTTATTCTACAGAATTTTTTAGGGTAGGCATTGCCTCAATTGCCTCCATGTAACTTCGCCACTGATATATATGTGTACAACGTTATCGGCAACAAAGAAGTAGTTTTTGTTAAAATTCCTTCCCGGGATATTTGGCCGTAGTCCAATGTTTTCTACAAAACCAGACATTTCGGCAATGCCATCGACTTCCATCATCAGTGAAAATCGAGTGCGATAACGTGAGGTGGTATACGTTAGTGACCACAGTACTGTGGTTAAGGCTGAAGCAGTAAGTAGAAAGAAGTAGTTTCTATGGTAATATTTCATTTCGAAAATGATTTTAAATATAAATCTTAGAATATGGAAGTCATGTATGGTTCTCCATACCGATATTTTGAAAAGTGTCTGTGTGTCCGCTGTCTGTCTGTGTGTCAGTAGATTTTTTTTCTATGGCAAACGATAACAGCCGCAAATTCAAACAGAATCAAATAATTTTTTGCATACAGCCCTGATTTGTAGAGTACTCGCGACCTATTGTTTTTGGTGAAGATCGGTTGAGGGAAAGGGGTAGTTTACCTGCAACGTTTTTTTTACTTCCATATTCCTTCAGGAATGGAAGTATGGTGATGGCAAAAAAAATCGTGTTCGAGATTATTGCAGATTCTGATTGTACTACACTCAAAACATGAAAAAAAGTCGTTTTCCGAAAAGTGTCTGTGTGTGTGTCTGTAGATTTTTTTTCTATGGCAAACGATAACTGCCGCAAATTCAAACAGAATCAAATAATTTTTTGCATACAGCCCTGATTTGTAGAGTACTCACGACCTATTGTTTCTGGTGAAGATCGGTTGAGGGAAAGGGGTAGTTTACCTGCAACGGTTTTTTTTTATCAAGGGAAATTTTTTTTTTTTGGCAAACGATAACAGTCGCAAATTCAAACAGAATCAAATAATGTTTCGCATACAGCCCTGAATTGTAGAGTTCTCAAGACCTATTGTTTTTGGTGAAGATCGGTTAAGGGAAAGGGGTAGTTTACCTGTAACATTTTATGTTTTATCAAGGGTATTTCCTATGGCAAACGATAACAGCCGCAAATTCAAACAGAATCACAAGATTATTTGCATACAGCCCTAAATTGCAGAGTTCTCAAGACCTATTGTTTTTGGTGAAGATCGGTTAAGGGAAAGGATAGTTTACCTACAACGTTTTTTTAACAAGGGTATTTTCTATGGCAAACGATAACAGCCGCAAATTCAAACAGAATCAAATAATTTTCTGCATACAGCCTTGATTTGTAGAGTACTCAAGACCTATTGTTTTTGGTGAAGATCGGTTAAGGGGAAGGGGTAGTTTACCTGCAACGTTTTTTATCAAGCGTATTTTCTATGGCAAACGATAACTGCCGCAAATTCAAACAGAATCAAATAATTTTTTGCATACATCCCTGTATTGTAGAGGTCTCAAGGACTTTCGATTTTGGTGAAGATTGGTTAAGGGGAAGGGGTAGTTTACCTGCAACCTTTTACGTTTTAACAAGAGTAAAGTACTTGAAAATTTATTTAAACTTTTTGAAACAATGGTAATTGTTAAAAATAAAATAATTTTGTTGCCAGGCAATAAAATTAAAATTTTTTCATTTTAATGTAATATAATATTTTTCATTTAATACGGCAATAAAAAGGCAGGTAAGACACACACACACACACACAATTCACTTTATTTCTGGCCTCACTCATGTTTATTTTCTTACGTTTGCACGATTTTAAATGGAAAGTGCCGAAACCCACACCAACATAACGCTTGCAAGCCGAAAAAATGGAGATCAATTTGCTTACTGGCGAAGCTAGTAGTTAATGAATGGGTAGGCAAAAATCTTGTCTTAAATTTTTTTTAAGGAATCACTAAAAGGACGGTGGGTCAAATCGGACGCTGAGGTAGAGTTTGCTGTAACCGAATGGTTCCACAAACAGCCGTAAGAATTTTACTAGCAGGGAATCTACAGGTTAGCGCAACAGTGGAACTCATGTCTTAATGTTATTGGAGACTTCTTTTAAAATCGTTGAATAAAAAATGCTTTACAGCTCTATACGTGTGTCTATTGAACAATCCTTGTATTAGTCATACACAATAATACAACTGATTGAACTACAAATTTTTAAACTTGATTAGTTTCTATATATATGTTTAATGTTACATATAATTCAGATAACAATCTTGATCATCTGTTAGTTCAGCGGAATAACAGTGACACTTTTAATAACCGCATAAAATAAACACTTAGAAACAACACAGGCGCTTTAACTTAACTGTTTGGACCACAGAAGTGAGGCATGCCTCAACGCTGTATGTGTACAGCGC
This sequence comes from Magicicada septendecula, assembly GCA_034769895.1. NCBI lineage: Eukaryota > Metazoa > Arthropoda > Insecta > Hemiptera > Cicadidae > Magicicada > Magicicada septendecula. The sequence continues at coordinate 13,781,711 of CM068368.1, forward strand.
GGGACAATCCCCCCTCCCTACACTTCCCTATCACACCACTACATTGCTTACATACGATGTACACAAAAAACGCTGAGGCAAGTTCAGGTTGCCTCATTCGCTTTAAACGAACTATGCCGAATCTCACCTGTCACCATCTAGCGGTCGCTCAATAAAGCACGTTTCGGTTTAATAAATTTGACAGTCGCAGTAACAGTGTATAATCTTTACGTTATGTAGTTCATACGTATTTATAATTTTTATTCTACAGAATTTTTTAGGGTAGGCATTGCCTCAATTGCCTCCATGTAACTTCGCCACTGATATATATGTGTACAACGTTATCGGCAACAAAGAAGTAGTTTTTGTTAAAATTCCTTCCCGGGATATTTGGCCGTAGTCCAATGTTTTCTACAAAACCAGACATTTCGGCAATGCCATCGACTTCCATCATCAGTGAAAATCGAGTGCGATAACGTGAGGTGGTATACGTTAGTGACCACAGTACTGTGGTTAAGGCTGAAGCAGTAAGTAGAAAGAAGTAGTTTCTATGGTAATATTTCATTTCGAAAATGATTTTAAATATAAATCTTAGAATATGGAAGTCATGTATGGTTCTCCATACCGATATTTTGAAAAGTGTCTGTGTGTCCGCTGTCTGTCTGTGTGTCAGTAGATTTTTTTTCTATGGCAAACGATAACAGCCGCAAATTCAAACAGAATCAAATAATTTTTTGCATACAGCCCTGATTTGTAGAGTACTCGCGACCTATTGTTTTTGGTGAAGATCGGTTGAGGGAAAGGGGTAGTTTACCTGCAACGTTTTTTTTACTTCCATATTCCTTCAGGAATGGAAGTATGGTGATGGCAAAAAAAATCGTGTTCGAGATTATTGCAGATTCTGATTGTACTACACTCAAAACATGAAAAAAAGTCGTTTTCCGAAAAGTGTCTGTGTGTGTGTCTGTAGATTTTTTTTCTATGGCAAACGATAACTGCCGCAAATTCAAACAGAATCAAATAATTTTTTGCATACAGCCCTGATTTGTAGAGTACTCACGACCTATTGTTTCTGGTGAAGATCGGTTGAGGGAAAGGGGTAGTTTACCTGCAACGGTTTTTTTTGATCAAGGGAAATTTTTTTTTTTTTTGGCAAACGATAACAGTCGCAAATTCAAACAGAATCAAATAATGTTTCGCATACAGCCCTGAATTGTAGAGTTCTCAAGACCTATTGTTTTTGGTGAAGATCGGTTAAGGGAAAGGGGTAGTTTACCTGTAACATTTTATGTTTTATCAAGGGTATTTCCTATGGCAAACGATAACAGCCGCAAATTCAAACAGAATCACAAGATTATTTGCATACAGCCCTAAATTGCAGAGTTCTCAAGACCTATTGTTTTTGGTGAAGATCGGTTAAGGGAAAGGATAGTTTACCTACAACGTTTTTTTAACAAGGGTATTTTCTATGGCAAACGATAACAGCCGCAAATTCAAACAGAATCAAATAATTTTCTGCATACAGCCTTGATTTGTAGAGTACTCAAGACCTATTGTTTTTGGTGAAGATCGGTTAAGGGGAAGGGGTAGTTTACCTGCAACGTTTTTTATCAAGCGTATTTTCTATGGCAAACGATAACTGCCGCTAATTCAAACAGAATCAAATAATTTTTTGCATACATCCCTGTATTGTAGAGGTCTCAAGGACTTTCGATTTTGGTGAAGATTGGTTAAGGGGAAGGGGTAGTTTACCTGCAACCTTTTACGTTTTAACAAGAGTAAAGTACTTGAAAATTTATTTAAACTTTTTGAAACAATGGTAATTGTTAAAAATAAAATAATTTTGTTGCCAGGCAATAAAATTAAAATTTTTTCATTTTAATGTAATATAATATTTTTCATTTAATACGGCAATAAAAAGGCAGGTAAGACACACACACACACACACAATTCACTTTATTTCTGGCCTCACTCATGTTTATTTTCTTACGTTTGCACGATTTTAAATGGAAAGTGCCGAAACCCACACCAACATAACGCTTGCAAGCCGAAAAAATGGAGATCAGTTTGCTTACTGGCGAAGCTAGTAGTTAATGAATGGGTAGGCAAAAATCTTGTCTTAAATTTTTTTTAAGGAATCACTAAAAGGACGGTGGGTCAAATCGGACGCTGAGGTAGAGTTTGCTGTAACCGAATGGTTCCACAAACAGCCGTAAGAATTTTACTAGCAGGGAATCTACAGGTTAGCGCAACAGTGGAACTCATGTCTTAATGTTATTGGAGACTTCTTTTAAAATCGTTGAATAAAAAATGCTTTACAGCTCTATACGTGTGTCTATTGAACAATCCTTGTATTAGTCATACACAATAATACAACTGATTGAACTACAAATTTTTAAACTTGATTAGTTTCTATATATATGTTTAATGTTACATATAATTCAGATAACAATCTTGATCATCTGTTAGTTCAGCGGAATAACAGTGACACTTTTAATAACCGCATAAAATAAACACTTAGAAACAACACAGGCGCTTTAACTTAACTGTTTGGACCACAGAAGTGAGGCATGCCTCAACGCTGTATGTGTACAGCGCGGGACAATCCCCCCTCCCTACACTTCCCTATCACACCACTACATTGCTTACATACGATGTACACAAAAAACGCTGAGGCAAGTTCAGGTTGCCTCATTCGCTTTAAACGAACTATGCCGAATCTCACCTGTCACCATCTAGCGGTCGCTCAATAAAGCACGTTTCGGTTTAATAAATTTGACAGTCGCAGTAACAGTGTATAATCTTTACGTTATGTAGTTCATACGTATTTATAATTTTTATTCTACAGAATTTTTTAGGGTAGGCATTGCCTCAATTGCCTCCATGTAACTTCGCCACTGATATATATGTTGTCTTGATTATTCATCTCTTCTTCCACAGTACTAACACTTAACTAAAAATGAACTTTTTTCATGTGAAAAACTTACTATTTTATTGTACGCGTTTCGGCTTAGTATCCGCCTTCTTCAGCTTTGGTAACAGACTGCCAGCATTTTGTAACGGTTGTGTGGAAGGTGAAGTGGGGGTGGTGTGTGGAGGAAGGGGATTGGCGCGGGGATTCAACTTACTGTTTGTTTTCTGTATAATTGTGTCAAAAAGTGTATGTGATTTATATTGTAATTGATCGTTGAGTATGTTGTTTGGTTGTGTTGTGTGGTGTTTATATATTTTGTATTGTTCAGTTGTGTTGAGTTTTTGACCTTTGGGTATGTAATGTAAAATTTCAAGATTAGTGTCTATGTTGGTGTAACTGTGGTTTTCTGTGTGTATGTGTGTGGCAAATGCAGAGTGTATATTGTTGTTGGTTAAAGCTTTTAAGTGTTCAGAATAACGGGATGAAAAAGATCTTCCCGTCTGGCCTATGTAGAAACTATTGCAGTCATTACAATTTAATTTGTAAACACCTGTTTTGTTATATTTGTCTATGTCTGTGTTTGTATTACTGATGTGTTTTTTGATGGTATTGGTTGTTCTGAATGCTATTTTGTATTTGTGTTTTCTAGACCTAACAATTAACAAAACTAACAATACACACACGTACAAAATATACAGGAAACCAACCACAACTGACATGGTTATACACAACACATCAAACCACCCAACACAACATAAACATGCGGCCTTCAACCATATGCTCCATAGACTAACTAAAATACCCTTAAATAAACAAGATTACACCGACGAACTCAACACAATAAAATACATAGCAATAAAAAACGGTTATAACCCCAATTTAATAAACATACTACACAAACGCATCAAGAACAAAAACAACAAAACACTAAACACCATCAACACACAACACAATAAGTACATCACACTCACATACCACAACTCATACACACACAAAATCGCCAATACATTCAGAAAACACAAATACAAAATAGCATTCAGAACAACCAATACCATCAAAAAACACATCAGTAATACAAACACAGACATAGACAAATATAACAAAACAGGTGTTTACAAATTAAATTGTAATGACTGCAATAGTTTCTACATAGGCCAGACGGGAAGATCTTTTTCATCCCGTTATTCTGAACACTTAAAAGCTTTAACCAACAACAATATACACTCTGCATTTGCCACACACATACACACAGAAAACCACAGTTACACCAACATAGACACTAATCTTGAAATTTTACATTACATACCCAAAGGTCAAAAACTCAACACAACTGAACAATACGAAATATATAAACACCACACAACACAACCAAACAACATACTCAACGATCAATTACAATATAAATCACATACACTTTTTGACACAATTATACAGAAAACAAACAGTAAGTTGAATCCCCGCGCCAATCCCCTTCCTCCACACACCACCCCCACTTCACCTTCCACACAACCGTTACAAAATGCTGGCAGTCTGTTACCAAAGCTGAAGAAGGCGGATACTAAGCCGAAACGCGTACAATAAAATAGTAAGTTTTTCACATGAAAAAAGTTCATTTTTAGTTAAGTGATATATATGTGTACAACGTTATCGGCAACAAAGAAGTAGTTTTTGTTAAAATTCCTTCCCGGGATATCTGGCCGTAGTCCAATGTTTTCTACAAAACCAGACATTTCCGCAATGCCATCGACTTCCATCATCAGTGAAAATCGAGTGCGATAACAGGAGGTGGTATACGTTAGTGACCACAGTACTGTGGTTAAGGCTGAAGCAGTAAGTAGAAAGAAGTAGTTTCTATGGTAATATTTCATTTCGAAAATGATTTTAAATATAAATCTTAGAATATGGAAATCATGTATGGTTCTCCATACCGATATTTTGAAAAGTGTCTGTGTGTCCGCTGTCTGTCTGTGTGTCTGTAGATTTTTTTTCTATGGCAAACGATAACAGCCGCAAATTCAAACAGAATCAAATAATTTTTTGCATACAGCCCTGATTTGTAGAGTACTCGCGACCTATTGTTTTTGGTGAAGATCGGTTGAGGGAAAGGGGTAGTTTACCTGCAACGTTTTTTTTACTTCCATATTCCTTCAGGAATGGAAGTATGGTGATGGCAAAAAAAATTGTGTTCGAGATTATTGCAGATTCTGATTGTACTACACTCAAAACATGAAAAAAAGTCGTTTTCCGAAAAGTGTCTGTGTGTGTGTCTGTAGATTTTTTTTCTATGGCAAACGATAACTGCCACAAATTCAAACAGAATCAAATAATTTTTTGCACTGATATATAATGTAACTTCGCCACTGATATATATGTGTACAACGTTATCGGCAACAAAGAAGTAGTTTTTGTTAAAATTCCTTCCCGGGATATTTGGCCGTAGTCCAATGTTTTCTACAAAACCAGACATTTCGGCAATGCCATCGACTTCCATCATCGGTGAAAATCGAGTGCGATAACGTGAGGTGGTATACGTTAGTGACCACAGTACTGTGGTTACGGCTGAAGCAGTAAGTAGAAAGAAGTAGTTTATATGGTAATATTTCATTTCGAAAATGTTTTTAAATATAAATCTTAGAATATGGAAGTCATGTATGGTTCTCCATACCGATATTTTTTGTCAAGGGTAATTTTGTTTGTTTGGCAAACGATAACAGCCGCAAATTCAAACGGAATCAAATAAAGTTTCGCATACAGACCTGAATTGTAGAGTTCTCAAGATCTGTTGATTTTGGTAAAGATCGGTTAAGGGAAAGGGGTAGTTTACCTGCAACATTTTATGTTTTAAAAGGCTATTTTCTATGCAAACGATAAGAGCCGCAAATTCAAACAGAATCAAATACGTTTTTGGATACAGCCCTGATTTCTTGAGTACTAAAGACCTATTGTTTTTGGTGAAGATCGTTTAAGGGAAAGGGGTAGTTTACCTGCCATGTTTTTTGTTTTATCAAGGGTATTTTGTATGGCAAACGATAACAGCCGCAAATTCAAACAAAATCGTATAATATTTTGCATACAGCCCTGAATTGTAGAGTTCTCAAGACCTATCGTTTTTGGTGAAGATCGGTTAAGGGAAAGGGGTAGTTTACCTGCAACAGTTTTTTATCAAGGGTAAATTTACTTCCATATTCGTTAAAGAATGGAAGTATGGTGATGGCAACAAAAATCGTGTTCGAGATTATTGCAGATTCTGATTCTACTACACTCAAAACATGAAAAAAAGTCGTTTTCCAAAAAGTGTCTGGTGTGTGTGTGTGTGTGTCTGTAGATTTTTTTTCTATGGCAAACGATAACTGCTGCAAATTCAAACAGAATCAAATAATTTTTTGCATACAGCCCTGATTTGTAGAGTACTCACGACCTATTGTTTTTGGTGAAGATCGGTTGAGGGAAAGGGGTAGTTTACCTGCAACGGTTTTTTTTTATCAAGGGAAATTTTTTTTTTGGCAAACGATAACAGCCGCAAATTCAAACAAAATTAAATAATCTTTCGTATACAGCCCTGAATTGTAGAGTTCTCAAGACCTATGGTTTTTGGTGAAGATCGGTTAAGGGAAAGGGGTAGTTTACCTGCAACCTTTTACGTTTTAACAAGAGTAAAGTACATGAAAATTCATTTAAACTTTTTCAAACAATGGTAATTGTTAAAATAAAATAATTTTGTTGCCAGGCAATAAAATTATAATTTTTTCATTGTACGGTGCGTTTTCTCTGTGTGTTTGAAATCGCTAATCTCAGGAAGTACTGAACGGATTTTATTCAAGTTTTCGCCAATAGATAGAGTGTCTATCGAGGAACATTTATGTATATAATTAATACATATATGTTGTACATTAGCTTAGCTATCACGGTTTATGTCAAGTAAGTGGTATAGTTTACATCTTATATATAAAAATGAATGTTTCTTTGTTTGTCCCGTATGCGTTCCTATACCATTCATCCGATTGCGATGAAACTTCGGTGAGTTGTTGTGCGCACGTCCGCGAAGGTTTCTTCCACATCTCCTCCTAAACCACTGTACCGATTTCAACCAAACTTGGCACAAATATTTTACGCAACGGGAGAACCAACATAGGATAGGTGTTTTTTCGATGGGGTCCTTTTGGGGGTTCTTTGGGGTCTTCCACTTCGCCTCCTAAACCACTGGACCGATTTCAACCAAACTTGGCACAAATATTTTACGCAAAGGGAGAACCAACATAGGACAAGTGTTTTTTTCGATACGATCCTTTGGGGTCTTCCACGTCTCCACCTAAACCATTGGACCGATTTCAACCAAACTTGGCACAAATATTTTACGCAACGGGAGAACCAACATAGGACAGGTGTTTTTTTCGATACGATCCTCTGGGGGGTCCTTTGCGGTCTTAAAAAACTATTAGATCTGGTTACTATGGCAACCCAATAGAATAGATTCTGTTCTAAATATATTATCGCATTAAATTGAAGACCACGCGAACGAAGTTGTGGGGAACAGCTATTTATTTTTAAGAAGCCTACTTTAATTAAACTTTATTAATTAAACTAACATTTTCATTACGTACAAAGTGAAACTCCGTAGCGAAGCACAGGTATTCTGCTAGTCATGTATAAGAGAAAATATATCGTGTGTGGCAGGCAAGCATATCTCAGTTATGTACTGTTTACGTTTCCATTTTATTATTATCACTACCGCAATAAAAAGGCAGGGAAGACACACACACACACACACACACACACACACACACGCACACACACACACACACACACACACACACACACACACACACACACACACACACACACAATTCGCGTTATTTCTGGCCTCATTCATGTTTATTTTCTTACATTTGCACGGTTTTTAAATGGAAAGTGCCGAACCCACACCAACACAACGCATGCAAGCCGAAAAAGTGTCCAGCGTGGATAGCGATTTGCTTCCTGTGGATCGCTGGGCAGTGTAACTGCACGTGTTTACAGAGGAACGATTCATAGACAGACTTTTCGTCTTTAGGGAATGAACCCTCTGCAAGATGCTGAGGGTCCATGAGTGACTTCGGAGCGCTCCTTCTTTTCCGCGTGTTTGTTCTGTGAAACGTACACTGTAGATTCGCAGATTTATTCTAAGCAACGCTCAATAGGAAATGTTGAAAATTTTTGTCCACGGTGAACCCTCATACACACTAAACCTGCTCTGATGTTTTAATTACGGACATCATAATATTAAAACTTTGGAAACTTGAGCACTATTTAATGGAGATCAATCATTAACTTATACAAGCCATTAATTTTATGCATATTTATATATATATATGTGTACAACGTTATCGGCAACAAAGAAGTAGTTTTTGTTAAAATTCCTTCTCTGGATATTTGGCCGTAGTCCAATGTTTTCTACAAAACCAGACGTTTCGGCAATGCCATTGACTTCCATCATCAGTGAAAATCGAGTGTGATAACATGAGGTGGTATATGTTAGTGACCACAGTACTGTGGTTAAGGCTGAAGCAGTAAGTAGAAAGAAGTAGTTTCTATGGTAATATTTCATTTCGAAAATGATTTTAAAAATAAATCTTAGAATATGGAAGTCATGTATGGTTCTCCATACCGATATTTTGTCTATGGTAAACGATAACAGCCGCAAATTCAAACAGAATCAAATGATGTTTTGCATACAGCCCTGTATTATAGAGTTCTCAATACCTATTGGTGTTGGTGAAGATCGGTTAAGGGAAAGGGGTAGTTTACCTGCAACGTTTTATGTTTTAAAAGGGTATTTTCTATGGCAAACGATAAGAGCCGCAAATTCAAACAGAATCAAATACGTTTTTGCATACAGCCCTGTTTTGTTGAGTACTAAAGACCTATTGTTTTTGGTGAAGATCGGTTAAGGGAAAGGGGTAGTTTACCTGACACGTTTTTTGTTTTATCAAGGGTATTTTATATGGCAAACGATAACAGCCGCAAATTCAAACAGAATCATATAATATTTTGCATACAGCCCTGAAATGTAGAGTTCTCAAGACCTGTTGGTTTTGGTGAAGATCGGTTAAGGGAATAGGGTTGTTTACCAGCAACATTTTATGTTTTATCAAGGGTAATTTTTTTTTTGACGAACGATAACTGCCGTACATTAAAACAGAATCAACTACTCTTCTGCATACCTTTTTGAATTATACAGAACTCAAGGTCTGTTGATTTTGTTGAAGATCGGTTAAGGGAAAGGGATAGTTTACCTGCAACGTTTCATGTTTTAACAAGTGTTTTTTTTCTATGACGAACGATAACTGCCGTAAATTCAAAGAGAATCAACTAATGTTGTGCATACAGCCCTGAATTGTAGAGTTCTCAAGACCTATTGTTTTTGGTGAAGATCGGTTAATGGAATAGGGTAGTTTACCAGCAACGTTTTATGTTTTATCAAGGGTGTTCTCTATGGCAAATGATAACAGCCGCAAATTCAAACTGAATCAAATAATTGTTTGCATACAGGCCTGAATTGTGGAGTACCCAAGACCTGTCATTTTTTGTGAAGATCGGTTAAGGGAAAGGGGTAGTTTACCTGCAATGGTTTTTTATGAAGGGTAATTTTTTTCTATAGTAAACGATAACAGCCGCAAATTCAAACAGAACCATATGATGTTTTGCATACAGCCCTGTATTGTAGAGTTCTCAATACGTGTTGGTGTTGGTGAAGATCGGTTAAGGGAAAGGGGTAGTTTACCAGCAACATTTTATGTTTTAACAAGGGTAATTTTTTATATGACAAACGATAACTGCCGTAAATTCAAACAGAATCAACTAGGTTTTTGCATACCTTTTTGAACTAAAGAGAACTCAAGTTCTGTTGATTTTGTTGAAGATCGGTTAAGGGAAAGGGGTAGTTTACCTGCAACATTTTATGTTGTAACAAAAGAAATGTTTCCATGACGAACGATAACTGCCGCACATTCAAACAGAATCAGATATTTTTTTGCATGCTTCCCTAAATTGTAGAGGACAGAAGGTCTGTTGATTTTGGAGAAGATCGGGTAAGAGAAAGGGGTAGTTTACCTGAAACATTTTATGATTTAACAAGAGTAAAGTACTTAATGTTTATAAATAAAGTATCCTGATAAGAAGCTCATAGTAATCCACTGTAGAAACGTAGATGAAATATCTATAAATGAAGAAGTTAGGTGAACGGGGTGGGGGTAATTTTCTATTATTAAAAATTATAGTTGAAGGTGGAGGGGAGAATTTTTTATATGTGTACTACGTTATCGGCAACAAAGAAGTAGTTTTTTGTTAAAATTGCTTCCCGGGCTCTTTAGCTGTAGTCTAATGTTTTCTGCAAAAGCAGACTTTTCAGCAGTGCCATCGACTGCCAATATCGGTGAAAATCGAGTGCGAAAACGTGAGGTGGTATACGTTAGTGACCACAGTACTGTGGTTAATGCTGAAGCAATAAGTAGAAAGATGTAGTTCTATGGAAATATTTCATTTCGAACATGGTTTTAAATATAAATCTTAGTACATGGAAATCGTTTTTTAAATCGGGGGTAATTTTTTTCTATGGCAACGATAACAGCCGCAAATTCAAACAGAATAAACTACTCTTTTGCATACAGCCCTGAATTGTGGAGTTCTCAAGACCTGTTGGTTTTAGTGAATATCGGTTAAGGGAATAGGGTAGTTTACCTGCAACATTTAATGTTTTAACAAGTGTAACTTTTTCTATGACAAATGATAACTGCCGTAAATTCAAACAGAATCAACTACTCTTTTGCATACCTTTTTGAATTATACAGATCTCAAGGTCTGTAGATTTTCTTGAAGATCGGTTAAGGGAAAGGGGTAGTTTACCTGCAATGTTTTATATTTTAACAAGGGTATTTTATATGGCAAACGATAAGAGCCGCAAATTCAAACAGCACCAAATAATTTTTTGCATACAGTCCTGATTTGTGGAGTACTCAAGACCTCTTGTTTTTGGTGAAGATCGGTTAAGGGGAGGGGTAGTTTACCTGCAACTTTTTATCAGGGGTAATTTTTTCTATGGTAAACGATAACAGCCGCAAATTCAAACAGAATCAAATAATATTTTGCATGCAGCCCTGTATTGTAGAGTTCTCAAGACCTATTTGTGTTGGTGAAGATCTGTTAAGGAAAAGGGGTTGTTTACCAGCAACATTTTATGTTTTAACAAGGGTAATTTTTTTTTTGACGAACGATAACTGCCGTACATTAATACAGAATCAACTACTCTTCTGCATACCATTTTGAATTATACAGAACTCAAGGTCTGTTGATTTTGTTGAAGATCGGTTAAGGGAAAGGGGTAGTTTACCTGCAACGTTTTATGTTTTAACAAGGGTATTTTTTCTATGACGAATGATAACTGCCGTAAATTCAAAGAGAATCAACTAATGTTTCGCATACAGCCCTGAATTGTAGAGTTCTCAAGAGCTATTGTTTTTGGTGAAGATCGGTTAATGGAATAGGGTAGTTTACCAGCAACGTTTTATGTTGTAACAAGAGAAATGTTTTCATGATGAACGATAACTGCCGCACATTCAGGCAGAATCAAATAATTGTTTGCATACAGGCCTGAATTGTAGAGTACCCAAGACCTGTCGTTTTTGGTGAAGATCGGTTAAGGGAAAGGGGTAGTTTACCTGCAACAGTTTTTTATCAAGGGTAATTTTTTTCTATGGTAAACGATAACAGCCGCAAATTCAAACAGAATCAAATGATGTTGTGCATACAGCCCTGTATTGTAGAGTTCTCAATACCAATTGGTGTTGGTGAAGGTCGGTTAAGGGAAAGGGGTAGTTTACCTGCAACATTTTATGTTTTAACAAAGGTAATTTTTTATATGACGAACGATAACTGCCGCAAATTCAAACAGAATCGACTACGTTTTTTCATACCTTTTTGAATTAAAGAGAACTCAAGGTCTGTTGATTTTGTTGAAGATCGGTTAAGGGAAAGGAGTAGTTTACCAGCAACATTTTATGTTTTAAAAAGGGTAATTTTTTTTTGACGAAAGATAACTGCCGTAAATTCAAAGAGAATCAAATAATTTTTTGCACATGTTCCTGAATTGTAGAGAACGCAATTTTTCGTGAAGATCGGTTAAGGGAAAGGGGTAGTTTACCTGGACATTTTATGTTGTAACAAGAGAAATGTTTTCTTGACGAACGATAACTGCCGCACATTCAAACAGAATCAAATATTTTTTTGCATGCTTCCCTGAATTGTAGAGGACTAATGATTTTGGTGAAGATCGGTTAAGAGAGAGGGGTAGTTTACCTGCAACATTTTATATGTTAACAAGAGTAAAGTACTCTTTTAATTTTCTATTAATGAAAATTACAGTTGAAGTTGGAGGGGAGAATTTTTTATACGTGTACTACGTTATCGGCACCAAAGAAGTAGTTCTTTGTTAAAATTCCTTCCCGGGCTGTTTAGCCGTAGTCCAATGTTTTCTTCAAAACCAGACTTTTCGGCAGTCCATCGACTGCCATCATCAGTGAAAATCGAGTGCGAAAACGTGAGGTGGTATACGTTAGTGACCACAGTACCATGGTTAAGGCTGAAGCAATAAGTAGAAAGAAGTAGTTTCTATGGTAATATTTCATTTCAAATATGATTTTAAATATAAATCTTAGAACATGGAAGTCATGTATGGTTCTCCATACCGATATTTACTTCCATGTTCCTTAAGGAAATGGAAGTATGGTGATGGCAAAAAAAATCGTGTTCGAGATTATTGCAGATTCTGATTGTACTACACTCAAAACATGGAAAAAGTCATTTTTCGAAAAGTGTCTGTGTGTCTGTCTGTCTGTCTGTAGATTTTACTTCTATGGCAAACGATAACAGCCGCAAATCAAACAGAATGAAATAATTTTTTGCATGCTGCCCTGATTTGTAGAGTACTCAAAACCTATTGTTTTTGGTGAAGATCGGTTAAGGGAAAGGGGTAGTTTACCTGCAATGGTTTTTTTTAAATCAATGGTAATTTTTTTCTATGTCAAACGATAACAGCCGCAAATTTAAACAGAATCTACTACTCTTTTGCATACAGCCCTGAATTGTAGAGTTCTCAAGACCTGTTGTTTTTGGTGAAGATCGGTTAAGGGAAAGGGGTAGTTTACCTGCAACGTTTTATGTTTTAAAAAGGGTATTTTCTATGGAAAACGATCACAGCCGCAAATTCAAACAGAATCAAATACGTTTTTGCATACAGCCCTGATTTGTAGAGTACTCAAGACCTATTGTTTTCGGTGAAAATCGGTTAAGGGAAAGGGGTAATTTACCTGCTACGTTTTATGTTTTAACAAGGGTATTTTTTATGGCAAACAATAACAGCCGCAAATTCAAACAGAATCAAATAATTTTTTTCATACAGCCCTGAATTGTAGAGTTATCAATACCTATTGGTTTTGGTGAAGATCGGTTAAGGGAATAGGGTAGTTTACCTGCAACATTTTATGTTTTAACAAGGGTAATTTTTTCTATGACGAACGGTAACTGCCGCATATTCAAACAGAATCAAATAATTTTTTGCATACGTCCCTGAATTGTAGTGATCTCAAGGCCTTATGATTTTGGTGAAGATCGGTTAAGGGGAAGGGGTAGTTTACCTGCAATCTTTTACGTTTTAACAACAGTCAAGCACTTGAAAATTCATTTAAACTTTTTCAAACAATGGTAATTGTTAAAAATGAAATAATTTTGTTGCCAGGCAATAAAATTATAATTTTTTCATCTTAATGTAAATCATGTATGAGAGAAAATATATCGTTCGTGGCAGGCAGGCATATCTCAATTATGTAATGTTTACGCTTCCATTTTATTATTATGACTACCGCAATAAAAAGGCAGGGAAGACACACACACACAAAATTCGCGTTATTTCTGGCCTCACTCATGTTTATTTTCTTACATTTGCACGCTTTTTAAATGGAAAGTGCCGAAACCCACACCAACATAACGCGTGCAAGCCGAAAAATTGTCCAGCATGGATAGCGATCCACAGTTACACGTGTAACTGCACATGTTTACAGAGGAACAATTCATAGACAGAATTTTCGTCTTTAGGGAATGAACCCTCTGCAAGATGCTGAGGGTCCATGAGTGACTTCGGAGCAAACCTTCTTTTCCGCGTGTTTGTTCTGCGAAACGTACAATGTAGATTCGCAGCTTTACTCTAAGCAACGCTCAATAGGAAATGTTGAAAATTTTTGTCCACGGTGTACCCTCATACACACTAAACCTGCTCTGATGTTTTAATTACGGACATCATAATATTAAAACTTTGGAAACTTGAGCACTACTTAATGGAGATCAAACATTAACTTATACAAGCCATTAATTTTATGCATATTTTTTATATATATGTTGTAACGTCTCGCGGGTAATCTCTCAGAGTCTTATAGACGTACTTTTCCTAAAAAGATTTCTTATCGTCTATTTATGCTCTTCGAAAATCTCGCTTTAATGAGAGTCACAGAATTTGTTATAATTTATGTTCAATTTTTCCAAAAATCGAGTGTGTGATTATGCAGATATTTCCCTTAGATTTTATTTGGGTGAATTCAGTAAAGTTGTTTGACAGTAGTTAGAAGAGAGAGTGCAAAGAGAATTCCTCTCTTGCCATACAATTAATTAATTTAAATTTCTCCGCTCATGAGACCAGCTGATTGTGACATTTACAAACACATTTGAGGTTAAATTAACACCAAATGGTATGTAATATTTTCTGGTTGTCCGTTCTCTTCTCTGTCTCCAGACAGTCTGTAACCAACTACCATCTACTGAAAATAATACACATTTTTATTCAAATAACAAAGTATTCATTGGATTTATTTAGTAAATTTTTGTTTTATCTTCTCCCAAAACAGAAATGTATAATCGATTCTTACTGACAACACAACATTAGTTCGAGCTTATTTTTTAAACATATAATGTATAACAAATATTTTTATTTTTTATTTCAAAAAACAATAAAGAAATAATCTATTAATTTCCCAGGGTTATTTTTGAGTTCTTTGTACTATGGACGGTCAGAAATGAATATTGGTTAATACCAAGCTTTACATAAATTAATTTATTATAATTTGTAGTATTGAGATTATGTAGTTCCTTGGTTATCCGCCAGAGCGCAGATTATGTTTCTTCACTAAAAACACGAAATTTATTTAATCACGGCTAGCAATTCACAGGAATCCGTTCTGCTGGTTTTTTGGTTAACTAAAATAATAAAGTTTGTTTTCACCTCTTTTCCTGAAGTGTTTAAAGATATGGTGCTGTTTCTAGTGTTATGAAGTTATAGTTGAGATGTAATTTAGTTAAATTTACTTGGTAACGATCTCACCAAAATATCGACGTTCTGTAGACTAGGCCTGGATCTCGTAGTTTGATTTTTCAAAGTTTCATCAAATTAAGGGCGTGAATGGTTCTACTCGAAGGAGTTCTAATATGCAGTGGACATCACTCGTCAATTTTATTAATTTTGCACTACTTATTCCAAATGGTATTCGTTAAGTTCTCAAATTTTTATAGGCATTACACTTTTCAAAAACATTCACTTCCAAATCGTTTTAACAATTAATTTCAATCTTGTTAGTTGGTTACTCGTAGTAACCAAGAATTTTTTATGGTTTTTTATTGGTGAATCTATATACTTTTTAGTATATAGGCTATTATTAATTATTATAAATTTATTTCTTCTTTTTAGAAAAATAATCCTTTTTAGATTTTATTTATAATCGAATTTAATTTATTTAAGGTTTTTCTTCATATTTTTCCTTAAACTTGTACATTGGTATTTTATATTTTAATTCCTTTTAATTTGATTCATTTATGATTTATTATTTACTTAATGTATCCTTACTCTAAACTATTTTTCCTATGCCATCTTGCTAACATAGTATTATTTTATATTATTATTATTTTATATTTAACCCTGGGTTATCTTATATTTAAACAAAATCATTATTTTAAACACAAAGATTACTCCTAGGTACAAGACCTTTGTGGTCTACACAATACAAAATTACACAGAATACAAAAAATACAAAAATTGTCAGCAGCAATATAGTCCACTGCTACAATATTGATTGTTTTTCATCTCCAGTACCAATCTGTGAGATGCTCTTTTTTAAAAGTTTACAGTCTCATCAAGTACACTATATTTCACTTTGTACACTATATTTCACTTTGTTATTGTTTACAGCGTTTTGTAGTACAAAGTTTTTCATAGCTTGGTACATAATACCCATTTCTGACTTTTAGAATGGGGTGATTACTGGTTTTATCGATGGTGATTGTGTTATCATATTTGGGCATGGGTTATGTAACGTTACAATGTGTACAACGTTATCAGCAACAAAGAAGTAGTTTTTGTTAAAATTCCTTCCCGGGATGTTTGGCCGTAGTCCATTGTTTTCTACACAACCAGACGTTTCGGCAATGCCATCGACTTCCATCATCAGTGAAAATCGAGTGCGATAACGTGAGGTGGTATACGTTACTGACCACAGTACTGTGGTTAAGGCTGAAGCAGTAAGTAGAAAGAAGTAGTTTCTATGGTAATATTTCATTTCGAAAATGATTTTAAATATAAATCTTAGAACATGGAAGTTATGTATGGTTCTCCATACCGATTTTTCGAAAAGTGTGTGTGTGTGTGTCTGTCTGTGTGTCTGTAGATTTTTACTTCCATATTCCTTAAGGAATGGAAGTATGGTGATGGCAAAAAAAATCGTGTTCGAGATTATTGCAGATTCTGATTGTACTACACTCAAAACATGAAAAAAAGTCGTTTTTCGAAAAGTGTCTGTGTGTGTGTCTATCTGTAGATTTTTTTCTATGGCAAACGATAACTGCCGCAAATTCAAACAGAATCAAATAATTTTTTGCGTACAGCCCTGATTTGTAGAGTACTCACGACCTATTGTTTTTGGTGAAGATCGGTTGATGGAAAGGTTTTTTTTTTATCAAGGGTAATTTTGATTGTTTGGCAAACGATAACAGCCGCAAATACAAACAGAATCAAATAATGTTTCGCATACAGACCAGAATTGTAGAGTTCTCAAGATCTGTTGATTTTGGTAAAGATCGGTTAAGGGAAAGGGGTAGTTTACCTGCAACGGTTTTTTATCAAGGGTAATTTTTTTCTATGGTAAACGATAACAGCCGCAAATTCAAACAGAATCAAATGATGTTTTGCATACAGCCCTGTATTGTAGAGTTCTCAATACCTATTGGTGTTGGTGAAGATCGGTTAAGAGAAAGGGGTAGTTTACCTGCAACATTTTATGTTTTAACAAGGGTATTTTCTATGGCAAATGATAACAGCCGCAAATTGAAACATAATCAAATAATTTTTTGCATACTGCCCTGAATTGTAGATTTCTCAAGACCTCTTGTTTTTGGTGAAGATCGGTTAAGGGACAGGGGTAGTTTACCTGCAACGTTTTATGTTTTAAAAGGGTGTTTTCTATGGCAAACAATAAGAGCCGCAAATTCAAACAGAATCATATAATATCTTGCATACAGCCCTGAATTGTAGAGTTCTCAAGATCTATCGTTTTTGGTGAAGATCGGTTAAGGGAAAGGGGTAGTTTACCTGCAACGGTTTTTTATCAAGGGTAATTTTTTTCTATGGTAAACGATAACAGCCGCAAATTCAAACAGAATCAAATGATGTTTTGCATACAGCCCTGTATTGTAGAGTTCTCAATACCTATTGGTGTTGGTGAAGATCGGTTAAGAGAAAGGGGTAGTTTACCTGCAACGTTTCATGTTTTAAAAGGGTATTTTCTATGGCAAATGATAAGAGCCGCAAATTCAAATAGAATCAAATAAGTTTTTGCATACAGCCCTGATTTGTTAAGTACTAAAGATCTTTTGTTTTTGGTGAAGATCGGTTAAGGGAAAGGGGTAGTTTACCTGCCACGTTTTTTGTTTTATCAAGGGTATTTTCTATGGCAAACGATAACAGCCGCAAATCCAAACAGAATCATATAATATTTTGCATACAACTCTGAATTATAGAGTTCTCAAGACCTGTTGGTTTTGGTGAAGATCGGTTAAGGGAATAGGGTAGTTTACCTGCAACATTTTATGTTTTAACAAGGGTAATTTTTTTTATGACGATCGATAACTGCCGTACATTAAAACAGAATCAACTACTCTTCTGCATACCTTTTTGAATTATACAGAACTCAAGGTCTGTTGATTTTGTTCAAGATTGGTTAAGGGAAAGGGGTAGTTTACCTGCAACGTTTTATGTTTTAACAAGGGTAATTTTTTCTATGACGAACGATAACAGCCGTAAATTCAAAGAGAATCAAATAATGCAGTGTTGCAAACTGGTCAGTAAAGTCAGTAAAAGTCAGTATTTTTGAGCAAGTCAGTAAAAAGCCAGTATTTTTTAAATTGGTCAGTAAAGTCAGTTTTTTAAAGCAGAATTTAGTGGTTCTTAAGAAAGGGTTTTTACTCGATACCGGCAATTCATTTTTTTTATTTTCTTACTTTCTAACATGATAATTAAAAATTTTGTTGTCAGAAATAAATAATTAAGATTAGGTATGAAAAGCAGATTGTGAGATTGGTTTAAGACTCCTAGAACAGTGGCCAGCAGTCACGAAGTATTTCATGGTATTTGTGCCAAAATATAAAAGTGATTTAATGATATCCAAATACAAGAACATTGTTAGTCTTCTGAAAGTTAACACAATGAAAGTGGAAATAAACTTTGCTTGCTCCAGTGCTCACATATTTTCACAGTTTACTGGTCACTTTCAGAAAGAAGAACCTTTGATTCACCTTCTGTATGATCACCTCAAAACTCTAACAAGCAGACTAATGACTCGTATATGTCATTCTGAGGTTATCTTCTCGTTAGATTCCTTGAATGATGAGAAAAGTTTTCTTCCTCTTAAAGAAGTAAACTGTGGATTAGATGTAAAAGAATTACAAATGTTACCAGAAAAGGACAAACTTGCATTTCTGCTCCAAGCAAAAAAGCATTTCATTGCTAGTTGTAAACACATTTTTACCAAGTCTTCCTTGACGTCAATACCTTTATTGAAGCATTTTGAATGTTTGATCCCATCCGAAAGAACAAAAGACAATAGTTGGAAGTCCATCGTTGAAGTGGCAAAAGCATTGCCTATTGATCTGAACATAGCCTCCCTTATTGAAGAATGGAAGTTACTGAGTTTGGAAGAAGATGAGCTCCATAGCAAGAGCAATCGCATTGATGTTTACTGGAACCAGTTTTTTAAGAAAACTGATAAGGCAGGTGAGATGACGTACCCACTTGTTTCTTAGGTTGTCAAAGCAGCTTTATCTCTTTCTCATGGTTCAGCAGATGTGGAAAGAGGCTTCTCAAGCTCACAGAGAGTTATGATCTCTGATCGGGCAAGTATGTCTGAAAGAACTCTGGATGCCTATCTTCACGTTAAGATAAGTTTGCGCGTTGCATAAACTCTATGATGGAAAAGTACATTTGGTTCATATAAACAAAGAGCTCTTGAATCTCGCTCAGTCAGCCTATATACATCATAGGCAGTACCTAGAAGAACAACGTTTAAAGAAAGAACAGGAAAAGAAAGAAGAAGAAGCTAAGGAGAAAGAGCGTATTGCCGAAAACGAATTAGAGAAAAAACTCTCAGCTGAGAGAAAAGGTATTGATGATAAAGAAGTAGTATTAAAACAACTGAAAAGTGATGAAGAAGAGAAAAGAAAAGTAGCTGATACTCTTTTAAAAGATGCAAATGAAAGATTAAAGCAGGCTATTAAAAATAAGGATCTTGTTGCGGCTAATGTTGCACAGGCAATCCTGGAAAGTGCTCAGAAAGTTAAAGAAGAAGCTGACATAAAAAGACATGATGCGGAAAAAATTCAGAAAAATGTTGAGAAAAGAAAATCTTCACTAATTACTTCATTTTTCAATAAAAAACCCAAGCAATGAGTTTCAATTACAATTCTTAAGCAGACTGATCATAGAGTACCAAGGATATTTAACGTTCTCTTGGTATGTACATTATATTATTCTAGGAATATTTAAGATGGGTAATTATGTTATAGTTTTATTAGATATAAGATGTAAGTGAAGCACTGAATAATATGTCAGTAAAATAAATATACAAAATTAACTTATAATAGTGGCAAGGGAAATTGGCCTGAGTAGCTGTAAACCAGTTAACAATATGCCTGCTGATTTTACTTGAACAATGTTTAGTTTTTAATGTTTTTTAATAAGTCTCAAACTAAAATAATGCCGTTGTATGTTAGATTTTGTTTTACAGCTGCTCAGTGGGGAGAAGGGTGGCCAATTATAAAAAATATGTTTTAAACTGTCTCTAATTACTTGTAAATTAATATTAATATGGTCGATGGAGGTCAGTAATTAAGGTCAGTTATTTTATCTTAGGTCAGTAAGAAGTCAGTATTTCAGTGATTTTAGTCAGTAAAATCAGTAATTTAGACCTCAAAACCAGTTTGCAGCCCTGAATAATGTTTTGCATACAGCCCTGAATTGTAGAGTTCTCAAGGCCTTTTGTTTTTGGTGAAGATCGGTTAATGGAATAGGGTAGTTTACCAGCAACGTTTTATGTTGTAACAAGAGAAATGTTTTCATGATGAACGATAACTGCCGCACATTCAGACAGAATCAAATAATTGTTTGCATACAGGCCTGAATTGTAGAGTACCCAAGACCTGTCGTTTTTGGTGAAGATCGGTTAAGGGAAAGGGGTAGTTTACCTGCAACAGTTTTTTATCAAGGGTAATTTTTTTCTATGGTAAACGATAACAGCCGCAAATTCAATCAGAATCAAATGATGTTGTGCATACAGCCCTGTATTGTAGAGTTCTCAATACCTATTGGTGTTGGTGAAGATCGGTTAAGGGAAAGGGGGAAAGGGGTAGTTTACCTGCAACATTTTATGTTTTAACAAAGGTAATTTTTTATATGACGAACGATAACTGCCGTAAATTCAAACAGAATCAACTAGGTTTTTGCATACCTTTTTGAACTAAAGAGAACTCAAGGTATGTTGATTTTGTTGAAGATCGGTTAAGGGAAGGGGTAGTTTATCAGCAACGTTTTATGTTTTAAAAAGGGTAATTTTTCTTATGACGAACGATAACTGCCGAAAATTCTAAGAGAATCAAATAATTTTTTGCACATTTTCCTGATTTGCAGAGAGCTCAAAGTCTGTTGATTTTGGTGAAGATCGGTTAAGGTAAAGGCGTAGTTTACCTGCAACGTTTTATGTTTTAACAAGGGTAATTTTTTCTATGACGAACGATAACTGCCGTAAATTCGAACAGAATCAGATATTTTTTTGC
The DNA here is from genome assembly GCA_034769895.1 of Magicicada septendecula. Classification (NCBI taxonomy): domain Eukaryota; kingdom Metazoa; phylum Arthropoda; class Insecta; order Hemiptera; family Cicadidae; genus Magicicada; species Magicicada septendecula. The sequence goes on from CM068368.1 coordinate 13,802,994, forward strand.
TTGGATCCCTGAATTGTAGAGGACGGAAGGTCTATTGATTTTGGAGCAGATCGGTTAAGAGAAAGGGGTAGTTTACCTGAAACATTTTACGATTTAACAAGAGTAAAGTACTTAATGTTTATAAATAAAGTATCCTGATAAGAAGCTCATAATAATCCACTGTAGAAACGTAGATGAAATATCTATAAATGAAGAGGTTAGGTGAACGGGGTGGGGGTAATTTTGTATTATTAAAAATTATAGTTGAAGGTGGAGGGGAGAATTTTTATATGTGTACTACGTTATCGGCAACAAAGAAGTAGTTTCTTAGGTTTTCACGGCCGGTGTCATTTGAATTATGAAAGATATCCGGGCTGTTTGGCCGTGGTCCCTGGTTAAAAACAAAACCAAACGTTTCGGGTAGTACTGTGGGCCTGCACGTAGACACCCAAATTGCAGAAAAATTTTACCACTGATGATGGCAGCCAGTGGAGCTGCTGAAACGTTTGGTTTTGTTTTTAACCAGGGACCACGGCCAAACAGCCCGGATATCTTTCATAATTCAAAGAAGTAGTTTTTTTTTTGTTAAAATTGCTTCCCGTGCTGTTTAGCCGTAGTCCAATGTTTTCTGCAAAACCAGACTTTTCGGCAGTGCCATCGACTGCCATCATCAGTAAAAATTGAGTGCGAAAACGTGAGGTGGTATACGTTAGTGACCACAGTACTGTGGTTAATGCTGAAGCAATAAGTAGAAAGACGTAGTTTCTATGGAAATATTTCATTTCAAAATGATTTTAAATATAAATCTTAGAACATGGAAGTCATGTATGGTTCTCCATACCGATATAAGTGACGATGTTGAGCATGACACAAGTTTTGTTAACTATGTCCAAAGGGAAATTACAAAATGGCTGGCAATAAATCATCCAGAAATAGACACAGTTCATTATTTCACTGATGGCTGTGCTGGTCAATATAAAAATAGGAATAGTTTTAAGAACCTGTCTGAGCATGTGAAAGACTTCAATATGAAAACTGAACACTCATTTTTTGCTACAAGTCATGGGAAATCAATATGTGATGGTCTAGGAAGAACGGTAAAAAGAATTTTAAGGAAAGCAAGCCTCCAGCTACCAGATGAAGATCAAATTATGACAGCAAGTGCTGTCTACAACTATTGTGAAAAGAACATTGAAAACATTCACTTTCACTTTATTGACAAAAAAGATGCTGATTCACTACGGTTGGAATTAGAAAAATGATTTTCAACAACCCGGACTATTCCTGGTACTAGAAGTTTTCATAATTTCAAACCACTTCATACAAACAACCTTGAAATTAGAAGGACTACTGATAGTCTTAACCCTGCACTAATCTTTTCTTATCAAACTTCTTCTGATTGGGTTTGTGTTCAACCATCTTCAAATAATTATGTGGCTGCAAATTATGATGGTAACTGGTATTTTGGACTAGTAAAAACTATCTTCAGTGAAGAATAAGATGCGGAAATTCTTTTTCTCCACCCTTCAGGACCAGCTGCATCTTTTTATTGGGCTCAAAGAGAAGATTTGTGCATAGTGCCTTTGGAACACATCATCAGTATAGTAGACGCACCTCAATCAAGTGGCACCGGAAGAATGTATTATTTCAAAAAAGATTGTGTGAAAGAAACTGAAAGCTGTTGGATGAAGTGGAAAAAGTATTTCAATCAGCATTAACATGTATTAAAAAGACAAACAACTCACACTATTGAATGTGTATTTTGAACAATAAATTGTGTTTAACATAAGTACTCAATCATCTTTTGAATTTTAAAAGATATTCTTCTGTTGTGCACAGTACTTAAACATGTTAAAAAGCCAACTATATTTTTTATTTATCTAATAGCCTATATATTTAAGAGTATTTTTAAACAAATTTGAGCATTCTATCATGTCTGAGACTCTAGATATTGTGGTTTTTGTAAAACAAAACACCCGTTTCTTGAATTTCTAAAAAATTATATTTAAATATTTTTAGTTTTTTGAGGGATTGAAATAAGTTAATAAGAGCATTTTTTGCTGCTTTTAGGTATAACACACAAACTTCCTGCAAAATGTCATGATGATATCTTGAATAGTTTTCAAGAAAAATATTTTTAAAGTTGTGAGTGCACGTTAAAGGCATGATTTCCGAGGCTTCGAATAGCGCTAAATTAAAAAAAACTATAAATGATAGAGCAAAAAAATTTTTGCAGGTGTTATCAGGATAGTAATAGAATCAATTGTGTCAAGTTTCATCAAAATCTGAGGAGGTGGGTGTCATGACCTGGGTGACTTGACATGGAATGACCCAAATCTTCTCTCCTTTCATTCTTTTATTTATTCTTACTTGAGTTACTACTGTTTTATAACTTTTACTGGTTGTTGAATTTAACACTCGCGTTCATTAAATGAATTCTTCAACTATTTGTTATTTATTTGTTTAATTGTTTAATTGAATTATGATGTTTTTGTTTATTTATATTTGAGTAATTATTTGGTTGTAGATCCGTTGTTGAATGTATACAGATGCGTAGATCTCTTGACGTTAGTTCACTCTCCTGTTGATTCGTGTCATCTGTGTGTGTCAGTGTATTGTCTAGACAAAGTTATTTTATATAACTTAAACCTTCACGTACCTGTGATGTTGTACTGGAAGTTTAGTCGGTCACAGGTGGGTAATAAACTGTCAAGCTTTTGATCAAACAGTATATTAATGCTGTGAAAGTTTTTGTGAGCACTTTTAACTTTTACTTGGGCGCCATATGGGCTTTCGAGAGAAATGTCCTATAAAAAGAATTCTTCTGAATAATTTACTAATTAATTCTGATATTTTATAAATCAATAATTGATTAAATAGTTAAATCACGATCAGGCATTAATTTTCTGTTTCCTTGTTTACTATAAAAATGCAACTCATTAATTAGTAATACTGATTAATTATTTGTTGAAATAATTTGTTAAGAAACATCCTAATTAGAAATAAATTAATTAAATAAAAACTGCCAGAACCTTACCTGCGATCTTTTTTCGCTGACTTACCTTTTTATAAATTCCAATCAGAAGTCCAGAGTCGCCACCAATATCTTTGCAGGACAGATATGGAAACCTTTACACTCTACCTTAATTAAAACGGGATAATTTTGCAGTCTGACTTCCCCCCAATTCAGAAGATTCCCGGAAACGTTAGACAAAATTTTTTAGCACAGAATAGGAAATGGGTCACGGCGAAATAACTACGCTAACACATGGTTATATGCTGTAAAACAAATCTTATTTATTAACTCTTATTTATTTATTAATTATTACTTCCATCTTTCTCTACATTTTTTATGAACAATTTAATGTTGGAATGTCAATCCCATCTGACAAAATTATGGCCACATTGATATATAAAAACCCTTACACTTCTACCTATATATTAATTAGGTTAATTACATATTTATTAGCTACTTAAGAAAAAACAACCCAGTATTTGTACATACACTCTTTCACACACATACCATATTTAATTGAGCGCTTTTTTATTTAAATTCTCATAATTAATTTGTTTGATATACGGTTACGTGGTATCGGCGTCCCTGCAGGTCACTTGTTGATCTCCACAAATTTTGTTCACTTTTGTCCGAATATTTCTCACTGTTAATTTTGAGTACTAACGATTTATTACAGTTTCACTATTGTGTCACATTATTTCTCCAACCTTTTATTTTTTTGCGTCACAAAATTGTAATTCGTACCTCTAATTCATTTTAAGTTACTGTTAAACTGAACTCACACGTTTTGTATAACTCCGTGTTTTGTTATTTAATCACATTATAAAATTTTGAAAGTATAAACTAAAGTTTTAGGCTCACGAGCCTATGTGTTCACCCGGCCGGGTAAAGGTTTCTTAGTCGACTGATTTTTAACTATTAACTATTTATATGCGGGCGAGATAAAACTTTGCCCGGCCGGTGACGCACACCACTGCTTGCGTCCGCTGCCTTCAGATGTTATTTTTCGACTGCTGCAGTTTTTTGCGCACACACAGTGCGAAGGTATTTCTTAATACGTGACCAGACCATGGGAAACTTAGCCGCCTGAGTGCGCGTATGAATGTGAAAGCGCACCCCTCGTTGAAAATCTGCATTCCAGTGCCACAACGCGACGGTTTCTACGCTACAGTCTATTCACCGTATATACTTGGTCGATTATAAAATTGAAAGGATTTAACTTACAAAGCCCCATCGGTCTGTACCGCTACAAATTGTTGACAATTGTTGTTACTTTACAATTCAGTTATTTATTGCTTGTTCTAGAATAAATTCAGTGAAATACATTCAGTTTATAATAACAAACGGATTACAGGTCATCCGGTTTTTTACTTTTGTCTAGCTCAGTTCAGTTACTATGAAAACTCTAGTTATAATCGATAGATTATTTATAATTGTTATCTGTCTCAAGGGTGACTTCTTTTAATTTACAGAATAGAACGCCACAGCCTTACTTTACAATGCTCTTATGATATATTATATTGTTAGGTTATATACCTTTAGTGATTGAAAACTAATAAACGAAAAGTTCGTTTATTCTGAATAAATTTTAGGTTAGCTATAAGAACCTTAACACATGAAATCTTACGTCAGAATATGTTAATTCCTCTAAATAACTTTAAAACAGTGTTGATTACTTATTGTATTATCGTTTCTTGCGTCAGTACACATGTGTATTATACTATACTGTTAATAGCTAAAATGTAAACAATGTAAGTATTTGCACCGTACTCCCTGGTGATTAATCGCAATGATTAATTATTAACACTTCTAACGATCTTATTCAATGATCGTGGTTACACTTCACTTAATTTCGCACATGAACGATTTTACTTCCTTCTTGATAAGCTACTGCTTTGGTTATGTATTGTACTTAACCTCGTTCTTTTACACGCACTTCTTGTAAAAGTTTCAGCAAACAGACTAGGTTTCAGCGCAACAATTACATTCAACACGTGGTCTTTGTGATATAGAAATTGGTTTTTATTTTCATTTTTTACATTCAAACGGTCGTTACCCCTATATATATATGTGGTGATTAGTAAATCACCCAACATTGAACATATATATAATCATTATTTGCACAAGATTACTTTACTTAATCTATCAAGGCGAACCAGTACTTCGCTTTCACGCTCTCATTCACTCTCTAAAAACCACCCTTAGATTAGATTTGAGCTCTTATTACGATCTGAATTTAATGTTTTAATACTGGGTACATAGTTGTTGATAGCTGTCTGGTCGACTTAGTTTCGAAAGTACTTATCTGGAGACGTTATTCCACATGTGGCGTCATTGTTCTTGTAGTTCACTTTTGTTTCAACACTCACTAAACTGTTAAAACTGTTAATTAATTTTGGTGATTAACTTGTATACGCGAAAAAATTTATTTAGCACTGTTTTATATGCCTTTTCACTTTTTGAAGGCCTAAATCGACTTTGTCCACGGACTTGGGTTAACACCCAGTTCGGCGTTTGGCTGTTGTTTGTAGACTGCTCTTCGTAGACTGGGCTAATGGCGATCGGTCAGCATATACTACAGGAGCTGGTCACGTGGTACCCCTCGCTTTCCGCTCCCCGTCTCATCTGTTGTTCATCGAATGTGCTAGACTTTTGTAAACGCCCAAATTGCGTTCCGTATTATAAAACACGTGTTCATTTTGTGATATTCTCATGACGTCAGTCGGATTGATAAAAATTTGTGCCCATATATGGTTAGGTTTATTTATTTTGTGATGGTAACGTCTACGTCACACTGGCTGATTCACACCATCCCAATTTCGAAAGTCATATGTTATTCAATATTACATAGATCGTATTGCTACGACAGCACAGAACAATCTACGCGTTTATCGAATGTGCCAGAAAGAACTCGACGTAAGCGTGTGGTGTATGTGCTACTAGATGCATTTTGCGAGAATTTTCTCGACTGTGCCGGCCTTCGCTCGGGCGCTCGGACTGTGTCAAGGCCGTACAATTACGTAGTTCGCGAGAGATAAGACGCAGTTTGGAAGCTTCTGGTGTGTGAGCGTAACTATAAATACATCGCGTCGCGGCCTTAGTTTTTCAGTTCAATGCGAGATTTTTGACTGTGCGGTTCGAGAGTATTAGTGCGATATATTTTACAGAGCGGTTCGGGTTATTACGGTGTACGTTCAAGTAGTTATTAGTGAAGTGTTGCGTTTATATTCGGACGGTATAATTGTAATACAGTTGAGTTTTAATATTAGTGGACATTTTATTGCGTATGAACAATTTCATTTGATTTGTTGTAGACACTGTGTTGTTAATTACGAACTGTTTTACTAAAACAATTAAAGGTGTGATTAGTGACTTAATTGGTGTCTTGTACTTATTTTGTTTCCACTGTACCTACGACGATCGAGTAGACCGTCGTAACAGTGGTGTCAGAAGTGGGATAGAACGGTTAACAGTGGAAATAGTGGATACTTTGTACAAGACGAGGTAATTCGTAATTAATCGAAAAACAATGGATGCCAGTCAGATGATGGAAAATTTCCAGGCGCTGTTGTTGCAGACAGAAGAACGATGACGACAGGATGCAGAGAAAGCGGAAGAGAGACAGAAAACCCTCCTGCTGGAAGCAGAGGAAAGACGCAGACAGGAGGCGGAAGAAACAGAAAGACGACAAAAAGAAGAACGAAGACAAGAAAGAGAAGAAGCAGAAAAACGACAGGATGAAAAACGTAAGCAAGAAGCGGATAAAACAGAAGCTCTCTTTGAAGTTATGCAGAAACAGTTGCAAGAACACAGTACCGCAGAATTGGGTATCCTACGAGGTGAGCTTAACAAACAAGTTACTAAAATATCGGAGGTACAAGAATCAATGACATTAAAAATAGCTGAAGTAGAAAAATCTGTCTTGACTGTTGAAGAATCGATGTCTACAAAAATATCTGTTATAGAAGAATCTGTTTCAAATAAAATATCTGCAGTAGAAAACTCAATGGCAAACATAAGAGAACAAATTAAAAGTGAAGTCGAACAGTGCATGAAGATTCAACCAAAACAAATTTCTGAACAGACTGTACCAGTGATCAAGACAGAAAGATACACAGAAAATAAGTTAACAGAGAAAGTCACTTTGCCTGCAGTAGGGACAGTTCATGTCAAAGCTCCAGCCTTTGACGGAAGCATTCACTGGGCAACGTACCTCCGCCAATTTGAAGCTGCTGCATGCGCAAATAATTGGACAGAAAAAGACAAGGCTGTTTCACTTGTTCTTGCATTAAAAGGACCCGCGGCAGAACTACTACAGAAAGTGCCACCTGACAGCCAGAACACCAATGCCGAAGTTGATAAAAGCTCTGGAATTACGGTATGGTGATAAACATTTGCGAGATGTGTACTGCACCCAGTTGAGAGCAAGGCGACAGCATTCCGGGGAAAGTCTTCAAGAGTTTGAAGCAAGTATCGACAGACTAATTAGACTGGCCTATCCTGAAGCGCCAGAAGATTTTCGAATGCGTTTTGCGATGCAGACATTTACTGCCGGTGTCCGAGATAACGAACTACAGCAAGTGTTACGAATGGCAAGACACCAGAACAGTGCGGACGCCCTGGTACATGCTTTGCAATTTGAGGCCGCCAAATCAGCGTCTGGTTGGACAAGTCATAAAGTGCGCGAGCTAAAAGATCGCGACGGCACAGACGATGAGGAAGAAGAACAAGGAACAGAGACTCGACGGTCGGCACCACAGAATAAAATAAGAAAGGATGGAAGACCGAAGTGTTATCGATGTGGGAAACCTGGACATCTACAACGAGATTGTCGGGTTAGAATTCAGCAGCAGGGAAACGAGCAATAGTCGGTGCAACGGGGCGTGTGCTGACTAACTGGAGGAACGAAGCCCCTAGAGAATACGCAATTTCTACGCTTCAGAAAAACACCGGGAGCTTGGTAGTTACCGGATTTGTTCAAGAAAGGCCAACTTCGATTACAGTTGACACAGGTGCAACAGTTTCTATTGTGCGCCCCGACGTGGTGAAAGATCTCAAGCCAATCTGGTGCTCTTGCAGCTTGCAAACAGCTACTGGACGGCCTGTAAAAGTGTATGGAAAAGTGGAGATACACCTACGCCTCGGTAGACTTGAGTTTAATCATCAAGTACTTGTTGCAGACATTGTGGATGAAGCAATTCTTGGTGTGGACGTTATGAACGCATACGGATTTATAGTCGACTTCAAAAACAATGTCTTGAGAATCGGAGGCGAAGAGGTAATGCTATCAACAATGACGACAGCAGAAAAATCGATGGACGTCATAAACCAAGTGGCCATAACTGTTCCGCCAAACTCCGAAAAGATCATCATGGTTAGAACTGCGGTAGATACTAGGGGCAATCAGTGCTCTATATTCGAACCCCAGGTAGTCAGCACACCGGGCATACTAATTGCCAGAAGTTTAGTAAAACCTGACGCAACCGGAAATGTACCTATCGGAGTGGCGAATATTTTGGATCAAGCTATCACTTTACAAAGCAATACGCTCCTAGGCAAATTGACTCCTGTGGCCTGGGTAGCCGGAATAACGCAACGAAGACCCAGTTCTTCGTATACTTCTAAATTACCAGAGAAACTGCAAGAATTATTGAACAGACCTTCTAACGACCTCTCAAGTGGTGAGGTAAAAGAACTCGGACAGTTTTTACACGAATTCAAAGATTGTTTTGCAGTTCGGGGACAATCACTGGGAAGAACCTCTCTTGTGCAACATCGCATCAATACCGGGGACACAACACCGATACGCCAACCTCCTCGAAGGCCTCCATTATCTAAACAAGAGGAGATGTCTCGGTTAGTACAGGACATGTTGACAGAGGGAGTAATTGATCCTTCGTCAAGTGCTTGGTCTTCCCCTGTAGTGCTGGTAGCGAAGAAGGGTGGTGGATTGCGTTTCTGCATAGACTACCGGAGGTTAAATGACGTTACAAAGAAAGACTGCTATCCATTACCTCGCGTTGACGATATACTCGACACGTTGTCCGGAGCACAGTGGTTTTCCACATTGGACCTGAAGAGTAGATATTGGCAAGTGGGTCTTCATCAAGAAGACAAGGAAAAGACCGCTTTCTTGACCCCAAGTGGCTTATTCCAATTTAACGTCATGCCATTTGGACTCTGTAATGCACCAGCAACATTTGAGAGATTGATGGACCTGATACTCCGAGGCCTGACGTGGAAAACTTGCCTTGTTTACTTAGACGATGTCATAGTGATCGGGAAGACTTTCGAAGATCATTTGGAAAACCTTAAGGAAGTTCTAACTAGAATTCACGGTGCACAACTGAAGCTGAGCCCGAAGAAGTGTTCTCTATTCCAGAAGGAAGTACAGTATTTGGGCCATCTGGTTTCGGCAGCGGGCGTTAGCATGGATCCTAATAAAGTAGACACCGTAAGAGACTGGCCAGTTCCGAAGAATAAACACGAAGTTCGGAGTTTCCTGGGGTTATGCTCATATTACCGACGTTTTGTGAAAGGCTTCGCTACTATTGCTAAACCACTACATGAACTAACGGAAAATAAACAAAACTTCCAATGGTCGAGAGAGTGTGAACAAGCATTTAGAACGTTGAAGATTGCATTATGTTCGCAGCCAATTCTCGCTTTTCCAGCTTCCGAAGGGAAGTACATCGTAGACACAGACGCAAGCAATACTGGTCTAGGAGCAGTTTTGTCTCAAGTGCAGAACGGTGAAGAACGAGTAATAGCGTATTACAGCAAGACGCTTTCTAAACCAGAGAGAAATTATTGTGTTACAAGAAGAGAGTTGTTGGCAATTGTCAGAGCTTTGGAGCACTTCCATAAATACCTCTATGGGAGAGAGTTTTCACTACGTACCGACCATGCTGCACTTGCATGGCTCTTGAGATTTAAAAATCCGGAAGGACAGTTGGCAAGGTGGCTCGAACGTCTGCAAGAGTACAACTTCAAGGTACAACATCGGCGGGGGCACTTGCACGGTAATGCAGATGGCTTATCACGAAGACCATGCCCGGAAGACTGCCGACATTGCCACAGAAAGGAAGAACAAAACTCAAGCGAACATGTTCAAGCCATCACAGTAGATTTCCTGGCTGATGGCTGGACAACACAAGACTGTCGACAAGAACAGATGACTGATGAAGACATTGGACCGATCTTGACAGCAAAAGAGGAAGGTCGCCGCCCGGATTGGCAAGATATCTGCCATGGTTCCGAAGTGCTGAAGGGCTACTGGGCACAATGGGAATCTCTCACCTTAGAAAACGGATTGCTGAAAAGGGCTTGGGAAAGTGCAGATGGACGAGACGTGGTCATGCAGTTGATAGTTCCCCGAAGTAAAGTGCAGTCTGTTTTGAAGGAAATGCATGATGGAACATCTGGAGGCCATCTTGGCGTTAACAAAACCCTTGATAAAATACGGAAGCGATTCTATTGGCTTCATCTTCGCCACGACGTAGAGGAATGGGTTCGGACGTGTGAAATATGTGCTGCAAGCAAGGGCCCACAAACCAGAAGCAGGGGAAAAATGAGACAGTATAACGTTGGACAACCTTTCGAGAGAATTGCCATAGACATTGCTGGACCAGTTACTGACGATGGAAACCGGTACATCATGGTTGTAGGTGACTACTTTACTAAGTGGGTGGAAGCCTACGCAATTCCAAATCAGGAGGTTACCACTGTGGCAAAGCAGTTAGTTCACAACTTCTGTTGCCGTTATGGAGCCCCTATGGAAATCCATACGGATCAAGGGAGAAATTTCGAATCAGGAGTGTTTAAAGAATTATGCCGTCTACTCGGAATTCGAAAGACCAGGACAACGCCTCTGCATCCTCAGTCGGACGGGATGGTTGAGAGATTCAACAGGACACTTGAGCAGCATCTTTCGAAAGTTGTTGACGAGAACCAAACAGACTGGGACCAACGTATACCACTATTCCTTATGGCGTATAGATCATCAGTACATGACACAACCGGCATGACTCCAGCAAAATTGGTGTTTGGGCGGGAGATTCGTCTTCCTGGGGACTTGATGTTTGGATCACTTGAGACTCAGTCCCAAGAGCCAAAGAACTATTCCTCGCAATTAGAAAACCAACTGCGAGAAATGAATAGTTTGGTAAGAGGATGGCTGAAGATTGCCAGTGATAAAATGAAAACTCGGTATGACATTCGCAGCAATAGTGTGGGTTTCCAAGAAGGAGATCAGGTCTGGTTGTTCAATCCAAAGCGCCGTCGTGGTCGCTCACCTAAGCTTCAGTCTAACTGGGAAGGACCCTACACTGTGAAAAAAAGAATTAACGATGTTGTTTATCGGATTCAACAGGAAGGACAGCGAAAGTTCAAGGTCGTCCACCTAGATCGCCTGGCTAAATACAAACTTAGAGACGCTTTGCCAGTTCGGAACGAACAGGCTTAAGGAGGGGGCAGTGCTACGACAGCACAGAACAATCTACGCGTTTATCGAATGTGCCAGAAAGAACTCGACGTAAGCGTGTGGTGTACGTGCTACTAGATGCATTTTGCGAGAATTTTCTCGACTGTGCCGGCCTTCGCTCGGGCGCTCGGACTGTGTCAAGGCCGTACAATTACGTAGTTCGCGAGAGATAAGACGCAGTTTGGAAGCTTCTGGTGTGTGAGCGTATACATCGCGTCGCGGCCTTAGTTTTTCAGTTCAATGCGAGATTTTTGACTGTGCGGTTCGAGAGTATTAGTGCGATATATTTTACAGAGCGGTTCGGGTTATTACGGTGTACATTCAAGTAGTTATTAGTGAAGTGTTGCGTTTATATTCGGACGGTATAATTGTAATACAGTTGAGGTTTAATATTAGTGGACATTTTATTGCGTATGAACAATTTCATTTGATTTGTTGTAGACACTGTGTTGTTAATTACGAACTGTTTTACTAAAACAATTAAAGGTGTGATTAGTGACTTAATTGGTGTCTTGTACTTATTTTGTTTCCACTGTACCTACGACGATCGAGTAGACCGTCGTAACAGTATTATTGCACAATATAAAATAATTTAGGTTACACTGCCATCATTTAGGTCTGGGGATGTGCACAGGGAAACAAAAATGAAAATATATAGGACTGTCATCAGACCGATGCTATGCTACGGATGTGAGGCATGGCCAATCACACAGAAAACAGTTGACATGGTATACACCTTTAAAGGAAAATCCTCAGACGCATTATAGGCCCAATACAAGAAAATGGCTCATGGAGACTGAGATACGACAACGAACCTATCAAATATATAAAGAGATACCAGTCTCAAAATTTATAAGAATACAAAGATTGCGTTGGGCCGGACATGTTACGAGAATGGAGGATGGCAGGAACCCCAAGAGGCCTTTGCTGGGTACATGGGAGGGAACGAGACCTAGAGGTAGACCGAGGAAGAGGTGGGAAGATGGCATTGCAGAGGACGCAAGAGACATGGGGATAAGAAACTGGAGGAGGGTTACAGTGGATAGAGTGGATTGGAGGCGGAGATTGATGGAGGCCAGGGCCCAACTTGGGCTGTAGCGCCATAGGAGGAGGAGGATAAAATAATTATACCCATTTTGTACTGTCACACTTTGAAACATTAGATCCTGAATACTATATCTTCAATGTGGCCACTGTTTTGATTCATACAGTCTTGAAGTTTAGATTTTATCATCATCATCATCATCTTCAAGGATTAAACCAAGATGATGGTCTCAAAAAGGCAAAGATTAGAGCTGGTCACTCCAGTGCTTCCTCAGATGTCCCACACCTCTCCATCCCCTCGGCTTATCTGTGTTTCTTCTATGATCATGGAGAGTATACCCTGTCATGTGCCTGAGAAATCTCATTTCAGCCGCCTGGATCCGACTAGCCTGGCCTTTCACTAAAGTCCAATTCTCAGACCCATAAAAAATTGTGGGAAGGGCCATCACCTTGTAGAATTTTAGACATATTCCTTTACTTGCTGACTTAAGGGTTCACCTAATGGCCCCGCACTTAAGGTTGAACTTTTGCAACGTATTCACATTGTCGTTGCTTGCGTTATAAGACACACTGTATCCCAGGTATTCAAAATTGCTAACTTTTCCAGGACAGTACCATCTATAACAATTTTTGCCTGTACAGAATCAGTTCCATGAAAAGTCATCACCTTGGCCTTAAGTGTGGATATTTGCAATCCAGAGTCTTTGCAGATTCGATTTAACAAATGTATACCCATCTGCAACCTGTTTTCCGAGTCCAACAGAATAGCCTGATCGTCCGCAAACAACAAAGTGTTAATTGTAGAGTGGCCAATCATAAAATGCTCTGGAAGACACATCTGCCAGTTTTGTATGACATCGTCAATATATAAATTAAAAAGAGAAGGTGATAATGGACACCCTTGTCATAATCCACAATTGATGAGGCCAACTCTAGGAGCTGTTCTCGGTATCCCTGCTTCAATTAAGATTTTATTCTCCACATAAAGACTCTGTTTAGCTCTAATTAGATGTTTTGGCATCCCTTTCCTTGCCATTATTGCCCATAGTTTGCTCCGATTCACTGTGTCAAATGCCTTCTCGAAGTCGATGAAAGCTGGGCAGCTAATACTCTCTATGCTTTTCAGTGAGCTGAGCTGTTGTAAGTATACAGTCTTGAGGTTAAGATTTTATTTTTCCCATAGTATGGCCATACAAATTGCCAGTTCTTGTGAATATTGTTTTGAGATTTCCATGTTTTGCAACAGTGGATCACTAAACGGCTTTTGGAAGTCTGATATTAAGACTTGGGACTATTTGTTTGCATTGACTGATGTTAATACAAACTCTCCACAATTACTGTTGGTAATAAATGTGTTAATTCCTTAACTGTTAGTAGAACAATTTAATAAAAAGCTGCCCTATTTTCCTTATTATTTGGTCTGTTTTCTTATAAAAGACATTTTTTAACAAATTTTTATCTAAGTTCTATAAACAAGATATCATTGGGTTACAGATTTTTGTGAAATTCAGAATAAAACTTTAAGTCAGGCGCCATTTTGAATGTAGTTAACATAAAATTTGTATTTGTTTAGTACGTATAAGAAACAGTGCACTTACTTTTATACCAAATTTCAACAACACATCTCATTCTGTTCAACAGTAATTAATTTTTTTCATAGTAGAACAGATGTCCAGTCGGAAGATGAAGCATTTTTCAATACATGTTAATTGGTAATTTTTCCTGCAGTTTGATGAGTAGAATCATTTCTTGAAGTTTGGCACCATTTTTTATGAACTCTCTATGTATTAATAACTTTGGATATAGATTAAGAAAAAAAAACTTGCACAATTTTAAAATTGTGTTTTCTTAAACTATGGTAAAGACATCTGTAGTATGTGTGTTTTTTTTGCAAGATTTTAACTGAAGTGTGTTGTACATTTTAGGAAGATCTGGAAGTAAAGGATATGGAAGAAATACTTGCAGACTTGAAGGCCGGCAAGAAACCAAAACCAGGACCAAGGTCAGACAAAAAAAGTGTTGTACAATAATTTAAGAAATATCATAGATAATCGCCACCACAGTTATTGGTTGGTTGGTATATGTTTTACAGTGGTGTGCTTGTGCAACCAACTTGTGTTGGTTGACAAGTCGATTTCTGTATGATCAAAATTACTCTAAAATCAGTTATGTTCCTAGTAATTAGTAAGTTGCATGATCAAATTTATAAAGCAGTTTATTATTATACTGTTTAGTGATTGTAATGTTTTTTAATAACATTTCTTACTTCTTGGGTCAGGCATCCAGCATCAGGTGATGCCGATGGCCCGATGTCCATAGTATACCGCAGCCGCCAGACCCCATAAAGCCTTGGTCCTGAGGACATCCTCCAGCTGATTTAGTATCATTTTAGACAATAGAACAAGCAACACGTTTAAAATATAATGTGCTATACAAGTTATGAAGATAATCTCAATTTGATAGATTGATAGACGAAACTTGGACAATTTGAAATGTAAAGATACATATAAATTTAAACAGTGAACTGAATCATAGTTAGGTTAATCATCCTTTGTAGTTTTTATTAATTTATTTAATCAATAAATAGTTTACCCCAGTTTCATGTGTGAATTTCTAAATTAAATCTTAGTCTGAAAGAAAATTTTAAACAGTTTTTAAATTAGTCCTTAAATCTGTTGTGAGATGCGATTAAAACAAAACATTATCAAAAGTTCTAACCTAGTATGCTAATATCTATAATAAGACAACTTATAATACCTACACAACTTAACTCTCTCTCTCTCTCTCTCTCTCTCTCTCTCTCTCTCTCTCTCTCTCTCTCTCTCTCTCTCTCTCTCTCTGTGTGTGTGTGTGTGTGTGTGTGTGTGTGTGTGTGTGTGTGTGTGTGTGTGTGTGTGTGTGTGTGTGTGTGTGTGTGTGTGTGTGTGTGTGTGTGTGTGTGTGTGTGTGTGTGTGTGTGTGTGTGTGTCAGCAAACTGAAATCAGCACTTTTTACTAAAGGATGCTCATTCCCTTCTTAACACACACAGAGTTGTCCTCTGCACCAATATTATGCCATCTGTTATATTTCAGTTTTTTCCACCCACAACTAACACTGTTTCTACTTTACGTTACTCATCTGTTTGGGATTTCTTTGTCACTCCATGATTCACCTTCGTACCATCAGCTGCCTCACATGTAAGCCAGCATCTTTATCTGCGAAGAACTCGCTTGCTTCTTGTGTGTTATGAGTGGCATTTTGTATTGCAATTTATTCTCACTCACAATTAAGACTCCCTGCTATTTTACATGACTTTGACACCATATTAAGTGGCCATAGCATGCAGGTCAGCCGCCAGCAGTTCCAGAGCGAAAGCCTACATGTTTGTTGTCTGCTTTGCTTATGGGATTGTAACTGTTTGACTTTTTACCATCTGTTGTGTCCCTGCATCTTTGTCCATGTCATCAATTATTTTTTTTTTTTTTTGTCCATTCACTGTGTGCATGCGAGACCAAATTCATGGAAACGCTGCCTATGAACTTAAAGCAGCATTCAATACATACACACTATCTGAAACACCTTTGCCCTTGCTCCATGTTACACATTCAAACTGAATTACATCTATTCTACTTGCAAAGATTTCACTTTCAAACATATTACAATACATTTACAACCCATAAAATAAAACATTTCATTAAAGAATTACACTTTCCTTAGAAATGTACAGTTGGAAAGCAGAAATGTACATAGCACAGAATACTAGCATAGAATACTCACACAGATTACAGTCAGTGTGAAAACAAACTCGTGTATTTATATGGCACCGTGCATAGTGAAGCAGATCACACATCGCATACCAGAAAATATCATCGCTGATCCTCTTCGGAAAGCAAAGAAGTTTGTTTTTTTACATCGCACATGGACTACTTCTGAGCTCAGATTGGTTGCTTCAAGGACATTTCCCACACGCATCTTCATTCAGTCTACAATTCCCAGTAAAGTGTAAACAGTTCGGTTCTCTAATTTGCTGTAAAATGTGCTTACAGCAGCATGCACAGAATTCGACACTGTTCACTATTCTCATGTATCAGATATTATATCAGATATTTCACTCGGTATGACACCTCATACATGTGCGATATGCTATGTGATATTATCTATGCAAAGCTCCTATGCTAGTATTCTGCGCTATGCACGTACCCATACTGTTCAATGCTTTACACCTCAAGTCATCTACTCTTATTGTTCTGATGTTGTACAAAGCATTGTCTGTTCATCTTTTTCTTGACCTCACACTTGTTTAATGGGCATATGGTTTGCAAATGCACAACACAGTTGATTCTCCTATTGTCATTCCAAATGGTATTCTGTTTGTTTCATGATTTTCAGTTGTGAAGATTAAGTCAATCGTTGTTTCGGCATGGAACAACGTTCTGTCTGGCCATATGAACAATTGATAAATCACTTTGTTGGTGTTGCAGGAGTGGAAGGTTTGCGTCGGAGCCTGCTGGTAAACTGACATCACTGACTGGTGAACCTCCCGGCCCAGGTTTCCGTCTCCGCTCTGATCTATAGTCTGCTCAGCAGCTAAACTTTGAGTAATTAACTGTAACTATAATATACTGTATATACAAATAAAAACTGTTGATTTGCCTATGTTGAAGTTTGATTTAACTTGGAAACCGATCCAGGAACTATTGAAGCTTGATTGGGCATGTAAGGTTTAGCAGTATTCCTGTGTTCCGTACCTATAATGAAGAAAATATTATTGCTATGTGATATTGTAATTAAATTTTATTTATAATAACTATTATTATTGTAAAGGAATATATCTAACATGTTTTAATGGTTGTGTATTCAATTGTAAATATTCTGATTATCTGTTTTGTTTATTTATTTACCTTCCTGCTGCTGTGAGCAGATGTACTCACAAAATTTTTATATAGTCCCCAATTTATAGACAAGTTAATATGTGTGTGCTTTTTAAAATATAAATAACGTGAAACTAGTTTGTTCACCATTCCTGTATCTCACTGAATACACATCATGCAGAGGTCAACAGTTTATCACTGTTAATGACTCATTTCACACAAGGTGTTGAAGCCTGTAGACACAGTAAATAGTGAACAATACATACACTTCACTGAGTTTTAGTTTAAAACAGAATTAACACTGTTGCACACCACTATAGAAAAATTATTACGAATTGGATTAATTTTTCCATAGTGGTGTGCAACAGTGTTAATTCTCTTTGTGATTGTAACCACTAACACAACATTCTTAATTAAATTTTACTTTAAAAGTTCTTACAGTATCTTTTTTTTACAATGACTTGGTTTATTGTGTCTATCACACCTTTCGTTGTGATATATACATCTATATATCATTATATATTCCCGCCGGGGCCATCTGATTTAGATACGACCATTCCCCCTTGCAAGGCAATGGCGAACTAGTGAGAGGTATCCTGCCTAGTATAAACCCTCCCCAACTATGCCGTTCAGATCCAGCATTAAACTGTAGGTCCCATATACCTGTGAGAGACTCCATAACACATGCACTACGGGTATATGCGGGGAGGGGACGGACCAGTCGAAAGACTGACAACTCTCCAATCAAATTAATATCATTATCTAATGTACATTATATTCATCTATACATAATTGTTTCTCCATCAACAAACGTATGTTTTGGTGAATGTAATGCATTTGTGTATGTTAGGATTCAAGAAAAAAACATAGTAACATATAGTGATTAGTTCACACATTGTAATTTGACCGTATATGCAACTTCCATTAACATACTTTTGCCTTTGTAAAATGTTTATTTGTACTGTGTTTGGGCGTGTACTCAACTACAGATACACTGTACATACATTAGATTGTGTGTAGATGGGTAAAATATTATATTATAAACTGTTATGTATATTTTTATGGTTAATCACATGTCATTAGTGTTTTTGTTTTATGACTATTGATTCTGAGTTATTTTACTTTACTGAGCAACTATAGTGATGTAAGGTTTCACTTATGTGAAGTTTTTGGTAATTGAGCAAGTAACCCCTAATAAAGTCACATCCACACTGTACTTTTGAACAAATATTGATGTAGAGCTGTCTAAGCCATTTTAAATATTTTGGAGTGAATTCTGAAAACAGTTGAGTGCTGTGTGTTTGTGTGTGTGTGTGTGTGCGTGTGTGTACTTACAACAGTAAATACAGGTTATTGGCTGCTAAAGAAATAAGCCTGAAAACTACGAAAAGATTTTAAAGAACGTGTGTAGCAGTGAGATCTCTGGACAATAGGCACACAAGAAAAGGAGAGACTTATGCCCTATTTCACAAACGTCTGTTAATTTTCTTCCTAATGGACTGTTTGTTAACTGGTGATATAATTTTTAATGGCCATTATCTTGACAGCTGTTTCATCAACAGACAGTAAACACTAGTTAACACGACTATGCTGTCATGATAATTGTCGATTTTGCTTCAGATTGGTGGAAAATTTTAAGTAACTTTATGATTAAAGTAAACAACAAAAATTGTTATACATATCTTTATGATTTTGTTTGCTGTTTTTGTTCTGATAATTCTTTTTCTTGATTTTGTACCATGTTCGTTACATGTATGTATCTTTATAGTTTTATTTAATGTTTGTTTTTTTTAGTTGTGTTTACTTTATAAGTCATAAGAAATCATGTTAAAATAAAACCGTCTGGTGAATTGCATCACTTTTTCGTTGTTTCCTACTTTTTAAGAGCATTTTATTTTTTTCCTTTTTGTAGTTTCTATTTCTTTTATTCCAGTTTTTGTTCCTGTAACTAATGAGGATATTCCAGTTTAACCTCAGTTCCTCAAGAATTTGACAGTAATTTTTTTGTGAAAGCCTATAGCATTCTATAAATTTTGATTCACCCAAATTGTCTCTAATTTCTGTTACAAGTGACTTTTATTGTTTCATGTGTAGTGATTTTTGAGGTCACACATAAGAAACCAGACATTTATCCCAAAACCATTACTTCTGGGGAGATATGGGATGTTGCCCAATAAATTTTAAAAAATAATCTTCCACAGCCTCATTGAGAGAAAATTATTATAATTTTTGTGGTACACATAATTTTACATTAAAAATAATGTTAATCATACTTTAAGAACAGTCAGAATCAATATTTCAAATGTGACTGCAAATCAAAACTTATTAAATGTACTAATGAAACATAACAAAAATTATAATGCAAGTCTGTGATAAAAGAGTACACACTTTGACCTGTTCCTGAAAGTATTCACTACAGTTTATTATTCACAAGATCTTGCACATGGGAATAACAAGACTAATGCTGTACCATTTTTCTGTCTCTCTTACACACACACACACACACAAACTTCTCACTAACCTCCACAATATTAGACTCTCTTAATCAGGGGTGCCCATCCCCCCCCAAGGCCCAATGCGCAAATCCCCCCCAAAAGTCTCAGCACTCCCCCACAATTGAAAAGTTCCCCCCCTCAACTGCCCGACGGTCTACAAGCTTAGCACATGCACACATTTTTACATTCACTATTTATTATTCACGTACCCTCTGACTCATTGACAGGATGTTGCTGCAGGCTGCCAGGGTCAGTTTTCCAAATTCCAAAACAAAATTTACTACTAGTTGTACTGGTAGAGACATTTATGATCCCAGTTCGTTAAAACAGTCATAAATATATGCAATTGCTTTAGTTTTTTACTAATAGCGTAGTTTGTTGCATAAACACGGTAAAAATTTCCATCATTGTTGGATTTAAAATGTTATTCTTGAAAAAAATCCCCCCAAAAATCCTTAAAATACTCCCAAAAAATCCCCCCCAAAAATCCTTAAAATACACCCGAAAAATCCCCCCCAAAAATTCTCAATGCGCAACTTGCGCTATGATCCCCCCCTGTGGGCACCCCTGCTCTTAATATTGTGTTATACATAAGAACAGTATAGTATATACATTCACCGACAAATATTGTTTGGAATGCAGTTAACACATGTGCAACAAGTTTCATGTTATTTTACCACACCAAGCCGTGTAACCGCTCACAAATCAAGTATAGTATTTTACTAGTAACAATGTTTCTTCTATTCATTGCATTTATCAAAATTTGGCTTCAAACAACAATGAGGTCTGAGAAAAAGGTTGATTAGTTTCTTTTGCAGGAAGGTTTTTTGGTGGCTGGTTTGGGGAAACCAGCGAATATTGTACTTGGCCGCTAACCTACAGACCTCAGGTGCACTGTAAACCAAGGTGAGTGTTTTAGCCTTCAGATTGACAGCCTGTGGATATGAGAACCTGGGATAATATCCTTTGGTAGTCATGGGCAGCTGTAGTGTATTCCTGGCCATGGCTGCTTCTGAACAGCTTACTTAGACAGTCTACCCTGCATTTCCTAAGTTATTTTAATGGTATAAAGAGCATAAAGTTATTATTAGAATTTAAATATAACTATTTCATTACCGACTCGGAACACAAAGTTTTTATTAAAAACCTGTACACAAACATCCCCATCTCTGAAACAATCACCATCCTACAAAACAAACTCAAACAGAACAACACACCAGACGAACTTGTCAACGAAATAACAGAAACTCTGAACATTATCACAAAACAAAACTACTTTACTTATAACAATAAATATTACACACAGAATGATGGGCTCCCCCATATCCAGGATTCTAGCAGAAGTCTTCCTCCAACACTTAGAAAAAACAAAAATACTCACAAACAATGACAGACACAAAATACTATATTGGCACAGATACGTTGATGACACTCTAATACTATACAGGGGAAACAAAAGACAGTGTGAACAGTTACTAACGCACATAAACAAAATACATAAAAACATAACCTTTACTGCCGAATACGAACACAACAATACCATAAACTTCTTAGACCTCTCCATCACAAAACTTGAACACAGGCACAAATTCAGTGTATACAGAAAACCGACTACAACTGACACGCTAATACACAACTCCTCCAATAACCCAATACAACACAAACTAGCTGCCTTCAGAACCGTGATGCATAGACTTAACAACATCCCCCTAGATGAAAAAGACGAACTAAACACGATAAAATATCTAGCAGAATCTAACGGATACGACAGAACAATAGTCAATAAACTCCTACAAAAAAAAAAAAAAAAAAAAAAAAAAAAAAAAAAAAAAAAACGGACAGAAAACAACAAACTCATAACACTAACATACATCAACAAAGAAACTGAAAAAATAGCCCACAAATTCAAAAAAGCAGGATACAGAATCGCTTACAAAACTACTAACAAAACAGAACACACACAAAACAAATTCGATGTACCCGGTGTTTACAAACTAAATTGCAACAAATTCTACATAGGCCAGACAGGACGTAACTTCAAACAGAGATATATTGAACACACAAAGGCACTCCACTCCACTACAGAATCCACCTTTGCAAACCACACATACAAAAACATTGACAATAACATGAACATTCTACACGTACACACAAAAGACCGAAAACTAAACACTCTAGAACAATTGGAAATATACAAACACACGAAAACAAATAAAAACGACATCCTAAACGAATAGACACAATTCAAATCACGCATTATTCGAAGATATTACACTCCACACACACAACATCGATCTTTCGAAAATCGATTCCGTCGCCAACAACAAGACGGAAAGTGCTACCAGCAACAACCTCTGAAGAAGCTTTTTAAAAGTGAAAACCGGTTCAGGTTATAAGGTAAAACTTACGTTTTTACCCATAAAAAGTTTTGTGTTCCGAGTCGTAGTGAAATAATTATATTTAATAAAGTTGTGTTAGTGCTTATAATCACAAACAGAAATAACACTTACACATCACGATAGGACAATTTTTTCTGATTACCACTTTCAGGCTTCACAGCTCATCAGATCGGAAAAATATGACAATTCAGAAATATCGCATGGATTGATGATAACATTTGGATAGAATGGAGGATAAACGACTACCTAAAGTAGCATGTAGGTATAGACCATGTGGAACTAGGGATGTAGGAATATCGAGAACAAGATGGCGAGACATACTGTGAAGATGGAACAGACAATGGGCCTACTCCGTTAAGTGAGGAAGAAAAAGACCGACTGTCAGTAGAATTGTTCTCTGAGAGTACAAAAACTTAGACTCCTAGCGCTGTTAACAACGACAATACTGTTGGATCTTTTTCGTTAAGCGTCTCCCACTTGGATTCCGTGCAACCGTGATGTACCAGTATCCATTTTCGGTTCATCCATGTCGTTTCGTTGTGCTAACGAAATTTCACAAGAGATTACTAGCGCTGTCATCTTTAAAAATTAATTGAAAATAAAATGTTTCTCAGCAATTATTTACCATTAAAAGTTATTTAAAACGTACCTCAAATCATTCGAAAAAGGAGAAAATATGCCACTATGTAAAGACCCTAAGAACATCGTGGTTACAAGCGACAGACTTTTGTACTCCTTTGAAGTAGTAGATATAATAGAGGGTATCCCCACGGCATATTAAGCACCTTAAAAAGCTCGTATACCTATCGATTAGATGGTGGATTAAATATGTGTAGGCCTATTATTAATCTTTTTAAGAAACAAAAAAGTTAAATGAATAATCTTTAATGCTGTTTGACAATAGCCTGCGAGATGCCTACTATTGCAAAATAATTTCATTTTACTGAAAACTAAAAGAGAATGAAGAAAATATTGAAGATGTTCTGTAGTTAACTGGTTTAGTAATCTGTCGATTATCACTGCACCAGTGGAGCAGAATTATTTTCTAAAAAAAAATGCTAATTAAAATAAATACGTAGAAAATTTATTAAACCTGAAAACGTGAGGTATTATTTTTGAAACAGTTTCGAAAAGTATAGTTTTTTCCAGTTACCATGAATTCATGTATAATGTTGATATAATGATAGTGTACATTATACACTCTTAGCATATATATTAATCTACATTGTTATATAAAATTTAAAACAACACTGCAACGCCAAAAGAAAAAATAGGACCTCCTCGATTAAATTCCTTTTTCTCTCTTGGAAACTATATTAAACTACTGCACAGTACTTTTCTTCGTCTAATCGTACTCTTATATCTGTAATTTAAATAGTCCAGGTACGGTACGTCAGGTTTTTCTCATATTTTTACTGCAAGAACTGGCACCACTGCTCGTTTGTAACAGTAGTAACGTAACAATTAAGCAGGTTTGTTTGTTTACGTTGAGTTAGGTGGGATAACGAGTAATTGCCGCGTCCCTGAATTTGTACTTCGACAATCGTTATGGCGCGTACGTCAGCAAAAGCAAAAAAACAACGGCAGGAGGCTACCAGAAACAGAGATAAAGTGGACGAGCCTGCGGAATCACTACCTTCAGATAATCAAGAAAATATCGAAAATGGCGCACAAAAAGAGAAACCCGGCCGCAAGACGTCCAGTAAAACTGAACAGGAAGAGGAACAAGAATATAACAACGATAACGAGGTAAACGGAGGTGTCAGAATCGACCGGTGTTATCAATTAGAATCGTAGCGTTTCTAACGTCATTGTTGCAGTTCGTTACTCAATTGCGTCTTTTGTAATACAGAATTCAAATTGAGGCTCGTGCTTTTGACAATACTGCTATCACTGTAAAAAGTAGACTGACTATGCATCGAACATACAGCACTTTTGAAATCCGAATTACAATAATTCAAAATGACAAGTAAAAAATGCTTTTAATAAGTTTACACAAGGTGTTTAACAATCTAGTCATTTCAACAACTTAAGTTAAACATTACAGAGTTCTGTAATATTTAAAAACGGTAATGTGTCAATAATGCGAGTTTTATAGTTACAGTAATGGTCTTGTATTTTGATAAACAAAAGAAACCACGCCTTCTTACAAATGATGAGTTGTGAGAGGGAGAATGAATTAAACAGGTGGAAGAGGGGGTTCTATAAACAAATTACAATAACGACGTAATAATAAACAAGACAACAGTGTAGACCTGTAACATGGAATCCGAAAAATGAAACGAGAAACATTTCAGTTATCAGAATAATAAAATGCATGCAATATTTTTTCACAAAAATTTCGTTTCTAGGTAACACTGAAATTTTTAATGTGGTATAGCCTTTCTGTTGTCATAATAATATATGAAACGTGAAGAATAATGAGAAATAGTGTTAGTATTTATGTTTATGCAGTCTGTTGCAGGCATGGTTGATTTTTTTTAAAGTATGATTCAAAATTTATTTTCTCAGTGTGTTAAAAAAGAAATTTAGAATAACGTGGTGTTAATATTTCATATAGGCTTACATAGTATTAATGTAGCTACGGTAGAAAGTAGGTTTTAGGTCATGCCTATGTATAGTTGTAATCATACCTAGTACAGATGTGTAGTAAACAGTTAATGATGTATTAACTTGTGTGCTACCTAACCCACGTTATATGTAAATTACATAATTAATGTAATTTTTTTATACAAGTGCTTTCTGCTGAATTTGGTCTGTTGACTTATTTAGCATAAAAATAGTTAAACTATAATTGAATTTATTTAGTTATACATTTCATTTGCTTTACTTTTTGTAGTCACATATATTTTTTCAGGAGGCCAATCAAGCCTAGAGTATGGAATCAAATGGAGCCTTGTCTCTAATAGGCCATCACATGGCAAAATAACTGTCAATGTGATGTTAAGCATTTCCATGGTGTTTTTTAAAATGCTGTGTAGCAGATCTCCATGAGCGTTCGTTGGTCTGTGAAATTATGAGTGGGTGGGTCAATGAAATTATGTCTGTGGAAAAAAAAACATCTTTCTCGATGTCGTTGGTTTTGTAGGAACACCAAGAGTCCAAAAATGTTGTTGAATTCTGTTCTGCTTGTTCTTTTATTGTGTCCAGCAGTTAGGGATTGGTCTCATGACACACTCCATTGAAAACTCTCTGTCGTGGCTACACATGGCCTGTGCAGTTCTTCCTCTTCAACAGTTCTATTGACACCATATATTTTCCTGTTTCCATGTTGTTTCGCGAATGCTGTGGATACTTTGTGGAGGTGAACATTCAGGATGATCACACTATCATTAGACATTTCTAACTTGTGTTTACACCATGGTCATTTAGGTTGTTAAATCATGTGGTCACGAACAATGGTTCTATATAGTGGACACTGCACATTGGACAGTATAGTCAATATCTACATCAAACCTGCTTATCTAATCACATGCCAGTAATGTAATCCATGTATAATCAAAGTTGTATTGACGGTGTTTAAAGTAAAGGTATTTTAAACATTCATAAATATGTATGCATGTATGAAACTAAGAAAATGTATAAGAATATTGTCAGTTTTTAAGTAAGGTGGTGCGTGTATAATAGTCGAATATCTTATTTAAAATAATTGTAACATTCATTACTGGTTAATTGCTTAATTTAATTGAAATTCTTTTGTAAATAACATGTTGGTAATATTTGTGAGTATACAGTATACTGTTTCCAATACAATGGTGCATAAAATACCTAGCAGAATCCTTTGGATACTACAGAACAATAGTCAGTAAACTCCTACACAGAACAAACAACAGACAAAGACAGAAAACAGCAAATTCATAATAAACTCGTACACAAAACAAACAACAGACAAAGACAGAAAACAACAAATCCATAACACTAACATACATCAATAACCACTCTGAAAAAATAGCCTACAAATTCAAAAAAGCAGGATACAGAATCGCATACAAAACTACAAACAAAACACAACACAGTATCAAAACACACACACAAAGCACAAAACAAATTTGATCTACCCGGTGTTTACAAACTAAATTGGTCAAATTGCAACAAATTCTACATAGGCCAGACAGGACGTAGCTTCAAACAGAGATACATTGAACACACAAAGGCACTCAACTCCACTACAGAATCCACCTTTGCAAACCACCTCATTGAAGCAAACCACACATACAAAAACATCGACAATAACATGAACATTCTACACGTACACACAAAAGGCCGAAAACTAGACATTCTTGAACAATTGAAAATATACAAACACATAAAAACGACATCTTAAACGAACAGACACAATTCAAATCACACATATTATTCGAACGTATCACACCCCACACACACAACATCGATTCTTCAAATGTTGACACCATCGCCAAGAACAAGACAGACAGTGCTCCCAGTAGCAGCCTCTGACGAAGCTTATAATAACCGAAAACTGGTTCAGGCTATAAGGTAAAACTTTTACGTTTTTACCAATAAAAAAAACTTTGTGTTCCGAGTCTGTAGTGGTATAATTATATTTAGTTAATCAACGGACACGTCATGGACAACGAAATCCAAGGACAATGGTACATGTATCAGTAGTTATTGCTGATGGTGGTGTACATTTGTTGTGGACTCTACTTATGCCCATTTTGTGTTCTTAATGTTTTTTTTTTTCTGAAATTCAGACATGACAAAAGCTAATCTTTTGTAGTTACATCAAGGTTTACACATTTTTTATTACATGATAAGCAATATATTACTCTTACATAATAGCGGATGTATTTTATGATTTGCTGTTTATAACCATGACCTTCATTTAGGAACAGTATAATGGCTGACACTCATAGTCTCTCTCTCTCTCTCTCTTTTATTTTTTGACCAATAAATATGTAAAAACTTCCCTTTGCAAGCTTTTCTGTTGTACAAAATAAATTCTAATAATTAATCTGTTTAACAAAAATACTTAATAAGCAATTCATTTTAATGCATGGGAGTAAATAAAGAATTAATTTTCCCCCAGTAAAACTCCATTCATTTATTTCTAATTCTAAACTTAAGTATGTAAAATCTAAAGTTTCATTCCTTGGCAATGTAAAGTCTTGCTTTATCATAATACTAACAGTACACTACACTCAATTTTTCTGTCATGAAGTTTTTCTTCCTCTTTGATTAAGGATATCATAACATGGTGGTAGAATCTCTTCTTCAATGTTTAGTTTATCATCGTTATTGCAATGTCATCAATACTAGAACCTTTATGAATGTCATTGTTGCAAGTGTTTACTACTTATAGTAAGGTCCAAGGGTGCAGAAAATGTTCGGACCCCTGAAATTTCTCCCAAACGCAATTTTCTCGGTAGGAAATTTCCCCAAAACTAAAGCGGGGGTTTATTATGTTTTACCTATTGTATGTGATGAATGATAAAAAAGAAGTTTTAGAAGAAGGACATAAATTCATAGACCCAGTCATAAATTATAAGATAATCAAAGTGATGAGTAAAGAAAGAGAAAGGAAATTAAAGGAAGAAGTGGAAATATTAAAAATAAGAAATAAAGATGAAAAACGACTAATGAATATAAAAACCACATTTGAAAATTAAGAAATATTTAGCAGCTTATTAGACAACAAAAAAGAGTAAGTTAATGTTAATTGTAACGGCTACAATATTGGTAATGTAAGACAACCCACTATGGGTGGAGCTAAGTAAGACGTTACTTCATCAGGGGGCGGGGCTAGATAGGTCCGGTAAAACGGTATATAAGAAGTGAACGGTTTCATATTTCTCTGTTGGTAAATGACCTGAAGATGGCTTGACTGCCGAAAGCGCTCGTCAATACCAAAGACAACATAGTGGTTTGTATAAAATTACTAGTAGAAAAAAAGAAGTAATACAAATTCTATGAGTCATTGCTCGCGAGGAATGATAATGTTATCTTTGTTCTTATTAGAATGAATGTTTCTTTTCAAAACTTATTTTAAAGATTAATTATTCTAGTCAATAATTGTAAAAATGATGTGAATACAACATCAGTTCATATTTTTGTCGTGATTTCTATTTTTTGTCACTGATAAAAATTTCCCTGGGCAACCCAAATTTCCCCTGAACCACGTTAGTGCGTTCGGACATATTCTATACCCCTGGTAACCGCTTACTATGAAGTTACAACATAGTGGAACAGCTACTTTTTTAAAAATGTGAAATCGTTTGGCTTACCCCAAAGCTGCATGTGAAAACTCCAGACTGGTTTTAATAGCTGATGGTATATATCATTACTTTATTGAGAGTTGACTTTTCCTTGGCATGAGACAATACAGTGGAAGACATAACATGTCTTATGCCCTGTTTCTTATCTTATTGTGGTGTCATCTTCATGTAATTAGACATTTTTCTGTTATAACTTTTATTTAATATCCAAGGTCATATTAAAGAGAACAGAGAGAGATGGATTGCTCATCTGAATAGGATGCCAGATTGCAGGTTGCCTAAGGAAGTTTGACAGTACAAGCCTGTTGGAGAACGAAGTATAGAAACACCTAGGAAGTATTGGTGAAGTAGATGTGTTTCCTTTCGGACCAGAACAGGCGATTCACATAGTCCCTGATAGAAGAAGAAGGAGAAAACTCATTAAATATGCTAAATGTTTCTTTTCTGATATGGTAAGAAAATACTACATTACCTCGAAGGCCAAAATCGAGCAAATTTTGAACAATTTTCAATCAATTTTGTGGTACCATTTGACTTCAGAAACATGTTACAGTTATGAGTTCTGTGTTTGACATTTTCTCATTAGACTGATATTAATACCTGTTGTAGATTTTGAGCGATTGTTTCCATATTTTGTCTTATAGTAAATTTTTAGATGAAAATTTGTTTTCCTAAACAAACGTAAGAAAACCATTGTAATATTAAAAATGCATGTTACCACACTATATTCAGAACTAATACCTCAATAAATAGGGCTTAGTATACAAGCTGTTGTGCTGTTTGCGTATGTTTCTTGTTGTTATGCTATATATAAGGTAACCTGTTCATTAGCAGATTAAATGAAAAGTGCATGCATGTGTTGGAGCAGTTTTTTTCTCTCGAATGGTATAATAGTATATTATTTCATATCTCTCTCATTTAATTATTTCATAGAATCGCTACGATATTTCTTATTCACTACTGTCAGTTTTGTAATTTGCCTCAATAACATCCTTACTCACAATTTCAGACAAGTCTGATGATTCATTTGATGAAAGCTCTAAAATACTTTCCTCTGTTGGTATTTTTCCATCATAAAAAACCACTAAGCTATGGTCCAGGTTTATATATTTATTCCAACTAGAGTGTTTCAAAAATTAAGAATAATTATACAACAGACATGCAACACAACACCAACAATCAAATATAAATAAAACTGGAAGGAGGCTCAAATCAACCCGTCATCTTCCCACACATGCCATCTTGAGTACATTGGTTGCAAAGAGGTTTGACAAAACTTAGATAGAACATAGTTTAAAATGCTACTAATGATAGATGGCAGCATGCATAAAACTGAGAATTAAACTAAATTATCATTTTGAGTTGCTTCCATGGCGGTAAACTTGAAAGTGTAAGGTATTGCTGTGGGAGTTCACACAGGGAGCAGAAACATCTTTTATGATGGTCTAACTGGTACAGTGGAAACAAAATTACAGATACCAATGAAGTCACTAGTCACCAGCTTTAATTAATCACAAATAACAGATTGTAATCAACAAGTTACTCAACAAGATTGTACTCATACAACAATTCAAATTAAATGTGTCCACATGTAATAATAATGTCTACTAATAGAGTCCCACACAATAACCACTTCTGTCGCACTCAGTAAATTGCCCGACAAACTGAACTGACCATCGCTGGATGCTTTTATTTATACCCCGCTGAGATGCCAGAATAATCTGTCACTTTTTAGATGATGTGTTAAACAACTGCCTATTACAGGTGCTCTCAAATCCACTAGAAACTGGCAATGTCCGACCTTTAACACAGTGCGCTGACTGGTGCGGTCTGGAATAGACTCGATTGTTGACGCATGATAAGTGTCATGTAATTGTCTTTCATCTCAAAGCAGCAATATGTACGCACACAAACATTACAGCTGTGTTCTACTGGTATAGCCGAGAAACATGAAGAACGGCATTCTGCATTATATGAGAACGTTCCATGTTGTGTAACTGTGTGTGTGTGTGTGTGTGTGTGTGTGTGTGTGTGTGCACCAGTTAATAGGTTAATAATGATGAGTTTTTGATTTACTTGTTCAGGAGTTTTAACAAGAATAGAAAAATCTTGTAAGAATTGAGAAATTATGTAATTGTGTCTGTTTCAGAGTGATGCGTCTGAGTCAGAGAAAAGGGGAAAGAAGAGAGGTAAGGTTGAAAATGCAAAGCGTAAAGACAGAAAGATGAAAAGAGATAAATCTGAATCAGATGACGAAGAAGACGAGACGTCTAAACTTGATGTTGAAGTAAGTGTAGTTTTTGTCATGATTTCTTCCTCTTTGGCAAGTGAGCTGTGGCCTCTGACACCAGTCTTTCCAATGTCTCCTGTCCATTGCCATCTCACCGTAACCCCTCACATCCATTCTTCTGAGGTCCTCCAGCACATCATCCAACCGTCTTAGCCTAGGTTGACCCATCTTCCTGCTTTTATACACCTGTACCCTCAGTATTTTCTTTGGCATATGCTGATCAACCATCCCTTCTGAGTGACCTAGCCATTGTTTTTGTTGTGGTTTTGTGAATCTTACACAGTGTCATCATGCTTCAGTAGGTCATTGTATCTCCTGGTTATTTCTTACTTTCAATTCACCATCTTCACTGGTTATTTCTTACTCTCCATTCACCATCTTGAGACCTTCTCAGTGTTTTTTGTTCCATTTTTGCTAATGTTGAGAATTTTGCTAAGGTAGGCAAAAGAAAACATCATAATAGGAAGGAAAAAAGTTACATCCCATGAGATCAGGTGAGTATGGTGGATTTCCGTTGCGGAGATCCCATGCTTTGTCAAAAACATGTCTTGACAGATACCGCATTGTATGCTAACACTTCTTAGTGAAAGTAAAGAACTCATGAGTCATTCTTCCAAATTTCATGTATTCTCACCTGTTCATGAAGAATTATCAAGGTCTCATTAACCTCATTGTAGTAGTTCTGATAAACGGTTTGATTTTCAAGCACGCAATCAATGTCAATAATTCCTGGCTTATAAAAAAAATCTTCATTGATTTGATTTTGGATTTGTTCATTTGTGTTTTTTAAACCTCTCATAACTTAAGTATATGATAGACAATCATCGCCATAAATTTCCTTTTGTTTCTGCAGCGAATTTTCCAAGTTGTATAAGAAATACGTAGTGACTTGTTGATCCTCATGTCAGCACTTCATATTATTCTGACAGAGTTCAGATACATGCTACTGCCAGTCTGTTGGTTTAATGTACAAGGTTTGATCAATAAGTTCATGCAGTTCATGCAGTTTCCACTGCCGCAAGTGTCCGATTAAAGTACTGTGTTTTGTGATGTTCGTACACATGTTAGTAACAGTTGTAGAAAATTTTAGCCCATTGGATGCATAGTTTAGATTTTATCGCTAATTGAGTAAGTCATCCTTAGGTGTATTAGGTGATCTTTTGTCATTCTACTATGCAAGATTGAAGAAAATGGATTAAATTTTGTGTAAACCGTGAGATGAATTGCTCTGTCCTGGTAAACGTGTTCTTTCAGAAGGCTTCTGGCGAAACAGCTGTATGTAAACAAGCGGTTTACAAAGACTTATGTAAATGAGTTGAAGATCGTGGTTGTCAGATGAAGATTACGTTTTTATGTTCCACAAAATTTCATCACTAGGCGCAGTGGTAAATAAAAAGTACTATTTGGACATTTTACGCCAATTGTATGAAGCTGGTCATAGAAAACAGCCAGATTTATGGAAGAATATTTAATGAAAATTGCAGCCCAATAATGTGCCGAGACGCACGTCATTTCTTGTTAAGAATTTTACCAAGCTAGGCAAAAGAAAACATCATAGTGACGACACAGCAACTGCCGTATTCACCAGATATGTCCCAACGCATTCTTTCCTCCTCCCAATAACCAATAGTGATAATTTCCATGAAAAGACAATGTTTTGGAATTATTGAAGACGTAAAACGAATATCGCTAAGCGAGCTCAAGGCTGTACCAAGAAGTGCATGCTTGAAGTATTTTGAAGACTACAAAACGGGTGGTTTAATCGTGTTACATTAGACTGAGACTACTTTGAAGGGGGCAGTATAAGTGTAGAAGGCGTAATTTTAAAAATTAACAAGAACTGCATGAACTTTTGATCAAACTTTGTATATAGAGGGGAGAGTATAGGACAATAACCGATGTTTTTCATAATTTCCAGTGTTACAAAACGTTTAGATAAGATGTACTTATTGTCTTGTTAAAAATGAATCCTCCCCCCACCATTCTGTCTTTGCCATTTTGTTATAAGTAAGTTAATAAAGCATTATTTTATTTTATTTTTTTATTTGATGTTCTGGGGGTCTTGAAATATTAGTTGTACTCACATATTGTACAGATATTCAAAGTATAATGTCACCTGTTACAGAGTGATGCATCTGAATCAGAGAAGAGGGGTAAGAAAAGGGGAAAAGTTGAAAACTCAAAGCGTAAAGACAAAAAAGTAAAAAGAGATAAATCTGAATCAGAAGAAGAAGAAGAGGAAGACGAGACATCGCAAAATGACGAAGTAAGTATAATTTTGTGTAGAATTCGTTTTTTGTTTTTAGAAAACAGCCGTCTTTAATACTGAGTTATGTAAAGAACCACCTGTCTTAAGACATTTGAGGAACAAGTAACATATTAATGTGCGTACTAGATCAGCCTGTGAATGATACCTGTGCTGACATCTTTGTGAAGGTAAAGTAGTGGGCAGCTGGAACATTGTGGTGACCACACTTCAGCCTATACACTGAAAGGCTTACTTAGGCATCCTACCCTGACTCACCTAAACTAATTTGGTAGTACAGAAAGGAGCAATCATTATTATTATTATTAAAGGCGGTATTACATATTCTGCAATTATGTAAGAACTTCTCACGTGAAGTCAGAAGAATTCAAAACATTTTGTGGGATAAGGAGAGGAGATATGTTTTAAGCCTATTGTTGTTCATAATACTCACGGATGATATCATGAAGGAGCACAATCTCTCAACAAGAAATTATAATGTAGGAAATTGGAAAATGAGACAGTCACTTTGGGCACCATAGCGTTTGTAGATGACTTGATTCTTACCGAAGAGAGAGAAATCTTCGGTACAACTAGGATGTTTGGAATGAAGAGTTTAGTAGGAGGGGGATGAAAATAAACACAAGTAAGACAAAGACCATGATAATTTCAAGAGTCTGTGAAGAACCATCGGATTAACTGCTAAGGACGACTCGAACAAGTTCAATAATTCAAGTATCTTGGCTCTGTAATTACTGCTAGTGGAAAAATAACTGCAGAAATAAATCAAAGAATAGCCATTGCAGGGAAGTTGTACCATGCTTTAAATAAAAAGTTTATCTACAAAACTGAAATTCATAAAGAAACAAAGGTAACAGTTTTCAAAGAACACATATGTCCCAATCCTTACCTGTGGGAGGGAAACTTGGGCACTAAATGGAAGCCACTTCAGTGGTATTCAAAGCCAGGAAATGAGATAATTGAGACGAGTGGAGGGACAAGTCGGACAATAAGAGCAGCATTAAAAGTAAGACCAATGGCAGGCACAATCAAAAAATCACAAGTGGAATGGTTCAGACACCTTCAGCGAATGGGGGATGAGAGACTTCCCAGGAATCTGTATGAGGTAAGAAGCATCAGAACAACATGGCAAGACAATGTGCAAGGCTTCTTGGAAGACGGGGGCATCAGGCAAGGGCGCTTGCTCTCTGAGGTAAGAAGCATGGGACGACGATCTAGAGGAAGGCCCAGAACAACATGGCAAGACAATGTGCAAGGCTTCTTGGAAGACAGGGGCATCAGGCAAGGGCGCTTGCTCTCCGAGGTAAGAAGCATGGGACGACGATCTAGAGGAAGGCCCAGAACAACATGGCAAGACAATGTGCAAGGCTTCTTGGAAGACAGGGGCATCAGGCAAGGGCGCTTGGTCTCCGAGGTAAGAAGCATGGACGATGATCTAGACGAAGGCCCAGAACAACATGGCAAGACAATGTGCAAGGCTTCTTGGAAGACAGGGGCATCAGGCAAGGGCGCTTGCTCTCCGAGGTAAGAAGCATGGGACGATGATCTATAGGAAGGCCCAGAACAACATGGCAGAACAATGTGCATAGCTTCTTGGAAGACAGGGGCATCAGGCAAGGGCGCTTGCTCTCCAGAGGCAACAGTGGCAATCTCTTTGCAACTTCTCAATGCCCGAGTGTCAATAAACTTATAATGTCCCTAGTTCTGGGCGGCATTTGTCAATAAACTTACTACTACACACATTTATTTATATTTATATGTATAAATACTACCATAATATGGTACATAGGTGTACTTACCAATTTTGGTTACTGTAGAGCTCGTGCTTCTCTTTTTACTATATTTTTTACCTAAGGGGCCAGGATTCATTAACAGCGAGATTTTTGATTCAAAGAAGGTGACACAAATGATAACACTGTTTTTATAGTGAAAGTAACTATCAAATTTTAATTTCCACAGTAAATTAGTATATAAAACCATGTGCTCAAAATGGCGTCATACAAGGTTACAAAACAAAATGGTGGCTAGTTTAATCACCATATTCATTCTTAATACTCTCTTTTTGGTTTCTAAATCAAGATCATTATAACTTTTATATTGGTGCTGCAGCTCTAATTATTTATTAACTTGTATTTTTTGCTTTCACACAAACCAATGCCCTCGGCATAGATATTCATGGCCATGTACTCACTCACTCACTCTCACACACGTCCACACTGTTACAAGTACATTTGTTTAATTGGTTGTTTTCGATTAATGAGCTCATTAAAATAATAAAGAAAAATGATAAAGGTTGGACTTCTCTTAGTGGTGGTCTGCGTTGCTCCCTCGCTGTTGTTGGTTGCTTCCCATGGTTATGGCCGGTGTTCGCCTCATGTTCTGTTGTTTTTTAATTAAAATATTAGCACTGATTTTACATGTTGTGGTTTCAACTGTTATTGAACTCGAGCATTTATTGCTCCACCATCACAATTGTAATTTAGAGTCTAGTTGTAATAAGCTTTTGTTATAAAACCGATCAGACAGCGATACATCGCTGTTGACCCTTCGAAGAACTACGTTGAATTGAGACAGAGGCATAGGCAAATTTCTGCTTGTGTGTGTGTATTTTACGTCATCAAGCTTTGTCATACAGGATAACGCCTAGTTGCATGCGTTGTAGTCAGTGCGTCATTGTTTTTTGTTATGACGGAACAGCGTTATTGTCCAATCACAATGTGTATTTAAAGTCATTCGTCACAAACACCGCCATGTCTTTGACCGGCTCTCGCACGTCCAACGGTGACCTTGGCATGGTACTCTTACTGAATCTGCGTTGTTCCTTCGTATATAGGGACAATGGACCTAACCATTCTGTATTTGATGATTATACAATAAAATATTGAAAACATACCTTCAGATCCCATAATTACAGTATTGGGTCATTATGTACTGTTACAAACCCCCTCAATGAAAGATTTTGTGTCGAGACACAAAAACTTTCATTGACTCATTCACACTTTCCTAAAAGGATCAGTCTAGATATGTCACCACAACCCCCTGTAATGTTACTATATAAAATTTGTCATCACTTACCCTTGGTCCAATGACGCTGATTGCACCCTCTGACCTTACTGGACTTCTCCGTAGAAATCCCTACACCATAAGGCCATGAGGCACTCTACGCTCCTGTTCTGACGCTCCAGCCAGCCCAGGACCGCGGTCACAACACCACAAAACTCTGAAACATTGAATATAAAAATTTAAAATAGTGGTCTAGTACACTTCCATATCTACAACCGATATGTTTCCTTTTAGATGCATTGGTTTGTGTTCGGGGCATTGGTTTGTTCTAATTTAAAAGTTTAACATAACAACAACAAGACTTTAAAATGTATATTCTTTTACCACCACCAAACGCAATTTCTTCCTTGTAAGAAAAACAAACTATATATATATATACCTACAAACAACACAATACATAAACAATTCTTTAATATTCCCCAAAACACCTTCACCTATCTATTACTATCAAACTCAACCTACAACTACTATGGCAGACAAGTTTATTATTCAAATTTTATTACTCAACTTATAATCATTTATCTATTTTGTAACTGGTATCATACTATATTTTGCTCAACTTCATGTGTACCTTTAGACTTTCAACCTTTAAAAGCTACTATTCTTTGACACTTGTTACCGTCATTACCCCTGTAACGACCTCCTAACCACACACTCTATTGTACCCCCCAACCGAACTGTAGCGCTCGGGTGCCTCTGCAAGGACTGTAAGTGTGGAGGGATTTGTCATCTCCTTTGTCCTTGTGTTGGCTTTACATTGAAACAACAAGATATCATAATATCTAAACTTATGTAATCACACGCCCTTAAAACGGGTCTACCACCTGGCTCTGCTGTTCCTCCTCGAACAGAGTGGCAGCCGCTGTTCCATAGTTCTGGGGGATTTCCCCTAGGTTCACCCCCCTGATAATTTCTACTATCCACCAATTTCAAGACAGCTATGGTCAAGGGACTCAATTTATGGCCATAGCTGACCGCTCGCCAAAACCACGATTAGTGCTGGTAAGGCAGTAATCGCCCGAAAAGTCGGGGAAATCAATTTCATTTTCATGTTTTACACTCTACCAATATTGATACACTGCACGGTTAAAATCACATATAATATAAATTATATTCAAAGTGTACAGTGCATTTACGCCCACATGAGGCCTCCGATGATGGCAACGTTCTATGTGTTGCTCATCAACCCACTTCGCTAGCCACAGTAGTACATGTCACTACTGTTCTAGCCAATTAATTCTAATTTAGCTTCCCATACATCAGCTGTTCTCACAGTCCAATTTTGACTTATAATTTACTAACACCAAACAACTACACAACACTCTTCAATCTTGCTCAAAAACAAGTTCGTTAATTATTTAAAATTTTCACATAGACACTTTACAAGTTCGAGCTTTACCCTTTTCACAACTATTTTCACTGCTATAACAAGATAGGAACTACAACAATGGATCACCTGCTCTGCTTACCTTACATACATATATTTCCTTGCTTTCAGAGGGAAAACAAGCAACACTCATTTCTGTAATTACAACAATTTTGACATATTTTACTTCACATCTTCAAAGAAACTACTTGTTAATGGAATACAATTTTTTTTTTCATACAAAATTAGTTCTCATTCACACATCTAATCAAGTACCCATTGTTCCTTTCTACGCTGTCCAGTACAATTTCAAATTACTAGCATTTTGTGTACCTACTATTTCTTTAGTCTCCCTATCCTGTAATACATAGGCATTCTGCATTTTAACTTCAATTACCTCATAAGGTCCTTCGTATAGCAGGAAGAACTTCTTAATTTCCTTCTCCTGTGCATCTGATAAATCGTGCCTCTTCACCAATACCAACTGTCCAATTTCATACTTCATCCATTTACCTCTTGTGTCGTGCCTACGTTTCCGTCTTTCTCCTTTGCTCAATAGGTTCTCGTTTGCCAAACGAATCTTGATGCTCACGTCCATAGGTGTACTCTCAGGTGGGTAATCAAACAACTGTTCCAATATTCTCAGAGGGCGTGTTCCTTTGATCAGCTCGTGAGGTGTATAGCCGGTGGACTCGTGGGTGGTACTGTTTAGCCAACTCTCTACCTTC
Organism: Magicicada septendecula; assembly: GCA_034769895.1. NCBI lineage: Eukaryota > Metazoa > Arthropoda > Insecta > Hemiptera > Cicadidae > Magicicada > Magicicada septendecula. The sequence continues at coordinate 13,841,206 of CM068368.1, forward strand.
TTGACATACAACGGCCACTCGCTGTGTTTAGCGTGACAATAGGCTCTAAAGATCCTGCCTATCTCTCTCATTACACGCTCAGCCTGGTTGGACTGGGGATGGTACATAGCCGTATGCTTCGTGATGATTCCTTCCCATCCTAACGTCTGACGCCATCTACCACTGATGAATTGCGGCCCATGCTCCGATAAAATTATTTTTGGCTTACCCACTTGTATCATGTAGTCTTTAATCACTTTTTCGCTCAATACCCGACTGGTAGCTCTTTTAATACTCACATACTTAGAAAATGTATCTAACATTACAAACACATACTGTACTCCGCCTCTACCCTTTGGTAACGGTCCAAACAAATCCACTGCAACCAAATCAAATGGCCTCTCCACTTTTATAAAATTCATCTCCCCTTCGACTCTATAGTTGACTACTTTTGATTTCTGGCATAAATCACAACCCTTTAACAACTTTCTAACCCTTCACTCCATATTTCTAAAAACACATGATTCCTTCAATACACCCACACACTTCTTCGCTCCGAAATGACCATACCTTAAATGACAATCCCAAATAACCTTCTCAACTAAACCTTCTGGAACTACTAATTTCCAAACACGCTCACCCCCTACTATCCTCTTAAACAATAACCCATTATGAACTTGAAAATACTGACTATATTCTGATCTACTTACCTCCTTTTCTAAACTCTCTATAACCTTACCTGACTTGCCATCTGCTCGCTGCATGGTCTGGATGTCTCTCATCTCCTCTCCAAAAATTCTATCCTCTCGGCTGATCTGAAAAATCTCGATTTCCTTTATATCTCTACCTGTTTTGTTGTACAGCATATCTATCCTTGACAGAGTGTCCGGCACCTTGTTCTCCGATCCCTTGATATATTCCCACTCAAAATTATATTCCTGCAATATCAGTACCCATATGGTTAGACGGCTATGAGCAAGTTTACATGTGTTTAAAAATGACAAGGCTTTGTGGTCCGTCCTAATTACTGTGCGATTTCCTAGAATGTATGTTCGAAACTTTCCAACGGCGAATACTATACTCAATAACTCCTTCTCCGTCGTCGTATAGTTCTTCTCTGCCTGTATCAATGATCTACTTGCAAATGCTATTACCCTATGTTCCTTGTCCTCGCCTTCTTGGTATAATTCCGCACCGATGGCCACATTGCTTGCATCCGTTTGTAAATAAAACATGGTCTCGAAGTCTGGGTGGTTCATCATTACCATTTGACTGAATTTCTTTTTAATCTCTTCAAATGCCTTACGCTCCTTCTCTCCCCACTTCCATTGTTTGGTTTTCTGGAGTACTGAGCTCAATCTTGCGGTTAGATCTGCATAGTTCTGCTGAAATTTTCGGTAGAAATTACATAACCCAAGGAAACTTTGCAATTGTTTCACATTCCTCGGTTCAGGGAAACGCATGATTGATTCGACTTTGTCGGGGATTGCTGAGATCCCTTCCGGCGTGATAATAAATCCTAAAAAATTGACTTGTGTCTGCAGAAACGTCGACTTGTCCCAATTTACCGTAAGTCCTCCTTCCTCTAGTCTGGCCAATACATATTCCAAGTGATCTAAATGGTCCTCAAAAGTCCTGGATGCAATCAAAATATCGTCCACGTAGACAGTCAAGAAGTCTAAGTCCTTGGGCCTCAAAATTTTATCTAAACACTTTATAAAGCTGGCGACGCTGGTGTTCAATCCGAAGGGTAGACGTCGAAACTGGTAGTTCTTGCCATTAAACAAAAATGCTGTGTACTTTCTACTAACCTCTGCTAGCGGAACCTGCCAATATCCAGCTGTTAAATCCAACGATGTCGTATATTTCACTCCACTGAACTTCTGGAAGATCTCATTTATAGGCTCTGGTGACTCTCGGTCGGGGATTATGATCTGGTTTATTCTCCTAGCGTCCAAACATAAACGTACTCGTCCGTCCTTCTTAATTACTACTACTAGTGGATTAGAATAATGTGATACTGACCGTTCGATTATACCTGTTTCCACCATCCTGTCGAGTTCTCTCTGCACCGCTCTTCTTTTTGAGTAAGGGACGGGGTAGCTCCTTTGCATGAACGGTGTGTGTTCCCTTATTTGCAATACACATTCATACTCTCTTGCCCTTCCTGGAACCTCGGCAAACACTCCTCTATACCGCTCTATCACTCGCCATAACGCTGCACGCTGGCCACTCCTTACCACCTCACCTTCACTACAAAATTCATCCGCCCTTAACTCCCATACTGCATCATTAATATTACTCTTTTCACTCTCCAACTCACTCATATATTCTGCCTCTATACATGCACTTACCTTGGTATCTATATTATTCTCACTTACACCCTTCTGTAGTATTTTAACTCTGCACGTTCTGACTTTATCTAATATCTGTTCAAATTTTACTCTTACCGACCGGTCACCCCCCATCTAATTCTATCACATTCTCTCTAAAATTTATAACAGCTTTCGTCCTTTGCAAAAAATCATTACCCAGTATGACATCTAAACTTAACCCTCTTACTACAAAAAATGTGTTTACAAATTCTACATTATCTATTAGAAAACCCAAATGTATCTGTTTAGTTACTCGCTTGCTGCGTACACCCGTGACTCCTATCACCATGACTCCGGCTACTGGCAAAACTGGAATATCTTTGTCAAACTCTCTTAATTCTGCTAAAATGTTCTCTGCTATCACGGAAATTTTGCTACCCGTATCTATCAATGTTCTAAAATTCTTATTTCCTACAGTTACCTGAATTTCTGTCAGTCCGGCTCTCACCTCGCTGTTGGCATTGTTTTCTTCCTCCATCAGGTCGGCTACAATATCTGCTTTAATTACATTGCTGTGTATCTCCTCGACTGGTTGGACCTCCTGCGTTTCCCTGAACAGTGGTCGGGTCCTGGCTACCACTGTCGTTTCTAGTTTTCCTGGTATCTGCTGGTGGTGGGGCCTCGGTGTCCATTATCTGGCCTCTGGTTGTTGTTCACTGCTCCTCTTGTGTCCGGTGTCTCTCTGCCTTGTGGTTTGTCTCGTCTCGTCTCCTCTCTCCTTCGTTGTACTTCTCTCGGCATTCTACACTTGAAACACTGTCGACGGAATGCAAAATTCTCCTGTTGACACCTATAACATCTCCACTCACCTGGTTTATAATGATTATCTTTATTCGTCACATTATGTTCATTGTAATTATTTCTTTGTGAATGGTATTCTACATGGTTTGGCTTATAACTACCCGGTGGTAATCGCCTATTCACTTCCCTATCTCTAATACTCTGCAAAATATCAAGGACTTTCTCAAGTTCGCTTAAATTTGCTATTTCCTTAGTCATTAACGTTATTTGTACTTCCCTAGGTAAGTGTTTACTAACATACCTTACAAATGATTTGAAGGGAATTTGGGGTTCTAAATATTTGGCTTCATTGTACAACTGGGTTACATATATTGTTATGTTATTATTTGGGTGGCTCCCAAAACTGCCCGTTCCCATTATTCTACTCCTCAACGCTTCTTGTTCCTCCTCTGGCCAATACTTTCCCTTAAAAGCTTGTTCAAACATCTCATAATTACCCCACTCTATTCTGTGTGCTTCCGCCCATACTGCTGCACTACCCTTGAAACATTTGATTATCTTGGTTAACTGTATCTCCCAATTACTGTTACTAAAATGGTGGTACTCCCTGGTTTGGTTAATAAATCGCATAGGGTGTATTGTGTGGTTTTCATAACTGAATAATTCTAATTCTATTTCATTGTAAAAATCTCTTGTAATAACAACCCTTTCCATGGTTCCCGTTAAATTTCTGTTAATCTCCCCCCTCAACTCATTTTTCATTTTTGTTAAATCACTCTCAACTAGGTTATATCTATCATGCACATCGTTATAATTTTGTATATGTAAACTATCTATTTCTTTAATTCTATTCTGTAACATACTTATTTTATTGGTTGTATTGTTTTCATGTCTTGATATAGTGCTATCTATTGTCTGAATACCTTTTGTTAGGTCTACTACATTTAATTCACATTGTTCTAATTTGTTTTGTAAAATATGAGTTCTCAATTCTAACTGTTTACTTACTTCATTCTTAGTTTTAATTTCTAGCTGTTCTACTGTCTCTACATATTTATTTTCTACTTCTTTACTCTGAGTTTGTATCTGATTTTGAACGGTTTCATTAATTTGTTTACTTTATCATCTAAATTACTTACCTTAGTTTTAACTTGCTCATTTACGATTTCTGTTTGTTTTTTAACTTCATCATATTGTGTCTCTATTTTACTAATTTTCTTGTTAACCTCAACATTTTGTTTATATATTTCATTTTCAAATTCTTCAAATTTCTCCTCTACTTGATCTAATTTTACATTTTGTAAGGTATTTTACTTCTTGAGCTCATTCTCAAAACTATCTAATTTTACATTAAATGTACTAAATTTAATATTCTGTTGTTCGAATTTATCACTAATTAACGTGAATAAATCTTCTAATGAGATTTTATTTTCGCCTATTTTAGGTGTTGAGCTAACATGTCTTTCCAATAAAATGGATTCTGTCTCTGTATTGTCCATTTCCAGACTATTATTACTTTCTGCCATTGTTAATTTAACTATTTAAATGATTATTTATCTTTATTCGTAATTACTTATATAATTACTAGTTATTTTGTTTCATTAACATAACCTCTTGTGCACTAGGTTATGTTCCGTCTTATATCACCTTCTCTGTCTCTAAATCTGGCCTGTTTTATATAAAATGATTTTATATAATGTCCATAGTTCAGGCGCCATTTGTCAATAAACTTATAATGTCCCTAGTTCTGGGTGGCATTTGTCAATAAACTTACTACTACACACATTTATTTATATTTATATGTATAAATACTACCATAATATGGTACATAGGTGTACTTACCAATTTTGGTTACTGTAGAGCTCGTGCTTCTCTTTTTACTATATTTTTTACCTAAGGGGCCAGGATTCATTAACAGCGAGATTTTTGATTCAAAGAAGGTGACACAAATGATAACACTGTTTTTATAGTGAAAGTAACTATCAAATTTTAATTTCCACAGTAAATTAGTATATAAAACCATGTGCTCAAAATGGCGTCATACAAGGTTACAAAACAAAATGGTGGCTAGTTTAATCACCATATTCATTCTTAATACTCTCTTTTTGGTTTCTAAATCAAGATCATTATAACTTTTATATTGGTGCTGCAGCTCTAATTATTTATTAACTTGTATTTTTTGCTTTCACACAAACCAATGCCCTCGGCATAGATATTCATGGCCATGTACTCACTCACTCACTCTCACACACGTCCACACTGTTACAAGTACATTTGTTTAATTGGTTGTTTTCGATTAATGAGCTCATTAAAATAATAAAGAAAAATGATAAAGGTTGGACTTCTCTTAGTGGTGGTATGCGTTGCTCCCTGCTGTTGTTGGTTGCTTCCCATGGTTATGGCCGGTGTTCGCCTCATGTTCTGTTGTTTTTTAATTAAAATATTAGCACTGATTTTACATGTTGTGGTTTCAACTGTTATTGAACTCGAGCATTTATTGCTCCACCATCACAATTGTAATTTAGAGTCTAGTTGTAATAAGCTTTTGTTATAAAACCGATCAGACAGCGATACATCGCTGTTGACCCTTCGAAGAACTACATTGAATTGAGACAGAGGCATAGGCAAATTTCTGCTTGTGTGTGTGTATTTTATGTCATCAAGCTTTGTCATACAGGACAACGCCTAGTTGTATGCGTTGTAGTCAGTGCGTCATAGTTTTTTGTTATGACGGAACAGCGTTATTGTCCAATCACAATGTGTATTTAAAGTCATTCGTCACAAACACCACCATGTCTTTGACCGGCTCTCGCACGTCCAACGGTGACCTTGGCATGGTACTCTTACTGAATCTGCGTTGTTCCTTCGTATATAGGGACAATGGACCTAACCATTCTGTATTTGATGATTATACAATAAAATATTGAAAACATACCTTCAGATCCCATAATTACAGTATTGGGTCATTATGTACTGTTACACGAGGGTAGAAGAGGACGCAAGTAAGACTAAGATTACATATTATATAACCATTCAGAGTGAGCTGGGGTTAAGTACTTTTACTGAAAAAGGGACGGAGGGGGATCAGAGGATGCTTATGTAAGGCAGACAGATGACAGGCACATGAGATGGAAAGGTGCTAGGTGAAAGGCAAAATCAGTTTGTAGTATAAATATTCTGAATTAACTAATTGACTCAGTATAGATGTCAAGTTAGGCAAGTTTCAGATGGTCCGTGGAACAATAAGTTGTATTTCTAGAAACACGTTATGTTGAGAGACAAAATTAAAGTTCTACAAAGTTATGGCGTCCTCTGTTCAGTCCTGTGGGTATGAATTGTAGACAAGAAAGTGAAATACAGGCCTTGGAAATGTGTATAGTTACGTTATTTTTGAATTTATAAATACGATATATTATATCTCACAAATGTGGTTATGTATACAAAACTAGGACGCCATCTTTTACTACCTAAGTCATGGGCCAGAAGTTCGTTACGCGAAGTCATAGGAAACGGAAATTGCTTGAAATAACAAAACAGCTGTTCTAATTGTTACCAATAAAATACCCCTTTTTATTCTTTACTTTGTTACATAACATTTTTTAAAACCAACTGTAACCCTTCCAAAAACATAATGTGTAATAATAACTTTGATTAAGTTTAATGATTATATGTTTAAATGATTATACAATAATAACATGTATATATTTATATAGTGGTGCTCAACCCAGCACTTAGAATAATTATGCACGCACACAACCACTCACCCTTTCATTATCATGGTACAAACTTATTTAAATTTTGGAGCTCCTTAAATTTTGATTGAAATTTTGAATAATTTGTTAAATGATTGATTTCTACAATAACATATATTGGGAAATAAAGGATTCAAAATATATAAGGAACGCTCTCACCAATTTCCGTGTTGGCTTCCTCGCACTGCCAGTCTCGTTCGTATATCGGCACAATCGGTGTATTTTACTGCGCTTGACGGGACACCTTTGGTCAACCCACGTAACCCACCGTCGTGGGACCGATTCTATACGTCGATCTTGTTTACGAACGACTTAATCGGTCGAGGACGCCTACACCAAACCGAACTATTACTTTCCTTAATACATTTTGATAGTAGATATTATACTGTTTATTAACCACCTACAGTGGTCTAAAAAGTTAAAATTCACTCGTAAGTGAATGGGCGGCCGGCCGGCTCAAATCAGAGCTGCAGATGAAATGACGGCAATTTCTGGTTGAAATCTGCGGAAGTGGGGTGTATTGACGTCACATTCCTTTGTCTAAGTTGTTGACATCGCCGTTTGTAGTTGTCAACACATTCTCCGCCTCTGACGTAACGAAGGCTTGGCTCTGCTTATCTCAATAACTGCACACTGTTTTTGTGATGTGACACCGTTTTTTGTCATGAATTAGTTCAAATCCTGGCAAATACTGTAATATAGTCCACTCACCGTAAATTCTATATAGGGTGTTTGAGGTTGGGTTGGGTATGTCAAAAAATAGGAAAATACAATATTTATGATCTCGTTACCATATTTTATGTAATTATACAATGTACCATGATTGTACCATCACAAAACCCCCTCAATGAAAGATGGTGTGACGAAGCACACAAACTTTCATTGACCCTTTCATACTTCCTAAAGGGATCAGCCAGGACAAGTCGCCACAACCCCCTTACAATTTTATATAAAAAATAACAATAACTCACCCTTGGTCTGGTGATGAGGACCGTACCTTCATGACCTTACTGGACTTCTCCTGCGAGATCCCAACACCATAAGGCCACTTAGGCTCTTAACGCCCCTGCTCTGACGAGTTAGCCAGCTCAGGACCGCTGTCACATCCCAAACACTGAAACAATTTATAAAAAATATTAATATAGTGGCTTATTGAATTACTACCTCCTTAACTGATATGGTTCCCCTTAGCTAAGTGCTGGTTTGTGCCAATAAGGACTGGGTTGGCTTAATATATTTTAGTATGCTTAATAAAATTATAAGATTATATATTATAATCTTCAAGAATTAAAAAGAATATTATACCAAAATTGAATAAGATATAATTGAAAATATAATAAGAAAATTACACATTATAATCTCCCAAATCTGGAGAAAAACAAATTATAAAAGAATTAATAACTCTATATATTTATTTATTGAATACTCTTAGTGCATGATAAAACGAAAATAAAATTATTATTATTATTATTATTAACAGTTAATTATTTGGCTGATAAATATTATTAACAGCGCCATTTAAAAATTTTTTTTTCTCTTCCTACACATATTATAACATCATGTTAAAAAGTTTTCAAATAAATACATAATACATTAATAATTAACACTGATATATTAATAATACAGTTAATACATTTTAACTACTCAATCATATTCAATCATATCTTAATAAATAATTAAGATATATCAAAATTGAAATATCATTTAAAAATGTTAATTCTTTAGTTACATTAATAAATTTGTAGACACTTTCCAAGTCCAAAACATCACTTTTCTAACACTCCAGGAAAACAATGGATCTTCTGATATGCTTAGTTACATAAAAAAAATATAACTCCTTACTGAGTTAACCTCTTAAGTTACACAATTTTCAAATTTTATTCTATGATAAAACAAAATTTCATGGGATTAATGCCAAAAGATATTTTTTTTTTTTTTATATCCCAAGAATTAGGGGTCCCCCTCCCCGTTCAATAATAAGATTAAATTTTCAAATTTCTACCAATTTTGTGTGGAGGAAGACCATCGTTGCTTTCACTTCCTTACGTCAGTTCCGCCAACCATGGTCCACCTCCCAAACTCCAAAATCCACAATCAGAGGTGGTGAGTCTGTGATCGCCCGAAAATGGGGGAGAGTCCCTTCTGTAAATTAATAGCTAAGTTAATACTCATACACTCAAAATATAAAAACACCAACATAAAAATAACTAAGACGACCAGTACAATTTTAAATTTGTAGCATTGTGTGTTCCTACTATCTCTCCAGTTACGTTGTTCTGTAATACCGCACTTAACTTAGCGGTTAGGTAGGCGTAGTTCCTTTGAAATTTCCTATAAAAGTTGCACAGCCCAAGAAAACTCTGAAGTTGTTTGATGTTTCGCGGTTCAGGGAAAAGCATAATAGATTCGACCTTGTCCGGGTTTGCGGAAATTCCTTCCGATGTAATAATGAATCCTAAAAAATTAATCTTCGTTTGTAGAAATTTGGACTTATCCCAATTTACGGTTAATCCTCCCGCTTCTAATTTTCCTAAAACATATTTTAAATTCATTATATTTGGTCTCCAGTCGCAGTGAAATTGAAATAAATAAATACCTTTTTCTTTATCCGTGCTGCGACTACGTCTTTGATGTCTTACGACATGTTTCGGGAACACGTTCCCATCATCAGGTAAAATTGTTTTTTCTTCTAGTTCATAACGAACGTGTCAAGAATATAATAATTAAAACACATCAACACATAAACACATAACACAATGAGTATGATAGAACTCAGTCCACGTAACAGTGCGCACTGCCGTACTGTAACTGACCACGTAATCAAACTATATACTCGGCTGGTGTACACAAGCGTTATCACTCTTCAATACAGTATCATATAAACAGTGAGATTTAAATGTTAATTGATCATTAAGCAGTAGGTTTGGTTGAAATAAAAGCGCTTTATATATTTCATATTCTTCCATGGCATCCATGTATCGGCTCTTACTGCATATATGTATGGGCGTAAAGTTATCTGTGAAACCACTATAACTGTGATTGCTGTTTACCAGATGTAAAGCAAAGTTGGATTTGATTGACTTGATGTTCCTTTTTGGCAAATGTTCTTTATATCTGTCTTTAAATTTCCTGCCCGTTTGTCCTATGTAGAATTTATCACATTCACTACACTGGATTCTATATATGCCAGAACTGTTTTCGGTTGTTTTTTGTGTTCGAGGTTTTAATATGTTCAATATGTTATTGGTAGTTTTGAAGGACACGATGATGTCTAATTTTCTTAATTCATTTTTTATTATATTAGGAATCACATTAGTATATTCAACTGAAATATAATGGTTCTTTTTACCATCTAATTTTAATTTTCTTTCCATTTTATTCCTACGTTTGCGAATTAAGTTATCTATTATATCGCTTTTATATCCATTATTGACAGCTATATGTTTAATAATATTTACTTCATCTTGAAAATCTTCCTGTTTCATAGGTATAGTTAAAAGTCTATTTACGAAAGCATTAAAAGAGGCCATTTTCTGTGTATATGGGTGGAATGAATCAGCATGGACAGTTATATCCGTGGTAGTAGGTTTCCTGTATATTTTATATGTGATACAATCAGCGTTTCTTCGAACAGAAAGGTCTAAAAAGTTTAGGCAATTTTCATTTTCTACTTCCATGGTGAATTTTATGTTGTTATTTATGTTGTTCATGTATTTGAGTAACATGTCCATTTGTCTACAAGTGCCATTAAAAACCATGAACGTATCGTCAACATATCGCGTGTATGAGATAATTTTTTCGTGGTAACTGTTACAGTTAGATAGCAGATAATTATTTTCATAAAAGTTAAGGTATATATCTGCCAGTAATCCACTTAAAGGAGACCCCATGGCTAACCCTTCTCCTTGTTTAAAAAACTTGCCGTCAAATGTAAAATAATTTTGTTTCAACACTATTCGTAATATCAAGATTAATTCGTTAATTTCCTGTTGATTTAATATTGCCGTATTAAGTAAATTGTTTTGGAGAATCTCTATTGTTTCTTGTATAGGTATATTTGTGTATAAATTGACAATATCAAAAGAAACCAGCTTATAACTCGGTAATAAGTCGATGGAATTAATTTTGTTTATGAAATCTTTATTGTTCTTGATACTATGATTATTCTCTAGCTTTATACTGTTTTTTATTATATGTTGAAGTTTTACCTGATGATGGGAACGTGTTCCCGAAACATGTCGTAAGACATCAAAGACGTAGTCGCAGCACGGATAAAGAAAAAGGTATTTATTTATTTCAATTTCACTGCGACTGGAGACCAAATATAATGAATCTTGAAGCCGGTCAGGCAAACCTGGTCTATAAATATAAGAACGTTAAGATGAAAATAATTAAGACTAATCTCAACATTAAATTCATTAAGAAATGTTTACAAAACAACATAACACCAAATTTTTCCAAAATTAATATTCAAAATAAGTCATTAGCAGCGGTTAAAACTAAATCAATAGCACAGAAGATATGGCAAAAAGAAGAAATTAAGCAATTGTATGTGAAAAAGGACAGATTGAACCGTATTTTGTATATTGCACATTTGAAAGTATTAGACAGTTTGCATCCTGCTATCATTAGCAATGTTATGGAATTGATAGAAGCACAGATAAGAGAAGTAATTAAAGTCATTATCTCGAAACACATTAAGAAGTTTGATAACCTATACAAGAAACAACACATGTATGATAACACAAATTGTAAACATAACTTTTATAAACGCGTAGTAAATTATACCAATATCGAATTATCTAATGACGAGACAGAATTATTATCTAAAGGTTTACAATATAACTTACCTAAACTTAGCAAAAACAGCCTATTACGTGGAGTTATAAACGCTGAAGCTGCTATAAAATGCATTAAAAACCAAGAAACCCAACAAGTAACACGATCGGTAATCAACAGTAAATTGGATCGCATATTAAAAATGGATGGCTTAAGTACAAATAAAAACCAGTTTCTAAAATACAAGAAGGAGCTCAACCTTATGAAAACAATAAAACAAAAGATTGACATAAATAAGGCAATAGTTACCAAAGCCGATAAAGGCAATACTGTAGTTGTATTGAGTCAAGCAGATTACACGCAGAAATGTTATGAATTTATTAACAATAACATTATTAAGACACTTGAGCATGACCCCACCAGAAAGTACACAAAGGAACTAAATTCCGCTGTGAACAAATGCATAAATTTGTTTGACGCAAATGTTAGACACCATATTAAACAAATAAATGCACAGGCACCCGCATTCACAGGTTTGCCAAAAATACATAAGGACAACATGCCAATACGTCCCTTAGTTAACTACACGTCGGCACCTGGGTACAAAATCGCAAAAAAACTTCAACATATAATAAAAAACAGTATAAAGCTAGAGAATAATCATAGTATCAAGAACAATAAAGATTTCATAAACAAAATTAATTCCATCGACTTATTACCGAGTTATAAGCTGGTTTCTTTTGATATTGTCAATTTATACACAAATATACCTATACAAGAAACAATAGAGATTCTCCAAAACAATTTACTTAATACGGCAATATTAAATCAACAGGAAATTAACGAATTAATCTTGATATTACGAATAGTGTTGAAACAAAATTATTTTACATTTGACGGCAAGTTTTTTAAACAAGGAGAAGGGTTAGCCATGGGGTCTCCTTTAAGTGGATTACTGGCAGATATATACCTTAACTTTTATGAAAATAATTATCTGCTATCTAACTGTAACAGTTACCACGAAAAAATTATCTCATACACGCGATATGTTGACGATACGTTCATGGTTTTTAATGGCACTTGTAGACAAATGGACATGTTACTCAAATACATGAACAACATAAATAACAACATAAAATTCACCATGGAAGTAGAAAATGAAAATTGCCTAAACTTTTTAGACCTTTCTGTTCGAAGAAACGCTGATTGTATCACATATAAAATATACAGGAAACCTACTACCACGGATATAACTGTCCATGCTGATTCATTCCACCCATATACACAGAAAATGGCCTCTTTTAATGCTTTCGTAAATAGACTTTTAACTATACCTATGAAACAGGAAGATTTTCAAGATGAAGTAAATATTATTAAACATATAGCTGTCAATAATGGATATAAAAGCGATATAATAGATAACTTAATTCGCAAACGTAGGAATAAAATGGAAAGAAAATTAAAATTAGATGGTAAAAAGAACCATTATATTTCAGTTGAATATACTAATGTGATTCCTAATATAATAAAAAATGAATTAAGAAAATTAGACATCATCGTGTCCTTCAAAACTACCAATAACATATTGAACATATTAAAACCTCGAACACAAAAAACAACCGAAAACAGTTCTGGCATATATAGAATCCAGTGTAGTGAATGTGATAAATTCTACATAGGACAAACGGGCAGGAAATTTAAAGACAGATATAAAGAACATTTGCCAAAAAGGAACATCAAGTCAATCAAATCCAACTTTGCTTTACATCTGGTAAACAGCAATCACAGTTATAGTGGTTTCACAGATAACTTTACGCCCATACATATATGCAGTAAGAGCCGATACATGGATGCCATGGAAGAATATGAAATATATAAAGCGCTTTTATTTCAACCAAACCTACTGCTTAATGATCAATTAACATTTAAATCTCACTGTTTATATGATACTGTATTGAAGAGTGATAACGCTTGTGTACACCAGCCGAGTATATAGTTTGATTACGTGGTCAGTTACAGTACGGCAGTGCGCACTGTTACGTGGACTGAGTTCTATCATACTCATTGTGTTATGTGTTTATGTGTTGATGTGTTTTAATTATTATATTCTTGACACGTTCGTTATGAACTAGAAGAAAAAACAATTTTACCTGATGATGGGAACGTGTTCCCGAAACATGTCGTAAGACATCAAAGACGTAGTCGCAGCACGGATAAAGAAAAAGGTATTTATTTATTTCAATTTCACTGCGATTGGAGACCAAATATAATGAATCTTGAAGCCGGTCAGGCAAACCTGGTCTATAAATATAAGAACGTTAAGATGAAAATAATTAAGACTAATCTCAACATTAAATTCATTAAGAAATGTTTACAAAACAACATAACACCAAATTTTTCCAAAATTAATATTCAAAATAAGTCATTAGCAGCGGTTAAAACTAAATCAATAGCACAGAAGATATGGCAAAAAGAAGAAATTAAGCAATTGTATGTGAAAAAGGACAGATTGAACCGTATTTTGTATATTGCACATTTGAAAGTATTAGACAGTTTGCATCCTGCTATCATTAGCATTGTTATGGAATTGATAGAAGCACAGATAAGAGAAGTAATTAAAGTCATTATCTCGAAACACATTAAGAAGTTTGATAACCTATACAAGAAACAACACATGTATGATAACACAAATTGTAAACATAACTTTTATAAACGCGTAGTAAATTATACCAATATCGAATTATCTAATGACGAGACAGAATTATTATCTAAAGGTTTACAATATAACTTACCTAAACTTAGCAAAAACAGCCTATTACGTGGAGTTATAAACGCTGAAGCTGCTATAAAATGCATTAAAAACCAAGAAACCCAACAAGTAACACGATCGGTAATCAACAGTAAATTGGATCGCATATTAAAAATGGATGGCTTAAGTACAAATAAAAACCAGTTTCTAAAATACAAGAAGGAGCTCAACCTTATGAAAACAATAAAACAAAAGATTGACATAAATAAGGCAATAGTTACCAAAGCCGATAAAGGCAATACTGTAGTTGTATTGAGTCAAGCAGATTACACGCAGAAATGTTATGAATTTATTAACAATAACATTATTAAGACACTTGAGCATGACCCCACCAGAAAGTACACAAAGGAACTAAATTCCGCTGTGAACAAATACATAAATTTGTTTGACGCAAATGTTAGACACCATATTAAACAAATAAATGCACAGGCACCCGCATTCACAGGTTTGCCAAAAATACATAAGGACAACATGCCAATACGTCCCTTAGTTAACTACACGTCGGCACCTGGGTACAAAATCGCAAAAAAACTTCAACATATAATAAAAAACAGTATAAAGCTAGAGAATAATCATAGTATCAAGAACAATAAAGATTTCATAAACAAAATTAATTCCATCGACTTATTACCGAGTTATAAGCTGGTTTCTTTTGATATTGTCAATTTATACACAAATATACCTATACAAGAAACAATAGAGATTCTCCAAAACAATTTACTTAATACGGCAATATTAAATCAACAGGAAATTAACGAATTAATCTTGATATTACGAATAGTGTTGAAACAAAATTATTTTACATTTGACGGCAAGTTTTTTAAACAAGGAGAAGGGTTAGCCATGGGGTCTCCTTTAAGTGGATTACTGGCAGATATATACCTTAACTTTTATGAAAATAATTATCTGCTATCTAACTGTAACAGTTACCACGAAAAAATTATCTCATACACGCGATATGTTGACGATACGTTCATGGTTTTTAATGGCACTTGTAGACAAATGGACATGTTACTCAAATACATGAACAACATAAATAACAACATAAAATTCACCATGGAAGTAGAAAATGAAAATTGCCTAAACTTTTTAGACCTTTCTGTTCGAAGAAACGCTGATTGTATCACATATAAAATATACAGGAAACCTACTACCACGGATATAACTGTCCATGCTGATTCATTCCACCCATATACACAGAAAATGGCCTCTTTTAATGCTTTCGTAAATAGACTTTTAACTATACCTATGAAACAGGAAGATTTTCAAGATGAAGTAAATATTATTAAACATATAGCTGTCAATAATGGATATAAAAGCGATATAATAGATAACTTAATTCGCAAACGTAGGAATAAAATGGAAAGAAAATTAAAATTAGATGGTAAAAAGAACCATTATATTTCAGTTGAATATACTAATGTGATTCCTAATATAATAAAAAATGAATTAAGAAAATTAGACATCATCGTGTCCTTCAAAACTACCAATAACATATTGAACATATTAAAACCTCGAACACAAAAAACAACCGAAAACAGTTCTGGCATATATAGAATCCAGTGTAGTGAATGTGATAAATTCTACATAGGACAAACGGGCAGGAAATTTAAAGACAGATATAAAGAACATTTGCCAAAAAGGAACATCAAGTCAATCAAATCCAACTTTGCTTTACATCTGGTAAACAGCAATCACAGTTATAGTGGTTTCACAGATAACTTTACGCCCATACATATATGCAGTAAGAGCCGATACATGGATGCCATGGAAGAATATGAAATATATAAAGCGCTTTTATTTCAACCAAACCTACTGCTTAATGATCAATTAACATTTAAATCTCACTGTTTATATGATACTGTATTGAAGAGTGATAACGCTTGTGTACACCAGCCGAGTATATAGTTTGATTACGTGGTCAGTTACAGTACGGCAGTGCGCACTGTTACGTGGACTGAGTTCTATCATACTCATTGTGTTATGTGTTTATGTGTTGATGTGTTTTAATTATTATATTCTTGACACGTTCGTTATGAACTAGAAGAAAAAACAATTTTACCTGATGATGGGAACGTGTTCCCGAAACATGTCGTAAGACATCAAAGACGTAGTCGCAGCACGGATAAAGAAAAAGGTATTTATTTATATTTTAAATGTTCTAAATGGTCTTCAAATGTACGTGAAGCTATTAAAATATCATCTACATAAACTGTGAGAAAATCTAAATCTTTTGGTCTCAAAATTCTATCCAAACATTTAATGAAACTAGCTACGCTGGTATTTAGCCCAAATGGTAGTCGCTTAAACTGATAATTTTTTCCGTTAAACAAAAATGCTGTGTATTGCCTACTTACCTCTGCTAATGGTACCTGCCAATATCCAGCAGTTAGATCTAATGATGTCATAAACCTACGCCACTAAACTTTTGAAAGATCTCATTTATAGATTCTGGTGATTCTCGGTCTGGTATAATAATTTGATTAATTTTCCTTGCGTCTAGGCATAATCTTACTCCTCCTTCCTTCTTGATTACCACCACTAACGGATTTGAGTAGTGAGACACTGACCTCTCTATGATACCATTATCTAACATCTTATCCAACTCCTCTTGCACCGCTCGTCTTTTAGAGTAAGGCACTGGATAACTCCGCTGCATGAATGGTGTGTGTTCCTTTATCTGTAACATACATTCATAATTTTTTGCCCTTCCTGGAATATCGGCAAACACTCCCTTAAACTGCTCTATTACCTGCCATAACGCTATACGTTGGCCACTCCTTATCACCTCACCCCCACTACAGAATTCATCCGCCCTTATCTCCCATACTTCATTATTAATATTACTCAGTTCATTATCAACATCTTCTAAATACTCACCCTCTATACAAAAATTTACTTTAGTATCTAAGTGATTCTCAACTACTTGTTTCTGTAACAATTTCACACCAGTGGTTCTAACTTTATTTATCACATTTTCAAAATTAATTTTCACAGACCGATCACCCCCATCTAACTCCACCACTTTTTCTTTAAAATTTATTACAGCTTTATTTCTTTGTAAAAAATCATTTCCCAAAATGATGTCTAAACTTAACCCCTTGACTACCAAAAATGTATTATCAAAATTAATACCTCCAATTGAGAAACTTAAATGTATCTGTTTTGTCACCCTTTTACTACGTACCCCCGTGACTCCTATTACTGTAACCCCTGCTACGGGTAAAACTGGAATATTCTTATTGAATTCTTTCAATTCACTTAAAATGTTCTCGGCTATTACTGAAATTTCGCTCCCTGTATCGACAAGTGTTTTAAAGTTTCTATTATCTATTGTTACCTGTATTTCCGTGAGTCCAGCTCTCACCTCCAATGTCGTGTTACACTCCTCCTCCAATAAATCGGCAACGATGTCTGCTTTTATTACGTTGGATTGTAAGTTCTCGATGGGTCGGACCTCATGAGTTTCCCTGAACAGTGGTCGGGTCCTACTTACCACTGTTGACTTCAGTTTTCCGGCTGTGTCCTATTATGACTTGTTGATGGCACAGGGTGTCCGCGTGTTGGTCCCTGATGGTGGTACGGTGCTCCTCTGTTACTCGGGGCTCCTCTGTTCGCAGGTATGAATTGCTTTACTTGGTTATTTCTTGGTGCTTTACAGAAATAACAATGCTGCATGTGACCCCGATTCTCCTTCCTGCAACTAGAACAACTCCAACCGCCTGGTGTCTGTAAATCATTTCTAACATTATATTTATTGCCAGTATGATTAAAATAAGGCCTTGGCCGATTAAACTCATTGTTATTATTGTTATGGTTATACGTATTTGGTTGTATAGGGCGTCTACCCATTTCACGATCATTTATACTTTGTAGTATATCTAATACCCTTTCCAGTTCATCAAGATTTTCTATTTCTTTAGTCATCAGAGTGACCTGCACTTCTCTAGGTAAGTGCTTACTAACATACCTAACAAATGACTTAAATGGTATAGGAGGCTCTAAATATTTAGCTTCGTTGTACAATTTTGTTACATAAATAGTAATGTTATTATTACTAACGTTACGTCCCATGAAATTACCCGTTCCCATAATACGGCTTCTTAAAGTCTCCTGCTCTTCTTCTGTCCAATATTTACCCTTAAAAGCTTTTTCAAAAGTATTATAGCAATCCCATTCTAACCTATGAGCTTCAGCCCATATGACTGAGTTACCCTTGAAACATTTAATAATTTTATTTAATTTCACTTCCCAGCTAACTACTACTAAAATGATTATAATCCCTAGTCTGATTAAGGAATCGCATGGGATGTATTACTCTGTTTTCATGGCTAAAATTCTCTAGTTCTATTTCATTATAGAAATCTCTAGTTACTACTACTCTATCAGTTATGCTTGAAACATTTTTATTTATTTCTCCCCGTAATTCGTTTTTTACACTGGTCAAATTATTTGCAATCATCATATTTATCATGCACATCCATACTATTTTGTACAGTTAAGTCATCAATTTCTTTAATCTTACTTTGTAACAAATTAAATCTACTCTTGGTATTTTTCTCATGTTCAGTCATAGTACTATCTATAGCTTCTAAATTTTTAGTAATATCTATCACATTTATTTCAATGTTTTCTAAATGATTTTGCAACACATTGGTTTTAACTTCTACTTGACTTTCTACAAAATGTAAACATTTCTGTTGTATTTCTGTACTGCTTGTCTCTAATTGACTTTTAATCGTGTTATTTACTGTGCCATAAACTAGATCGATTTTCGTGTCTAAATCATTTATGGTACTATTGAACTTGTCATCAACAATGGCTAGTGTGGTTTTCTGTATGTTATCACAACGTGTTTCTACTGTGTTAATTCTCTCCTCAAATTGACAATTTTGTCTTTTTATTTCATTCTTTAATTCATTGAATTTAATATTAGAATCGATTTTCTGTTCATCTAGTTTTTTATCAAAACTGTCAAATTTATTTAATAAAAGTTGCATCATTGCATTAGTTTCATCCTGCTTACTATCTAAACTAGTTGAAATGGATGTATTGACTTTCGTTATTTCTACAGATACAGGCGTATGCGCCTCGTCAATCTGACTAGTTTGAGGTGTTTGTACATCCATCTCGCCAGTCAAATTTACATTAGTTGTACCTATTTCTAACGTAATATTGTCATTAGTACTCATTTTGGCAATTGTGTAATGCACGCATGCATACAATTGTCTAACCTAATTGTGGGGTTATGTTTACTAGTTATAAAATTTTGTCTGTTACCTCAAGCAATTTTTTCCCGTGTTCTTTCTAGGCGTATCCCATGTAATAATATACATACATAATATTACATAAGGTCCCTGTTCGGGCGCCATCTGTATAGTTACGTTATTTTTGAATTTATAAATACGATATATTATATCTCACAAATGTGGTTATGTATACAAAACTAGGACGCCATCTTTTACTACCTAAGTCATGGGCCAGAAGTTCGTTACGCGAAGTCATAGGAAACGGAAATTGCTTGAAATAACAAAACAGCTGTTCTAATTGTTACCAATAAAATACCCCTTTTTATTCTTTACTTTGTTACATAACATTTTTTAAAACCAACTGTAACCCTTCCAAAAACATAATGTGTAATAATAACTTTGATTAAGTTTAATGATTATATGTTTAAATGATTATACAATAATAACATGTATATATTTATATAGTGGTGCTCAACCCAGCACTTAGAATAATTATGCACGCACACAACCACTCATCCTTTCATTATCATGGTACAAACTTATTTAAATTTTGGAGCTCCTTAAATTTTGATTGAAATTTTGAATAATTTGTTAAATGATTGATTTCTACAATAACATATATTGGGAAATAAAGGATTCAAAATATATAAGGAACGCTCTCACCAATTTCCGTGTTGGCTTCCTCGCACTGCCAGTCTCGTTCGTATATCGGCACAATCGGTGTATTTTACTGCGCTTGACGGGACACCTTTGGTCAACCCACGTAACCCACCGTCGTGGGACCGATTCTATACGTCGATCTTGTTTACGAACGACTTAATCGGTCGAGGACGCCTACACCAAACCGAACTATTACTTTCCTTAATACATTTTGATAGTAGATATTATACTGTTTATTAACCACCTACAGTGGTCTAAAAAGTTAAAATTCACTCGTAAGTGAATGGGCGGCCGGCCGGCTCAAATCAGAGCTGCAGATGAAATGACGGCAATTTCTGGTTGAAATCTGCGGAAGTGGGGTGTATTGACGTCACATTCCTTTGTCTAAGTTGTTGACATCGCCGTTTGTAGTTGTCAACACATTCTCCGCCTCTGACGTAACGAAGGCTTGGCTCTGCTTATCTCAATAACTGCACACTGTTTTTGTGATGTGACACCGTTTTTTGTCATGAATTAGTTCAAATCCTGGCAAATACTGTAATATAGTCCACTCACCGTAAATTCTATATAGGGTGTTTGAGGTTGGGTTGGGTATGTCAAAAAATAGGAAAATACAATATTTATGATCTCGTTACCATATTTTATGTAATTATACAATGTACCATGATTGTACCATCACAAATGGTGTTCTTAAGAGGAGCTAGAAAGTGTCCTAAACTTGATCATACAAAGAATGAAGACTTAGTAGAAGAATTACAAGTTTTCATTTTAGTGACAGATTAAAAGATTAAAAATGACAGTGGAAAGAACACTTAGAAAGAATGTCATATATAAGTCTGGAAATATAAAATTGTAGAACGTAAGTATACGGGCAGACCCAGGAAGAGATGGCTGGAGGATCTTTGAATGTAGAACAGGCAGCACCTTGCTTATGGTGTTCTGTAAAGGCGGTCACACACACAAGTTAATACGTTATGTCCAGATCTTTTATTTTGCAGTATTAACATGATGTTTGATTTATTTTGTTTATGTTAAAGATATTGAAATTTTAATCTATTTTAGGATGATGTGTCTGATTCTGAGAAAAAAGGAAAGAAAAGATCGAAAGTTGAAAACTCCAAGAGTAAACAGAAAAAGATGAAAAAAGAAAAAGCAGAAACAGACAACGATGAAGAGGAGACATCCACAGCAAACTATGAAGTTAGTATAGTTTTTTGTGTGCACATGTGCATGCATGATTATTGAAAATTTTTTCTTTGAATAAGCAGTAATTAGGTATTGCTTGACTTTCATCCAGGTGGAAAAAATTGTTGATGTCTACAACAAAAAGAATGGAAAACGTGAGTTTTTGATTCGTTGGAAGGGCTTCTCATCAAAAGATGATACGTGGGAACCAGAGGAACATCTGTCTTGTCAGGAATTAATTGACAAATTCATGGCCAAAGTGGACAAGGTATTTAACTGAATAGCTTATTGAAAGTTGTTTGTTATCATTATAAAACTATTACCACTTTTTTATTATGTAGAATACTATGTGGAAAAACACAAAAAGTTAAAACAAAATCTTAATTTTTGCAAATGTTTATCAAATGACGTTCAAACACCTCCTCAGTGGATTGCTTTTAAAAAAGGGTTCACAGCAGGATTCAACAATAAAATACATGAATTGTAGAAAATAATTCTCACACAACCCGTTTATCAGACAATGCATTGTTTTCCACCAGTGCAAAGTGTTTTACCTTTCTAAACGTATTTGATAAATTTTGTGGTGTTCTTGAAATGTATAAACTAGAAATATTTATGTGCAGTTAGGTGCTTATGCTTATAAAATGATCATATTAGAAAACCTCACTAAAATTGTTCATTATTGCTTATATATAATCTTTAAACATTCAAGTTTTAGAGAATCATTATGCTTTATTCTTTGGTTACTGTTTAGGCAAAGACAATGAATGTAAGGGAGCTTCGAGATCAGAGACCTAGAACTCAGAGATTTACACCGTGTTCGGTCCCAGGAGTTCGCTCAAGTCATCGAAATCAGGGAAAGTCACGGTTAGTAGTAACAGAATAGTTTTTGTACTGTTTCACTTTTGATAAAGTAATATATGTATAATAAGTTCTTTGTACGTATAATATGTTTGTAGTGTATACATATTATAATGTACCGGCTTGCGTACCCCTTTTGTTTACATTTAATTTTTTAATCTTTTGTTATTAAATAATTTTTATTTATTTGATATTATTTAATCTTGATTAGGTTGACTCTTGGTTTCTGTTTTAATTTATTTTTTATAGTACAATCATTTAATTATTGTAATGTGTTTTAATTAATCTGGTTCACTGTGGAATCCTCTTGACGTTCCGTTGCAATTCCGATGACCTAAATTGTTGTTGTACTGTAGTAAAGTTGTTTTGACTAGTTTATAACGTAATTACAACTTGCACGCACCTTCGGTGTAGTACTGGTAGCTTACGTCTCTCTAAACTGGTCCTATTTCCCTAGTCCTATTTGTCTTGGTATGTTATAAAACAACTGATCAGTCAAAACAGTAGATTAGCACTGTTTAAAAGTAACTGAGCTTAATTTTGTGTTATTTGGGCGCCATATGGAATCTAGGTTGTTATTCCATAAAATAATTTATTAGATGAATAAACGAAATAATTTCAGTTAATATCGTTAAATTATTCTCTTGATTGTACTATGAAATTAATTTAATTAAATCATTATTTTCTTGTTACTGGTTATAAATTCGAATGGTTGGCGCTTCACACGGCCATGCCGCCAACTGAACTGTTTGAGTGGCTTGAATTTACAACTCTTTTAAATAAGAAAAAATTACTTCAATAAGTTCGTACAACATTCGTTAATTAAGATATTATTGTTTTATTACTCACAGAGTGCTTTTTTTATTATTTACATACAACTAAACAATGATTTACTGATTACAATTAACCTGGCTTATTTCTCTGATAATCCAGAAGGTTGGCAATGTTGACTCTAATTAAATATTTATTTATCTTCAGTTTTTTTATATCTCAAGGGTGAATCCTTTCGAGCTACAGAATAAAACTAATATGCTTCGATTTACGATGCTTCACAAATATTTAGTTTAGTAGGTTAGACACCTTTAGAAATTCAGACTTATTAACAAAATGTTCGTCTGACCTCTACGATTTTTGAGGTTAACTACGGTTAGCCTAAATTATTAATTCTGGTATTGGAATTGCATAATTCCCTTTTAAAAAAGTGTTTAAAATGATTAATTCTTATTGTGTCGGTGTTTGGTGTTTAGTACATAAGTGTATTTACTCTGAATTATATCTTATAATAATATTTCAATCACTTTCTGCTACAGTCCGTTTCTTGATGTATATAATACATTTAATATTTATACATAAATTTACCTCAAGATGTTATTTTTCTATTTGGAACATGTTTCGGGTACTATCTTGTACCCATCCTCAGCCTTCCGGTTTTTTTGTCTGGTGAAGTACATATGTGTTGTTGGTTGACTGTTGTGGCTTCCTGTTGGCTTCTGGTATTTCAAGTTGGTTTTATTGTGTGTGATTGTGGTGTATGTGTTAGTTTTTTGTGTATTTTCAATGTTGAGTGCTTTGAATATTGTGTCATGTTTTGTATTGATTTGTATTTGTTCAGGTATTATTTTGTTTTCTGTTTTATGTTTGTATATTTGTAAATTTTCCCATATGTTCATTATGGTGCCTTTGTGTGGTATATGTTTTATTAGTGTTACATTGGTTATGTCTGGGAATTCATGTCCTGTGTTTATTGCATGTGTGGCTAAATTGGATTTATATATTTCTGGTTTTTTGTATGCATTTAGGTGTTCAAAATAACGTTTTTTCAGCTGTTTTTTTGTTTGTCCTATATAACATTTATTGCAATCTTGGGATTCAATTTTGTATATACCGTTAGTTGTTGTATTATCTTTGTTGTGTGAGCTATTTAGATTTTGTAATTTATTTTTATTAGTTTTGTATCCTATTTTTATATCTGTGTTTTTAAATAGTTTTGTTAGTTTTGTCATTTTATTATTTATATATGTGAATGTGGCCCATTTTTTGTTGTTGTTATTATTTATTTGTTGTTCAGTTTGATTAATTCTTAATTGTTCAGTTTTTATTTTGTATTTGATTTTATTTTCTATTTTGATCATAGTATTTTTATTGTATCCATTTTCATAACCAATTTGGTATATTATATTTGTTTCTTTGTCAGTTTCTTGTTTGTTTAGGGGTATTTTGTACATTCTGTTAAATAACGAATAAAATGCTGCCATTTTATGTTGTGGTGGGTGGTCAGAATGGTTAGGTATATGATGTTAGTGGAAGTTGGTTTTCTATATATTGCATATTGTATGTGTTTGTTGTATCTTATGATGGTTATGTCTAAATAGTTGATTTTGTTATGTTTTTCTTTTTCTTCTGTAAATTGTATTTTGGGATGTATGTTGTTGATTTGTTTCAGTATGTTCTCTGCATTTGTGTTTTTATTATTTGATACATATAGTCCATCATCTACATATCTTATCCATATGCCATTTGGGTCATGTGTTTTTATGATATTTTGTATTTTGGTGTCTACTACTAATACTAAAACAAAATTACTTTGAATTTAATAGCAAAATTTATCAACAGAAAGAAGGTTTAGCAATGGGATCACCATTATCAAGCATAATAGCAGAAATATTCCTACAACACATAGACACCAAAATACAAAATATCATAAAAACACATGACCCAAATGGCATATGGATAAGATATGTAGATGATGGACTATATGTATCAAATAATAAAAACACAAATGCAGAGAACATACTGAAACAAATCAACAACATACATCCCAAAATACAATTTACAGAAGAAAAAGAAAAACATAACAAAATCAATTATTTAGACATAACCATCACAAGATACAACAAACACATACAATATGCAATATATAGAAAACCAACTTCCACTAACATCATATACCTAACCATTCTGACCACCCACCACAACATAAAATGGCAGCATTTTATTCGTTATTTAACAGAATGTACAAAATACCCCTAAACAAACAAGAAACTGACAAAGAAACAAATATAATATACCAAATTGGTTATGAAAATGGATACAATAAAAATACTATGATCAAAATAGAAAATAAAATCAAATACAAAATAAAAACTAAACAATTAAGAATTAATCAAACTGAACAACACATAAATAATAACAACAACAAAAAATGGGCCACATTCACATATATAAATAATAAAATGACAAAACTAACAAAACTATTTAAAAACAGATATAAAAATAGGATACAAAACTAATAAAAATAAATTACAAAATCTAAATAGCTCACACAACAAAGATAATACAACAACTAAAGGTATATACAAAATTGAATGCCAAGATTGCAATAAATGTTATATAGGACAAACAAAAAAACAGCTGAAAAAATGTTATTTTGAACACCTAAATGCATACAAAAAACCAGAAATATATAAATCCAATTTAGCCACACATGCAATAAACACAGGACATGAATTCCCAGACATAACCAATGTAACACTAATAAAACATATACCACACAAAGGCACCATAATGAACATATGGGAAAATTTACAAATATACAAACATAAAACAGAAAACAAAATAATACCTGAACAAATACAAATCAATACAAAACATGACACAATATTCAAAGCACTCAACATTGAAAATACACAAAAAACTAACACATACACCACAATCACACACAACAAAACCAACTTGAAATACCAGAAGCCAACAGGAAGCCACAACAGTCAACCAACAACACGTATGTACTTCACCAGACAAAAAAACCGGAAGGCTGAGGATGGGTACAAGATAGTACCCGAAACATGTTCCAAATAGAAAAATAACATCTTGAGGTAAATTTATGTATAAATATTAAATGTCTTATAATAATAATATAATAATTGAACACTGTTAATTATATTTTGCACTGTACTCCCTGATTAATAATCTTTCTGGATTATTATTTATTCACTATACGATCTCAATACACTGATCGTACACTTTCACTTTCCGCGAAGAACGATTAATACTTCTTGCTGTTATTTATTTGGGTTAGGTAACACTTCTAACCTCGTTCTGATGGTTTCGCACTACTGGTTAAAGAATACTGATTGTCGTAATTCACTTTACTATGTAGGTAATTTCTTCTCTGCTGTTGGTTAATAATACTTTTAATTGAAATTTTGACGTGGAGCTTCTGTTGTATCTGCCGAGATGGAATTCAAAAATGTGTATCTCGTTCCTTCGAGTGAGCTATATATATAGTCGCCTCAGACTCAGCTTGGCGGTGACGATACATTTCTGCATCTAATTTTCTGATTGGTCCAAAATGACGTCATGATGTGGTCATTCTAAAAATAACTTTTACATAATCGCTCTAAGCGTTGTAATGGTACAATTATGGTACAGATTGTATTACCTTAAATATGGTATAAAAAACCATAAATATTGTATTCCTTAGTTTGGCCATAATTAAACAAACATTAAATAACCTGTATGAATATAGCGTGAGTGGACTGTATAATATTTGCCAGGATTTTGACCGAATCGTAGCAAAAAACGTGAAGCCTCACAAATGTCATTTTTTGCGATAAAAGTGACGATCCTTAATGACGTGAGTGGCCAGGAATGTGTTTTTGTCAACATGATGCTGTCAACAGCTTAACAAAAGGCTTGTGACGTAGATTCACCCCACCTCGGAAATATGTAACAAAGACTCGGCGTCATTTCATCAACAACAGTGATCGCAGCCGGCCGGCCTACCGTTCACGAACGGCAACTCGTTCACTAATAAGTGAATTTTAACTTTTAAACCACTAGAAGTGGTTAATAAACTATATAAATATCAAAAAAACATGTTGTGAAGAACATTAATAGTTCGGCATCGTGTAGGCGTCATCGGCCGATGGATCGTCCCACATAGATCTAGCGTGTAGAATCGGTCCGAGGAGTTTTCGTGGGTCGACATGACGGTGCGCCGTAAACCGAAGTAAAACACTACCGATTGTGCGGATCGAGACGATTCTAGCTGTGCGAGGAGGCCTATACGAACTTTGGTGAGAACGTTCCATCAACACACATATACATATTTTATTTCCACATCAAACTTAATTTGAAATGACCAAAATAACAAATAACAGAAAGTAAATTCAAGTATTTAAAATTTTAATTTTCAAAATGAGCTCATAAAAATAATAAAGAATTGTACCAGGATGAGAGAGAGAGAGTGAGAGGGCGAGTGGGTAATTTCTAAGTGCTGGGTTTGTGCACAACAATATATAAAGATATGTATATCTATTCCTTAGGCTTTCACGGCCGGTGTCACTTGAATTATGAAAAATATCCGGGCTGTTTGGCCGTGGTCCATGGTTAAAAACAAAACCAAACGTTTCGGCAGCTCCACTGGCTGCCATCATCAGTGGAATAAGATTTCTGCACTTGGGGTGTTTACGTGCAGGCCCACAGTACTGTGGTATAGTCTATGTAGGGCCTGTGGGCCTGCACGTAAACACCCCAAGTGCAGAAATCTTATTCCACTGATGATGGCAGCCAGTGGAGCTGCAGAAACGTTTGGTTTTGTTTTTAACCATGGACCACGGCCAAACAGCCCGGATATTTTTCATAATTCAATATGTATATCTATATTTACATAATTATCTAATATTACATAATAACACATTTTATATTACATGTTATGATTTTGGAGGGTAAATTTATTTTTAAAACACCCATGGCGTAATATGTGGGTCTAATCGTTTTTTCAATATGTATTAAAATACAAGTTCAATACTAATAAAAGTAATTTATATATGGTATTTTGTGTATGTTTTATTTCAGGTAATCTATTTCACAAAACTAGTTCGTGTTGCACGAATTCTGGCCCGAAACGTAAATTTATGTAATGTTATATTGTACAACATGGCGCCCTATGTTAAAAGTGATAGTGATATTTACTAGTACATACAAAAATACAATTTTAATGATAACGAATTAAACGATAAAAAGCCATAAGTTACAATTGCGCCCGAAAGAACAGGGACATAAGTTACAATTGGCGCGTGCCGAACATGGACTCGACATAAAATATAATTTTATGTAGAGTACACCTACCGGTATGTGAAATAATTACCTGAGATAATAGCGTTATAGTACGCAAAGCGTGCGCAAGGTAAGGTTAAAATTTTAGGTTATAAATAAATATGTTTTAGTAACATAAAATAATACAATATGAGTAATAAGGATAATATTGCAATAGAAACCAGTACCGCAGAGGTAAATCTAACTAGTGAAATGGATGTTCAGCCAACTCCAATTAGTCAGATTGACGAAGCAGATACACCTGTATCTATTGTATGTGTAGAAGCAGAGAAGGTCTCTACATCCATTTCAACAATGTCAGAAAGTAAGTCAGACAGTACTGCTGCAATGATGCAGCTCTTATTAAACAAATTTGATGAAAAATTTACAAATTTGAATGACAAATTTGATAGTTTTGATATCAAGCTCAATGAACTTAAAAATGAAATCAAAGTAGGTCATGATAATCTGATTAAGAAATGTGACAAAGTAATCAAAAAACTAGACGAGAATTTATGTCAATTAGTAAGTCAATTAGAAACCCAGAAGGAAAACAGTACGAAAAACGAAGTGCTGAATAATAACGTAATTAAGAGTGATAACTCAAATAATGAATTTACTGATAGTAAGAATATTACAGGTAGTAAGAATGTGGTGTTAGAAAATGATAATGAAAGTATTATGAATGATAATGAAGTGTTTGAGAGTATTGAGTCAGAAAGAGAGTTGGGAGAAAGTATTTTTGTACAAGGAGTGCAGGGGGTAGAATTTTCTTTTGATGTTGTGTTAGGGGGTGAAGACAAGTCTTCACGTATTGTTTACAAGGACAAGAGTTCCTTCAATTTATATTTGGGAGACGAAAGGTCTACAAATAAAGTTTCTTGGTATTTTTGTGTACCTAATAAGTGGTGCAATAATTTTATGTTAGGGACCCCTGCATATTTGGAGAGAGAAAGTGTAATTTGGTGTTATGGAGAGAAAGGTATTAAGAGAGAAAGTATAGAGAGATATTGTGAGAAAAAGAATGTAATAAAATTTTTTAAAGTAAATAGAAAATACAGAGAATTGATAGGGAGGTTAGGCATAGATAAGGTGGATGAAAATAATGAATACTTACCTTATAATAACAATGAAATTGAAATAACAATAAATTATGATAATGGTATTAAGTACTTACCTGTGGTAGAAAATTATGAGGATAATTATAAAATAAATAACCAATTAATGACATATGATAGTACTGAGATAAACGGAACCCTACTCGATCGTGACTTGAAATATTTGGTTGATAACAGTTTTATAAATGAAAATGAATATAATATTGCTAATCATAAAATTTATTTATTAAATAATAAATTAAATAGACCTAAGATAAGAATGTTATTCAACGATGGTGGATAGACTGTTTCAATTGTTTAATGAACATTAAATATATATGTGAACCGTGGTATTGAATTGGACTGCTATGGACTGAGTTTGATAAATAACAAAATAATGAGTTGGAGTGTATATTTTTCATTGTTTTATATGTTTTTATATCCATGTATTTGTGTATTTTGATGTTGTATTGCAGGTATATTTTATGTACACCAGTATGTATTATTATGTATTTTAATAATTAACATGTTTTGTGTACATCAACAAGTACAAATTTTTTTCAATGGAATAACCATTAAAGAGTAATCATTCTTTATGACTAAAAAATTATGGTACAAAAGAAAGTTGTACTTTATAACAGAAGTAAGGTATTAATTGTCATAAAAGTTTCTAATGAAGTTCAATTATTATTTACTTTATAATGAAGGTAATTACTAATGAATAATAATATTTAAATAAGAATATATATATTTGAAAAGTGAGAAGTACTAGTATGAGTAGGTGAGAGATGTATTTTGTAAGAAAATTGTCAATGATTACAGTAAGTGTTTAAACAGGGATAGAGCCTGGGTATAGATAAATGTAGGTGAGTTATTTAATTAATGAAAATGGAGTTAGATAGTTAAGAATTTAAAGAAAATAATACAAAGAAAGTATTAGATATTTAGGGAACACCCAACCCATTGCAAAGACGAGCGGTGCCATAGGATTTAAATGAAATTAGTAAAGGTGTTTATAATTGAGATATTGGTGTCATGATAGGTAAATTTGGTGGTCAGTTAGAAGAAGGTGAGTAAGATTATAATAAGTAAAAGTAGTGTGAATATAGGAGTCACCCAGACTAAACAATGATTAGAAGGTGAAAGGTTAGGTAGTTAGGTAGGTAGAAAGTTCAGAATAGAGAGGTAGTAAGAAAGGAATAATGAAATAATTATAATAATAATAATCTGAAAATTAATAATAAATGTGAAATAATAATATTATAATGATTGATGTCTAAGTAATTAATTAACTGAAATTGTAATTTTATAAGTTAAGTACAACTTTAAATAGAATATGCAAATTTTAATGCAAATCTTAATCAAGATTAAACATGTAATGTAATTACAAAATTATTTCAATGTATTAAATGTATCAATGTGTATTATTATGTAAAATGTATTATGTATTTATGTTATAAAATTTTTAACATGCTTTTATAATATGGAAATAATGTGTATGAAGGGATAAAAATAATTGGCGCTGTTAATGCCGGAATTTTACCTGTTAATAATAATAAGAATAATAATAATTTTAATCTAACCATTCAATAAGATTTATAAATAAATAATATACATTTATTAATTCTTTTATATCAAGATAATTTGTTTTTCTCCATGTTTGGGAGATTTATAGTGGAATTTTCATATTTTCAATTAGATTTTAATTCTTTTTATATCAATGTGTTTATTTTATAATTACAATAATTATAAAATGGAAAGAGATAAATATTATCGATAGAAATCGAAACAATTTATAAATTCAGGGTTGTCAATATGGAGAAAGGAAATCTTTATAATTCTTGGGAGTTACGTTTTTAGTAGGATAATTTTTATAACTAGATTTTAATCATATATCAAGTCAACCCAGTGCTTATTAGCACAAACCAGCACCTAGCTAAGGGGAACCAGATCAGTTGAGGAGAGAGTAATTTACCAAGCCACTATTTTAAGATTTATCATTTATTGTTTCAGTGTTTGGTGATATGACAGCGGTCCTGAGCTGGCCAGCGCGTCAGAGCAGGGGCGTTAAGAGCCTAAGTGGCCTTATGGTGTTGGGATCTCGAAGGAGAAGTCCAGTAAGGTCATGTAGGTACTGTCATCATCATCAGACCAAGGGTGAGTTGTTATTTTCTTTTATATAAAATTGTAAGGGGGTTGTGGCGACTTATCCTGGCTGATCCCTTTAGGACGTATGAAAGGGTGAATGAAAGTTTTTGTGCTTCGACACACAATCTTTCATTGAGGGGGTTTTGTAATGGTACAATTATGGTACAGATTGTATTACCTTAAATATGGTATAAAAAACCATAAATATTGTATTCCTTAGTTTGGTCATAATTAAACAAACATTAAATAACCTGTATGAATATAGCGTGAGTGGACTGTATAATATTTGCCAGGATTTTGACCGAATCGTAGCAAAAAACGTGAAGCCTCACAAATGTCATTTGTTGCGATAAAAGTGACGATCCTTAATGACGTGAGTGGCCAGGAATGTGTTTTTGTCAACAACATGATGCTGTCAACAGCTTAACAAAAGGCTTGTGATGTAGATTCACCCCACCTCGGAAATATGTAACAAAGACTCGGCGTCATTTCATCAACAACAGTGATCGCAGCCGGCCGGCCTACCGTTCACGAACGGCAACTCGTTCACTAATAAGTGAATTTTAACTTTTAAACCACTAGAAGTGGTTAATAAACTATATAAATATCAAAAAACATGTGAAGAACGTTAATAGTTCGGCATCGTGTAGGCGTCATCGGCCGATGGATCGTCCCACATAGATCTAGCGTGTAGAATCGGTCCGAGGAGTTTTCGTGGGTCGACATGACGGTGCGCCGTAAACCGAAGTAAAACACTACCGATTGTGCGGATCGAGACGATTCTAGCTGTGCGAGGAGGCCTATACGAACTTTGGTGAGAACGTTCCATCAACACACATATACATATTTTATTTCCACATCAAACTTAATTTGAAATGACCAAAATAACAAATAACAGAAAGTAAATTCAAGTATTTAAAATTTTAATTTTCAAAATGAGCTCATAAAAATAATAAAGAATTGTACCAGGATGAGAGAGAGAGAGTGAGAGGGCGAGTGGGTAATTTCTAAGTGCTGGGTTTGTGCGCAACAATATATAAAGATATGTATATTGTAAGTAAACGAGTACGTACGGTTCAAGTCCCCACTGTTGAGTTCGTTAATTTGTAATGGGACGAGTACGAGCGTCTCGTTATTTTCACGCAATGTAAGCCTATTCGTTGCTATGAACGGGTATGTTCCCCTGTTTTACTCTCATATGTTGTTTAGTTTACTTAATTATTTAAATATCTGAGATATTTGGAGTTGTGGGATATATTGATGTAATTAATTAATATTAACTTAACTCTCTAAAAAATATCAGTGTTAGTGTACCTGAAACTTAAATAATTAATGCGTTATTCCGTAATTTCGTTCAACCCTATTATACCTTGAAGAGAATTATGTCTAATTTTGTATTTTTACGCTCTCTCTTTGGTGTCAGATAATTCCGCTATAAGCGCTGTAGTATCGGCTCAACGAAACTAATAGGTTATTTCACTGTTTATGTTAACCAATTATTCTATACTTATTCAGTTACTTTTTATTCCCAACTCATTAAATCATACTCCAAATGACAAGATTTTGCAATTATATAAAGGTTCTTTATTTGTTTACTTCTTTAACATTGAATAAGATATGTTCTAACTAACATATGCTTGGGCTATAGATTGCGTGAATCGATTGTTGATTATTCCGATCCTTTATTTAAATTCAGTTATATAGTGTGTTTTAATTTGTAATTAATTTAATTCAGGGTGTGAAGGTTCTTGTAACTGTGGGGAAGATTAAAAATACATAGATAAGAATGCAAGATTTACAAATTTGAAGTGTTGTGTAGTTAGTATGATTAATATAATAATAATTTACCAGACTAGAACGAAGCAAATCGTGTAGGCGGTTGATTGATAAATTTACTGTTCTGGACAATTATGCCGTACGATATTCTTTCTTCGGTTTAATAAATGGAATTCTTGTCCTGTCCACTTCGGAAATACAGCTCCCTGGATTGATTTACAGCCCGATTGATGCTTCTTCTGCAACTCCTGGATCCAGATACGTTCTTCTCTCTCGGTTGAAGCAATTAGTGATGTTCCGTTTATTTGAAAGGTTATAAATTCTGGTGTAGTGTATATTATTATTTGTGATACTTTTGACTCTTTCTATGTGTTTTAATGTATCGTCAATTCCTTTCGGATATGGGACAGTTCAAGTCCTTCCTTGTAGAATCCAGTTATTTATTTCCTATTGCGATTTCATACTATTGTCTTGTTTGGTTAATTTATACTGGCAAGAGTCATAAATATTATCATTAGTATTTTGCATTTTATAATAGTATTTACTAATTTAGTATATTCCAATTAAATAGATATTTCTTGGTTTTTTATTAATCTCATCACATTCAGATCATCAAAGCAATTATTGTCAAATCAACAACTTCCTCTTTTCCTGTCGTCCCTAGCAACACATGATTTTTCTTCCTTCCACATGTTTTGAATATAGTGTTTATTTCATATATTTTTTGTCTATTCCTTATCAATTTGCTATCCTATCGGAATGTAACTTTACCGATAGTTGGTTTATTATTTTCTACACATATTCTGCTGGTTTTTTGATATAAGCCTGTTTTTTTTTCTTTTCTATATTTAATACCCTTTCGATATTAAACGTTATTAATCGATATCATGGCATTATGGCATTATCATAATTTGTATAAATTTTATTATATATAATTATTAATTTAATGTTTTTTTTTTCTAGCTCTTCAAATCGTATTCATTAATTATTATTAATTGATGTACCTAACCTTTATGTTATGAGTGGTTATATAGTGGTTTTGGCTGTTAGGCCTTTTATTGTAAACGGATCTACCTGTGTTTATAACTGGTAAACATCTATAGCCCCTTTTACATAAATTCATATATATAATCAAATCTTAACTATTAACATTTACATAAACAATTATTTTTTTCCATATCTAATAACAATTTTATCTTGACCTATGGATCACATATAAGAAGAAGATTCAAATCTATTAACGTTAATTAGCTGCTTCACACTTCATTCTACACCAGTCATTGAATAATACATCTTGTTTCATTATCTTTCATTAACTCAACACATATTTGGTATAACATAACATAAACTTTATCATAATATTTGTTGTCACAAAATAATATCTCTTAACTCAAAATTCTTATTTGCTATTACTATAAAGTAAATTATTGTTTCATTTTTTGTTTGCCTTTCACTGAACATATATCATCAACTATTATCTAACTTACAGGTTCGTTTATTCTTGTTAATACTACCTTGCATCCTTATTTACCTTTATCTGTAATTATAAATGTAATTATTAGATCTTTGTTCTATCATGGGGTTAGATATTGACTTGTTTATTATTCAGTTAACCTTGTTTTTATGTAACACGGATGCTAGCATTTCTGTTGCGTTACATATGCTCCCCCTCCTAAAAAAGTTTAGTTTACCTGAATGAAGTTTAGGTCAAATAAACTTGTCTTTTTCACATGCCTTTTCTTCATTTCATTGTTAATGGTTGACGATGGAATTTTCAATGTAACTTCATTAGACTAGTATTAATACTTTTTTTTTTATTTAATAACATTTCATCATTTTAATTAACATTCTTGATCATTGTTAATTTCTGTAAACATTATTTGTTGATAGTTGGCTACAATATTCAATGATACATTAGTTTCACATCTCTTCTACTTATAATTACTATAATCACTGTATTTCTCAATTATTCTTCTGTCAACTCATTTCTTTCTGTTTTCCTCGTCCTACTCTTTTGGAAACTGAAGTCATTCTTGCAACTATTCTAATATTCCTTAAATATTTAATTTCCCTAACAATCCCTAATACATGCGTTGGTACAGTTCAGAGAGGCACTGTTTGGCTTCATACTCTGCTGCCCACACCACATCTTAATATAGTACTGCTGGAATTCATCTACAGTCAGCTATAAAATATAATAATCTCTTTAATTATTTAATAATAAATATTTGGGAAAATTTTTTTTTCTTTGTTGCTTTTATATTTCTTCATTACTATCCTTCATATTTTGTGATTCCATTTTAGTTCCTTAAACATTCTTTGATATTAAATTTGACAGTTATTATTTGTAATCATTTTTGTTTTCATTTTTGTTGTGATTGTAATGCTAAGTATCTTCTTCATTTGTTTTTTCTCTGATCTCAATATTTTCTAAATAGTTGTTGTGTGATGATCATTATAACTGTATTTCTGACTAAATACATTCCTTAGCCCAACTATTCTTCTTCTTATCGTATTTCATTATTTTGGCTGTTTATTTTTCAATGAATTATGTTCATAAATACTCTTTCTTTCTTGTCTTCTTTAACATTACATTGGTTACATTCAATCGTTTACTGAAGTTGTTTCCTTCATTTGGCAATGTGGTATGTATTTCAGGTCATATGATTTTTCTCTTTCTTTATTTTGCATAGGTAGATTTGAGGTAAAAACTTTTATCTTGGGGTTTCATTATTTATCATCCACATTATTTCTTTGTAGACGTTTAATAATAATTCTCGCTTTCTTCTGTAATCTTGGGGTTTGTTATTCATTATTCACACTATTTCTTTATAAACATTTAATAATAATTCTCACTTTCTTCTGTAATCTTGGGGTTTCATTATGCATTGTTCTTAATACCTTCTTCATAACTATATTTTAATTCAGACTTACTTCATTTTGAATGACACATTTTTTTTTCCTATTTATTTTGTTGTTCAAAAAATTCTCTTTTATTTACAAGTGTTTTTTCTTCAAAATCGATAATAAGTGGTTCTTATTGTATTTTAGAATTTAGTGGTAGTATTCAACTCAAATTCTTTTTAAATTCCAAGTATTTTCTCTTCAAGACTGGTAATAAGTTGTTCTTATTATATTTTAGAATTTATTCATTATATTTCTTTATGGACTCTTGGTTGTACGTTCCCTTAATCCTTTTTGTGATAGGGTTCATTATTTCATACGTATTGTTATTATTATTTTTTGTTATCACATATGGCCCAGTATATAATAATAATAATTTTTTAGTTATTCCCTCTAGAGTGCTTGGTAGTTCCCTGTTTCTTATTAATATTTTCTCACCCACTTGGTACTTAATTGGTTTTGGATTATTCTTAATTTTGTTTATAAGTCGTTGTTCCCCAAGATTACGGTTCAGTGAAGGGTATTCATTAATTTTCACTGCCTCTATTAGTTTAAATGAGGGCTTACCCCCTCTTCTCTATTTTCATTTTGATTACTGTGTTGATTTTGTACGGTTTCAGTGCGATCCTCCGTATTAGGTTCCGCTATCCTATAATTTCCTTCAGGTGGATAGTTGTCTTCACGCCGGGACTGGTCATAATGGTTGTCATATCGGTGACTCCTTGGGTAATACCGTCGCTGATTACCTTGAGGCCTGGAGTAGATATAATTGACGTTATGCCTATAATTATTGGGTTGTCTGTCCACATCTCCTCTATTATTGCGACTATCGCGGTAATTATAATTATTATTGCCACGATAATTATAGTTCCTGGAATTATTATTTGCGTGCTCATTTTGGGTTCTATTGGCATTAACGTTCTGCACAGGTCGATTGTGATCATTATTATGAGAATTGGTTGGCGCGTTATTATTATACTTCTGATATTTATAATTTAACATTCTATTTCTTTGGTATTGGTTCTCGTGCTCATAATTCTCCAAGAATTTGGCCATAGCTGGAATCGTTTTGATTTGACTACACATACGTGCATTTTTATTCCTTCCTCGTAATGGTAGGATAGTTGTATCACCAAACATTCTTCGGGAATTCTGGGCTCTAAGTTCCGAGCCATACATACTTTTCCTAGAAAGTATGAAGTAGGAGACTGGCCTATGTTTGTTTCGTATCGACCGTTACTCAAATTATTCCTAATCATGTTCTGGGTCGATTCAGACCAATACTTCTCTTTAAATTGTTTTTTGAACTCAGTCATGTCCAGTATATCTGGGCGCACCGCTGTCCACCAATTATCGTAAGTATCTTTAAACGTTTCATCAATCATACTGCGTATAATACTCCAGCGATTTTCTCTATTTTTTGCGATCACCTCTTCCAATCTCTTTAAAAATTCCATCGGATTGCGCTTGTAATTACGAAAATTAATCGATTCCCGGTTCTCGTGGTTATTTGTATGACTATGTTGGCATGTTATTCCCGCCATGAATCTACTTCTTCTTGTAATTGTAATTCACGTCTACTAATTTCCTCTATTTTATTTTTACTGGTATTAATTTGACCTTCCATACTGT
This sequence comes from Magicicada septendecula, assembly GCA_034769895.1. Classification (NCBI taxonomy): domain Eukaryota; kingdom Metazoa; phylum Arthropoda; class Insecta; order Hemiptera; family Cicadidae; genus Magicicada; species Magicicada septendecula. Next base: position 13,879,252 of record CM068368.1, read on the forward strand.
TTAAATTGCCATAGACTCTTTCGAGTCGTTCGCCCATGTCTGTCTGTATTTGCGTAATACCTTCCTTATTCTCTTCCCGTACCTGATGTACTTCGTTTTTAATTTGCTCATATTTTCCGACAGTTTCCTGTTGGATTTCTTCGACCAATGTTTTACTCTCAATTTTTATATCATTAATTTTATTTTGTAGTTCTTCACGAACCTGTACTATTGTTTCGTTAGTTTTTTCTAACCCTTCATTTGTTTTGGCTATTTCTAACTTTCTTTCCTCATTAATTTGGTCCACCTTCTGGTTAACTGTTACATGAATATTTTCAATTTTTTCATTAATTTGCCTTAAATTTTCCTCATGTATTTGTAGGATGTCTTCCTTCATTTGTTTTAAACCCTCATCATTCCTATCTAACCTTTCGTTCATTTGTTTTGATGTTTCTTTAATTTCCTCATTTGTTTTATCTAATTTTTCCTCCAGTCTCTTTGAGTTTTCCTTATTTTCCTCATTTATTTTATCGAATTTTTCCTCCAGTCTCTTTGAGTTTTCCTTATTTGTTTTCCTTGAGTATTCCTTAATTTCCTCTTTCATTTGTCTGTTGCTTTCCATTATTATCCTCAACAGCTCCTTCATACTCATGTCTTCCTTTTTGTTGGATTTATCTGATTGGTCCCCTTGGGCATCTTCTTCCATTACTTCCTTTTCCTTGTCCACAATTATTTCAGTTTCCGTTATTCCGTCTGTCTGTTGTTCCATTTCACTATCTGTTATTAGTTCTATTTCCTGTTCTTGTTCATCTATTTCCTTCTCCGTTTCTCCTGCCCTAATCCTTGATCTACCTCTGGTATGCATGTTTATTCTCCCACAGTTGCCTGCTCTGGTTAAGTAATATTAATATAGTTATAGTTACTTAACTTAAGCCCTACACTGGTTGAGCGCCAATTTGTAAGTAAACGAGTACGTACGGTTCAAGTCCCCACTGTTGAGTTCGTTAATTTGTAATGGGACGAGTACGAGCGTCTCGTTATTTTCACGCAATGTAAGCCTATTCGTTGCTATGAACGGGTATGTTCCCCTGTTTTACTCTCATATGTCGTTTAGTTTACTTAATTATTTAAATATCTGAGATATTTGGAGTTGTGGGATATATTGATGTAATTAATTAATATTAACTTAACTCTCTAAAAAATATCAGTGTTAGTGTACCTGAAACTTAAATAATTAATGCGTTATTCTGTAATTTTGTTCAACCCTATTATACCTTGAAGAGAATTATGTCTAATTTTGTATTTTTACGCTCTCTCTTTGGTGTCAGATAATTCCGCTATAAGCGCTGTAGTATCGGCTCAACGAAACTTATAGGTTATTTCACTGTTTATGTTAACCAATTATTCTATACTTATTCAGTTACTTTTTATTCCCAACTCATTAAATCATACTCCAAATGACAAGATTTTGCAATTACAGTCGACTCCCTCTAATCCGGACACCTCGGAACCGGATCCCTGTCCGGATTAAAAAATTTCCGGACCATCCGGCGGTTTTTTACTTATGTAAATTACAACCTGTAATAGCGTATCTATATTTATAAATCACATTTTAAGACAATTTTCAAGTGTACGGAACACAATTTTAGGTTCATAAAATTGTCCCAAACGAATAAACTTAAACCTAAAACTAATGAAAAACTTGGCTTTGCAATATTAAAAGAAATCTGTTATTTTCTTCTGCTTCTTTACTTCAACTGTTTTCTTGAAGGCATAATCACGCCACTTCCTTAGAAACATAACATCCACAGCTGATGCGCCAGGCTGTTGTTCGACGTAGGTAGTTGCCAGTTCCAGTGCTGCCCTACCCTCTGCATGAGTCAAAATTCCCACGCCATTTCCCGCTTCACTATCACCTTCGTCGTCGTCTTCTTCTTTTTCTTCCTCTTGACGAAGGACTACATCGACGATTTCGTCATCATTCAGGATTTCATTAGCCAGTTCATCATCAGCTCGCGAAATCCATTCCACAACGTCATTCTCATTAATACTAGCAGAATCAGGCAGCCGTTGTAAATCCTTTAAAATTGAGTGGTTGTCATCAGGTTCAGTTGCATGAATATTTAACCCTATTGTATTTGGGTTGTCTTCTTGTCTCTTCTCAACGAGAGTTTCAACATCTGGCCACAATTTTCTCCAGGATTTGGTAAACGTAGATGATGGGATTTCATCATACGATTTAGCAGCGATATAAATGACGTCCTTAATGTTAATTGTCTTGAGCGTCTGGATGAGACCTGCATTGTCATTACCATCCATCTTATCCAAAATTTCTGAAAGAAGCTTCCTCCGGTATTTTCTCTTAAAGCATTCGATTACACCCTGGTCCATGGGCTGTGCGATACTTGTTACATTTGGAGGCATATATAAAAGCTTGATGTCACTGTAACTATCACATTCGAGACCTTCCTCTGGATGCGTAGGGGCATTATCAAGCACAAGAACTGCTTTTACTGGCAATTTCAAGGATGTCAAATGTTCTTTTACAGACGGAACAAATTGAGCCACGAACCACTCCTTAAACAAATAAGAATCCATCCAGGCAGACTTTTGTGACCTGTAATACACTGGAAGGGAAGACATGTTTAAGTTTTTGAATACTCTGGGTTTGGCCGACTTTCCAATCACAAATAGCGGCATCTTGTGTGTCCCAGTTGCGTTTGAGCATAGTGCAACAGTGATCCTTTCTTTATTTACTTAAAGCCCGAAGCAGACTTTTCTTGAGGAGTGGCAAAGGTTTTATTAGGCAAACGTTTATAGTTAAGCCCGGTCTCATCGATATTGTACACTTGTTCTGGGGTTAGTTTTTCACGCTCAATGATACGCTTCAATTTTTCAGAAAAATCATTAGCTGCCGGTTGGTCTGCTGAAAGCTTCTCCCCGCAAACTCCAAGGAAATGCACTCCATGCCGTTTTTTCCATCTCGTTAGCCACCCATCGCTTGCCGATAAGTTTCCTTTTTCCCCAAGTTTTGAATGAAGAATGACGGCTTTTTCTTTCAAAATCGGCCCATTTATAGGAGTCCCTCTTCTACGTTCCTGCATGAACCACAACCATAATGCGTCATCAACAAGTTCATGGTGTGGTTTTTTCAAGGTAGATCGAGTAGAAAGGACGGATTCGACTTCAATTTGCATACAAAAATCCTCGATCGATTTTCTGTTTTTCCGCCAATCATAAACTGTGCTTTTCCCTACATTAAACTCCGTACAGATACTTTGCACTGATTCACCCTTATCTAAACGTTGTAAAATATTAAGTCTGTCTTGCATTTTAACCATATTATGCTTCCGTTTTTCACTCATTTTTGAGAATTTTACTGTCAAATAATCAGAGTTACTGAAACTACAATTTCACCTAACAAATAAACTCACTTATAATAACATATGTAACTCACATTGAAAATTATTAAAACACAACAATATCAGTACAGTAGTAATTAGTAAAAACAGCTACAGTACACTGTATGACGATCCGGAGCAAACGCAATCGTAAGCCGAACTGAGGATCTTTGTTTACATGTAGGCCGGAAATAAACAGACACGCTCAATCCTGTCGTTTTCGGCCGTGAGAAACCCGGCGCGCGCTGATGACTCATTTCCAAGAAGTAGTCCGGACCATCCGGCGTCCGAACCATCGGAGTCCGAACGAGAGGGAGTCGACTGTATATAAAGGTTCTTTATTTGTTTACTTCTTTAACATTGAATAAGATATGTTCTAACTAACATATGCTTGGGCTATAGATTGCGTGAATCGATTGTTGATTATTCCGATCCTTTATTTAAATTCAGTTATATAGTGTGTTTTAATTTGTAATTAATTTAATTCAGGGTGTGAAGGTTCTTGTAACTGTGGGGAAGATTAAAAATACATAGATAAGAATGCAAGATTTACAAATTTGAAGTGTTGTGTAGTTAGTATGATTAATATAATAATAATTTACCAGACTAGAACGAAGCAAATCGTGTAGGCGGTTGATTGATAAATTTACTGTTCTGGACAATTATGCCGTACGATATTCTTTCTTCGGTTTAATAAATGGAATTCTTGTCCTGTCCACTTCGGAAATACAGCTCCCTGGATTGATTTACAGCCCGATTGATGCTTCTTCTGCAACTCCTGGATCCAGATACGTTCTTCTCTCTCGGTTGAAGCAATTAGTGATGTTCCGTTTATTTGAAAGGTTATAAATTCTGGTGTAGTGTATATTATTATTTGTGATACTTTTGACTCTTTCTATGTGTTTTAATGTATCGTCAATTCCTTTCGGATATGGGACAGTTCAAGTCCTTCCTTGTAGAATCCAGTTATTTATTTCCTATTGCGATTTCATACTATTGTCTTGTTTGGTTAATTTATACTGGCAAGAGTCATAAATATTATCATTAGTATTTTGCATTTTATAATAGTATTTACTAATTTAGTATATTCCAATTAAATAGATATTTCTTGGTTTTTTATTAATCTCATCACATTCAGATCATCAAAGCAATTATTGTCAAATCAACAACTTCCTCTTTTCCTGTCGTCCCTAGCAACACATGATTTTTCTTCCTTCCACATGTTTTGAATAGTGTTTATTTCATATATTTTTTGTCTATTCCTTATCAATTTGCTATCCTATCGGAATGTAACTTTACCGATAGTTGGTTTATTATTTTCTACACATATTCTGCTGGTTTTTTGATATAAGCCTGTTTTTTTTTCTTTTTTATATTTAATACCCTTTCGATATTAAACGTTATTAATCGATATCATGGCATTATGGCATTATCATAATTTGTATAAATTTTATTATATATCATTATTAATTTAATGTTTTTTTTTTCTAGCTCTTCAAATCGTATTCATTAATTATTATTAATTGATGTACCTAACCTTTATGTTATGAGTGGTTAATAGTGGTTTTGGCTGTTAGGCCTTTTATTGTAAACGGATCTACCTGTGTTTATAATTGGTAAACATCTATAGCCCCTTTTACATAAATTCATACATATAATCAAATCTTAACTATTAACATTTACATAAACAATTATTTTTTTCCATATCTAATAACAATTTTATCTTGACCTATGGATCACATATAAGAAGATTCAAATCTATTAACGTTAATTAGCTGCTTCACACTTCATTCTACAACAGTCATTGAATAATACATCTTGTTTCATTATCTTTCATTAACTCAACACATATTTGGTATAACATAACATAAACTTTATCATAATATTTGTTGTCACAAAATAATATCTCTTAACTCAAAATTCTTATTTGCTATTACTATAAAGTAAATTATTGTTTCATTTTTTGTTTGCCTTTCACTGAACATATATCATCAACTATTATCTAACTTACAGGTTCGTTTATTCTTGTTAATACTACCTTGCATCCTTATTTACCTTTATCTATAATTATAAATGTAATTATTACATCTTTGTTCTATCATGGGGTTAGATATTGACTTGTTTATTATTCAGTTAACCTTGTTTTTATGTAACACGGATGCTAGCATTTCTGTTGCGTTACAATATCTATATTTACATAATTATCTAATATTACATAATAACACATTTTATATTACATGTTATGATTTTGGAGGGTAAATTTATTTTTAAAACGCCCATGGCGTAATATGTTGGTCTAATCGTTTTTTCAGTATGTATTAAAATACAAGTTCAATACTAATAAAAGTAATTTATATATGGTATTTTGTGTATGTTTTATTTCAGGTAATCTATTTCACAAAACTAGTTCGTGTTGCACGAACTCTGGCCCGAAACGTAAATTTATGCAATGTTATATTGTACAACATGGCGCCCTATGTTAAAAGTGATAGTGATATTTACTAGTACATACAAAAATACAATTTTAATGATAACGAATTAAACGATAAAAAGCCATAAGTTACAGCGTGGGTTATCGTTATTGTTAGTATTACCTGTACCTTTCCAAAATTCACAGATTTTATCTTATTTATGCTTGTTTCTCATTTATTCTAATTACAAACTTGGATCTATAACTAGCATCGTATTGCTCGTTCCTTGCTGGTTATTTTGAGATTAATAGCGGCTAGTTTGGATACATTTTTAATTAATAAACTACATTTTATTGATAGCCTATCTTAAATATTGCTTTATTTCAAACCTCTTCTGATACAATTTGCAGATTCTATTACTGTATTTTTTAACATTTATAAACAATAATTTTTTACTACTTTGAACACAATTATAATATTTAAATTAACATATTATTCTATAAATTTGCTGTATCCAGCTGAACATTAATAATGGTTATAACATAATTCCTTATTACCATTAAATGGCTTGTTTCTTTTATTATTAATTATTCAAAATTACTCTTACTTCCTGTACTTATTTTAATTGAACTTGTCTGGTGATATTACACCTTTTACATAATTGTTATTCATATTTTTCTATACTCTGTATAGTATGGTCTCTTTATTATTCGTATTTTCATAATCTCATTTGTTATTTTGTATTTGTCTAATCATTTCATGTTTCTTTTTACAATTACAATATTTCTTTCAGTATGCACTCTACATAGTTTGTTGTGAGTTACATTGATTATTATGTCTTTATTTCAGTATTTATAATAGACATTTTCCCATGTGTTGTGATTTTCTTATAAATCATGCGCTAGTTATTGCAAAATATTATTGTTACTTGGCACATTGGCCCTAGTCATTATTTTGATCTTTTATTACATTATTTCTTATTCATTAAGTTACTTTAACTCATCTTAGGTCATTCCCTTATACTTCACAATTCATAATAAGGTTTTGTTCACCTTACCTTATAATACATCTTTTTACAAAATTAACAAGCTTATAACATTTTTAACTACATAAAGTTCTTTACATTGTTGATTATATTTGACATCATTTATAATTAGAACAAGTACAATTATTTGTTCTTTCATTAATTTTTCTTTAATCATTATCTATTATGCCTTAGCATACCTTTCTTTCAAGGTTGATTTAACATTGTTGATTACATTTGTTAATTTCATTTTAATTGTTCATTTATCATAATTCGTCTATTATTCATTATTATCAACATGATACTTCATTTTATTTCGTATGCTAGTTATTTCTTTTTAATTTCTCAGCTAATGTGCTGTTTACTTTACTCTAATACATTTTAAAAATATAAGTTATTTCACCTTTCATTTATTTATGGTGTTTGATTTGTCTAATTATTTTATGCTCACTTAACTAATAATTATTTTATGCTCACTTAACTAATCTATTGGGGAACTAGTCTTTGTCAATGTCTCAGTCTATTCGTCAGTTTATTTTGTGTTATTGAATGCCTTTTGTAGATTTACTATTTGTTATCATCACTTCTTGTTACTCAGCTAGTTTGTTTCTATGGAACAGTTTGTACTGTTACAATATGTATGTTTCAGTAAAACAAACCAAGTAATGTGCCTACACTGATGATTTTGTGATAATAGCCAGATGAAGACAACGGCTGGTTAAGGTTTACAGGGAGCTGGAACTGAATGTGAATATCACCAAAACTAAATACATGCTAATTTCTATATTCATAAATCTGTATAATTTACACAAAGAGGGTAAATACGTTCAGACACCTGTGTAACAGTTAGATAATGAAGAATCCATAAACATGACAGGATAAAAATAGGAAATAGGGCACATTATGTCAACAGCAGACTATTGAGAAACAAACTCTAATGAGTCACAGCACAAAATGGAAGTAGATAAGACACTTATCAGACTGGCTTAATCTTCGGTTAAGGAAGATGATGAGTAGAGAGTAAGAAATAACCAGGAGACAGATGGCCTATTGAAGCTCATTTGACTCATAAAAACCCAACAAATCGAATGGCTAGGTGATAGAATGGATCATCAGCATATGAAAAGAAAATCCTGAGGGTACAAGTATGTAAAAGCAGAAAGAGGGGCCACCTAGGATAAGATGGTTGGATGATGTGATGGAAGTCTCGTCTCAGAAGAATGGATGTGAGGGATTACACTGAGATGACAATGGACAGGAGACTTAGGAGAAGATTGGTGTTGGAAGCCAGGGCTCACGTTGGGCTGTAGTGCTTAAGAATACAAGCAGGCACCCTGAGTGTGTCTTCTACCCTGAGGACATGCCCTTATCATTATAAATTAATTTTTTCTATTTCTGCAATTATGTAAGGTTAGGTCTACTTCAAGGCCCACCCCCCAGACCTACCATGCTTACCTAGAAAACCCCAGGGAAAACCAAAAGCCAGAGTCGCCACCACATTTTTACAAGCAGTATGTGGAATCCGCTTTACCAGCCCTGTGAAAACAACCTGTACACTTAAAAACAATTTTCTCCTTAAAAGAATTTTTCCAGATTCATTAGACGAACTTGTTGAGTACAGTTCAAGTTTAAGTAAAGTGGCATTGGAATAAGTCATATTCATGTTAATGTATAGTATTTTGTTTATGAAAATCCAATTGCTTATTATACTATTTTTTTCTGAAACTTATCCATTCAATCGTGGATTGCACTAAGATTATATTATAAATTGAAACCAATCATTAAAAGTGAATTGTTGAAAAAACAGACTAACTCATTATAGCCCAGTGATTTAAGGAAAAAACTGCCCAAAAAAATCCTACTGATCTCGATTTTTGTATACAGCTGTATTTCGACGTCCTGAATAACATGAAAAGTCACAATGCCAATCGTGTACGCGTCTTGAGTTATTCAAGGTCAAAGGTCACAAAAAATGTTTTTTGCAAATATCTCGGTTCCTATTGGTCGGACGACAATAGAAGTGATTATCAACATTGTAGATCTCACTATTCTCTATAAAAAAGGTCCTATGCAATTTTCACGTAAAACTAACCCGTTTCCATGAAATGACGCAGAGAAAAAAAAAATATCAAAGCCGCTCAATGGATTAATTTCCGCACCATTTTCGAGGTAGAATGTAAGGCGCATTTTTTTTTTACATGGTTTCCCCATGCAGGGTTTTAATCCATGCTATGCAGGGTTATGACATTAATAATTAAAAACAAATTTTAGTGGATTAATAATATTATTAATTAATTTTCGCTTTCGTCTTCATCGTTCATGTCCTGAAAGTCATCAATGTTCGGCTCAAGCTCGTCATCATTTTCTTCTAATTCTGTCAAGTTTGCGGATAAAATATCTATTGGATTAATATCATTGTCCGTGTCCAAAGCAGATGCATCAGTATCAAATGTTTCATGTTGTAAAGGAACTATACAATTTTAAATCTACCCGCCCAAAATCTTACCTACCTTCTCGATGTATTCTCGCACCTACCTTACTTCAATAGCACTTTCAGGATTGCCAACATATTTTTTTGTTAATATGTAAACCGTGACACTCTGCCCCCTAAAAAAAAAAAAAACGCTTGACTATTTTAACACTTTGTTCCCTGGTCTCAGAAGATTCTAAGCTTGTTAGGCGAGAATTTAATGATGGAAACAGACTAGGTCGCAGCGCAATAATTTACACTAAACACGTGGTCATTATGAAATAGAAACTACCTTTTATTTATCATTTTTTCTTTGAAATTCCAACAAGCTTTACCACGATGTATAAGGTGATTATTAAATCATCCAACATGGAACATCCATGATCATTAATTAGACAAGATAATAATAATAATGGCTCCCATGTGTACCACCAAAGCAGCTTAGGAGTAGGCAGGGTAGGCTGCCTAATGTGAGCCGTACGGCACACAAGGAAGGCAGTGTGGCCAGCACTACGCTTCAGCCGTCCATTATTATCCCCAGGAAGTTATCCTAGGTACTCATTTTCAACAGGCTGAGTCCACCTGGGGGCTGAAAAACGCACCTTGATTTTATGGTGTGGGCCTGGGAATCGAACCCAGGACCTCTAGATTAGTAGCCAGGTGCCATACCCACTGGTCTACTGAGTAGACAAGATTACGTTACTTAAATCTATCAAAGCAAACCAGTACTTCTTTCACGCTCCCATTCACTCTTGTAAAAGCCCCCTTAGTTTCGAGCTCTCATTGCATTCTGAATTTATTGTTTAATACTGGGTATATGGTTGTTGCTAGCTATCTGGTCGATTTAAGTACTTATCTGGATATGTCAATCCACATGTGGAGTCATCACTCGTGTAGTTCACCTTTTTCAACACTCACTAAACTGTTAACTGTTAGTTAAATTTGGACGATTACTTTTGATACTTGAAGAAACTTATTTCGCACTGTTGTATATGCATTTTTTACTGTTTAACGGCCTAAATAGATCTTGTCCGTGGACTGGGGGTTAAACACCCAGCTTGGCGTTTGGGTGCTATTCGTAGACCACTGCCTTCAGAGGTTGTTCGTAGACTGAAAAATTGCGACTGTATACTTTATGAGCTGGTCACGTGGTACCCACTCCTTGCTGATCGAGATATATCGAAACGTTCTAGAACATCTTCGAAGCTAGGATTTTGTTTCCGTATTAAAAACACGTGTTCCTTTTGTGATATTCTTCTGACGTCAATCGGCTTGCTAAAATTTGTGTCCATATATGGTTACGTTTATTCGTCCTGTGACGTCAATGACTTCATCACCCTGACTAATTCATGCGACTTCCAATTGCTAAAGTCATATGTTATTTAGTTTTACCCAGATCTGATTATTATACCATATGAAATAATTATGTCCTCTGTTTGTACTGTCACAATATGATGCGGCATTAAAACAAGACTGACCATGACAGTGCCCACAGACTGCGGAACATTTTAAGCCAATGTTTCTGCAACCCCAATTAGCACCGCAACCTTTCGCACAGTTGCAAAAAATTGTATTTAGCAATACGTCTGGTGCTGGTGGTAATAAATTTGTAATGGGCTCCAAAAAGTTGTTCCTGACAATCCATCCCCATTGTGGAGGGTCTAATTTTTCCCTAAACAAGTTTGTACGTGGTAATAGAGGCGGAGAAGATGTTGTTGAGCGGCTGCAGCAGTAGGAGGAAGAGAGGACAATTTGACAGGTACATTAAGCCTTGTTGACTTGGCAAATTGTAAGTTCCTATAATTATCAATGGACTTTTTGGTTTTTGGAGCACCATATATGGTCAAAAGAAAAAGTATGCCGTTATTGTATATGGTTTCTGGAGAGCAATTTTCCTGTTGAAATACTTGTGCCGCTTGGTGCAAATCAGGATGTTTTTCATATAATTTCATCACTATTTTTTCCCTTGCGTAAGATCGCAGAAGTTGTGTCACATCCGGTGATCGCGTGTAAAAATAATGTGTGTTTTACATTGTATAAAATTGTTGATACTTGCCAAAGAATATACTTTCGTTTCAATATTGCCTTTACCAGGTTTCATAAAGAAAATGTTCTGATGCCGAAGAGTACGCCCTATTAGAATAATCACAAGATCGACATCTTCCCCCAGCAACGCGGTGGTGTTAAGTTGTGAATCTTCAATAGCTGTTTTGATTATTAGTACATCGGCATCGTCACGAACTTGTCTAGGTGTTGTAAAGATACTTCTCTTTTACCATTTTTTAAAATAATACACTCATATAATACTCACCGCTGCCAGAATTTTACTTACCGTCATTGCCCCCGTTAAACTTACCTTATTAAACTGCCCAGGTCGCCACGATTTTTTATGGTTTAATATCGAAACCTCTACACTCTTGCCCTTATAAAAATCCCCCGATCTGACTACCCTTAAAACTCAGAAAACCCCCTAGAACGTTAGACGGGGTTGTCAGCACAGAATACTAGGAAGTGGTAATGACGAAATAACTAACTAACACGTGGTTATATAAAACGAGACCTTTTAATTTCCTCTAGCATTTGTTTTTCATCTGAATAAAATTATTACTCCATATTTTAGTGACTATCCATCTTTAACTCAAATCTGACTGTCTTTTGTAAATAGGAATAACACAAACCATTTATTTCATATCTTATATCTATTTCAGTATTTCATTTTAATAATATTAAGGCTAACCCAGCTTGCTATACTCTCGCATTCATTCTTTAAAACCCCATTTATTTCGAGCTCTCTATTATTAAACTGTTGATGAAATTATAAAAATATTAAAATTGTTTGTTACTTATCCATCGTTGTGTAACAATGAATGTATGTCCAAAAGTTTTAGTTTTCCACGCTTTAATTTTCTTCACTTCACTGCACTAACTCCATTCTGATATACGTTCACTTGTTGTTACCGGTTTATTACTTTTTACATTTTTAAATAATTTACTTGGAGCCCCACGAACCTTAGTGTGCGTCGAGCCGACGCCGCGTCAGTAAGTCGACTGATGTTATATGCGGGCGGATGTCACTGCCTTTCCGACTACCAAATTTCATCACTGTTCATAGCCTTCGTGTGTCAAATTGTTACTAGTGGCACGGGAACATGGTTTGTGAGTGCTCCCAAAGCGTTGACGAAATTTCACTGCCACTGGTTACGTCACACGAATAGGTGGGATCTCGTCAAGACATCCGTCTTCTCCCGACAGCATTGCAAACATATTTTACTGAAAAGCCATCTTGGTCTCAGCGTCGTTTGTGCGCCCCGCTGGTGGTTGTGCGTTTGTGCGCGTCATACAGTACTGGATTTCTTAGAATTGTATTGCGTTCTCTTGTCACACCTTGCATTCCATTGTACAGCTACACATCATTGTTCCTTTGTTTGACAAAACTTTTCTTTAACATGGGACTGGCCACGCAGGTGGAAAATAAATTTATGATTTTTAATAAAAATAAAACCTCTCCTTTTAGCCCCGTTACAGTGTGGTGTTTACGTTTTGTAATTTTTGGAGCAGCATCTGAATTAATCTATTTTTATTAAATCGGTTCGAAAGAAATTTTGCTTGGCTGATAAGCGCATCCATAATTTCTTTGAAAAGAACTTCGACAGATCCAGTTGCAGGTGCGGTTCGTCGAAGTTGTTCCATTGCTTTAATATTTTGACTGTTGCCACAATAGCCATCGAAAACTACAACTAAATTTGAGCCATAATGTTTTTGTAAATAATCAACATATCTTGTAAGAACACAACCAAAAGTATCACCTCTCTGCCACACCACACGATGAAGATGAATGTAGTCACGTGATACGCAAGGACTCGGAGCAAATAGAATATAAAGAGTGGAGTACAATCTTTGCTCCAAAATTAAGACGTGTGTTATTCGATAAACCTTTGGTTTTATGTAAAAATTGTATACATCATTTTTTATAGAGAATAGTGAGATCTACAATTTTGATATTCACCTCTATTGTTGTCCGACCAAGAGGAAGCGAGATATTTGCAAAAAACCATTTCTTGCTACCTTTGACCTTTAATAACTCAAGACACGTACACGATTGGCATTGTAACTTTTCACACGTTATTCAGGACGTCGAAATAAAGCTTTACACAAAATACGAAAATCGAGATCAGTAGGATTATTTGGACAATTTGGTCCTTAGAATGACTTAAATCACTGGGCTATTATAGAGATGAAAAACAATCTTTTAGTAAAGCTTGATTAAACAATTATAAAATCATATATAGTGACTGCATACTAGGGTAACCTATAAGAGTTACCCCCGATGGTACAATCCTACAATTCTACACTGATTGATGTCTACTACACTACTGTATAGTCAGTTTAAAAATTAATTGGTTCAGATCATTTCTTTGTTATACTTCTCTCTCCCCCTCCCCTTCTCACTCCCTCATTCACCCTTTTTCATTATCTTTCATTGATGCTGTTTTGTTTCTGCATCACACCCAACTTCCAGATTAATGCGGTTGAAGATAACTTGTTTGAAGATATCATTGGTGGTTGAAGCTGTCAGTGTGTCTATGTGGTCCCAGTCGTACGTCATATTCTTTTGTTTATTCACTCTTGTACACCTCATGGTTACACTCTCCATATATTATCATACTCGTTGCTGTCTGGTACTGTTTCTGTTTCCATTTAGATGTTAATTTCGGCCAAATCAAAAACGTTATCAACAGTTATTGATTTCACTGTTTGCTTGTAAGTCATTGCCTTTTATCAAGACTGTGTGGTAACTGGACGAAAAGCGACTAGCATTTAATTCTTTTAACTGTTAAGTCTTTATTTTGTTAAATTTATTTATTTGTTCTGTAACGGTACAGGTAAAACCCTCCCGAGACATAATTAAAATGTAAAAGTTTTATTTGTAATTTGAATGGGTAAAAACCATGTATACGAGTTGGAGTCAAGGTTAACGAATTAACCGCGGAAAACAGTTATTTTTAGCCGAATGATCTATGAACTTTGCACAGTTGGGGTCACGCTATATGACGTCAGAAGCCAAACCCAACAAACATCACATTGGAATGCAGGAGTGTCCCGCTAACTGGCCGGGACGGCGTCAACAATCTGCGCTTGGCGTAAAAAGTCAGTCGTCAACCAACATCTAGCGACGACGGACGCGGGCTGTTTTATGCCCCAGTTTTCTAATGCCCAGTTCAAATTACAACCTTGTACCGAATTCACAATATTTCCGCGGACAAATTTACGGGCGCCCGTACAAAGAAATGTAAATTTTAAAAGAAAGCAGTTGTTTAGTTTCGGGGAATAAACAGAAAGTGAAAGAAGAAAGGTGCTCAGTGACAAAAAATACGTGAGGAGGCTGGACTATGGATGGACAATGAACAGCTAAGTAACAAACGGGGAGAGTAAACCAAGAGTTTTCAAAATTTAAACCATTACAAATTAAAAAGGAAATATGAGCTCAAAGGGGGGTGATAACAATATGTAAGGTGTGTGTGTGTGTGTGTGTGTGTGTGTGTGTGTGTGTGTGTGTGTGTGTGTGTGTGGAAGCGCTGGTTTGTGGAAAAAATAGATTTAAATTTGTGCTTAAATTTTTTGTGTTATTTTGAATTTATATACAATTTTTTTCTATTTTTCATTATGTTTAAATATTCATATAATCAAGGTATTGTTTAATGTTAAAGTCATAACAGGTAAGGGAGGGAGAAAGAATATTGTAATGTGATGAGAAGTAAATGATTTGAAAGGGTCTTTCTTTTGAAGAAAGTAAATGATGAAAAAATAAGAATTGAAATAAAAACCAATAAAACTGAATTCATTGTAAACAAGTAAATGATTTATTTATTTCGAACAACCATTCTCTCTCTCCAAATATGTCTTACGAACTTTGGACCTGGTAAGTAAAAATTATGAAGTTGGCAGTATTGCAAGGTGGCGTCCGAGTAATAAACACACAACTACATTTTGTAAACAGACAAAGGTAAATAATAAAGAGTGTAAGTAGAAAATAACGTTACAGTTCATCGCACTCTGCGTTTATTGCATCATTACACCAACAAGAATGGTTTATTGTTCAATACAACTCCCAGCTACACTCTTAGCCATGGCTCACTGCTTCATTTGTTGTTTTTAGCCAGCAGCAACTGAAGCAGTGTTGCAAACTGGTCAGTAAAGTCAGTAAAAGTCAGTATTTTTGAGCAAGTCAGTAAAAAGCCAGTATTTTTTAAATTGGTCAGTAAAGTCAGTTTTTTAAAGCAGAATTTAGTGGTTCTTAAGAAAGGGTTTTTACTCAATACCGGCAATTCATTTTTTTATTTCCTTACTTTCTAATATGATAATTAAAAATTTTTTTGTCAGAAATAAATAATTAGGATTACTTACTGTGTAAAGTATTTGAAATGGGCAGGTGTAAATTTAAAAGTGACTGGCTGAGAAAGTCTGACTGTAATGGATATATTGTTGCTGAGTGGGGACGTAAAGCCAGTGACCATGATAGGTTTTGTACCCTTTGTGTAAAAACTTTCAATATTTCGTGGGGATATGAAGCCGTGGAACAGCATGCATCTTATCAGAAGCATAAAGAAGAATGTAAACAAAAACTTTCCTCTTCACAACTTCACCTGACTTCAGTTCGCCAATGCACAGCTGGTTCACAAGACTGTGCGCCATCTACTAGTGTTGGTGAAACAATCAAGCAAACGGTTCAATTGTACAACATTAGAGATAGTGCAGCCACAGCGGAACTTATTTGGGTAATGAAGACAGTTGCAGCGGACTTTCCTTTGCTTCCATCCTGTGAAGACATTCGGGAGACTTTTGAAGCGATGTTTCCATTGTGAACTTACGTTTATTTTGATTTATAGATACGATATATTATATCTCACAAATGTGGTTATGTATACAAAAACTAGGACGCCATCTTTGTTACATAAGTCATGGGCCAGGATTTCGTTACGCGAAGTTGAGGAACGGAAATTGCTTGAAATAAAAACAGCTGTTCTGTTTGTTACCAATGAAATACCCCTTTTTATTCTCTATTTGTTTTACATACCTGTTTTCAAAACCAACTTTAACCCTTCCAAAAACATAATGTGTAATAATAATATTTGATTATTTACTTCTATAAGTTTAATGATTATACAATAATAATATATATTTATATAGTGGTGCTCAACCCAGCACTTAGGAATTACTACACACACACACAACCACTCGCTCTTCCATACTCATGGTACAAACTTTTATGAATTGTGGAGCTCCTTTTAAATATATTGAAATTTTAAATAATTTTGTAAATAATTGATTTCTACAATAAAATTTTATATTGGGAAATAATGAAAGGATTTAAAGTGTACAAGGAACGTTCTCACCCATTTCGTGTCGGCCTCCTCGCACTGCTAGCATCGTCCCGACATCGGCACAATCGGTATGATTTTACGGCGCTTGATGGGGCACCTTTGTGTCAACCTACGTAACCCACCGTCGTGGGACCGATTCTAAACGTCGATCTTTTTACGGACGATTCATCGGCCGAGGACGCCTACACAAAGCCGAACTGTAACTTTCCTTAGTACATTTTGAATATAGATATTTATACTGTTTTTTTTAACCACCTACAGTGGTCTAAAAAGTTACAATTCACCCGTAAGTGAACGGGTTGCCGGCCGGCGTTGATCAGAGCTGCAGAAGAAATGACGACAATTCTTTGTTGGATTTTGCGGAAGTGGGGTGTACTGACGTCACAATCCCATTGTTTAACTTGTTGACAGCGCCGTGTTGTCGTTGTCAACACATTCTCCGCCTCTGACGTAATTAAGGTTTGGCTCGGTTATTGCAATAACTGCACACTGTTTTTGTGATGTTACACATATTTTGCTATGAATTGGTTCAAATTCTGACAAATATAGTCATACACTACACTCACTGTATATTCGTATCGGGTGTTTAAGGTTGGGTTTAGTATGACAAAAATAGAAAAATACAATAGTTATGTTCTAGTTACCATATTTAAAGTAATTCAAAAAATGTACCATGATTGTACCATCACACCATCAAGTGTTCCTACAGATTTTTCACTTTCAAGAACAAAGGCAAAATACTTGATAACTTATGCTCTGGCACCATTCTTTAAAAAGCAAATGTTGAATGAAATGGATGGTGCTCTTTTCACATTATGTTTTGACGAAACTGTTAATGCTGGCTCATCAAAAGAACTTTAAATAGCTGTTAAGTATTGGTCTCCATCTAAAGAAATGATTGTTACAAGGCATTTGCAGACTTTTTTATGGGGTCAGCTACCGCTGATGAATTGTATAATAAGCTGTGTGAAGCTATAGATAACACAACCTTACTGCGAACCAACTTACTGATGCTGAGTAATGATGGGCCCAATGTCAATAAAGCAGTTACAAACCTGATGAATGAATCTCTTATTTTATTAAGAAAAAAACGAATGGTTGACATTGGTACATGCAACATTCACATACTTCACAATGCTTTTAGGCGCGGTATGAAAGTATGAAAGAACTTGGTGATAATGCTTCAAATTTGATATTCCTTATTCATCACTTTTTTGATGGTTGGCCTTCGAGATGGGAAGATTTTGAAAAAATTCAGAATGATCTGAAGCTACCTAAGCACAGGTTCATCAAACATGTTTCTTCAAGGTGGTTGTCTTTGGAGTCAGCAGGTTTAAGACTCCTAGAACAGTGGCCAGCAGTCACGAAGTATTTCATGGTATTTGTGCCAAAATATAAAAGTGATTTAATGATATCATCCAAATACAAGAACATTGTTAGTCTTCTGAAAGTTAACACAATGAAAGTGGAAATAAACTTTGCTTGCTCCAGTGCTCACATATTTTCACAGTTTACTGGTCACTTTCAGAAAGAAGAACCTTTGATTCACCTTCTGTATGATCACCTCAAAACTCTAACAAGCAGACTAATGACTCGTATATGTCATTCTGAGGTTATCTTCTCGTTAGATTCCTTGAATGATGAGAACAGTTTTTTCCTGTTAAAGAAGTAAACTGTGGATTAGATGTAAAAGAATTACAAATGTTACCAGAAAAGGACAAACTTGCATTTCTGCTCCAAGCAAAAAAGCATTTCATTGCTAGTTGTAAACACATTTTTACCAAGTCTTCCTTGATGTCAAAACCTTTATTGAAGCATTTTGAATGTTTGATCCCATCCGAAAGAACAAAAGACAATAGTTGGAAGTCCATTGTTGAAGTGGCAAAAGCATTGCCTATTGATTTGAACATAGCCTCCCTTATTGATGAACGGAAGTTACTGAGTTTGGAAGAAGATGAGCTCCATAGCAAGAGCAATTGCATTGATGTTTACTGGAACCAGTTTTTTAAGAAAACTGATAAGGCAGGTGAGATGAAGTACCCACTTGTTTCTAAGGTTGTCAAAGCAGCTTTATCTCTTTCTCATGGTTCAGCAGATGTGGAAAGAGGCTTCTCAAGCTCACAGAGAGTTATGACCTCTGATCGGGCAAGTATGTCTGAAAGAACTCTGGATGCCTATCTTCACGTTAAGGGCGCGTTGCATAAACTCTATGATGGAAAGTACATTTGGTTCATATAAACAAAGAGCTCTTGAATCTCGCTCAGTCAGCCTATATACATCATAGGCAGTACCTAGAAGAACAACGTTTAAAGAAAGAACAGGAAAAGAAAGAAGAAGAAGCTAAGGAGAAAGAGCGTATTGCCGAAAACGAATTAGAGAAAAAACTCTCAGCTGAGAGGAAAGGTATTGATGAAAAAGAAGTAGTATTAAAACAACTGAAAAGTGATGAAGAAGAGAAAAGAAAAGTAGCTGATACTCTTTTAAAAGATGCAAATGAAATATTAAAGCAGGCTATTAAAAATAAGGATCTTGTTGCGGCTAATATTGCACAGGCAATCATGGAAAGTGCTCAGAAAGTTAAAGAAGAAGCTGACATAAAAAGACATGATGCGGAAAAAATTCAGAAAAATGTTGAGAAAAGAAAATCTTCACTAATTACTTCATTTTTCAATAAAAAACCCAAGCAATGAGTTTCAATTACAATTCTTAAGCAGACTGATCATAGAGTACCAAGGATATTTAACGTTTTCTTGGTATGTACATTATATTATTCTAGGAATATTTAAGATGGGTAATTATGTTACAGTTTTATTAGATATAAGATGTAAGTTAAGCGCTGAATAATATGTCAATAAAATAAATATACAAAATTAACTTATATTGGTAGCAAGGGAAATTGACCTGAGTAGATGTAAACCAGTTAACAATATGCCTGCTGATTTTACTTGAACAATGTTTAGTTTTTAATGTTTTTTAATAAGTCTCAAACTAAAATAATGCCGTTGTATGTTAGATTTTGTTTTACAGCTGCTCAGTGGGGAGAAGGGTGGCCAATTATAAAAAATTAGTTTTAAACTGTCTCTAATTACTTGTAAATTAATATTAATATGGTCGATGGAGGTCAGTAATTAAGGTCAGTTATTTTATCTTAGGTCAGTAAGAAGTCAGTATTTCAGTGATTTTAGTCAGTAAAATCAGTAATTTAGACCTCAAAACCAGTTTGCAGCCCTGCTGAAGTGGGCTGAACATCTTGTGGCTTCATTTTTTTTTCTGGTGTTAACCAGATTATACCAGCTACGCATCGTGCAGGTGTTTGTAGAATTTCAACACAAATACTGACTGTAATGTCTAGATGCTTAACATAATGTGGCATCATCCTGGTGCTTGTGACATCATGTCACACTGCAAGGTGCCTTTCTATTACACCACACGTTTGTGTTGAAAACTTTATATTTCTTATAATGAAAATTCCACTCATAGGGAATGTATCATTACAATTATGTCCCGATCTGTACTCTAATCTCTTTGTTTAATTTTTTATGAACTTATGTTTTATGTTTAAAATATTGTAACACTTATTTACTTCTTGTGCACTGTGTTGCAGAACTGTGTTCTACGCAGAATAAATTCATGAAGAAGGGCCCCAGTGTGTCGTGTTTACAGATACTGTAGATTGGAAGAGCAAATCCCAGTAGAGGTACTAAACAACAAGGCACAATTCGAGTTTGAGTTTGAGAATATATAAATTGATATTACACATTATATTTTATTTGTTTATTACCATGTTTCTTATTGTTTTTATTTTCATTTGATTTCAAAAAAATCTTCATCAAAAAAATGATGAAACAAAAAAAGAACAAGTTTTTATATAGTCAGAATTGCTAGACTGAAAGCTTTCAGAGGAATGGTAGTAGACTATTTTTAGTTTCTTTACTTAAAAGTATTAAGAGTTTATTTTATTTTATTTTTTTTTTTTTGTTATATGCTTTAGAGTACTTTATCTTTTATGATACAAATTTTTATTGAAGAAAATAGAACATCACGTAACAGAAGATAATTTCTGTTTAACATCACATATTATGTTTTATTGAGAGAAAGATAGAGTGTGTATGTTTAATGAACAGAATTTACGTTTTAAAGTGGAAAGTTGACTGGACAATGTTTTAGCCAGTATATCATAAAAATTGTAACAATTATTAATATTATCACACACCAATCATTAGAATAAAGAAATTTACAGTGTTGTAAAAAAATCAGTCTATGTTATATTGTAATTCGGTGTGTAAAATCAGTGTCTTTTTTGATTCAAAGTTTAATCACATTTATGTTCCAAATAAATGTGATTAATGACTTGGAACAAAAATAATTATAATTGTTTTGTACTTCTTTGAGATTTTTAAAATATGAAAATAAAAATTTTATTTGTAAAAAGAAATAATAAAATTGTTGAGTGTGTGGTTAAGAAAAATCTATGTTTATTAAACAAATTGTGTGTGTGTGTGCGTGTACACAAAATATAATACATATTTGTCTGTATGTATGTATAATTTACAATGTTTTTCTTTATGCAAGTAATTTATTTACTGATACGTATTGTAAGCACAATGAAAATTATTTTCACACCACTGGAAAAAAGTAAATTGATAAAATTTTGAATATTCTATGTTGAACAGCTTTTATCTGATATGATTTGGAACTGTTATATTAACCATAAAAATAACAATACTAAAAAACATAAATAAACTGAGTATTATTAAATCCAAATAATAATACAAAATGGCTGATCAACATGTTCATAACCGCACAATTGAGTACAAAAAAAAACTTGTAAGAATATTTTGTGAATATTTTTGCCGCTCTGATAAGGCAAAATGACCAACAGTGCTTATCAGATATACATAAGCAACAATCAGTAAATAAACAATGGCATAAGTAAAGGGAAACACTGTAAAGTAAGTATATTGTTCAAGTAAAAGAGTCTTATAAATAAATAATCTATATATAATTTTTATGTGCGTTTGAATACTTACTACATGTGTATTGTAAGAAATCAAACTATATATATTTGTAGTACAATAATTGTTTTTTTGTACAAATAATTGAAGCAATAAAGTGTAGAAAATACCATACTTTTATTTATAACTGCTGTGTGTGTGTGTGTGTGTGTGTGTGTGTGTGTGTGTGTGTGTGAGAGAGAGAGAGAGAGAGAGAGAGAGAGAGAGAGAGAGAGAGAGAGAGAGAGAGAGAGAGAGAGAGAGAGAGAGAGAGAGAGAAGTGGCTACAGGAGCAGATCATGTTGCCATAGGCATCATTTTGGGGGAGGGATTTTTAAAAATATTTAGGAAACGTCGTCGCACATGTGGAAAATTCCCCCTCCCCACCAGCTTCACCAAAAAGTGGAAAAAATAAATCCCCTCCCCCCCAATGTTTAAAATCATATTATGCATAATTACGTAAAAATAATGGAAACAATCAGTTCCCCTAAAAAAAATGTTTACAATCCATTTTGTGCATTATAATATGTAATAAATCTTTAATAAGTTTTCCACAGTATTGATCAAAGATGATTATCAACAAATAAATGCTTTAGTATGAAAAAGTTTAAAAAAAACGAGAGATGTTTATTGGTAAATATTGTAACAAAATAACTGGTTCGTGTCTGTATAAAATGTATACCAGTTTTATATGTGTATAAAGTGTTAGTGCGTTTGTCTCGCACTGGGGTTGTTACATCAATTTTGCGCTAACGATTCTCGCACTGGGGTCATTACATCAATTTTGTGCTAACGATGTCTGTAGCGTTGCGGTAATTACCAGTATAACACGGCAGTAACCTTACCTGTTTATAAATATAGGGGTGTGTTAATCCCGGGTGGCACCAAATTGTTTATTAAAACAATTAAAATTACTTAATAAATTGTTTTCAGCTGTGATGGTCGGGGCGTTCAAATAATTCCCGCTCGTGCCGCCTTCTGAATCGTGTAGACAGCTGTGTCAATGACAACTCGAGCGCTGCTCATCAAACCTAGTCTTCGTAAATAAACACAAGTAATATAATGCACTCCCTATGAAATAATAACAAAGGTTACTCCCTGTAATAGTTATTTTTAATGGGTGATAATTAAAATGTTCAATTTGACAATTAGGTTATAATAAATTTGCACCGACTTTTTATATGAAACACTTCCTCTCAAGGTTGACGAACTTGATTCTGTAACGAAGTATCCGCATCAGTATGGCAGCGGACGTTTAGATATTACTATGTTTTTCGTTACAAAATCGTTGGATTCTTTTGATTATGAGATAAAGAATTCCTATGATTACAATAAAAATATTTTACCTT
Organism: Magicicada septendecula; assembly: GCA_034769895.1. Classification (NCBI taxonomy): domain Eukaryota; kingdom Metazoa; phylum Arthropoda; class Insecta; order Hemiptera; family Cicadidae; genus Magicicada; species Magicicada septendecula. The sequence goes on from CM068368.1 coordinate 13,902,262, forward strand.
ACTCTTTAAAGTGTACATAAATAATAAGGTGTGTGTTTACAATCTGTTCTGTAGTGTCGTTAAATGTGTTTTGAAAGTTCGTGTTTAAACAATAGGTTAGATTTTATGTTACCAAATTTTCAGTGTGTTTATATTTCTTAAATAATCTTTGAAAGAGAAATATTCAGTTTATAGTGAGATTAATTTACCTTTAGTAAAATTTAGAGTGATTAGGTTTTTGGAAATTAGGTAATTCAATTGTACTTAACACATGGTGTTTTCATTCATTGGTTCGGAAGAAAATTGGGCTGCAGTACGTTCTGTTTTCATTAATTTTTGGACTTCATTTGGTCTGGCATCCTTTTCATAGAGGATGTGGTCATAATTTTCAGATTTCTGTTAATTCTCAGATTTTTGGTCCTGGATTTTGAATGGACTGTTCTAATGGGTCGTCTGCTTCTTATACAGTCATGATTATGAACTTCGTTTACTGTCTTACATTATTTTATTAAAAAATTGGTCTTCCAAACTTTGGCTTCTGTACTGTTAGACTGACGCTTTTCGAGTAACGGTATTCAACGGTAATTTTGTCTTCAACGGTGGTTCCTATGGTAACTGAATAATTTTGATTGGCTGAGATTGATATAAACCCATTGTTATCAAAATTTGAATTCTTTTCAAAATCCTCGTATATCTTCTGACTGCTGTTATTCCTCTATCTTCCTTCCTAATTATTTAATATTGTCACTATAGTACCGTATTTTCTCGCATAATTAACACCCTTGCATAATTTACGCATCCCATTTCTGGGGGGTTCAAAGTGGGAAAAAAGAAATATTTGCGTATTTGACGCACCCACTTTCTCGATGATTTCATCACGCAGTTCCGGGTGCGTTTCAAAATAAAGATGTCAAGTAGTAGCTTTCCTATTGCGCAACCTCGCATTTCAAACCCTCGTGCAACTTCCTGTTATTACTCACTGCGGTATTTCAGTCCGGTGAGTGAATCAGCGAAGACGTGATTAGTGACGATCTATTCCAGTCTGGTAGAAACTCATTTTACGAGTGTTTCGGGTACACGGATGTTTTGTGATCTCAAAGTCGTTCATTAATCCACAATGAGCAAGTATTCGAGTAATACTGCGACATATAAACTTGCGGTGATCGCTTACGCCAAAACACACGGGAATAGGGCAGCAGGCCGCAAATATTCTGTGTCCGAGTGTAACGTGCGGTACTGGCGAAAACAGAAAATTGCCCTTCAAGAGACCAACAAGTCTCGTAAAGAATTTCGCGGTCCAAAAAGTGGCAAGTTTCCGCAAGTAGAGTATATATCTTCTGAAATATGTGATTTCGTTACGCAATGATGGATATGCCATTTCTTACGAAATGCTGTGTTTTAAAGGACGAGAATAGCTGCAGCACATGGGATCAGTGTCTCGAATTTTAAGGTTAGCCGAGGCTGGGTGATTAAATTTATGAAGAGAAATGGACTCTCTCTTCGAAGAAGAACATCCTTATGTCAAAGAATGCTGAATGATTTCGACCAAAACGTCATTGATTTTCATCGCTTCGTGATTAGGAAACGGAAAGCGTAGAAATATTTGCTTTCCCAGATAGGAAACGCAGTACAGACGCCCATCAGTTTCGATATGCCACAAAGTCGAACAATCGATACGAAAGGAACATTGAGTGTTATTGTGCGCACTACTGGAAGTGAAAAACAACGGTGTATGGTAATGCTTGCTGTAACAGCTGATGGCAGAAAGCTTGCACCGTACGTTGTCCTGAAGCGAAAAACAATGCCGAAAGTAAAATTTCCACGTGGGATCCACGTTCATGTCCAAGAAAAAGGGTGGATGGACACGTCACTCGTAGAAGACTGGATACGAACGGTTTGGGGAAATTGAGCGGGGTCTCTCCTTCGGTGCCCGGCTCTTCTCGTGTTGGACAGTTTTCGTGGCCATCTGACGGAAAACACTAAAAAATTATTGGAAACCATGAAAACCGATTTGGCTGTGATTCCTGGTGGACTGACATCAGTATTTCAACCCTTGGACGTTTCGATAAATAAACCACCATTCAAGGACAATGTGCGAAAACTCTATCAGTGCTGGATGGCGGAAAATGTGCACAAACTTACTCCAACAGGCAAAATTCGGAAACCATCTGTGGAACTCCTTTGTGAGTGGATATTGCGCTCTTGGGACATGATTTCTTCGAAGGTGATTGAAAAGAGCTTCAAAAAGACGGGAATCTCGAATGCGTTAGACGGGACTGAAGATGACTTCTTATGGAGAGATGTGAGCAGTGATAGCAGCACCAATTCTTCCTGCAGTTCCAGTGGCGACGACCAACTCGGTAGCCTATAAAAGGTAAGATTATTTTTCGTCCTTTTTAGCAGGTATGTCATTATTACTTACGTCGTTAGTACTTTCGTTAATTCATATTTATTTTGCTTCAGGTCATACTATCAGCTCGTGACGGGAAGAATATTTTCCGGTGTCCGTACTTGAAACTGTGTGTCCAACTTGCCTAATGTAAATATCTTGTTGATTCATCCTCTTCGTTCACTTTTACTAATATTATTATACATAAAAACTTTCACAAATGAACTTACTTTTTTCACTTTCACAAACGTTTCAAGGTGTTGTGCCTCTTCCTCAGTGTGAGTAAATACTGAATAATTTAGTTATTTATTCATATAATTCAGTATTTACTCACACTGAGGAAGAGTGACAACACCTTGAAACGTTTGTGAAAGTGAAAAAAAGTAAGTTCATTTGTGAAAGTTTTTATATATAATAATATTGCCTAATGTACTCTATTTGATTGTTCTGAAGAAAACTCAACCGTAATTTTACGCCAAATGACGATAACTTCAGTGAGTTGAACTGATTTTGTGTATAATATATTTAATGTCTCTTTTAAATGTCAATAAATTTCAAATGAAATTTGGGTATATCTGAAATCCTTGAATAATTTACGCACCCGAAATTTTTGCCGGTATTTTTCGTCAAAAAAGTGCGTTAATTATGCGAGAAAATACGGTATGTATTTCCTTTCATAGATTATTTTGATACCCCACAAGTTTGGGTTAATTCAGGTTTTATGTTTTTACAACTAATAGTGGTCGCCCAGTGGTCGAAATTCAACCGTAATTAATTAAATTTTTAAGTTTGAACGTTATTGAGGTTATTTTGTCAAAGAGTATACCTCTATAATCATTGCATATAATTTTTTTGAATTTTGTTCTATTACGTCAGCTGCGAGCGAGTACAAATACGTCATTAGCGTGTGTTGTTTGCCTTAATTCCCTGCAATACCTGTGAAATTTAAAATTTAATGTTAGTAACAGTTGAAAAAAAAACACAATTACAGCTTGTATTCGTATTTATTTTTTGATATAATTCATTGTCAGTTTTAATTTTTTCATGTTATTATTGAATCAAATAAACGCTAATAAAATTGAGACTTGACATCCATAGAAGTATAAGATACATTGTTTTCAATTCCAGTGGATTACATTTCATTTTTGGTAAGGTACAAAATTCGAAAACAGTTTGAAAATTATCTGCTACAAAGCTTATATAATTTTTTAATTTTTTTTTCTATGCCTTAATTTTCGAGTTATTTGAAAAATATGAAAGATAGGAAAAATGAGGTTTAGCTTGGCTAAGCCATATTTAAAAAGCAATAACGCGTTTTTGACATTTCCTTGGGTTTTTTTTGTTGCCATACTGACCAGGTTTCGCCAAGGCTACACAGTTATTTTGCCTATCTTTTTCGAATTATATAAAATTTAAATAAAAAATTAATACAAAATAAAAAATGAAATAAAAAATACGTGCCTCGTATTTTTTCATATATTTCATTAAATCAAGAAAACCGGGCGGTTAAAAAAATAAAAGTTGTCCATTGAACTTAAAATAGTTTGAAAGTGAATTTAATGATTCAGAACATCTGTGTAAACGATGTTTTTTGTAAAAACTCTTTCATCATTTGCTAAATGCCCTTGGCCATTATATTCAGAAATATAAAATCTCAAACCATCGAATGATCGAACTCTAGTTGCTGCGACGTACAATTGACCATGTGTAAAAACTGGCTGCCTCAATAAAATTCCAATTTTTTCGAATATTTGTCCTTGAGACTTATTTATTGTCATCGCAAATGCAGGTATAATTGGAAATTGAGTTCTTTGAAAGTTAAATGGTAAAACAGTACTGGAATATGTTAAATTTATACGTGGAATCAAAATTCTCTTATTGCGTGCGGTGTCAGTTAAAACTTCGCAATCAGTAGCATTACGATGCATACACTTGATGTGCATTCTTGTTCCATTGACTAATGCTTCCTTTGTATTTAAGTTTCTGATCAGTAAAACGATGCAATTAACTTTCAGTACTAACTTATGTGGTGGCAAACCACTAATAGTCAAAGAATTCAAAAACTCTACTGGATAGTTATTGATTTCATTGTCATCATCACAAATTATTTTATCGTAGCTATGATATGTTTTCTGTTCACCTGGTATTCGATTAAGTATGTCAGTATTAATAAAAGTACAATCATCATTTTTAGGTGCTAAAATAACTGACTTCAATATGTTATCTGAGAGTATGTTTTCGGAAATATTTCCATACACCTCATTAATAATATTATTTTCATCTCCTATTAATTGCTGAGGTATTTCAATAATATTTTCACCAAACTGAGGGAATTGTGAGGCTTCATCATTACCAATTTTTTTCAAGAATTCGACAAATTCTATTTCACTTGGTAAGGCTTTCATATTTTGAGTAAACTTTACTTTATGAAAATAAACAAATTTATGCCAACTCGTGACACAATTTTCAATTAAAGTTGCACGTGATCCATGTAGGACAACTGGTAAGATTTGCCGAAAATCACCGCACAGAAGTATCGTTTTCACTCCAAATGGTTTATGTTTATCATTTTCATTGCATAGATCCTGCAATAATCTATCTATGATTTTCAACACTTGCAGTGGGCACATAGAAATTTCATCAATAATTATCAATGATGATGAATTTATGTAACGTCCATAGCTACTATTTGCGGTAATATTCGCTACAGAATTTTCCAAAATGGGTATAGGCAATTTAAACACATTGTGTAAAGTTCTACCTCCAAGTAATAGAGTTGAAGCTATGCCACTGAACGCTGTTGCAATGCAACTAAGATTAAGCGAATTTAATTTGTGAATGATTGCTGTTTGTGTGAATGTTTTCCCAAAACCTGCATGAGCGGTTAAACAAAAAACATTAGATCCAGTATCATGGTGCAAAACTTCACGAATCACACGATCAATTAGATTACGCTGTTCAATATTTGCAGTTTCATAATGCTCAGAAAACAGAAACTCTTGTTCTATTGGATCAATAGCATTTGCTTCGTCTGTTCTCTGCGAATACGTGGGAACTGGTAAACCAAGTTCTTGACATGACAAATTATGAACATTCAAAATATCTGCAATTTCTAATAGAGCTGTGTTAAAGGATACTTCTTCGTTGTAATCTCTCAAAAAATCTTCACTAAGATATACTTTAAATTCATTCCATAACGCCAATGCATTGGCTGGCACATTTAATGCACAAATGTAACCAAATAAATTTCGCATTTGTTTTGGTGAATGTAATTCTTTTGCTTCATTTAAACATTCGTGCCATTCATTATCATTTGAAGCAATGCCGCGAGCATGGCACGCTTCAAGAAAAGAAGTGTGTATAATTCCATTGTATGTTCTAACATCCTCAAATGATTTTGGACCACAGACATGTAATAAAAGCAATCGTAAATGGAAAAGTTCGATGTCTTTTGGTGATACTACATATAATATGATTTTATCACCTCCACGCCTTCTCTTCTTCCATTTTTTTTGGGAATCTTCCCACACATAATGCAAAGGAATTTCAATATACTTATATTCATGCGCTGATGGATCTGATCGATTCAATTCAAAAAATGCTAATAATTTTGTTTGTCTTGCATTTTCAATTGCTTGACATTCTTGCCCTTCTCGAAAGTAAACATTCTGTCTACGCGGTAAATGAATGTCAAGTCTAATGATGACATGTGATTGAAAATGCATTGGTAATTCATAGATGCGCCATACAGCTTCAGTTGATCCGACATAACGGCCATTTAAAAAATTTTTAACTTCATCAATTTGTGTTTCTTGACCTGGTTTATTTCTCTCTGAACCTAATTCAACAGATGCACTGTCATAGCCTTTATACATGTATTTATAAATGTATTTAACACTTTTAACTATAGTGCATACTCAACATTTATATGGCAATTAAATTTGGCAAGTAAATACGGATTGTATGGTACAACATAACGATTGTCGAGGCAACTACCGCGAACTTCAGCATTAATACCATTATCACGCCTTCTGTATAATGGATATCCATTTAATGATTCACATGTAAATTCATTAAATCGTTTTGGATAATCTTTTGTGCATTTACCATCTCTCATACATATAGAATTTGGATTAAGTACACTGCATGGACCATGCATCATGTGTTTTACAACATATTCATGTAATGTAGGATGTGTTTGAATGTTAGGAATCTCCGCAGATACAACTTTATCAATATCGGTAGCGTTAACAATTTTATCTTGCTCATTTAAAGAGAGTAAAATGTGAGCATGAGGCAATCCTCTCTTTTGAAACTCAGTTGTATAAATGAGTGCATCAACTTTACCGAAGATTTTTTTTAGTGTAAGGCCCTCAATTAATGCTTTCAGTTTGGACTTGAATACACGTACAACAATATCAGGTCGAAAATTAGCTGACTCACCTACACCAATATTGCTAACTATTTCAGGCCAACTTGGATTGCAAGTCATTGTAATAAACAAAGAAGGCTTTCCGAAATGTTGTACAATTGACATTGCATCTAAATAATTCTGATACATATTTCTTGGAGATCCATTGAATGAAGATGGTAAAATTACTCTACGGCCAACATTATTGGCATTGGGGTTCAATTCTAAATAATCTGTTAAATTGTTGTAAACTTCAGACCTAAGACTTGTTTGATTTTGTCGAATGAAATGTAACCTTGTGCCCTCTATTCTCACATACATATCAACTATCCACTGCAGAAATAATTTTTGTGAATGGTGCAACATGCTAAAATCTTCTCTAATTGCAAGTCAATAGGCTGCATACTGAAGCATGGTTAATTTATTTCTGGGCGCTCTTGAATTAGATGTAGTTGGTACATTATGAGAAATATTGATATGCCACCCAGTATCACCATTTGGAAAAAGTAATGGATACGCTAAAGGGTCCAATGATGAATCCAAAACAGAGATATTTTTAATGGTACCATTAACTTTTGAAAACGAAACCATATTTCGTTCAAAGGGTGGCTCACCATCAACTGTATTAAATATTACTGCTACATCAGTTTGAACTGCATCATTATAACGGCGTAGATCTAAATCACGATTTACTTTAATGAGCATAAAAATTTCTTTATTTTGATTTTCAACTCTCTGACAATGATCTTTCATTGCAATGAATGACCGAACGAAAGGATTAATGCGTTCCAATTCAAGAGAGATTTCGCGCATTATATTTTTATTGCATGTTTGATTATAGTGTTCACGTAATCTATAATTGACAGCAGTGTCAACATCATAAAAATATAATTGCGCATAACATGGTGAGTGACCATATCCAGCAGTCATTGGACCTGATCTGTGATAAAAAACATCATGTATTTTAAAATGATACACTCCACGCGTAACTGTATCCGAAATTTTAGCTTCTGAGCTAACCATAGCAAATGATGAATTGTATTTACGAATGTTTTCAAAATAATTTTTTGACTTTCTTTTTATTGAAGGTTCATTTGAAGTAAGTCCATCATACAATGATTTAAAGTATTCATTTTGACTTAAGGCCGGTAATATTGCTTTACCCTTATGACAACATGAAGTGAATGCAGTCCTTTCACCTAAAGTGACCTCAGATTCGAAATGTTTTGCATTGCAAAACCTGCATTGTAAATGCATTAATCCACAATCAAAAGTATTAAAATTTCTTGGAATGACATTCAGTGCTCATTTAAATGTATACTATTTACACTATTCAAATTTGCATTTGGTCTATTATCATTTTGACTTTCACGCGAATATATATTCCTTTGTCTTTGTCTCTCACTCCGACCCGTCAATGTTCTATGTCGAGGCATAATGGAAGTAGGTGCGAATATCTGAATATAAAAAAAAAAATGTAATGAAATTACTGAAACTAAGATTAGACAGGGTTTAATTTAAAAATAATAAAATGTACTCACTTTTTTGAAACCACCAATAATAATTAGGCGAGAGTAAGTCTATTCAAATTGCTGCTACAAAATTTTCCTTTTGCAACAGGTATATTAAGCAAGCTGTATTTCACTTTCAACTGCACATTAATATATAAAACACAGATATCTAATATACAAAATATAAAATAAACGCTTTTTTGCCTTGACATATACTCCACAGACTATTGAAAAAGGAACATTTGAAATCACACAAAATTCACAGCTCATTCAGTCAATCTGTCAGTAATTATTTGTTGGCAACATTTTAAAATTCTTTGGCGACAATCTCTACTCTGTGCGACTGTTTGACCACAGACTATTATGTGTTTGACATTGGCAGTATGAACGTACGCTAAAATGAAAAAATTATAATTTTATTGCCTGGCAACAAAATTATTTTATTTTTAACAATTACCATTGTTTGAAAAAGTTTAAATGAATTTTCAAGTGCAAATGAATGTTTTATTTTATTTAATTTAATGTATTTGTAAGACATATTATATATAAATTTTAGCTTTCTGCACTCCTTCTCCATATAAACTTTAACTATGGCAAATCTCACACTCCTCCGTGCGCGCAATATGCTTAAAAAGGGGTACAAAGTTTTCTCTTCACGTATTAATATATAGATGTTAATACTTGTTAATTACATTTCTTTTTGTATTCAAATGCTTATTATAATATTTTGTCTTAAAAATGATTTACTATTTATTCTTGGTGAGTCCTTCACCTCGGATTTGGTAATTTCTTTGTTAATTTGTTATAATTTGTATTTGTTTGTTTCTGACAGTTAGGCATTTTCATAGGCCTAAGTAGCCATTATGGTATTTGACTTATTATGTATTATTATTTTGTCACTATTATTTTATACATAATTGTTTACTATTTGGTTTCCACGTTTTCTAGTCATACATTTCTTAACTTTTTACTGATTTACTTTGCCAATAATAACAATGTGGCTATTATTTACTATTTTTTGATCTTATTAAATATGACATGTAGGCCTATGGTCTGTATAATTCTTACAGCCATATCCAATTCATAAATAATTATTTAACTATTATTTGCTAATCTTTGTTTACAATTTATCTTATTTTATATTATTTTTTAGTGTGATAAACAACATCACTTTTTATGAACTCATAACGATCCCGTATAACATGGGTGTTTATGGATTTGTTTTAACTACTTAATTTTTTAAACAATCTTTACTTTCCCTCCATGTTAACACTTTCTGTTTTTTTCCTTCAAGGTATTCTCCCTTTTAATTATAATTGCATTTACTTAAATTAAATAACATTCTTTCTTAATTAAATACTGTCTTGTCAGTTTATACTTACTGCTATTCTTAATTACTAATATTTTTCACTTTTAATTATTTAGTGTTTCATTTGTATTTATTAGTTGTTAATGATTTTATCATTCCCTATTCTTCACTATAAGTGTTTCTGAATGGGTAATCCCTCTAATTATTATCTCACTACCGTACTCTCTTTCATTACAATATCTCCTTAATAATATTAACAATTATATTTCTTTATGTCTCTATCATTACCTCTAATTCTACCTTGTGGTTAGTTTGCTTTTTATATTTATCTCTTAACATTGTTTAATTGGGTTACCTTTAATTCCCTTAGTATTGTCCATTAATGGATAATCATATTTACTTTTGTTTTTTCTTTTCATAGGTTAATTATTGGTCCTTTTTTCAATATTACATTTGAGTGCATTATTTCTCTTGCTCATATTCTTTATTACTTGTTTTTGTATCATCATTAGTTTTCATTTTTTATTTATTTCCCTTCATTTTGGGTTTGTTTCTTTTTCATTTCCCTCCTTCTTCATTTCCATTGTATTTGATTAATACTTTGTTTTTTCACCTTCTCCTGTGGGTTCATTTTAACGTGTTACATTGATTCATTCAATTCCATGAATTTGTTTCATTTTTGTTTGGTTTTGGTTTTTTTCCTTCTTCTTTTGGTTTGGTTAATCACTTTCTTCTTTGGTTTTATTCTTGTTTGTGTTTTTTTTGTGGTTCCCTTCTTCTTTTGTTTCCTTGTGTTGGGTCAATCACTTGGGTTGGGTCATGTCGTCGTTTGTCGAGTCATTGTCTTTATATTTTATTTAAATTAAGCATTTTATTTAATATGAAGTATTATTTTATATTTAGAATTATCTTTTTTATCCCTGGTACTGGGGTGGCTTATTTGTGTTGAAACAATATATACATAGGAGCATTTTTCTTTTTTACACTTGATTATATTTTATTTACTTAGAATCAATTTTAAATTTAAAGCCACAAATGTAGTTAATGTTTTTCAGGTTCTGTATTTTCCAATTGTGAACCTGATAATATATTTTTTGTATTATTAAGTACATATTTATAAGATTGGGAGGCGACCTAACACTTAAAACCCCCTTTACAGAATTGGGATCCCCTCGATCCATTTATTAAAATTGTGAGGGAGGGAATAGCATCATAAGGGTTGGAGGTGATTGTCACCCCTGGAGTATGAGAGAGTACGCACATATGTGTACACCTCTTATTGTTTTTGTGTTTTCTAAAACACGTATTATTACTCAGTTCACTGTATTGATCAAATCATCTGCACTTTAATACATTGGTATGGTCCTTGATGTACAGAACTCGCTTACTATTTTGAACAAACTACTCATATTATTATATGAATTTTGATATTAGATAATTTTTCAAGTATGGGAAATTTTTTTAGTAATGTAACAATTGTAGAGCACACAATCATGCAATAAAAGTTTACTCCTCTGAAAGATCCACACTGTGCCACAAGCCAAACTCCAGGATGGATTGTGAACACCTCCTCCACTGCTACAAACTAGACGCAGTCTGTGAGCTACAGGAAACATCACACAACTGTACTGGGATGCCTGAAAGCTGATGGACTGGAGTCCGGGCTAGCCATAATAAACAACAGTCGTGCAATAACACTAAAAATTTGAAACATTTGGATTTGGGTTACAATTCATTTTAGTCTGACACCCTGCTGGATTTTCACAATTTTTTGAATTTTTAATCTCTTTTAGGCCGTGCGGTACCAAAATTTTGAAATGTTTAAAACTTGACACTCCATTCAGATATTAATTAAAATACTCTTTAATTTGATATCACACGTGAATTTTTGGGATTTCATTAAAATTTTCACCTTTTCTGAGAGCCAAAAATTTTATACTTTTCAAAAACGAATACTATATTCAGATTATGGTTAAAATTCCTTTTAATATTTTGCAATGTTTTCACAATTTTGACCCCCCCCCCACATTTTTGCCTCCCGCCCTCCTATTTTTGGAGGATCAGTCTCAAAAACAATAGCATTCTGTGGGGTAAAAGTGGACATGTGTGCCAAGGTTTACAAAAATCAAAAGTTATCATATACTCCAAAGAGACAAACAAGTGCTAAATGAACAAGTTACAACTGAGAACTTGCTTTGTTCATTCAAAAATGAAGTCATTAGTTTTTTGATGCACAACTAATTACACAGGTCTGCAAAATGTAGGTTCATAAAAACTTGTTTTAAAATTACTGTGAATTCATAGCTTTTATTGTATCATTGAATTCAACTGTGACCTCAGTTTTTCTGTACCACATACAATTTTTTTATAGCCTGCGTCACCATTTTTACATGGTAGTATTTAGTGCAGAGCAAGTATCGGAAATATAAGCCTATCACTTAACCATTTTCAGTGTAAGTATTTTAATCATCACACTTTACACAATACTTTTAGTTTCTTGGTTCTTTCATTAGAATCTTAAAATAATCATTGAGAAGTTATATTATGAATTTATTGTAAATTGTAAACCATGATTCTTAAAATACTCATTAGGCTGGAAAGGGTTAAAACTGTGTATTTGGGTACTAACATTTTTTATTAGATGTCTTTCTTCATAATAGGATCATTTTAAAACCTCTTTCCCTTCATTGGAGGTTTTATAGACTCTCTTTTTTTACTGTAACGCTGAGTCTAGAGCATTTCCTCTTGTGTGAAACATCGCAATTTCTGGACAAATAGACTCATGTCTCAGTTACCATAAATTCTCTTCTTTCAGTGAGGGGCTAAAATTTCAGCAGAATTCGTGGGTAATATTAAATTCTTCATTAAATCATTCACTTGAGATTGGCTGAACATTGTAACAATTATTAAATTCGTTTGTTAAATTTGTCATCCTTTATATTCTATTCTTCAGTATTGAAGTTAGATTCATCTGCTAGGTCTTCTAATATGGAGAAAGAGGAACTGGAATGTATACACCATGAGGAACACAATAGATCGAAGAAATGGTGGAAGATTTGAACCAGCTGATTTAATTCAACCCTTACTGTTCAGCTTGCTTGGGATCAAAGCGTTGCGTCATGTGCTCTTCTGATGCACTTCACAGTGTTTTCTTCTCTTGAGCTGTCACACCACACCTGATAGCACTGTCAAGTAGTATAAAAGCTTTATTAGACTAGGCCACTGGTGGTGCAACTGATGGCAAACCTCTTGGGTCCACCATATTGTGGGACAAAAATGAATCGGCCACCGTTAAAGAAAGCCTGTTGTTTGCAGCATAGAAATGTAATTGAGAAAATTGCATCAAACGAACATTTGCTTCACTTCACACTGCTATGAAAAAAGAGGAGGCAAAGAGCTAGGAAAATCCACATACAACCAATGCTAGCTTCTAGAAAAGACAGATGACTGTATTATACTTTGTTCAATGAAGTTTGTGCAGATGATAATACATTTTTTAATTACTTTAGCATGTCAAAAGCATCATGTGACTGTTCGAAAAAAATAAAAAGAAGAAATGAAATCCCGATTATTACTATTTTTTTCGACTTACCTTTACAAAGTCAGAAGATTCCCAAGGTCGCCACCACATTTTTTGGAGGAAATGTGGAAACCATTTAACTTTCCCGAAGAAAACAATTTTGATAAATTAACAAAAACTCCCGTACAGAAAAAAATTCCAGGGCCGTTTAGACGAACTTGCTGACACAGAGAATAGGTTACGGGTAGACTGCGTAATTAACCAATCTACCTCATTATACTGAAAAATCTGATTTTATTTTCTTAAAACACATTTTAATTTTTTGTAATGTAAAGAAAAATATAATTCCAAAAAACTAAGACAAAAGAAAGTCTTCAAACGCAAATCAGTACTTTGTTATTTGTGAAATTTCCCTCTCCCTTTTTTCTTTCACTCATGCTCACACACCCTATTTAGATCTCATCATTTTTATTTCATATTGTTTAAAAGGTAATTTTACTTAAAAAAAAATAGTTTTGGTACAATTGTGCGAAATTGGTTACGTCCTTATTTTTTACTTATCTCTTCCGACGGGGAGTCTCCTGGTTGTTGCACCACCAGTCGTAATTCGATTTCCCGACAAAAAATCATAAAAAAAATATTCTAAAAGTCCAACTTTATGTTTACATGTTTTTGTTTCGATTTAATTTACATGCTTATTACCATTTTCGACAATTTAATACAAAAAAACTCGGTAGACCAACCATAACTGCCTGCGGGCACTAATAGAACACGTGTACTGTTCGGTTGCTGACTGGAGACTGAGCTGCGGTTTCGTCTGCTCCACAATTCAGTTCAAATATACATTTGAAACCAGTTTTTTCCGGTCACACTCCACCCGTCCCTCCTTTGGATTGACGTCAGATGTTTTTCACTTGATCATAACGGTGCCTGGCCGTCGACCACTCCCAATCTATGACTTACTTCGTCTTTGTCAACAAACTGCTTTTTGTGTGAATCACTGTCTAAAAATAAAATTTGTTACATAACGTTAGTCATTTTTCAAACTTTTGGACTATATAAAAGGAGACGTAAGTGGTGTTAACGTGAGGATTAGAAGAGGATTTCATTTATTTTTTTTTTTTAACCTCATTGTTTTTTGTTTTATCCATATTTTGCACCACTTTCATTAACGCTTTTACTCGACATTATCACAAGGCAAAACCAATCAACTTTCAGTAGCAACATGACAGGTTTAAGAAACTTGGTGTTATGTGATGCACCCACAGGTGTGGTGGCGCCGCTAGTGGCCTTGTGCAATAGGCTACGTCTGAAAAAATGGCCCGGCTGGCAGTGGCTCCACCAGCCGGTCACCAATTTTCAGTCGCGCCACCAGTTACACTAAGTTTAATAAGTCTCATTTCAATCAAATATATTGCAACTTACCGTCTGCGGCTTTTAGAAACAACGTCTTTACAAAGTTGACATGTTTCGGGACACTTGTCCATCATCAGAATGTAAAACAATCGCGTATCATTTAAAGTTGATACACTTGTCAATCAATTAAAACATTAAAATCCAATATGAAACAAATAACTTAAAACAATATGATACTTAAATGTTTAAAGCGAGCGCGAAGGTTTACCGATGTACATCGTATGGAGATTGACCGCGCACTGAATTACGTTTTGCTCCCACCACGACAATAGCGCAAGGCAGTGTCGTACAATACATTTGACTTGAAAACCAATTTATCATTTAAAACACGCGGCTTGGTATCAGTATTGTTATATGCTTTATAAATTTCGTACTCTTCAAGAGCGTTCAAATATCGCCCTTTCTTACATATGTGAAGGGGTATTAAATTAGTTTTAAAATTAGTGTAATTATGATTCTCGGAAATGAGGTGTTCTGCAAATTTTGACTTGATATTGTCCAAACTGTGAAAGTGTGTAGGCGGCCTATGTTCTGTAAATCTTTTTAAAAAACTACGTCCTGTCTGGCCCACATAAAAGGCGTCACAATCGTCACATATCAATTTGTAAACACCAGTTTTGTGTTCAAGGCTGGTAGTTCTGCGGACACGAAGATTATTCATAATATTATTAGTGGTTTTGTAAGTTACCTTTATATTGCTGGTTTTATTAAAAATTGACCCAAAAATCTTAGGCATAAGGTATGTGTACGGTGTTGCAATGTATTTGCGTGTTGTATTCTCGCGTGTTTTATGTCCGTTAATGTTTCTATGCTTTTTCTTATGTTTTCGAAGGATGTTGTTCACCATATCGACATCATAACCATTAGTAACTGCAATGTGTTTAATGGTGTCTAATTCCTCACGGTATTCTTTATCACCGAGGGGCAAAGATAAAAGTCTATAAATCATACTGTGGAAGGCAGCCAATTTCTGGGATAAAGGATGAAAAGACTTAGCATGTATTACAATATCAGTCGTTGTGGGTTTTCTATAGATGTTAAATTGTAATTTTTTATTATTGTCCTTGGCAACAGTTAAATCTAGAAAATTCAGTTTACCATTGTCTTCACTTTCAAGTGTGAACCGCATTTTGTCATTGATATTATTCAAATAACTATGTAAATTATCAATTTGCCTTTGTGTACCTTTGTATATTAAAAAGGTATCATCAACATACCTGCCATAAAATATTATGTTATTCTTGTGTTTGTTATTAGTGAGAATGAATGAATTTTCGAAATTATTCACTTGTCTGAATAATTTCAATAATTCATTCATTCTCACTAATAACAAACACAAGAATAATGTGACTTTTCACACTTATTTAAATAAATATAAATGTATTTGTCATATGAAATATCTAGTAACTTATATTCGGGTTTGTTTACATTAATCGAATGAAGCACGTGTGCCACGTACATCATAATTATGGTACTTACCATAGTTTGGGATTCTGTTTACTTCGATCTTGATATTTCTATAATTACCTAAGGTCCAAGGATTCAACTCAGTGAGATTGCTGACAGAGATGGTCATGGAAATGAGAATACGTTTAATTGCAGCAACTATCATCAATCATAATTTATTCAGGAATTTCTTAAATCGTGTACACAGTATAACAACTTAACATAGCGGCCATTACTTATTTCAGCCCTTTACTATCACCACTCCTTTATGTTTAATTAAACTCTAATTCAGACAATTCGTTTTACTGGTTATGCCTTAGTTTCATGATCATTTGATTCTTTATTATATTTAATTCGTTAACGCAAACCAACCCCCATTTATAAGTCGACATCTAACGTTTACACCTCTCTCACATCCATACAGACATTCTGAATTTACTTTTGAATGTGTACACATTATAATTGCATTTTCTAATTAAACGAGCTCTTTAAATAAAATTTTGGGTTAGTCACTTCCCTTGTAAGTAGACTGGACGTTCTGGTAGAGGTGCCCATGTTGATTCCAAACGGCGTGGTTACATCTTCCTGACTGCACTGAGTTTACATTTAATTTTGAAAATATTACTTTATACTGGCCAAACTTTGAATGTAACTAACACTGTTTTACTTTTGATTACATTGTTAATACTTTGCAACACTTAAACCTGACTATTTCAAGCCAGCACTATTGTTAGCGTGTTGTCGCCATGATGAACTTCTGCAGACTGGGTAGACGTTTTATATCTAGCTTTCGTCTGTCCTTTACACTGAATCTACATGATGGTTATAATTACTTGTTAACACTATTTACTGGTGATTACATTTTGTTAATACAAATAAAACACTTTTGCTGACTATTTCAAGCCAGCACTATTGTTAGCATGTTGTCGCCATGATGAACTTCTGCAGACTGGGACGAAAATTATGCAAATTTTACGTATGTGTGTGTGAGTAAAACGTCATCGTTCTTTGTCTCTCGTTATATAATCGCCTTGTTAGTTACGTATTCTAATCACGTCATTGTTGTTTTAATGACGTTTGGCGTTGTTGGCCAATGAAACGGGAGCATGTAGCGCCGTTATTGGTGGCTGTAACCATTATAAGTCTTTTTATCTGCACGTACACTGCTGTCCTTGAAATTATTTTGTTGTCTTGAAACTGCGTCGTTGTAGGCAAAAACCAAGGGAAATTGTATTACCCATATAAATGACTTTAAAAACATCGAAATACAATAGTTTACTACCTTGCATACCATACTTTTTATATCAGACTTTTTTGTACTGTCACAATAACATAATATTTTATGGCAGGTATGTTGATGATACCTTTTTAATATACAAAGGTACACAAAGGCAAATTGATAATTTACATAGTTATTTGAATAATATCAATGACAAAATGCGGTTCACACTTGAAAGTGAAGACAATGGTAAACTGAATTTTCTAGATTTAACTGTTGCCAAGGACAATAATAAAAAATTACAATTTAACATCTATAGAAAACCCACGACGACTGATATTGTAATACATGCTAAGTCTTTTCATCCTTTATCCCAGAAATTGGCTGCCTTCCACAGTATGATTTATAGACTTTTATCTTTGCCCCTCGGTGATAAAGAATACCGTGAGGAATTAGACACCATTAAACACATTGCAGTTACTAATGGTTATGATGTCGATATGGTGAACAACATCCTTCAAAAACATAAGAAAAAGCATAGAAACATTAACGGACATAAAACACGCGAGAATACAACACGCAAATACATTGCAACACCGTACACATACCTTATGCCTAAGATTTTTGGGTCAATTTTTAATAAAACCAGCAATATAAAGGTAACTTACAAAACCACTAATAATATTATGAATAATCTTCGTGTCCGCAGAACTACCAGCCTTGAACACAAAACTGGTGTTTACAAATTGATATGTGACGATTGTGACGTGACGCCTTTTATGTGGGCCAGACAGGACGTAGTTTTTTAAAAAGATTTACAGAACATAGGCCGCGTACACACTTTCACAGTTTGGACAATATCAAGTCAAAATTTGCAGAACACCTCATTTCCGAGAATCATAATTACACTAATTTTAAAACTAATTTAATACCCCTTCACATATGTAAGAAAGGGCGATATTTGAACGCTCTTGAAGAGTACGAAATTTATAAAGCATATAACAATACTGATACCAAGCCGCGTGTTTTAAATGATAAATTGGTTTTCAAGTCAAATGTATTGTACGACACTGCCTTGCGCTATTGTCGTGGTGGGAGCAAAACGTAATTCAGTGCGCGGTCAATCTCCATACGATGTACATCGGTAAACCTTCGCGCTCGCTTTAAACATTTAAGTATCATATTGTTTTAATTGATTGACAAGTGTATCAACTTTAAATGATACGCGATTGTTTTAAGTTCTGATGATGGGACAAGTGTCCCGAAACATGTCAACTTTGTAAAGACGTTGTTTCTAAAAGCCGCAGACGGTAAGTTGCAATATATTTGATTGAACAACACGTGGCATGGTACTAAACATTTGGAATTTATTCCTTTTAAACAAGTCTCATTTGCTTCAATGTCCACAATGTGCTGAGCCACTGGTGGATTAACTTTGTTGCGCCACCAGTGACTAGTATAATAGAGCCCTAAGGCGTAAAATCTATTTATGGAAGGAGCGTGAGATCCATCTGATTCTACTGGACTGCATACAAGAGAACCTTTCATATTTTGGGTCGTGCAAGATGATAATGCCTGATGCTGTAGCCCAAACAGTGTAGTTTTTTTCCTCAAGGACAGCCTGCATAGAGTTTGGTCTACGACCAGTCAAATTTATTAGTATAACCCAGTGAGAATGCTAGCCAATACATTACTCTGCCAGACAACCACTCAACCAGTTCCTCAGAAAAATTAATAGGTGACGCCATCATGGTGAAGTACTACATGGTATGAGGAATAGAACGATTCCACCAGGGACGGGGACAGTCTCTATGCTAGCACATCCAACAGCTCAGCGACAGATCACTAGGCTACACACTCTACCATCACTAACCATTCCATACACGAAATCCTCAGTTTGTTCGTACGGTGAAGCATAACAGGTTTATATTTCACCCAATTTGACCATGGAGTTGTTATTGTTTCCTGAACGGGTTGGCGACTAGTGAACCAAATACCAGCCATGCTTGTGTGTGTGTCTGTAAGAGAGGAGAGATTTGTTTGTGTTTATGTGTGTATTTAGTCTTTGTTCATATATGTTGTAACATCACAAAACGTTCCATAATAATAATGAACACCAGAAGGGTGAATGATACTAAAATAACTATAAATGAGTAACCAGGAAGAATGTAACCGTAAATATAATAAACCAATAAAGAATGAAAGGAGAGAAGAAATTCAAGTGAACAGTGGTAAATCCACTATCTGCATAATATGACACTACAACATAAACAAACAGAATGACAAAGACAAATTGACAAGACAAGTTTCCCACATAAACTGTTAAGTGAGCTTATTAAAACCTTTAAAGAATAAAGTCAAATAAAATAAATAAGATAAGAGATGACATGAATGATATTTGTATCATATATTGTAAATAGATTATCATGTATTGTAAATGTACAAGGGTCGTCTGTTCTGCTTTATAGTAAGGTGTTGGTCAGGGAAAATTTACAGTTGTGTGTTTGGCGTCAGCAAGAATTGTAAGTGTCTCACTGATCATATTATTTAGTATTAGCTAAGGAACATATAACATTTCTTATAGACACATATTCGATCAATTTTAAACTCAGTACAGTGGGCATCTCCGTTGTGCATAATTTACACTTAGATGATAAAAAGAAGAGAATAAAATAGTGTTATACTTATGTATGGATTCTCGAATGTGTATTTGCCTTGTGAGGTTGTTTTGTTGTATGTGTGTGCGCGCGTGTGTAGTGCTAGTGTGTGTGTATGTACACGTCTACGTGTTAGATTTGTGGTATATATCTGTTTAGAATAGAGTGAGAGAGACAGAACGCCCGAGTGGTTAACGTGAGTGAGAAGGTGCTGTATGAGTCAGTAAGATACAAGACTGAGAGATATATTAGAGAGAGAGCATGTGAGAGAGATTATGACCGACACATATACGAACTATATTGACTATGGTACTCTGTATAGACCAAGTTCCAGGTAAATAACATTGTACAAAATGTAAATATTAAGTAATAACCATTTTCATATAATAGATCTGTTATCTATAATGTTGTGTTATAAAGTCTGTAACCGTTTAATACAAGTTGGTAAACCATTTCTGTTATCGTGTGCATAATTCTCTATTTTATATGAGGATGATAGTGTAATAAAAGTGGTGAGTGTTTTAGAGTGCCAATCGTGGACAATGACAAGTGAGAGGGAGTGAATGAAGAGATATAATGAGAGGGAGAGAGAGAGAGTGAGAGAGGGAAGAAGGGAGACAGTGAGTGTGATGTAGAAGAGAGAGAGAGGGAGTGGGGTGATAGTGAGTGATAGATCGATTTCAGGTTAGAGCGAGAGGCTGTGAGAAGGACTGGCAGGGGGAGAATGGGTGAGAGAAGGGTGATTGTGGACACATACATAAATTACATTATTCTATAGTACTCTTGACTATATTTTATAATATGATTACAATTATTATCCAAGTTTACCTGTTAGTAAAATTTACCAGAAACTTTTGTTTGTAACCTTTGTCAACTATCTAATTTAAGTTGTAATGTTTTACAGTATTATGTAAATTGTATGTTTCTAAATTATGATTGTTTGTTAACACCAGTAGGGAGTGAAACATGGTAAAAATAACTTTTAATAATTACGTAGTGAACATCCCCTAATCTGTTTTAGTTATAGGTAATATATTACTTTGCTATATGTTGACTGTTGTGTAACGGTTCAGACCTATAGGGCTTTGGAAATGAAATCTTTTCAATATTATTTGCAACTAAGAAATTACGGTGAAGAGACTGTAGCGTCGAGACGGGTGTGTATTGGCATTGGTATGTGGAGGCCGCGCCCACGCTTTCAACCGCGCACACAGTCGGCCAAGTTTCTCACGCTAACGGCACGAACTGGTACATTCTTTCTGGCCCGGCGCGCGGAAAACAAAGCAGTCGACTATTAACATCTGAAGGCAGTGGACGCGATTAGTGGTGTGCGTCGCCGGCCGGGCAAAGTTTTATCTATTATTAAAAATGGGAAAATAGTTAAAAGTGAGTTGACTAAGAAACCTTTCCCCGGCCAGGTGACCACATAGGCGTGAGCCTAAACTTTAGTTTAATATCTTCAAAATTTTATAATGTGAACGAATAACAAAACACGGAGTTATACCAAGAGTATGAGTTCAGTTAACAGTGACTAAAACGAATTAAAGTACTCAAAATTAACAGTGGGAAACATTCGGACAAAAGTGAACAAAATTTCTCGAGATCAACAAGTGACTTGCAGGGACGCCGATACCACGTAACCGTATATTACACAATTTAATTATGAGAATTTAAATTAAAAAAGCGCTAAATTAAATATGGTATGGGTGTGAATGAGAGAATGTGCAGATACTGGGCTGTCTTATCTATAGACATAAGAAAGAAATATTTAAGCTAACTAGAGTAGG
Source organism: Magicicada septendecula (assembly GCA_034769895.1). Classification (NCBI taxonomy): domain Eukaryota; kingdom Metazoa; phylum Arthropoda; class Insecta; order Hemiptera; family Cicadidae; genus Magicicada; species Magicicada septendecula. The sequence goes on from CM068368.1 coordinate 13,923,906, forward strand.
AAAGCTATATTAAATTTCCGATGTAACATTAGCATCAGTATTTGTTCAAAGAAAAGATAAAGAGTAGAAATTTGAAAAGAGAGAATATAAAGAAATGTATTAAAAAGAATAAATCCATTACATTATTTCACTTGATATATATGTGTGTTAGAATAATCATTTCAAGTACCTGATTTCATTTTCTGTGCTGGTAAATTCGCTATACGAAATAGGGTTACACCACTAGACGATCTGGTCAGAGAGTGACAAATAGATGGTAAGTGGGAGTTTAAGATCATTTTGTAATTAATTAAATTATATAAAACACGACAGTTGTAGGTATAAACAATTTATGTACCAATCTGATATCCAATTGTTGATTACTGTTTGTTTAATTAGTTAAAATAACATTACATTTAGTAATTTAAGTTGTAATACTGTATAAATTAAGTTCTCTCATACTATAATTTGCTCGTTTTCTTAAAGATAATTTTGAAGATGTAAACAAACTATCATAATAATTCACATATAAAATGATACATACATACGCATGCACACACTCACATACACCCAAATATTTAATCGTTTCGTTGTGTTTGATATTTCTATTGTATTTCATACACAGGTCCTGAAGATGACAATAAATATTGTCGAAACGTCAATGCAAAATAGCTAAAATTTGTATTATTGACCGATTCTCACTAACCATCCACTAAAACATTCATTGATTGACCGATTTAATTGTAAATAGAAACAGCACATTAGCTGATCCATGTCAAAGTACTGATTTTTAAGGACAGATGTAAAGAACGATACTATGATTAATCGTAAACTATAAAAGATAATAAGAAAACCAATAATATATGTTATAATAAATTAAAGACAACAATCAATGTAACCACTGACTGTATCTAAGTAACGTTATAAGAAGTTAAAATATGTAAAGAAATGTCATAGTAGTCAAGGAACAAAACATTGTAAAAGGAATGATAACAAACCAAGAATGACACACTTAAGTCATAAAAGTAAGAATCAGGTAGAGACCCTACTAAGCATAGGGGAGTAAAATAATAATAATGACAAAAAGAATGTAAAGCACCACTACTTTACCGAGTGATGTTATAAGAATAAGAAATAAGAAAGACCTATTGAAGTAAGAATAGTTAAATATGGAAGTTTGTGATAGAAAATCAACAAATGTATACTAATAATTCATATTGTTCAGCTGGATACAGCATTTAAGTATAATAATGTGTTCTTTTCATTCAAATAATCATGTTCAAATTAGAAATTAAGAATAATTAAACGAATAATATGTAACGGTACAGAATTAAGGGGTTTTCGTTTATTAAATTCAATGGTAAAAAAGGGAGTTACCCACGCGGAGCCTCAGTTTTAACAATCAGCGTTCATTTGTGGAACACCCAGTTGCACGTTGGTTCTGTCTGATAGGGTTCATACGCCAATTCCAGGTGCTGTGGAATGTGAAGAGTGCGCGTCTGCCCGCGCAAACAGATGAATTGTCACGAATTTTTTTGCGAGCCTCAGAGCGCAAGCTTATAGTATACAAACTCGCGCTCAAGGAGATATCATGTGACGCCCGCTCAGCCTATGAGAACGCAAGTTGCAACGAGCAGGACGACACCTGGCCATCTTGAGAAAATTACTTAGCGGAAAAAGGTGTATAAAACAAAAAACACTGATAAATCATACTCAGGTGAAGTCCATATCGTCATCATCACTTTCAACACCATCATCACGTGGAAAATCACACTCACTGTCTTCATCATCCTGTTCCTGCACGACAGAAGAATCCTGTTCATTATAAATGATTTTGAAAAACTGTAGCTTTTCATTTTCTTCCCAATTTTCACCAAAGTGAAGAGACAGTAGCCGTTTGACATCTCTTAGTTTTGCTGGTTTCATTACAACTCCTTTTCCTATTTCTGATGGTCCTCCTCTTACGAAATGTTTTCCTTTCTTGGTGAGGCTTTTGGGTCCACAGGCTTCAATATTGTAGAATGGGTCACCTTGTACTAATGCTAACTTTTTGGTAGCATTACGTGTTAGTATAACTTTCATGGTCATCTGAAATTTGAAATGCCATTGTCCTGGCTGTTTAAGGATGTTTTCGGAGTAGGATTTCCAATCATTTACTGGACAAGTTTCTCCTAAACGTAGAACTGTCGCATAGTCATTTATCACTTTGACGTATTCTTCTGGACACTCAATTACAGTCATTCTTTTGAAGTCCCTTTCCAATTTCCCAAATACCCTGTCTGGAGGGATGAAGGAGTGTCCGACAATTGGGTACCACATTTCAACTTTCACAACGTTGTTTGGAGCTTCAAAAAGCAACCAATGTGACAACATTCCCAACATTCCTTTGTTTTTATTTTGTCCCCCACATCCATCAGAGAACAGACATACACTTGAGACACCATCCAAATTAGAGTTACACAATCTGTGGTGTAATGCTGAAGCAATTTGGTTGCAACCTTTCGAGTACTCATTTTCGTACCAGATATAGCTGAAAGTATTGGATTTATTCTGTGGTGACTGAGATGGGCCCTCACAAATTGTGAAGTTAAACAGATATAACTGCCGGGCGTAATGTGCTGCCTGGTCTGGAATTTTCGGCAGAACTAGGTTCCTTTGACAGTCATAACTAAGAGTTAAGGAATTTTCAACTTGCAGGCGAAGCTTTGTATAGAATGCTTCTGCTCATGTCTTATGAGCTTTCAACTGAAATTGTAAACCTTTTTTCTTTTCAGCATTTGTTTCACGTGAAATTTGGTTTTCAAAACTGCAACAGGTAGAACATTTATCATTGTTTTGATTATTCATCACTTTTTTCACAGCACTAACACTTATCTAAAAATGAAACTTTTTCTTGTGAACTTACTGTTTATTCTCTTCTCGTCGAACGCGTTTTGGCGTACGTATTCGCCTTCTTCAGCTTAGAGACAATGACAAACATTTATCAGTGGACGGGCTGTCAAAACTGATGTTGAAGCATTCAGTGAATATTCTCCTAAAATATTCATATTCTACATACAGTCCATCACCTGTGGGATGCTGCTGGGCATACATTTTCCACATTTTTTTGGTGTCGAGCTCACTTTGTAGATATTGACGTTTAGTATTCTTCCCTCGGGAATAGTGGCTTTGCACAGGCTTGAAAGTTTTAATGAATTGTTTGACTGATTCACGTTTTTCTGTGTATTTTACATAACGGCGATCCCCGCCTCGAGTTTCAGGAGGTGTCGCTCCATATTGCATAAACTTCTGACATAATAGGTTGACACAGTCACGTGACTCCTGGAGAATAGATAGAAATGCCCCTCGACAGACCCTCACATTTTTAATTACTCCACCCCTTTGGGTAGGAAGATAAAACTTAGTGCTTACATTTCTCCTTTCAGAACTTGAAGCGCTACGCTTTTTGGGCGTAGTAACATGAACGTGTTGGAGGATGAAATTTTTTTCCACTGCAAATGTGCCTCCTGATAATACTTTTGGTGTATCTTACGTATGTCTTGCACTGTCAGGTCGTTACATCGAAATGTTATTTCCTTATGTTTACAAACTGGTTTCTTCGGTACCGGTAGTCCTTTGGGTATATGTCTGAAACAAACAAAAGAACAAACATTACTAGTCTTTAAACCCTAGTAATAATATTGTTATGATTGAGAGGGGAAGGGAAACAATAGAGATTGACACACAACAACATAGTACAATAATGTACAAGTTTGTTTTCATGGCTGTGCCATTGAAACTATAAAATTAGGGCTTAATCTTGCAGATTACTCTTTACATAATCTGGTGCTACATACCACCTAATTCAAATATATACCCAAAGTAAATAAATAAAATATCGGTATGGAGAACCATACATGACTTCCATATTCTAAGATTTATATTTAAAATCATTTTCGAAATGAAATATTCCCTAAAGACGAAAAGTCTGTCTATGAATCGTTCCTCTGTAAACACGTGCAGTTACACTGCCCAGCGATCCACAGGAAGGAAATCGCTATCCACGCTGGACACTTTTTTGGCTTGCATGCGTTATGTTGGTATGGGTTCGGCACTTTCCATTTAAAAACCGTGCAAATGTAAGAAAATAAACATGAATGAGGCCAAAAATAACGCGAACTGTGTGTGTGTGTGTGTGTGTGTCTTCCCTGCCTTTTCATTGCGGTAGTCATAATAATAAAATGGAAACATAAACAGTACATAACTGAGAAAAAAATACATAAATGAAAAAACTATAATTTTATTTCCTGGCAACAAAATTATTTTATTTTTAACAATTACCATTGTTTGAAAAACTTTAAATGAATTTTCAAGTACTTTACTCTTGTTAAAACGTAAAAGGTTGCAGGTAAACTACCCCTTCCCCTTAACCGATCTTCACCAAAATCAAAATTCCTAGAGTCCTCTACAATTCACTGACGTATGCAAAAAAATATTTGATTATGTTTGAATTTGCGGCTGTTATCGTTTGCCATAGAAAATACGCTTGATAAAAAAACGTTGCAGGTAAACTACCCCTTCCCCTCAACCGATCTTCACCAAAAACAATAGGTCTTGAGTACTCTACAAATCAGGGCTGTATGCGAAACATTATTTGATTCTGTTTGAATTTGCGGCTGTTATCGTTTGCCAAAAAAAAATTTCCCTTGATAAAAAAAAAACCGTTGCAGGTAAACTACCCCTTTCCCTGAACCGATCTTCACCAAAAACAATAGGTCTTGAGTACTCTACAAATCAGGGCTGTATGCAAAAAATTATTTGATTCTGTTTGAATTTGCGGCAGTTATCGTTTGCCATAGAAAAAAAATCTACAGACACACACACAGACACTTTTCGGAAAACGACTTTTACTTCCATATTCCTTAAGGAATGGAAGTATGGTGATGGCAAAAAAAATCGTGTTCGAGATTATTGCAGATTCTGATTGTACTACACTCAAAACATGAAAAAAGTCGTTTTCCGAAAAGTGTCTGTGTGTGTGTCTGTCTGTCTATGTGTGTGTCTGTCTGTGTCTGTAGATTTTTTTCTATGGCAAACGATAACTGCCGCAAATTCAAACAGAATCAAATAATTTTTTGCACACAGCCCTGATTTATAGAGTACTCGCGACCTATTGTTTTTGGTGAAGATCGATTGAGGGAAAGGGGTAGTTTACCTGCAACGGTTTTTTTTTATCAAGGGTAATTTTGTTTGTTTGGCAAACGATAACAGCCGCAAATTCAAACAGAATCAAATAATATTTCGCATACAGCCCTGAATTGTAGAGCTCTCAAGATTTGTTCATTTTGGTAAAGATCGGTTAAGGGAAAGGGGTAGTTTACCTGCAACGTTTTATGTTTTAACAAGGGTATTTTTTATGGCAAACGATAACAGCCGCAAATTCAAACATAATCAAATAATGTTTTGCATACTGTCCTGAATTGTAGAGTTCTCAAGGCCTTTTGGTTTTGGTGAAGATCGGTTAAGGGAAAGGGGTAGTTTACCTGCAACGTTTTATGTTTTAAAAGGGTATTTTGTCTGGCAAACGATAACAGCCGCAAATTCAAACAAAATCATATAATATTTTACATACAGCCCTGAATTTTAGAGTTCTCAAGACCTATTGTTTTTGGTGAAGATCGGTTAAGGGAAAGGGGTAGTTTACCTGCAACGGTTTTTTATCAAGGGTAATTTTTACTTCCATATTCCTTAAGGAATGGAAGTATGGTGATGGCAAAAAAAATCGTGTTCGAGATTATTGCAGATTCTGATTCTACTACACTCAAAACATGAAAAAAAGTCGTTTTCCGAAAAGTGTCTGTGTCTGTCTGTCTGTAGGTCTGTAGATTTTTTTTCTATGGCAAACGATAACTGCCGCAAATTCAAACAGAATCAAATAATTTTTTGCATACAGCCCTGATTTGTAGAGTACTCACGACCTATTGTTTTTGGTGAAGATCGGTTGAGGGAAAGGGGTAGTTTACCTGCAACGGTTTTTTTTTATCAAGGGAAATTTTTTTTTTTGGCAAACGATAACTGCCGCAAATTCAAACAGAATCAAATAATTTTTTGCATACAGCCCTGATTTGTAGAGTACTCACGACCTATTGTTTTTGGTGAAGATCGGTTAAGGGAAAGGGGTAGTTTACCTGTAACGTTTTATGTTTTAACAAGGGTATTTCCTATGGCAAACGATAACAGCCGCAAATTCAAACAGAATCAAAAGATTATTTGCATACAGCCCTAAATTGTAGACTTCTCAAGACCTATTGTTTTTGGTGAAGATCGGTTAAGGGAAAGGGGTAGTTTACCTACAACGTTTTTTTAACAAGGGTATTTTCTATGGCAAACGATAACAGCCGCAAGTTCAAACAGAATCAAATAATTTTCTGCATACAGCCCTGATATGTAGAGTACTCAAGACCTATTGTTTTTGGTGAAGATCGGTTGAGGGGAAGGGGTAGTTTACCTGCAACATTTTTTTTTCTATGGCAAACGATAACTGCCGCAAATTCAAACAGAATCAAATAATGTTTTGCATACATCCCTGAATTGTCGAGTTCTCAAGGACTTTCGATTTTGGTGAAGATCGGTTAAGGGGAAGGGGTAGTTTACCTGCAACCTTTTACTTTTTAACAAGAGTAAAGTACTTGAAAATTTATTTAAACTTTTTGAAACAATGGTAATTGTTGAAAATAAAATAATTTTGTTGCCAGGTAACAAAAATAAAGTCATTTTGATTATAAAATATAAATATTTATAACAAGAAAAGAATTTTCAGTTTTCAAAATTTAAATATATTTTTATAAAACAATGGGTTCTTCATTGAGGTGGGGACCATGTCACTCACTCCATCTCAAGCCTCTCCCATTTTGCAGAAAAAGAGGACCCTGTCAAGGCTGATACTTTGACGACAGTGACAGGGCTTTCCACCAAATTCAGCAGAGTGACGTAGGCCCAAATTCAGCAGATAGGCCCAACTCTGATTGGCTCCTCAGATTTCCCCAGCGTTAGTAGGTTCTATGAAAATATTTTATTTCAAAAATGATTTTTTCATTTTAATGTAATATAATATTTTTCATTTAATACAGCAATAAAAAGGCAGGTAAGACAGCCTGGCTGTTTGGCTGAAAATGATTTTAAATATAAATCTTAGAATATGGAAGTCATGTATGGTTCTCCATACCGATATTTTTCTATGGTAAACGATAACAGCCACAAATGGAAACAGAATCAAATGATTTTTTGCATACAGCCCTGTATTGTAGAGTTCTCAATACCTATTGGTGTTGGTGAAGATCGTTTAAGGGAAAGGGGTAGTTTACCTGCAACGTTTTATGTTTTATAAGGGTATTTTCTATGGCAAACGATAAGAGCCGCAAATTCAAACAGAATCAAATATGTTTTTCCATACAGCCCTGTTTTGTTGAGTACTAAAGGCCTATTGTTTTTGGTGAAGATCGGTTAAGGGAAAGGGGTAGTTTACCTGACACGTTTTTTGTTTTATCAAGGGTATTTTATATGGCAAATGATAACAGCCGCAAATTCAAACAGAATCATATAATATTTTGCATACAGCCCTGAAATGTACAGTTCTCAAGACCTGTTGGTTTTGGTGAAGATCGGTTAAGGGAATAGGGTTGTTTACCAGCAACATTTTATGTTTTATCAAGGGTATTTTTTCTATGATGAACGATAACTGCCGTAAATTCAAAAAGAATCAACTAATGTTTTGCATACAGCCCTGAATTGTAGAGTTCTCAAGACCTATTGTTTTTGGTGAAGATCGGTTAATGGAATAGGGTAGTTTACTAGCAAAGTTTTATGTTTTATCAAGGGTGTTTTCTATGGCAAACGATAACAGCCGCAAATTCAAACTAAATCAAATAATTCTTTGCATACAGGCCTGAATTGTAGAGTACCTAAGACCTGTCGTTTTTGGTGAAGATCGGTTAAGGGAAAGGGGTAGTTTACCTGAACCGGTTTTTTATCAAGGGTAATTTTTTTCTATAGTAAACGATAACAACCGCAAATTCAAACGGAATCAAATAAGTTTTTGCATACAGCCCTGATTTCTTGAGTACTAAAGACCTATTGTTTTTGGTGAAGATCGTTTAAGGGAAAGGGGTAGTTTACCAGCCATGTTTTTTGTTTTATCAAGGGTATTTTCTATGGCAAACGATAACAGCCGCAAATTCAAACAGAATCAAATAATGTTTTGCATACAGCCCTGATTTGTAGAGTACTCAAGACCTATTGTTTTTGGTGAAGATCGGTTAAGGGGAAGGGGTAGTTTACCAGCAACGTTTTTTTATCAAGCGTATTTTCTATGGCAAATGATAACAGCCGCAAATTCAAACAGAATCAAATAATTTTTTGCATACATCCCTGAATTGTAGAGTCCTCAAGGACTTTTGATTTTGGTGAAGATCGGTTAAGGGGAAGGGGTAGTTTACCTGCAACCTTTTACGTTTTAACAACAGTAAAGTACTTGAAAATTCATTTAAACTTTTTCAAACAAAGGTAATTGTTAAAAATAAAATAATTTTGTTCCCAGGGAATAAAATTATAATTTTTTCATTTTAATGTAAATTATGTATGAGTTAATATCTTTATATATATAATTTTTCTGTACGTGTGTATGTCACTGAACTCCTCCATGTATAAAATAATATATCGTTCGTGGCAGGTAAGCATATCTCAGTTATGTAATGTTTATGTTTCCATTTTATTATTATGCCTACAGCAATAAAAAGGCAGGTAAGACACTCACACATACACACACACACACACAATTCACGTTATTTCTGGCCTCACTCATGTTTATTTTCTTACATTTGCATGCTTTTTAAATGGAAAGTGCCGAAACCCACACCAACATAACGCGTGCAAGCCAAAAAAATGGACATCAATTTGCTTCCTGTGGATCGCTGGGCAGTGTAACTGCACGTGTTTACAGAGGAACGATTCATAGACAGACTTTTCGTCTTTAGGGAATCAACCCTCTGCAAGATGCTGAGGGTCCATGAGTGACTTCGGAGCGCTCCTTCTTTTTCGCGTGTTTGTTCTGTGAAACATACACTGTAGATTCGCAGCTTTACTCTATGCAACACTCAATAGGAAATGTTGAAAATTTTTGTCCACAGTGTACCCTCATTCACACTAAACCTGCTCTGATGTTTTAATTATGGACATCATAATATTAAAACTTTGGAAAAAACTTGAGCACTACTTAATGGAGATCAATCATTAACTTATACAAGCCATTAATTTTATGCATATTTTTTATATATATGTGTACAACGTTATCGGCAACAAAGAAGTAGTTTTTGTTAAAATTCCTTCCCGGAATATTTGGCCGTAGTCCAATGTTTTCTACAAAACCAGACGTTTCGGCAATGCCATCGACTTCCATCATCAGTGAAAATCGAGTGCGATAACGTGAGGTGGTATACGTTAGTGACCACAGTACTGTGGTTAAGGCTGAAGCAGTAAGTAGAAAGAAGTAGTTTCTATGGTAATATTTCATTTCAAAAATGATTTTAAATATAAATCTTAGAATATGGAAGTCATGTATGGTTCTCCATACCGATATTTTTTCATGTTTTGAGTGTAGTAGAATCAGAATCTGCAATAATCTCGAACACGATTTTTTTTACCATCACCATACTTCCATTCCTTAAGGAATATGGAAGTAATAGGTACTTGTTCAAAAAAATTATGTACATACCTTGCTTTCTTAGCCACATTTCTCTTCCATTTTGCAGGACAACTCTTCCTTTTTCTAGACAATGAAGGCTCAGTTTCCAAGATGACTTCTTCATTATTATCCATTTTAATCACTTTTACTCAACTAAATTTCAATGAAAATTAACTTTATAAAAGGAGAAAATAGTCACTCAAATCAAACACTGATGAACAATGACCCTAACAGGTTGGCGAATGTTTATCAGAAAGGTTTTGATACCACAGCGTCTTTGATAGCAACAGAGTTGCCAATCTAGACAACCGTAAACCGAAACATAGCTTTTATAGGAGGAAAAAGGAATCTTAAATCGCTTGGAAAAATAGAAAACTATGTGAAAAAAGAAAAATAGCGGGTTTTGCATTTGTATAATTTTGTACGCAACAGGTGGCCATGTTGTTCATAATGAATATAGCGGCTTTTGCAGGCAATCAAACATTTAGCGGGTTTTGCAAAAGTACGTAATTTCCTTTCCTTATTTTAAGGGGTTTATAACGGCATTTGCAGCTCAACCTATAGTTAAACCGATAGCCCTTTCGATAACGAATCCAACGATACCAATATCTCCAAATCAAGTTTTGGGTCAAATAGCGGCTTTTGCATGCGGACTACTCTATTATTATTTAAATTTAAATTCCATTTGTTCATTTTGTGTTTCATGTTAAATGTAAATTACATTAACATTTGTAGAAAAATACAGAATTTTATATAAATTTGTACTGTTTTGTTTTGTTGTAGTGGTAAAAGGGCTAGTGAAATGTGTCAGCTCAATCAGCTGTATTTATTAAACAAATTGTTAGAGTGAGAAGACACAGCTTCGACACTCAACAATGCTGATTACGCGAGTTTACCCTTAATGCTCCACAGCTGGCTAAGACGCGACAACTGTGTACAAACTTCGCCGTCTTCAAGTTATAATATTCTTTACGAAAGTTTTTATACGTTTATTTACTTTTAATTATAACAATAAACTCATCATTAACCTTACGTCAATCATTAATTTATGATTGTAGAATAAACCTCACATTCGATTTCTGTTATCAAGATATAAAGATAACTAAGAATAAATTATACGATATAGGACTAGCAGCGCGTGCGCCCGCGAGAGTATATTATTTCATATGTGTAGTTGTTTATTTTAAAAATATAGCATATAAAATATATAGATATAAATACTGATATTATTTACTACTGGTCGCCAAAATTATGTAAAGGGTTTTTTTATTTTAGAAGTTTGATTTACGGGGCCACGTATTAACGTTTTGTGATCTTTGTTTATGTTCAGTGTGTGCGTGTTGCATTATCATCGTTTACTTCAAGGATGAGGTACGTACTGATTCCGACTTTATCCATCTTGCTTTTCGGCGTTCTGGATCACTTCATTCTGCTCTTATCATGAGTATTTCGAGTGAGGCAGAGCGAGTAAGCGCCTTGTGGGGTAAAGTGAGTGTTAGTAAGAAGAATGATCCGTCACATTAGGACCAAAAAAGTTATGTTGAGCTTCGGCACGTGTGTACCAGGAAATGTTCTGATAGGAAGATGATGCCTTGCGGTGCTATTGCCAGGATGCAGAATAATGAAGATAGTGGACTGTATAATACATTTATTAAGATTGTTGTATACTTAACTCTGAGCGCTGAGGTTGGCTATGTCTGGTTGAGATTTAAGTTTTAAATGAACGTGTCGCTAAGAAAGCTAAATGGTAGATGAGGCGCAAATGTGCGGCACTCAAACTACATCAAGAAATGTTAATCCCTAAGGCCTATACGAGTGTCGTAGATTGTCGTCAGACTTGAGGCGCGAGTACGCGGCACTCACTCAAATTACATGAAATCGAGAAATTAGCAGTGTATCGCTAATTGGTGCAAGTATGCAAGAAATGTTGTGGCCTAAAGCCGACGTTGATTGTCTGACGACAAGAAAAGGTGAAAAGACAGAACGAGACAGCAAACGTTGTGTCTGCTGCCCGCCGACGCTCGGTCAACTGTAACGTTGAACGTTGTATAAACATGATAGCGCAATATCAGAAAGCACAGATTAGCCAACCTCTGAATGCGAAAATTACCACATTACTGTCCATAACTGCCCGCAAAAAAAATCAAAAGATTTTTTAATACATTTTAATAACTTATTGTAGAAAAATACAGAGTTCTTAATAATAAAGGTTAATCTCAGTAGGCTGCATTGAACCTTGAGTTGTAATCTTAGATAACAGTTATGACATTAACTGCTTAGCGATAAGCTTGAGTGATGATAAGAGTTAAGCAGGCCAAGGTTGGCGTGCAACTTGATTTGAGCATGAGTATAAATGCAAAAGTTAGCAATGTATTGCCAATATATATTGTATGTATACAATATTGAACGATATAAGACATGAAAATACATAATTTGACAATGTTTAATGATGAATAATCGGCGACTCATCACATGATGGGCCCGATAAATTGTAACGTTTATGCAAGTCATAGTGGTTAGCTTTAACCATTTAAGGCCAGTAGACCTATACAAGTAGTATTGAATACAATGAACAAACAAAATTATTATAAAATTATACATGTAAAGACATAAATTTAGCATGACGCCATTTAGTTTTAACGATACATGCTATCCTGAAGTTTCAGGAATATACAATAAATTGTTATGTGAAAACAAGCTATACATAGTTGACTGAATGCAAGCACAAATTGTAATGACATGTATGTCATAATTAAAGGATGAATAATAATTGTGCAATGCGTGATCACAAAATGCAAAATACAATATAAAAATAAAAATATAGGCGTGGCGTGGTTATAGACAGTAGATGCGAAAAACAATGTGTTTTACATAAATACAAGTTATATAATAAATACAATAGAAATTGGTTTAGATAATTACAAATATATGAATACAAGGCACAATAGCATAAGTGACAAGTACAACAATGTGGTTATACAAATGTAATGCATGGTTTGTACAGCTGCAGACCATGCGAATATTATAACAACATTTTTACATAAAAACAATAGTAAGCAAAAACATGAAGCATAAATCAAATGTTGCATACACGAAAATACAAAAATAATTAAAGCCTTGCATATTAAATAAACTGACACTTGCTTGAGTAAAACAGTTTCTGAATCAAAGATGTACGAATTAAAGCTTACGCTAAAAACAAAGGTGCTTATAACTAACAAAATCTTCTGAGAACATCTGATTTATGCGCGTTTGACAAGTATATACAAGGGAAAATAAACTCCTTTTTTTTACTGTTCGTCCCTAGTAGGTAGTAATTTATGGATTGGTCCTGCGATAGGTGCCAGTAGGCGTGCGAACGTCAACTACTCTAATTAAGTTGTCTGGTCCGGGAAATGTGGCGGTAATTACACCAAATTTCCACGCTAATGGAGGTAAGTTATCCTCAATCAGTAAAACCAGGTCACCAATGGAAACGTTGTCCTTGGCGAATTTCCATTTGTGACGTTGTTGTAATTGATGTAAATAATCGCGAGACCAAGCCTTCCAAATGACTTGGACAAACTTCTGGAGAAGTTGCCAACGTCCAAGACGAGAGATGGGAACGTGAGAGAAGTCTGGGTCAGGTATCGCCGTTAATGGTGCGCAAATCAAAAAATGACCAGGTGTAAGTGGCACCGGATCATTTACATCCGAGGAAATGGCAAATAATGGGCGTGAGTTTAGACATGCCTCTATCTGAGACAAAACTGTCGTAAACTCCTCGAAGGTGAGTATAGACTTGCCTACCACGCGGCGCAAATGATACTTTAAACTCTATACCGCTCTCCCAAAGACCACCAAAATGGGGTGACGAGGACGGAATAAATGACCATGAAATACCCTGAGAGGTCGTAAAGGATTTGATTGATGAGGTGGCATCCTTATTATGCCAAAGATTGTAAAGGTCATGCAAAACATTGCGGGCCTTCCTAAAGTTCGTGCCATTATCAGAATATAACTGGCTGGGTATGCCCCTACGGGACATAAAACGACGTAAGGCAGCTATAAACGCGTTGGCTGTAAGATCGGAAACCAATTCCAAATGAATAGCCCTAGTTGCTAAGCAGATGAACAAAGACACATACGATTTTGACAGAGTCCTAGATTTCTGCCCGCCATGACGAATCATGAAGGGACCACCATAATCAACTGCGCAGAATAGAAATGGCCGCGAAGGAGTGACTCTAGGAGATGGCAAAATACCAAGCCTCTGAACCTGATGTTTGGCACTAAACCTGAGACACTTGACGCATCTACGAATGATGGAGCGAATGACTATCTTGGCGTTAATGATCCACCAACGTTGACGAAGTGAGTGATGCACGAGTTGAGCACCAGCGTGGAGTAGACGAATGTGTTCGCGTTCAATAATGAGGCGAGTGATGTGAGCCGATGGATGCAAGACAATAGGATGCTTATTGTCATAAGGTAGTTGCGACTGCTGTAAGCGCCCGCCGACGCGTATTACGCCAGACTCGTCAAGAAACGGGTCCAGAGAAGACAACTTACTCCTAATAGAGACAGAAGACCCATTACGAAGACAATCTCGGCAGCGAAGTGGATCGACTGAGATTATTTTATGAAGAAATTAAGAGTGTAATGAATTTCAACGGGGGTAAGGGCGCCCGAAATTTTCTCAGCACTGGAGAGTCTGATATTTTTGATGAATCGAAAGCAGTAAGCGTATACGCGTGTCAGACGGTGCAACGAAGAAAAGTCCCTTGAAAGATCAATAGCCAGGGTAGACATTAGAGAAAGGTTGGGGGTTTGTTTCTCCTCCGCAGTGAATTCAGAAGACGACAGAAGTAGAGGGAAAGTGTATGTATGAGAACAATGGCGATGACGTCACAGAGAGGCACTGGTAGCTGGCTTCCGCGGTGTGAAAACAATGGGTTGGGGAACCCCCAGTTGAAAACACTACCGGGTTCCAGTTCATGACGTCATAGAGGCACTGGCAGCTGGCGTCCGAGCTGTCCATGTGACGTCACTGTTTTGTATGTGTGTGTGTATGTGTGACTGAAACACTTCCGTGTTCCAGTTCATGACATCACACAGAGGCTCAAGTCGCTGGCGTCCGGATGGCTAAAACCAGTTTCAAACGGAGGCCGTGGTTTCTGCATGTCCAAAATTTGGTAGCCGAAAACAATGTGTAGCGGATGGGGGTACCCGGAATTCGGCGGTTGCCCGCAGAGGCGATGTCATCGGGTACCGTTACTCGAAATTTTGGGGGCATCGGGTACCGTTACCCGAAATGTTTAAATCAACGGATGGGGGTACCCGAAATTTGTGGGTACGCCCTAACCGGGTTCCAGTTCATGACAGAGGCCCTGGCAGCTGGTGTCCGAATGTTAAAACACTTCCGCGTTCTGGTTTATTTTGATGTAACAAAATAATCGTTCTCTCTCGAAATTTTTAATGTCAGAATTTTGGTACCCTAAATGATTAAAACAACGGATGGGGGTACCCGAAATTTGTGGGTACGCCCACATGACGCATGTATAAAACACTGGTTATGACGAAACAGGAGGCTGGGTGGATATGATAGCTGGTTCGACGACTACGTAGAGGGCGTGATGTCTGAAATTTGACACCCGAAATGTTTAGAACAACGGATGGGGGTACCCGAAATTTTGATGTTCAATATTTGACAAACGAAATGATTAAAACAACGGATGGAGGTACCTGAAATCTCTTGGTGTCCGAAAGTTAACACCCGAAATGTTTAAATCAACGGATGGGGGTACCCGACATGACGCATGTGTTCGACTGCGAGGCGAGAAAGTTTGTTTCCGCAAAAAATAAATTATGGCCCCTCCGGGATTTGAACCCGGGACCTCGGGTACTCCAAACCGGCATGCATCCACTACACCAAGGGGCCGTTGTCGTTTAACTGTAATTATTTTTGTACTTATACTTCTCGTCTCTTACTTGCAACTATGAGGTGGACGAGTGATATCTACTGTTGTCCTATGTGTAAAACCATAAAAGCACAATATAAGTTTATTTATTATTAAAAATAAATAAACATTTTTTATACTTTTATTTTTTACCTCTCATCCTCTTCCTAGCGGCCAGAGGCGAATGAGAGACCGCTACGCTTTTTTTAACGTGGTTTCCCCAACTTTACAGATTCGTAAAGCAGGCCTACTCCACGTTATCTATCGCTGTACTATTAACTAATACAGTGGTAGATAATGATAAGATACACTATGCAATGCTAAGTCAATGTATAAAAGCAGTACATATATTTTTTATTTATTTACTTTATTTTTATTTTTTTTTATATTTTTTTTTTTATCGGGTGTATATGTTGTTCATACATGATGCGTATTCACATTTGCTGTACCGTAATGAGTAATTTTCACACCCATACTGGTTCTTGACGAGTTTACAGGTATATCTACCGTGCCAGTGACCCGTCTCGAACTACCAGGACTACGTTTATGAGTATTTCTACCTCGACAGTGACGTAGTCAAGGTTAACACTCACGCACACACTACGGTACCTAATTCTACGTTTATGGACATTTCTGTCACGTAGCATTCACACTAACACCATGATGAAAACATGTTCACAACCGACTATATTTTATTTCGTTGCCGCAACCATTCTGCATAAAACAAAGCTTTGCGCAATGCACAGTGTAAGGGGGGAGTGGTAACGGGTTGACGATGAGGAACAGGACATTGTATGATGGGTACAAAGGATCTAGGAACTACAGGTGCTTGAATATCGTTTAAGTCAATCACCTCACCATGGTGATACAACTGTCGTAAGAAATTTGCCTTCTCAAACCCTTTTGTATAGACAACAGAACTGTCTGAAAAAAAGTCTGCAACGATGCGTACCATATTCTTGTACGGCACATTACCATCGTTCCACCGAATTCTGTGATAATGTGTTTCCAACCAGTCATTGATTTTTTGAAATTTCAGGTGCAGTCGTGCACGTTCGTATGGTGGAGCGAACAACACGATAACAAAACGTCCGGTTGTTATATCAACTGCAACGAACTCTTTGATTACATATTCATTTTTGTCACCACGAAACGCTTCAACCTCGGCAATAACCGTCCTATTCAAGTTCATTTTTCTGAGTGACACTTGTTCGCATCGAATACGTTAATTTTTTCAAATTCCCCCTCTACTTTTCCTTCCAATACCAGTTCATCGTAAAGACGATCAAATGTTAGCTGTTGGTCATGACGACTGCTTTCCAATCGAAAAAACGAGGGGAAAAAGAAGGATGGTGGTACATAACACCTCTTGGCTACTACCTGATTAATGTACGACTTGAAGTGATCTTGATCATAAAACAAGCGAACAAGATATTTCTTTAGTACTGTTAATAAACAACCAAAACGGATCCACTCGGGTTCTGTGAAAACAAATTTTTCGGTCTTACTACCTTTAATCCGAACAAACGTTTTCCCAAAGTTACGACTGATCATCACACTCTTCTTCTTTTCACGGTTTTCACCTTCTTCGTACAATAACATACTGGATAGTAACTGTTCACGAAAGATCAACAAGTAATTCCACTCAGAAAAGTCAAGTAATATACGTTTCTTTTTTCCGTTTGTAAACAAAACACCCGGTTCATAGTTGAGTTCGTTAAACAGTCCGACGGTAACGAACTTAGTGTAAGAGTTAATAGGATATGCAAGAGATAAGTAAACGTTATACTCACAATGCCTGCTGCTGCTGCCGCCGCTACCACAGTCACCTTCCATCGTTGAGACGGACTGATCTTGTTACAAGCTAGAGATCGCTAATACCTATCTTTATAACTGGTAGAGGGGAGAACAAGTTTTTTATGACAAACGATGAACAGTATTCGACAACGCTGTGTACTGTACTATCCTATCGTGAATAATCAAAGCGTAAGCGGTGGTTTTATCTGGAAAATTGTTACTGGATTCAAATTCTAAACGCACATCAACGGCAGACGACTTGATTGGTTCTTCTTGTCTGGAACAATCGATGACAAACAACGGTGCTTTCGTTATAAATTCATTAGGTGTCAAAAGAGGCGTTCTGTTGCGACGGTCGTAGTATGATGTTTGAAAACGTGTATACATGTCGTAGAACAGTGCGTAACGTTTTTTTCGATATCCTGGTTCAGGTTATCGTACGGATAGTATTTATCGTTCAGAAATAGCTTGACATTCGTTAAATTGCAGTGATCAAATTCCGACGCGTTTTTCGCTATATTGTTCTTTCTGTCCGTCTGAAATATCAGTATCACATACCGTGGTTTTTCCAACTGTGACGATGTCTTCAAGGTCCACGAATGTCGATTTGTCGTCGGTAGAACGGGATACTCGTGCAATTCCCAACTGCGGAACGGCATCACCAGTTCATGATCCTCCTCGATATGCTCCAATAGCGGAATTCGGTACTTGTTTGACACGCGCACATAGGGCATCTTCCAGTGTACTTTGTTTATTACGAGATTACCGTTTGCAGTTGCACCTGATTCTTTTAGCACCATTGCGTTCTGATCGGTAGAGGTACGCAACAGAATCAATTCTTGCTTAACGTTCAGCATGATGCGTGTATAGTCTTCGTTGAAACCGAGTAGCATTTTTAACGGAAGACAAAACGTAAAATCACCGGTACTCTCGTGTACTGTCAACGACTCGTCGGTTGTCGTCACCTATCCTGCATTGATTAGATGCTTTCTTTCATGCTCATTGCTCGATAGTAACAATTTCACAGTGCTCGTAATTCCAACGTTTTTCGTACGATCTACTTCCACGCCGCACACTTCGTAACGGATCTCCTCAAACAAGAAAGCCATTGCATTGTTGATTAATTTCACGTTCAACGCTGTGTCGGTAGCGTTAACCTTGGTCAATGTTCCTTCGATGTACAGAAAACTCTCCGCCGGTAAAGTGAAAACATCCTGTTGTTTGATGGGTATACGTATTTCATCGTTGTTACCGTATCGGGTGGAAGCATACGGTGTGTGCGTACGATATTCGAACTCAACGATTCTGTTATCGAAAGCCGCTCCTCGTTCGATAGCTAGAATTTCACCCGACATTATTTTAATCGTATAATTTGAATCCAAGTGAAAGTAAGAAACGCTTGTTCCTTGATGTCAATCGCTTCAACGTTGAACACCGACTACCATGTTTCTTTCGTACACACTCCCTTTTTACAGGTGACGTTTGTCCGAAATACAATCCCATATTTTCAGATGCAGTCGTATCGTGATAACTTCACCGCGAAAATCGACTAAATCCCCGTCCTGATCAACGAGAGACAAAATTATGTTGTCAACGCGTTGTACGTTTACCGGTAAGTATATTACGTTTGCCGGCGTTTCAACTATTTTGAAACCTGGTGCCACGGTCGGATAAAACGAATGCAACGTGTGCTGGTCCTGGCCGTCCTTGTACGCACCCTGTACGATATTACTCCGTACGTGAACGGTGTTAACTTTGATTACGTCGACGGGTACGTTCGACTCGTGTGTTGTATACGCTTCCAGCTGCTGATTCTCCTTAAATCCTAACATACTTGCAATGGTATTCGGTGTATACGAAAAGTCGATGACATGCTTACAGTAAATTTCACACTTTAATGTGTTGTTGTTTGGACGTAAACTGATTGTTCTCTCGCCTAACTGTTTCTGCAGATACGTTTCGATATCACTGATTTCGTAGGTGCCGGTAGGCAACTTGATGACGGACCACTGATCCTTGGAAATTTTTACTGGAAATGCATTATTTTTTCCTTCAGTAACGTTTGGTATTGAATTATACGATGTAAAATCCAATAGACCAACGTACCATTCACCGTATAACTCGAGAGGTGGGAAAAAGTTACACACGAGATTCGCAGCGTCGGTACCCGTCACGGTGACCGTTAGCGACGACATGTTGAAGTTTACTGATCAGAAGACGATAAAAAGTCTAAACATAAATGACCGCAGATGACCGTGTTAGGAGGTTGCTTCCGTTCATAGTTGTAACGAACGTCGGCTGTATCACCAAAATATTGCATCAGCTCGAGAGGTGGACGTAAATTACCGAACCCGTCAAAATAGTGTACTCGATTTCCACGCTTCTTGTAACATACCCAGTGGGTTCCCGGTCCGCTCTAGTCGTCCAAATTTACGATGACGCTTTCGTTCTTCCACGGCGCTATATCCGGTAATGCGTTACGCATGTAAACACCTCTAAAATACGGTATGTTTAGCTTTTTTGCGTATACACGTAATTCATCTTCGGACAACGGGCGGAGCGGTATGTGAATTAGTTTTTTCGGTACGGACGTAGATACAATCCGGACGCAGTTCTCTTCTTTTTCCTAGCGGTTCGGACAGTTCTCTTCCTCCTCTTCTTCATCCCACCACCAGCACCACGACCACGACTACTCACATTCTTTTTATTTTTACGACGTCGACCGCTTCCTATTGCTGATTTTGCTTTCATGGCCGCTGCAACTGCTGTCGCATAAGCTCGTTCGCTGATACCCGAATCCAAAGCCTTTACCCGTCCCCACGCTTTTTCCGCGAGTTTACGATCTGCAATACGTCTACTTTCGTTGTCTTTGTATTGAGCGTAAGCGATGTCGTGTTCGCGACAGGCTTCGTCTAGTTGATTGATTCCACGATCACCACGCGCTAATCTTTCTTCGAGTTTCGTGCCCGGTCCACAGAATCTGTAACCCGGCAGATGTAATTCGACAGGTAGTGCGTCCACCGCTCGATTGATAACTGACGAAACAACGGACGGTACAACGTTTTTAAGCACGTTTCCGACGCCCCACCCCTTTTTCCTCTTAACGTTGTTGTACATCGTAAACCGATCTCCAGTCTTTCTCTTCTGTGTTTTTATCGTATTCATCTATTAACCTTTTTATTTCCTTCGTGTCGAGTGTCCACTCGTCTTCTGAACTACGTGGCTTAGACAATTTCAATAAGTAGTAATCCAGTTGATACTGAAATGTTTTAACGACTTTATACATCTCGCTCTTTACGTATCGTCTCACGTCATTTAATTGTTGTAAGTTAACAGCATCGCTCTCCGCAAAACCATCCGCTACGTCTGTTATTCTCTTTTCCGCCGCTTTGAAAACACCATCTTCGCCCAAGCTAACGGTGTTCTGCAACATGTATTTTACGTTAACCGCGTCATCTGCAAAAATCGGTGAACTCACTCCCGACAACCAGCTCTGCCCAAACAAATAGCTGTTCGATACTTTTTTAATGACGTTCGAGTCTACATAGTTTTTGTTAACCGCATCGGTCGCTTGTTCCGGACTTCGAACGTTGATTACCCATCGATCTCGTGCATCGATGACCTCACCTCTCTCTTGACTCGAGTGTTGTATACAGTTGTCATCAACGTAATATTTGTTGACTACGTCTTTAACGTCTACAGGAGTATCAACATTTTTCAATCTACACCCTTTAACGTCCACGCTTTTACGTTCATCATCGAGTAGCAGACAATGTGTTTGCATATAAGTCAGAGATACAGCATCCTTTGCTGCATCCGGTTCGTTCAGATTGCGGATCTTTTTGTTTTCAACATCTATATGCCCATCATTCGTAATCTTAAATCCTACAGTATCGCGTAATTGTCTTTTTGTTTCTCGTCGCACGCTCACGGCGCTTTGATGTCTCCCGAACTTGTCCACAACCATTGTACGACTGCACGCTACAAATGATGTGCTAACCGTTTTAAGTAACGACACTGTGGTGACCATCGTGTGTGTAACACAATCGGATCGTCACCCTCTTTCCAACGAAAGATTTCTATACCGCAAAATGAACATCGAACCCTGTCAATTTCATTTGTGTAATGAAACCTGCGGCAACCATAGCGGTTGGACTGATGAAATGCACAGGCCATGATGTAAAGGTTTTCAGTCTCTCGTTTTCGACTTCAAAGTCAGGTGTCAAATCTAATCCGCACATGTTGACAGTGTTGACGTCAATGAGTTGTTACACCGACGTTCATAAAATTTATACGATAATGTTGGCTTCACGTAATTCCTCCACAACGGAGATGATTTCGTTGTCGTGTCCGGTGTGACCGGCGCGTTTTGAACTTACCAGCAGTCTCAACCGTTCAACCAGTTCGTTGGGATCGTTCCAGTGTACGTAATCGATACCACGTCCGCTGCGCGGTGGGAACAATCGGGCGATTATCTCTCTGTACTTTACACCTTTGTTTGTATTTATTTTAGCACCGGGTAAATGATAATGTTTATGTGCGTTAGTGTCCGACAGTATAGATTTGTACGCTGCTAAATCGTTTTCATCGTAGACGCTCTTGTTGGGTTCTTTCATAAACATAAGTTCGTAGAGACCCGGTGTACCCCTGTATCGTTTTCCAGCTATGTAGAAGCTGTCGTCTTGATTGATCTCCAACACTGAATTTCCCACCATCCATTTGTCTGCAACGTTACGGATACCGTACGTATGATCCATCTTTTTTTCTCGATCATCAGATAAAGCGAGTAGTAAGTATTTCCTCGCGAGCGGACCTTCGACAGACTGTTCAACGTATTCTTGTGCTTCGTGTCGACCTTCGGGTGTTGCTAAAAACTCTTCAAGAGTCACGTTCGATGTTTCGACATCAGGAGTTTGTGCCAACACTTCCGTTCTAAGGAATCGAGGTTGTGATGGTGGTGGTGTCATCTCGACAGCTGTCTTCGTATCTTCATCTTCAACATTTATTTTTTTAATTTTATCACCGGAGACATTGAACTTTTCCGAAATCTGGGTTAACGGTTCCAAAAGAGGTTTGTACTTTCTCGTTAACGCTTCATCGCTCTCTCTGATGTCATGTTTCAACGCGCGATACTTTTGTCTTATGTTATCGCTAATTGCATCGATTTCATGTGTCAATTGCTTGTCATCCATCTTGACACTGATGACTTTCTCGCACAAACTATTCTATTTATGTATAAAACGATCGAAACCCACTCTGTATCTACCCGCGTTTATCGGTGAGTCCTTGTTGATGACTATGAATCCGTAACGATCCTTCCACGCTTCGGCGCACATCGCTTTGAACTCTTCGTATTTCATATCTGTGTTAACGTGATCGTTGTAAACGTGACGTAAATTGAGATCATCTTGTCTGAACAAAACCAAGAAATTGGCATTATCACGCACCAGTTGCTTTGGCACCAGACTGTACGTCTGACAAAGGTACAAAGTGTCCACACCGCTATGCCGTCCCATAGCGAAATATTTTCGTATGTTATTCTGCCGTTCACATACCACATCATCGAACAACATGATTGAATTAGGTACAATTTCGTGCGGAGGTGGTACTTCATCGTTTTCACTGTATGTGAAGTACATCATTCCTTCGTCAGCGAGAACATTAAAAACGTCTTCCAACATACGATATTTTGGTTGAAATAACGATTTGGAGAACACGTACAGGTTCTGAAATCGCAGTCCGTTTGAATCGAATAACATGTTAAAGGCAACGTTTGACTTCCCGCTACATGATCCGCCGCACACGATACATCGAACTGTGTTTGGAAACAGTGGACTGTGTTTATTATATGCAACTTCACCGTTGTACTTAGCAGAGTCTACGTTCTTAACATTTAACTTTAACGATTGTTGTTCAATCTTCATCTTAACTCGTTTACGTTCGGTTAAATACTGTGGTAATGTTATTATATCAGATCTTTTTTATGTATCCACGAATCGTGTTTACCGTCAAAGCCGAGCCAGCGCACTCGCACGCGATCACCTTTACGTTGTAATATTTTTTCAACGAGATACACATCACCAACGCTGGTTTTACTCAATTCTTGTTCATAAAACCCACCTTCCACAACGTCACCCGTGTGATCTTTCAACAAGTACGTAACCGGTACGGTTGGCTGAACTCTGTGCACTGTATATATCTCGTTCGTCCAGTTTGGTGTATAACCTTTAGCGAATGTGATTTTGTATTTACTGATACGCACTCGATCGCCTATTTTAAACTTATGTTTCTTGCTCACTTTCCGCGGTACGGTATTTTTTCTTATTCGTTCCAACACAATTTGCTCGTTGCTCTTGTCGACTTGTCGCGGCTTCATCTCTATAGTTCTATGCACTCTGTCGTTGTATTCCATCACCAGTTTAGGCAAAAGCGACAACCACCGATAATGGCCTTGCTCGCTGAACGCGCGGTACATGTTCGTTTTCAACGTACGATTAAATCGCTCTACGATGGATGCTTTCTTCTCGCTATAAGTTGAATAGTGTTTGACGTTGAATCTCTTTAGTAAAGCTTGTACGGTAGTGTTAAAGTACTCTTTCCCCTTATCCGTTTGCAGGTATTTCATTTTATTTTTTACAATTATTGGTTCGAGAGCATGTGCTACTTCAACACCCGATTTAGTTTTTAAGGGAATCGCATATGCATACTTGCTAAATGCGTTTATTACCGTCATTAGATATTTGTACCCCTTGTTCAACTTGGCATGCGGTATCATTTCCACCAAATCCGCTTGGTAGAGATCGTGTAACCCCTTCACCTCCACCACACGTCTGGGAAAGTTCCTTCTCACCGGTCTGTGCAATTCTTTTGCAATAGTTTTGCGTACGTTTTCCATATCGCCACCCGAAACGCGAATCGCAAAATTTTGGTACGAGATATACCGTTACGTTTTCACTGAACCTCACCGACTTCATCGTCGTTACTGACAGTGTGTTGCTCCTGCAAGCGAGTCTTATATCAACGTATATCAAACGCATAATTTATAACGGATTTTCTCGCTTGCTGAATTATCTCGCGTCTGGGTTGACAGAGTTTATAATGACCGTACGCCAGTGTTGTTTCACCGTCATCCAAGACATATCGTTTGTCATCGTACGGTGACAGCGATAATTTTGTAAGCTTTCTTGTGTATATGTTATGTTTTTCGCTTTGGATAGTCTGCGCCGTAGTATAAGTTTGAGAAGTGGTCTTTACACATTGTTTATAAAGTTGATGTTTCAACTGTGTAGATATCGCGGAACGTGGCACACCTTTCGCTACCTTTTTCTCTTTATCGTTTGCCGTAACGAATGAATAACATTTTGCGCGCAACCCGACAAATTCAAGTATCGGTATTCCATTTGTTTCATCTTTAAAAGTACCCAACTTTTTCTTGTTTGTTTCACTATAGCACGGATGTGCCTTAGAGTACTCCGACGTGTCAAAGAGTTCGAGATGCTCCTCCATGTCTTTGTACACATCGTCAGTGCGAATGTCGTACAACAGAGAGTCAGTGTCCGTCATACATAGACGTGCACGTGACCCGTACGTATTCATCGTGAATCCGTAATGGAACCGATACATGATCAGCTTACTAATATCCAATACACTGAACCCAACGTACAAA
Organism: Magicicada septendecula; assembly: GCA_034769895.1. Taxonomy (NCBI): domain Eukaryota; kingdom Metazoa; phylum Arthropoda; class Insecta; order Hemiptera; family Cicadidae; genus Magicicada; species Magicicada septendecula. The sequence continues at coordinate 13,949,005 of CM068368.1, forward strand.
GGTCGGTTCAGTGTAATGGACGTTTTTTTCATCGTGAGACCTACCAGGTCCTCGTTATAGATGAAAAAATGTTGTAGCCTGGGGTTAGCGGTTAGTTTGTGAAGTTTCTTCTCGTTTGGAACTAACTTGAAATCGATTCGCTTCCGTACGTTTTCCAACGATTTACCGTACGGCGCGTTATTCATTATCTTAAAAAAGTCTTTTTCAAAGGTGTTTCTGGCTTCCTTTCGTCGCTTCGTATTAAAATCGATGAAAGGTTTCAACCATACGCACTGTGTGAATGCTAACACACGGTGAATCGCTTTCAACTCCATTCCTAGTTCGAGGTAGAGTTTCAATGTTCTGTAATGAACAATGTATTTTGTCTTGTCCTCGAGGGACGTTATCAGTTTCTCTACCTTACCGTTACTACACACAAAGTCTTTTAACAGCTTCATGCGATAGCAGTACGGTGAAAGCATACTGTCCGTAATAGTACACTTTTCGGGTGCTAAAGGGTAGTCACTGTGTAAGTCGTGTAGGTAATGTGGATACCCCAGATCGACTTCTAGGATATAACCGGTGTCATCATCGTCACGTAACGCGTGCACGTTCAACGTATCGATCTCTGTACGTTCCAACCATCGAAAACTGGACAGTGGTAAAGGTTGTGTCATAGCCGTTCCGTACAGGTTGGTACAATCGAGGTAGAGTAAATAGTTATGCGGCTTGCTTGCGTCATAATCGGGAATGTACGGGTTGTTGGCCTTGGCGTACCGATTAGAAATTGCTGCTAAGCCGCCACGGATACCTCTTTCGATGTACAGGTGTACGTCTATATCGCGGAGTAACTCTAACCTAACTCCTGTCATTTTCAGCATCGCGTTCCACGCTAAACCGGCGGTGGTAAAAACGTTACACGGATCGAGTTCGTAGTACTGCAGGCTCATGTTTCGAAAGTTTTCAAATACATCTGCAAGCAGTAGTACATCCGTTTTTAAATAAAGGTCATGATAATCACCGAACGTTTGCATGTCGAAAGCCGACCAAACCGCTCGAGCGTGCGCGTAATCTTCTTCGTTTATATCCGACTCTGTCAACCCGTTGTAAAAATGTACGCGGTCCGGTAACTGCCTCTCGTCAAATTTTAAATCGTCCGTAACGTATTCGTAAGGGTACACGCCTTTACGCAACAGTAAATCAACATTACGCGTGTAAAATTGATTAAGGATTTTAAATTTATCCGCGGATAAGTTGGAGACGAGTTTTTCAAGTGACGCGTTCATGAACCGCAGAGAATCGAGAAACCGGAGCTGACCGAGTGTAACGGAGATGTAACGTTCGCTTGTAGTAGCGATACACGTTATTTCATCTTCCTTGTACTTTCCGAAACCTTGCATCAAATGATGCGAGTCATAGCCACTTAAATTATGGAAAAAAACCGGAACGTGTGTTGGTATTTTGTAATTTATATTACACGCATTGTGAGCAGCGCCTAAATAGTTACCCGTTATGTGGCAATGATTTCGAACCGTGTCGTCCGTTAACGGCTTCTTGCACAGATGACAGTGAGTGGCGTTTCGGAATGACCGTTCATCGGCCGCTGTCATTTGGATCGGTTTATTAAACTTTTTATCAAGTCGTTGAACGTCGGCTAAAAGCATACGAAGGAACGTGTCCACCACGTCTTTACCGCGGTATATTACAGGTTCCTTGACGGCGTTTCCCATCCAGTCAACTATCACATAGCAGAAACTGGCTGGTATATGATGTGCCACGTTTTTACCGGTGGTCGGAACAATAAACGATTCGAAGTCAGCGTATACCGTATAAGGTACGCGGTGACAAAGTGAAAAGTTTTTAAAATACATCCACTTTTCGTCCTCGTCAGGAAGTTTTACTTTCTGTACTCCGTGCTGAGAACAGTTGCGTTCGTGTTCTTCAACTCGTTTTCGCGCCGCGTTAGTATCTTTATTGTCCGAAAATCTGTGTAGACAGTAGTTGCAGTACACCGATGCACGACAATTTTTTGTCAACGACGAAAGCATACGCGAAAGGTTCCGTATGAGGCAGTAGTGAGTAGTGTTCGCGTCGGACAGTAGCAGTAGGTTTACGTGGTACTTTCTACCGCGATGTTCAGTGATACGTAAAGGATATACCTCGTCTTCGTAGCCAAAAACGTTAACGGATATGTTTTCGTTTAATTTTTCAAAACGTTTTATCTTATTGACTGCGACGGGATAAGGTATGTCCTTCATGTTTATTTCTTCTTCGTACGGAAGGTAATGGCTAACGCGATGCGGGTTACACGCGATCGGGTGTATACAGGCGAGCACAGACCACAAGAAACACTTTTCATCTTCTAAATTTTTCACATTAATAATTCCTTTCCTACTGTGTGACAATTTCGATGGTGTAGGTAGAAAGCTCGACCCCACAAGAGGATTGTATTTTGTAATATTTAGTTCCACCGACTCGACACCGTTTTCGACCCACCCGCTTCCGTCACGCGTGAATTTGTCAACGGATTCCATTATTTTCTCGCTAGCTATCGAATACTGTTCATCGATATCGTCATACGGTGACTTAAGTTCTGTACGCGATCTGAATACCGCATTACAATAAATATTTTCGGTGTTTATTAATTTTTTAAAAGATACACGAACTGCTAAATACCATTTTATATAATTATTTAATGCTACGGCTTCGCTACAAATCTTATCAACAATCGTGTGTTTGTAATCTAATAATACTGTTTGTGTGTTTAGTGTATTGTCAAGTATCATAAATTTTATAGTAATTACATTACCATTAATAGCACGGTGTTCGCTGCTGCTGCTGCTGGCCATTGTGAAAGGACTGAGGCCGGCTTCGCGTCGTCGGTTCCCTATATAGACAGTCCGGTGACCGGTAACGCTGTCGCCGCGCTCCGCTCGCGAGGAGCAGCTGCGCGGTGTGGGGTGCGGGGTTGTCGTGGCCGATGCGGTGTGTGCTGGAGGTGCGGGGTGGGGGTGCAGGCTGGGATGTCATCGTCCGTTCGTGACCGATGACGCGCGTGGCGGAGGGCTGGGTGGGGTGGGGAGTGCAGTGTAAGAAGCCGACGTCCGTGACCGAGAGGTAGGCGAGGTGCGGAGTACAGGATGCCGGCGACCTTGACCGAAGCGCGCTCGTTGAGTCGCCTCCCGCGGGATGTAGGGTGCGGGGTAGGGGGGCTGGGTTGTACGACCGGTCGTGACCGAAAGCAGATGGTGGCCCGAGACGACGCGGGGTGGGGTGCGGGGTGACCGTGACCGACGGACTCGAGTGATGTGCGGGGGGGGGGTAAATCCGGTCGTTGCGGAGCGACAGACAAAGTAATTGAACAAAATATGTAGGCGAGGTGCGGGGTGGTGGCGAGGCTCTGGGCGCGGGGTAGAATGTCATCGTCCGGTCGTGACCGAAAGCAGATGGTGGCCCGAGACGACGCGGGGTGGGGTAGGAAGAAAAATTATAGCCGTTACCGTTGCGGTAGAGGTGCGGGGAGCGGGGTAGGGTGTCGTCGTCCGGTCGTGACCGAAGATGACGCTTTAGAAGGAAGGAACGTGGTCGGGGGAAACAGAATAAATACGCCAGTGTTTCCCTGTGCAGTCATCAGTACTCGCCATGGAAGGAATCGTTGCGAACGCGAAGACAGTTGAAAATTTTTTACCAAAAAGAGACTTGTCAAGTCTTTCTTTAGGAGTAAAGTATCATATAATTCACATGAAATTTGTGAAAACGAAATTCGGGGAGTCAGTTGTGGTAGATTTGGAAGATACCGGAGCCTGTCCTCAGCCGGAGGATAAACTGTTCTATGTATACCTACCTAAAAGATGGTGTGACGTATTTACAGAGGAGCAATTGAAAGCTGTGAAGCCTTGTGTCCTATCACTATGCGTAACCTCACACACTCCGCTGGCGAACGAGAAAGTGAGCGTCCAGTTGGATATTGATTATGTGAGTATGATATTTCAGTACCACTAATAATTACTTATACAGAAGTGGTTATGTATTAATTTTTTCTCTTTTTTTCCAGACCAAATAAACGAGAACAGGATTGATTAATTATAATAATAATAACATTAATAGTAAAATGTTTTTAACTGTTGAAGTAGACTTCTCTATTTTTTTTCGTTTTTTAATGTTAACTGTTCATTTTCAGAGAAAGAACAAGGTGTTGCTTGGATCTAATATTGTTGAAAAACTTTTAAACAGAGAAATAAATGATAATAATAGATTATATTGTCAATGCGACATGATTAAATTCGATTATAATTTTAGAAATAATCGTAAGACACTGAGTAGATGGATATCAATACGAAACGAAAAGAATATTTACAAAATGAAAGTATTTATTCGTAATGAGTTTTTCAAACTCTTCAAAACATCAATTAGTTATTGTAACAACCATAATATTGAATATCTTCCTATAAAAGATTTGCTAATTGCTAAAACAAAGCTGGTTAATCAGATGTACTATATGATGTATAATTTTACTGGTACAGCGTATACCTCGCTGGTAAAAAAATATGAGTGGTCAAGGCATGACTCTAGCGGATGTCCGCTTCGTAACCGTTGTCGCGTCTGTTGTTATCTAAGATATCAAAATGAATTTAATTCAGAATACATGTTTTTTTTTAATACCACACTAACTATCATTTGATGTGTCTACATTCTTTTGTATTTGATCAAGTATTATTAATTGTAGGAAATTATATTCTGTTTTTAATTATTAAAAAACGTATGTGGTTTATAACATAAAAAGTTAAGATAAACAATCATTAAAGTGTAATTAAATTTTTATGTTTAATTAAATTTTTTAAAAGATTTCTCTCATAGTTACAGAAACCTTGTTTCGATGTTATGTGTTTGTGCGAATGCGAGGGAGATGTATGTCGTTCACCACCATATGGTGACCACTGTAACATTCTGAGTGCTTGTGAGTGGAGAGAATTTACACTCTGAAGAACAATTGTTTTAAAAAATTATAAGCGTTGTTACCTTTGTTATTATCTAAAATACTAAAAAGAGTTGAATTCAAGGTTTTGGTGTACCATTTTACACATGTAGTTAACACCATAGTAATTATCATTTGATGTGTGTCTACATTTAGTATGTTATTATTAACATATTACACATCAACATTGTAATATTGTATGTTATTAATTATTATTACTATTTTTATTGTTAGACATATAAGGCTTGTTTTGGTTGTAGTAAATGTAATTATTATTTTGTTAATTGTGTGTGTGTGTGTGTGTGTGGAGAGAGAGAGAGAGAGAGAGAGAGAGAGAGAGAACCTTCAAGGCTGCAAAAGAAAGAGAAAGCGAGAGAGAAAAAAGATTATTTTGTATAATTATGTAAATATATATATATAGAGAGAGAGATAAAGTGTTTATTTTGTTTATAGAGATACACAAACAGAGTATATGTATGTTAGAGAGCGCGCGTATGTTTTGCTCAATTATAATTGTCTTGTGAATATAGAACGTGTGTGTGTGTAGAGAGAGAAATAAAATTATAGCTTATGATTTGATTGTAAAAGCTTTCGATATTATTAAAACTTATATATATATATATATATATATATATATATATATATATATATAAACCGTAACCTTTGTTATTTTATTATTATACCTTTATACAAAACAGTTATTCCTATCATACTTGAATAAGGTATACGCCAGCGAAGATAACAAGTTTTTATAGTTGAGATGCAGCCAACTTATTGATAAAGAGTTACACAGCTGGATTGTGGTATGCGCCAGCATACGAAGAAAACCGGTTTATAGAGTTCAGATGAGTCTCTCTCTAAAGAGAGAGAGAGAGAGAGAGAGAGAGAGAGAGAGTGCGTATAATCTGTTTGTACCAACACACAGCGATTCAACCAGACCTGTTTGACTACTTTGTTACAATTTTGCAGGTACACAGAGTAAAATATATTTATACAATTACACAATTTTAGTAATGCATAATTTTAATATGTGTTTTTCTAAACAATATTCAAATGGATGCATCTGTTCTATAATAACACAATATATGGTTTTGCGAACAGCAGATCCAGGTTCAAATCCCGAGGAGTCAAAATTTATTTTGTGGAAACCAACACCTGTCGGAACCCATCTGTATACCCCCCCCTGTTTCGTCGTAACCAGTGTTTTATACATGCGTCATGTGGGCGTACCCACAAATTTCGGGTACCCCCATCCGTTGTTTTAATCATTTAGGGTACCAAAATTCTGACATTAAAAATTTCGAGAGAGAACGATTATTTTGTTACATCAAAATAAACCAGAACGCGGAAGTGTTTTAACATTCGGACACCAGCTGCCAGGGCCTCTGTCATGAACTAGAACCCGGTTAGGGCGTACCCACAAATTTCGGGTACCCCCATCCGTTGATTTAAACATTTCGGGTAACGGTACCCGATGCCCCCAAAATTTCGAGTAACGGTACCCGATGACATCGCCTCTGCGGGCAACCGCCGAATTCCGGGTACCCCCATCCGCTACACATTGTTTTCGGCTACCAAATTTTGGACATGCAGAAACCACGGCCTCCGTTTGAAACTGGTTTTAGCCATCCGGACGCCAGCGACTTGAGCCTCTGTGTGATGTCATGAACTGGAACACGGAAGTGTTTCAGTCACACATACACACACACATACAAAACAGTGACGTCACATGGACAGCTCGGACGCCAGCTGCCAGTGCCTCTATGACGTCATGAACTGGAACCCGGTAGTGTTTTCAACTGGGGGTTCCCCAACCCATTGTTTTCACACCGCGGAAGCCAGCTACCAGTGCCTCTCTGTGACGTCATCGCCATTGTTCTCATACATACACTTTCCCTCTACTGACAGATTAGAAGGTAAAAAGGGTGGAAAAAGATTGGACTCGGAAGATTGAGACAAACAGGCGGGACCATGCCACCAAAGCGAACAATCGCGCAAAACGTCGGGGTGACATCCCCTTGAAATAATATCAGCAGGATTATGTCGAGAATTGATGTGATGCCATGTGTAGGCTTGCGTAAGACGCTGAATCTCGGCAACACGATTAGCGACGTAGGTTTTTCACCTCGAAGACTGAGCATGAATCCAGTAAAGGGACACCATAGAGTCAGAATATAGATGAACACTATTAATAAAGGAATGAAGAGCAGGGACGACCGTGAATACGAGTCGCGATAACAACAAGCAAGCGCAGAGTTCAATGCGAGGTAATGACACCTGTCGTAGGGGGGCCACGCGAGATTTAGAACGCAGAAGGTGACAAGAGGGCGATGAATCTTGATAAATGACTCTAATGTAAACACAACACCCATAACCCTTTTCAGAAGCATCCGAAAACCCATGTAATTCAACTATCCTTGCCTTAGACTTGCAACGAATAGAACGTGGGACAATAACTTTACTGATCAGACATAATTTATCGCATAATGAATGCCAATGCAAGCGTAATTGCCCGGAGATTGGCTCATCCTAACCGAGATTGCACAGCCAGAGTTGCTGCATAAACTGTTTGTACAGGAAAACAATGGGACCGACGAGTCCGAGTGGATCGTATATGCCTGCGATAATCGATAGGATTTTCCTCTTGGAGATGCTTGATTCAACGGGGAATGATTTGATGTCAAACAAACATGAATCGGTAGTGTTATTCCAGAGAATGCCCAAGGTACGCACATTACCCTGTTTGTTTAAAGGGAGTGATAAATTGTCATGATTTGTGACCACCTGGGGTTCATTTGATGCCCATTTATGCAGCGTGAGACCGTATTGACTCAACAACGTACCTAAGTCAGATTTCAACTTGGTCAGATCAGAAATGGTGTTTGCACCGGTTAGCAAATCGTCGACATAGAAATCATTGGTTATAGCTGACGCTGCGTTAGGAAAAGAAGCTTCATGATCCTTACCAATTTGATTAAGACAGCGAGTAGCCAAAAACGAAGCACTAGCAGTGCCGTAGGTTACAGTTCGCAATACAAAGTGTTTAAACTATTCGAGGGGAGAGTCACGCCACAGAATACGTTGATAATGACAATCCTTCTCAGCTACCAGAATTTGTCGATACATCTTCTCGATGTCGGCGATGAGAACATAGTTATGCATACGAAATCGCAAAAGAATAGAAAAAAGGTCTTGTTGGACGTTCGGGCCTACCAACAAGATGTCATTGAGAGAAAGGCCATTGGTAGTTTTGGACGAACCGTCAAAAACGACGCGAAGTTTTGTCGTAGAACTAGAATGCTTAAAGACGGCATGGTGTGGCAGATAGTAGGTATTTGAAACCCCAAAATTGATAGAGCAATTGTCGATAAGCGTCATGTGGCCAAGATCCTTATACTCGTGAATAAAGTTTGCGTATTCGCGCGCAAGCTTAGAATCACGCATGAACCGGCGTTCCAAACTCAAGAATCTTGCTTTAGCGCTGGCATAGGACTCACCCAACTGGGGATGGTCAGACTTAAATGGTAGCGAAACAACGAACCTACCCTCTTGATTGCGATGAGTAGACCTAACGAAATGCTCCTCACAAGCTGACTCGTTATTAATAGGTGCATTATCAGGGATAGTTTCGGTCTCCCAAAATTTTTCGAGAGACTCCAAAATTTGACCGTCGTTGTTCCTAGCTAGGAACGAAACAGCAGGACCCTTATAACGGCAGTGTTTGGGCAGATTGCCTGCAAGAATGTAGCCTAACTTTGTTTCCTGTATAATAGGAAAATGAGAACCGCGTACGTATTTGTTAGCTAAGATCTAGCTAACAAATCTAGGTAGAATTGCGCTCCTAAAAGTGTGTCGATGTCAGCTGATATGTTGAAATTTGGATCAGCAAGGAAAACGTTATCTGGAACGTTAAATTGATTTATGTCAAAAGATTGTGCTGGCAGTTTATGGGTTAATGCAGATAAGACTGCACATTTTGCCTCGAAGCTAAATCTTTGATAGCGGGAAATAATGCGTATAGACGCAAGATTAGTGGCACAACACGCGGTATTATTTATACCTGTAATCGGTATGTTAGATTTAGTCAAGTCAAGCCGTAATTTCTTGGCAAATGATTCCGTACAAAAATTTATTTGTGAACCCGCATCCAAAAGAACTCTTGCGAGTTGTCTGTTGCCAGCCTGGTCAATGACAAACACAATTGCTGTTGATAAAAAATATTATTTGTGGATTGTAATTTGAGTGAACAATAATTACTGGTGCTGGCAGAAACTGGCTTCGACACATTGTTTATGTGCAACAATGTATGGTGTCGTTTTGAGCAGATCTTACATGATTGTTTAATCTTACAATTAGATGAGAAATGATCTGGTCTTAGACAATTGGTACAGCATTTATGATTTAATATAAATTGTCCTCGTTCTGATGTGCTTAGTGCACGAAATTTATCACACATGTAAATTGGATGATTAGATTTACAGCATAAGCATGAATAATTATTTGACGCTGAGTGATAACTTTTAAATGCAGTGCTGCCAGCAGCGTTTCGTGATTTATGTTTGTCAGATTTATTATTGAATCTTAAACTTAGCTTGTTGAGTTGCTGTCCGGCATCGATAGGCAGTGTATTTTCTAACAACTGTCTACGTGCGTTTAAAAACTGAGTAAAACCTTGAAAGTTAGGAAGATTATCGGGGTCTGTTAGACTCCTTCCATAATTTAAACGTAGTATGGTCGAGTTTTGCTGACAATAATTATACAGTGATAAGCTCGAATGAATCCACTGACAGTGCATGGCCGCCAGTGAATTAACGGAAGACGTTATCGTATTTATGAATTCTGCCAAACTTTGGACAGAGTCTTTAATTGTTGACTTTACTTCAAGTAAATTTTGAATATAGTACTTAGCTAGTATGAATTTGTTGTCATATCTAGCGGACAGCAAACTCAACGCTATCGAGTAGTTTTCGTTACAAATAGGTAATGACTTAATTAAATCTAGCGGCTCATTTTTCAGAGACGAATACAAATAGTGTAATTTCTGCACTGACGTTAGATCAGATCTGTCATGCACCAAGTCCAGAAATATTGAGTAGAAATGCTGCCATTCTAAGATATTGCCTGTGAAGCAGGGCAAACTTATCGGTTTTAGTTGCATATTGCTTGTTAATACGGGAGATACAGTCTGAACATTAAAGGTTTCTATCAATTGTAAGATATTGGCTTCTGTTGAATATAACAGCTCTTCGACCTCAACTCGGTCTTCTTGAGCAGCGTTTATGTCTTTAGAAATAAGTTCAATTTCGGACTGTACCTCATCGTATTTTGTTGCCAAGCTTTATAGACCTTCAAGTCTAACTGTTAAAAAATGTTTGGTGTTAGTGTTCTTGTCAAAGTTACTGATAGCCGAATTAATACGCACTATGGCAGATTTTAAGCCGCCTCTCTTTCTGACGAACACTTTGAGGCCTTCTTCAGCCATTGTACGCACCTGTTAATGATGTGGTACCTGGTATGCGATGTCCTGGAGCGTCGAGGCCGTGGAGAAGATGGCAAACACACAGACCGGAGAGATGACTGCTTACACTGGAGTACTGACGCTAGCACATGGATGGTCTTGCAGTGATGTCGTCAGGAGGCTCAAAGGCGACGAAAGAAATGCTGGTTAAGTCACGACACGGTCGGATCAGCGAATATGCTGAGTCGCCCGTGATGGCCAGAAATTGGGGCAGAAAAATAATGAAAAGGTGAATGACGAATCCAGGCACGGAGCGACCAAAAAAATGTTAGTAAGAAGAATGATCCGTCACGTTAGGACCAAAAAAGTTATGTTGAGCTTCGGCACGTGTGTACCAGGAAATGTTCTGATAGGAAGATGATGCCTTGCGGTACTATTGCCAGGATGCAGAATAATGAAGATAGTGGACTGTATAATACATTTATTAAGATTGTTGTACACTTAACTCTGGGCGCTGAGGTTGGCTATGTCTGGTTGAGATTTAAGTTTTAAATGAACGTGTCGCTAAGAAAGCTAAATGGTAGATGAGGCGCAAATGTGCGGCACTCAAACTACATCAAGAAATGTTAAGGCCTAAGGCCTATACGAGTGTCGTAGATTGTCGTCAGACTTGAGGCGCGAGTACGCGGCACTCAAATTACATGAAATCGAGAAATTAGCAGTGTATCGCTAATTGGTGCAAGTATGCAAGAAATGTTGTGGCCTAAAGCCGACATTGATTGTCTGACGACAAGAAAAGGTGAAAAGACAGAACGAGACAGCAAACGTTGTGTCTGCTGCCCGCCGACGCTCGGTCAACTGTAACGTTGAACGTTGTATAAACATGATAGCGCAATATCAGAAAGCACAGATTAGCCAACCTCTGAATGCGGAAATTACCACATTACTGTCCAGTGAGTGACATGGCTGCTGTCACCATGCCTAGCTGTGTATTTACTCCATCCGCCGTTAGAGACTTCGCCCCGGGGTTGTAACAGTTAGTTGAACCGTTCAAGTCGCCGTTAACGCCATTCTGACTCACTGTCACAACCGCGACTCTCGTTTGCTCATCGTATCCTGCCGCTAAAGGGTTGTGATCTCAACCTTAGCAAGGACTGCCGGACTTGCAGAGTCCACCTCGTGCAGGTGACAATGGAGAGGCAAAGAGGTTTCTTCTTTAATCAGAAACCTTATAATCGCATCACATCCTCTTGGACACCGTGTTTATATATTGTTACGACATTAGGGAGCAATATACGTGTTTATCGAATGTTCCAAAGGTATCCGGCTGAATGTGGTGGCGTACGTGATTTCAACATGCGCTCGCGAGACTTTTCTGGTCGTCGCCAGCCCCGCGCACTGTGTCAATGCCGCAATCAATTGCGTCCTACTATAGAGCTGATGCGTAGTGTTTTCTAGTAGACGCCTATTAGCGAATATTCTGGAACCTCGGCGGGGTATAAATACAAGTACTCGGCAACTTTCAGTTTCAGTTTGCGTTGCGAATTATTGGAGTGCGGTTTGTAGTATTGTGGCGAAGTGTTATGTGTTTTATAATTGTGCGGGACGATTATAGTACAATTGTGTTTTAGATTAGTAGACATTTTTATTGGGTGTGAACAATTTTTAATTTATTTGTTTTAAGAGACTGTTTTGGTAATTTCAAACCGTTTAATTTGATAATTAAAGCTTGTGATTAGTGACTTAATTGGTGTCTTTTATTTGGTTTTCCACTGTACCATACGACGATCATCGTTTGTTCGTTTGACGTGAGAGTTTCAAAGTTGCCTTAACTAATGGGGCGTGTTTAGTTTGTTACTGTCCCGTCACTTCCGGTACAAAGTACCGAAATAACCCTTCCAAATTATACTCATTCTGTGTTCAACTTATTTTATTAATTGTTGACAGATTAGCCTACATATTGCAGAAAGTTTAATTTCATGATAAAATACGAGTTTTTATTTTGAAAGGAAAGTATGCTATTATTTTTTGTTTATAAATTTATTTAAATTAATAAGTTATTGCCCAACTTTTATACATTACATTGTCGTACCTCCCAAAAAATGTATAATTTTCTTTTCATATGCTTGAACACATTGCGTAAAATATTCCTGTCGTTACAGTATGGAGACGATGGGAGTCTTTCAGACTGCGCTTTCCAACTCATTTCACTTCGTTAGAGTTGTTTTCACAAATAATTACTGCCAAACATGCAAATACAAGGAGCTATAAACGGCTTTATATTTTTGTGTCGGAACAAAACTTTAAAATGGATTGGATTTCGTTGTCCATGACGTGTCCGTTACTTAACTAAATATCACTATAATATTGACGACTCGGAACACAAAGTTTTTTATAAGTAAAAACGTAAAGCTTTACCTTACAGCCTAAACCGGCTTTCACCTATAGAAGGCTTCATCAGAGGCTGTCGTTAGTAGCGCTGCTCGTCTTGTTGTTGGCGACGAGAAAGTGTTTCGAAAGATTGAAGCTGTGTGTGTGTGGGTTCATACACACACACAGCTTCAATCTTTCGAAACACTTTCTCGTCGCCAACAACAAGACGAGCAGCGCTACTAACGACAGCCTCTGATGAACCCTTCTATAGGTGAAAGCCGGTTTAGGCTGTAAGGTAAAACTTTACGTTTTTACTTATAAAAAACTTTGTGTTCAGAGTCGTCAATATTATAGTGATATTTATTTAAAATGGAGTTTGGACACGAATTCAAATTTGTCTATGTGGAAAGAACCGAAATACAATTTGTTTAATTTCAAGCTCTTCATACATGTTGTGGCTCTACCGTAGAATACTGAGCATTTCATGGACAGCACATATAACTACACATCACATATAATGTTGAAGATCTTAGAAAGATGAAGAAAGATAGGGAAGTTATTAACACAGGGAAGATAAGAAAGCTTCGGTATCTGGGAAATCTCATGACAAATGAACAGAAATTTTACTTATTGCAGTCCATACTACAGGGAAAAGTACTCGGAAAGAGAGGAGTTGGGCGACCGAGAATATCATGGCTGAGAAATTTAAGGACCTGGTTTGGCATGAATGCAACTGACTTATTCCGTACAGCGGTGCAGAAAGTTAAAATAGCCTGTATGATATCCAACATCCGAAACGGATAGGAACTATTAGAAGAAGAAGAATACGATGTTAACTAATAATGAAATAATTATAAGGCAAAAATAAAACATTGAATCAGAAAGTGTAGTTAAAAAATGTCACTTTAGTTTTGCTTCTGTATTCATTCGTGTTTTGCTACATGAGAAAAAGTATCGTTTGAATGACATAAAATTACGTTTTTTGGCCTATGTGTGGTCTGCGAGTTTGAGACAGTTATATGAATGACCAATACGTTCATTCAAGAGCCTGTTTTTATTAATGAAAGAAAATAGCAAATAAAAATCCAAATTCAGACAAAACTATGTGAATCAGTTCTTATATACAGGATACCAAATCAAATAACTGATAACAATTATATTTTTAACAATTATGATCATGGTTATAGTGGCTTCTATACATTACGGAATCAGAAAGAAACTTATAAAACAGTCATAAATCGTCTAGTTTTTATAACATCGAATAGATAAAACGGTTCCTTATTTTTTTATAACCGAAAGATAGAGACGAACGTACGACTTTTAAAGTATTTGTCTTTAGATAAGATTAATAACGATTTGTTAACATTGTATACCGTAAGTGATTATATTCCATGTTTTATGTCATGTTTGTTCGTCTGAAAATAATACAAACGTTTTTATAATTCGGTGATCATAAAGACTGGGTTAATTCAGTGGGCGACTTCAAGCACGTCGCGGGATCACGCATACTTACACACATTACTCGTTTCGTCTTCCTGTTTTTTTATTTTATTTTGTTTTGAGTGTGAAATTATAGATCCGTGTTGGTGGGCGGTTGGTGGGAGGGGTAAGGTGAACGGACGCGTGCGCAAACGCTAACCCTCTATTCAGTGAGGGTGTCGTCAGTGTCCGGGGTCAGTAGACGACGTTTTGGGGGTTGGAGTGGAGCGATGGGCTGTCTACATATCCGATGTGTCCGCCGTTCCGGACTATAACCCCGCCGCAGACTCGACACTCCGACAATGGATTTGAAAGGGAAAGTTGCGTTGGTGACTGGAGCCGCGGCCGGCATCGGCAGGGCTTATTGCGAGGAACTGTTGAAAAATGGTGTAAAGGTAGGCTTAAGTAATGAAAATAACTTTCGCCGGTATACACCCTCATGGACAAAACAGCCGGCTGTTAGACATTGAACTTTAGGCGTTATGAACTCATGAAGTTTGCTATTTGTATAATGTTTAGTTGCTGTTTTCTACTTTCGAAATTTTTGAATAAACATATTTTTCATTTGTCAGCAGACAACAGAATTTTCATACATTGTTTTTATTGTGTCGCCCCATTGTATTCTACAATAATTAGCTTTTACAATATATAAAACTGTTTCTAACTTATTTTGTACATATTATTTTGTTTTATTGACTGTATAAAACTTGAGTCTCTGTTCTGCAATTTCAGATAGTTTTTATAGCCACTTTTTTGGACTGCCTCTTAATAATAAATAAATTATCAGAGATTTACAGAACCTTGGACAGAATCTTTAGCCTGCATTAGATTGTTCAGTAGTCTGTTTAATAACTCAAACTTAACATTAAGTTTTAAGTTTGTGCACAGTATAAACGAATGTTATTAAAAAAAAACATTCCAATGCGGAGCCAATGTGGAGAAAAAATATATTTCTTGTAAACTTTCCATAGTCGATTCTACATTTCTGAAGAGAAGAAGTATAAAATATTTTTTAATTACCGGTATTATTTAAAATAATTAGTCTGGAAACAATTAATATTGATTAAATAATTCATTTTTGACAATCACATCTTTATGACTTTTTACTACAATGAATTTTAATTATATTTGTAAACTGTAATGCCCAATAATAATAAATTGTGAAGTGAGATTTTTTTGTTTAATTTTATGTTGTGAATGTAGCATATGGAATTTCAGAGAGGAACTGAAACATCAAGAGATGTCCGAGGCAGGACAGAATAAAGTTATGTAAATAGAATAAAAAAAATTAAGTAAATCTCCTTTAAGTTCCCTCATATAATACAGTATACTGTACAGTGTAATAAAGAAATGTATCTTTTGATAATCAGTATGATAAAAGTTTTGTACGGTTTGATCATTGGCCAGACACAATTTAAAAAAATTTCTGTCAAGGTTTCAGTGCTTTTATTAAGGTTAAAAATTTGTTATCATGAACCAAAACTTATATATGAGCAGTACAAAAATAATTATTGCACATTTGATTAATGTTAATATTTATGGAATATTTTAGTGATTCTTGCACATAAGAATAAAAATAAATGTATAATACTTGTTGTTATTCTTTACTAAAAACACACACACACGTGCACCTTCTCTAAAAATTCTCATTTAAATACAGTACAAAAACTACATATTGTAAAAACTGTCAAATTATTAAATATAAAAATAATAATTTATTAACAGACAAACAAATTCAAATTAATTCAAAACATACTGTTCATGATATAGTTAAAATTAAACATTTCATTTTGCGTGTTTGTGTGAGTGTGTGTGTAAACATAATAGACACTATTCACAATGCAGAAACAGCTGAATAATGTAAATAAACAATTTATAATAATGGTATACAATAAAAATTTACAATATATAAATTTACAATTTACAATATTTAAAATATATTTAGTGTGTGTTATTTCTGTACAGTTCAAATACTGATTGTGATTATAACAATAAATATTTTTCAACATGCAGACATAAATAATTTAAAACTGTTTTTAGTCAATGACCGAACCATATAAATATTTAATTGTTTATTAAATCATAGTTACTAGTAAAGTAAGGATAATCTATAGCTAGTGTCAAGCGACTTATGGTCCACTACATATATTGTTTTTACACATGTGACTTACAATATAATTATATTATATTGGCCTGAAAATGTAATTTACAGCTGTTTTTTGTAATGATAACCTTACACGTTATCCCTAACATGTTTCAGTAAACAAATTATGTGAAACAATAGCAGTTATATGTACTATGTATAGTACACTGATAGACTTCCACCGTTATAATTTTAATAACTGCAGTTCTTGCAGTTGATGACCACTTTTTATTGATTCAACTGATTATTTTATTCACTGGGTACCTTATGAGAGTCAGAGACCCTGGCACTGTGTGATTGTCCATTCACATTTTGTATTAATGCTTAGAACACACGACTTTGCAAGTAGAGTCCACATGAAGAACCAATGTTTTATTGATACTATTAACAATAAACGTTTTACTTATGCCATGTTGGAACATCTACGGTGACCAAACTGTAATACCACTTGAACTTTACCACTGAAGATGCTGATCATAAAAATGGGCAAATGTTTATTATTAATAAAAATCTAATAATAATATGAATAACATCAAAAACAATTAAATGTAATAATAATAATAATAATAATAATAACAATAATTCTTTATGAGGGTAGATGGAAAAATTTGCTAATGAATGCCTGGAAGGGTGCACACTTCCAGGGCTTGTGGGTTTGGGTATTATACTCAACCTACTATTATAACCACCACCTCTTCCACCTTTCCTCTTCTGTGACACTAATTGGGAAATGTTTTACATATTACTTTGGGCTAGGTCTATTGTTCTTCAGTCCTAGAGCTCAAATTGGTTTATTATTATCATTCTTCTATATATACTCTTCAAGTCTATCTTCTTTGTCTGAAGAATATTTTCTGGGAAGCATGCCACATAGTTCCAGGTGTCAGTGTCCTAACCTCGAAGCATCACTTTGATGATGTTATGCAGCAAGATCTCCTGTCTAGTCTAATATCCTCTTGCAACAATCTCATGTGTTGCTCCCATCTGTCGCAGATGAAGGAGGTATGGCTGACATCGTCTGCAGCTCCTGTGCATTACAGGCACTCTTGTGACTCAACCTTTCCAACACTCTTCAGATAAGATCAAGAGCACCCATGTCCACTTCAAAACTGGGTAGAGTAATAGTTGATCTACCCATGCTTCCTCTCTGCCCACGGCTACACCAGTATGATGAACCTTCTTGTCCAGTGACCTCGCTCCTCTTGCTGTCAAGCTCTGTGCCATCTCGCCATCATCCGACTTTGTACTTCTCGGTATTTAGCTTTACCACTTATCTCTTTCTTCATCTTGAAGATGATCTTATGCTCCTTGCCAAGAAGGTTGATCAGAATTTCTCCAGCAATGACCAAGACAGTGGGCTTGGAAACCATGCAGTTGTCTGATGCCACTCAAAGAGCACTTTGTCTTTGAACCTGGACCAATCATTTGATGTATTCAAAAGTTATCATAGATATCCCTCAAACTGATAAACAAGCAGACAAAACCAAACAGTCTAGTTAAAACTGAGAACTCAGTCTGCTTGTTCAATAATAATAATAACAATAATAATAATAATAATAATTGAACGGAAAAACTACTGTTGTGTAGTTAAGTATCCTATGTAAAATGAGCTCTGAACTGGAATGAATGTAAAAATGTGGCTCCATTCCTCCTTGCATAAAGCATAATGTTAACTACACACTTGGGCATGAAATCCCTGGACTCCACCTCTAGTGTCCTCCTCCCTCTTGTAAAGCTGCTGCCCTTGAAAAAAGTGTTCAAGGCATCTTCTTGCCTATCGTGTATTCATGTTACCTTTATTCATTATGTCTTAATATTATTTTGGCCTGAACACAACTACCTATTCCTGGTATAGGTACTGTCGGTATGACGACGATAATTTATATTCTTGGATTTCGTTGTCCATGACGTGTCCGTTACTTAACTAAATATCACTATAATATTGACGACTCGGAACACAATGTTTTTTTATAAGTAAAAACGTAAAGTTTTACCTTACAGCCTAAACCGGCTTTCACCTATAGAAGATAATTTATAACCATTTTTCCCAGATTTTGCTAGCATCTGTGCCAGATTCCATTGCCTCATGTAGTAAGTAGGCCTTTAATACCACATTGAAAAAATTAATCTACTTATACGTTTTATATTTTTGCTTTTTTAAAACGAATTGTTTAAATATCGTACATCCATTCTCTATATTTTTATCAAAATATAAGTACACCTAATTGGTTTACCAAAACCACATTGGTTTGTAAAGTGACAGAGTGATGGTTAACGGCCTCTTTTCAAAGTCACACAAAAGTTATATCAAGCATAACTATAATTATAATGTTACTGACTCAGACCACTAAAGTTTTTTATTGGTAAAAATGTAAAATTTTTAATTGAACCAGTTTCCACTTATTACAAGCTTCGTCAGAGGCTGCCACTAGGACGAAGCTTGTAATAAGCAAACACTGGTTCAGGCTATAAGGTAAAAATTTTACATGTTTACCAATAAAAAACACAGTGTTCCAAGTCAGTAATATTATAATTATAATTATTTAATCAACGGACACATCATGGACAACAAAATCCAAGAGTATATCAAGTGTTTCCTTTTTACTGACTGAAAGTTAACTTACAAGTTTTTATTACAAAAAAATACACACGACGCTTCGAAGCGTTGTGAAGACTGAACTAGTCACAACTGAAACAATTGTTTTGATAATAAAAATATAAAATAGAGTGCACCACAAGTTTATACATAATCAAAAGAATTAATTGTTTCAATATTGTTCTAACACTGTTCTTGTATTTTTGTGACACTATAAATTGCTACAATACAATTGTGTGTCTAGGTGGCACTGTGCGATTTGAACAGTGAAGAGGGGGAGCAGTTGACAGAACAATTATGTATCAAATACGGCCAAGGGAAGGCGCTGTTCTGTCAGTGCGACGTCACAGACTACCCTCAGTTTGAAGGTAAATCCATCTATCTCTCTTTCTACAATCTAGCACCCAGGTACACATGTGTCCTCAGGATTTCCTTTGCCATAAGCTAGGTTCTAGGTGTCCTAGCCATTGTACCCATTGAGCCTTAATGAATCTTGTCCTCATGCTCCATTGAGTCTATGTCCTCATGCTCCAGTGACTCATCTACCTCTTGGTTATTTCTTATTCTCCATTCATCATCTTCCTCAACCAAGGCCATGTACACATTGTACAATGTTTCTTTCAAACCTTCTCAATGTTTCTTGTCCCTTTTTTATTTTGCTAATGTCCACATTCAAACTATCTTCTGTAATTGAAATAATTTGCTACTCATGCTAGAAGGATGTCCCTCCTGCCCTGTCAAAGTCACTATAGTGTGTTTGCTGCAATGTCAGACCTGTAGTTTGTCTGGTGGCTTTGCTCTTCCACAACAAACTAGTTGGGATGACCAAACAGAATGTTGTCCATGAATCATATGCTGTGTACTTGCTTGCCATTTACTTTAATTTTTCTGTGCTGTCCTTTCATCATAGTCATTACTTCTTCAAAACAAAATTCAATAAACAAAGTGATAAAGCCTTGTATAACTCATCCTCTGTGTCTTCTTCACTTTTGTATAGCTATTTATGTCTACTTCTGCTTGAAGTTTGAAAATATTGTAGCATCACGAGGTAATACAAAAAAGGAAACTCAATTTAATCATCAAAATTTATAGTAAAACTAATCAAATAGATAAATACTAAGTAACTGAATGAGGAATGCAATAAAGAATGAGTAATAAAATGAGAACAACTAAAAATAATTATATAAGGAAGAATTATAATAACTAAAACAATAAACCATGAATAAAAAATAAGTATTTTACAGATGCATGAATAAATTAAAACAGGAATTAGCTTTGTAAACAAACATAGTAAATAACTTTACAAACAGACATAATAAAGGACTAGACTGGACTGTGACTTTAACTTACTAATTACCCAATAAATTAGGGAAGTGATTTTGTATAGTTTATTATAATATTGTAAATAATAATGTTTTAGTATGTAAGTAAAAAATGAATTTAGAGTTAAGCAAAATCATTTGTATAACACAAGCCTAAAAGTCGAGCTGGGTCTTTTTAACCTAAGACTGGATTTGTAATTAGCTCATATATAGTGTTATGGTAAAGACAAGGTAATTATTTTCATAATTGTGTTTATTCGAAAAACATACAAAGTGAGATAAGTGAATATAAAAGTGATAAATAATAATAATGAAACAGTGCAAATGACACAGTGTAAACAGTGATAAAAATACAAAGTGTTGTGAACCTAGTATGGCCAAAAGGTGAGAATGGCATGTATTTTATATAAAGTGACCATATAACAATAAAATCAATTTCATTAGTTTGAGTGACAATATAAAATTAAGTAAAATAAAAACATAAACGGGATTATGTAAAAATAATCAGGAAAAGTAAGGTTATATTAAAAACTTATATTTACTGGAGGCTGATAAAACATCCCTGAGACCGAAAAATACACCAAACAAACCAAGGCCTCTTATAAATGAATCTAAAATTGGTTTTACAAAGAAGGGTTTTTCTTTCTAGTGTGGGCGTTGAATGCAAAAAGAACAGACTAAATCAGTTGCTAATCCAACCAATATTAGAGAAGAAAATTATAGTAAAAAGACAAGTAAAGTTATAGGAGATATCAGTAAACTAACGAACAGTATATATTCGACCAACCTGAAGAAGGAAAGCTGAAAATAATATCCTAAAATGGAGTACTACATCTTGAATTTGGTGAGATCGTTTTAATACTAAAGCCATCTTGACAACTATCAACGTTTTACACAACACTTCAATACAAACTAAAATAACAAACACATTTAGTGCGACTACATTTCTAAACATAATCTATGGTATACAAAGTGAGTGACACAAACTTATTTTGAACAAACAAAAGTGTAGAACTATATAATTTTTATTAAACATTCAGTAGTGTGTATACAACTCAAGGAATATGGTGTCTCTTGCTTTATTTCACTGTTATTGAAAGGGGACAGCAGCGCGCCATGTTGAGCTAACATTCATGAACTATGAGCTATATAATAGACAATTATTATTATTTTTTTTTCTCTTGTCAATTGTATTAATAATGTATAATTATTAATTATTTTAATTGTTTTATTAGTTTTATATTTGTAATGTGTAATATCAAGTTTGTAAAATTATCTGAATTGAATTCTTTTTGTATAATCACAAGAACTCACATCCAAACAATCATACACAAACAACAATTAATTACAACACATTAAAATTTGTTTCTTCATGTATGTTATTAACGTAAAACTTGTTGTATGAATTTATAATTTTACTGAAGACGATTGTTAATTTGGTTATAACCCTGAGATAAAATTTTTTTCATGCATCCGAGAGGTAGATGGACCAGGAACCTTAAAAAAGGAGAATTTGTTATTAATTAATAGAAGAAAAGAAAATTATTATAATAAGAGAATTAAGGAATAAACATTGAATGATTCAGAGCAGCAAAAGAAGTGTGTTCTCATTTATAAATAAATATTATTAAACATACAACTCAGAATATTGCTGAGACTAATTGAGCATTTATTAACAACAAACAATCAGTAAACAACAGTAAGGACAAAGCTAACATATTTGGTGCTTACAACGTGAGGCGTTAAAGAAAAATATATATATACAGAGATTATTGCACATCCATGTTATATTGCATATAACAATATTCATGATAGGTATCATGTCTTTCCAATCAAGTCTTCTTTTTCAATTTTTATTGAAATAGAAGTCTCCATTTGACTTTAACAAGTGCTTTTTTTAATTGATAAAAGTTTCATATATCCCCCTATTAGATCTTGTTCTCTCCAAGACATAATGTAAAGTGAAGAATGTTTTTCTTCTTCTTCTCATTTCTCATGGGGTATGAAAACACCAATAATGATAAACCATTAATGGCAAAAGTGCATAGGATGTATTAAAGATCTTATGGTGTTAATACAACCACATCCTAATGTGCAAGAAACTCAGTGTTATAAATAATATCCTACATGTTATATAATAACCTTATTAAGCGGTATATATCTAGTCAGCACTCAATATCCACAAGATTGTCTTAACACAGAGAGTGTATTTTACTTAGATTCTTAGGAGTACTTAGTTTTATAAACATTCCATTCTATCTCACTTTAGACTTAATTATTTTAATTATAAAATAATTATTTTACATACATTGTAATATAAATAAATAATAGATAGTGTGCTCTTCCAATCCTTATCCACTTTGTGTTGCCAATATGTAATGGATTAATAATTTAATTTAGCCTCACGTTGTACGCCAATTTGTAATATAATTAACTAGATAGATTGATTCGATGTGTCACTCTTTAATTTCTGCCCCACTGTTGTAAGCGTCAATTTGTAATATTCAGATCTACTGAGAGAATGTGCTCTTATCTCTAATATATTATAATAAGTAAATCAGCCCTGAACGAGTAGCGTGTAATATTAGTTTAGTATATTTGGTGGTTAGATCATTCGTATTAAGGCCTAGATGGTACAACAACGTTAAGAGAGGGGAGTATAAGCCGTGATTTTTTTTCTCTTCTCTCGCAGTTTGACTACTGTATGAACGCTCGTGCTGTGGTTTATCGTCAGCCAATTATTTGAGGTTAAGTTTTTCCAATCGCAGTATATCTCTCGTTTCTCTCTCTGTAAACTACAAATTATCTAAAACGCACTAAATAGTCAGCAAATAATAAGTCATCATTTTCCTGAAGGATTCTTTATTTTTATTTTGTTTTTAAACAGACGTTCTTTCTTCGCTTGGTTTCAATAGATCGACCACACTTAAGTGAATCGACTATGTTACAGAATTCGATTTTCGGATATTAAATTTTAACTATATTATTATTATTTTTTCTTAATCTCAGTTTAATGATATAAATGATTTACATTTAGTAAATGGTATTAGTGGTATTTTATGTGAATTTATTACTTTCTCATATGTATCTCGCCCTAAAGCTGGACGCCATTTACATTTAATGCCACGCGTTGTGCAGCCATTTACATTTAGCAAATTTGACTCTAATTAAATTTTGTTATGCCCCAGGTTCTTTGGGAGTCATTTATATTTAGTGGTTTAATGTAATTTACATCTGCGGTAATTAATTGTGTAAACCATTTACATCTAGTGAATATTAATCTGTGCTAATTATCTGCTTAGATTAATTACTCAACAATTATGAATCATATTAATTAAATATTTATGTTATACGTTAAATTTGCTATATCTAAAAGTTGTTCCTATTCGTCAGATTAGACTCAACACAGTGACTAATTAAATACGATTTCTGAGTCTATCAATCAGACGTTTCAATGGTCGAGTTTATTGTGTCCATTGATGTTTAGCATAAGTTGTGAGATTTTTAGCGTAATACTTAGAATGAGATACATCAATAATAAAGGTTAAATTTCAATAATGAATGCATGAATACTGTAAATTAACTACTTATTTATTACACTTGTTACTTAAGTAAGTAACTATATCCTGCAAATTACATACATATTAAAACACATGATAGAAATACAATTTATCAATTTATACGATGTTTCCTGAAACGTAAACACATGGTACATTCAAATGCAGTAAATAATGCACATATATATATATATATATATATATAACATATACGAACAATAAACAATTAACAAATGTACTTATTCCTACCTAAAATGCGTTCATTATTTCTCAGATAACGAATTACGTTAGTGTTATTTTATAGATTTTATGATTCATATATATTTATTCTCTTGGGGTTAGTTCTTTGAAAAGAGGCAACAGAACAGTAGTATATACTACTAAGATTAAGTAGACATAAAGCTTATCTTTTGAGAGTGTTTATCCATTATTCCGCCGTCGTGAGAAGACACTTTCTGGATGATTCGTCGAAGATCATAATCACTGTTAGGAAGAGCACTGATAACTTCACTTCACTCCACTAAATCTCCACTCCCGTCATGTGTGTGGTGTTGTGGTAACCCGCTGATGTCGAGTGTCCGGAGTTCAAATAGTGAGGTGTTAATGTTGTCATTACACTGAATTGTTCTGAAAGTTTGCCACGTTTGTGTACTTGGTTAACTGTGCCGTCTATCTGGGTGTACCGCGTACTGCGTGCTTAATTGTTTGGTATAGTTTATTCAATTAATTGTTCAACATGGTGATACATTGTGATGTGAGAATGTTTGAAGTGTCACTCACTGTTCTACTTTAAATGTTAATTAGTATGTTACTATGTGCGCGTCAGTTGAGGTTTCAAGTCCCGTGCGCACTTATAGTTTATGTTTCCCGCACAGAATTGTGTATAAGTGTGATTATATCGAAGTCTCTGTTCACTTATGAATTTACAAAGTTATGAATCCGGTCGGTCGCACAAACTGTTTCTATCACGAACCGTATTACTGTTCCGACATAATCAATCGTCTGTCTATCGTACGTACTAACTTCTGACTATATATTGCGACTATCAACTGCTACTATTAACTACATACTCTCGACTACTGACTGACTATTAACTGACTGACTGTTCGATTGAATGACTGACTGCCCGCTTGACTACGTGACTACCCGCTCCGCGTCTTCGCCAAACAGTTTTATTGGAACATCCTACCCATAAGTCTAAGTTTTGGATTTCTACGCCTTCTCGGATTCTTGATTGGTCGTACAAATTCCTACTCTTCTGCAGATCTCATCCTCTGTTTCACGATTCGTCGTCCGAACCCTTCCTACTCTCTCCACGAGCTCTCTTAGAAGATGCTTGACGCTGGTTGGTCGTCGTCATCCCCGGAGTGTTTCATGTGACGAGCGTAGCACGGATTCTTAGAAACGAGGGCAATTTCATGGCCTTCCGTTATCTTTTGTTTAGGCTTTCTCTAAGGTTC
Organism: Magicicada septendecula; assembly: GCA_034769895.1. NCBI lineage: Eukaryota > Metazoa > Arthropoda > Insecta > Hemiptera > Cicadidae > Magicicada > Magicicada septendecula. Next base: position 13,974,347 of record CM068368.1, read on the forward strand.
TGACTGAGCTTTTGTTAACAGGCTCCAGAGTCTTGGTTAATTGTTTAAGTTACTCGACGTTCGTTCCGCCGATTATCAACCCTTCGTTGGCGTCATTTCGGTGGAACTCTACTTTCCAGTCGTAAATCTCAGTAAACTGTCAAGGGTTTGTTTTCACGCTGTGCAGGATGCACTGGCAGTATTCACTGAGTTATGTCTATTGTCTATCTCTCCGTTAAAATTGCTCTATACTCCTTTTGTAACATAGTAAAGCCTTTCATAATTGTGCAGTTACGCCTCACCTCCACAGCAGGCGTTCCATCTCGATTCCGTGTAACTCGGCAGCTGTACGAAGTCTTTGTTTCAGATTGTTGGGTGCTGTAAATTGTGACAAACGGCTAGCTGTCAGCGACGCCCTGAAATTCTTATTGTGTGCAGTGCTCAGACGTTTTTTCTTTGTCTTCGCACTGTCGTCGGGTTTGACGTGCCCCTGATTCGTCATTATTTACGACCTGGGCTTGTGTCCGTCGACTTGAGTGTGGGAACGTGTCACTTGATCGAGGAATTAAAAATTTTTAAAATTTCGATCATTACATTGTCCCCAAATTGGATTGGATGTTGGACTTCGGGAGACATCTGATCCAATTTCTGCGCTCTGTCCCAGTCGTGGATGTCTGCTTCTGAATGGACATGGTTGACTGACATCTATCTCTCATAGGAAGCAATTAATTGTTATTCCCCATCTTAATGTTTTATATGGTCATATGAATTTATTGCCGCACATCTGAGTGAATGAACGCATTTTTTACACTTTGTCTGTCCATATGTGGACTGTACAATACGATTTCGAGTAAATAATTGAATTTAAGACATGGACGTTTGTCCATTTGACAGTTTGTCTCGTTACTGTTTATATACAATGTACTAGATAAGCTGTAGATTAGCTACCCATTATATTAATCGATCTTATGTCGATGACCTATATAGCAATAAAATACTTTTAAACTTGTTATTACTGTCTCAAGAATACAGTTGATACTAACAAATATATACATATGATCAATTCGTAACATATTATAAATGATTACATTGGTAAAAGAAACATACATATTAATTAAATAGTTAAGGAATCAGCATACTTCGTGATGCATACTCTTAAAGTTATAAAACAATCGTCCATTTTGAATTATTAATTACATAAACAAATTATTCGAGTCTCCACATTTTAACAAGTTATTATTCATATTTATTAACGTCTTTGGTGTCCTGTGTCATAGTATCACAATGTCCTTCTGACACATGGCACACTTCACAAATCACTTTCTGTATATGTTGATATTTATATGTCTAATTAACATAACGAATGACAATTATGTGATGATCACAAACACAGTTAGCATTGAAATACAGACTAAACACAACAAGTAAAATGCACATCATTATTTGGTTAGCTGGACTGGCCGCGCGAGCAAATTACCTAAAATATGTCTTCTGCTGGTCGCCGGGAGTCGTCGCTACCACTCGTGTTATCTATACTTCTGTTCGCTGGCTCATGATACGCCTTAATTTGCCGTATATTAAATTTTCCTCTCATCTTCCCGCTATCGCACTCCACGAGCTCATATGTGGCCTCGCCGATGATGCGGTTGATTTTATATGGTCCTGCAAAAAGTTCGAAGAACTTGTCAATTCTCTTTGACGCAGCGTCGGATTGGTGGAATGCTCTCACCAGAACCTTGTCGCCAATCGCAAATTTTGTGATTTTCTTCTTCTCATTGCAGCGTTTCGCGTGTTTCTCTCGCTTCTCCTTTATCTTTACAAATATATTGTTTTCGCGTTTTCCTTAGCTGCTAATGACTCCTTTGTCCAAGCATTGCTCCCATGCTCATGTAGGTCTCGTGCCGAGGTGTGCTTCATGAGGGGTTCTTTCGATCGTCTCGTGGTACACCTCGTTTAGACACGCTTCAATCGTTTTCACGTATTGGGACCATTTAGTGTGTTGGTCACTTATGAAAATGCGAAACAAGTTTCCCAGTTGCCGGTTAATCCGCTCGGCAAGGTTGGTACATGGATTACGTATTGCAGTAAACTTTGGTTGTATGTCCAACTCCTTTAGACCGTTGACCCATCTCTTGGATGTGAACTGTGTTCCATTGTCCGTCAAAATGGTCCGCGGACGTCCAAATAGTTCGCAATACGTTTTTATTCTCCGCAACGTCGTAGTGGTTGTTGCTCTCCGGAGGGTGAATAATTTGACATGTTTCGTGAAATTATCCACTATGACTAATAAATATTTGACTCCACCCGTTCCTGTCGGTAGGGGTCCATAATAGTCTGCGCTTACCAGATCTCCTTTGGCTGTAGGTATCACAGCGCGTGTGCCACCAAATAGCTCTCTGTTGTTGGTGTCTTTGCACTTCTGGCATAGGTCACAGGTTTTTATATACGTTTTTATTTTCTTTGACATCCGGTCGAATGTGAAATGTTCCTGGATCATTTTAATACACTTTTTTGTTCCTAAATGCCCGAACATATGATGGATTTCACCAATTATGTCCCCAGATATGTTGCTAGGAACATACAGCTTCCATTCATTCCGCTGTCGCCTATACAACTTATCGTTAACATATTTATAAAATTTAGTTAATTTAGGGTCTATATTTCCCTCCTTAAATCTAGTGATGATCGCTTTTAGCTTATCGTCTTCCATCTGGTGCTTTCCAATATTTTGGATTAACTTCCGCACCTCGTCTCATTTTTATGGTTATGTGGTTAACTAAATATTCATGTGTGTTGTCGTGAATCTCTTCTAAATTTGCCTCGTGTGGATATCTACTTAAAATGTCGGCTACGATGTTCTCCTTACCCTTGCAATGAATTATGTCGAACTTATACTCCTGCACTGCAAGAATCCATCGTGTAATCCGAGAATTATTTAGATGGCATTTGTTTAAGAATGTCAACGCCTTGTTGTCGGTGATGATCGTTAATGGTTGTCCGAGAACGTATATTCGGAATTTTTCTAAGCATCGGACAATACTTAAAAGCTCTTTTTCCGTAGTATAGTAGTTCCGCTCAGCACCCTTGAATGTCTTACTAGTGAAGGCGATTACGCCGATTTCCCCGTCTTCATCGAGCTGGTAAAGTTGTCCTCCGTATGCGTAATCACTTGCATCACACTGTATATAATACCTCTGGTCTGGGCGCGGAAATCTTAAAACTACAGCGTCAATAAATAGGTTTTTGACTCTGTCAAAGCAGTCGTTTAATTCATTCGTCCATACAAATTTGTGGTTCTTCTTCAATAATTCATGGAGGGGTTGTGCTGTCTCCGCATATTTGCTAGTAAAACGGTTATAAAAGTTAGTGAGGCCTAGGAAACCCTTTAACTGTTTCTGGTTCTTGGGCTTAGGGAAGTCCATAATGGCTTTCACTTTCTCTTTCGTAGCTTGGATGCCACGTGTTGTTAGTTGGTATCCAAGATACGATATTTCTTTCCTGAAAAACTGTGACTTATTTAGGTTGACGGTCAAGTTATTTTCGTTTAGATTATTTAATAATGCCTCTAAATGCTCTAAGTGTGTTTTAACATCGTCAGAATAGCATAGACAATCGTCTACGTATATTAATGTGTTTTTCTTAACATCTTCATTTAAGACCGTATCCAATCCGCGTGTTAGTGCCGCTGAACTGGTACTAAGGCCGAATGGTGTAACGGTGAATTGGTAGCACCTTCCCTCATACATGAACGCGGTATACTTCCTGCACTCTTCCTTCAAAGGTACTTGCCAAAAGCTGGTCGACAAATCGACCGTAGACAGATATCGCATCTCGCTGCATCTTGCCAAGATTTCGTTTATTGGAGAAACGCCTTCATAGTCGGGAATAGTAACGCCGTTTATCTTTCTTGCGTCCAGGCATAGACGGACCCTTCCATCTCTTTTAATGACTGTTACGAGTGGATTTATGAACGGGCTTGTACAACGTTCAATCACACCGTATCGCAGCATTCTATCAATCTCGTCCTTTACTTTCTTCTGATAAGCAAGTGGTACAGGCCAACCCCGTTGAAAGTAGGGCGTACTGTCCATAACTTGAAACTCATGCTCGTATCCATCTATTCTCCCCGGGCATTCCCTAAACACTCTTCTATTCTTAACAAGTATTTCCTTCAAATTTCCCAATATCTCCTCGTCTTGACAGTCCATGTTTGATATCTTCTCGTCGATGCTCCTCAAGATTTCTTCTTCTTCTCCATTATCCATTAGTTCCATGTTCATGATGGGTACGGCGTGCACCTCTTCATCAGCCGCATTCACTATTTCTATTTTCTTACTGCCAATGTCGATACGACATCCTACCTCCTGTAAAAAACTTATCCCTAATATACATTGTTTAATAAGGTCAGGTATTATTAGAAAGACACACTCATTTTTGATCCCGTCAATTTCTATGTCGCATAGTATTTGTTTTCTAATTAACTTGGACTTGTTCCCAACAGCACTAATGATTAGAGAGTTCGTCATGGGTAAAATCTCATATGGTTCAATGTCTCTTTTGTTTGCGTTGAACCATTCTTCTGACAACCCATTAATAACTGAGCCGGTGTCGACAAGTGCTAAAACTTTAATGTTATTGTTAAATTGTATGATTATTTCGGGACATTTTAATATCTGTTTCGTGATGTCCTCGTCATATTCATTCAGTAGGTCATCTCTTAAGTCAGGTACCAGGATATTGACATTATTAGTGGGTTTGTTTTTGTTGTCGTCAAAAACTATGTCGTTCGCTGTGTAGGGGTTTTTTTTTTTGTTGTTCTGGTCATTGTTCGACCTTGAATTGCTGTCGTCGCTTGCCTGACTTGTACTCGGTTTGGAGTTCAGGTATTCGACGGTGTTTACTACTCCGTGTGATTTATTCTCGTAACGGTTACCGCCGTGCGCCCGTCCCTGCCAAACTGGTTTCCTTTCACCCTCGTTCTTGTTGACAAAGTTACCACTGGGACGATCGACAGTTCCGCTTTCCCTTTTGTTCGTTATCCTATATTGCGCACGTCTATTTCCTGCATTGTTTGATTGAATGCTAGTGTATTCAGTGATCAAGGCCTCGAAATTGGGTATGGTGACGGTCCCGCGTGTTATAACGGCGATCTGCAAGTCCCTTCCAAAGTGCCTCGAAATTTTTCTTATCAGTTGGCGATCGGTCAACGCTGGAGTTAACTGTCGACTTTCCAAAAGAATCCTCTCGACGTACTGTATAGCTGTGACGGGTCCCTGCCATTCAAACCTGCCGTACTCAAGGTTGTCGCGGATAATGTCCTGTCGTTCCAACCCCCAATACTTCAGTGTGAACGCCTCCTTGAATTCTTCGAAGGTATTTATCTGGTCCCGGATCACACGCCACCATATACTTGCGTCCTTCTCTAGGTGTTTGCCGATCCACCTGATGTCGCTGCTCGGGTAATAGGATTCTTGAAACTCCGACAACTCCTTTAGGAACTCCATCGGGAATCTGTCGGTTCCGTCATACTTCAATTCAACCTGTATTTGTCCGTTTACTGTTCTGTGAGGCCCAGACTCCCCATCGGTGATCTGTCGCCGCAGTCTCTCTACTTGACACCTGAGTTCCTGGATGTGGGTTGTTTTCTCTTTGACGTTCTCGTCGAGCTTCTGTTCGGTCGTCCTTTGTCGGCCGTCTACTTCATCGATTTTCTGTTGCAATGTGTGGTTGGCTTCACCTATCTCTTGTTGCTGCTGTCGCAGTGTGTGGTATAATTCGGTCTTCAGTTCTTCCTGCTTCTTCTGATTACTATTGATGTGTAGATCTAGCTTGTTATGGACTTTCTTTATACTAGATTGTGTGGTCTGTGCCAGGCTTTTAAGTTCTTGGTGGTCCGACTCTCGAGCTTCCCACAATTCTTCAAACTTCTTATTGGTGTCGTCTTTTATTTCTCTTGTAGCGTCCTCTTGTTTCTTTAAGACTTCGCTTATCTTATCGTCGCAACTGGTCTTATGGTCACGCATTTCTGATCGTATAAGCGTGAGTTGTTCGGCCATCTGCTGCCTGACGTCTTCCTTATGATTATTAAAATTTTCGTTAATTTTATCGAATTTCTGATTGATTTCTTCTTTAATTTCTTCTTTCTGTTGATCGAATTTCTGGTAGATTTCTTCTTTCTGTTGATCGAATTTCTGATTGATTTCTTGAATCACTTCAAGTTTCTTGCTCATGAAGTCCATCAATGATTGTAATGTGACTTCTCCTTGTTGTTGGGGGTTCTGTGGTTGCTGTGACTCCTGTCCCCGCGCTCTGACATCTGACGTCTCCTCAGACATATTTGGTTCGACGACTGATGAGTTTTCTTCGTTGGTGTCGGGTGCGCCTAACTGGTTGTTAGCGTCAAAGTCCATGCTATCAGAACTACCGCTAGCCATTTTTGCCTTGCTTCGCGTTATCATTTACCAGTCAAGCTAACCTTACAATTATTTAATATCTTACGTACTATATTATTTTAACTAATCTAAATACTACTGTCTGCTCTCTTTTGCCATGCGATGGGCGCCATTTATATTTAATGATATAAATGATTTACATTTAGTAAATGGTATTAGTGGTATTTTATGTGAATTTATTACTTTCTCATATGTATCTCGCCCTAAAGCTGGACGCCATTTACATTTAATGCCACGCGTTGTGCAGCCATTTACATTTAGCAAATTTGACTCTAATTAAATTTGTTATGCCCCACGTTCTTTGGGAGCCATTTATATTTAGTGGTGTAAATGTAATTTACATCTGCGGTAATTAATTGTGTAAACCATTTACATCTAGTGAATATTAATCTGTGCTAATTATCTGCTTAGATTAATTACTCAACAATTATGAATCATATTAATTAAAGATTTATGTTATACGTTAACTTTGCTATATCTAAAAGTTGTTCCTATTCGTCAGATTAGACTCAACACAGTGACTAATTAAATACGATTTGTGAGTCTATCAATCAGACGTTTCAATGGTCGAGTTTATTGTGTCCATTGATGTTTAGCATAAGTTGTGAGATTTTTAGCGTAATACTTAGAATGAGATACATCAATAATAAAGGTTAAATTTCAATAATGAACGCATGAATACTGTAAATTAACTACTTATTTATTACACTTGTTACTTAAGTAAGTAACTATATCCTGCAAATTACATACATATTAAAACACATGATAGAAATACAATTTATCAATTTATACGATGTTTCCTGAAACGTAAACACATGGTACATTCAAATGCAGTAAATAATGCACATATATATATAACATATACGAACAATAAACAATTAACAAATGTACTTATTCCTACCTAAAATGCGTTCATTATTTCTCAGATAACGAATTACGTTAGTGTTATTTTATAGATTTTATGATTCATATATATTTATTCTCTTGGGGTTAGTTCTTTGAAAAGAGGCAACAGAACAGTAGTATATACTACTAAGATTAAGTAGACATAAAGCTTATCTTTTGAGAGTGTTTATCCATTATTCCGCCGTCGTGAGAAGACACTTTCTGGATGATTCGTCGAAGATCATAATCACTGTTAGGAAGAGCACTGATAACTTCACTTCACTCCACTAAATCTCCACTCCCGTCATGTGTGTGGTGTTGTGGTAACCCGCTGATGTCGAGTGTCCGGAGTTCAAATAGTGAGGTGTTAATGTTGTCATTACACTGAATTGTTCTGAAAGTTTGCCATGTTTGTGTACTTGGTTAACTGTGCCGTCTATCTGGGTGTACCGCGTACTGCGTGCTTAATTGTTTGGTATAGTTTATTCAATTAATTGTTCAACATGGTGATACATTGTGATGTGAGAATGTTTGAAGTGTCACTCACTGTTCTACTTTAAATGTTAATTAGTATGTTACTATGTGCGCGTCAGTTGAGGTTTCAAGTCCCGTGCGCACTTATAGTTTATGTTTCCCGCACAGAATTGTGTATAAGTGTGATTATATCGAAGTCTCTGTTCACTTATGAATTTACAAAGTTATGAATCCGGTCGGTCGCACAAACTGTTTCTATCACGAACCGTATTACTGTTCCGACATAATCAATCGTCTGTCTATCGTACGTACTAACTTCTGACTATATATTGCGACTATCAACTGCTACTATTAACTACATACTCTCGACTACTGACTGACTATTAACTGACTGACTGTTCGATTGAATGACTGACTGCCCGCTTGACTACGTGACTACCCGCTCCGCGTCTTCGCCAAACAGTTTTATTGGAACATCCTACCCATAAGTCTAAGTTTTGGATTTCTACGCCTTCTCGGATTCTTGATTGGTCGTACAAATTCCTACTCTTCTGCAGATCTCATCCTCTGTTTCACGATTCGTCGTCCGAACCCTTCCTACTCTCTCCACGAGCTCTCTTAGAAGATGCTTGACGCTGGTTGGTCGTCGTCATCCCCGGAGTGTTTCATGTGACGAGCGTAGCACGGATTCTTAGAAACGAGGGCAATTTCATGGCCTTCCGTTATCTTTTGTTTAGGCTTTCTCTAAGGTTCTGACTGAGCTTTTGTTAACAGGCTCCAGAGTCTTGGTTAATTGTTTAAGTTACTCGACGTTCGTTCCGCCGATTATCAACCCTTCGTTGGCGTGATTTCGGTGGAACTCTACTTTCCAGTCGTAAATCTCAGTAAACTGTCAAGGGTTTGTTTTCACGCTGTGCAGGATGCACTGGCAGTATTCACTGAGTTACGTCTATTGTCTATCTCTCCGTTAAAATTGCTCTATACTCCTTTTGTAACATAGTAAAGCCTTTCATAATTGTGCAGTTACGCCTCACCTCCACAGCAGGCGTTCCATCTCGATTCCGTGTAACTCGGCAGCTGTACGAAGTCTTTGTTTCAGATTGTTGGGTGCTGTAAATTGTGACAAACGGCTAGCTGTCAGCGACGCCCTGAAATTCTTATTGTGTGCAGTGCTCAGACGTTTTTTCTTTGTCTTCGCACTGTCGTCGGGTTTGACGTGCCCCTGATTCGTCATTATTTACGACCTGGGCTTGTGTCCGTCGACTTGAGTGTGGGAACGTGTCACTTGATCGAGGAATTAAAAATTTTTTAAATTTCGATCATTACATCAGGGTTCGAAAGGTTCTTGTGACTATTAGGAAGGTCAGAAAATGCCAAATAAAAGTACAAGGTATTACAAATTTAAATATAAAATATTATTAACTAATATCTTTAAATGTAAGTTGGTTTTACCATCTGACAACGAAGTTCACTCGTAATGGCAGCGTACCGATAATTCCGTGATGGCCGCTTAACTAGTCTACAGATGTCTGTGTCGTCGCCAGTCTCCAGTTCCGAAAATAAAAGTTTGGTGTATTTGTCCCTGGATGGAGTAGAATTTCCAATTCTTAATCTTCACTAATGTTGAAGTTTCTTGTGGTTATGGATTACCATGGATTTTGTGTAGCAATAGTTTTTCTTCACTTGATCATAAGAAAGTAAGGTTTAGCATTCAATTTTAATTTTTCTTTTTTACTTTACTTTATTGCATTAATTTCTTTACGTCATTCGTCCTCTTCATTTTATTTATTATTTAGTACTTTCATTTTTGAATCAAAAGTTATTTGGATTAACTTGAAAATTGTTCTTTTAGATTTTTTTCTTTTTTATTTCTACTCATAAAGCTGGACTATCCTCTTTCACCAATATCAATGGAATAAACAAACTTTCTTGCCTTTATGTGGTCCTTGACAACCAATCTCTGTTCTGTTATTGGTTAATATTTGTAATCCTTGAGCCATCTAATACCGGCCATAATTAAAAAATGTTCTTACACTTACTTAATAAAATACTCCTTTACAAAAGTCATGTTATATCATATTGAATTTTCACAGATTCTTTGTTATAAAATTACATACGTTTTGCTACCTTTCTCATCTTAATCTTATCATTCTAACAAGTACTATCTCCTCATTACAAAATACTAATTTTGGGACCTATTCTTCTATTACATATATTATGTTTTTATTGTAATTCATGGCACTTATCTGCTATTAATAACTACTATTACTTTCTTCTAATTTATTATATAAAATTTAGTGTCTTTACGTTGGTTGGTTGCCTAACTTTTCTGACATGGCTTCCTGACACAATGTTGGCTTAGGGCCAATAATTCAATTTTTTACTCCATTCTGGTTTTTAATTTATCATTACATAGTTTTTTAGTATAGAACCCTTCATATGTCCACAACATAGTTACAGTAAAACCCTTTGGCATTTTATCACAAATTATTGGCTTCCTGGCCAAGTTTACAATTATAATCTAACAACACAACCATGATCTATTCAATGTAGTTATAAAATATTTACTCTATATAAATTTTAACATAAATTCCATGGTGACATGTTCATTTTTATAAATTAACTAAACATCAATTAACTAATACACTCTTAATGTAGTTATTTAAAACCTCCGACATACAAAACTCCAACATAAATGCCATGGATGACATGTTCATTTTTATAAATTAACTTAACATCAATTATTTAATACACTCTTAATGTAGTTATTTTCGAGCATTGAATAAACTGTTTATACTATTTTTTTCAGATTATTTAAAACTGCACTTATCACTCACTCTTTGCACTGACCCCTTCATAGTTTGTATTTCTATACATTTATCTTTGGCTCTACTACCTTGTATTTTTATTTAATATCATTTATTTTTTACTCAATAAGGGTTTACACTTACCTGACCTTTGTTACAATGAATAACTCTAGTGTTTTTTTATTTTAATTTTTATGTAACGTAAGGGACCTTGGTTTTGAAACGTTACATAATACTCCCCCTCCCAAATAAGTTTATTTTATCTGACTGTGGTTTGGGTAAAATAAACTTATTATCTTCATGCTTTGGTTTATTTGTAAAACTTTCTTCTTCTTTATTTAACAAAATTTTTTTTTTCTTATGGTTTCAGGGATTGGGTTGTGATGAATTTTTTTCAAGTTGGTTATTATCTCATAATTTACACATAACTTCTTTTTCTTCTTTGGCGAATCTACGAAAATATATTATTTTTCTTCATCTTCTTTTATATAGGTTGTTACCATCTGATTGTTCCTTTCCTCTGGGGTTTCTTTTCTTTCTGTTCCTATGGATTCCTTAAGTGGGGTTATCAATTCCTCCCTAACTTGAAATGGCACGGTGAATGCATATCGGCTGTGAGTGGCACTATTCTAACCCATTCCTCACCCGACCATTCACCCCGTGCATGGTACAGTGCTCGTTGGCCCCTGCCCATCATAATAATTATTGAGTGGCGCCGTAGCTTTCTACACTCTTACAAAGATGGTAACTCTTGCGTTATTTTAAATACCCCCTCAGAATCATATTGCCTTCTTACCTCTTCTCATTATTATAAATTGCATCCCAGCAGCTCCCCTTACTTTCATATAACTTATTTTCAGTTTTAGTAATATCCTTTGTATAATTCTTCTCTTCCATTTACTTTTATTTTGTCGTTAATTGATTCATTTGCCATTATGTTATTCATCTCCTTTTTCAATACCCCTTTTTAGCAGTTACTACTATAGTTATTGTTACTCTATTTATTTACAGACATCAATTCTTTTCCTGCAAGTTCATTACTTCATTTATTTGTTTTAAGTACTTATTTTCTTTACTTATTATTATCACCTTATTATTGTTATTAACCGTCTTTCTCTTCTTAATTGATTCAAAATAATTTCTCTAAAGTATCCTGTAAGATGTTCTTACTTATTTTAGAATTTGGTGGGTTTCTTAATTGATTCAAAATAATTTCCCTAAAGTATCCTGTAAGATGTTCTTACTTATTTTAGAATTTGGTGGGTTATTTGTTTATGTTTTCTGAAATCTTCATTTGTCATTACATTTATCATTATTTTTCCTTCTCATTTCTCCAATAGTTTGCCTTGTCGGTAACCATACAATTAGTCCCTTGTCTCTATAGTTTGTTTGGAATCCGTTTAACCATGGTCCATTATTTCCTCTGTACTGGTTGTTCGGATCACTCTGGTGTGCAAAACTATTTCTGTCCTGGTGATATAGATCTTGGCTACCTTATACAGCAATCCTACTAATAATACATGTTCAGTAGTATCTGGGCCTACATCAATCATTTTATCATTTCGCTTATTAAATAAATATGTCAATTGTATATCAATCCTTGACGCTATCCATGACATTTTATTATGCATTTTTATTTCTGGTATATTTGATTTAACTATGGATTTACTTAAGGTTTTACTCGCTGTTTGGTTGTGAGTCCCTTTGAAAAGTTCTATTAAGCTCCTTCTGTTCTTTTTAAAATTACCTACTTCTCTATGTTCAGTACTTAGGATGTTAAGTACATTAATTAGTCCATTCTTAATCATTTCCAATTCTTCTCGTGATTTTATTTGTTCTTTTCGACATTTCCTTATTTTCTTTGTCTTCATTTCCATGTGCTTAATCATGGAGTTAGGAAGGGAGTGGAGGGAGCCTAACAGCTAGATCAGCCATGCGAAACTGAGGCCACGAATTCCCGCTGGCAGCCATGTTTAGACACCCTTGATTCAAAATTAGTTTCTTTCAGAATTATCATTTATTTACTTTAATGCACCTTTTCTTGCCATGTAAGACTGGCCTTTTATTGAGAATGTCATATTTAATTATTTAGGACGGTTTAGTAACAAATAACAATAATTTATTTGATGTAATAGCAAAAACAAAAAACATTGCCCTGAGAGATTTTTCATGAAACTCGATTTTTAACAAACATTTATGGTTGCTCTTTATAAGATCAAGTACAAGGCGCTTCTACAGACTCTACCCTAGATAAAAAAAATCATAAAAAATTCTCACGTCACCTGCTACTACATAATATAGGACGAGATTTTATTTCTGCAATGCTCCATTTTTTCCTTGGGCCTTCTTTATCTCCTGTGACACAAAAATTATGTGGGATATTGGAAAATCTAATTTAATAAATTCAAAGGTGCTGAATAATTAAAAATCCATTATTAATTTAAAAAATTTTATTAAAACCAATCATTTTTTTTTATTTGTTATAACTTATAATAAATTAAATCTGAACAATTTCTACTTCGATTTAATTTAAATTTAAACTAATAAATACAATATTTAATTAAAACTACATAATTTATATTAAAAAAAGGTTACAAGCCTTGAGAAAGAATATCATTGAATTTTTATAATAAATTAAATCTAAACAATTACTATCTAGATTTAAATTAAAACTAGTAAATACATTTACTAAATTTCTTATTTAGAATTACAATTAAATTAATAAATTTAAATAAACACAACTAATCGAAAAAGAATAACATTGTATTTTTATGGTAAATTAAATCTAAACAATTTCGACTTATACATAAATTTAAACTAATAAATAAAATTAGTAAATTTCTTATTTAGAAATACAATTCAATTGAAACTACATAATAAATATTAAATAATAGACTACAAGCCTTGAAAAACAATTGATTTTGTTAAAAGCTGTCTATTTTGTTGTTGTATGAATTATATTAGACATATTTTTAGCCACATACCTAAGCCTAATGTCAAAATATTTCAAACATATGCATTTAATTAAATGAGTTAAATGATTACTCTCCAAATCATTAAAAATATGTGTGTTCAAACTGTCAAACAGCAACATTGAAATACAATTTCTAACAATTTCCCTAGTTGATTCATTAACATCAACTAGGTTGATTGTGGGAGCAATACGCCCAAGACAGCCAATTCTAATAAATTTGCCCCGAAACCATTTTTCTGCCATCAAACAAACTTTAATTAGGTCTTCTGACGGCGTAACTAACCCTCCTTTGCTTTTCAGTTGAATTAACGACCCTGGAATGTCTTTTTCGGCCAAAAGGGATGAGCAACATTCAGGACACATAATTTTTTTCACCAGGTGCCTAGCCACAAATCCACGTATATAAGTAACAATCTCTTTTGATATTTCAGATATAATGATATCGGACGGAATTTTCACGTATTGATGGTCTAAAAGAGCATCTGGGTTCTCATCATTGTCTAACATACGGTATGACTCAGTTGACCCATTTATGCTCATGAGAGGGGCAGAACTATATGCGCTGCTGACATAAAGTATGGAAATTTTTTCCAACGGTATGCAGTTGCCAGTTTCCACTTCTTGCAGATGCTGGCAAATTATTATTTTTTTTTTAAAGCACTACAAAATTGGCGCACAGTGGGGTTGTTGTTCCAACCGCCACGTGCCCGAATTTTACTAAATAATAATTCCAAGTGGTCTTGGCTTATTTTATATAGTGGTACATATTTTAAAAAGTGATTTTTAACTACAAATTCTTCAAAAATACCAATAGCACTTACAATATCAATCTGAAATCCAATAAAACCTACTTTTCTATTGCCTTGAGTTAAGGCTCTTCCTTTAGATCTTTTAACTGAGAGACATAATTAAAAATGTCTAAGAGTTTTAATTTTGTGTCGGGAAAGTTTGTTTCATTCAAGGCTTTCTTGAATGAGAAGCCTTTGTTATTTCTTGAGTTTAAAATGTCGAACAGAATATTAAAAATCTCAACAAACTCACAAGTAGCCTCACATCCCAAAAAATCTTGGTATCCTTTTTCTCTAAGATACTTCATACCAACTGCTACAGATTCACTTAAAGTTTGGGCTGCGAGTTAGACCTTCATTTTTTGGTCTTCCCAATGAATATGCGCCTTTGACAATTTATTGGCCAGGTGTAAACCCTCTGCGTTTTGGACTTTTTCCAAGTTTTCAATGAATTTCCATTGCACACTCCCACTATTTCTTCAATTGGCTGGATGCCTAGTGTGTTCCGCACCAATTTCAACATATGACAAGGGTCTAAAAATATGTATATGTTACTCCCAGTAACAGGATGGAGAAAATGTGATAGAAGATTGTCACTTTTAAGTGAACAACCTAAATGTGTAGCCATGCTAATATTAGTCGCAGTGCCATCAAATGTCAATGATGAGACAATGACTCCTGTTTCATTAATTAGTGTCAATGCTCGCAAAAGAAGTGTGGAAAGTTGCTCCCCTGAGATACCATCAACAAAAAAATAAGCAACAGGAAATTTCCAGGACCCATTAATACAATTTAAAAGAAAAACTAAAGCTTCCTTAGCGAGAGGGGCACCGTCATTGTTTAATTCAATGCCAAAGTTGACATAGCCTAAAAATTTACTGCCATCCCATTCTACAAATTTTTTAATTGCCATACTATCTAAAATTAAACTCCCTAAAACTGGCTCTGTTTTTGTGTCACAAAATAGTTTCAGGGCATTTAAAGATTCTGAACAAAACCCTGAGTCAGCTCGAACCAATTTTGACCAGGCAGCTAACGTTTTTGGATGAGGCAAGCATGTGTCAAACACTTTTCGTACATAATTATATGCTTTAGGGGAAATATAATGTAGTGTCAAGGCAAATAACTTTCAATGCTCTTAACTTAGCTTTGTACATTTTTTCTAATTTAGAATTAGAGGCTTTATCTATTTGTCTTTTTACTAAAAAAAGAGAAGTCTGCGATATCCCTTCTAATAAAGAGTAAGATTCATAATTTAAATTAAATTTTTTTTTAACTCTGATATAATAAGTTTCAAAGATGTTATTTTTTTAGAGTAGCGACGATTTCTCTGCTGCAATGATCTAATTTTTCTTCTTTTTCGGGCAAGCAGTTCCTCCTTCTCTTTGATTTTCTGCCTCAAGAATCTTTTACGAGGGGTCTCAGGTTCTTGAGATGTGGAAGGCTGAGGGCTTAATGGTTGAGACATGGTCAGAGTTGGCTCATCGGTAGATGATTGTGCATTAGTTTCATCTGGAGCTCTGCGTTTAAGGATCCGCCTCGATTTCTAATAACAAAAATAACAAAAAATGTTTCTTAAAAGAGAAAGAAAAAAGGGTCTTTTCTCTTAAGCGGCCGGCGGTACTTCGCACTCGTTTTCCTACATCTCTTAGGTTATCAAACTCAGAAATGCTTGAAACTCGCTCTGAACCGGATTCTACCTCTGTAGCCTACAGAGATAGAATCTGGTTCAGAGTGACTTTCAAGCATTTCCGAGTTTGATAACCTAAGGGATGTTTTTTTCAAAAAAATTTGCTACAGAGGTAGGTAAACACATTTGCGACAAGAGAAAAAACAAACAAAAGGCATTGTTGATAGTCAATGTTTCCGTTTCAAACAAGAAACGAGCAAAGGTCAACTTGAAATGTAGGAAAACGAGCGCGAAGCACTGCCGGCCGCTTAAAAGAAAAAACCCCCCAAAAAAGTTTCATCATTCAAGTAACTTTCACTTACAGTTTCTGTGGGCTGAAGATGAGCAGGGTATTCAGTGAATATTGAGGGGACAGCATTTTCCCTCAATCGGACAATAGCTAAGGATGTCCTATCCATGAATTCTTCCTTGAAGTGGGAAGAGCATAGATAACTTCTCTCAGAAGGAGTCCAGTTTTCTCTTCGCACAGCTTTGACCCAAGCTTCTCGTCTAGTCCCATCTTTAGGAAACTTGATCAGAAGAAAAAAGAAATTGTGTTAATTTGTGAGATAAGAAAATGTAAATTATTTACTTTATGTTTGGTTCATAAAAAAAAGAGAAGGGTTACTTGTATTAAAAAAAAAATAAATAAAAAGTTAATCCTAAAATCTTGGGTAAGACAAACAGACAAATTTTCCTGAAATTTCATATTTATGCATATATCTCACTGAGAAACGTATTTTCGTATTGAAATGGACAGCAAAAGACAGACAAGCGAAATTCCACCTGTCTCAAAATCAGACCTACTGACATTCGGCAATTAGAGTTAGAGCCCTTTTTTCTTAAAAGGTGACAGGATAGAATTGAATTTTCAGGTAATATTTTACATTTTGAGTTTGATAATTGTTTTTTATAGATATACTAATTCAATTTTCAGTTGGCTAGTTTTCAGACCCCCAACTCCAAGACAAGAGGCTAGGTAGACGATATTAGTGTTTACGTTTATACAACAGAGCGAGAATTCAATTTTCGGCTAATTTTTTATATTACGAGTTGGATAAACTAAGGGATTTTTTTTTAAGGCAACAGAGATAGAGTTCAGTTTATTGAATGACTATAATTTCACTGGGGTGGGATTGGGAGGTCGTAAATCTATAAATAAAAAAAAAACAATAGTAGCCCTAATTTATAGTCGTATAACAAACAAATTATATGAGTTAAAACTGATTCCCTGGCAAGTAAAAAATTCAGGTAGGTAAGTTTGAGGTCTCTCAATTCGTGCAATTAGTTACAGATACAAAACGGTAATCGTGGGGAGAAGCTTCCATATGTTAATAATTATTTTAATGAGTAATATGAATACAATAATAAAAATAAAATTCAATATATTAGTGCACTTACTTGTGAAAAGTAATTCCAGGCCTCTTGTCCGTGTTTCAATTTTTGCAGCCAAACGCAACACAATATACCATTTTATAGACACTAGTTATTTTTCAACCTTTACTCTCGACAGCAAGAAGCATAATAAATTGAAAGTAAGAAAAGAAAATGTATTTTATTGAACATAACGGTAAAGGAAAAGGGATTAACCCAGGGGATAAACCGAGTGTATGACAGTGGTAGGGGGTAGGGGACATTGCCCTTGTGAGTCGCCATTTTGGGACACCCTCAAACTTGCCACACTTAATGCAAGCAAATGCTCCCTCCACTCCGTTCCTACCTCCATGTGCTTAATATTCTCTTTGTTTCTGCGTTGTTTATTTTCAGATAACATTATAACATTACACCTTTGTATTCTTTAATTTCTATCTCCTTACTACCTTCTATTTTCTGATTTACTGGTTCTATGTTCTTATTTGATGCTTCTTTAATACTTTCGGAAGTGCTGTCTAGTGTTTCATTGACATTTGCAATCTTTTCATTTATGACTTCTCTCAACGCTTGGTTTTGTTCAATTATAGTTTGCCACAAATCCTTATTACTGTTTTCAATTTTTTCGTATATTTGTTTGTTATTTTCCTGAATCTGCCTTAAGCTCTCATCGTTCCTGTCAAACCTTTCGTTAATTTGTTTTAAACTTTCATTTATTTGTCGGTTATTCTCATTAGTTTCCTCTTTATTGTTGTCAAACTTCTCATTCATTAGTTTGATTAAGTTCTCACTCAAAATTTCATTTTGTTTCTTTGAGTTTTCGTTTATACTGTCTATTTTATTTTCTAGCTTTTCTAACATTTGTTTGTTTTTTTGTTAGTTTGTTTATTATCCTCCTTCATGCTACTCATTAATTCCATTAAATTTTCCCAATTTAGTCCTCCTCTAGCTTCCTCTTTATCGCCCGCCTGTTGTTCCATTTCGGTGTCTGTAACTATCTCTGCTTCTTCTTCCCGTCTATCTTCTTCCGTTTCTTGGTCCTTCGCCATCCTTTTAGAAACCCCTCTTGTATGCATTCCTGTGCCTCTAATAGTCGCCTGCTCAAGTTAAGTAGTAGTGATGGAGTCTATGTTTTACTTAACTCAAGCCCTGCAAATTGAGAGCCAATTTGTAATATAATTATAGGTAGTGTGCTCTTCCAATCCTTATCCACTTTGTGTTGCCAATTTGTAATATAATTAACTAGATAGATTGATTCGATGTGTCGCTCTTTAATTTCTGCCCCACTGTTGTAAGCGTCAATTTGTAATATTCAGATCTACTGAGAGAATGTGCTCTTATCTCTAATATATTATAACAAGTAAATCAGCCCTGAACGAGCAGCGTGTAATATTAGTTTAGTATATTTGGTGGTTAGATCATTCGTATTAAGGCCTAGACGGTACAACAACATTAAGAGAGGGAAGTATAAGCCGTGAATTTTTTTTCTCTTCTCTCGCAGTTCAACTACTGTATGAATGCTCGTGCTGTGGTTTATCGTCAGCCAATTATTTGAGGTTAAGTTTTTCCAATCGCAGTATATCTCTCGTTTCTCTCTCTGTAAACGACAAATTATCTAAAACGCACTAAATAGTCAGCAAATAATAAGTCATCGTTTTCCTGAAGGATTCTTTATTTTTATTTTGTTTTTAAACAGACGTTCTCTCTTCGCTTGGTTTCAATAGATCGACCACACTTAAGTGAATCAACTATGTTACAGAATTCGATTTTCAGATATTAAATTTTAACTATATTATTAATATTTTTTCTTAATCTCAGGGTTCGAAAGGTTCTTGTGACTACTAGGAAGGTCAGAAAATGCCAAATAAAAGTACAAGGTATTACAAATTTAAATATAAAATCTTATTAACTAATATCTTTAAATGTAAGTTGGTTTTACCATCTGATGACGAAGTTCACTCGTAATGGCAGCGTACCGATAATTCCGTGATGGCTGCTTAACTAGTCTACAGATGTCTGTGTCGTCGCCAGTCTCCAGTTCCGAAAATAAAAGTTTGGTGTATTTGTCCCTGGATGGAGTAGAATTTCCAATTCTTATTCTTCACTAATGTTGAAGTTTCTCGTGGTTATGGATTACCATGGATGTTGTGTAGCAATAGTTTTTCTTCACTTGATTGTAAGAAAGTAAGGTTTAGCATTCGATTTTAATTTTTCTTTTTTACTTTACTTTAGTGCATTAATTTCTTTACGTCATTCGTCCTCTTCATTTTATTTATTATTTAGTACTTTCATTTTTGAATCAAAAGTTATTTGGATTAACTTGAAAATTAGTTCTTTTAGATTTTTCTTTTTTATTTCTACTCATAAAGCTGGACTATCCTCTTTCACCGATAACAATGGAATAAACAAACTTTCTTGCCTTTATGTGGTCCTTGACAACCAATCTCTGTTCTGTTATTGGTTAATATTTGTAATCCTTGAGCCATCTAATACCGGCCATAATTTAAAAATGTTCTTACACTTACTTAATAAAATACTCCTTTACAAAAGTCACATTATATCATATTGAATTTTCACAGATTCTTTGTTATAAAATTACATACATTTTGCTACCTTTCTCATCTTAATCTTATCATTCTAACAAGTACTATCTCCTCATTACAAAATACTAATTTTGGGACCTATTCTTCTATTACATATATTATGTTTTTATTGTAATTCATGGCACTTATCTGCTATTAATAACTACTATTACTTTCTTCTAATTTATTATATAAAATTTAGTGTCTTTACGTTGGTTGGTTGCCTAACTTTTCTGACATGGCTTCCTGACACAATGTTGGCTTAGGGCCAATAATTCAATTTTTTACTCCATTCTGGTTTTTAATTTATCATTACATAGTTTTTTAGTATAGAACCCTTCATATGTCCACAACATAGTTACAGTAAAACCCTTTGGCATTTTATCACAAATTATTGGCTTTCTGGCCAAGTTTACAATTATAATCTAACAACACAACCATGATCTATTCAATGTAGTTATAAAATATTTACTCTATATAAATTTTAACATAAATTCCATGGTGACATGTACATTTTTATAAATTAACTAAACTTCAATTAACTAATACACTCTTAATGTAGTTATTTAAAACCTCCGACATACAAAACTCCAACATAAATGCCATGATGACATATTCATTTTTATAAATTAACTTAACATCAATTATTTAATACACTCTTAATGTAGTTATTTTCGAGCATTGAATAAACTGTTTATACTATTTTTTTTCAGATTATTTAAAACTGTACTTATCACTCACTCTTTGCACTGACCCCTTCATAGTTTGTATTTCTATACATTTATCTTTGGCTCTACTACCTTGTATTTTTATTTAATATCATTTATTTTTTACTCAATAAGGGTTTACACTTACCTGACCTTTGTTACAATGAATAACTCTAGTGTTTTTTTATTTTAATTTTTATGTAACGTAAGGGACCTTGGTTTTGATACGTTACAACATTTATTCATAAACTATAAAACAGTTTAGCAGTATTTTCAAGAATTTATTAATTAATGTTTGATATAATGACTTTTTTCAGAATCATTTCAAAAAACTATTTCTGCATTTGGTGGACTAGACATTGTTGTAAATAACGCTGGAATATTTAATGACAGGTTTTGGGAACTGGAAGTTGATGTCAATTTGGTGAGTAAAATTTCTTTCAAATAAATTGTAAATTGCTATTCATTTACAGTTAAAATTGTAACGGTACAGAATTGTGAGCCACCCCAGTTTAATTTTATATTAATTTATATAAATATTTGTATAAATTGATATAGAAATGTTTATGTGTTCAGGATACTCTGTAGTATTTGTTGAAAATGAGTATCTGTTATATACTCGTAGGCTATATCATGGGATATGTTTCTTTTAATTACTTATTAAAATTACTCACAGAGACTAATTATTAATTTGTTTGTAAATAAATTTTTGAAGTTAAAAAAACAAATTGCCCAATTACATTCTATTCCGCTACATTCTATTCAGCTATTCCGATCTGACGATGGGCTGTGAAGCTTGAAAGCGCTAATCGGGATAATTTTTATATAGTGGTGTGCAACAGTGATCATTCTGATTGTAATTACATTCTAAATTTATTCTTGCTGTGCTGGAACATTACACTGACCTTCCCCTCCCCCAGCGCGCAGATGTACTACGCGGCTATGTTAACGTTGGATCTGGAGAGGGGAAGTGTAGCAGCATTGGCACTGCAAGTTGTGTGGGGATACAGTACGTTCCCCTACACTGCTTGACGTTTGTACAGTCAAAGTAAAACTCAAACACAACTTGAACGGAAGATTTTACTGTTTACCTGATCGAAAATTACAGTAAGAGCATTAGAATACTTAAACTTTGTCCTTTGTTATTGTACATCATTTCAAATATCTTACTTTGTAACATGAACACGCACAAATATTAGCCTATACTTGTAATACAAATTGACGCTCACGATATTCACAGCTGGGAAACATATATTCAAATGACAGACTTTTGAGTATGTCTGTAGACTGCTTGGTAGTGTGAGACGCGCTTGTGTGTTTGTCTCTAAACTCTCATAGTCCACATTTTTTCAGCATCCTTTGTTAAATTTGTCTAGTAGGACACATACACAACACAACAATATCATATCACAGTAAAAATCATATGTTAATATAAAATACTGGTATGTGAATGCTGTATCATCAAGCATATGAACCTGAATATAAGGTAAAGTAATACAATCAATATAATTCCCCTCCCTGCTTCTGGCAGCCATTGGGCTTGACCCAGATGCTGCAATCCTGCCACAGATGCAAAGACACCCCACACACATAATGCAATCCCCCCCCCCCCCGGTTCCAAACAAATAAACCTCTTTATATCACAATATCGTGTCTAAGGTAATTTGAAGTATATGTTATTATTCTATCATTGATGATGTTGCAGTGGTGTAGCCAATTGTAT
Source organism: Magicicada septendecula (assembly GCA_034769895.1). Taxonomy (NCBI): domain Eukaryota; kingdom Metazoa; phylum Arthropoda; class Insecta; order Hemiptera; family Cicadidae; genus Magicicada; species Magicicada septendecula. The sequence continues at coordinate 13,996,758 of CM068368.1, forward strand.
TACTGGTGGTTACAATCCCCCATCAGTAGGTTCCCAACAAATTCTTATAGGTAAAATCTGCCGGCAGACCAGTGGTGTAACTAGGAGCTGCCCCTGTGGGGGGGGGGGGAGACTAGTTTGAAGGTTGAACTCCTCTTTTCCTCAGGAGAAATTAGATTTTAGGATTCTTTCATATAATTTTAAAATATACATTGCATAAAATGTACATAATGCAAATGCATAGGTACGTTGTTTACCAAATGTTGAGTAATTGTCATTATTATTAAGAAAACTTTAACTTTATTTTACTAATTTATAAATATTGTTACACAACAGAACATTCTTGAACAGTGGAGTGTGTTGCTCTACGTGTTTCTTGGTTATCCCAGCAGAGCCCCGCTGTAATGTTTGTGTGCTTATATATTTACATATTGCTAATTTCAGAGAAAGACAATTATGTGACACTTATCATGAGTTAATAATCAAGGCAGTGTTACGTAATACGTAAGATTCTCATACAGTCAATAGTGTCGTTCTACAAGCTTCTCAACTAGCCCAGCCGCGTGTGTTTATACCAAGGCCGCGGTGAAGTAGCCTCTAGAATTTTCGAGTGCTTGTTAAGGACACATATTATGGAACCCTGCGGACTATAAATAGCCAACACCTGCCGCTTGGGAGTCAGTTTACTTCAGGCGATTACTCAGTGTGTTTCAAGTGGCTATTAGTGAAAAGTAATTATTGTGTGGGATTCTATTAGTTGACATTATTATTGTGTGTGGACAAATTTAATTTGAATTACTGTACAAGTATAATCTTGTTGAATAACTTGTTGATTAGAAACTGTTATTTGCGATTAATTTCAGCTGGTGATTAGTGACGCAATTGGTGTCTTTATTTTGTTTTCCACTGTACCATCCAACGATCAGGGAGACCTCGGAACAATATTATAATTTCTTTTATTTATAAAATTATTTATAAGCCTTATTTTAACATACACAACTACTTAATTAATGGATCATCCATAAGTAATTACAAAATTTTGTTGAAAATTTAATAGCTGTAGGGGATTGATTAATCCCCATTGGGTTAATGCAGGGAGGGGGGACCACTGAAGCAGACAGTACCATTTTGTTAGTGGCCTGCGTATAACATTCACAGTTTGCTATACCTGGTAAACCTGCCGGTCACCTATTACCATCAATACCTCTGTACCTCAACATTTTATCAACAATCATCTGCTGTCATGGACATAACCTGGTCTACAATCCCTCTATGTAGAAATCTTGGTCAATTTATCCCGAATAAAAATCTTCTGGCTACACCAGTGTGATGTTTCCAAAATTCCATTAAAATATAGCACTTCATATTTTGCAGAATGGTGTAATTCGAGGAACACTATTGGCACTCAGGTTCTTGGGTAAGGATCGTGGAGGAAGAGGCGGTACCGTAGTTACAACTGCGTCAACATTAGGTTTTACACCGTGTGCCTGTGTTCCAATTTATACTGCCACAGAACATGCAATTATTGGATTTACACGATCATATGGGGTAAGAATTTATGTATTGTAGTTTTATTTGATGATTCAGTAGAGCATAAGTTCCCAAGGGATTTGCCACAATCCCATCTGGGAATATTGCTAATTTGTCACAAGTTGCTATGATATTTTTGTGTTAAAATATTGTTTTTCTGGCTCTATATCCTGTACTCATTAGCCTTCTCAACAATACTATATAATCCTTTCTGTTTTTAACAGTACTACCCTTCTCCCAGTTTTTATGAACTAGAATCCACAGTAAACGCTAATATTTTTTGCAAACCATCTCACTGAAGGCACACATGCACAAACATCAACAACAACATGGGAATTCTACATTACATATGAAAGATCAAAAACTAGACACATTCAAACAACTAGAAACATATAAACACATGAAAATGCATGGAAACAACACCCTAAACAAACAGAACCAATTAGATCACACATACTATTTGATTACATTACACAACAATGATCTATTAAACAATAGCACCATCTCCAAAAACATATTGGACAGTGCTCCTAACAGCATTCTCTGATGAAGCTTACAATGAGTGAAAGCTAGCTCAGGCAATAAGGTAACAGTATTTTAAAATTATTATCCAAACTATGTTTGTTCTGTGCCAAAACAGTGATATTAATTATTAAAAACACTCAGATGCATCATGGACAACAAAATCCAAGAGAATTATTGGAATAGAAAAGCCATCAAATAGCAGTTTTAAGAATGTCTGATCTACTTAATCTTAATCTGAATAACTCAAGTTTCATTACGTTAATGTATATAGTATTAAGTTATTAAAACATATTAACGTTAATTCAATATTAAAGTAACTGCGCAAGAAGCTTCAGTAAGTTCTATTTGTTTCAACTTTTTTTTTTCTGCTAAAAGCTGTTGTTTAACTTTGGCAGGACCAGTTCCACATGGATCTGTCCGGTGTTCGAGTAATGGCCCTCTGTCCTGGAGCAACAAAGACTGATGCAAACCCAGAAGATGTAAAAAAGGGACTTCTCTCACCAGACTATGAGGTTGCTTATCACCGTGATTATGATAATAAAGTTTTTCAACCGTAAGTGTAACGTTTTTCTTTTTGGTGTTATTTTGCTAACACAGCCTGACTTATATTTATATAAACTACATTTAATTGTTGCCTACTTGTATACAAACAGGTATTTTGAAGGGGGGGGGGTCATAATGTGGAAAGAAAAATTGCTTGTTTTTTAAATAAAAATTCTTTTAAATTGTGCCTCACAAAACGCATGCTGCACTTTTGTTTATGAGGAATGTCTGATAAAACTGAGGCACAATGAGAAAAGGGAAATGCAAGAGCTAAATGATAATTTTCTACATCATTAATAAGTAGAAATATTAAAAATAATAAATAAAAGTGGTAAAATGGTTACTGAGTTTAAAAATATCATCTGAAAATGACAAAATATTTCATGGCTTTCTAAACACAAAACATATTCAAAACAGAATAAAACATTAAATTAAAGTTAAGACAGTGTATTAATCTGTGACCCATTTGAAAATATACCTCTATATTAACCTAAACTCAAAGGAAATATTACTAAGCAACATTTATTACTAAGCAACTATAAATATGAGTTAAACATTGTATATAGAACATTGACTAGAATATATTTGACCAGAAGAATGTAAAACTGTTGAATAATAAAAGGGACCATTAAATAAAGTAAAAATGATATCTGAAATGAAAATGTCTTGAAATTATCTAATTTATCTGATATGTCAGTGTTACCTACAAAAATAGTGTCTGTGTTGATAACTGATATAAATAAAACTAGACGTTTGTCAAAAACAATGTGCCCAATTTTTAAAAAGAAAATAGCTTTTATTTAATACAGTTTTTAACTATTATTGTACAGTATTCCCAGACAAACTGAAATAATTTTTCTTCAGTACAATTACTACAAATTACAAAAATGTTTTCTTATGGTTTCTAGTTCAATATATTATAATACTGTAACCAGGTCATCCATATCTCTATTTCGCTAGGCATCATTGTTTTGGCTTGTTTGTGCCTCTCTGCTTCCCATCTGACATCTTTGTTAAGATCTGTCACTTCAAGCTGATCGTCCTGTTCACCCCCATTTATTAGTTAAAATAGTGTAAATGATAACATCTACTAGAGTTTTTGTTAATTATTTTCATGTTTATGTTGATTTCTCTATATCATGTTTACCAATCCACAGTTTGCAATACATGGATCACATGTATGGAACCATACAGCATTGCAAGATTTACATCCACTACTTTATACAATGGTCCTTTGGTTTAGTGTGTTTTGTTTTAGTGCAGTTGCCAGACAAACTAGGGACTGGCAGTAGTAAATATGGCTTTCCAGGCAGATTACTTTGATGGCAACGATATTCAGCATTAAGGAATGTAGAAATTTTTATCACATTGGGTTTTTAAATTTTACTGTGAGACCTCATATATATTGTACAATTTTAAGATACCATCAGTGGCGGCCAGTGTGTCCTGAGGAAGGGGAGGCTACAAGACAGTCAGTCAGTCAGTCATAGCACCCCCGGACACACGTTATGTCATTCTTAAGTATAGTATAGCTATCTGATTTTAACAGCGTTTGAAAGCTGTGATGTTTACTTGTATGCCTTCAACAGTCCATATAGTCTTCTTTGTGCTTAACAGTAAGCAGAGCATAATATCTTCGAATTTACCTCACTACCGCATAGCCATTTATGTTGGTTGTACAATGACGACTGGAAAGTTCTAGATTTGTTTTTGTGCCTTTCAAGAAATAAAAATTTTAGGTAGGTCAACCAGTATTTCATTTCTCTCCAAGTCACTCAACTGGGAAAATTGTTTATTCAGTAGTGTTGTAATAACGCATTTGTTCGATACTGCAATATCGCTTTCATTTTCTTCTGCTAATTCCATTTTGTCCTCGTAGTAGAGATCACAAACACATGCCAGGAAGAGATAAATAATAAACATACACACACAAGGAGCACAAGAACATAAAGTCTGCATAAAACTAACACAAACCACATTAATTCGTGCTGAGAGGCTAACTCACTCGTTACCTCCCAAGCATGGTTACAGATGCACTAGCACCCATCACCACCTGTCAGGCACGAGTAATACAGAGGCTACTTAGATCCCTGCCTCTGATGCCATTCTGCGCTATTGATAACGCGCGATTAAAAAGTTTTTTGTATTTAATCAGATAATTTAAAGCCAAATTGTGATTACAGATTGATTACGGGTTCAGTTACAATAAAAAATAGAGCCTATTATTAGTTGTTTGTTTTTAATATTTTTATAAATTTCACTGGGGAGGCTTAGCCTCCCTTGCCTCCCCTGACAAGCCGCCGCTGGGTACCATAAGTGATTATTCAACAGTTTTTAATAAGAGTTTTTTTAATAATAAAAAACTCACCTTTGAAACAAACAAGTATATCCAGTAAAGAAAATTTGCAATCCATTTACTGTCAATAAGTGTGTTTGAAAGTTACCTCATCCTCAGGCAGATGCACCCATAAAAGAGGGATATATACTACAGATGTTTGGGGGGGGGGCTTGGGAGAATCTTGTGATTCTGATTGTCATATTGTTTCAAATTTGATGAAATTCTTGCGGTGCCATGTGGTGATCATGTGTCTAGGACTGCTGTGGTGAGACTCATCAAGATAGACTGTTCAAAGTTTTTAACTCATGAACCTCACAATTAGTGTTTCCTGAACTTTGCTTTGCGCTTACTCTGCTACTAGTAACTGTAGTTTCAGGTGAGAGATGATTTAGTAAGTTATTTATTAAGAGCCAACTGAGATCAACTTTGGTCAAGAAATAATCAATTATTTAGCAGTGTTACCAACGGAAAATTCTAAAATATGTTTTCTTGAGAAGAGAAAATTACTTTCACCTGCTTTAAAAATAAAAGAATCATAGTTCCATAGTTCTTACAAATAAGATTCTTCAGAACTATTCAATCAGTCTATATAAAACAAGGTGTACATTGTAAAGTTTTTTGCTAAATGTTTGAATACATCCCTTAATTTTTTCTCTGAATGCATCATATATAATATGTAGAAAAATACATTTTTTGTTTAAATTACAGCTTTATTGTTAACAAAACTGTTGTAAGTATTTACTGCCCCCTTTCGGTGTCATAGAACCCATACCATAGTTGGTCTAAAACAAGAAAGTAGTCTGGACATCCAGGTACAACAATGAAGTACCGGTACTTTTATCCATTAATTGGGAGAGTGTTCATTACAAACATGAGAGAGGAACATTACTAAGAGCCCGCTTATCAAAGCTGTCACATTACAAAGACTTGGCTGGCAGCCAATAATTAATATTATTTTTAGTTTAATCCAAAATAATAGGGCCTTCCACTGGTTGGCAGGCCCTGGCATGCAGCAAGTTGCACATGTGAGGATTTTGGAGATGGAAGAGAGTGGCTGTGCGTACGCAATGTGGACTGAAGGAGACCAAGGTTTGGAGCAGGCTGTGGTGCCATAAGAAGAACAAGAAAACTTGAAATCACTACATTTATAAAATGAAATATAGAAGTAACAAAAAATGTCTAGGGTTCCTTAAAATCTACGGGCATATTGTGTGATCTACAAAATACTGTTGTTCTCAGATATATTTTCCTTCTCTTCTTCATAATGGGATTTATACAGTCTTGTTGTCTCCTTGAACAACAAGTGCCACTTATATACATCCAGGGCATTCTCTGCTTACAAATCAGAACTTCGAACTTCTCGCACACCGTCATTACCATCATCTCTAGGATCTTCCTCTCTTCTGTTTTCCAGGTGATGTCCATTTGAATACCCGATTCATCCTGAGGATATTTAAAAGTATTTATCAGCAGCCATTTGGAGTAGTAGATTGCAATTTTGTCTTTATTGGACATAACTTTTCAATCACTAACATAATTTTTTACCGTTGTTCTTAAAATAACCAATTATGTTTCAGTGTGGAGTGTGTTGCAAAGGCGTTGATACATGTATTACAAAACGGTACCAGTGGTTCCACTTGGATAATTGAAAACCAACAACCACCGCGGGAAGTCAAGTTTCCACTGTCTTACTAGCTCAGTATCTTCCTATCTTCGTCCCCATCATACTTCTACATTAATATATCACTATGTACAAATTTTTATAAAAGCTTTCCTAATTAAAAAACTAAAAAAAAAAATGTATAACCCAAAATAAGTGTCTGCTTTTATGCAATTTTTTGTATGATAAAATATATTTGATAGGAATGTAAACTGATTTTAATATAGTGTATCAACATTTTCAGGCCAGTCTGTCCTATATAATACTGGCAAAATATGTGTGTGTTGGTCACTCAGGGTCTTGCTTGCATAAAAACACACATATCAAATGAACAAATAACTATAACTTACTCTAATACTCCATGTGTTTTTAGCTCCACTTAATATCAGTTGTAAAATTTCATATCTACAGTTTGGTAAAACTGTAATATAAGAATTAAAGTTTAGCAAAGTATACTATATGATCAAATAGACTTTTTCTTTGGAAACAAAGTACAGTAGGGTGTCAATTAACAAAAAGTTAATTAATGCCAATTGTATGGCTTACTTCTTGGACAAAAAAGTTGTCCAGCACGCATTTCAGGAATCATGTGCAAGGAGATCCAGCAAATTATTGAATTAATTAATATTAGATACTCTACTGTAGTCTTTTAACAATAACTTTAATGATTCCGAAGTGTAACACAAGAATATCCATAGGGACCAAAATTATGACATTTACTTTTTTGATACAAAATTAATACAAGTAAAAAAGCAGCTGTAGTTCACTACAAATAAAAGAGTATTGTAGATTTCTTAAATTTAAAAATGTTATAAGTGTTACTGTGTTTAAAACCAAGTAACATATTTCCTTATACTTCATCATATATACAGATTGTGAAATAATTAGTAACAATTAAGAAACGCTGCTTATAAGTGTCTATATACATATGTTGATACTTACATTCACTTCAGATTTATAAAAATATTCAATAAACATTCCACATGTTAACCATAATTTAATTCTTGGAATCTTCTGATAAATGCAACTGCAAGTATGCTTATTTTCACCTATAAATAAACCTACTTGCAGTTGTATTTATCAGAAGATATTACATGGGAGACCTGCAGGAAACTCAACAAGTTACTTACAAAGGAATTCTTGGATTTTATTTAAGTTTTTAAATATTTTCCGATAATCAGAACTTAAATATTGAAGAAATTATGTTCTTAAGACTTTTTAAAAAACTAAAACGTAACTCTTCTTTTTTTGGCTCTTTTTGTATATAAGAAACAATAAAAAAAAGAGTAAACATATTTTAATTAATAATTAATGAAGATACTGAGACAATACTATCTTACGTTTTGAGAGTGAGTCAATAATTATCAGCAGTGCAGCTATAAATTTTATTTCAGTGAAAATAGGCAGTTAGAAATCTAACGAAAACCTCAATTTTAAAGAGCATAGAGGGCAAGACCAAGACCACTAAAATCAAGTAATCGATAAAACAGAGGTAAAAACTTTTTAAATTTTGTTGTTAGGCCTTTTTAGTGCATAATGTAGTGAGGAGGTAGAGTCCTGAAGACTCATACAGGACTGCCACCCAAGATGTCTATCTCATACGGTGAAACAACCTGTTGTGTTTCAATTACTGTAATACGTTTCACCAAATACCATGTAAGAGTCATTAAGTATTGTTAAAAACAGAAGTATTCTGCAGATAATTATTGGCATTCCCTCATCACCGTTGAGGTGTATGTGACACAACGTTTGGAATAAAAACTTATGAAATATCACAACACCCAATAATTGTGACACAAGATTGAAAATAGCCTTGATTACTAGAAAACATATTTTGTAAGTTAATCCTATATTAAAATGTCATTGGACAACATCAGTTATCAAAATGATAATAACCCAGAGTGTTTTTACTTATAGATGTGGAAGCTATGTAAAAATGTAGGTTGTATTGAAAAGATATATTTTATAATATTTATTTATTAAAAGCATCAAATGCACTCAAGTGAGAGAAAAACCCATACCATTAAGTATGTTTACATAATCATGTATGTATCAAATATATACAAAGTAAATACAAGAATATAATTATTAAAAGGAACATAAGAATGACTTGTTAATATTTTGACTATCCAACTATTAGGGCTTTTAGGGCTTGGTCTAATAAATGTCTGTCACATAAAACAGACATTTAAAAAGATGTTGTCACAGTACTGTGGAAACTGATGAAAAGTGTACTAGTTGCCTTTTCAAGTCATAACACTGAAGATGGCCTTCAACAGTGGGGCCAAAACGTCTGTTGTATGCAGCAGAATTAGACCACGGCCTAATAGCCCAGTAAATAATCAAAATATTAACAGAGCTAACACCAGCTGTGAAAGCCCAAGGTACCAATAAGAATGACTGTAGCATCTACCACATGTTTTTTGCTTCAGTGTTACCAATTACATAAAACATTATTACAAATTACCTTATTACATGTGATCTAGCAACATGGTCTCGTAGTTTTGGGTCTATAACTTCTAAGCACTGGTATAAAAAATCTTTGCTCCTATCTTTCAGAACTGACAAAACGTTTTACTTATGAAAAAACGTATAAGCATCATTCTAACAGAGTCTTGAAAAACGAACAATCAAATATTTCAAGTTTTACCAGTACCATTCTACACAGACTACAATTAATTAAAAAGAAACATTTCTGTGGATTTTAAAATTATATTTCAGTTAAATTTTAAAATGATATCGTAAAAAACCAAATTTTTTGTTATTTCAAACAGAAATTAAGATATTTATTAAATAGAAAAAAGAACGTGTCTTCTGATACAATTACAATTTGTAAGACTTTGGGTCCCAAGCATGAGCCTGGATCATTGTGCTGTTTAGCAGCGACTGCTGAGAATATTCAGGTGGAATGTATGTAGTGTCACAGGACAAAAGGCTTGCCGCATGACAAATGGCGCCAATCGTACACTCTAGTGTTTTTGGTGGCCCTAAAAAGGACCGGGTGGTGAGAACGGTGATGTTGGTAGTGCTGCGCTGAGATGTTCGGCAGCTGCGCCCGCTGTTCGGGGCGTACTGCAGTCCTCCTCTTCTTTCGGCATCGGTTGTAGAGTCGGCTGCTGGCAAGTGACGTCCTATCGCTGGCGCGGAACTGGAGGGCGAAGACGCATGAACGCCGGTTCTATTCTTCGGCCGTTCCTTCCAGCTGACTCCGCGTCGATGTCGTCCGAGAGAGGAGAGGAGATGAAGTGCATCCGATGGCGTGGCGATGAAGAGTGCGCCAAAATTTTCTGCCGGCCCGGGTTTTATGCACTAACCGGGATCGCTGATTGGCTCGCTCCGAGCACGTAGTTGGTCACGCCTCGGCTGCTGATCCCCGATTAGCCACTGTGTCCACCGCTGGTAACGGAGAGCAGATGTTCGCAAACCACTGCCGTCACAGTAGTATAAAGCTTTGGAATGTTTACTACAGTGTAATACAGTCTGTCAGCCAGTTTACAAAGTAAAGACTGTGAGGTCTCCATTAAACTAGGCAACTGATTGCAGAAAAAGTTGTGGTGCACTGGTTTAAATGAGTGTAATAATTTACTGCAATCGACTGCAAGAGATTTGTAAGCCATGCAACTGCTCGTGCAATTATTAGTTTCATGTGCTCCATGTTCGGCATTGATTCAACTGTAGCCTATTAAATTATGCAACCAATTGCATGCAACTTGCCTGTGCACGGATTCTGTGGACAATGAAGAAATTTCATGATATGGGACTGAAACAATGTATATTATTTTTTACAAAATCGCCAATTTCTCAAAAACTAAAGAGGATTTTTATTAAAAAAGAAAATTTGCAGTTCTGTCTAAATTTCGCTCACTGACACCATAGAACAAATCTTATAGAACAAATTTTGTCACAAGCCAAAAATGTCACTATACGCACATTAACAAAGTCATTTCATGACATGGGACCGTTTTAAGGCTCTGTTTTTGAAAATTATTAAAGTTATAGTTTCAAAGTGTCCAAAACCATCTTCAAACTTCAATGAACACAATGGTGAAAGAATTTTTTTTTTTCGGATAAGCAGTTTCTGAAGTTAACCCAGACAACTAAAGAAACAAACTTTACCTCTTTATAATAGTAGTACACATGACACTGCAATTGATTGCAGAGCAGTTGCACCCTGTTTTTACTACCGTGCAACTAGTTTCACGCAGCCTTGAAATCAGTTGCATGCAGTCAGCTGCGTAGTGTAATAGAGGCCTAAATAATAAAACTTTATTGAGAATATCTGTAATTCCACCCCAAGAGTCTTAGATTGTACCATACAATAGACAGATACTGTTAGAATAAGGAAACAGTGTAACTTTGATCATTTATTTTGGGATCTTATAAAATATAAATCTATTTTACATATGATTATTATTAAACTGTAAAATAAGTGGTGTCACTTTATTTTGAAGTAGAATTAGTTAAACCTAGTTCACACTAATTTACAGTTGATATAAAAATAAATAGGCTGTCAAACTTTTTTGAAATGTTAAAAAAATTTTCTGTGTATAGATAGCATGGTATATTCAAAAACAACTATCTATAAATTTTATGTACATTTCTAGACAAATGTATGCACTTTAATTTAGTATTAAGATAACTAAAAATTGGACCTATAGTGAAAGAACTATAATATTGTTGAATGTGCTAAAAATGCTCAAGATTCTGACATATTATATACGACTCAGGGCTAGGATTCAAAACGTTAAATGCTTCCAAGCTATACATCCAAAATGTGTGAGATCATAGGTCCGCCTCTATCACACACACACACACAGCTTATACAATGCTACTGCAATTTAAGATTATTAACTACTTATATTCCAGGGAAGACATTTAAGCATCTTTAAAAATAAAAGCTGTTAGCATTTTTTTAAACAGGTTTAAGTTATAACTTAGTATGTCTTGCATGATAAATATGCTGTTGGCTGATATTAATGAAATACAATAACATAATGTATTCTGTCAGTCAAATACCGTATAGTTTATTATTTGACTCTGTTATAATGGGATTGTTACTGTTAACTGTATTGTCACTTGTTGCTTCGGAATTGGAGTCTCGTTCATTATCACATGGTTCTACCAGACTGTGCTGGGCTTGAAAACAATGATTCAGGTAGAACTGTCAAATGGTGTATAAAATTAAAAAAAAGGCTTGGTATAAAGTTAAACTAGTGTTTTATTGGCTACACCAAATGTCTCTATACTGCAACCATAAAATTTCCCTGCAAAAACCAAGTTATGGGCTTCTAAGATGACTCCCCTGACAGATAAAAAATAGTTATTAAACAGATTGTAAAACAAGTTATAACTACTCTGACGATCTATGAGCATTAGTCAAATACAGGTTGCCGGGAGCCAGACATATGGTGTTAAGATTATGTGAACGGCCAGTGAGCAGTGAGCAGACAAAGTGTATGTTCCCCACATATCACTCTGTTAATATCTAACAGGATGAGCATGCAGTCAGTACCTAGTAAACTTCTCCCCTCAAGCATTAGGCCTGTGGCCGCAGTACAACACACGTTCCACAACTGCCAGAGAGATATCACCCATCTAGTAATCATGTGCAATGGCAAACTCCATAGTAGAGAGGAAGTTACAGTATGCATATGTAAATACAAAAATTAAGTAGTATATAGTGTATATAGTTCACATACAAAAATCATGGTTGCATTAATATCTACATGTGGCAGTGAAAGTTTTGATTAACATCAAGAAAGATACAGGTAGCAGAAGTGAGGTATCTGAGAAGAGCGCACAGTTCTGTGGACAAAAATATTTGATAAGAAATAACGACATTTGAAGTATTCTATATGTAATGCCAGTATGAGATCATTGTTAAGCACAAAGAAAAGTGAAACCAACATGTCAATCAAATAGGGTGGGAAAGTCTTAACTATATACCAGGAGAAGACATATATACAGGTTGACCAAGGAAACTTACTTCCTTCTTGAGTCAGGTATTCAGCTATTCAGCATGAGGTGAAGCTGATGGCCCGATATCTGGAATATGCTGCAGCTGCTGCATCCCATAAAGCCTTGTTTTTGAGGATATCCTCCAGCTTTCCGTAGTCACCAATAAGGGTTCTCAGTCTGTCTCTCTTGGCATTGGTGGATGTGTGCAGTCTAGGAGAATATGAGCTACGGATTCTCCTTTTTTTTATCATTACAGGCTTTGTAGTCTGGAGATATGCTCACTTGGAACCACAACAAAGATTTTTTCATGATTATGTATTCTGTTGTGACTCTTGCTGCAGAGGTAGCGTTTTTCTCTTGGGACATTTTCGTAAAGTTTGTGATCTGCTGGTGTAGGTGAAAAAGCCATCTCCTCATTCTTGTGGTTCTATATATATAAAACAGGTTAATTACCTTCTGTCATGTTTCTTTGAATCCAATTGCGGGATTACTCGAGTTTCGATCACAACTGTGTCATCATCAGATCTTATATACAAATATGGTTAAAACTCCATTTTTCGATGTTTGTACATCACATCAGATAATAAAAACAACACGTACATGGTATAAAACATTAAATAAAATAACACACAATAAATATAAATATAAAACAAAACGTAATAACACACAAAACATGCGGCCGTCACGAACCTGTACAGGAACGCCTCCACAGTAAAACTAATCGATACCGGCTTGACCTTCGTTCAATTTTATCGATCTGATATAGCCGATTTCTCGTTCTATATGATTGATTCTATTAAAGAAAATATTATTTGTATGTACTGATTTTTCGTTTAGGACGCGACTGTAATCCTCCTTTATAGCCTTATATATCTCAAACCGTTCGAGAGTGTCTAGCTTTAGTGATTTCTTACATTTATGTAATATGTCTAAATTCTCACCAGTACTCTTTATGTTATGGTCATGTAAGCTTAAATGCTCAGCAAATGTAGATCTTCCTACATTTGACTTGGAGCTTGGGATGTGTTCTTTATAACGTAATTTGAACGAACGACCCGTTTGTCCTATATAGAATTGTGTGCAATCCGAACAATTAAGCCTATATACACCAGTACCGTCAAATACATCGGAAGGTTTATTTTTGTTTGTAAACATAAGTTTTTTCTCGAGCTTATTATTTGCCTTTGAAGCCAAAGTAATATTTTGCTTTTTTAATAGGTTTTTTAAAGTATGATGTACGTAATAGTTCACCATATTCTATTGCAATATATTTTTTACTTTTTTTTAGACACATCAATATTTATTGGTCTATTTTGTTTTTTATTAATTATTCTATCTACTATGTGACTTTTATACCCATTGGCTGTCGCTATGTGTTTAATAATGTCTAGTTCGTTTTTATAATCTTCCGTAGATAGGGGCAATGCCAGCCATCTATGAATCATCCAATTAAAAAATGCCATTTTATGTGAAATAAGTCATCAGTTTTATCCTCGTGTAGTTAATCTTACCGGAATTAACTTCAACAATGAAGAAACCAACCTTTTGAACAAAGGCTTAAAGTACAGTTTTAAAAACAATGGATTCAAACAAGCACTCTTTAATGAAATTTTGAACGCTGAGACTGCAATAAATTCCATATCCGATGAAGAAACAAAAACAGTAATAAGACATGCAGTTGATAATAAAATAAAAAAAGTTATGAAGGCCGAAAATATAAAAACTAGTTACAATAACGAAACCAGGGTATTTAATGAGATAAAGGCGAAATTGATAGACCATAATGGAATCGTCACCAAAGCGGACAAAGGCCAAACACTCGTAATTTTAACTCACAAGAATTATACATAAAAACAAAATACAGGAATTTATTAAAAACAATAACATTATTGAGATTAAGAGTGACCCCACCGTTAAATTTAATAATAACGTGAAATCAATATTAAATAAAACCAAATACATCATAACAAATGAGGAGAAAAAAATACTTAAAAATGATAGATCCCAATAGAAAGATTAAAAGAAATAACCATAACAAATAAGATAAAATTAATGTCACTAGATATAAAAGATATGTACACCAACATACCAATAGCAAAAACAGTAGTAATAATAATAAAGAAAAACAAATTAAGTAATGTAGAAAGGGAAAACGAAATAATAGAAGGATTAGAATTATGCCTAAGCCAGAACTACTTCAGATTTAATAACAAATTTTACATACAAGAAAATGGATTACCAATGGGATCACCGCTTTCACCATTAATGGCAGAGATATTCATGAATAGCTTTGAAATCAAAATTTTAAAAAGATATAGATAAAGAAAGAAGAATTAAAAAATGGATCAGGTATGTAGATGACATACTAATAGTTTGGGAAGATGAAGTAAATGAATTTAAAAAATTCACAGAAGAACTAAATAACATAGAAAAAACAATAAAATTTCAAGAAGAAATTGGAGGATTAGAAATTAATTTCCTGGATATCAATATAAAAATTGAAGATAGCAAACTCAAATTCGATATATATAGAAAAGAAACATACTCTGATTTAATAATTCCACAAGAATCATATCATCCAGCCAATTATAAAATGGCAGCATTAAATTCATTTTGTTATAGAGCTATAAATTATCTAGAAAATGAAGAACTCAAACAAAAAGATTAAAGAAAATACAACAAATAGCAAAAAATAATAATTGCAACCCTAAAATAATTAATATAATAGTTAAGAAAATAGAGGAAAATAAAGAAATAGAAAAGAACAAAAAAGAAAAAACAAAAGAAATATAAAGGAGCAATAACTTACATAGGATATCAAACAAAAATGTTACAAAAATGCTTCGAAAAATATGAAATACAGATAGGAATAAAGAAAACGAAAAATGTATTTGAATATATAAAAAATGCTAAAACAGAAGAAATTCCATTAACAGAAAAAAGCGGCGTATACAAATTAAAATGTGGGGAATGTAATAAGATATATCTGGGCGAAACTGGAAGAAAATTTAAAATTCGAATAAATGAACACGCAAAAGGAGAAGGGGTTAGAGTAACGAACTCACTATATGCAAGACATTTCAATGAATCAGGCCATAAATTCATAAATCCAAATGAAAATATGGAAATAATCAAAATAGAAAACAATCCGCAAAAAGAAAACTAATAGAAGAAAAGAAATACTTAAAGTTAAAAAAGAAGATAAAAATAAATTAATGAATATAAAAGTGGATTTTACAAATGAAATATTTTATTATATATTAAACAATAAACAAAAATAAATTAAAATAATAAGAATAACACACTAAAAATGATGAAATGTAAAAGGTTACAAAAAATTATAAGTCAAGAATGAAGAAATTAACGGGAGATTCTTAAAACAATTTGATGGACGTTAGAAAAATGCCTAACGGAAAAATGTAGACAAAGTTCCCGTGAAGAGCGACAGCAGCTAGAACCAATAGGAGGGGCGATGACATAAGGGGAGGGGCCTAAAGTATAAAAGCCTACAACGTACAGTTGATCGACGTTGTTTAAGACCTGATGATGTCAGTGATGACGAAAAGCTTAGTCGAACAATAAAAATTATAGCAGTTAGCAAATTCATAAAAGAAATAGTAAGGATGGCTGCTAATTTAAACAATACGAAGACTGATATTGTAATACATGCTAAGTCTTTTCATCCTTTATCCCAGAAATTGGCTGCCTTCCATAGTATGATTTATAGACTTTTATCTTTGCCCCTCGGTGATAAAGAATACCGTGAGGAATTAGACACCATTAAACACATTGCAGTTGCTAATGGTTATGATGTCGATATGGTGAACAACATCCTTCGAAAACATAAGAAAAAACATAGAAACATTAACGGACATAAAACACGCGAGAATACAACACGCAAATACATTGCAACACCGTACACATACCTTATGCCTAAGATTTTTGGGTCAATTTTTAATAAAGCCAGCAATATAAAGGTCACTTACAAAACCACTAATAATATTATGAATAATCTTCGTGTCCGCAGAACTACCAGCCTTGAACACAAAACTGGTGTTTACAAATTGATATGTGACGATTGTGACGCCTTTTATGTGGGCCAGACAGGACGTTTTTTAAAAAGATTTACAGAGGCCA
Source organism: Magicicada septendecula (assembly GCA_034769895.1). NCBI lineage: Eukaryota > Metazoa > Arthropoda > Insecta > Hemiptera > Cicadidae > Magicicada > Magicicada septendecula. The sequence continues at coordinate 14,013,428 of CM068368.1, forward strand.
CCTACACACCTTCACAGTTTGGACAATATCAAGTCAAAATTTGCAGAACACCTCATTTCCGAGAATCATAATTACACAAATTTTAAAACTAATTTAATACCCCTTCACATATGTAAGAAAGGCCGATATTTGAACGCTCTTGAAGAATATGAAATTTATAAAGCATATAACAATACTGATACCAAGCCGCGTGTTTTAAATGATATACTGCTTTTCAAGTCAAATGTATTGTATGACACTGCCTTGCGCTATTGTCATGGTGGGAGCAAAACGTAATTCAGTGCGCGGTCAATCTCCGTACGAAACCTTCGCGCTCACTTTTAGACATTTAAGTATTCATATTGTTTTAAATTATTTATTTCATATTGGATTTTAATATTTTAATTAATTGACAAATGTATCAACTTAAATGATACACGATTATTTTAAGTTCTGATGATGGGACAAGTGTCCCGAAACATGTCAACTTTGTGAAGACGTTGTTTCTGAAAGCCGCAGACGGTAAGTTGCAATATATTTGATTGAACAAATATTATTTACAGCGGGATGGATTAGCGATGGGATCCCCATTATCAGGCATCCTGGCAGAAATTTACTTAAACCACATTGAAACAAACGAAATATTATCAACTAAAAACAAACATTATAAAAAAATTTTATTTTATCGACGATATGTGGATGACACAATAATGATTTATAATGGCAATTGCAGGCAATTAGAGATGCTTAATAAATATATGAATACTATTACAAATAGTTTACAACTCACATTAGAAATGGAAATGAATAATAAAATTAATTTTTTAGACTTAACTTTAACAAAAATAGATAACAAAATTAACTTTAATATTTACAGAAAACCAACAACCACAGATCATGCTATTCATGCCTTGTCTTATCACCTTTTTCACAAAAAATGGCATTTTTTAATTGTATGATTCATAGATTGCTGGCATTGCCCCTATCTACGGAAGATTATAAAAATGAACTAGACATTATTAAACACATAGCGACAGCCAATGGGTATAAAAGTCACATAGTAGATAGAATAATTAATAAAAAACAAAATAGACCAATAAATATTGATGTGTCTAAAGAAAAAGTAAAAAATATATATTGCAATAGAATACGGTGAAATATTACGTAAATCATACTTTAAAAAACCTATTAAAAAAGCAAAATATTATTTTGGCTTCAAAGGCAAATAATAAGCTCGAGAAAAAACTTATGTTTACAAACAAAAATAAACCTTCCGATGTATTTGACGGTACTGGTGTATATAGGCTTAATTGTACGGATTGCACACAATTCTATATAGGACAAACGGGTCGTTCGTTCAAATTACGTTATAAAGAACACATCCCAAGCTCCAAGTCAAATGTAGGAAGATCTACATTTGCTGAGCATTTAAGCTTACATGACCATAACATAAAGAGTATTGGTGAGAATTTAGACATCTTACATAAATGTAAGAAATCACTAAAGCTAGACACTCGAATGGTTTGAGATATATAAGGCTATAAAGGAGGATTACAATCGCGTCCTAAACGAAAAATCAGTACATACAAATAATATTTTGTTTAATAGAATCAATCATATAGAACGAGAAATCGGCTATATCAGATCGATAAAATTGAACGAAGGTCAAGCCAGTATCGATTAGTTTTACCGTGGAGGCGTTCCTGTACAGGTTCATGACGGCCGCATGTTTTGTGTGTTATTACACTTTGTTTTATATTTATATTTATTGTTATTTTATTTAATGTTTTATACCGTGTACGTGTTGTTTTTATTATCTGATGTGATGTACAAACATCGAAAAATGGAGTTTTAACCATATTTGTATATAAGATCTGATGATGACACAGTTGTGATCGAAACTCGAGTAATCCCGCAATTGGATTCAAAGAAACGTGACAAAAGGTAATTAACCTGTTTTATAGTCTCAACCGTTTCTGGAGGCAAATAAAATGTTTCTATATATCTCTCTCTCTCTCTCTCCATTTTTTCCAGATTGCTATTGTCATGGAAAAATACGGACTTTTGTGGCATTTAATTTGACCAAAGAGACATTCATTGTACATAGTGTGTGAGGTCACTACAGGCAATGGGCAGGCCCCTGTTGTGAAGATGATGACACTGAAAGGCTTTATCCAGTACGAAGCAACTATCAGTTGGGCAATCAACTGTGACAATGTATGAAACAATATCATGACTACAACCCGTCATTTTGGGTTTGTACTGTATTTCCATAAAGAGAATTCTCACACAGGAGGAGACCTTACATACGTGTGCCAGTCATTAGTCCAAAAATATATTAGTACTAGTCCATGTGGCATGAAAACGGTTGTTTATAAGTCTGATTGTTCAGATAGATGTATTAGATAGCCTCTGTAAGTGTAGTGTGTTTTGTATAATTTATAGAGTGTAGCCTCATAATACAAAACCGCGTGTGGTTATACAAACTATCGGAAGTAGTTTGCTTTGTCATACCAGCTTTAACCCTACCATGTGAGAATCCTCTTCACAGACACATAGTGAGTAAAGTGTTTGTTTTCTAACTTTACTCTTAAATATAGTGAATTACACTGTAGTTCTGTAAAAATTTATAATTTTCATAGAAAACTATTAACAGACATGCTGGAAATTATCCCACGAACAAGAAACAGCCTAAAGTGCACTTTTATCATGAAAGATGCTTAGTTCTTTGACTGATAAATATTAATTACTATATTCGATTATAAGTTTGAAGTGTTAAGTTAATTTTAAAACTTAAATGAATTGCAAATAATGTACTTTATAAGGAGTTAATAAGTGACAATTTTCTTTTTTTTAAGACTAATATTCGCATAAGAGCGCACATTGTAATGTGTAAACGATATTTGTTAAACAGTATTTTAATATTTTATGCGGAATTAAATAATTAACTTGCTGCTTCTCTGGCAATTAATCATTACTTCAGTTTCTATCCTGACCACAATATAGTTATACCGACGTTATGTGGATCTTCATCAGTGTGGAATACCAAAATCAAAGCAGACATCGTAAAATGATCACAAGTGTTACTAAACACATAACGTACATTAAACTCACATTTAACCCATCTTCACAATTGTCATAGTCATTACACAATATTCATAACAGATTATTACAGTCATGAAAATCACTGAAGTTATTAAATCACAGTTAAAACAAAATAAATATGAGGTGAGTTCAGAAAGTAAGTATAATTTTGTTATTGAAAAATATATATAACTCATTTTATTTGTATGAACCTTAAAATATTTTTCAACATGGTCTTCACTACTGTTAAAACATTTGCCATAGCAGGTAACAAATTTTACATGCCTCTTCATAGAATGAAGGCTCTGAGAAAAGAGCGAATACTGCATACCTGTTTTAATGTTGTCATAGCACTGACTGGCAAGAATTGTTTCAAATCCAGGATTAAGTATTAATCTATAAACACCAGGTCCAGGCTGTAGGAATCCAAAGAACGTGATAAGTTTTTGATGCGCACAGCAATATGTGACCAGTTATTGCCATAAAGCAACATGATACTAGTACTGAGCATGTATCGACCATTGTTCTGGATTGTGTATAACAGTTTCACAATAGGATGTAACATTTACTGTTGTGTCTATTGGCAAGAGATCAACAAACAAAACTACTTTCTTATCTTAAAACATGGGACGTATGATCTTTCAGGCTGAAACTGTTTGCTTGACTTTCTAATTTTTGGAGACGTGGTGTACCTCCACTGTGAAGACTGGATTTCGAGTATGGTTCAGTGGAAGCAACCCATGTGTCAACAGTAACAATGTGCTCAAAAAAGTCATCTGCCCACTGAATGACTAACTCATGCAATCTGTCCATATTTATGGCAACCAGTCATCTCTGATGCGACAATCTTTATGCCTTTACAACAGTGACTTCCAGCTGGCGACCCGTGGTCTTATCTTGGAAAACCAATATAATAATTACTACGAGGTTTATTTGGAAAACCAATATTAATTACTCATATATTTACTTTAATATAGGTTAAATGAATAATAAAACATTATTTCAACTGAGGATGGTCTTGTAGGGGACTCTACGAAAAAGGTTTCATTGATTCACTAATAAATGTAATTTCATTTATTTGTTTAATGAAATGTATATTTTCTCTAGTCCTCTTTTACTTTCATCATATTACAAGATCCAGTCTTGTAAAAGACATGCTTGTCTGATGTTCCATCCTTGAATCCTAATGTTTGGAAGTACATGCATCTGTGAAACCATTTTCTCCACAATGATGTTAATCAAGAACCACAGCAGAAGTTGCCTCACAGATTCAATTCAATTTGATCTTGACTTATTCTTCCTAAACGAATATTTGAAGCTCTCTGCTTATTGCTTTTTTTCTAATCATTTTTCTCTAAATAATTTCATCTCATGTCTTGTGGTTGGAAGTTTATTTCTTGTGCGCTTGTTGTAATTCAAGTTTTGCTACCACACATGAGTGTGAGTACTACCAGTGGCCAACAGATTGTTAACATTGTCTCTTTCCATGTTTTATTTATTGAAAAATCGTCTTATATTGGTTAATATATATTGTTATGACATTACAGAACAGTCTACGTGTTTGTCGAATGTTCCAGAAGAATCTCGCTCTAATGTGTGTGGCATACGTGATTCTTAGCGCATTTGCTAGACTGTGCCAGAATTAGCGTGGCCGCATGCACTGTGTAAAGGCCACAATCAATTACATCATAGTGTAGAGCATCTTACATAGTATGTAGAATAATCTAGATTTTCGGGAGGTTATAAATACAGGTACGCAGGGACGCTCAGTTCAGTTATTATCGAGCAATATTACTGTGTGCATTTAAGTGAAGTGTTGTGCGGTATAATTGTAATACCATTGTGTTTTATATTAGTTGACATTTTTTGCGTGTGAACAATTTTTATTTGATTTGTTGTAAGACACTGTGTTGTTAATTACGAACTGTTTAACTGTGAAAATTAAAGCTGGTGATTAGTTACTTAATTGGTGTCTTGTATTTTGTTTTCCATTGTACCTACAATGATAAGGAGACCGTCATAACAGTGGTGTCAGAACTGGGATAGAACCGTTAACAGTGGACACTTTGTACAAGACGAGTGTAATTCGTAATTAATTGGAAAACAATGGATGCCAGTCAGATGATGGAAAATTTACAGGCACTGCTGTTACAGACGGAGAAACGACAGGATGAGAAACGCAGGCAGGAGGCGGTAGAAGCAGAAAATGACAGGATGAAAAACGCACCCAGGAAAAAGAAGAGGCTGAGGAACGTTAGAAAGCACTAATGCTAGAAACAGAAGAAAGACAAAAAGAAGAACGTAAGCATGAAACAGAAGACATCAAGGAGTTAATACAGGAGCAAAAGCAGACACAAGAACAAACCGCTGCAGAGTTGGGTCTCCTATGAGGTGAGCTTAATAAGAAAGTTACTAAAATATAGGAGGTACAAGAATCAATGACATTAAAAATAGCTGAAGTAGAAAAATCTGTTTCGAGAGTTGAAGAATCGATGTCTACAAAAATACCTCACGTAGGAGAATCCATGTCAAATAAAATAGGTGAAGTAGAAAAATCTGCCTTGACTGTGGAAGAAGCTATGTCAACAAAAATATCTGCAGTAGAAAACTCAATGGCAAACATAAGAGAACAAATTAAAAGTGAAATTGAGCACTTCATAAAGATACAACCAAATCAAATTTCTGAACAGACTGTAACAATAATAAAGACAGAAAAAGACACTAAAAATGAGTCAATAAAGAAAGTAACTTTGCCTGCAGTAGGGACAGTTCATGCCAAAGCCCCAACCTTTGACGGAAGCAGTAACTGGGCAACATACCTCCGCCAATTTGAAGCTGCTGCATGCGCAAATAATTGGACAGAGAAAGACAAGGCTGTTTCACTCATTCTTGCATCAAAAGGACCTGCGGCTACTACAGAAAGTGCCACCTGACAGCCAGAACACCTATGCCGAGTAGATAAAAGCTCTGGAATTACGATATGGTGATAAACATTTGCGAGATGTGTACTGCACCCAGTTGAGAGCAAGGCGACAGCATGCCGGGGAGAGCCTTCAAGAGTTTGAAGCAAGTATCGACAGACTAATTAGACTGGCCTATCCTGAAGTGCCAGAAGATTTTCGAACGAGTTTTGCAGTGCAGACATTTACTGCCGGTGTCCAAGATAACCAACTACAGCAAGTGTTATGAATGGCAAGAGACCAGAACAGTGCGGATGCCCTGGTACTTGCTTTGCAATTTGAGGCCGCCAAATTAGCGTCTGGTTGGACAAGTCATAAAGTGCGCACACTAAAAGATCGTGACGGCACAGATGATGAGGAAGAAGAACAAGGAACAGAGATTCGATGGTCAGCGCCACAGAATAAAATAAGAAAGGATGGAAGACTGAAGTGTTATAGATGTGGGAAACCTGGACATCTACAATGAGATTGTCGGGTTAGAATTCAGCAGCAGGGAAACAAGCAGTAGTCGGTACAACGGGGCGTGTGCTGACTAACTGGAGGAACGAAGCCCCTAGACAATACGCAATATCTACACTTCAGAAAAACAGTGGGAGCTTGGTGATTACCAGATTTGTTCAAGAAAGGCCAACCTCGATTACAGTTGACACAGGCACAACAGTTTCCATTGTGCGCCCCGACGTGGTGAAAAATCTCAAGCCAATCTGGTGCTCTTGCAGCTTGCGAACAGCTACTGGACGGCCTGTGAAAGTGTTTGGAAAAGTAGAGATACACCTACGCCTTGAATTTAATCATCAAGTACTTGTTGCAGACATTGTGGATGAAGCAAATCTTGGTGTGGACGTTATGAACGCATATGGATTTATAGTTGACTTCAAAAACAATGTCTCGAGAATTGGAGAAGAAGAGTTAATGCTATCAACAATGAATACATCAGAAAAATCGATGGACGTGATAAACCAAGTCACCGTAACTGTTCCGCCAAACTCCGAAAAGATCATCATGGTTAGAACAGAGGTAGATACTAGGGGCAACCAGTGCTCTATATTCGAACCCCAGGTAATCAGCACACCGGGCATACTAATTGCCAGAAGTTTAGTAAAACCTGACAAAACCGGAAATGTACCTATTAGAGTGGTGAATATTTTGGATCACGCTGTCACTTTACAAAGCAATACGCTCCTAGGCAAATTGACTCCTGTGGCCTGGGTAGCAGGAATGACGCAATGAAGATCCAGTGCTTTGGATACTTCCAAATTACCAGAGGAACTGCAGGAATTATTGAACAGATCTTCTAACGACCTCTCAAGTGGTGAGGTAAAAGAACTCAAGACAGTTTTTACATGAATTCAAAGATTGTTTTGCAGTTTGGGGACAGTCATTTGGAAGAACCTCTCTTGTACAACATCGCATAAATACCGGGGACACAACACCGATACGCCAACCTCCTCGAAGGCCTCCATTATCTAAGCAAGAGGAAATGTCTCGGTTAGTACAGGACATGTTGACAGAGGGAATAATTGAGCCCTCTTTAAGTGCTTGGTCTACTCCAGTAGTGCTGGCAGCGAAGAAGGATGGTGGATTGCATTTCTGCGTAGACTACCAGAGGCTGAATGACGTTACAAAGAAAGACTGCTATCCCTTACCTTGCGTTGACGATACACTCGACACGCTGTCCGGAGCACAGTGGTTTTCCACGTTGGACCTAAAGAGTGGATATTGGCAAGTGGGTCTTCATCAAGAAGACAAGGAAAAGACAGCTTTCTCGACCCCAAGTGGCTTATTCCAATATAACGTCATGCCATTTGGACTCTGTAATGCACCGGCAACATTTGAAAGATTGATGGACCTGGTACTCAGAGGCCTGACATGGAAAACTTGCCTTGTTTATTTAGATGATGTCATAGTCATCAGGAAGACTTTCAAAGACCATTTGGAAAACCTTAAGGAGGTTCTAACTAGAATTCACGGTGCCCAACTAAAGCTGAGCCCGAAGAAGTGTTCTCTATTCCAGAAGGAAGTACAGTATCTGGGCCATCTGGTTTCGGCAGTGGGTGTTAGCATGGATCCTAATAAAGTAGACACCGTAAGAGACTGGCCAGTGCTGAAGAGTAAACACGAAGTTCGGAGTTTCCTGGGGTTATGCTCATATTATAGACGTTTTGTGAAAAGCTTCGCTACTATTGCTAAACCACTACATGAGCTAACAGAAAATAAACGAAACTTCCAGTGATCGAGAGAGTGTGACCAGGCATTTAGGACTTTAAAGATTGCATTATGTTCGCAGCCAATTCTCGCTTTTCCAGCTTCTGAAGCGAAGGACATCGTAGACACATACGCAAGCAATACTGGTCTAGGAGCAGTTTTATCTCAAGTGCAGAATGGAGAAGAATGAGTAATAGCATATTACAGCAAGACGCTTTCTAAACCAGAGAGAAATTATTGTGTTACAAGGAGAGAGTTTAATGAAGAAAGTTGTTAGTGGTTATAATCGCAAACAGAATTATCACTGTTGCACACCACTATAGAAAAATTATTCCGATTAGCGCTTTCAAGCTTCTCTCTATAGTGGTGTGCAACAGTGATAATTCTGTAAGGAGAGAGTTGCTGGCAATTGTCAGAGCTTTGGAGCACTTCCATAAATACCTCTATGGGAGAGAGTTTTCACTATGTACCAACCATGCTGCGCTTGCATGGCTCTTGAGATTTCAAAATCCGGAAGGACAGTTGGCAAGGTGGCTCAAACGTCTGCTAGCGTACAACTTTAATGTACAATATTGGCGGGGGCGCCTGCATGGTAATGCAGATAGTTTATCATGAAGATCGTGCCTGGAAGACTGCCGACATTGCAACAGAAAGGAAGAACAAAACTCAAGCGAACATGTTCAAGCCATCACTGTAGATTTCCTGGCTGACGGCTGGACAACACAAGACTGTCGACAAGAACAGATGACTGATGAAGACATTGGACCGATCTTGACAGCAAAAGAGGAAGGTCGCCACCCGGATTGGCAAGATATCTGCCATGGTTCCGAAGTGCTGAAGGGCTACTGGGCACAATGGGAATCTCTCACCTTAGAAAACGGATTGCTGAAAAGGGATTGGGAAAGTGAAGATGGACGAGATGTAGTGATGCAGTTGATAGTTCCCCGAAGTAAAGTGCAGTCTGTTTTGAAGGAGATGCATGATGGAACATCTGGAGGCCATCTTGGCGTTAACAAAACCCTTGACAAAATACGGAAGCAATTCTATTCGCTTCATCTTTGCCATGACGTAGAGGAATGGGTTCGGACGTGTAAACTATGTGCTGCAAACAAGGGCCCACAAACTAGAAGCAGGGGAAAAATGAGACAGTATAACGTTGGACTGCCTTTCAAGAGAATTGCCGTAGACATTGTTGGACCATTCCCAGTTACTGACGATGGAAACCGGTACATCATGGTTGTAGGGGACTACTTTACTAAGTGGGTGGAAGCCTATGCAATTCCAAATCAGGAGGTTACCACTGTGGCAAAGGAGTTAGTTCACAACGTCTGTTGCCGTTATGGAGCCCCTATGGAAATCCATACGGATCAAGGGAGAAATTTCAAATCAGGAGTGTTTAAAGGATTATGCCGTCTACTCGGAATTCAGAAGACCAGGACAACGCCTCTGCAACCTCAGTCGGACGGGATGGTTGAGCGATTCAATAGGACACTTGAGCAACATCTTTTGAAGGTTGTTGACGAGAACCAAACAGACTGGAACCAATGTATACCACTATTCCTCATGGCGTATAGGTCATCAGTACACGACACAACCGGCACGACTCCAGCAAAATTGGTGTTTGGGCGGGAGATTCGTCTTCCTGGGGACTTGATGTTCGGATAACCTGAGACTCAGTCCCAAGAGCCACAAAACTATTCCTCGCAATTAGAAAACCAACTGCGAGAAATGAATCGCTTGATAAGAGGACGGCTGAAGATTGCCAGTGATAAAATGAAAACTCGGTATGACATTCGCAGCATTAGTGTAGGTTTCCCAGAAGGAGATCAGGTCTGGTTGTTCAACCCAAAGCGCCATCATGGTCTCTAACCTAAGCTTCAGACTAACTGAGAAGGACCCTACACTGTGAAAAAAAGAATCAACGATGTTTTGTATTGGATGCACAGGAAGGACGACGAAAGTTCAAGGTTGTCCACCTAGATCGCCTGGCTAAGTATTACTTCAGAGACGGTTTGCCAGGTTGGGATGAACAGGCTTAAGGAGGGGGCAGTGTTACGACATTACAGAACAGTCTATGTGTTTGTCGAATGTTCCAGAAGAATCTTGCTCTAATGTGTGTGGCATACGTGATTCTCAGCGCATTTGCTAGACTGTGCCAGAATTCGCGCAGCCGCACGCACTGTGTCAAGGCCACAATCAATTATGTCGTAGTGTAGAGCATCTTACGTAGTATGTGGAATAATCTAGATTTTCGGCGGGTTATAAATACAGGTACACAAGGACGCTCAGGTCAGTTATTATCGGGCGATATTACTGCATGCGTTCAAGTAGTTATTAGTGAAGTGTTGTGCGGTATAATTGTAATACAATTGTGTTTTATATTAGTTGACATTTTATTGCATGTGACCAATTTTTAATTGATTTGTTGTAAGAGACTGTGTTGTTAATTACGAACTGTTTAACTGTGAAAATTAAAGCTGGTGATTAGTGACTTAATTGGTGTCATATATTTTGTTTTCCACTGTACCTACGATGATCAGGAGACCGTCGTAACAATATTATTAAAACTCCAATGTTTTAAAATAGTCTTTTGCTATAATTTAAGGAATATTGCCGCCCATTATAAATATAAAAATAATATTAAATGATATGTACAAACATGCAAGTATTAAACAGATTGACAAAAGATTTTGTGAGATATTCAGTTCCCTTTCTTTATTCTATAATTGAGCATAAACAAACGGTCTCTGTATATACCCATAGTGTGAACATCAAAGAGGTATTAAGATAACCTACACTCTGATTTGCCATTTGTCTTATTAGGGGTGTAACTGTATAACAGCTGATCATATTTTCTTGTGGCAGGAGTCAAAGCCAAGCACTTGGTTTAGTCAAAAAATTCTCCTAGTATCAGTTCACTTGCACATAACCATACAAAATTGCGATGTTTCGCAGTTGATTAATTATTAAATTGTTTATTAAAATGAATATGATTATATGTAATGTTTGGTCCAGGAAATCGTTTAGTGTACTTTGGCAGAGAACGGTGGGCAAATACAAATAACAATGCGCAAATCAAGTAAAATATAATATTATTTATTTTTCTTTGAGAACATAAAAAAGAACATGAACACACTTATTCCCCCTTAAAGCGTAAAACTGCTTATTAATAAACTACGACATCAAAATACTACTACGTATATCAAAATTACGCAACTCAACACTTCTTGTTAGGCCTATATTTTTTCATTCACTCAATCACGCACTCTTTCACACTTCTACATTTTATTTTATTTTATTGAGCTCAATTTAAAAATGCCAGTATTTAATTATATTTACTTCCTTTAATGATGCGTTGGTTTCATCCTTGTGGCGTGCACTATTTGTTGTTTTCAATTTTAACGTTTTTATGGCCGAAACTGTCACTCCAAACTTTTTACTGTTCACTGATTATTATTATGATGATTTGTAATATTAGTTAGAATTTCACATTGTATTTTGAAATATATATATATATATATATGTATATTCACATTTTCTGTTGTATGCGGGCGCCCGCGATAGCTGCTGCAGACAACGAAAGATGAATGTCGACTGACGTTCAGTGTTACAAATTTTCTGTTTGGGGTGTCTCAAACTGCTTCACCCCGCTCCCCACTGTTCGTCTCATCATCATTATTATAATGTTCCGTTGTGTTGAGTTTCACCTCTTCAACCTCGTGCGAGTTGTTTTTTGTCAACAAATACTTGATGTATTGGTCACTGGCTATAAATAGATTTTCGTTATAACCACATAACCATATAAGGCCATGGAAATTTACTGGCTCATATTTACTGGCTCTTGTGTCACCTCAAAGGGGCCTCATCTTTACATGTTATAGAATTTATGAAATTACACAACAATATTTAGGTGAATTTAGACCCATTACAAAATTTAAAATATCTGTGTTGAAATTCCACCAAAACTTACTGTCTTCACCAAGTTCTGTTCAGGACCAGAAGACGAAAATAAATTTTTTAGTCAACTAGACACGAAATAAATGTCTAGTTAACTGACAGAACTTCACTAAGCATCTAGCAGCTTATTTATTTCACAACTACTACTATCAGGAGTTTTATTAAATAGAATCTTAGTTTCTATTAGTGATAACACAATCACCATCGTAAAAACCAGTAATCGCCCAATTCTAAAAGTCAGAAATGGGTATTATGTACCAAGCTATAAAAAACTTTGTACTACAAAACACTGTAAACAATAACAAAGTGAAATAAAGTGTACAAAGTGAAAAATAGTGTACTTAGTGAAAGTGTAAACTTTTAAAAGGAGTATCTCACAGATTGATACTGGAGATGAAAAACAATTAATATTGTAGCAGTGGACTATATTGCTGCTGACAAGTTTTGTATTTTGTGTAATTTTGTATTGTGTAGGCCACAAAGGTCTTGTACCTAGGAATAATCTTTGTGTTTTAATAATGATTTTGTTTAAATATAAGATAACCCAGGGTTAAATATAAAATAATAATAATATAAAATAATACTATGTTAGCAAGATGGCATATGAAAAATAGTTTAGAGTAAGGATACATTAAGCAAATTATAAATCATAAATAAATCAAATTAAAGGGGATTAAAATATAAAATACCAATGTACAAGCTTAAGGAAAAATATAAAGAAAAACCTTAAATAAATTAAATTCGATTATAAAAAAAATCTAAAAAGGATTATTTTTCTAAAAAGAAGAACTAAATTTATAATAATTAATAATAGCCTATATACTAAAAAGTATATAGAATCACCAATAAAAAACCATAAAAAATTCTTGGTTACTACGAGTAACCAACTAACAAGATTGAATTTAATTGTTAAAACGATTTGAAAGTGAACGTTTTGGAAAAGTGTAATGTCTATGTTAATTTAATAAATTAACAGATACCATTTTGAAACTAGCAGTGCAAAATTAATAAAATTAACAAGTGATGTCCACTACATATTAGAACTCCTTCGAATAGAACCATTCACGCCAGTAATTTGATGAAACCTTGAAAAATCAACCTCCGATATCCAGGCCTAGCCCACAGAACGTCGATATTTTTGGTGAGATCGTTACTAATAAAATTTAACTAAATTACATCTCAACTATAACTTTATAACACTAGAAACAGCACCATCTCTTTAAACACTTCAGGAAAAGAGGTGAACATAAACTTTATTATTTTAGTTAACCAAAAAACCAGCAGAACGGGTTCTTGTGAATTTCTGGCCGCCATTAAATAAGTTTCGTGTTTTCAGTGAAGAAACGTAATCTGCGATCTAGCGGTCAACCAAGTAACTACATAATATAAATACTATAAATTATAAAAATGAATTTATGTAAAGCTTGGTATTAACCAATATTCATTTCTGACCTTCTCATAGTCTCTACAATAACCCTGGGAAATTAATAAATTGTTTCTTTATTGTTATTGAAATAAAAAATAAAAATATTTGTTATACATTATGTAATGGGGTTAAAAGGGAGGGGTTTTTATTTTATTAAAATTTTGTAAATTCATTTTCCTTTGTGTGGCCAGTCACCGGTTGAGTAGAAGTTGTATCAAACAAAGGAGCAAGGCACAGAATGATAACAATGGAATGCGCACAGACGCACAAACATCTGCGGAGCGCATAACCGACGCTAAACAAAAGTCGCACAATATGGTTTGGTGTGAATTTGATTCAACAACGTGCTTGGGAGATGGCGGAAGTCTTGACGAAATCCCGCCTACCTTTGTGACAAAACCAGTGGACACCAAATTTCATCGACGTCCAACACACGGGAGTTGCATGTGTTGCCTGAACAGTAACTATGACTTTAACGCACAAGGCATTGCTTTCCGTCTTGTCCAAAGAACCTAAGTAGTGGGGTAATTGGCAAATACTCCACCCAGTTCCTCACCGACGCTCGCCTGTGCAGGCAGCCCGCCAAACAGGGCTCAACAATAACATTTTAATATCAAGTAAAAGTGAGTGCGGTTTTTTTTAGCAATGGGGAAGTGGGAGCAGTTTTTCGGCAGAAAATGAAAATCATCAATTGTTTCGGACAGAAATAGCGGATTTTGTGAGGGATGTGCCATGAGGTTGGGGAGACGCCACGTTGCCGGCAAGGGGTATATGTTTAATTTTGAGTAATAAATGGGGTGTATCTAAATAAAAGGGGTAAAAATTTTAAATGGTGTGAATGTGAGTATGAGCAGGCTGGGCTGCTTTTGTTACGGTAAGATGTTCAAGTAAGTTTTAGTGGTATCAGATAATGTCATAAATATTTCAAGAAAGTTGTATTTATTTTAAATTTTGGTTAGAAGTAACAGACTGATTTAAGAGATACAGAAATGAATAAATAATAATTTGAAGTTGGAAAATTTAAAGAATAAAATAAAATTTAATTTATTTCTCTTCGTAAAATGCGAGTTGTGTCTGTTATTGATATAACCTTATAATCACTCTTGCATTTCAATGTTCGTGTGACGAACTCTGGGCGGAGAAGAAACTTTTCAGGTAGGTGGAAAATAAATAATATTATTATTTATTTTAATGTATTAAAAGTGTAATTAACATAACAATGGTGCCCGAACAGGGACGAATTTTAGAAATTAAATTTCAGTAAATTCCACACCTACAACAAATGCAAGTTTGATTTAGGGTTAAGTAACGGTACGTAAAAAATTACGTAAAGTACGTAAAACAATAAATTAAGGTTAGATCAAATGTAAGATGTTGTAGATGTAAATTAAAGAGTAGTGAAACAAAATTTAGTAAATTTACCATTTAAAAATAGCAGGAAATGAAAACGATATCAATGAAATAACTAGTGTTGACAATTTTGATGAATCAAACATTATGAGTCATTTTGAGGTACATTCGACTCCAAGTGCGAGTCAAGATAAAATAGAATTAAATTTAACAGATCCAAGTAATGTGACTGAGGACTCGGGAGTCCAGTTGACTCCGACCTCAACAAAATATAGTAACAAAGTAGAAAATGATATGATGAGTGTTATACTAAATCAATTCGAGAAAATGAACTGTAAATTTGAGGAACAGAATAATAAATTTAATGAATTAAATAATCGTTTTGATAATAATGATATGAAATTGGATGAACAGAGTAGAAAGTTTAACGAACTTAAAATTGATATTAATGAGGTCAAAATTAAGTGTGAGAGTAACTTTAACGAATTGAAATACGAATTAAACGAAAAGTTGAGTCATTCATTAAAAAGTATGAATAATAGAGTTGATGAAATGGAGACTAGTATGGTAGAAAAAATCGATAAACAAATACAGGAGGTAACTGAAAATTTTGAATGTAAAATAAATGAATGTAATGCTAGTAGTGAGTACAAGTTTAATTGTGTAATAGATAAGATTCCGACATATGAAACTAATACTAATGTCAAAATAAATGAAATAGAAAGCAATTGCAAATCAGAGATACAAGCTATACACGATACAGTAAATACTATAGATAAAAGTAATAAACAATTTGAATATTTAAGTAATGATAAATTTGTGTTAATTGAGCAGAGCATAGTCAATGTTAAAGATGAATTTAATGTAGCCATAAATAAAAAACTTAATAATGTTACTGAACAAATAGTAATTACTAAAGATATGAATAGTGATATTGATTTGGAATTGTTTAATTGTGAAAACAGGGGGGTACACCCTATGCAGTTTTTAAATAGAGTTAAAGAATTCAATCAGTTTTGTAGAAGTAGTTGGGAAGTACAGTTGCTAAAGATAATGAAGTGTTTTAGAGGGAATTCCGCGGTATGGGCGGAGGTACATAAAGTAGAGTGGGTAAATTATCAGAGTTTCGAGATGGCATTTAGAGAGAAATATTGGTCAGAAGAAGAACAAGAAATATTACGGAGTAAAATAATGGGACCAGGTAATTATGGGACACAAGGGGGTAATGTGACAATGTACGTCATGCGACTATATAATGAGGCAAAACATTTAGAGCCACCGTTACCATTTCGGTCATTCGTCCATCACATAAGTAAGCATTTGCCGAGAGAAATACAGATTACCTTAATGACTCGAGAGATTACGGAACTAGAGAAAATTTTGGATATATTTCAAAATATAAGAGAACGTGATATGAGTAGGCGGATAAACACACCAGTAACACATATAAATGGGAATTATAATCAATCCCGGGGAATACAAAATTTTCACCGAGGGACACGTGGGGGAAATAATGATAATCGAGGCGAGGGTTGGAGATGCGCCGACTGTAATGTTGATAACTATTCAATAAGAACAACTTGTTTTAGATGTCACAAACCGAGAGAATGTCAACGCAGTGAGAGAACGTATCAGCCACAAAATCAACCGCAGAGAGGAGTCGAGAATACCAGAGGAGCACCAAGGGGAAATGGAAGCGGAAACAGAGGAAGAGGAGGATATAACCAGGCAGTAGCAGGTCCATCCACGGGAAACTAGAAGAGACAATGGGGAACCGGGCCCATCCATTGTCGGAGGAGAACCTGGGGGTCCAAGAGGAGTGTAACTACCGCAGCAATATAATTATCAAAGACATGGCGGAGGAGTTACTGGAGGAGGATGCTGCAGAAATGACAGAAACCAAAACGGGACTGATGGAGGTATGTGTAACCATAGAAGGTAAGGATTATAAAACATTGATTGACACAGGTAGTGAGATATCAGTAGTTTCAGAGAATGTACTGGGTGAATTACAAAGGGCAAATAAAAATATTCCATCATTACCAGTTGCGGGAGTAACAGTAGTGGGGGTGACTGGAGTACGAAGTAAACGAGTCACTAAACAAGTACAATTAAACATATACATTAATGAAATAGAATTTGAGAATACTTTTCTAGTAGTTAAGGGTTTGAATTTGGACATAATTCTGGGAAATGATTTTTTGGAGAGAAATAAAGCAGTAATTGATTTTAACCAGAGAATAGTAGAATTTAATAAGGGGCATGAACCAGTCAGGGTAGATTTTAAGAGGGTGTTAGATAAGGTTAGAGTTACGGGGTTAAAGGTGATACAAAACCGAGTAGGCGAGGGAATTATAGAAACAAGAGTGAATGTATGTCAGGAGAGAGAGACGCATGTGAGTGATGAGAGTGTGTGGGAAAATAGAGCTAATAAATTTTTGAATGAGGGTGTAGTTGTAGGAAGTACACAGCGAGAGGAGTTGTGGACAGTTGTGGAGCGTTTCAGAGAGGTGTTTGATGAATCGCCAGGGAGAGCTAAGGATTATATATGTGAGCTGAAGGTTCGGGAACACTCACCCTACATGCAGAGGAGTTATCCAGTACCATTTTCAAAGAGGAGAGCAGTGCAGGAGGAATTAGACCGAATGATGAAGGGAGACATCATTGAAAGATCGATATCGCCATACTCAAACCCGTTAGTCGTAGTGATTAAGAAGTATGGAAAGGTAAGATGTAGCGTGTCAATTTTTGGGTACTTTTATTTTAACAGTATGGGGCAATTATATCTTTTATTTCTTTCATTTTGGGCGGGCTTGTCAAAAGTTATGAAAATTATTGTGCAACGTTATTTTCCGTGTAACAGAACGATGTTAAGAAACAGTGGTAACAAAGCGATACGCAGTTGTTATTGTGTAACACGGCGAGCAAAGAATTTACCTCCTTCAAAATTCTCAGAAATCCGTACTTGTGTGGCAGCGCACATACGCAACTGTACGAACACGAGCACAAGTGACGCTCTTGACTAAAAACTCAAGATGGCTAGAGCGGAGAATATTCATCGTCTTCTCGAAGACCTTCCGGAGATACTGTTAAAGCCCCGCCTACTATTAATGACATCAGCAGAGCAGAAGCCAATATCGTGCTCTGGTATCCTGAATATAACTCCCATATTCCATGTATAAACGGAATATGCCTCAACAACTGAGCATGAACGACGAAGCAAAGCAGGTGGCCGTGAATACGCTGTTCCGCCCTCTCAGAAAAAGCACATGCCCAGTTCGTCACTGACTGTGTCGGCGCCGACACGCGAGCTAAATACGCTCATATAATTTCATCAGTATTCAATAATGAAAGTGAAGTAGTTATTTTCAAAAAACAGTGACAGGATGGGAGGAGAGTTGTAGAACACTAACATTTAAATTCGGGAATCAGTTTCGTCCTTTTCCGAGACATTTTCGATCTACCGCGGGCTGGCCACGAGGTCACAGAAGAACGCGTGGCCGGTAGTGATCTAAAATCATGTATTCAATCGGGTAATTGGGGATTAAATTGTAAAATGTTAAGGGTGTTATAAATTCTGAATGAATGTGAGAGCGGCAAAGCTGGGCTGTTTCTGTTTGTATCTGTGTTGGTAATTGTGTTTTGTGTGATATACAAGGTAAGCTGTAGTTCATAAGCCTGATTATGCTAGCGTTGCACAACTTTAAAAACATGTATCTAAATGAATCTTCCTAATTTTTACAACAGTTCAAAAGTAAATGATAATAAATAGTAATTCTCTTCAAAAATGAGTTGTGTCAGTGCTTTGCATAACCCACAGACCATGTTTGTATCCAGCTACATGTGATCGAACCCTGGGACCTTGTAGAAGTGATCGTCGTAAGTAAAAGTTAATTTGAAATTTGGATGTTGATAAATGTGATCGATAAATTAGTACATCACAATTGGTGCCACGGAACAGGCACGAATTGTAATTAATGATATTTAATTAAAATTCCACATCTACAGAGATACAAACATGTTCTAGGTTAGCATAGCAACCTAACAGTATATTACAAAATTTAAGTAATTACAGTATTTATTTAATTAATCTATTTAGTCAATTCATTTAATTTAATTTAAATAATAATACAAAATGTCAGATAAAGAAAGTAATGTAAATGAAATGACGAATGTCGAAGTTTTTGACGAGTCAGATATAAGTAATTTTGAGTTACATTCGACTCCCAGTGCGAGTCAAGAGAAAGCAGAGATAAATTTAAGTGACCAAAGTAATGTAACTGATGATTCGGGGGTGCAACTGACCCCGACTTCAACAAAATGTAATGCACAATTTAATAGTGAGGTAATGAGTATGTTACAATTACTTCTAGAACAAAATAAAGAAGTGAAGAGTGATTCAAATATTAAATATAATGACATAAATGCTAGACTTGATGAGAAATTCGAGGTTCAAAAGAACAGTTTTGATGCGCTAAAAAACCAAATTAACGAAATTAATAGATGTTGTAAAAATACCAGTGAAGAGTGTACCAATAAAATTAACCAAGTCGAAACCAAGTTAGATAATTCAATACAAAAGACAGATGTTAAATTTACTGAAATAGATAGTCAGATAGATAGAGTTGAGAAGCAGATAACTGAGAATAATGAAATATTAATAAATACAATGAATGAGCATAACAATGACATAGAATTTAAAATTAATAAATGTAATACTGAAACTGAATGTAAGTTGAGTAGCATAGTAATGACAGTTGAAAAAATTAGTCAGAACGTTGATGAACACCAAAATAAGGTAGACTATAAAATAAATGAAATTGAAAGTAATTATAAGACAGAAATACAAGCAGTAAATGAATCTATTGAGGTAATATCAAAAAATAATGCACAGTCTGAATATAGTAATGACAAAAAATTATATTCTCTTGAACAAAACATTAGTAGTATGAGAGATGAATTAAGTTTAGTAAAAAATCAAAATGTAAACAATGTTACTGAACGCATATTTATGACACGTGACACAAACAATGAAATAGAATTAGAAAATTTTAGTAGTGAAAATAGGAGAGTGCATCCAATGCAATTTTTAAATCGAGTACGGGAATTTGACAGATTTAATGGTAGTAGCTGGGAGGTTTAACTTATAAAAATTTTGAAATGTTTTAAAGGCGATTCTGAGATATGGGCGGAGACGCATCGAAATGAATGGGAGAGTTATGGAGATTTTGAAAGAGCTTTTCGGAATAAATACTGGTCGGAGGAGGAGCAGGAGATACTGCGAAGCCAAATAATGGGAACCGGGAGCTTTGGAAGAAACAACCGTAATATTACAGTATATACGATGAAGCTGTACAACGAAGCGAAGTATTTAGAACCACCGTTGCCATTCCAGTCGTTTGTACGCCACGTCAGCAAGCACCTACCAAGGGAAGTGCAGATCACGTTAATGACCAGAGAGGTAAGCGATATAAATGAACTAGAAAAAATATTAGATGTTTTTCAGAATATTAAGGACCAGGAAGACAGCAGACGCATACAGCAACATAATATGCAAACTGGAGGTAATTACACACCAAGAGGAGGACCAAACGGGGGAACCACACACAATGGTCGAGAACAGGACAGACGATACCCGATGTGGAAAGGTGACGGGTGTCTGGTGGAAAATTATGCTGATCGTAATTTTTGTTATAGATGTAGAAGGGCAAGGCCCGGACAGCAGCAGAGGACACCACAGAGATTCAACAACCCACAGCAGAGGAACGGTGACCGACGAGCAGAGAATCTGAGAAACGAAGGAGGGAATAAGCATATGGGTAGAGTGTATACGCCCCGTAATGCAGATGAAAGGACGGGAAACTAAGGAGGACAATGGATGAGGAGGCCCGGCCATTGTCGAGGAACAATCACGGGGTCCATGAAAATAAATACAGGAATAACACGATCCACACGGACTTGGCTACGGAATTGATGGAAGAAGAGGAGGCGGAAACGAGGAGACAAGAGGCGTGGTTGACTGAGGTAAAACTGGAGATAGAAGGTAAGTCAGTCTTGACACTTATAGATACAGGTAGTGAAATATCTGTAATAGCAGAACATGTACTCAATAAATTGAAAGAAACTAACAAACATATTCCGTCTTTGCCAGTAGCGGGGGTAACAATTGTAGGCATTACGGGTGTTAGAAGTAAACGGGTTACAACACAAGTCCAGTTGAACATGTTAATAAATGGGGAAAGCTATGAGAATGCATTTCTAGTTGTAAGGGGTTTAAATTTAGAAGTGATTTTGGGTAATGATTTTTTAATAAGAAATAATGCGGTCATTAATTTTAGAAAGATAATTTTAGAATTGAGTGATGAAAATAAACAAATAACAGTCAATTTTGAACGGGTTCTAGACACAGTAAAGATTTCGGGTATAAGGGTTATACCAGATAAGACCATAAATAGGGATATGGAAGTTAGTATACATGCGTGTAGAGAGAGTGTGAGTGAAGAGAGTGGAGAGAGAATATGGGCGGATAGAGAGGCTAAATTTTGCGGGGAAGGTGGCGTAAAAGGGAGTTCTCAGCGTAGAGCGCTGTGGCGGGTAGTCGAGGATTATAGGGGAGTGTTTGCCGGGGAACCAGGACGGGCAAAAGGTTATGAATGTGAGTTAAAGGTGAGGGAGCATGCGCCATATGTCCAACGTAGTTATCCGGTACCATATTCGAAAAGGGAGGCCGTACAGTTAGAATTAGATAGGATGTTAGCCGGGGACATTATAGAAAGGTCGGTATCAACTTATTCCAACCCGTTAGTAGTAGTAATCAAAAAAGATGGGAGAGTAAGGTTGTGTCTGGATGCCCGCAAAATCAATCAAATAATCATTCCAGACCGTGAGTCACCCGAAGCGATAGAAGAAATTTTTCAGAAATTTAGTGGTGTGAAATATATGACTTCTTTAGACCTGACCGCCGGATATTGGCAAGTCCCGTTGGCAGTAAATAGCAGGAAGTATACCGCATTCTTGTTCAACGGAAAAAATTATCAACTTAAGCGTTTACCGTTTGGTCTGAATACCAGTGTAGCTAGCTTTATTAAGTGTCTTGACAAAATTTTGCAACCACATAACTTAGATTTTCTAACTATATACGTGGACGATATTCTGATAGCTTCCAGAACCTTTGAAGAGCATGTAGAACATTTGGAATATGTATTGGAGAAGTTATATTAGGGAGGTCTGACAGTGAATTGGGACAAATCGAAATTTTTGCAAACCGAAATACATTTTTTAGGTTTTATAATAACACCTACAGGAATACGTGCTAACCCGGATAAAGTAGAATCCATCCTGACGTTCCCGGAGCCTAAGAATATAAAACAATTGCAAAGTTTTCTTGGTCTCTGTAATTTTTACAGGAAGTTCCAGCGGAACTACGCACAGACGACGGCCCGACTCAGCGCAGTGCTGCAAAAGAACAAACAGTGGAGATGGGGCGATAACGAAAGAGCAGCGTTCGATGATATCAAGAATAAGTTCACGGACATGATACTAATGAATCATCCCAATTTTAATGAAAAATTTTATTTACAGACAGATGCTAGTAATATAGCACTGGGAGCAGAACTTTACCAAGAAGACGAGGCAAAAGAGCATAAAACCATTGCCTTCGCCAGCCGGACGTTGCTAGCCGCCGAACGCAACTATACTACAACCGAGAAGGAGCTCCTCAGTATAGTGTTCGCCGTGAGGAAATTCCGCACGTACCTGTTGGGTAATAGAACCATCATCAGGACTGACCATAAAGCACTGTCATTCCAGAATACTTGCAAACTCACACACAGCCGGATAACCAGGTGGGTGTTGGCTCTTCTAGAGTACAATTTTTCTTGGGAATACATTAAGGGTGTAGAGAACAGGGTGCCAGACACACTATCACGAGTAGACATAGACAGAAATAGAACGGGTAGAGATATTAAAGAGATAGAGATTTATAGACTGTCCAGGGAAGATAAACTTTTTGGGGAAGAATTAAAAGATATAAATGTAATGCAAAGAGCTGACGGTAAATTACATAAAATCATTACTAGCGTAGAATCAGATGTAGATGAGTTTGGGTATAAGCAATATTTTCAAGTGTTCAAAGGGAGTTTGTTTAAAAAAGTAGAGGGGAGAGAGAGGGATTGGAGGTTAGTTATACCTGAAGGGTTGATAGAGAAAATAGTGTGGGACTTCACACCTTATGAGTTAATCGGAGGGAAGCGTCCACAGAGGATTTTGGAACAATTAATTGAATATCCACCGGAAACCAATACTATTGGTCACGAGGTTAAACTTAGACTAGCGAATGAAAGTTTGTTGACAAAGGGAGAGAGGAGGAAACAGAGACATGATATGAAAGGTAAGTGGACGCAGTACGAGGTCGGACAGCTGGTATTGGTACGACGACATGATTTATCGAGCGCTCAAGATAAGGAGATCAAGAAATTTTTCTTATTGTACGAGGGGCCGTACGAGATAGTAGAAATAAAAATGAAAAATTCGTATCTGTTACAGAATAGAGAAACCAGGGAGATAGTGGGTACGCACAACGCTACAAATTTGAAATTATTTTGGTCAGCATAAGGATTTTATTAAATAGTAAGTGTGTGAATGTTACTTAATTGTTTCTTTTATGTTTCTAGAAGGGCTCCTCCCCCATTTTCGGGCGGTCACGATCTTACCAATCCTGGCCGTGGAATTCGGAACTCGGAGGCGGGCCATGGTTGGCAGATCTTCCTTCGGGCAGTGAAAGCAACGATGGTCCGGCTCCACCAAAATTGGTACAAAATAGAAATTTAACCACACATATTTGAACGGGGAGGGGGACCCCAACAGGTACGTGACTCGACTTAAAATTTTTCTTATACACTCATGGTGCAGCGGATCGGTGTACCTGTCACGTGCCTGCACTGCCTAAGAGTGTTTGTATATAATGGTGGCTGCACTTAAATAAAAGGCAGTGCATACAATTTTAAGAGTTTCAGAACCAATGGCAAAATTAAAATTCGCCATTGGTTATAGTTCTGTTTAGTCTGAAAGGACGAATTTTGTGGCAAGGTGGGGGGGGGAATAGAAAGCGGGTTTGAATAAATGGTAGGGGAGAGGGAGTAGTGTGGTTTAGAGGGGGGACATGAATTCACGTAGTGGCTCTATTTTGCCCCCCAGTTTGCCTTGCGGCGAAACCCGACTTTTCAGGTGATTACTGCCTTACTACCACTTATCATAAAAATGTTAGTCAGCCTCCAGTGTAAATAGAATTTTGAAAACAAAAAAATACAAAAACAATTTTGGATGTGTATAATTTTAAATCTAAATAAATTTTAGAATTAAGTGACCAAATATAATTGTCCAGTTTTAGTATCAGTGCGTATGGGAACGTTTTGAAATGATGTGTAACAAAATATAACTTGATATCAATACAAGAAGTGGGGATAATTTTGGGGGGTAGACTGGTGCTCAAAGAAGTGATAGAACAATGGAATGTGGAACTGCAATGGTAGAAAAGTTTAGTTTTCAATTGTTAATTAATGAATTAGCTATTAAGTGGCTATTGTGGGGGTGGCCTGTGCTCTCGTAAATAGCGGAATGGGTTGGGGGTAACAGTGAGTGTTACCTCCATCGGAGGCCAAAATGGCGAATATGTGTGGCACACCTTTTTCGTGTAAAATAAAGTTTACACACTGCTAAACGACCGTGTCGCACATAACTAGATTGATGTGTAACAGGCAGTCAAATGAAGTTTAGATTTCCCCGACTTTTCGGGCGATTACTGCCTTACCAGCACTAATCGTGGATTTGGCTAGCGGCCAGCTATGGTCATATCAAGTCCCTTGACCATAGCTGACTTGAAATTGGTACAGATTTGAAATTCAATGGGGGGAGACAATTAGGGGAAATCTCCGGTACTATGAAACAGCGGCTGCCACTCTGCCCGCTTGGGGGTAGCAAGACAGGTGGTAGATCCGCCTTAAGGGTGTATAATTATAACAAGAACATGATGATGTTCGTAACGTTTAAAACGTAACAGCGGAAGCAAAGACACGGAGAGGTAAAACCTGCTCCAAAATATACAGTCTCTGTCGAAGCGAAAAGACGCCACAGTCTTACATAATTTGAAATAGTGTGTGTGGCTGGGAGGCGACGCAAAGGAGTCACGAATGTAAATTTTATAACATAACATTTTTTTTTTATTCAAAGTTTGATCAAATAAAACTGCTTGTGCTCTGTTCAGGTAACTAGCTGCTTAGATATTTAAAAATAAGGTGTTCATTATGCACTTTTAAATGTATTATTTTATTGTTGTATGTTAGGTATAGGTGTTGATAAAGTGGGTGTTTTCATGAGATGTGTATACGTTAAAGTAAGCCAATAATTAAAAGCCTGGCAGGCAATTAATGCAAGAGAAGTGAGTATTGATCCATATATGTATATTCCAGGTAGTTTGTTCATATTTGAGATGTGTTTTCATTATGTTAGGGTATCAGCTGATCAGCAATACCATGTCACTGGTATATTGGTTTGTAAATGTTACAAGTAATTAATGTCCAAGGTAATGTTTTAATGTATTCCAGATATTTTAAAGTAATGATGAAAATAATTTGCTACAATGAGAAATAAAGTAACGATTTGTGAAATCTAATAAGAGATAGTTTTTTGGGTGATAAATATTTTATGGGACACATATATCTGTCCAAGTTAAAATCAAAGTTGAATTTGAAATAGTAGAGATGAATATGATGTAATGTTGTTTTGAAGTAAGGTATGTTGTAGAATTTTAAGTAGTATTGATGTTGACACAGGAGTAATGGAGAATAATTGTAGAGTTCTGAATGATATATTTATGTTTATAATTAATGAGGTTATTTTGTTGTATTTGTAGTGAGGTAATGAGATTGAGATTTTTGGGGATGGCAATTTTGTATTAGAGGGTAGTGTAATGTAGGAGTCCGCAACAAGGGTTGGGACGGGATAGGGATAGATTTTAGTGGGGAAGGGGCCGCCTTAGGTAGAATCCAGGCCGCCAAATAAGGGAATTGAGTTTTGGGTAGGGGAAACACGTATCCTATGTGCAAAGGGTTAGAGAATTTTTTTTTTATATATGTGGAGAAGGTGGCGTTTTGAGTTAAATGATAGGTTGGGTTTTAGAGACTGCTGGGGTAGAGATTTTACTAGAGATTGGTGTCATGTTACTTGAAGTGGTTAATGGTTAGAGTCAGGGGAAGAAAGATTATATATGTATACAGATCTGGTACAGTCAATGAGATAAATAATTTACATCACCCAAAGCAATATAGAATCCAATGGTTAAATAAAGAGAGAGATTAATAAAGAATATAAAATCTTTTATTTTTTTTCACCAGTGACAGAATCTTGATAGAATTGAAAATAATGTAAAGTTAAGAATTGTTTATTTTAAATAACTTAAATGTCAACTTGATTATTATATTAATATTTTGTTTGTTTTAAATGTTTTATTTTATTATGTTTTGTGTTGCAAATTAGACTGTTACAGATGTTAAATGTAGTTTCAGAAAGCATATGTAACATATGTAGGTCAAGGGTTTTGGACTTGACCTAGTTTCGATCAGCTGATGAGGTCATACACCTACTGAGCTTGTATAGTAGGAAGTCAATTTTATTTGTTTGTTTAATCAATTTAAACCAATTTTAAAGTAATGTCTAAATAGGAAGAAAACATTTAAATAAATTTAAATTTTTTTTGAATTTTAAAATTTTTGGAAATTTTATTTTGTAAAAAAAAAAAAAAAAACTTGATTTTTCGCCTGCCAGCGAATGCATATTTTAGGTAGTGGTTGTTTTATTATGTGTGTATTTACCATGTTTAGTTTACTGATTTCTTGCACTGCACTGTATCGTTAGACTAAGACATGTTAGGTTAAGGATTTGTTCAAGTAGAAGAAACGCTTAATGTAAGTCATTTTAAAAGAAAAAAAAAATAATGAAGAGAATTTTTTTGATAAAATATTATTTTGAATTTTTTAAATTTGTTATAAATCTTAAAAGATAATTTTTCAATTTTATCATGTGGTATGTCAACATGGAATGTGAGTGTGTGTGAGCCCAGTATTTGCTAAAGGCAGCCCAGCTTTCATAAAAGGGGAAACATATCGGTTGAGGATCTGGCATAATCTGAGCCAGGGATTGAGGATTTTTGGGGGTAGCATGTTAAAAGGCGAGGTGGGCTGTGGTACGAGTCTGCTCGATTTCTCGGTGTTGGAATCTCTTACGGGGAAGTCCAGTGATCTCGTTCAGATGAGTCCATAGTCGCTGAGCCAGGGGGGTCGTGTACCCATGCAGATTAAGAACAAGGGGGTTGTTGGCACCAGTTCCTCACCGGTCCTCTTCGGGGTTTGTCGATGAGATTTCTTCTGTTGTGAACAGCAGAATTCTCATCGAGGGGGTATTGTAGCGTGTCAATTTTTGGGTACTTTTATTTTAACAGTATGGGGCAATTATATCTTTTATTTCTTTCATTTTGGGCGGGCTTGTCAAAAGTTATGAAAATTATTGTGCAACGTTATTTTCCGTGTAACAGAACGATGTTAAGAAACAGTGGTAACAAAGCGATACGCAGTTGTTATTGTGTAACGCGGCGAGCAAAGAATTTACCTCCTTCAAAATTCTCAGAAATCCGTACTTGTGTGGCAGCGCACATACGCAACTGTACGAACACGAGCACAAGTGACGCTCTTGACTAAAAACTCAAGATGGCTAGAGCGGAGAATATTCATCGTCTTCTCCAAGACCTTCCGGAAATACTGTTAAAGCCCCGCCTACTATTAATGACATCAGCAGAGCAGAAGCCAATATCGTGCTCTGGTATCCTGAATATAACTCCCATATTCCATGTATAAACGGAATATGCCTCAACAACTGAGCATGAACGACGAAGCAAAGCAGGTGGCCGTGAATACGCTGTTCCGCCCTCTCAGAAAAACCACATGCCCAGTTCGTCACTGACTGTGTCGGCGCCGACACGCGAGCTAAATACGCTCATATAATTTCATCAGTATTCAATAATGAAAGTGAAGTAGTTATTTTCAAAAAACAGTGACAGGATGGGAGGAGAGTTGTAGAACACTAACATTTAAATTCGGGAATCAGTTTCGTCCTTTTCCGAGACATTTTCGATCTACCGCGGGCTGGCCATGAGGTCACAGAAGAACGCGTGGCCGGTAGTGATCTAAAATCATGTATTCAATCGGGTAATTGGGGATTAAATTGTAAAATGTTAAGGGCGTTATAAATTCTGAATGAATGTGAGAGCGGCAAAGCTGGGCTGTTTCTGTTTGTATCTGTGTTGGTAATTGTGTTTTGTGTGATATACAAGGTAAGCTGTAGTTCATAAGCCTGATTATGCTAGCATTGCACAACTTTAAAAACATGTATCTAAATGAATCTTCCTAATTTTTACAACAGTTCAAAAGTAAATGATAATAAATAGTAATTCTCTTCAAAAATGAGTTGTGTCAGTGCTTTGCGTAACCCACAGACCATGTTTGTATCCAGCTACATGTGATCGAACCCTGGGACCTTGTAGAAGTGATCATGCCGGTAAGTAAAAGTTAATTTGAAATTTGGATGTTGATAAATGTGATCGATAAATTAGTACATCACAAAGACTATGCCTAGATGCTAGAAAAATAAATCAAATTATTATACCTGACCGGGAGTCACCGGAACCAATTAATGAAATTTTACAGAAATTTAGTGGCGTTAAGTACATGACATCATTAGACTTAACAGCAGGATACTGGCAGGTGCCGTTAGCAGCAGAGAATTGGAGATATACTGCCTTTCTCTTCAATGGTAAGCACTATCAATTCAAACGTCTACCATTTGGGTTAAACACCAGTGTTGCTAGTTTTATCAAATGCTTAGATAGGATATTACAACCTAAAGATTTAGATTTTTTAACAGTGTACGTAGATGACATATTGATAGCATCCAGAACATTCCCTGAACATTTAGAGCATATAGAATATGTGTTAGACAAATTACAGAAGGGGGGTCTGACAGTTAATTGGGATAAATCAAAGTTCTTACAAACAGAAATACATTTCTTAGGTTTTATTATTACTCAAGAGGGAATTTTAGCTAACCCGGATAAGGTAGAAGCTATTATGCGCTTCCCAGAACCAAAAAACATTAAACAATTGCAAAGCTTTTTAGGTTTGTGCAATTTCTATAGAAAATTCCAAAAGAATTATGCACACACAACATCCAAATTAAGTGCAGTTTTACAAAAGAATAAACAATGGAGATGGGGAGAACAGGAAAGGGAGGCATTCGAGGAGATAAAACGGAAATTTTCTAACATGATTATGATGAATCATCCTGATTTTTTGAAAACCTTTTATTTACAGACTGACGCCAGTAACGTCGCCTTGGGCGCAGAATTGTATCAGGAGGACAGTCACAAGGAACACAATACGATAGCTTTCGCCAGCAGATCTCTTTTGGCCGCGGAGAGAAACTATACCACCACAGAGAAGGAACTACTGAGCATCGTATTTGCGGTAGGAAAGTTCCGGACGTACATCTTGGGGAACCAGACGGTGATCAGGACAGACCACAAGGCAATGTCATTTCTGAATTCTTGCAAATTAACGCACAGTCGTCTAACCAGGTGGGTATTAGCTTTACAAGAATACAACTTTTCCTGGGAGTACATAAAGGGGTCAGATAATAAAGTACCAGACACACTTTCCAGGGTAGATATTATAGAAAATAAAACAGGTAGGGGCCTTAAAGAGATAGAAATTTTTAGATTAACTAGAGAAGATAGAATTTTTGGTGAGGAGTTAAGGGACATTAAGAATATGCAAAGATCTGAAAATAAATTAGGTAAAATCATTATTAGTTTAGAAACGGATGTAGCTGGGTCTGAATATAGTACACGCTTTCAAGTATATCAAGGGATTCTGTTTAAAAAAATAGAAGGGGGTGAGCGTGATTGGAGACTAGTTATACCAGAAGGGTTGGTAGATAAAATTATTTGGGATTGCCATATAAGGTATGGGCATTTTGGGGCGAAAAAATGTACTAATGTTTTAAAGGAATCATGTGTATTTAAAAATATGGAGAGGAGAATTAGAAGAGTGTTAAGAGTTTGTGATTTGTGTCAGAAATCAAAAGTAGTGAATTATATAAAAGTTGAGAGACCATTCGATTTAGTTGCAGTTGATTTGTATGGGCCATTGCCCAGAGGTAGAGGTGGTGTGTTGTATGTATTTGTAGTTTTAGACACTTTTTCGAAATTTGTTAAATTGTATAGTATTAAGAGAGCGATGAGCAAAGTCCTCAGCGAAAAAATAGTAAGAGATTACATGATTAATGTAGGGAAACCAAAAATAATTTTATCCGACCATGGACCACAGTTTATAAGCGGGAAGTGGCGACAGACGCTTGGATGGGAAGGCATCATACCCAAGCATACGGCAGTTTACCATCCACAGTCGAACCAGGCAGAATGGATGATGAGAGAGATTGGTAGGATATTTCGGGCGTATTGTCACGCCAAGCACACAGAATGGCCATCCTACGTCAAAAAAGTAGAGGAGTGGCTGAATTGTACCACCAATGAATCCACCGGGTTTACGCCGCATGAATTGATCAGAGGAACAAGGCCACCCAGAATACTGGAACAACTTTTTGAATACCCACCAGAAAATCAAATTATAGACGTAAATATGAAGATCAGATTGGTGAATGAAAATTTACTTACAAAAGGAGAACGGAAAAAGCAGAGACATGATGCGAAAGGTAAATGGACCAAATATGAGGTAGGTCAATTAGTGTTGGTAAAGAGACATGATTTGTCGAGTGCACAAGATAAAGAAATAAAGAAGTTATCCCTGTTATACGAAGGACCATATGAAATTGTGGAAGTAAAGATGCAAAATGCGTATGTGTTACAGAATCAAGCAACGCAGAAGATAGTGGGTACACAAAATGCGATGAACTTGAAGTTATATAGGTCACTTTAAACGTTTGAATTTTACAGATAATTTTAAGAAGTTGTTTTATGTTTCAGAAGGGACTCTCCCCCATTTTCGGGCGGTCACGACCTTACCAGTCCTGGCCGTGGTTTTCGGCATTTGGAGGCGGACCATGGTTGGCAGAACTTCCTTCGGGCAGGGACACGACGATGGTCCGGCTCCACCAAAATTGGTAGAGATTTGAAATTACACCACAGTTTGAACGGGGAGGGGGACCCCTAAAGGTACGTGACACAAATTATTTTTTATACACTCAAGGTGCAGCGGCCAGGTGTACCTGTCACGTACTAGCACTGCCTTCGAGTGTTTGTAAATAATGGAGGCTATATATATATTAAAGGCAATGCAATCACAAACAAAATTTTTAGTCTCATTGGTGAAGTAAATTTTACCAATGGGAGCAGTTACAGAATAATTAAAAAGATTTGAGTTTTGTTGCAAGAGGGATTGGAGTGAGGTAGAAGGCGGGTTTGAATAAATGGGAAAATGAAAGGAATAAATATGAGGTGAAAGGTAGTAATAAGGGGACGTGAATTCATGTAGTGTGTCTACCTGGTTCCGATTCTTTTTGCGGCAGAACCCCATCTTTTCGGGCGATTACTGTCTTACCATCGCTTATAGTAGTAATAATAGACAGCCTCCAATGTAAATAGTTATCAATATATAATTTGGAATGTTTATAACTTTAAATTTATGTCAATTTTAGTAAATAAGTGACCAAGTATAATTGTAAAGTTCGTAGTACCAGTGGGAGTTGGGACGTGCAGAAGTGTGTAGAATAAATAGAAACTTGTTATCATACAAGATATGTGGGTAATTTTGGGGGGTTGAGTGGTGTTAACAGAAGTGATATACTTATAGGATGTAGAAACAGTAACTGTAGAAGGGTTAGTTTAGTTATTAGGTTGGCTAGTACAGTGGTGGCATGTGCCACTGTAGATAGCGGTAAGTGTTGGGGGTAACAGAGAGTGTTACCTCCATCGGAGGCCAAAATGGCGTAAAATACACGGCACAACTGTTATATAATTTTATATTATATGGTGATTGATTGCCGTGCCGTGTATCATAATGACGAAGAGAACATGCCTGAATTTAGAGTTGATTTCCCCGCCTTTTCGGGCGATTACTGCCTTACCAGCACTAATCGTGGTTTTGGATAGCAGCCAGCTATGCCCAACAATTGTGAATTTGACCATAGCTGGCTTGAAATTGGTATATATTTGAAATTAATGGGGGGTGACTTAGGGGAAATCCCCGGAACTATGAAACAGCGGCTGCCACTCTGTTCGCGTAGGAACAGTAAACCAGGTGGTAGACCCGCATTAAGGGCATATAAATTTGTAACAATAGATATGATGATATCTACTTAATTTTAAAATGTAACGCAGAAGCAAGGACAAGATGTTAAATTCCTCCACCAATGCCGTCCTTGTGGATGCAAATGGGCGCAACAGTCCACCCTCAGAAAACAATAGTGTGTGTGGTTAAGGAGGTTGCTCAGGGGAGTAACGAATTAGAAATTTTGTTGTAACTTAGTAATGGCAACTCGCTCTTGAAGTAATTAAATAATTGTTTTGATTTGAGAAAATGGATACAATAGATGTTTATTATATTTTGGTTATCATGTTTCAGTGGGTCATTAATCTTGTTATGTTAGAGAGTAAGAATTATAAATATGTGTTATGTATTTTTCGTTATGTAATTTTGTGTAGCATTTTTGAACAAAGGTCATTCACCCGACCTAGAACAACAGCTGATGGCTGGAGTTAGATGTGTAAAATGTCACTTATAAATTGTTTGCAAATTTCCAATGTAACTAATGTTTGAATATAATGATTTTAATGTGTTAAAAGATTTTGATTTAAATGATGGAAGTAATTTGAGATAGTTGAGAATTTTAAATGGTTTGTAAAAGATGGTAAATATTGGGAGTTGGGTGATTAATATTTTGTTAGGACATGTAGATCAGTCCAGTTTGAGTTTAAAGGGGTACTAGAGATGAATAAATATTGTTGTGAATGAATGTAAGATAGAATTTGAATATTGATAGTGACACAGTAGCTATGGGGAAAATATGTAGAGTAATGATTGATATATTGAGTTAATAAATAAGTGGAGATATTTTGTAGTTGAAAGTGATGTTTTGAGAGAGTAATTAGTTGATGGGAATTTTGTAAGGGGGGTGGTGTGATAAGGAGTCCGCAACAAAAGGTGTTGGGATGGGAAGGGACCGTTTAGCGCCGGAAAGGGTTGCCTAGGGAGAGTCCAGGGACCAGATAAGGGAGTGAGCTTTGGGAGGGGAACACACATCCTGAGTACAAAGGGTTAGAGAGTATTTTTTTATATATATAAGGGTAGAATGATGCGATATGAGTTGAGTAGTAAGTGGGTTTAGAGAATGTTTGATAGATGCTTTGATAGAGAAGGGGTGTCATGTTAATTAAAGCTGTTAGTGATGTTAGAGTCAGAAGGGGATTAAGAGTATATATATATGCCAAGTTGTAAATCAAGTTGTTATGAGTAAACAAGAGTCACCCAAAACTAATTGAGAATGAAAATGTTAAAGAAAGAAAGTCATAGTAAAAATATAAAAATTAATTGAAACAAGTGACAAATTTTGATAGAATTTGAGAATAATGTAAAGCTATAAAAGGTGTAATTTTGGTCAATTTAAATGTCAGTTTTATTGTTAATTGTAATAATACTATGTTAATTTTAAATGTCTTATTTTATTATGTTGTATTGTGTTTAAAGATAAAAATTTTAAAGATGTTTGATGTACTTTATGATGTAGCTCTGTGTATACCAGATATATGTCAAGGTCGTTGACTTGACCCAGTGTGATCAGCTGATGGTTGATGTTATAAACTAGACCAGTTTTTGGCAATTGCTTGATGCAAATTTTGTCGTTTAAGTGATTGAAATAATTTAAAATTTTTCCGAAATTGATAAAAATAATATTTTGATAAATTTAAATTTTTTTTGACAAAAAAAAAATTTTTTTTTGATTTTATGCCTGCCATATAGGTGATGTTTGAATTTCAAGTGTATTATTGTTTATGTGTATTACTAGTGTTTTTTATTGAATTGTATTGTTTAGTATGTATGTATAATCAAATGTTAGGCTAAATGAGTTTATGTTCTAATTAGATGTTCAATTTATTTGTTTTTCTGATTATTAAGAGTAATGAAGAAAATTCATAGATTCAGATAAAAGATTTTTATTTTGATTTTTGAGAAAGAAATGGTAATATAACAATTTGATTTTAATTGAAACGAAATTTTGAATTTGAAAATAAATTTTGTTAGGATGTATTAATAAGTATATGTGTGCGCCCAGTACTTGCTAAAGGCAGCCCAGTGTGCATGGTTAGGGGGAACATATCGGTTGAGGATCTGGCGTGGAATAAGGCCAGGGATTTGGAGGTTGGGGTGGCATGTTAGAAGGTTAGGTGCGCTGTGATGCGTGTCTGTTCGATTTTATGGTGTTGGGATCTCGGATAGAGAAGTCCAGTAATCTCGTTCAGGTGCAGCCGTAGTCGCCGAGCCAGGGGGGTAGTTTACCCATGATGTGTTAGAACTAATGGGGGATTGTTGGCACCATATCCTCACCGATCCTCTTAGGGGTTTAGCAATGAGATTTCTTCTGTTTCGGCAGAAGATCTCTCATTGGGGGGGGGTATTGTAACGGGGTTAAAAGGGAGGGGTTTTTATTTTATTAAAATTTTGTAAATTCATTTTCCTTTGTGTGGCCAGTCACCGGTTGAGTAGAAGTTGTATCAAACAAAGGAGCAAGGCACAGAACGATAACAATGGAATGCGTCGTTTGTACACAACGGTTTAATTCTCAGAACTGTAATACAGTGTAATGCGCACAGACGCAGAAACATCTGCGGAGCGCATAACCGACGCTAAACAAAAGTCGCACAATATGGTTTGGTGTGAATTTGATTCAACAACGTGCTTGGGAGATGGCGGAAGTCTTGACGAAATCCCGACTACCTTTGTGACAAAACCAGTGGACACCAAATTTCGTCGACGTCCAACACACAGGAGTTGCATGTGTTGCCTGAACAGTAACTATGACTTTAACGCACAAGGCATTGCTTTCCGTCTTGTCCAAAGAACCTAAGTAGTGGGGTAATTGGCAAATACTCCACCCAGTTCCTCACCGACGCTCACCTGCGCAGGCAGCCCGCCAAACAGGGCTCAACAATAACATTTAATATCAAGTAAAAGTGAGTGCGGTTTTTTTAGTAATGCGGAAGTGAGAGCAGTTTTTCGGC
Organism: Magicicada septendecula; assembly: GCA_034769895.1. Classification (NCBI taxonomy): domain Eukaryota; kingdom Metazoa; phylum Arthropoda; class Insecta; order Hemiptera; family Cicadidae; genus Magicicada; species Magicicada septendecula. The sequence goes on from CM068368.1 coordinate 14,048,727, forward strand.
AGAAAATGAAAATCATCAATTGTTTCGGACAGAAATAGCGGATTTTGTGAGGGATGTGCCATGAGGTCGGGGAGACGCCACGTTGCCGGCAAGGGGTATATGTTTAATTTTGAGTAATAAATGGGGTGTATCTAAATAAAAGGGGTAAAAATTTTAAATGGTGTGAATGTGAGTATGAGCAGGCTGGGCTGCTTTCGTTAAGGTAAGATGTTCAAGTAAGTTTTAGTGGTATCAGATAATGTCATAAATATTTCAAGAAAGTTGTATTCATTTTAAATTTTGGCTAGAAGTAATAGACTGATTTAAGAGATACAGAAATGAATAAATCATAATTTGAAGTTGGAAAATTTAAAGAATAAAATAAAATTTAATTTATTTCTCTTCGTAAAATGCGAGTTGCGTCTGTTATTGATATAACCTTATAATCACTCTTGCATTTCAACGTTCGTGTGACAAACTCTGGGCGGAGAAGAAACTTTTCAGGTAGGTGGAAAATAAATAATATTATTTTTTATTTTAATGTATTAAAAGTGTAATTAACATAACAATTATATGTTTAAAAATAAGATCGAACTAATGCTGTGTTGTCAGTAAGAATCGATTATCCCTTTCTGTTTTGGGAGAAGATAAAAAAATGCTAAATAAATCCAATGAATACTTTGTTGTTTGAATAAAAATGTGTATTATTTTCAGTAGATGGTAGCTGGTTACAGATTGTCCGGAGACTGAGAAGAGAACGGACAACCAGAAAATATTACGTACCATTTGGAGTTAATTTAACCTCAAATGTGTTTGTAAAGGTCACAGTCAGCTGGTCTCATGAGTGGAGAAATTTGAATGAATTAATCTTATACTATGAGAGTAATTCTCTTTGCACTCTCTCTCCTAACTACTGTAAAACAACGGTATTGATTTCACTTAAATAAAATCTAAGGGAAATATTTGCATAATCACACACACTCGATTTTTGGAAACATTGAACATAAATTATAACAAATTCTGTGACTCTTATTAAAGCGAGATTTTTGAAGAGCATAAATAGACGTAAAATTACTACTACTCAGAGAAATAAACCGCGAGACGTTATATGATGACGTACAAACGTGGGTGTAAGTAGGAAAGTATATAGATAAGACGTTTAAGGGTACTCCGAGGAAAACCGCGAGACGTTAGAAGATGGCGCTCAACTTAAAAGGGCTTTAATTAGGAAAGAAATTCTGAGATATACGAAAGATATAATAACAAAAAACCTAATTTTTGTCTGCAACTATGAGAAAACAAGAAATGCATAATACCAGAGGCAGATCGAAGAAGAGGGCAGAAGACAAGGAGAAGGAAGAAGGTGGACAGGAACAAGAAATAGAAGTAGTCACGGACAGTGAAATGGAACAACAAACAGGCGATAAAGAAGAAACGGAAGCAATTATGGACACGGAAATGGGAATAGTTGAAGAGGATGCCCAAGGGGACCAACCAGATAAAGCAGAAGCCAGAAGAGAACCAGATTGGCAAGAAATGATGAGGCTAATGATGGAGAAAATAGATGAAAATTTTAAGGAAAGCTCAAGGAAACAAAATGAAACCTTGAGCAAACAATTTGATAAAATAGATGAAAATTTTAAGGAAAATAAGGGAAACTCAAGGAAACAAAATGAAACCTTGAGCGAAAAATTTGATAAAATAGATGAAAATTTTAGGAAACAGGAGGAAAATAACAAGCAAACTAATGAGAAAATGGACGGTATTCAGGAAAGTTTAGTAAAACAACTAAACGAAAAAATAGAGACCATTCATGGAAATATCAGAGAAACCATGAATGAACAAAAAACCAGGAATTGAGAGAAATTATTAACGGTCAAAGGGAAGATATGAACACCAAATTTGAAGAAAATAATAAAAATATAAAACAAATTCATGAGAAAATTGAAATGGTCAGTAATACACTCAGCCAAAGAGTAGATGAATATAAGGAGGAGGCTGAAAAAGGAGGATGAATATAAAGAAAATAATAGAAACCAATCAAAGATTGGATAAAACAGAAGAAAAGATGGAACAAATTAAAACAGGAATAGATGCCCGAATGGATCGAGAGGAACAAAGTAATCAAGTTCGTATAATGGCTATACGCCAGGAAAATAATGATAAGTTGGATGGTATAAAAAGCAACATAAACAGTAAATTCACAGATTTTAATGAGACAACAGAAAATGTCATGAACCAGTTCCATAACCAAGGAGAAAAATTATACAATTTACAACAACTACAAACAAACCTACAAGGGGAGGTAGATAGAATGGGTTCCAGATCTACATGCAACACTCAACATACTATCCAAGATAGTAGAGAAAGTGTAAACTTTAGAGATTATCAAAGAAACCCACTTGAATTTTGAGGAAGAGTGGATGAAATTTTAAATAGGTCAAAGGAGAACAGATGGAACATGATCAAAGGCATACTAGATGAGTGTTTCAAAAACATCAATGACAATTGGTGGACTGTAATCCGAAACGAGGTGTGTGATTATGGAAATTTTAAGATGATGTTCAAGCTGAAGTACTGGTCTGAGTCAGTGCAAAACATTATTCGAGACGATATCTGTCATGGGAGGTATGACCGCAGTACAGGACAGACACCTACTGCTTATTTTTTGGGGAAGGTATGTGTGGCAAAATATTTAGACCCAAAGATCCCTGAAGAGTGTTTGGTGACCAAAATCGCATATCACTTCGAGGAAAAGATTATCAGTGCTCGACTAAGCGGACAAATAAAGACCATTGGAGGTATGGAAACACTATTAGGGAACTATGAGCAAGAATCATATTACAGGAGGAGTAGATGGAGGTCAGGGAATACAGAGGAGCTGAAAAACGAACAACCCAGAGATACTCGACCAAGGGTAAATTATGTCAGTGCCAACAACAATTATTACAATAATCGTTACCAAGGAAAACGTCCGTATTTTAACCAGAGACAAAATTATGATAGACGAGATGAGAGAAACAACTACAACAGACAACAATGGAATGATCATGATGAATATCTGAGGTCCAGAAGTGGGGATAGAAATAGGGACATACCCTCGGGAAATCCACCAAGTGACAATCAGGGGACTAATCAAGCCCAAGTAAATTATATAATGGCTGAGGAGAGTGATTCGAGGAGACAAGATGAACAGCGACAAAGAAAGGTGGACAAACGAGTTGACCGTTGGGAAAACCAAGGTCCTAATCCTGGTCCAAGTAATAAAGATGAGAGACAATATACGTACGACAATATTGAAATGTATGGTAGTGACCCACAATGGGGCAATCCAATAGCGAATTTTAATGACAAGTTTAACCAACAGAATCCACGGGAAAAATATAAGAGTGGATCAATCCGTGTTGTGAATGATACCGAAAACGGTTAAACTAATTTTAAATGAAATATTGAGAAAAAGGATTGATTTAATAAAAACCCCAAAATTCAAAAACTATGTAAGTACAACTTACATAAGATATTTTGCAACAATTTGATTTAATAAACAGCAAAACACCAAGAGTATGTAAGAACAGATTATTAAATAATAATTATAAATAACTGATTTAAAATGGAATAATAGGAAAAATAATATTTTGATGGTAACAAATAGAAGAATAAATAAATGAATAAAAACAATTGATGGTAGTGTGCTCAAATAAGAAGAATAACGAATAATTTAATGACTACAATGAAACTAAAGAATGATGATAATTAATACAACTATAATTTAGAGTTTCTTGGAATTGAAAATGATATAGGAAGAAATGATACGGAGAAAATATGTCACAAGAAGGAAAGTCAAAAGGATTTTAAAATAATGCCTATCAATAATGTTATATGCTATTAGTTAATGAAAAAGAAGAAGGAATCAAGAAGAAAAAGAAATATATAATTAAATGCAAACAGCTACAACGTGAAGAATCCCAAAAGTGTTTAGTATTAGTCGCTAATCGACTACTTGTAAGTTTTTTATTATAATGAATTGACTGTAGAAATGTTCCAGCAATCATTCAACTGAGCAGGGATGATGTTCCCCTGATATCAGAAGGTGTAAGGATTGACAGCGGAGTAATGGACCCAATGTGGCCACCCGAACTGAACCACCGCACAGAATATGGAAAAAATGTTAGGGAAATTGAATATTTAAGGGATAATAAAATAGCTGAAAAGATTGATATTAGATTCCAGAAGTATGAAGGAAGAAAACAGAAGGAAGATAGCAGACAGAAGCTTAATTGAGAAAGCAGATTTATAAAAGTAAATAGAAATATGAGTGTTAAAATAAGTTTTATTGATTAGTGTTACCAGTCCTTATCAAGGGATGTTTGAAAGACCAACACCATGAGAAATTAAATCATTAAGGAATTTACCTCCAAGGGAGAGAGAGTTGAGTATGAAATTAAGTCTATTACCATTAACCGAATAACAGGTGAATAACCAATCAGAAATAAAGAGATATTATGAAGAATGATGAAAGAATCCCAAGACTGAAGAGTTAAACGATTATTTTTTAAAAACAAGTAAACAAAAATAAATCTGTTCTAGTGGGGGAGCTTTATGTAACGTTACATAAACCCTGCCCAAATATGATAACATAATCACCATCGTAAAAACCAGTAATCGCCCAATTCTAAAAGTCAGAAATGGGTATTATGTACCAAGCTATAAAAAACTTTGTACTACAAAACACTGTAAACAATAACAAAGTGAAATATAGTGTACAAAGTGAAAAATAGTGTACTTAGTGAAAGTGTAAACTTTTAAAAAGAGTATCTCACAGATTGATACTGGAGATGAAAAACAATTAATATTGTAGCAGTGGACTATATTGCTGCTGACAAGTTATGTATTTTTTGTATTTTGTGTAATTTTGTATTGTGTAGGCCACAAAGGTCTTGTACCTAGGAATAATCTTTGTGTTTTAATAATGATTTTGTTTAAATATAAGATAACCCAGGGTTAAATATAAAATAATACTATGTTAGCAAGATGGCATATGAAAAATAGTTTAGAGTAAGGATACATTAAGCAAATGATAAATCATAAATAAATCAAATTAAAGGGGATTAAAATATAAAATACCAATGTACAAGCTTAAGGAAAAATATAAAGAAAAACCTTAAATAAATTAAATTCGATTATAAAAAAAATCTAAAAAGGATTATTTTTCTAAAAAGAAGAAATAAATTAATAATAATTAATAATAGCCTATATACTAAAAAGTACATAGATTCACCAGTAAAAAACCATAAAAAATTCTTGGTTACTACGAGTAACCAACTAACAAGATTGAATTTAATTGTTAAAACGATTTGAAAGTGAACGTTTTGGAAAAGTGTAATGTCTACGTTAATTTAATAAATTAACAGATACCGTTTTGAAACAAGAAGTGCAAAATTAATAAAATTAACAAGTGATGTCCACTACATATTAGAACTCCTTCGAATAGAACCATTCACGCCAGTAATTTGATGAAACCTTGAAAAATCACCCTCCGATATCCAGGCCTAGCCCACAGAACGTCGACATTTTTGGTGAGATCGTTACTAAGTAAAATTTAACTAAATTACATCTCAACTATAACTTTATAACACTAGAAACAGGACCATCTCTTTAACCCTTAATTGCCCGGGCGGTTTGGCGATACAATTTTTCCCGGGCGGCGTACTGAGTACGCCAGTCCATTTGTTGGTCTGTTCCACCAAATTATCATCAACTGCTTGTAATTTTTTAACACGCTGACTGTGAATGACACAACGTGTGTCATTTTGATAACAATTCCAAATAATTCAGCTCCAGAAAATAAAACAATTTATTTTTCTCTGCTCTAGAACGTTTTTCGTTTCATAATATTATTTCTTTGTCCTTCAATGTAATTATCTTGGTTATAAACAAAATTGTAATTATCGTTTGTAAACAAACGATCTAAGCCGTTGAGATAAGCTGCAACAAACAGAACACTACCAAGAGAACATGTTTTTTTTTTGCACAACAAAGTGAACGTGATAACATTGAAAAAGCGAAATAATAAAAAAAAACATGCGGGTAATTGTATGCGTTTATTGAAACGAAATATGAAAGAGGAAATGGCTGTCCTACATATATATATATTGAAACAATTAGAAATAATTAGGTGTTAAGATGAGACGATGATGCCCCACGTTGCGAGCGTCAATTTGAAACAAAACTCGATATCTCTCCTTAAAGCCTCACTGTTGTAAATCAATTTAGTAACGAACTGCTTGTTAATTATGTGAGGACGTATGTTATAATGTATGATACCAGCTGGAGACGTCAAATTATAAAGAAATCTTGTCTATGAGTGTAATTAGTTATAAGATACTCCGGTGTAACAAATGCCAAGTAATACGTTATAGTTGGCGATTCGTGACAATTAAAATGCTGTTACCTGGTTTAATTAATATGTTATTAGCTAATATACCTTGCGGCTGTGACCAGTGAAACCCTCAGAACACAGATTATTAAGTCCACAAACTTAGAATTATATTCCTGAATTTATAATGGTAGTATTCTGTAGACTTAATTTAATTCTCAGTGGTTGTTTAATATGAGCAATATATATGGAGTATTTACTGAATGTAAGTGGTTTTTGTCTCAACCCTAGTCCCTCAACGATAAAAATTTCATTCAAATTTGGTATGGCAAAACCCGTTAGTTCAGCAATCTCCCGTCCCACCAGCTGTAAACTTGGAGCGCTATTATTAGAAATAAGTGTACGTATAGGTTAGTTATTCTGAGTGTTTGTATCAATCTGTTAATAAATTATTACGCCAATTACATATAGTATTTTCTCTGCAATGATTAAAACGTTATCTCATACAACAAATGTACTTTATTTATTTTTCTCTGGTATTTAACAAGTTACGTTGTCTCAGACAAACAATAAGACGATCCAATCGACTATCCCAACATGTATCGATTCTTAATTATTCGAACTCTAAAAAAAAACATATATACTTTGAAAATAATGACAAATAATTCTTATACCAGGGTTCGTGTAGTTCTTTGAACCATTAGTAAGGCCAGGTAAAACGCATAATTAAGGTTGTTCAATTTACAAAAAGAATAAAATTATTTACTTAAAATACAATGATATGAAAATAATTTGTTTTTTTACCCAAGCGGCGAAAGCTTCATTAGGCGGTGAATGTTTGTCAACAACGGTCAAAATGCAGTTTATATCGTCTTCACCCAGTAAAACTGCTCTGGTCTTCAATGAATGGATGATGATAATCCCACAGGAACTCTTGTGCTTTGATTCTTCTTTTGCGTCTTCACAATTCTTGGTCCCAACGAACTGGAATTAGGATCTCAGCTTACGCTGTCAATGAAGGTTATTTCGTCAACCGAATCTTCTGTATTTCCAAATATTTCCGTTAATTCAGGCTTCAACTCTTTATTGGTCTTCAATTTATAGCATGAATTGATTTGATACCAAATTCAGCGGAATTATTTAGTGAATGAGGTGAGACGCTTTCAGTTCTTTTTTATTGTATTCATTGATAATTTAGAGGGTTATTTAATTTGTATGATTCATTAACATTCCAGTATAATTGTTTTGCAAAAATGCTTTTTCAATTTGGATATATATTTTCTTTATATTTATTCATATATTTTAAATATATCGGTTCATCTCAACCTAATAGCTTGTAACAATCAGTACCATCTATCCAAAATCAACAACTTACTAAAAATCAGTTGCCTTAACAACCATGTTTTCTATATATCCTTGAGCCGGCATTATAGAATATTACTACTCCTTTCCAATAAAATACTCCATGCTCGGATTAATATTGAATCACATAAAATTCTCCCCTAACCTTCCTTATTAAACAGTAAATGTTTTACTAGAGTTTCGTTGGACTGGGTTTACTAAAAAGGTATTAATTTCCTTTCACTAATATGGAATTTAGGCCTATAGATTCATTTACAACCATTATAACATTATTTGGTTTTTAACTTAATTTTCTTTTTACCTGACCTACTGTACAATTAATTATTGATTACATAGTTAATTACATGAATTTTAATTTACTGGTGGTTATTTGTTTTTACATTAATCAATTGGTTCTGGAACCCTTTATTAATTTATGACATAATTGTCAGAACTACTTGTTAGACTTGAAACACTGGTCACACTCCTGATCCAGTTTATAGACATTAATTAGAACAACAGTATCTTTCAATTTTATACAATACTGACAACTTAGTACAGTGCCTAACATTGGTAACTATACTGTGCTGTATAAAAACAAATCTAATATAAAATATAAACATAATTATTGAGTAAGTATTATTATCAAACAATATCATTTCATTTTTAACACATTCAACATACAATATAAATATTCTGTAGACCTTAACATGTCACAGTACAAAACAAATATTTCATTACATCCAATCATTCATTGGTCTGGCTCTTTTACATTTAATATTAGTCATTGCCTCCTTTTTACTTGAGGTCCTTCTCAAACATATGAACTATCAAACAACCTTCAGTCAGGGTATGGTCTTTGACCATATTTCATTCAGTCTTTTATGTAACGTTGGGGAACCTCAACTATGTTGCGTTACATAACACCCCCCCTTCGAAATAAGTTTATTTTGGTATAAACAAAGTTTAGCAAGAAATAAACTTCTAATTTGTATCTGGCTAATTGGTTTCCTATTTATAGTACTTTTATATTTCCCAATTATTCGTTATTTTATTATCATTTCTTCGTTCCTTCTTAAAGTCAATTATTTCCCAAGTTTAAATCTTATTTCTATAATCATTCTCGTGACATTCTTCATTAATTATACATTTTGGATCTGGTTTTATTTAATTCTCTATATTTATTTGTGAGTTTTCCCTCTAATATTTAATTTTCCTAAACCTCCCTAACATTATAACTGGAATCGAATCGGTGGTGCTCTATCGGCTAACCAATTACCGTCGTCCGTTACATACTTTCTGGGATCAGAGGAACATCATCTCTGCCCAGTCAAATGATTGCTGGAATATTCTACAGTCAATCTTCATTAATAAACCTCGTAAGGTAGTCATCATGTGACCTTCAATAAAATAATAAATAATAATCATATTCTAGGGATTATTCACTGTACTTTAACTCAGATCATATTATTTCTTCATATTAATTCTTCCTTCTATTATACACTTCTCATCTCCAATACTTGGCTATTTTATTGACATTTATTAATTGGGTTTTGTTTACGGATAATTCTTAACCATTTGTTTTTTTCTTTTCTTGTGATCCTTTTGATGGTTCCATTTTGGCTTCTTCATTCTCTTGTCTTCATTGGCTCATATTCCTTTGTGATCAATACAGCTGGTTATGAGATTTTGGTCAGTACTATACATTACATTATGTAGCTATATTCTTCTGGCACAATCATTATTATTTCTTTTACATTCGAAATTACATTTCTCACTATTATGTTACATTAGATAAACTCATTTCGTCTTCTGGTTTTGATGATTTTTATTAGGTTGAATTAGTGTAAATTTTTTTTCTTCTTTCATATCAGTTTAAAGCAATTTCTTCTAAATTGTATAGTAAGGTGTTCTTACTTATTTTTCGACTTTGGTTGTTCTTTTTATCTTCAAAATTCTCTTTCTTATATAACTCATAAATTGTTTTCTTAGATACTTGTTTGTAAGTTGAGCTTACTTCATTTTTTGAATTTTGGGGTATTTATTCTTTTTTTCATTTTAAATCATACTGTTTCTGAATAATTATTGAGTAAGTTGTTCTTACAGTTTCTTTAGAATTTTGGGTTTTAGTTTCTTCATTTTAAATTATATTGTTCGAAATAAGTTGAGTAAGTTGTCCTTACGTCTTTTGGAATTTTGGGTTTTTTATTTACAATGGGTTGCTTGGTCCTGTATCCATAAAATCCGTCCCTTTTCATTATATTCTGTTTGGAATCTGTTTAACCGTGGTCCATTATTTCCTCTATACTGGTTGTTCGGGTCTCTCTAGTGTATAGAGTTATTTCTGTCCTTGTGACATATCTCATTATTGTACAGTTCTTGCCTCTTGTCACTATAAAATTGTCATTTATAGTCAAGCTCATCATCGTCCTTTGAACTGATTCTTCTGTACTGTCTCTTAATGTTTCTGATGGTTCATACATAAATTCTATAAGTCCTCCATGCTCCTTAGTCAGTTTTGGCCTTTTTGGTCCTTCTAGTCCATCTGGGAATTCAAGTGTGGTTCGTTTAAAGTTTCTCACTTGCCTTACTTCTCTGTTTTCCGTAATTGGTCTATTATGCAGTTTAACTAATCCCCCTTTAATCATTTCCAATTCTTCCCGTGTATCTATTAATTTCCTTTTACACATTTGTCTTATTCTCACTATCTTCATTTCATTATGAACCCGTTCTATACTTCCGGTTCTATCAATTGGTATCTTGTCAAATTTTTCTTGGGTCTTCGCTTGTATGTTTCCTATTTGAGTAATTTTGGTCTCAACTTCTACTCTGAGTTGCATGATGGGTTCATCTGTCTTTTCCAGATCCACCGTAATTTCATTTATTTGCTGTCTTACCTCCACTTCACAGCTATCAACTCCTTTGTTCCATGTTTCATTGACAATTATAATACTTCCATTGATGACTTCCCTCAATGCTAGGCCTTGTTCATTGATGATTTGCCGCAACTCCTTATTATGGTTTTCAATTTTCTCATCCATTCGTTTGGTATTCTCCAGAATCTGCCTCAAACTCTCATCATTCCTGTCAAACCTTTTATTCATTGCTTGATTAAATTTTCGCTCAAAATTTCGTTTTGTTTTCTTGAGTTCTCATTAATACTGTCTATTTTATTTTCCAGCTTCTCACTGATTTGTCTGAAATCGGCCTTCAATTGTTCATTATTTTCATTTATGGTTTGTCTCAAAAGTTCACTAGTACTTTCCTTAATACTGTCTATTTTTTCGTTAGTTTGTCTTAAACTCTCATTAGTTTGTCTATTATCCTCCTTCATACTACTCATTAATTCCATTAATTTTTCCCAATTTAGTCCTCCTTGGGCATCCTCTTTATTGCTCGCCTGTTGTTTTGATATTTTCTTCTGTTGCTTCCCTTTGACTATTTTTACTTCTTTTTGTACATTGGATTGTTCTAGCTTTTTATGATTTGGCATTCCGATAAATTCATCTATTTGATTGTGTTCTTTCCTCCAGTGACACATATCTTCTCGGGATAGTTCAAACATCACCCTGATCCATTTTAATAATTTTTTCTTCTAAATTTTTTAGCATTAGGTGACCAAATATAATTGTTAGATTTTAGTAGTAGTGGGTATAAGAACGTTTTGAAGAAATGTGGTAATATAAGAACTTGTTATCAATACAAGATGTGGGGATAATTTTGGGGGGTAGTTTGGTGCTCAATGAAGGGACATAACAGTGTAGTGTGGAACTGCTATGGTGGAAAGTTGTAGATTTTGTATTTAAATATTTTATGTTAATAATGGTTAAGCTTCCATATAAAGTGGGTTAAAACCCCATCTCAATTAATATTGTCATTTAAATTTTAATTTAATGTTACGAAAGATATTTTACTTGTGATTCCCCAAATTTTCGGGCGGTCACGGCCTCACCGAACCCTGACCGTGGAATTGGTTTAGCTTTAACAGCTATGGTTGGGGCACATTACGATTACGCGCTGACCATAACTGGCCATAGCTGTTATCGTTGTAAAGGTGTATTTTGAAATTGATGGGGGGTAATAAAAAGGGGAATCACCAAACTATGGAACAGCGGCTGCCACTCTGTTCGAGAAGGAACAGCAGAGCCAGGTGGTAGATCCGTTTAAGGGTGCGTGATTATTAACGAGAACATGATGATGTTCACCAATTTTAACTTAACAGCGGAAGCAGAGACACGGAGAGGAAAAAACCTGCTCCAAAATATACAGTCTCTGTGGAAGCGAAAGGGCGAAACAGTCCTCCATAATCGGAAATAGAGTGTGTGGCTGGGAGGTGACGTAAAGGAGTCACGAATTTTAAAATCTTATGACGTAACAGTTTTGCTTATTCAAGGTTTAATCTAATCAAAAATGCTTGTGCTCTGTCCACATAATTATATGCTCAGACTCGTAAAATAAGGTTCATACTATAATTTTAAAGGTATCATTTTATTGTTGTGTGTTAGATATAGTTGTTGACAAAATGTATTTTTATTATGTGTATTTTTTTTCTCGAAGCCAATAATTGGACGCCTGGCAGGCAATCAACATAATAGAAGTAAGTGTCGATAATGTATTACATGTAACTGTTCAATTTTGAAAGGTATCCATGGTGTTTTAATTATGTTAGGATATCAGCTGATCAACAATACCATGTCACTGGTATATTGGTTTGTAAAGGTTACAAATAATTAATGTTTTGTGTACTACAGACATTTTGAAGTAAAGACAAAAAGAATATGAGAAATAAAATAACAATAATTCATGCAAATTAATAAAAGATAATTCATGGGTGATAAATGTTTTATGGGACATGCAGACCTGTCCAAGTTGAATTAAAAGCTGAATGTGAGGTTGAAATGATGAATATGATGTAATGTTGTTTTTGAGTTAATGTATATGTAATAGAATCTTGAGAAATATTGATATTGACACAGTAGTTGTGGAGAATTTATGTAGAGTTTTGAATGATATATATTTATGTTTATAATTAATGAGGTTATTTTGTGTATTTGTAGTGAGGTAATGAGATTGAGATTTTTGGGGATGGCAATTTTGTATTAGGGGTTAGTGTATTTGGGGAGTCCGCAACAAGGGTTGGGACGGGATAGGGACCGATTGGCGCCGGAAAGGGTTACCTAGGGAGGGTCCAGGAACCAACATAAGGGAATGAGTTTTGGGAAGGAAACACGTATCCTATGTACAAAGGGTTGGAGAGTATTTTTTTTTTTATATGGGGAGAAGGCGGCGTTTTGAGTTAAATGATAAGTTGGGGTTTAGAATGTCCTGATTAGTAGATATTTTTGATAGAGTTGGGTGTCTTGGGAGTTGAAGTTGATGAATATTGGAGTCAAAGGGGTAAAGATTATATAGGTAGACAGAATAAATGAGAATAAATAATTTACATCACCCCCAGTAAGGTAGAATTAACTGTTAACTAAGGAGAGGAATTTATAATAAAGAATGTACAATTGTTTTTTCAACCAGTGACAGAATTTTGATAAAATTTGAAAATAATGTAAAGTCAAGAAGTGTTTAATTTAAATGATTTAAATGCCAATTTGATTATTATTTATATTAATATTGTGTTTATTATAAATATTTTATGTTATTATGTTTGTATTTCAAGGTAGGATATTACAGATATTTAAAGTGTTTTCAGAAATCATACATAACATATGTAGGTCAAGGGTTTTGTACTTGACCTAGTTTTGATCAGCTGATGAGTTCATACACCTACTAAGCTTGTAGAGTAGGACTTCAATTTTAATTTGTTTGTTTGATTAATTCAAACTAATCTTTGAATAATTTTAATAAATGTTATTTAATAAATAAATTTAATAAATATTTAATGAATAATTTTTTTTGAATTTTAAAATTTTGAAAATTTTAAATTTTTTTGAAAAAAAAAAAAAAAAAAAAAAAAAAAAAAAAAAAAAAAAAAAACTTGATTTGTCGCCTGCCAGCGAGTGAATATGTTGAGTAATGATTATTTTATTGTGTATGTATTAATGATGTTCCTTTTGTTGTATTGCTTTGTATTGGTAGGCTATAAATTGTTCTCATGCTAGAGTAAGGATGTACTTGTATTAATAGGAATGTTTAGGTTAAATCATTGAAACAAAAATCAGAAAAAAGAGGAAGAGAATTTTTTGATAAAAGATTTTTTTGAATATTGAATTTTTTGAATTTATAATAAATTTTAAAAGGAAGTTTTTATTTTAATGTAATGTTAATGTGTGTGAGCCCAGTATCTGCTAAAGGCAGCCCAGCTTGCAAAAAGGGGAAACATATCGGCGGAGGAGCTGGAGTAATTTTAGCCAGGGATTGAGGATTTTGGGGGTAGCCTGTTAGAAGGCGAGGTGTGCTGTGGTGCGAGTCTGATCAATTTCTCGGTGTTGGGATCTCTTACGGAGAAGTCCAGTGATCTCGTTCAGATGAGTCCATGGTCGCTGAGCCAGGGGGGTCGTGTACCCATGCAGATTATGAACCAGGGGGTTGTTGGCACCAGTTCCTCTCCGGTCCTCTTCGGGGTTATCGATGAGATTTCTTCTGTCGTGGACAGCAGAATTCTCATCGAGGGGGTATTGTAGCGGGTCAAATTTTGGGTGTTTTATTTTAACCGTTTGGGACATTATTTATATTTTTATTTATTTCATTCTGGGCGGATTATCATTGTGCAACGTATTTGTGCGTATAACAGTCAATGTAACAGAACAGTGAAACAACGTAAGACGCAGTTGTTGTCGAGGAATGCGGCAGAGTATCTGCACCTCCACAAAATTCTGAGAACTTTGTACCTGTGTGTGGCAGCGCACATACGCAACTGCTCAATCACGCTCCAAGTGACGCTCTGGCAAAAAACTAAGATGGCCAGAGAGGGAAATTTTCAGCATTCATTTGGTTTCACTACGGAAATGCTGTTTTAAGTCCCACCCACTTTTATGACATTAGCCAGTGCCTATTTGAAATCGTCTGCTATCGTCACTCAAACAACTACGTGACTAGTATGAGTCGAAACTGGGACGACTAACTGGAAGGCATTGATGTCCGTCGTCTTGACTAAAATGCTCCCGGAGTGGGGAACGGAGAGACGTCGGCAGTTCGTTGTCGACTCCAGCCTGCGCAGGCCGCCCGTCAACCGGGCTCGTCACAAATTTATATATATTTTAACAGTAAAAAGTTTAATAGGAGAAAAGTTTATGTGACCGCGGTCGAGTTTAAAAAGATTAAAGAATGTAACTGTATAATTTTCGGAAAATAAACAACAAGAAATTAGCAGAAGATGAGTGCGCGCACGAACCACGTTGTCGGCGGTTTTTCAGTAAGGGCTGGGGCTTTGTTATAAAGGGTTATGGGGTGTTAAAAATGTTTTGGGGTTGCAATTAATAAATTTCATGTATGTGCGAGAGTGAAAATTTGCAGGCTGGGCTCTATCTGTATGTCTTTTATATAGTGATCACTAAGGTAAGATAGTTGAGTAAGTTAGTCTGTAGAAGATGCCAACAGAACAAAGAAACATGTAACTTAATCTGTAAAACAATGATCAAGAGTTTTTGAACAAAATTTAAATATGATTCTGAATAATTAAAAAATCTAATTTCTCTTCCAAAATGAGTTGTGTCAGTGCTTTGCATAACCTATAGACCATGCTTGTATCTAGGTACATGTGACCGAACCCTGTGACCCCGTAAGAATTATCGTAACGGTAAGTAACAATTTAATTTGACATTTAATTATAATAATATATGTGATTGATTAGCAAGTCACAATGGCGCCCGAACAGGGACGAATATAATTAATTATAATTAATTAATTGGATTCCGCATCGACATGGATACAAGCATGTTCTAGGTTAGCTTAGTAACCTAACGGTAGATTACAAAATTTACATAATTACTGTATGTATTTAATTTAATTTAATTAATTATTCTATTTAAGCAATTTATATAATTGCATTTATATCAATAATATAAAATGTCAAATAACGAAACTGACGTAAATAAAATGAGTGTCGAAGTTTTCGACGACTCAAACGTTAGTAACTATGAAACACACTCGACTCCAAGTGTGAGTCAGAGTGAAGCAGAAATAAGTATAACAGATCAAAGTAAAATAAATGAAGATTCAGGGATTCAAATAACCCCGAAATTAGATAGGGAAAGTAGAATTGATAGTAAAGAAGTCGGCTTCACTGACGGAAATATAACAGCGCAATCTACTCCGTCGACAACACGAACTAAAGGGTTGTCGATGGACGATCTGTTTAATCTAATGAAAACCATGTCTGAAAATATAAATAGCAATTATAAAGAGCAACAAAGTGATTCCAATGTCAAGTTTCACGAGTTAAAGAACGAGATTCAAGAAATTAATAAACGTTGTGAAAATACCAAAGTAGAATTTACCAATAGAGTTAACCAAGTAGAAACCAAGTTAGATGATTCAATACAAAAGGTAGATGTTAAATTTAATGAAATAGACAGTCAGATAGATAGAGTTGAAAAGCAGATAAATGAGAATAACGAGTATTTAATAAGTTCAATGAATGAGTATAACAATGATATAGAATCCAAAATTAATAAATGTAGTATTGAAACTGAATGTAAGTTGAATAGTGTAGTAATGACAGTTGAAAAAATCAGTCAGAACTTTGATGAACATCAAAATAAGATAGAATCTAAAATGAATGAAATTGAAAATAATTATAAGACAGAAATACAAGCAGTAAATGAATCTATCGATGTGATAGCAAAGAATAACGTACAGTCTGAATATAGTAATGATAAAAAATTATATTCACTTGAACAGAATATTAATAATATGAGAGATGAATTAAGTGTAGTAAAAAATCAAAATGTAAACAATGTTACTGAACGCATATTTATGACACGTGACACAAACAATGAAATAGAATTAGAAACTTTTAGTAATGAAAATAGGAGAGTGCATCCAATGCAATTTTTAAATCGAGTACGGGAGTTTGACAGATTTAATGGTAGTAGCTGGGAGGTTAAACTTATAAAAATTTTGAAATGTTTTAAAGGTGATTCAGAGATATGGGCGGAGACGCATCGAAACGAATGGGAGAGTTATGGAGATTTTGAAAGAGCATTTCGGAACAAATACTGGTCGGAGGAGGAGCAGGAGATACTGCGAAGCCAAATAATGGGAACTGGGAGTTTTGGAAGAAACAGCCGTAGTATTACAGTATATACGATGAAGCTGTACAACGAAGCGAAGTATTTGGAACCACCGTTGCCATTTCAGTCGTTTGTACGCCACGTTAGCAAGCACCTACCAAGGGAGGTGCAGATCACATTGATGACCAGAGAGGTAAGCGACATAAATGAATTAGAAAAAATATTAGACGTTTTTCAGAATATTAAGGACCAGGAAGACAGCAGACGCATGCAACAACATAATATACAAAATGGAGGTAATTATGTACCAAGAGGAGGGCCAAACGGAGGAACCACACACAATGGTCGAGAACGGGACAGACGATACCCAATGTGGAAATGTGACGGGTGTCTGGTGGAAAATTATGCTGATCGTAATTTCTGTTATAGATGTAGAAGGGCGAGGCCCGGACAGCAGCCGAGAACACCACCGAGGTTCAACAACCCACAGCAGAGGAACGGTGACCGACGAGTAGAGAATCTGAGAAATGAAGGAGGAAATCAGCAGATGGGCAGAGTGTACACGCCCCGTAACGCAGACGAAAGAATGGGAAACTAAGGAGGACAATGGATGAGGAGGCCCGGCCATTGTCGAGGAATAATCACGGGGTCCATGAAAATAAATACAGGAATAACACGATTCACACGGACTTGGCCACAGAATTGTTGGAAGAAGAGGAGACGGAAACGAGGAGACAAGAGGCGTGGTTGACTGAGGTAAAACTGGAAATAGAAGGTAAGTCAATCTTGACACTTATAGATACAGGTAGCGAAATATCTGTAATAGCAGAACATGTACTCAATAAATTGAAAGAAACTAACAAACATATTCCGTCTTTGCCAGTAGCAGGGGTAGCAATTGTAGGTATTACGGGTGTTAGAAGTAAACGGGTTACAACACAAGTCCAATTGAACATGTTAATAAATGGGGAAAAATATGAGAATACATTTTTAGTTGTAAGAGGTTTAAATTTAGAAGTGATTTTGGGTAATGATTTTTTAATAAGAAATAATGCGGTCATTAACTTTCGAAAAAGAATTTTAGAATTGAGTAATGAAAATAAACAAATAACAGTTAATTTTGAACGGGTTCTAGACACAGTAAAGATTTCGGGTATAAGGGTTATACCAGATAAAACCATAAATAGGGATATGGAATTTAGTATACATGCGTGTAGAGAGAGTGTGAGTGAAGAGAGGGGAGATAGAATATGGGCCGAAAGAGAGGTTAAATTTTGTGGGGAAGGTGATGAAATGGGGAGCTCTCAGCGTAAAACGCTGTGGCGGGTAGTTGAGGATTATCGGGGAGTGTTTGCCGGGGAACCAGGAAGGGCAAAAGGTTATGAATGTGAATTAAGGGTGAGGGAGCATACACCATATGTCCAACGTAGTTATCCGGTACCATATTCGAAAAGGGAGGCTGTACAGTCAGAATTAGATAGGATGTTAGCGGGGGATATTATAGAAAGGTCGGTATCAACTTATTCCAACCCTTTAGTAGTAGTAATCAAAAAAGATGGGAGAGTGAGATTATGTCTAGATGCCCGCAAAATCAATCAAATAATCATTCCAGACCGGGAGTCACCAGAAGCGATAGAAGAGATTTTTCAGAAATTTAGTGGTGTGAAATACATGACCTCTTTAGACCTAACCGCCGGGTATTGGCAAGTGCCATTAGCAGCAAATAGTAGAAAATATACAGCTTTTTTATTTAATGGAAAAAATTACCAATTTAAGAGACTACCGTTCGGTTTGAACACAAGTGTAGCTAGCTTTATTAAGTGTCTCGACGAAATTTTGCAACCACATAACTTAGATTTTCTAACCATATACGTGGACGACATACTAATAGCTTCTAGAACATTTGAAGAGCATGTAGAGCATTTGGAATATGTATTGGAGAAATTATATCAGGGAGGTTTGACGGTGAATTGGGACAAATCAAAATTTTTGCAAACTGAGATACATTTTTTAGGTTTCATCATAACACCTACAGGAATACGTGCTAACCCGGATAAGGTAGAATCCATCCTGACGTTCCCGGAGCCCAAAAATATAAAACAATTGCAAAGTTTTCTTGGTCTTTGTAATTTTTACAGGAAGTTCCAGCGGAACTACGCCCAGACGACGGCCCGACTAAGCGCAGTGCTGCAAAAGAATAAGCAATGGAGATGGGGCGATAACGAAAGAGCGGCGTTTAATGACATCAAAATTAAGTTCACAGACATGATACTAATGAATCATCCCAATTTTAATGACAAATTTTATTTACAGACAGATGCTAGTAATATAGCATTGGGAGCAGAACTCTACCAAGAGGACGAGGAGAAAGAGCATAAAACCATCGCCTTCGCCAGCCGGACATTGCTAGCCGCTGAGCGCAACTACACTACCACAGAAAAGGAGCTCCTCAGTATAGTGTTCGCAGTGAGGAAGTTCCGAACGTATCTGCTGGGTAACAGAACCATCATCAGGACGGACCACAAAGCGCTATCGTTCCTTAATACTTGTAAACTCACACACAGCCGGATTACCAGGTGGGTGTTAGCTCTTCAAGAGTATAATTTTTCTTGGGAATATATCAAGGGTGTAGAGAATAGGGTGCCAGACACACTATCACGAATAGACACAGACAGAAATAGAACAGGTAGAGATATCAAAGAGATAGAAATTTATAGACTATCCCGGGAAGATAAACTTTTTGGGGAGGAATTGAAAGATATAAATGTAATGCAAAGAGCTGATAATAAATTAAATAAAATAATTACTAGTATAGAATCAGATGTAGATGAGTTTGGGTATAAACAATATTTTCAAGTGTTTAAAGGGAGTTTGTTTAAAAAAGTAGAAGGGAGAGAGAGAGATTGGAGATTAGTCATACCTGAAGGGTTGATAGAGAAAATAGTGTGGGACTGTCATTTTAGATACGGGCATTTTGGGGCACGGAAGTGTGTGAATGTATTAAAGGAATCTTGTTTATTTAAGAACATGGAGAAACGAGTCCGAAGAATACTTAGAGTTTGTGAGTTATGTCAGAAATCCAAAGTTGTAAATTATAGGTTAGAGGGCGAACTAAATTATATTAAAGTAGAAAAACCATTTGATTTAGTAGCTGTAGATTTGTACGGCCCACTGCCGAAAGGTAGGGGTGGAGTGATGCATATTTTTGTTGTACTTGATACTTTCTCTAAATATGTCAGGCTATATAGTGTAAAGCGAGCCACAAGTAAGGTGCTGAGCGAGAAAATCACACGCGACTATATGATCAACGTGGGAAAGCCGAAGGTGATATTATCCGACCACGGTCCGCAGTTCATCAGCGGAAGATGGCGCCAGACTCTTGGATGGGAAGGTATTATCCCAAAGCACACTGCCGTATATCATCCACAGTCGAATCAAGCGGAGAGAGTCATGAGGGAGTTGGGCAGAATTTTTCGAACATACTGCCATGCCAAACATAGTGAGTGGCCACTCTATGTGCGGAAGATTGAAAACTGGCTAAACTGCACCACCCACGAGTCGACGGGGTTCACGCCTTATGAGCTAATAAGAGGAAAGCGTCCACAGAGGATTTTGGAACAATTAATTGAATATCCACCGGAAACCGACACTATCGGTAACGAGGTTAAGCTGAGACTAGCCAATGAAAGTCTGTTGACAAAAGGGGAGAGGAGAAAACGGAAACATGACATGAAAGGTAAGTGGACGAAGTATGAGGTTGGACAGTTGGTATTGGTACGACGACACGATTTATCAAGTGCACAAGATAAGGAGATCAAGAAGTTTTTCTTATTGTACGAGGGGCCGTACGAGGTAGTGGAAATAAAAATGAAAAATTCATATGTGTTACAGAATAGAGAAACCAGGGAGATAGTGGGTACGCACAACGCTACAAATTTGAAATTATTTTGGTCAGCATAAGTATTTTGTTAATTTGTAAAGGTATGAATGTTATTTAATTATTCTGTTATGTTTTTAGAAGGGCTCCTCCCCCATTTTCGGGCGGCCACGATCTTACCAGTCCTGGCCGTGGAATTCGGAACTCGGAGGCGGGCCATGGTTGGCAGGATCTTCCTTCGGGCAGTGAAAACAACGATGGTCCGGCTCCACCAAAATTGGTACAAAATAGAAATTTAACCATACATATTTGAACGGGGAGGGGGACCCCAACAGGTACGTGACTCGACTTAAAATTTTTTAATACACTCATGGTGCAGCGGTTTTGGTGTGCCTGTCACGTGCCTGCACTGCCTTAGTGTTTGTATATAATGGAGGCTGCATTAAATAAAAGGCAGTGCATTCAAATTAAATTTTTTGGTGTCAAGGGCAAAATTAAAATGGAGCCTTTGACAATATCTTCTGATTGGCCTGAAACGACGAGTTTTGGGGCAAGACGTTTTGGAGCAAGATAGAAAGCGGGGTAGAAGAAATGGTAGGAGAGGGGAAGTAGTGTGTTTCAGAGGGGGGACGTGAATTCACGTAGTATATCTATCTGGTTCCAATCCGTTTTGCAGCGAAACCCGACTTTTCTGGCGGTTACTGTCTTACTAGCATTAATCTCGATTTGAGAATGTTAGTCAGCCTCCAGTGTAAATAGATTTTGAAAAAAAAAAAAAAAAAAAAAAAAAACCAAATAATTTTGGATGTGTATAATTTTAAATTTAAGAAATAATTTTTTCTTCTAAATTTTTTAGCATTAGGTGACCAAATATAATTGTTAGATTTTAGTAGTAGTGGGTATAAGAACGTTTTGAAGAAATGTGGTAATATAAGAACTTGTTATCAATACAAGATGTGGGGATAATTTTGGGGGGTAGTTTGGTGCTCAATGAAGGGACATAACAGTGTAGTGTGGAACTGCTATGGTGGAAAGTTGTAGATTTTGTATTTAAATATTTTATGTTAATAATGGTTAAGCTTCCATATAAAGTGGGTTAAAACCCCATCTCAATTAATATTGTCATTTAAATTTTAATTTAATGTTACGAAAGATATTTTACTTGTGATTCCCCAAATTTTCGGGCGGTCACGGCCTCACCGAACCCTGACCGTGGAATTGGTTTAGCTTTAACAGCTATGGTTGGGGCACATTACGATTACGCGCTGACCATAACTGGCCATAGCTGTTATCGTTGTAAAGGTGTATTTTGAAATTGATGGGGGGTAATAAAAAGGGGAATCACCAAACTATGGAACAGCGGCTGCCACTCTGTTCGAGAAGGAACAGCAGAGCCAGGTGGTAGATCCGTTTAAGGGTGCGTGATTATTAACGAGAACATGATGATGTTCACCAATTTTAACTTAACAGCGGAAGCAGAGACACGGAGAGGAAAAAACCTGCTCCAAAATATACAGTCTCTGTGGAAGCGAAAGGGCGAAACAGTCCTCCATAATCGGAAATAGAGTGTGTGGCTGGGAGGTGACGTAAAGGAGTCACGAATTTTAAAATCTTATGACGTAACAGTTTTGCTTATTCAAGGTTTAATCTAATCAAAAATGCTTGTGCTCTGTCCACATAATTATATGCTCAGACTCGTAAAATAAGGTTCATACTATAATTTTAAAGGTATCATTTTATTGTTGTGTGTTAGATATAGTTGTTGACAAAATGTATTTTTATTATGTGTATTTTTTTTCTCGAAGCCAATAATTAGACGCCTGGCAGGCAATCAACATAATAGAAGTAAGTGTCGATAATGTATTACATGTAACTGTTCAATTTTGAAAGGTATCCATGGTGTTTTAATTATGTTAGGATATCAGCTGATCAACAATACCATGTCACTGGTATATTGGTTTGTAAAGGTTACAAATAATTAATGTTTTGTGTACTACAGACATTTTGAAGTAAAGACAAAAAGAATATGAGAAATAAAATAACAATAATTCATGCAAATTAATAAAAGATAATTCATGGGTGATAAATGTTTTATGGGACATGCAGACCTGTCCAAGTTGAATTAAAAGCTGAATGTGAGGTTGAAATGATGAATATGATGTAATGTTGTTTTTGAGTTAATGTATATGTAATAGAATCTTGAGAAATATTGATATTGACACAGTAGTTGTGGAGAATTTATGTAGAGTTTTGAATGATATATATTTATGTTTATAATTAATGAGGTTATTTTGTGTATTTGTAGTGAGGTAATGAGATTGAGATTTTTGGGGATGGCAATTTTGTATTAGGGGATAGTGTATTTGGGGAGTCCGCAACAAGGGTTGGGACGGGATAGGGACCGATTGGCGCCGGAAAGGGTTACCTAGGGAGGGTCCAGGAACCAACATAAGGGAATGAGTTTTGGGAAGGAAACACGTATCCTATGTACAAAGGGTTGGAGAGTATTTTTTTTTTTATATGGGGAGAAGGCGGCATTTTGAGTTAAATGATAAGTTGGGGTTTAGAATGTCCTGATTAGTAGATATTTTTGATAGAGTTGGGTGTCTTGGGAGTTGAAGTTGATGAATATTGGAGTCAAAGGGGTAAAGATTATATAGGTAGACAGAATAAATGAGAATAAATAATTTACATCACCCCCAGTAAGGTAGAATTAACTGTTAACTAAGGAGAGGAATTTATAATAAAGAATGTACAATTGTTTTTTCAACCAGTGACAGAATTTTGATAAAATTTGAAAATAATGTAAAGTCAAGAAGTGTTTAATTTAAATGATTTAAATGCCAATTTGATTATTATTTATATTAATATTGTGTTTATTATAAATATTTTATGTTATTATGTTTGTATTTCAAGGTAGGATATTACAGATATTTAAAGTGTTTTCAGAAATCATACATAACATATGTAGGTCAAGGGTTTTGTACTTGACCTAGTTTTGATCAGCTGATGAGTTCATACACCTACTAAGCTTGTAGAGTAGGACTTCAATTTTAATTTGTTTGTTTGATTAATTCAAACTAATCTTTGAATAATTTTAATAAATGTTATTTAATAAATAAATTTAATAAATATTTAATGAATAATTTTTTTTGAATTTTAAAATTTTGAAAATTTTAAATTTTTTGAAAAAAAAAAAAAAAAAAAAAAAAAAAAACTTGATTTGTCGCCTGCCAGCGAGTGAATATGTTGAGTAATGATTATTTTATTGTGTATGTATTAATGATGTTCCTTTTGTTGTATTGCTTTGTATTGGTAGGCTATAAATTGTTCTCATGCTAGAGTAAGGATGTACTTGTATTAATAGGAATGTTTAGGTTAAATCATTGAAACAAAAATCAGAAAAAAGAGGAAGAGAATTTTTTGATAAAAGATTTTTTTGAATATTGAATTTTTTGAATTTATAATAAATTTTAAAAGGAAGTTTTTATTTTAATGTAATGTTAATGTGTGTGAGCCCAGTATCTGCTAAAGGCAGCCCAGCTTGCAAAAAGGGGAAACATATCGGCGGAGGAGCTGGAGTAATTTTAGCCAGGGATTGAGGATTTTGGGGGTAGCCTGTTAGAAGGCGAGGTGTGCTGTGGTGCGAGTCTGATCAATTTCTCGGTGTTGGGATCTCTTACGGAGAAGTCCAGTGATCTCGTTCAGATGAGTCCATGGTCGCTGAGCCAGGGGGGTCGTGTACCCATGCAGATTATGAACCAGGGGGTTGTTGGCACCAGTTCCTCTCCGGTCCTCTTCGGGGTTATCGATGAGATTTCTTCTGTCGTGGACAGCAGAATTCTCATCGAGGGGGTATTGTAGCGGGTCAAATTTTGGGTGTTTTATTTTAACCGTTTGGGACATTATTTATATTTTTATTTATTTCATTCTGGGCGGATTATCATTGTGCAACGTATTTGTGCGTATAACAGTCAATGTAACAGAACAGTGAAACAACGTAAGACGCAGTTGTTGTCGAGGAATGCGGCAGAGTATCTGCACCTCCACAAAATTCTGAGAACTTTGTACCTGTGTGTGGCAGCGCACATACGCAACTGCTCAATCACGCTCCAAGTGACGCTCTGGCAAAAAACTAAGATGGCCAGAGAGGGAAATTTTCAGCATTCATTTGGTTTCACTACGGAAATGCTGTTTTAAGTCCCACCCACTTTTATGACATTAGCCAGTGCCTATTTGAAATCGTCTGCTATCGTCACTCAAACAACTACGTGACTAGTATGAGTCGAAACTGGGACGACTAACTGGAAGGCATTGATGTCCGTCGTCTTGACTAAAATGCTCCCGGAGTGGGGAACGGAGAGACGTCGGCAGTTCGTTGTCGACTCCAGCCTGCGCAGGCCGCCCGTCAACCGGGCTCGTCACAAATTTATATATATTTTAACAGTAAAAAGTTTAATAGGAGAAAAGTTTATGTGACCGCGGTCGAGTTTAAAAAGATTAAAGAATGTAACTGTATAATTTTCGGAAAATAAACAACAAGAAATTAGCAGAAGATGAGTGCGCGCACGAACCACGTTGTCGGCGGTTTTTCAGTAAGGGCTGGGGCTTTGTTATAAAGGGTTATGGGGTGTTAAAAATGTTTTGGGGTTGCAATTAATAAATTTCATGTATGTGCGAGAGTGAAAATTTGCAGGCTGGGCTCTATCTGTATGTCTTTTATATAGTGATCACTAAGGTAAGATCGTTGAGTAAGTTAGTCTGTAGAAGATGCCAACAGAACAAAGAAACATGTAACTTAATCTGTAAAACAATGATCAAGAGTTTTTGAACAAAATTTAAATATGATTCTGAATAATTAAAAAATCTAATTTCTCTTCCAAAATGAGTTGTGTCAGTGCTTTGCATAACCTATAGACCATGCTTGTATCTAGGTACATGTGACCGAACCCTGTGACCCCGTAAGAATTATCGTAACGGTAAGTAACAATTTAATTTGACATTTAATTATAATAATATATGTGATTGATTAGCAAGTCACACGTTGAGCGCCAATTTGAAACAATTAGAAATAATTAGGTGTTAAGATGAGACGATGATGCCCCACGTTGCGAGCGTCAATTTGAAACAAAACTCGATATCTCTCCTTAAAGCCTCACTGTTGTAAATCAATTTAGTAACGAACTGCTTGTTAATTATGTGAGGACGTATGTTATAATGTATGATACCAGCTGGAGACGTCAAATTATAAAGAAATCTTGTCTATGAGTGTAATTAGTTATAAGATACTCCGGTGTAACAAATGCCAAGTAATACGTTATAGTTGGCGATTCGTGACAATTAAAATGCTGTTACCTGGTTTAATTAATATGTTATTAGCTAATATACCTTGCGGTTGTGACCAGTGAAACCCTCAGAACACAGATTATTAAGTCCACAAACTTAGAATTATATTCCTGAATTTATAATGGTAGTATTCTGTAGACTTAATTTAATTCTCAGTGGTTGTTTAATATGAGCAATATATATGGAGTATTTACTGAATGTAAGTGGTTTTTGTCTCAACCCTAGTCCCTCAACGATAAAAATTTCATTCAAATTTGGTATGGCAAAACCCGTTAGTTCAGCAATCTCCCGTCCCACCAGCTGTAAACTTGGAGCGCTATTATTAGAAATAAGTGTACGTATAGGTTAGTTATTCTGAGTGTTTGTATCAATCTGTTAATAAATTATTACGCCAATTACATATAGTATTTTCTCTGCAATGATTAAAACGTTATCTCATACAACAAATGTACTTTATTTATTTTTCTCTGGTATTTAACAAGTTACGTTGTCTCAGACAAACAATAAGACGATCCAATCGACTATCCCAACATGTATCGATTCTTAATTATTCGAACTCTAAAAAAAAACATATATACTTTGAAAATAATGACAAATAATTCTTATACCAGGGTTCGTGTACTTTTTTGAACCATTAGTAAGGCCAGGTAAAACGCATAATTAAGGTTGTTCAATTTACAAAAAGAATAAAATTATTTACTTAAAATACAATGATATGAAAATAATTTGTTTTTTTACCCAAGCAGCGAAAGCTTCATTAGGCGGTGAATGTTTGTCAACAACGGTCAAAATGCAGTTTATATCGTCTTCACCCAGTAAAACTGCTCTGGTCTTCAATGAATGGATGATGATAATCCCACAGGAACTCTTGTGCTTTGATTCTTCTTTTGCGTCTTCACAATTCTTGGTCCCAACGAACTGGAATTAGGATCTCAGCTTACGCTGTCAATGAAGGTTATTTCGTCAACCGAATCTTCTGTATTTCCAAATATTTCCGTTAATTCAGGCTTCAACTCTTTATTGGTCTTCAATTTATAGCATGAATTGATTTGATACCAAATTCAGCGGAATTATTTAGTGAATGAGGTGAGACGCTTTCAGTTCTTTTTTATTGTATTCATTGATAATTTAGAGGGTTATTTAATTTGTATGATTCATTAACATTCCAGTATAATTGTTTTGCAAAAATGCTTTTTCAATTTGGATATATATTTTCTTTATATTTATTCATATATTTTAAATATATCGGTTCATCTCAACCTAATAGCTTGTAACAATCAGTACCATCTATCCAAAATCAACAACTTACTAAAAATCAGTTGCCTTAACAACCATGTTTTCTATATATCCTTGAGCCGGCATAATAGAATATTACTACTCCTTTCCAATAAAATACTCCATGCTCGGATTAATATTGAATCACATAAAATTCTCCCCTAACCTTCCTTATTAAACAGTAAATGTTTTACTAGAGTTTCGTTGGACTGGGTTTACTAAAAAGGTATTAATTTCCTTTCACTAATATGGAATTTAGGCCTATAGATTCATTTACAACCATTATAACATTATTTGGTTTTTAACTTAATTTTCTTTTTACCTGACCTACTGTACAATTAATTATTGATTACATAGTTAATTACATGAATTTTAATTTACTGGTGGTTATTTGTTTTTACATTAATCAATTGGTTCTGGAACCCTTTATTAATTTATGACATAATTGTCAGAACTACTTGTTAGACTTGAAACACTGGTCACACTCCTGATCCAGTTTATAGACATTAATTAGAACAACAGTATCTTTCAATTTTATACAATACTGACAACTTAGTACAGTGCCTAACATTGGTAACTATACTGTGCTGTATAAAAACAAATCTAATATAAAATATAAACATAATTATTGAGTAAGTATTATTATCAAACAATATCATTTCATTTTTAACACATTCAACATACAATATAAATATTCTGTAGACCTTAACATGTCACAGTACAAAACAAATATTTCATTACATCCAATCATTCATTGGTCTGGCTCTTTTACATTTAATATTAGTCATTGCCTCCTTTTTACTTGAGGTCCTTCTCAAACATATGAACTATCGAACAACCTTAAGTCAGGGTATGGTCTTTGACCATATTTCATTCAGTCTTTTATGTAACGTTGGGGAACCTCAACTATGTTGCGTTACAATATATATATATATATATATTTTTTTTTCTTACAAAAAGTTTCAAACAACATTTCAAAAATAAAAACAAAAGCACAAACAACGTTTTCAGTAATTATTGTCAAACACTTAATCTTCGTCATCCAGTTCATTTTTACTGGCACATGTTCCGCAGAGATAAACTGTTTTCGCCAAAGGAGTTTTGCATGTAAAAGCAGAACATTCTGAGCAACTAATCGTAGTGTAGTTGTTTTTTGCTCTTCCGCATGAAGTGCATCGTCCTTTTCCCTTTTTTGCGGGTGGTTGTATTTCCTGCTCCTCGTTTATTCCGTCTGAAGAAAGCACTCTACGAATTATTGCTTTTGAATGCACAGGTAGGCTTCGTAAGTTTGCATGATCTTGAAGGTGTGGCTTCATAAGAGACATCGCTAAGTTTTTCAAAAATATTCTTCTAAACTTGGGAGAAGCACTGGGTTCAGAGAAATTCAAAAGGATTTGTGCATTTATGCCTGCCACGTTTTGAAGTGCAAAAAAAGTTGCCATCGTCCATCTCTTTGTTTTACGGGCTACGGTGTAGTTGCCACCGAGTTGGTCTACTACATCCACTCCACCTTTGAACTTATTATAGTCCATGATTATTTTTGGTTTTTGTGTCTCTGAATCAATTTTATCATCGTCGTGCGCAGTGCTGAGAAGAATTACACATTTATTTTTTTTGGTCATGTAAGAAACCATCGTGACATCTTTTTGAAAACAAAAAAATTGAAGTTCCAACATCTCTAGTTTTCGTTGGATGTAATTGAAAAGGGATTTCTTTTTTGTTCTTTTTTAGTGTACCCACGAGGGTAATACCACTGGCGAGGAGAGATCTGGCTAAAGGATAACTAGTGTACCAGTTATCGGTAGTCAGGTTTCTGTTAGACCTTTATAGCGGCTAATCAGCCTATTGACGATATCCAAGCTCGCATTCGAAGCTTCATACGGTCCAGGAGGTTGAGTGCCACAGTACATTTCCACTTTCAAGCAATAAAACGTTCGCGAATCAACAACTGCAAATATTTTTAGGCCATACTTGGCCGGCTTATTAGGAATGTATTGAATGAAAGAGCACCTGCCACGAAATGGCTCTAACTTTTCATCAACCGTCAGTTGATCCCCAGGCGAATAAAACTTATCACAGTTGTCACTGAAAGAGTCGTAAAACTCCCGGGTGCGGCTAACTTATCGGCTGTTTTTCGAGTAAGTCTTGTGGATGTGTCATCGAATCTTATGGAAGCTAGAAGGTATCTGAATCGTTTCAGCCCCATCACCCCTTGCAATATTTCAATGCCAGTGTCATCCCGAGCCCATGCTTCGTCAAGATGTATTTTAGACATTTTTTTGTATCCTAATAAGAATAAAATCCCAATGACAGCCATTATTTCTGATCTGCTTGTGTCCTTTGCAGTATTTTTTGAGATTTTCTTAGGGTCCTCCATTGTTCTGTTACGCTGTATGTACATGTTAGTGTATTTCACTAGAGAATCAATCATGTCTAAGTTTATAATCTTCAAGAAAGCGGAAATTTTGTCTTTCACGTCGGCACAGTCTTTGGAAGCTGGAAGTACTTGTTTCACAATATTTTTACTAGGCGTACGCGAAAATTTACTTTTTATAGGGCCCTTCTTCCATTTATAAATTTCACTGATTTCCTTTACGACCCTTCCTCTTACTTTCTTCTTTTTGTAAATAGTTTTAGTAAAAAAATCGTTGTCATCGGTATCACTCACCTCGTCGTCAGAAGTCCTTGGAAGTGGTTGAGGAAGATCACCATCTATTTCGGAATCACTATTGTGGTCACTTTGTTCGATAATCTCACGTTCGTCAATATCAGATGATTGAATGTCAGTGTCAATGCCTGAATTTTGCTTCTCTTCATCCGACAGTTCACGTAAAACACGTTCGAAATCTTCGGGCCGCACAATTTCATTCCGCGACATAGTTGGAGGGGCGGCGTACAGAGTACGCCAAACCGACCGGCAAGTAAAAGACGTCACTACTTCGGCTTGCGATAACAGACTGGTGAAATTAAAACGGATCATTGTGCTCGGAGGGAGTTGGTAGGAGGGTACTGAGGGGGCCGTGCCTCGATGATTGGTAGGTTTTCATTTACAGCAAAACTTGCGTGGCTGGCGTACTCTATACGCCTACCCGGGCAATTAAGGGTTAAACACTTCAGGAAAAGAGGTGAACATAAACTTTATTCTTCGTATTGTTTAAATTAGCAGCCATCCTTACTATTTCTTTTATGAATTTGCTAACTGCTATAATTTTTATTGTTCGACTAAGCTTTTCGTCATCACTGACAACGTTTAAGACCTGAAGATGTCAGTGATGATGAAAAGCTTAGTCGAACAATAAAAATTATAGCAGTTAGCAAATTCATAAAAGAAATAATAAACTTTATTATTTTAGTTAACCAAAAAACCAGCAGAATGGGTTCTTGTGAATTTCTGGCCGCCATTAAATAACTTTCGTGTTTTCAGTGAAGAAACGTAATCTGCGATTTAGCGGTCAACCAAATAACTACATAATATAAATACTATAAATTATAAAAATTAATTTATGTAAAGCTTGTATTAACCAATATTCATTTCTGACCTTCTCATAGTACAAAGAACTCTACAATAACCCTGGGAAATTAATAAATTGTTTCTTTATTGTTATTGAAATAAAAAATAAAAATATTTGTTATACATTATATGTTTAAAAATAAGATCGAACTAATGCTGTGTTGTCAGTAAGAATCGATTATCCCTTTCTGTTTTGGGAGAAGATAAAAAAATGCTAAATAAATCCAATGAATACTTTGTTGTTTGAATAAAAATGTGTATTATTTTCAGTAGATGGTAGTTGGTTTACAGATTGTCCGGAGACTGAGAAGAGAACGGACAACCAGAAAATATTACGTACCATTTGGAGTTAATTTAACCTCAAATGTGTTTGTAAAGGTCACAGTCAGCTGGTCTCATGAGCGGAGAAATTTGAATGAATTAATCGTATACTAAGAGAGTAATTCTCTTTGCACTCTCTCTCCTAACTACTGTAAAACAATGGTATTGATTTCACCCAAATAAAATCTAAGGGAAATATTTGCATAATCACACACACTCGATTTTTGGAAACATTGAACATAAATTATAACAAATTCTGTGACTCTTATTAAAGCGAGATTTTCGAAGAGCATAAATAGACATAAAATTACTACTACTCAGAGAAATAAACCGCGAGACGTTATATGATGATGTACAAACGTGGGTGTAAGTAGGAAAGTATATAGATAAGACGTTTAAGGGTACTCCGAGGAAAACCGCGAGACATTACAATATTTATTTTCAAATGTCCAATTACAAAAAAATTAATTTCACTATGAACAAGGAAAAGATCACCTAAAGTCAATGCTAAACAATTTGTTGCCACTTTTACACAAAAATCTGTCCACATCAAATGACACATACTCCAAATGTGAACTGCAGAATGACTGAAACGTTTCTTGAAGTTGTGGTAACATGTCAGTCAGGCGTTTCTTTTCATCACCAAGTGCCCAAGCAATACTCATGTGGAAGGACGGATTCTGAAAAACAAAATATACAAACATATTAAACAATTAGAAGATACGCACTGATCACTATTTTAGGCAGTTGCTTTTGAAAGACTATGCTTTGACTGTTGAACAGTGTACATCTCACACCATATATGTCACATGAGATCTGACAATAAATTTTGTAAACTTGTCATGATGTTGTTGTGACAACACTAGTGGCGTATTTACAATTTTGTTTGGGGGGGGGGGCTAAAATTTCTTTTTTGCAATACCTCATATCGAATCTGAATTGATCCATATTGTTTCAATGCCTTAAATTTTAAAATAAAATACTATGGCATGGGTTTGCATTTGTTTAGGCCTATATTAACATACTAATTAATTACATTATGAAAACAATTTTTAAGGTTGCAAAGTTTAAATGATTCTTGTATAAAATATAATCCAGTTCTTAAGAGAATTTTCTGTAGGGCTTAATCTATTACTTGCCAATTTTTTATAGTCTAGGCCTATATTAATTAACTTTATTTAAAATCAATGATTAAAACATTTACAAGAAATTTAAAGTACAAAAGGAACACGGTGGTTTCTTTGTTTTGACAAGTCGTTTATCACAGTCTGGACATCAATCCTTTCTTCTCGATGAATTGTCATCATGGCGAGCCCATTCAGACGTGCCTCGCTAGTTGTATTTCTTAGATATGTCTTGATTCTCTTAAGAGTGGAGCAACTGCGCTCGTTCGTGGCTGTTGTTACTGGTAGAGTTGCCAAGAGTTGTAGCAACTGAAACACATTAGGATAGATCTGATGGTCGCAGACAGACAACGCTTCCATTGCATTTTGTGGCAACTGCTCCAATCGACTCAGACGTTGATGAAAGAGTTTTAATTCAGCCTTTGTTGTTGTTAAATCGGCGACTAATGAATCTGAGGCATAAAATTCATGCAGCTTTTTAAGTCCATCAATGACACCTATTATGTCTTCAACTTTCCGTGGTAGAAGACAAAGCTGTTAAAAAGTTCACAATGTGTCAAGAACCGTTCCTGCAATGAACAAATGAAGGCATCCAGAAACGGTATGAACACAGACACTTTGTAGTAACCTTCAACATCATCACCGGTATCCTGATTGCGCGATGTGCTTGCTTGGTAGAAATGCGTGGTTGCTTAATTTCAACTCCATAGGACGACGCTAATTTCTTGGCTTCTAGGAAAAGCCGGCTGAAAGTGTCATCAACATTTTCTCTCATTGCTAGCAATTCCCTTTTGAGATCCCTGGCAATGTTGACTAACTCTGCAAAATCGATATCTTGGCGCTGAAGTTGACGACAGATGGACTCACCCAACGCGAACAATTCTGAAAGTATTACTGAGCAGACGACAAAATCTCCCTTGGTGATGGTTGCTAACAGAATCATGGCATCGTGGGATGTGGTTTTGTTGTCAAATTCTTGAATCTTCTCCAGAGCCGAAACAACGCAACCATATAATTCCTTGAAGTCTTGTGCGCTGCGAAGACGCTCGATCTATCTAGTGAGAGTGGTATGTTTCAAACTCCGGGGTCGAACATCTGTTAATGATTCAAGGACATCATTTAATATTTGCCTACGCTTCGGTGGCCCCAAAAAAGTACGTACCATTTCCAGTGTTCCTAGTGAATTCCTTATAAGTGGAATGCTGCACATGTCAGTGACTACCAAATTAAAATTATGAGCTGCACAATGAGAATATACAGCTAATGGGTTGTCCTGTTGTATGAATGCATGGGCCCCACGGACTTTTCCCGACATGGACACAGCACCGTCATAGCCCTGTCCTCGTAACAATGAGACATCAAGACCAAATTTCACCAAGTTTTCAATGATCGATTCAGCTAATCCTTTGCCAGTCACATCAAACACTGGAACAAATTGCAGAAAATCTTCACGAATCTTGAGATCTGCAGAAATATAACGGGCACAAAGAGAGAGTTGCTCTATTCTGGCAACATCAGCAGTTTCATCCGCAAGTACCGTGAAACCTTTGGCATCATTTATGCGCTGAACAATCCTTTCCAGAAGTTGATTATTGATACAACTGACGATCTGGTTTTGGACTGGGGCACTAATGTATTTGTCGCATTTACCAGTTCCTTCCAAACTTGCTCGTAGGTTTTCGTCACCTTTAGCGCGATATTTTAGAATGGCGCGAAAGTTACCCGTGTTCATGTCATCTTCTTGGTCCACTTCAATAGGCCCGAAGTCCCTGTGTCCCCTAAATGCAATCTCCTGACATCCACAGAGAATCACCGCCTCGATGATAGGGACTATTTGTTTCCGATTTTTTTCCACTTGCTCCACCAAGACTTGGTCCAGGCAATGTTTTATGTCTTCTGTCTTGTTCGCCATCATGTGAACAAAATTGTCACCATCGATTACGGCAGCCTTATGATAAGCATTGTTCGCATGGGTGTTGAAATATTCAAGAGCGTGCTTCCACTTCGAAAACTTACAGGTTACGAGAGCTCCAACATTTTGATGGCTACCTTTACCCGAACTAGTCTTAGCGAAAAACACACAGTACTTACAAAAGGCACCGTCTTCTTTGGGAGAGTATACTAACCAAAAATACTTCTCCTGCTTGGTCCAACTTAGGTTGAACTTACGATATTGGCCATTTTGCAAAGTGAAGGGAAATTTGTAAGTTGTATGGGGCACAAAAATATTTTGGAAATGATGTAGCTTTATGTGGTCATCAACTTTTTCATTGTTTGATGGTATACAATCAGTTATGTCGTACATACAACCTGATGGTGGATTCTCAAAGCTTGATGTGTCAATGAGAGATATTGATTTTGCCTCAGGACCCGGTAAAAGTGATTTCGAATTATCAAAAACACTTATTATTTGAAAACATCGGCGGCGGTGACTGTGGTGGATCATCAAATTTTCCCGCCTCAGAGGACGTAGTTTCCTCTAGTCATGGTGTTTTGGAGAAATAGTTCAAAATGCTTCCACTTTTTGTTTTGCGATTCATTGTCATAAGTTATCAGAATCAACACTTCACTGACTTCACTACACTAGTTTCAATAACACTCATTTTTGCAACACTATCCTTTGTTTCAATCAACAATATTAACACGTGGCTGACGCGGAAACGCCTCTACGAACGTTCGAGACGATCTAGTAAGTTTCCTGGTCAGCGCATGCTCTGAGAGTATGTGCCCACCACCTCAGTAGAATTAACCAATCACAACGTACAACCATGCCAGTTATCGGCGATTCTCTTTTGTGCGGAGATTTGTTCGTAGCCAGTCCGTTGTTGACATATTCAAGAGCGGCCATTGTTGTAGCA
Source organism: Magicicada septendecula (assembly GCA_034769895.1). Taxonomy (NCBI): domain Eukaryota; kingdom Metazoa; phylum Arthropoda; class Insecta; order Hemiptera; family Cicadidae; genus Magicicada; species Magicicada septendecula. The sequence continues at coordinate 14,083,917 of CM068368.1, forward strand.
GCATACAGCCTGCTTCTTTGCAAAGTAAAGCAGTGATGAGGTAAACCCTTGTTTTCCACTCATAATATTACGATATTGTGTGCATTTGTTTATAATCCTAAATTTGGGGGGGCTTAAGCCCAGAAGCCCCCCTTAAATACACCACTGGACAACACTATACAAAAACACTCATACAGAAAATGAGATCTATTACGTGCAAGTAAGTGTTGAAAAGGCTGAGTGAAAAATTACACAAACACGAACATGTGGATAGTTTTTGCCAGCACTCACAGATCTTGCAACACGACAATGTGTTTGCTTATACAGTACCATTTGAGACAGTTTTTAGAGGGAAAAATTATTGTTTTTAAACACCCAACCAATTCACAGAACTCACTACGCATGAATTTTCTCTTTCCCAAAAGAAAAAGGAATAATTGAAAAGGATGAACACCAGTAACATAATGGGAGCTCTGAACCAGTTTTAAAGTTTCTTTTAAAGCTAGTTTTGACACTGGTATAAATGTTAGAAACTTGACAACCTTTCTTGAGCGGTGAGCTGCACCGGGCTAGCGAATTAATTACCACCCACTTAATAGTACAGCATAACTACTATACTATAGTAGACAATGCAACAACAGTTTGCTGTCTTACTTACACACTGTCTCTATGCCATACTGTCCCTTCACAATAACACTAGCATGTATGCTTCCAATGTTCTTTCCAGCCTTGATGCAACCAATGCTCACACTATGAAACACTGTACAAGACTGTTTGTGCACATGTGTGAAATAAATACAAATTTTGTTAGCCTCGCAATGAGATGTTTGCCCACTGTGCATCCCTAAGCAACTCTTCAAAATCTACAGTCAGGTCTACACAATTCTTAAGGAACCTTACTCTGACCAGGGCCATGACAATTTTCAGTAATAAGTTTTACTGAAATGAGTTCACAGACTCTACAGTCACACATCCTGGAAACATGAACAAATATTAATATATTTTTATTAATACATTTATTACAGTTGAGCATCAATTAACAGAAGTCACTTCACTGGAACATAAATTTCCAACACATTTCTTCAAGAGGTAAAAAAAAAAGACTGGGTAAACAAAAGTTGTCCATGAGCTGAAGAACTGTAGAAGGTTATCAGTGGTTGGATTGTTCTCTTGACATTTATACAAGTTCTTAGTCTGTTTTCCATAAAAACACAAGTTTAGTTACATTCAATTGATCCCTCTTTCTAACTTGCATATTCTATTCAGCCTTATTTCAGTTCAAAGTGATGATGCGATGGTTTTATTTCAGTTCAACAGTGTGATGGTTTAATTTGAAGTGATTAAGAGAAAGTAATCTAACATCTCTGGTACTTTGATTTAAGTAGTGCAGAAATGTCATTATCTGAAAACTCAGGTCAACAAACCAAACAAAAATTTATGCAATTATAAAAGCACACGGTAATAGTTCTGACATAATATTTTTATCCATATTTATTGTGGATTTAATCCACCCTAATTATCTTACTCTGTTAGTTATCTCTCCTACAACCCAAACTCTATTTAAATACCAATAATACAAAAATTATTTCAATATTAGTATACGAAGCATACAGTTAGATATATAATTTTGCCAACATAATTTTAAAAAATGAGCAGGAATTTACTTTATAAAATGGAGGCAGCTGGAAGTCACTGAGACAATTGTCCAATGCCTGAACAGCATTCACAAGATGTTCGCTACCCGCAAGAACTTTGATTCCTAAGAACGTTCTCGTCTTGTCCTCATTACAGTATACAGCTAACTGACCAAAGTGGATGCGGAATCTGTAAATTTATAAATTATCAAAAACTGAATTGTGGTTATTCAGAAACATCACACACCCACACACACACACACACATATGCATGCGGGGCGCGCGCGCGGAAAAATGGCGGACAATGTGAATGCTGTGTTTGCTTGTGCTCTTGAAAACTTAGTGAGCGTGACGGAGAAGAGTGGTATCTCTTTATGGAATTATTTAAAGAGAGACATCTTGAAGTCGGTGAGTATGCTTAGAAAAGTTTTTGCAGATGTTATGAATGTTTTGGAAGAGAAAGGGAAGACAATTAACGTTTTGGAATGTGAGGTTAAGAAAATGGAAATGGAAAGAGTATCTTTTATGAGGGAACTGTCGGTGCGTGTACAGCCTATGCCACCTGTTGGTCAAATTCCAAAGCTTTACTCTGACATTGCGCGTAGTAGGGAGAAGGGTTCAAATAAGAAATTTAAAGTTGTCATTAAATCTAAATTTAACGAATCGGCTGAATCAGTTAAAGCTGTTTTAAAATAAAAAATTAATCCAATACAAATGAAAGTTGGAATAGGGGCTGTAAGGTCTTTAGGAACGGTAGAGTAGTTATAGAATGTGGTAGTAAAAATGATATTAACATTATTACCAATGGTATTAATGAGGCATGTGGAAGTATTTTGGAAGCATCGGTCCCTAAACTACGTAATCCTGAAATGATTGTGTACAATATACCGGATGATATTTCCGTAGAAAATGATCAGCATGTTATTATAATTTTGAATTAAATCTACATGAAGAATACTTGCGACCTAAGCTTGTTTTTAAAAATAAACGACAGATAAGGAATCTTGTAGTTGAAGTTAGTCCCCAAACACAACAAAAGCTTTTAATTAATAGGTTAAAAATCGGGTGGCACTTATGCAACGTGGATGATTATCTGGTTGCTAAGCGTTGTTTTAAATGTAGTGGGTATAACCATAAAGCTCAGGAGTGCAAAGGGGATCTTACATGCCCCTTGTGTGCTGGAGACCATAAGCTGAGTGAATGTAAAGCATCAACTAATGAGTTTAAATATATCAACTGTATTAATTACAATAAGTGTTGTGACGGCAGCGGTATGCAAACATCTGCTCAATGTGCTCGGAGCGAGCCAACCAGCGATTCAGGTTAGTGCATAAAACCCGGGCCGGCAGAAAATTTTGGGCACTCTTCATTGCCACGCCATCGGACGCACTTCATCTCCTCTCCTCTCTCGGACGACATCGAGGCGGAGTCAGCCGGAAGGAACGGCCGAAGAACAGAACCGGCGTTCTTGCGTCTTTGCACCCTGTTCCGCGCCAGCAATGGATTTCGCTGGGCTGGCAGCCAACTCTAAAACCGGTGACGAAAGAAGAGGAGGACTGTAGTACGCCATGAACAGCGGGGGCAGCCGCCGAACATCTTAGCGCGGCACAACCAACATCACCGTTCTCGCCACTCGGTCCTTTTTAGGGCCACCAAAATAACTAGAGTGTACGATTGGCGCCATTTGTCATGCGGCAAGCCTTTTGTCTGGTGACAAGTGGCGCCCAACGTGGGGCGATGATCATCTTGCGGATGCAAGATCCAGCCACGCCAGCGAGCTACCAGCCGGCACACCAATCAACATGGCGCCCAACAGACACCTCTACAACATCTGGAGAAGAGCAGTAGGCTGGCTACCGGAGAGCATTCAAGACCCGGTGGAGTTGTGACGGCAGCGGTCTGCGAACATCTGCTCTCCGGTACCAGCGGTGGACACAGCGAGCCAATCCAACAACGTGCTCGGAGCGAGCCAACCAGCGATCCCGGTTAGTGCATAAAACCCGGGGCGGCAGAAAATTTTGGGCACTCTTCATCGCCACGCCATCGGACGCACTTCATCTCCTCTCCTCTCTCCGACGACATCGAGGCGGAGTCAGCCGGTAGGAACAGCCGAAGAACAGAACCGGCGTTCTTGCGTCTTCGCACTCCCGTTCCGCACCAGCGATGGATTTCGCTTGGCCGGCAGCCGACTCTACAACCGGTGCCGAAAGAAGAGGAGAACTGTAGTACGCCAAGAACAGCGGGGGCAGCCGCCGAACATGTTAGCGCGGCACAACCAACATCACCTTTCTCGCCACTCAGTCCTTTTTAGAGCCACCAAAATAACTAGAGTGTACGATTGGCGCCATTTCTCATGCGGCAAGGCTTTTGTCCGGTGACAGTGTATAAAGGATAATAAGGTTAATGAGCATCATTCGTCCTTCGATAAGAGCTGTTTCTGTTTGCAACAACTGATAAGGAACTATAAACAAAACATTGATTATTAATGCCATTTCTACGGACTGCTAATGCAAGGTCAACACATCTAGATAAGAACAACATAATTCGATGCATGCAGATCAATTTACAGCATTCCAGACAGGCAACAAATAACATTGTTGATATAATACGACAACAAAGGGTGGACGTTTTGTTTATTCAAGAACCATATGTTATTTTAAATAACGTTGTCGGGATACCAAGGAATTGTAGAACGTTTACTGCTGGTACGGGTAAACAGAGAGCCGCAGTTGTAATTATGAATGATCGAATTACATGTTTAATGATTAACCAACTATCAGATGAAGATACTGTCGTTTTAAATTTAATTTATGGTGGTCAAAACTTCTTTTTGGCGAGCATGTATTTTGGTATGCATGATGATGTCGGAATTAATATTAATAAAATTGAAAGTGGCGTTTTGATTGCTGTCGATAGTAACGCCAGGTCAACAATGTGGCATGGTTTGTTAACCAATAGAAGAGGTAGGGCGATACAAGAATTTTTGATGGGGAACCAACTGTTTTTAATGAATTTTAAAGAATTATAATGGATTTTCATAAAGTAAAGCCTCCAGTATCAATTGTTTTTAATGAATGATGAAAGTAATTTTACAACTTTTGAATCATGGAATGGTACAAATAATTAGTTAATAATCAGCTGGTTTCTCTAGTTAAGGACTGGAATATCAGTGAAGAAGAGAGATGTTTGGACCATAGAATTATTACTTTCAGTATAGTACATGGAAATTATGATATTGCAGAATTTCAGTATCAGGGGTTGCGATATGTCTTCAATGAAGGTAACTATGAAGCTTTTGATCAGAATTTGCTTTAAGAAATACTTAAAAAAATTTATGTTTCTACATGCAGTAATGATTTAGGAAGTCTGGACATTGTATTACAGTATAAGGTTTCGGAGGTACAAGATATGGATCAAGTCGTGAAAAAATTTGAGGATACCATAAAGACAGCATGTGACAAGTCTTTTAAGAAGCATACAACATTACAGAAGACTGTTGGAGGCAGATCGGTTCCGTGGTGGTCAGATACACTCACAGTCATGCGTAAAAGAATTAATGCATTAAGAAGAAGATACCAATGGACCAGAAACGACAATGTCCTGAGAGAATGTCAGAAAATGTGCTACTTTAAGGAAAAGAAGAAGTATCAATCAAGTATTAGAAGAGAAAAAATACATTCTTGGAAACAATATTGTAATTTAACAACATCAGTGAATCCCTGGAATGCGGTTTATCGCTTGGCAGCTGGAAAAATGAGAGTGTTCCACTTTAACAACTTTGCAAAAACCGGATGGCTCCTTCACAACTGATTTGGAAGTACATATTGTGTTGTGGTCTCCAAGTTGCATATAACTAATTATAGTTAATATTACCTCGTGTAATATACCTTCTAATATTACCTCGTGTATCCAGGTACACTGGTGCTCCTCCTTGCAACTTCACTGTTTTTAACAACTACGCGTTTCGGGACTCATGGTCCCATCATCAGGTTGGTAAAAACGAAAATCACTCACATGGAGTACGTCAACTTAATGAAATACAAATAAAAAACTTTCACTCGCACATCATTCCAGAACATAAAGTCATAGTACCGCGTGTATATAATTACACCACTACACGATGCGCATCGTATCGGACCTCGCGAGCGACTAACCGTTACGCGTCGCACTATCTCTACCTCTATCTATATGTTTTTCCAACACGTGTATGGCCGTGTCATGTAACTTTATACACCCAAAAATAAAGTTCACATTGGAGATGGAAAATAACAGTAGCCTAAATTTTCTGGACATAAGTGTGCGGAAAATAAATAATTTATTTAGGTTCAACATCTATAGGAAACCTACCACCACAGATATTACTATTCACGTTCTTCATTTCATCCATTTGCACAAAAAATGGCATCATTCAACTCGTTGGTTAACAGATTACTAAAAATTCCGTTAGAGGCAGAAGACTACATCAATGAGCTTAATACGATAAAGTATATCGCGGTGGTCAACGGTTACAGTAGTACAGTTATAGACAAAATAGTAGTGAGGCAGAAGAGGAACATATATAAAAATAGAAGCATAAGCAAAACACACAACAGTGACACTAAATATATACCAACAGAATTTACGAATCTTTTGCCTAATACTATTAAGAATGTTTTTAAAAAACATGGTTTCGCAGTTTCTTTCAAAACGAGTAATTGTATTTTGGACGCCTTGAGACTAGTGACCAACAGACTAGTAGAAAACTGTTCTGGTATTTATAAAATAGAATGCGAGGACTGTTATACTATTTACTAAATAAATAGATAAATAAATAAATACTAAATACATTTTATATCGATTATTCCCCAAAATATAATAGGGCCAGAATTGTACTGTTACAGGACTGCAACAATTTTTATGTTGGACAAACGGGCAGGAAATTTCTGGATAGGTACAGAGAACATCTCCCTAGAGGTGATATCCAGAAGATAAAATCAAACTTTGCCTTGCATATAGTTAACCACAACCATAATTACTCGAGTTTTCAAAGTAGCTTCAAGCTGTTACATTTCTGTAAAAAGGGCAGGCTTATGGACGCGCTGGAAGAATTTGAAATTTATAAGGCCTCAAAAACCCAAGGTAATAAGCTCTTGAATGACAAGCTTTCTTTTAAGTCCAATGGACTGTATGACACGGCCATACGCGTGTTGGAACAACACATAGATAGAGGTAGAGATAGTGCGACGCGTAACGGTTAGTGCGACGCGTAACGGTTAGTCGCTCGCGAGGTCCGATATGATGCGCATCGTGTAGTGGTGTAATTATATACCACGGTACTATGACTTTATGTTCTGGAATGATGTGCGAGTGAAAGTTTTTTATTTGTATTTCATTAAGTTGACGTACTCCATGTGAGTGATTTTCGTTTTTACCAACCTGATGATGGGACCATGAGTTCCGAAACGCGTAGTTGTTAAAAACAGTGAAGTTCAAGGAGGAGCACCAGTGTACCCGGATACACGAGGTAATATTAACTATGATTTGGAAGGTACTACGAATTGTATGTTGGAATAGTTTATTCACGTGGATGACGGCATAATGGATAATGAGTATCATAGGCATATTATTAATCAGATTAAGGATCCAATAAGTGTACAAGATGACAGAGAGTTTTCACAGGAAGATGTTTTGCGAGTTTTGGAAAACATGAACCTTCAGAAGTGTCCTGGTGAGGATGGAATAACAAGTGGCATTTTATTGCGGGTTTTTATGAAATTTCCTCGGTTTGTAACAGAAATCTATAATGAGTGTCTGAGAAGAGGTGTCTTTCCTAAGTTATGGAAAAGAGCAAAACTAGTACCAATAGTTAAGCTGGGCAGGGACAACAGTACTGAAGTTTTGCCCTATCAGTTTATTGAATGTGGGAACGAAAGTATTGGAAAAACTACTTATAAACAGAATAATGCACCACGTGTTTTCTAAAGATTTAATGCAGTCTAATCAGTATGGATTTACACCCCAGAAAAGTACAGTGGATGCAGCTATGGCAGTTAAGGAATTTGTTGAAAGTTGTTTGGTGGATAAAGGGGTTGTTGTTCTTGTTAGTCTTGATGTCCAGGGCGCTTTTGATGCAGCATGGTGGCCATGTATTTTGAATACTCTTAAACAATTCAAGTGTCCTGGGAACTTGTATTGTCCCTCACAAAGTTACTTTGGTGGACGAACGGCAATTCTATCTACTCACAATACATCAATGGAGAGGGATGTCAGTAAAGGTTGTCCTCAGGGATCTTGTTGTCGGCCAGGATTTTGGAACATACAGTATAAATTGTTGCTCAATTTAGACTTCAATAAACGTATAAAAGTTATAGCTTTTGCAGATGATTTAATTGTGTTAACAAGTGGAAAGTCTCTCTTAGAAGCTGAAAATTATGCCAATTAAGAGATGCTCAAAATTTCAAAGTGGGCTACAAATAACAAAGTTTCTTTTAACGAACAAAAATCAAAAATACTCTTGATTTCTCGTAAAAGACTTCAGAATTCAGAATTAAGCATTTTACCTTAATTCTAAAAAACTTCAACAAGTTAATAAGTTAAAATATTTGGGTTTCATTATTGACACAAAATTCAATTTTAATGAGCATATCCAGTATGTGGTCGAGAGGTGTACTAAACTGATTCATATGCTATCAAGATCTGAAAAATTAAACTGGGGGTTGGGACATGAGGCGCTTAAAACAATATATAAGGGGGCAATTCTCCCCCTTTTATCATATGGAGCACCTGTATGGATAGATGCATTAGAAAGGAAAAGTAACCAGATGAAGTTCAAAAGAGTGCAACGTCTCATCAATATTAAAGTTTCATCTCATCGTATAGTGTCGCATGAAGCTCTGTGCATTTTGACAGGACTGACTCCAATAATAAAAGAGTTGAGAGAGATCGTTGGTGCTTACAGAGTTGCTAGAGGTTGTGATGGTGCTAATATTTTGATGGACACAGTAATTTCGTTCAAGGAACGGCCTCATCCGGCAGATACAGCTATTATAAACTCGAGCCATGAGAGTAAAGTATACACAGTACAAGCATATACAGATGACAGTAAGCACAACAATGGGGTTGGGTCAGGTATAGCCTTGTTTGTTAATGGTGAGCTCAAATATGAGATGCAGTTTAAGTTGGGCGAGTTGGGCGTTGGGTGCTCTAATAATCAGGCTGAGCAATTGGCAGTCTTGAAGGCTCTGGAAAAGATAGCTGAATTAAATTATAACTAATTTGAGAACAACAGCTGTTTACACCGACAGCAGAGTAACTCTGGACTCACTTAGGAGCTCGAGGAGTCATACAGGGCCGGTGCAAGGTATTTTGCCTCCCTAGGCGAAATATCTAAAAGCCCCCCCCCCCCGAAATACCACTACGATTGATGGAATGTTTATGTATTTTATACGAATTACAAAATATAATGCAAGTTAAATAGTTTCAGCTAACTGTGAAAATTACAACTACAGTTTCAGTTACTTCTTATTATATTTATTCATTGACAATAAATGATAGACAAACTTATTGCATATTTTATAATATTTAGACCGAAATATGTAAAAAGTGAGATTTTACAAAATCTAACAAGAAGTAGCAGGAGGCAATTTTAGATATAATAATAAACATAATATGTAATATATAACAATACATATGATATACAATATACATATATATATATATATATATATATATGTCTCATAATTTTATTATTTTATATGCCATTTATATGCAAAAATAATATTGCCAATTTTTTTTAATTTGCTTTTGTCAAAACATACGGTACTCGATTTTACGATTTATTTCATTAACAAATGATATCACCATGACCTTATTTAAATTAAAACAGGACAGGCTTCAACAATCAAGTTTATCGTGAGTTTACAGAAGTATAAAGCCAAAAAATTAGTAGAAAACACTTCGTAAAATTTTATTTTTGTGACGTTCTGCCCGGTCTCTTTTTATGTTTCTTTTACAATTAAAACTACACTTTGACTTTCTTGGAAAAGATAAGATGTCGGTGCAGATAAATAAAAATTTTAACAATTTATTCTTAAAAGAAAAAAACTTTTTGCTTTGGGCGCCCCTCAGCTTCCGGCGCTCTAGGCGGTCGCCTAGTCTGCCTTTATGGTAGCGCCAGCCCTGGAATCATAACTACTTGATAGAAGAAATAAGGAATAAGTTAAGAAGTTTAAAGGGGGACAACAGGTCAATTGTTTTGGTTGGGTTAGTGCACATGTGGGTATTTATGGTAATGAACTGGCTGACAATCTGGCTAAAGAAGCTGCGTCCAGTAGCAGTATGGTGTGCTATGAACGATTACCAAAAAGTGCAATGATTAACAAATTCCTTGATGTGAGACTAATGGAGTGGCAAAGTGAGTGGGAACAAACATCAAATGGAATGCTGACTAAGTTGTTTTTCCCTAGTGTGAAGCACAGACTGTCCTCAAGGTTTGCACTGTCTCCTAATTTTACCACAATGGTGACTGGTCATGGCAGGCTTACAGCCTACTACTATCGTTTCAAAATAAAAGATGATCCAATATGTGTCTGTAACGACGGTGACCAAACAGTGGAACATTTGTTATATGAGTGCAATATGTTGAATGAAGAAGGATGGGTTTTCAAAAATAGTGTACTAAGGAGTGGTGGGCGATGGCCTCCAAATAAAAGTGAACTGACTTCAAAATATGTTAGACAGTTTATTAAATACGTTAATAACATTGATTTTGATTCTTTGTAGTGTTTATTGTTATTGTGCTTGTCTATCTATTTTGAATCATTGTGTGTTTATTATTATGAATTAACTTACATATTGGTTGAACAGCTTCATCATGCATACATACATACATACAGTTTTAACATGTTAATAATGTAGTACTAATTCATTGAATTCATTGTATCATTGTAACTGATTGATTTTTATTTTTCTTGTTTACTTTGAATCTTTGTAATTGTTGTTTTGTTGTTGTAATAATGGAGTTGTCTTTATATGTATTAAGAATTAGCTTGCAATAAGTTTATATACAGCATGTAGTATTACTTTATTTGTAATGGAGCATGCTGATAAAATAAAGGTAAAAAAACACACACACACACACACACACACACACACACACCAAAACCTCCTATCTTTTAGCTTGAAAAATTCATGTTAGTTAAAAAAGATACAGTACAGTACACGCAAATAGTTGGTGACATTATTACAACTGGTTTTTCTTGCATAGTTCTTAACTGATATGAAATCTGTATCTTCTGTCTAAATCATTTGCCTACCAGGAGGAATATGTGAAGACTTACTGTTACGGGCGTGACAAACTGTCCATTAGTATTGTTTATTCACTAAACACGTTAATTAGTCAGTTATAAAATAAATGGATAGGCCTATATCTTTTTTGTGTCTAAAGGTTTTTCTTTAGCACATAATTATACATTTCCGGCTTAGTGCTGACCAAACTAGTTTCCTGTATGCTGCATGGAGTCAGTCTTCTGAGCCCAAACTTGACAATGTGAAATACAAGCATAAGCATAATTTCTATGCTATTTTTTATACAGTAGGCCTCTCAAACTGGTCTTGCTGATACATGCGTAAATTTCTAAAAACACTTATTCCCTCAAGACATCCGTCATGAGTTAGCTGGCTGACCAGTGAACACTTTGATCATGCAGAACGTATGCACCCAACAAGAAAATCATACGTAAGTGCAAAACATATGCCTAAAGGTATAAGTCTGGGACCGCTGATGAAAAGATGGAGAGATCAGTTGTAACAACAGATGGCATAATAGGTTTTCAGCCTATTGTGAAGAAGAAGATTTATTCAGTTTTATCAGTTACAAATTACTATTTATGATTCTTTTAGTTTTATTTTCAACTTTGTATGTTTATATTAGTAATATCACTTGTAAAAAATAACTACTTTCAGTAATGAAACCAATTCTTGGAGTTTTACCAAGGTGAGTCTGTTTTGTGGAAAGTAGAATATAATTAGCAGAAACATAAAAACAAGTGAATAATTAGTGAAATCTCAAATGATCTGAACCTAATGTGTCAGTTCAACTCTCATGTATAGGGAATACCTGTCAGACTCAAATGATCTGAACCTAATGCGTCAGTTCAACTCTCATGTATAGGGAATACCTGTCAGACTCAAATGAGTTGAACCTAATGTGTCAGTTCAACTCTCATGTATAGGGAATACCTGTCAGACTCAAATGATCTGAACCTAATGTGTCAGTTCAACTCTCATGTATAGGGAATACCTGTCAGACTCAAATGATCTGAACCTAATGTGTCAGTTCAACTCTCATGTATAGGGAATACCTGTCAGACTCAAATGATCTGAACCTAATGTGTCAGTTCAACTCTCATGTATAGGGAATACCTGTCAGACTCAGGTGTCTTGGACAGTCTCACAAAATATCTCAATCAAGTCGCCTCCGCAAGATTGAAGAGGGGGTATGAAATATTACAGCAACCCATCATAATTATATGCCCCCCTGATGGCACATAGCATACTGGAAAACACTGCATTATAGAATTTCGTTTTTATTAAACACAGTACCAATTGTAAGGAATTCTCTACATACTAATCAACATACACAATCATATTTTCCATACAATGAATTTTACCTAGTATACTTGACAAACTGTAGCCTAAGTGAATCAACAAACGTGTCTATCCAGTGATGCAGAAGTACAACAGTGCGAGTCAGCGAGATATGCGGCTCTGGTATAATTTTCAAAGGAACACTTCCTCCAGTCACTATTTGCAAATTGTTGAAAAGCATGTCATATTCTGGATCTACGTTAACTGAAACATGTGGTACAAATCATTAATTTAAGATAAAAGGATGTTTGGAACAATATGATCAAACAGGAATTTGCATTGGAGGATAGAAATTAAGTTGTTTAAGATTCACTGATGATCTGGTGAGTTTATCAAATGAGACAGTAACTATATAAAAAGAAAATACTTGAATTTAATAAATACACACTTAGTTTTTATTTATCTGACAATTAGTTTCACCCGTTGTGACAGTTTTAGAGGTTATATTTGAAATATATGTTAGGTGTGGGAGGGGTGGAGTTAATGCCAAGGAGGCAGTTGGTAAGTCCCAGGTAAACAGTTTAATAAAGGTATACTGTATATTCTACTGTTTGGGACAAAATAAAGTACCGTTACTGGATAATTATAAATTATATACAATAGGCTTTTATGTGAATACAATTTACAAATAAAACTATACAACCAACACTTAAACTAATGCAAATCTTCTTCTATATATTAATACGTGAAGAGAAAACTTTATACCCCTTTTTAAGCATATTGCGCGCACGGAGGAGTGTGAGATTTGGGATAGTTAAAGTTTAAATGGAGAAGGAGTGCAGAAAGCTAAAATTTATATATAATATGTGTTACAAATACATTAAATTAAATTAAATAAAACATTCATTTGCACTTGAAAATTCATTTAAACTTTTTCAAACAATGGTAATTGTTAAAAATAAAATAATTTTGTTGCCAGGCAACAATAGTCTGTGGAGTGTATGTCTGTATTTTATATATTAATGTGCAGTTGAAAGTGAAATACAGCTTGCTTAATATACACCTGTTGCAAAAGGAAAATTTTGTAGCAGCAATTTGAATTGACTTACTCTAGCCTAATTATTATTGGTGGTTTCAAAAAAGTGAGTACATTTTAATATTTTTAAATTAAACCCTGTCTAATCTTAGTTTCAGTAATTTCATTATGTTTTTTTTACATTCAGATATTCGCACCTACTTCCATTATGCCTCGACATAGAACATTGACGGGTCGGAGTGAGAGACAAAGAAGGAATATATATTCGCGTGAAAGTCAAAATGATAATAGACCAAATGAAAATTTAAATAGTGTAAATAGTATACAAAATGATGAAATTATTTTGAGGGATACATTTAAATGCGCACTGAATGTCATTCCAAGAAATTTTAATACTTTTGATTGTGGATTAATGCATTTACAATGCAGGTTTTGCAATGAAAAACATTTCGAATCTGAGGTCACTTTAGGTGAAAGGACTGCATTCACTTCATGTTGTCATAAGGGTAAAGCAATATTACCGGCCTTAAGTCAAAATGAGTACTTTAAATCATTGTATGATGGACTTACTTCAAATGAACCTTCAATAAAAAGAAAGTCAAAAAATTATTTTGAAAACATTCGTAAATACAATTCATTTGCTATGGTTAGCTCAGAAGCTAAAATTTCGGATACAGTTACGCGTGGAGTGTATCATTTTAAAATACATGATGTTTTTTATCACAGATCAGGTTCAATGACTGCTGGATATGGTCGCTCACCATGTTATGCGCAATTATATTTTTATGATGTTGACACTGCTGTCAATTATAGATTACGTGAACACTATAATCAAACATGCAATAACAATATAATGCGCGAAATCTCTCTAGAATTGGAACGCATTAATCCTTTCGTTCGGTCATTCATTGCAATGAAAGAGCATTGTCAGAGAGTTGAAAATCAAAATAAAGAAATTTGTATGCTCATTAAAATAAATCGTGATTTAGATCTACGCCGTTATAATGATGCAGTTCAAACTGATGTAGCAGTAATATTTAGTACAGTTGATGGTGAGCCACCCTTTGAACGAAATATGGTTTCGTTTTCAAAAGTTAATGGTACCATTAAAAATATCTCTGTTTTGGATTCATCATTGGACCCTTTAGCGTATCCATTACTTTTTCCAAATGGTGATACTGGGTGGCATATCAATATTTCTCATAATGTACCAACTACATCTAATTCAAGAGCGCCCAGAAATAAATTAACCATGCTTCAGTATGCAGCCTATCGACTTGCAATTAGAGAAGATTTTAGCATGTTGCACCATTCACAAAAATTATTTCTGCAGTGGATAGTTGATATGTATGTGACAATAGTGGGCACAAGGTTACATTTCATTCGACAAAATCAAACAAGTCTTAGGTCTGAATTTTACAACAATTTAACAGATTATTTAGAATTGAACCCCAATGCCAATAATGTTAGCTGTAGAGTAATTTTACCATCTTCATTCAATGGATCTCCAGGAAATATGTATCAGAATTATTTAGATGCAATGTCAATTGTACAACATTTCGGAAAGCCTTCTTTGTTTATTACAATGACTTGCAATCCAAGTTGGCCTGAAATAGTCAGCAATATTGGTGTAGGTGAGTCAGCTAATTTTCGACCTGATATTGTTGTGCGTGTATTCAAGTCCAAACTGAAAGCATTAATTGAGGGCCTTACACTAAAAAAAATCTTCGGTAAAGTTGAAGCACTCATTTATACAATTGAGTTTCAAAAGAGAGGATTGCCTCATGCTCACATTTTACTCTCTTTAAATGAGCAAGATAAAATTGTTAACACTACCGATATTGATAAAGTTGAATCTGCGGAGATTCCTAACATTCAAACACATCCTACATTACATGAATATGTTGTAAAACACATGATGCATGGTCCATGCGGCGTACTTAATCCAAATTCTGTATGTATGAGAGATGGAAAATGCACAAAAGATTATCCAAAACGATTTAATGAATTTACATGTGAATCATTAAATGGATATCCATTATACAGAAGGCGTGATAATGGTATTAATGCTGAAGTTCGCGGTAGTTGCCTCGACAATTGTTATGTTGTACCATACAATCCGTATTTACTTGCCAAATTTAATTGCCATATAAATGTTGAAGTATGCACTACAGTTAAAAGTGTTAAATACATTTATAAATACGTGTATAAAGGCTATGACAGTGCATCTGTTGAATTAGGTTCAGAGAGAAATGAACCAGGTCAAGAAATACAAATTGATGAAGTTAAAAATTTTTTAAATGGCCGTTACGTCGGATCAACTGAAGCTGTATGGCGCATCTATGAATTACCAATGCATTTTCAATCACATGTCATCGTTAGACTTGACATTCATTTACCGCGTAGACAGAATGTTTACTTTCGAGAAGGGCAAGAATGTCAAGCAATTGAAAATGCAAGACAAACAAAATTATTAGCATTTTTTGAATTGAATCGATCAGCTCCATCAGCGCATGAATATAAGTATATTGAAATTCCTTTGCATTATGTGTGGGAAGATTCCCGAAAAAAAATGGAAGAAGAGAAGGCGTGGAGGTGATAAAATCATTACATGCATATATGTAGTATCACCAAAAGACATCGAACTTTTCCATTTACGATTGCTTTTATTACATGTCTGTGGTCCAAAATCATTTGAGGATGTTAGAACATACAATGGAATTATACACACTTCTTTTGTTGAAGCGTGCCATGCTCGCGGCATTGCTTCAAATGATAATGAATGGCGCGAATGTTTAAATGAAGCAAAAGAATTACATTCACCAAAACAAATGCGAAATTTATTTGGTTACATTTGTGCATTAAATGTGCCAGCCAATGCATTGGCGTTATGGAATGAATTTAAAGTATATCTTAGTGAAGATTTTTTGAGAGATTACAAAGAAGAAGTATCCTTTAATACAGCTCTATTAGAAATTGAAGATATTTTGAATGTTCATAATTTGTCATGTCAAGAACTTGGTTTACCAGTTCCCACGTATTCGCAGAGAACAGACGAAGCAAATGCTATTGATCCAATAGAACAAGAGTTTCTGTTTTCTGAGCATTATGAAACTGCAAATATTGAACAGCGTAATCTAACTGATCGTGTGATTCGTGAAGTTTTGCATCATGATACTGGATCTAATGTTTTTTGTTTAACCGCTCATGCAGGTTGTGGAAAAACATTCACACAAACAGCAATCATTCACAAATTAAATTCGCTTAATCTTAGTTGCATTGCAACAGCGTTCAGTGGCATAGCTTCAACTCTATTACTTGGAGATAGAACTTTACACAATGTGTTTAAATTGCCTATACCCATTTTGGAAAATTCTGTAACGAATATTACCGCAAATAGTAGCTATGGACGTTACATAAATTCATCATCATTGATAATTATTGATGAAATTTCTATGTGCCCACTGCAAGTGTTGAAAATCATAGATAGATTATTGCAGGATCTATGCGATGAAAATGATAAACATAAACCATTTGGAGTGAAAACGATACTTCTGTGCGGTGATTTTCGGCAAATCCTACCAGTTGTCCCACATGGATCACGTGCAACTTTAATTGAAAATTGTGTCACGAGTTGGCATAAATTTGTTTATTTTCATAAAGTAACGTTTACTCAAAATATGAGAGCCTTACCAAGTGAAATAGAATTTGTCGAATTCTTGAAAAAAATTGGTAATGATGAAGCCCCACAATTCCCTCAGTTTGGTGAAAATATTATTGAAATACCTCAGCAATTAATAGGAGATGAAAATAATATTATTAATGAGGTGTACGGAAATATTTCCGAAAACATACTCTCAGATAACATATTGAAGTCAGTTATTTTAGCACCTAAAAATGATGATTGTACTTTTATTAATACTGATATACTTAATCGAATACCAGGTGAACAGAAAACATATCATAGCTACGATAAAATAATTTGTGATGATGACAATGAAATCAATAACTATCCAGTAGAGTTTTTGAATTCTTTGACTATTAGTGGTTTGCCACCACATAAGTTAGTATTGAAAGTTAATTGCATCGTTTTACTGATCAGAAACTTAAATACAAAGGAAGCATTAGTCAATGGAACAAGAATGCGCATCAAGTGTATGCATCGTAATGCTATTGATTGCGAAGTTTTAACTGGAACCGCACGCAATAAGAGAATTTTGATTCCACGTATAAATTTAACATATTCCGGTACTGTTTTACCATTTAACTTTCAAAGAACTCAATTTCCAATTATACCTGCATTTGCGATGACAATAAATAAGTCTCAAGGACAAACATTCGAAAAAATTGGAATTTTATTGAGGCAGCCAGTTTTTACACATGGTCAATTGTACGTCGCCAGCAAGTAGAGTTCGATCATTCGATGGTTTGAGATTTTATATTTCCGAATATAATGACCAAGGGCATTTAGCAAATGATGACAGAGTTTTTACAAAAAACATCGTTTACACCGAAGTTCTGAATCATTAAATTCACTTTCGAACTATTTTAAGTTCAATGGACAACATTTATTTTTTTAACCGCCCGGTTTTTTGATTTAATGAAAAATATATGAAAAAATACGAGGCACGAATTTTTTATTTCATTTTTTATTTTGTATTAATTTTTTATTAAATTTTATATAATTCGAAAAAGATAGGCAAAATAACTGTGTAGCCTTGGCGAAACCTGGTCAGTATGGCAATAAAAAAAAACCCAAGGAAATGTCAAAAAACGCGTTATTGCTTTTTGAAAAAAAAATTAAAAAAATTATATAAGCTTTGTAGCAGATAATCTTCAAACTGTTTTCGAATTTTGTACCTTACCAAAAATGAAATGTAATCCACTGAAATTGAAAACAATGTATCTTATACAGTACTTCTATGAATGTCAAGTCTCATTTTTATTAGCGTTTATTTGATTCAATAATCACATGAAAAAATTAAAACTGACAATGAATTATATCAAAAAATAAATACGAATACAAGCTGTAATTGTGTTTTTTTCTACTGTTACTAACATTAAATTTTAAATTTCATAGGTATTGCAGGGAATTAAGGCAAACAACACACGCTAATGACGTATTTGTACACGCCCGCAGCTGACGTAATAGAACAAAATTCAAAAAAATTATGTGCAATGATTATAAAGGTATACTCTTTGACAAAAGAACCTCAATAACGTTCAAACTTAAAAATTTAATGAATTACGGTCGAATTTCGACCACTGGGCGACCACTAGTATATATAAAAAACCTAGTAATTGTACTATACATAATTTTATATAATATGTAACAGATATATATTCATGTTACGATGATATGGTGGTACGTCTACACAAACATAACCTAAATACATTGTCATTTTATCTAATCTTGATGCATAAAGTCCAATATTTGCACACACAAAGGGATATGGGCAGTGGGGAAGTCTAAGCTTAGTTAGACCATGGTACTCACATAAGTTACAGAGCTGGTTTTAGTGTTTGTCTGTCCTAGACACTAGATTACCAAACTTCCCTAGCCATTAAATTACATTTCCAACTTGAGAATTTGTGATAGGCAATGTGGGCTGCGCTAAAATCTGTTTAATTACAATGAATATCAATACAACACTCAATTAATTATATACGGACCATATATAATTGAAGTGAAGAACAGCATAAATTATTTCACAAGGTAAGACAAGAAAGCTGGCAAAGACAAGAAAAATTAGTGGAGCTGAATCCTCCAAAAATATAACCAGACATTCGTCTATGCAAAGACAGAAGAACAAGCAGCAACTTCATATTCAATAAACCTATCAACTTATACTAACTTAAACTTATTGTTTTTTATTTATAACCACATTAAATATTCTGGTGGCCAAACCTTACAAGGAACATAAACATAACTCGACCAGTTCCCCCTCTGGTGTGCAAAGCTACGAATTCGACCATCATGTAATGCAGGGTCATCCTCTGGGCAATCATCATTCTTGCCATCAAACAGACTACGAATTGTAGATGGCAGTGGTAACCTGAAACATACAATTACAAATTAAAAACCTCTACTCACTTTCCAATAGGAACACTATTATTTTTTATTAAATAAAAGTATTACATACTGCAACAAATACTAAAATTTTCAAAAAATACATCCATGTTTATTGTCACACATCAGTGAAATATCCATGTTTACTGTAATGTAATCATTTGACAGTATTTAATTTCCAAAGTCATCAGGCAATAACAGTAACACTGTCTAAAGTTTACAAGGCAGGTTTTCTGTGTCAAGCCTTGGAGGATCAGATTTACTTGTCTTTTAAAAATGTTGGATACTGCACAGAGACTGGATTGCATAATTTTAAACTGAATGATGCCACTTGGGATCAACAACACTGCTTTTCCTAATCTTCTTAGAGAAGTATCACAATCACTCTTCAAGTCCAAAGGGGAAAACAATTATGTAACATGTGTACTGTCAATGTAAGGTAACGTGCTTTTCCTTTCCCCCCCACAGTGTGGGCTTGTTATGTAAAACCAATTTATATAAATATCACTATAGTATTGACGACTCGGAACACTAAGTTTTTTATAAGTAAAAACGTAAAGTTTTACCTTACAGCCTAAACCGGCTTTCACCTATAGAAGGCTTCATCAGAGGCTGTCGTAGGTAGCGCTGTTCGTCTTGTTGTTGGCGACGGGATAGTTTTTCGAAAGATCGAAGCTGTGTGTGTGTGTGGTGAGATGTGTTCGAATAATGCGTGCGATTTGAATTGTGTCTGTTCGTTTAGGATGTCGTTTTTATTTGTTTTTGTGTGTTTGTATATTTCTAATTGTTCTAGAGTGTCTAGTTTTCGGCCTTTTGTGTAACATCTTCATGTTATTGTCGATGTTTTTATATGTGTGGTTTGCTTCAATGAGGTGGTTTGCAAAGGTAGATTCTGTAGTGGTGTGGAGTGCTTTTGTGTGTTCAATGTATCTCTGTTTGAAGCTACGTCCTGTCTGGCCTATGTAGAATTTATTGCAATTTGAACAATTTAGCTTGTATACACCGGGTAGATCGAATTTGTTTTGTGCTTTGGGCATGCGTTTTGATAGTGTGTGTTCTGTTTTGTTAGTAGTTTTGTAAGCGATTCTGTATCCTGCTTTTTTGAATTTGTGGGCTATTTTTTCAGTTTGGTTGTTGATGTATGTTAGTGTTATGAATTTGTTGTTTTCTGTCTTTGTCTGTTGTTTGTTTTGTGTTTTGTGTAGGAGTTTACTGACTATTGTTCTGTCATAACTGTTAGATTCTGCTAGATATTTTATCGTGTTTAGTTCGTCTTTGTAGTCTATTTCATCTAAGGGGATGTTGTTAAGTCTATGTATCATGGTTCTAAAAGCAGCTAGTTTGTGTTGTATTGGGTGATTGGAGGTGTTGTGTATTAGTGTATCAGTTGTAGTTGGTTTTCTGTATATACTGAATTTGTGCCTGTGTTCTAGTTTTGTGATGGAAAGGTCTAAGAAGTTTATGGTATTGCTTTGTTCGTATTCGGCAGTGAAGGTTATGTTTTTATGTATTTTGTTTATGTGCGTTAGTAACTGTTCACAGTGTCTTTTGTTTCCCCTGTATAGTATTAGAATGTCATCAACGTATCTGTGCCAATATAGTATTTTATGTGAGTGTCTGTCATTGTTTGTGAGTATTTTTGTTTTTTCTAAGTGTTGGAGGAAGACTCACAAACAATGACAGACACTCACATAAAATTACTAAAATTTTAAAATTTAAAATTTTGGGAGAATTATGCGAGCTTGCAGTAACCAACTGGGATTCCAAATAACAAGAATCGGCGAAACTTTTGTCACTGTATGATATAAATTTTTAAAATCAGAGACATTAACTGTCTCTTCTTCACAAGACTGCGATTTCATATGAAAGTTTAACTAAAAATTCGCACTTACTTCTTCTCTACATTCACGTTATATTTCGTACGACTTGTAGTTATTCTTGATTTGAACAGTTCTTGAGCACCATTAATGCTGCTTTCATCCTCTGAATCAGAGTCAGAGTAAGAGCTAATTAACTGTAAAGCGTTTGATGACATTGATGTTAAACTTTTAAATAGGCACTCACTAATGCAAAACTATATTTCTCTGTCCACAGAAACTCGAATTTTCGTTTTCATAACATATTCATAACCTTCATCACATAACCTCTAA
This sequence comes from Magicicada septendecula, assembly GCA_034769895.1. Classification (NCBI taxonomy): domain Eukaryota; kingdom Metazoa; phylum Arthropoda; class Insecta; order Hemiptera; family Cicadidae; genus Magicicada; species Magicicada septendecula. The sequence goes on from CM068368.1 coordinate 14,105,352, forward strand.
GCCGTCGTATTTAAATTATACTCGACTACTTAATATGATTTGAAGACTTGCAGAATAGCCAACACCAAAACGCAAAATATAGAAAACAGGTACAATATAAATTATGTAAACGTACGTGTTGTATACGTCTGTAAAATAGTAATTTATAAATATCAAATAATAAATAACGTGTTTGACGTTTTTAACGTTAATATATATAAAATTAACTAGTTTAATAATCAGTTTAGCGTAAACTGAACGTAACGATATTTAAGATAAATATACTTTAAATTAAAATATAAATTTTTCAAAACATTAAATTGGGCGGTTTTTCGACAGTAATACCAACAAAAAATAGAGCACATGCCGACTTTGTAGTGAATCAAAAAGTAAGACTTCAAAGACGAAAATAAAATCAGCGCTTTGCGTGGTTGTAGAACCTTGTAGAACGTAGCGTGTACGTTTTGTTAGTGTGAACGTTTTGTTGATACGTTTTTTAAGGTAATGACAGTTGACTTTCTTTACTTCAATTTAGTAACTGACGTTTCAAAGTGTACAATGATAATCAGTTGTGCAATTTTTAACTCAGATTTGTTCGGATAATGCCGGCAATCATAACCTCAATATCTTTTTCACAGTGTAACTTTTGTTAGGTAATAGTTCCGATGGACACCCTTGTCTGAAAAGCCACGAAACCTAAAAAAAAACGGGTTTTTTGTGTTTCTACGTAAAATACAGGTCAAGCCTAGGTGCGGAAACGAAAAACTTGAACTTTTTATTTGCAAGTTGCGAAAAAAAATGCAAACTTATAGCAATACAACACTGAAACACAATAACGTACCTTACATAGTGTATTCTATTATTCATATTAGATGCAGAATAACGTTACAATTAATAAATATTTACTCTCGTAGTCTTCAAGCTGTTTGTAAATGCAAGTACCACATGAAAACTCGGTTGTGCAGAACATCACATCAAATTTTCTGTTACTGAGGTAGTAAAAATACTGACTCAAGCACAGGTATGCCGTCATTTGCTATTGCGCAGAGATTAGATGTTAGACAAATGATATATTAATTACATATTATGTAACGTATGAATATACTGTAGATAATTATATATACCACTTGGAGTCGTAGAGTTATTAATGACTTGAGAATTGGGTAATAAGGTCTGAGGGGCGAAGCCCCGAAGCGCGCGTGAATAGACTCAGTGAGGCCCGCCGACGGCACCAGAGGTGGCGTTAGATATTACAGCATTGAGTTCTGTTTCAAAAAGAGTGATGTATAATTTTGTTTATACGTAGGTTTCATGTAAAATACGAAATAACGCGTTTTTACGTTATTTAGGCCCCAAAATAAATTTTTGCGAATTTATTCGCTTCCGCACCAATTTTTGGTCTGTAGTTTACGTAAAACCTAACAAAAACATCGGTTTTTGCAGGTTCAGTGGCTTTTCCAGACAAGTGTGTCAATCGGAACTATTACCAATTAATTTTTTTGTGAACTGGAATTTTTCTGTAAACGCGTCCAAAATTGAGCTATACTCAAACCAACCTTGCTTACCTGTAATCGGGTTTTTACACGTTTTTGTCAGCTACGAATTTTTATGAAACAGTAACCAAAAATTTGTATAACATTTGGCAACACTAAACATACTTAACACTGTATTTGAGTAACCCCAGTGATAAAATTGGAAGGTAGTTTTGGTAGATTCCGGACAATGAATAAACATTGTATAAACCAACTGGTTCAGTATGACATTACCTTCGTTAAGAAATAAGTACCCTGTATTGTTCACCTATGTATTCTCAGTCTAATATTTTTTCAGTTAATCAATATATCAATTAATCTGTCCATAAAGTTCAATCAGTACGCATAGATGTTTGTTTATTTTTCATTCTTACATATGTCTTGTTTTCAGTATAGTGGAAAAAAGATCCAAAATGTTATTCTTATTTTTAAATCTGTAGTTGATTCATTTATGTGTAATAAGAATATACATTTCTGTTAACAGTAAGCACAATGGCTACGACTAGTATGCCAATCAACCCTAAACCATTCCTTAACAGCCTGACGGGAAAACCGGTAATGGTAAGGCTGAAATGGGGACATGAGTACAAAGGCTATTTAGTATCTGTTGATGGTTACATGAACTTGCAGTTGGCAAACACTGAAGAACATATCGATGGAATCTGTACGGGCAATTTGGGTGAAGTACTGGTACGATGTAATAACATTCTTTACATACGCGGTGTTGAAGAAGAGGATGAAGAAGGAGAAATGAAAGACTAAAATGTGGTGTAGTATAGTAAACAATGGATTACATATTTTTTCACTTGTGGTTTTCAGTGACTCATCGACATTATTGATGTGATATGATTGTGTATAATTTTTTTTATATTAAAACTGTGAATACAGTGTTCATCAGAGTGGATGTAGTATTTTTTCTGGTAATTTTTCAATATCAATGAACCATACCTTTTGCCAAAAGCTTTGTGAAAACAACCCTAAATACACATCTGTAGCATTATGGTTGAAACAGAATTTTTCAGAAGCCCCGAGAATCCTCAGCTAGTTATGGTAAATGTATGCTCAGAATAAAACAGAACCCGTTGTTAACTCACCTTTTTTATTTTTTAAATTGTTAACATTTTACACTCTGCTTTCTGTATTTACTCTGGCCAATCAGCCGCCATGTTGTGTTGTTGCCAACATAATATATTTTACTTACGGGTTCCAGTGTTCTATAAGCGAGCAGCTAGAAACGGAATGGTTGTAGAGAAATAATATACTCTGATTGCATTGGGTAAAACTTGTGTTTATTAATTATCTGAATTTTAAATATTTTAATAACAAAAAACAAAATGGAGTCTTTCTCCTTTTGCCAAATCCAAATACAAAATGGCTGCGAAATATTTCCGCTTCATCTGCCTTTATGCATGATACATTTACACAATATATATTTTAACTCCAATTTACTCTGGTTACATTTTTAAGTGAATCTAGAACATTACTGCAGTTTTAATAATTCAAGTTATTAAGTTATATGAATCACATAACGTGAACCCATGCTTTGTGATATCTAGGTACCGGTACACACGCACACATGCTCCCACACATACTAATTAAAACGGTACATTTTCTATTACTTGAGCTCAAATGTTAAAAAGTGTTGGTGGTTTAAAATGTGGGAAATGTCTACTTTCCTGCTTTTGGTGGATGAAGATCAAGTCAGGCGTCACTCATGTTCATGTTGTTATGCTGCTGAACTACTAGGTTTTCTCTTAGTAACTGCACTCATTGTCTCTACATTTTATACTTTTGATCTCAACTAGTTTTAAATTCACTTTTTGTTACATTTTGTTGTTACTTTAAAGACTTGCTGGCCAGCAATTTTGACAACGTGCAGTTCGCACGAAGGATACGAGTCGACTGAGAACGACAATATGGCGCTTATTTCCGATGTGGAAAGGGTTGTCGCGTCATCAATTCTATTGTTCTCGCTGATGACGTCTTTGTTTTTTAAGGTGCAGCAATTACGTTTGGCATTCTTTAGATGACGTTTACATAGGATCGGTCGGTTGGTATGTCCAAATCGCTGTCGATTCTCACGTACGCCACTGACCTTGACGCAAACCCTTCATTGCTTACTACGCCGTATCACTTGTTAGAAAACTTTACACTCAAGGAATATGAAAATTTAATTTACAATAAAATTTATACCTGTTATTTACCCACATTCCCTATACGGACCTATTTGTACTGTTACACCATATGCAACAGACATCTGTGCTCTGTATGGTTGCTCTGCTTGGGCTCTAAAACATGAGCCTATTGATTTGCAGATTACTAAAAACATCACTCATGTGTTAAAACATCAAAGCATTATATCACAATGCTTTGCCCTTTAACGAGCTATTAAACTAAGAGGCCATCACGTGTCGGTCCACCTAACCTGATATGTACCTGTATGCCAACAGGGGATATAACAACCCATATTGAAAATCAAAAACAGAGTTTCGAAACAATTTGCAAATGTAATTTTATGCAAGAGCATTTAAAGAATCGAAAAAACTAGGTTACATGCCAAAATCCATGGTTCATTGATATCAAGCAAATACCTATTTTCTTTTTTGTTGAGTTTTTTTTTCTTCACGTATGACAAGATATCTGGTAGAGTAGGTTAGGTATAAGCGAATATTTAACTGCCACATTGTTACAGAAGGAAAAAGAAAGACTCTCAAAGTGTTATGTCCATGCTGGCAAGCACACATGCAGTGAAGTTTAATAAACAGATTAGTTCTTAACCATGTGTGCAATAACTAGCAGAAATTGTTGTCCATATGAAATGAAGATTGAATTAAAATTTTTTCCCTTTTCTTCCAATATTTCCTTGTTATCAGGCTCGTTTGCTCAAGTAGTGATTTCTTATTTGTCAACATTGAACCAAATAATTTGTCTTCTATTAAATAATTGCATAATAATACAGTACGACCTCGAGTATATACAAACTTAATTTACAGATTCACTTTAACGAAAAAACTCATTTTTTACATGAGTATATTGTTTTTTTTTTAACACATTACTGTACAGTGGTACAATTTAAAAGAATATTATATTAGGATATAGCGTGCAGTATAATCTGTAACTTTTATTATGACTGTTGTTTAAATTTAATTTTCTGTTCTAACAAGAACAACACTTTATTAAATTGTTTTTAATCTGGCTGTTAGGCCATGGTCTGTTGGTAACATAGTGCAATATTAATCGGTTAAAGTTTTGATTCTGCAGAGCCGCTGCGAAGTGAGAGAGAACGCGTGCGGCAGATGTAAGCCAAACAATACCCAAGACTTTCACGGGAATAAGCAACAGTTGCCGCACATATTCTCTGTCTTCGCAGCGGCTCTGAAGAAGATTCCTGGTGGCTGGAATCAAAACGTTAGCTGACTAATGTCACACTATGTTAGCAACTGACCACAGCCTGACAGCCCGGATTTACAACAGTTGTCGACACTGGCCGTTCAAGCCCACATACAGAATTGTACAGTACAAAAACTGTATACACATTTTTAGAGACTGTGGTGGAAGGGTATGTTTTTTTTTTACCTTGTTAATGAGCAAGTCAAATATACATTTTCAAATGTATAATGCTAAATACAGTATTTTTATCAACCTTTAAAATGGTTTTGTTTATTAACAACTGTACGTAATTAAGTAGGCCCTGAGATTCAGTTAGTAATATACGCTGCCATATTGAAGGGCTATATGTTCCTGTACCTTTATTACAAGGGTCGCTTAAAAATATATGTAACACTAGTGCATTTTACTACTACAGTTACAACATGTTCTAATTGCCTAATACATGTTCAGCTAAGCCTGTTTATGATACGATTCTTTAATACTCTGACATTTTAATAGTACAGCAACATTTACTGTATATGTTTTATTTACTGCGTATAATTGGCGTAACAGTGTTGTATTCAAATTACACAGCTGTGCCGTCAAACGCATCTCTCACATAAGTCGAGGCCATACTGTACATAATAATTGTCACGTTAAAAAAAAAAATAAAAAAACTAAATTGGAAAAAGATAACCAATTTTATTTCATACAAGACTATATTCACTTACATAAATGATTTTATAATATTGTGTCTTTGTAAATAAAATATTAACAATTATATTTTATTGTGTTGTGTTGATTTTGGAACATAGCAAGAAACCTTTCCTAATACAAACCGTACGTTATTAAATGTTTTTGAATAACAGTCTTAATAAATGGGAGTCAGTTTTTAATTATCTTATTTTTTTGTGGCTGGTATTTAAACTCTTTTGGTTTGATATTCTATTCTAGGTGTTTAGACTGTGGTTCCAGGTGACTAGTCCCTTATTTAGGCATCAGGAACATGTGCAGCTCCGCAGAGTGACAAAAATTGTGGTATATAATCCGCTCAAGTCTGCTATCACTCGAATCCTTAAATGTAACTAGTGTGCATGAGCATTTTCATAGTTGTTAGTACCAGATTTTGAAACCTTTCAGCATTTCCACATTCATCTGATTGGTCATTCCCCATAACTTGTGCTGGACTGCGTTCAGCTTTTAAAACCCGCACGTTCTCCACCGCATTTAAAACTCGCGTGACTGCCACTGCTTAGTGATCGTGCGTCGACGAGTGAAGTGAGTGAGTCAGAGACTATTTGTCAAGAGCGGCGACGATATCGGTTCGTTCCTGCACAGCTGATTTTTGGTCTCACAATGACGCATGTTTTAGATTTCGTGGTTAGAATACGCAGTTGATCCTGTCTCTTTTCTCATCTAACCCTTGACTGAAGCATTTCGTGACTGGCGGCTTGATCTGACTTTGTTCGTTTACTTCTACTAGTATGGAAGCTTAATTCTAGAGAGTCCCAGGGTTCTCGGACAAGCTGATGAAGGGGTGTCGGAGGATGACCATCCACCTGTTGTCCTCCCGTGCAGAGAAAAAGATCTAAGCTCCTCGACGCCGCCAGTCACAAACAGCCCCACAGATGAGGATGCAGCTCCAGAAGTAACCCTTACTGTCATCAGCTGTGTATCTGAACCACATGCCCAGATAAAACCTAAAATTGGAAAACTCAGGTGGGATCTTTCAGTATTATATCATTTCTTCTGCATCTTCTACTTTCCTCCAGTTTAATCTGCAGAAACCATGTGAAAACAGACTGATAAATTGTAAACTCATGAAGCATTAACCTGTAAAGTTTGCTGTGAACATGCATCAGGCATGTGTGAAACTGTAGTCTGGTTTTTTAAAATAGGATCCCATACTGAATTGATTGTGGTTTTACATTATTCAAATATTTTTGATACACTCATGTAAAGGAGGAATATTTACGCACACACACACACATTGTAAGGGTACGTATCTTCAACATACACTTATGAAGCAACATGATAAGAATAAAATACTAAATGATTAACACTATGAATAAAAAGGGATGAGTAAGAGATAAAGGAATGGGTAATTAACATAATTATGCGATCAAACAAATAAAAGTAACCTCTGATAAGAGAAATGTAGCAAGCAATGGAGCAAACGTTGAAAACGATAGTACAATGTGATTTAACCATAATAACCCAATAGATTGATAAGTGAGTAGATAGAACCAGCCCCAAACACCAGTGAAAGGATATGTAAAACAAATAAAATAAGTGAGTTGGTAGACAAGCCCCAACCCCAGTGATAGGACATATAAGTGAAATCAAATGAGAAGGTGAATGAAAAGGAAACAAACAATATATGAATGAAATAAAATGAGAAGAAATGAAAAGACACAAACGAATAATATAGAACAGAAAAGGAGAAATGTTACACTCAAATAAAGCAATGAAAAAGAAATCAAATGATAAATGTAAATGATAATTATTAGTACCAACTAATCAATCAAAGTAAATGATAAATATTAAAATCCAATAAAGTAATGACAAACTAAAAGTACACTAACCAAATAAATAGAGAGTAAATATTATAAATCACTCTATAATTATATGAACTTGTTAACAGTATAACTAACCATTGTAAAGTGAGAGATAGTTAGATAGTGAACATGAGTAAGTGAGAACAAGAATTTAATGTTAGGGAATACCCACTAGTAACACTTAAATAATATAAAAAGTGCAAAGTGTAAGTGTAAACTCCACAAAATAAATAGAAACCCTATTGATAGGGATGGACGCCCAAAAACCAGTGATAAACACTAAAGGTTAATGGTGAGCAGTGTTAGTATATAAGGATATTGTTATTATTAAGATTAAGATTAATTGTAGATGAGGAATACAAGGATATTCAGGGAAAAAATCCCAGGAAGAGTCAAAAGTTAGTGTTACCATGGTTAGCTAGTAAAGATTAGAATAGAAAAATATGGTAAAGAATAGAAATGCAAAAACAATAAATACCCTATGTTCTAAGGGATAGTTAGTTAACTAAAGTAAATGGTGTGATGATGTTTATCACCAAAAAATAAATTAAAAGTAACAAATTGTAAACAAGAGTAGCATAATAACTGTTAAAGAATTGTTTGATTAAGTTTATGAATAGTAATATGGCTGAAAGAGTTATACAGACCATAAGCCTAAATATTATGTTATATTTTATAGAGAATAGTAAATAATAAACCATGGTAATATAGATAAGAAAATAGATAAATTCATGCAAACATAATAATACTGGAAAAGGCAGTTAGAAAATAATAGACAAACCATTGTGACAGTACGAAAATCTTGATGTCAGAATTATGGTATGAGTGGTAACAAATTATCGTATTTTATTGTATTGCACACACACATACATGGAGAGAACGATTTCCCTTTGTAAAGAGACAACAACGCAGATTCTAATAGATCAAAACGATTCCAAGGTCAGGAGCAGACGTGCGGAGACGAACATACAAAATGGCCATCCAAGTGGAAGCAGATTGTAAATAGCCACTCTCATTGGTCCAGAAGACGGGACGTCATTAAAATCAGTGATGACTTAACAAACAATGACATGACAACAGGGCGTGAGCCAATATAAAACAAAAGACAGTGACGTGGATGCGCTAACACATACGCAAAATATGTGCTTTGCATCCTCCCAGTCAGCATCAGACCATCAAGGCGTCAACACGCTGTGAAAATCGCTGGCAGTTTTTGCCAGCGAAAGTGTTTTTCTTGATCAAACTAACAATGTGGTAACTTATAATGAATGTGGTAACTCTTTATCAGAAGTCTCAAAGTAACTAGTCACAATGTAAATTAGAATCAGTGCAACCAAGGAGACCTCTGGGACAATCGGCCGAACACCTGCCTGACCATGATTGCAATATAAGGACAGCGGAGACTTTACAACACAGATACAGGAAAGTCCAACTATTTCTCTATTCCAATCTTTATTCTTAAAGTTGAGCTCAAAATTATTAAAATTCAAATGTATGTGTAAAATCAATCTTAGCGAAATGAGAGTGTGCGTGTGTGTGTGTGTGTATGGGCCGTACTAGTACATATAAATAATGTTTCTTGGATTTCGTTGTCCATGACGTGTCCGTTACTTAACTAAATATCACTATAATATTGACGACTCGGAACACTAAGTTTTTTATAAGTAAAAACGTAAAGTTTTACCTTACAGCCTAAACCGGCTTTCACCTATAGAAGGCTTCATCAGAGGCTGTCGTTAGTAGCGCTGTTCGTCTTGTTGTTGGTGACGAGATAGTTTTTCGAAAGATCGAAGCTGTGTGTGTGGTGAGATGTGTTCAAATAATGCGTGCGATTTGAATTGTGTCTGTTCGTTTAGGATGTCGTTTTTATTTGTTTTTGTGTGTTTGTATATTTCTAATTGTTCTAGAGTGTCTAGTTTTCGGCCTTTTGTGTGTACGTGTAGTATGTTCATGTTATTGTCGATGTTTTTATATGTGTGGTTTGCTTCAATGAGGTGGTTTGCGAAGGTAGATTCTGTAGTGGTGTGGAGTGCTTTTGTGTGTTCAATGTATCTCTGTTTGAAGCTACGTCCTGTCTGGCCTATGTAAACAGTAAACCTCACGAACGTCACACTCACAAAAAACGAACAAACACTCCTTGATAAAGGCCTAAAACATAACATACATTACAAACATAACAACCAAACACTGACAAAGCTCATAATTGACACAGAAACAAATATACAAAACACAGCACCACAGACAAGCAAATATACAAAACACAGCACCACAGACAGCAAATATCAAGACACATTAAGACATAATATAAACAACACAATAGGAGTACATAAGACACCAGACAACAACAACCACAACTCAGAAATACACACAGCCATCAAACTGAGGGAAAAGGCACACAAACACAACATCACATTTGTAAAAGCTGACAAAGGCAACACGACTGTAATTATCCCCACAGACAACCTACACAAAAAAGTACAAAACTTCATGGAACAGAACAACATCACAGAACTAAAACACGACCCCACCGACAGATACCAAAACTCAATAAAACAAATAGTCAACAAAGCCAAACACATTATGACACATAAACAAAAGCCCTACATGAAACAAATCCGACCATCAGCACCTACACTCCAAGCACTTCCCAAAATCCATAAAGAAGACATTCCGATCCGCCCCATTATCAACTACCGTAATGCCCCTGCACACAAACTGGCAAAATATCTAGACAAAATTATTAGACAACACACACAAATAGACAACAACATTGCAGTAAAAAACAACACTGACCTAGTAACAAAAATAAAAGACATACACATCCCCCATAACGCCACATTAGCCTCCTTTGACATTAAAAACCTGTACACAAACATCCCCATCTCTGAAACAATCACCATCCTACAAAACAAACTCAAACAGAACAACACACCAGACGAACTTATCAATGAAATAACAGAAACTCTGAACATTATCACAAAACAAAACTACTTTACTTATAACAATAAATACTACACACAGAACGAAGGCCTACCCATGGGCTCCCCCATATCCAGCATTCTAGCAGAAGTCTTCCTCCAACACTTAGAAAAACAAAAATACTCACAAACAATGACAGACACTCACATAAAATACTATATTGGCACAGATACGTTGATGACATTCTAATACTATACAGGGGAAACAAAAGACAATGTGAACAGTTACTAACGCACATAAACAAAATACATAAAAACATAACCTTCACTGCCGAATACGAACACAACAATACCATAAACTTCTTAGACCTCTCCATCACAAAACTAGAACACAGGCACAAATTCAGTATATACAGAAAACCAACTACAACTGACACACTAATACACAACACCTCCAATTACCCAATACAACACAAACTAGCTGCTTTTAGAACCATGATACATAGACTTAACAACATCCCCTTAGATGAAATAGACTACAAAGACGAACTAAACACGATAAAATATCTAGCAGAATCTAACGGTTATGACAGAACAATAGTCAGTAAACTCCTACACAAAACAAACAACAGACAAAGACAGAAAACAACAAATTCATAACACTAACATACATCAACAAACAAACAGAAAAAATCGCCCACAAATTCAAAAAAGCAGGATACAGAATCGCTTTCAAAACTACTAACAAAACAGAACACACACTATCAAAACGCATGCCCAAAGCACAAAACAAATTCGATCTACCCGGTGTATATAAGCTAAATTGTTCAAATTGCAATAAATTCTACATAGGCCAGACAGGACGTAGCTTCAAACAGAGATACATTGAACACACAAAAGCACTCCACACCACTACAGAATCTACCTTCGCAAACCACCTCATTGAAGCAAACCACACATATAAAAACATCGACAATAACATGAACATACTACACGTACACACAAAAGGCCGAAAACTAGACACTCTAGAACAATTAGAAATATACAAACACACAAAAACAAATAAAAACGACATCCTAAACGAACAGACACAATTCAAATCGCACGCATTATTCGAACACATCTCACCACACACACACAGCTTCGATCTTTCGAAAAACTATCTCGTCACCAACAACAAGACGAACAGCGCTACTAACGACAGCCTCTGATGAAGCCTTCTATAGGTGAAAGCCGGTTTAGGCTGTAAGGTAAAACTTTACGTTTTTACTTATAAAAAACTTAGTGTTCCGAGTCGTCAATATTATAGTGATATTTAAATAATGTTTCTATGAGACGTTGGTTTGTGTTCTATTAAAAAAAATAAGAATTGATCAATTATAAGGTAATATGGGCAGCTGCAGTAAAATATAAATTCATTATAAATTCCATAACAAGATTAATACCTGAATAATAGAAAGTAACAGAACTGTAATATAGCGGAATATGTGTCCGCCATTTTGTTAGTTGAGTATAAGGATTCCATTTTGTTTTATTGCTGTTGATGTCTATTTTGATTTTATATGTTACTAGCAAAATACCCGTGCTTCGCTACGGAGTTTCACGTTGTACATAATTGTACAATTATTGCTCGCTTAATAGGATAGGATTAGATAGATTGTACAAATTCTCAACTCTTAGTTTGTTTATTTACATTCATAGCAACAGCTATTTATTATTTATTTCGAGAAAATCGTTAGAGCCGTTTCCGAGAAAAAAAGGACATACATTATTAATTAATTAAACTTCGAAATTTTCTCGACTATAAGAACCTGCAAACAACGAAGTTTTTTGCAATTTAAAACAATGAGTGAAAACTCAGGACTAAATGTATTCGGGGTTTCCAGTAAACTGAGATGTCAACCACTTTATTTACAAAGTATGGAATTCCCGCGATAAATTTCAGTATTTGGTTTTTTGCCCCTTAGGAGTGAAAGTTTTTAAAACCGTTTCTTAGTGAGCACCTAGGACCTATGATGAAGCTATGTTCAAAGTTTCATTGATATCCATTCAGTGGTTTCAGAGATATCGTGATCAGTGAGCCAGTCAGTGGTATTTGGCTTATATAGATATCTATATCTAGCCGATTTACCCAGCGTTGCTCAGGTTCATAATTTATTCATAGGCTCATAGGCAACTATTCTTGTTCTAACGTTATATTACTTGTATATTGTATAATCTTCCTTATATTGTTACGTTCGCATTCTCACTGGAGGAATACTCTGTAGCGCACCTGTTTAAGAACATGTCATAAACTGTATTCTTATATCTGGAGAAGAATTCTGTTGCGCGTGATGCTCCTGCTCGATTTCTAACTCTGGGAGAGGGCAAACAGCTAAATTAGTTTTCAATAAAATGTCTACAGTACTTGCACGCGCTGCGTATTTAACTGTCGTTTTATAATTCATTGTGTTAATGTTGGAATAAGGCATTTGTTAAATTAGTGTCTCCTAAACTTATTCTAACAATACAATACCTCTATAGATTTCAGCTTATCAATTTTTAAATTCAAACTGAAGCAAGTGCATTTATATTGTCTGAACACTATGATCTGAATACATTCGCTATCAAAACTTTGTTTTTTATACTCGCTTATAACTTACTTCGAACTTAACTTATCCACTTTTAAATTCAAACTGAAACAACTCTGAATTCACATGCTATTAAGAAGTTTCTTAAGATGCATACACCACCTTTGATATCATAACCTATATCTTTATTTATAAGAACTGTGGACTCTGGCCCCGCCGTCTTTCGCGGGATCCGACCTAAGACTCCCCGGGCTCCGTGGATGAACTCCGGGGAAGGCTCGTTGGACGACTCCAGCGCTATTTCCTACGCGGGAGACTTCCACCGTTGCTATGGTAACCAGAATCTATTCTATTGGGTTGCCATAGTATAAAGATCTAATAGTTTTTAAGACCCAAAGGATCCCCCGAAGGATCATATCGAAAAAATACTTGTCCTATGTTGGTTCTCCCGTTGCGTAAAATATTTGTGCCAAGTTTGGTTGAAATCGGTCCAGTGGTTTAGGAGGAGATGTGGAAGACCCCAAAGTACCCCCCGAAGGATCGTATCGAAAAAACACCTATCCTGTGTTGGTTCTCCCGTTGCGTAAAATATTTGTGCCAAGTTTGGGTGAAATCGGTCCAGTGGTTTAGGAGGAGATGTGGAAGACCCCAAAGGACCCCATAGAAGAAAACACCTATCCTATGTTGGTTCTCCCGTTGCGCAAAATATTTGTGCCAAGGTTGGTTGAAATCGGTCCAGTGATTTAGGAGGAGATGCAGAAGACCCCAAAGAACCCCCCAAAGGAACCCATCGAAAAAAGCACCTCTCCTATGTTGCTTCTCCCTCCCGTCGCGTAAAATATTTTTGCCAAGTTTGGTTGAAATCGGTCCAGTGGTTTAGGAGGAGATGTGGAACATACATACATACAATGGGGGGGGGTTTGCCCCCTTAGGAGTGAAAGTTTTTAAAACCGTTTCTTAGTGAGCACCTAAGACCTATGATGAAGCTATGTTCAAAGTTTCATTGATATCCATTCAGTAGTTTTTGCTCTACGTTGATTCTATGTCAGTCAGTCAGGCAAACTTTCCCCCCCTTTTTCCCCCTTTAAAGGTCGAATTTCCAAAAATCCCTTCTTAGCGGATACCTACATCACATAAGGAACCTACATGCCAAATTTCAAGTTTCTAGGTGTTATAGTTTCGGAGATTTCGTGATGAATCAGTCAGTGAGTCAGTGGTATTTCTCTTTTATATATATAGATTAAAAGACAACTATATATATACATATATGCACTGTCTGATTTCATTATTCCACACAATAGTCCTGTCTCTGACAATCGCTTAATCGAATCCTGGGACCCGAACATAAAAATTTTGAATCACGAAGTTGGCACTACAAGATGGCCGCCGAACCAGTATGAAGTACACAATAATTATGGTAATGAAAGGTAAACACCAAAACATACAATTACAACACCTAAATACATGTGTTTTAAACGTAACAAATGCCGCCCGAACTGGTGACGTGATATAAATAAATGTTTATATACAATAAGCCGGAGTCAGAGACGGAAGATTGTCGGAAGAAAGGAAGGAATATGTAAGATATACCTGGTACGTAGATAATAGGTTATACCATGATAATAGGTTATATTATTGTTTAAGTAAAATATAGAACAATTACTAAAAAATAAAATTCATTATTAAAATGAGTAAAATGGCAGATAACGAAAACACTAGCATAGAGAATACAGCAACTGAATCACTATTATTGAATGAACCACAAGCGAACTCAACACCTATTATAAATAGTAAAGTATCACTGGAAGACCTTTTTCTATTAATGAAGACACAAAATAATGAATTAAGAGAACAAAGCATTAAGTTTGATGTAAAATTCGATGAAGTGAAAAAAGAGATTAAGAAACAAAGCTGTAATTATGATAAAAGATTAAATGATATACAGACACGGTTAGAAGAGATAGAATTAGAAAATAAGAGAGGAATAGACAAATTAGATATAAACAAAGACAAGGTAAGTAGTAGTGGAAATTATGATACAATAAATAAAAATATGGTAATAGGAGATAATAGTGTGGATGTTGGTAGTGATAGTGAGATTTTAATGAGAGTAGAGGTTAATGGTGAGGTGACAGTTGCAGATGAGAGTGAAAGTGGGGGTAAGGAGAGTTTAAGTGAGTACAGTGAGCAGAGGGCTAATTTTCGCAGTGGTATAGTTGGAGTAAAGACTCCGAAATTGTTATTTGAGGATGAAGGTTCCTCTAGAGTTTATGTGGGAGACGTGTGGTCTCCAAATGATCCCTTAGTTTTTTGTGTTAGTGTACCTGGTGAGACCAGGGGGTGTTTTTATGAAATAGTAGTGCCCTATGCAAATATATATAGAGAGAATGTAGTTGGGTGTGATAGAGAGAGATATTGTGAGAGAAAAAGAGAAATAGAAATTTTTAAGATAAGTAGAGACTATGAAGAGTTTATGGAAAGGTTAGGAGGAGAGATGATATATAATAAATATAGCAAGTACTTACTTTGTAATAAAAATGAAGTAGTAGGAGATAATGAGAATAATGCCTTTGCAAAGTACCTAATTATGACTGATTATACCGAAGGTGACAGAAACATACCCGATCATGAATTATATGAGTTTGAGAAAAAGGATAAAAATTTGAATAGTTGGTGCATGTATAATGATAAGATAAGATATTCAATATTAAACAATGTATATAGTTTTAAGATTCGACTATTATTTGACGATGGAGGTTAATTATTTTATTGTGATTATGAACATTTAATTATGTGGACAGTGTTTTGAAATGGACTGCTTATAGACTGAATTTTGATAAATGATTAAATGGTAATGTGGATTGTATATTTTTGTGTATATTAATGTCAATGTATTTGTGTACTTTGCTGCTGTGTATTTTATGTATTTTTTTATGTAAACTATGTACTGTAGAATTTTAAATATTGAAGAATAATTAAGTTTGATAATGATTTTAAATGATATTATGAGATTCAGAGTCTAATGGTTAGTAAATGATTACGCATGTAATATATTTGGATATTGAGAGGTTTTGTTGTTAGTAGATAAGTGATGAATTTTCTAGTGGTATATTAAGGTGAAATGTTGTAAAGAGGTTTGGGTAATAATGATAAATAAGGGCATTGGAGTTAGTTAAATAGAGTTAATGGGAGTTAGATAAATAGAATGTTGAGATACAGATAATATATAAAGAGGTGTTAGATATTTTAGGGACACAGTAGTTAGTGATTATATGTAGAGGTGAGTAATGTGAATGGTTTATATATTTATTGATGATGATGATATTTTGTAGTAAGGATCCGGTGAAGGGAGTGATCAGCGTGCAGCGTTGTGGCAGGCGGAGCAATTTTGGGTTAGAGTGTTTGCCGATATTTGGTGGAGAGCAAATGGTTAGGGATGGATATGGCCAGGTAGGAAACACACATCCTAGTACAAATATGAGCGGTGCCAGAGGATTTAAATGGGATTAGTGAAGGGGGTTATTATTGAGATATTGGTGTCATAATATGTTAATGGTTAGAAGCGGTTGTTAGTAGTTAAAAAGAGGTGAGTAAGGTTAGATTGACAAATGCCAAAATAAGATAGAGAATAATGAATAACGGAGAGTCACCCAAACTAGACAAGGATTGAGGAAAGGGTTAGAGAAAGGGAAAATTCATAGTAGAAAGGTGAATATTGAATTTGAAAATTTTTTTTTGAATCTAATGATAAATGAATGTTAAATAATAAAAGTTAATAGAGAGTTGATAGTAATAATGTTGTACAGTTTTGCTACAAGTTATGTAAATATGAATTAAGTAATGTGAATTGTTCAATGTTAGTGTTTAAGGTTTTATGATGTACAATGTTTTATTATGTTGATGGTACCATAGTGTGTGTGGTTAGGAGGTCGTTAAAGGGGTAGCGATGGTAAAATACTAAGGTGTTAAAATATAAAGAATAACAGTGGTTCTGAACAAAGAAAAATGAATTTGTTCTGTTGTAAAGAAAATAAGAATAAAGAAAATGAGTAAAGAAAATAAAGAGTTTTGAAGTTGTTTGCCATGATAGGTATATGTTTCAATTTTATATGAAGTAAAATAGTAGAATTAGTGGTTATTGCTTAGAGAAGTTAAAATTTGTTTTATGTTTAGTATAATAATCTATTTTCATGTGGTAAAGAGAGTAATTATGGTCGATTGGAGTCAGAAAGTTTTTTTTATAAATGTAGGAATGTTTGAAAAATGGAGAGGGTTATCTGTCTTAAATCTTGTATTTTTTTTGTTATTTGAAAACTTATGGGTTAAGAAAACCAACGTCTCAAAACACAAACCAATGCATCTAAGGGGAGACATATCAGTTGTGGATATGGGAATAGATAAGGCCACTATATTAAAATTTGTATTGCATGTTTCAGAGTTTTATGGTGTTGTGACTGCGGTCCTGAGCTGGCCGGAGCGTCAGAACAGGAACGTTAAGTGCCTCATGGCCTTATGGTGTTGGGATCTCTCCTGAGAAGTCCAGTAAGGTCAGAGGGTGCGAACATCATCATCAGACCAAGGGTAAGTGATTGTATTTCTTTTATATCAATGTTAAGGGGGTAATGGCGACATATCTGAGCTGATCCTTTTAGAAAAGTGTGAATGAGTCAATGAAAGTTTTTTATGTTTAGACAAAATCTTTCATTGAGGGGGTTTTGTGACAGTACGAAAATCTTGATGTCAGAATTATGGTATGAGTGGTAACAAATTATCGTATTTTATTGTATTGCACACACACATACATGGAGAGAACGATTTCCCTTTGTAAAGAGACAACGATGCAGATTCTAATAGATCAAAACGATTCCAAGGTCAGGAGCAGACGTGCGGAGACGAACATACAAAATGGTCATCCAAGTGGAAGCAGATTGTAAATAGCCACTCTCATTGGTCCAGAAGACGGGACATCATTAAAATCAGTGATGACTTAACAAACAATGACATGACAACAGGGCGTGAGCCAATATAAAACAAAAGACAGTGACGTGGATGCGCTAACACATACGCAAAATATGTGCTTTGCATCCTCCCATCAAGTCAGTATCAGACCATCAAGGCGTCAACACGCTGTGAAAATCGCCGGCAGTTTTTGCCAGCGAAAGTGTTTTTCTTTATCAAACTAACAATGTGGTAACTTATAATGATAACTCTTTATCAGAAATCTCAAAGTAACTAGTCACAATGTAAATTAGAATCAGTGCAACCAAGGAGACCTCTGGGACGATCGGCCGAACACCTGCCTGACCATGATTGCAATATAGGGACAGCGGAGACTTTACAACACAGATACAGGAAAGTCCAACTATTTCTCTATTCCAATCTTTATTCTTAAAGGTGAGCTCAAAATTATTAAAATTCAAATGTATGTGTAAAATCAATCTTAGCGAAATGAGAGTGTGCGTGTGTGTGTATGGGCCGTACTAGTACATATAAATAATGTTTCTATGAGACGTTGGTTTGTGTTCTGTTAAAAAATAAGAATTGATCAATTATAAGGTAATATGGGCAGTTGCAGTAAAATATAAATTCATTATAAATTACATAACAAGATTAATACCTGAATAGTAGAAAGTAACAGAACTGTAATATAGCGGAATATGTGTCCGCCATTTTGTTAGTTGAGTATAAGGATTCCATTTTGTTTTATTGCTGTTGATGTCTATTTTGATTTTATATGTTATTAAAAGACAACTCTATATATATATATATATATATTATAACAGCACCAAATATTAATTATTTGGGGTTATATGTCACCTGCATACTAAAATCATATTTAAATAAATTATAACAGACAAAACTCCATTTGTATGTAGAGCAATGAAAATAATGCTTTGTAAAGCGACACACACGTGGCCGTTATGTAATCAGCTCGCTGTACAAGGAAGGGCCACACCCAAACTGTTAATTATTAATATCTCGGAAACTAATAAATTCAGGCGAAATCCAAGATAGCCAAAATGTTTGCCGAAATATTAATAATGACGTGTGCAAATTTTACGCAATATAATTAACAAATAAAAGAGTTAATTAAATTAATTGAATAACTTCTGTAAAAATAGAGCTACATTAATGAGCTTTGAATATGTCATAGATATAATAATTTCTGACAGATTGTATATTTTAGATTTCGCACAACTTGGTTTGCAAACAAGTTATTGCAAAATTAAATAAGCACAGGAAATCCGGACCGACAAATTGGTTCCGCTGGACAATAATAATAAAAATAATATTAATTCTCCGTCTGTGGGAATCTAACTTCATTCCCACGGACCAAGGGAATTCAAATTTTATGTAGTAGGGAGAGTGTGTCAGCCAATCAAATCATTTGACCAAACCCCGACCAGCGCGGTGTTTTCAGGCTGAAACATCACTCTTCTGCCAGTACTCACGAAGTAAAGACGTAATTCTTCGATCGTCTCGTAACCATAGTGGTGAAGATCCATCAGAAGACTCTACGTGGTCAACACGCACGCAATTACGAACACAGTAATTACAGATCAACTGTATAGCTCGTAATTGTTGCGTAAAGGCGAGATACTCTTCATTACATCAACCAAGCTTATTGTGTACTGCAAGCCGTGGTCATAAGCACGCAAGAGATCCACCAGACTTCAAGACCAGACTTCAAGAATACAGCAGAGAGGCCGTCTAAATCGTTGGTGAACAGCTGACGAGCAGAGCTACCACTCGAACGAAACACACACACACGCTGACGTGCGACGTGCGAATCGACGAGGGACAGAAACCAGTTCCAGCAGAGAGCCGCAGACGTTAAAATATTCATGAACAGCAAGGAAGCAGAGTGTTGCCGAATTCTGAACTCAACGACCGAATCCAGGGGCTCTAAGCAGATTACTTTCTCTAGCGACCGGACCGTAATCAACGAGGACAATCGGAACAACATCTTCTTCAATAACAGGAAAGCAAAATCCACTTATTTATTTTTCAACATCAAATTTTCTATCTTTTCAATTAAAACATTGTAATTCAAACAATTCAGGTGCCATACAAAAAGCAAAGACTCTAGTAATTAATAATAAATTCATTGTGATAATCTGTATAGCAGTCTAAGTCATTAGTAAGCTGTAGTTAAGAAAATAGAAGTAGTATAAAAGCGCTATACAAATCTTAACTAACGATCTAATTATTAGTTCATACTGCAGTATAACAGAAGTCAAATCACTAGAAATGAAATAACGTGAACTAGACTGTCACGTCTAATTTATTGTTGAAAATTATTCTAATTAACTTCAGAGTTTTTATATTTATTGTTTTATTAACCGTTAAATTCAATTTAGTTAAAGCCATTTAATTAAATTAAATCAATTAATTAATTAAATTTTCAATTGCAATTAACTCGCCAAATAACGAGTTTAGACTGTAAGAAATTGATAATATTGTTTAGACTGTAAGAAATTGATAATATAATAACCATTTTATTCTTGTGTGTTGTTGGAGTAACAAACAACGTTTTATTACCCCATATTACAGTGTTTTATTGTTGTACGATAAAGCCTACCAGTCTCACAAAACTCACCCCCTTTAAAGTAACTTATTTTGTGTGTTGTTGCAATAAATTTGAGATTACTAGCTTGCGAACTTCAAATCCAAAATCCACACGCCCTAGTCGGAAGAATCCGCAAGATCGGACAGCAGGTAGGTACTCATACACAACATGACACAACAACAACGCATATAAGTAGAGTTGCATATGGCTTGCCCGGAACGTGGGGCGCGATTAAATTAAATTAATTAAACCACAACGAAATTGAAACGCATATGGCGCTCCAATTTCGTGGGGCTTGAGAAAATTAAATTAATTAAAATCAATTTAAATTTAATTTTCACGTGTAAAACTAACTTTGCTGTTTTACTTCTTAAAACAGCTGGCGTCCAACTGAACAATCCCCAAAGAGTTTTGTGACTGGTGTTCGTACAGTAGTGAAATTATTTTGAGTATTTGAAACTATTCTGTGTATTTGAAATTGTTTATATTTGAAATTGTTGTGTATTTAAAATGGAAACTGATAAAATGCTTAAACAGTTATTACAAGAAATTAAACAAAACGCGGCTAAAGCGGAACAAGCTAACGCGGATTTGACCACTAATATGAACGCGAAATTTGAACAAATAACAGCCAATGCTGAGATAAATATTGCAGAATTAAAGTCTAACATCGAGGCGCAGAGAGTTAGCCTAACCGAGAAATTAGACCAAAGTAACACCGACATAAACGCCGAGATTGTGCAAAGTAATAAAGAAAGTAGTAAAGAATACACCGCGAAAATAGACGAAAGCGTAAACGAGTTAACCGCTAAAGTAGCTGAAATCGCTGAAAAAGTACATACGGTCGATACTAAAATAAATGAACGGTTTTAAGGTTTTTGAGACCACTATGCAAAAATCGTTTATTGAACAAGTAACACGTATGGAGGGCCGGTTCAAGGAGCATATTAGCCGCTGCGAAAAACAAACGCAAGACGTCGCGAGAAAAGTCGACTCTCTTGAGGTAAAGATTCAAGCCGACGTGACGGAAACGCAACGACGAGTAGATAGATTAGACGCTTCAATTGTAGAGACGCGATCTAACATTGACTAATAAAGAGAGTGTCTTACAAGCGTTAAACGACGAGATTTTGAAAGTACGACAGGAGGTACGTAGGAGGTCCGCTCCTAATATTTTGGTACAAGGTCCTGTTGACGAGAAAGATCGCGTGTATTTTACGGGGGAAAATAACGGAAACCCTATTGAATTTTTGTTAGCGTGTGAGAGTGAAATGGTTAGAGTAGGTTCCCGACTAGAAGATCAAGACAAAATACAGTGGGTAGTTAACGCGATGCGTGATTCGGCGCGTAAGTGGTATAACATTGTACGCGATAGAGTGTCCACATACGCGGAGTTCAAACAAAAATTTGAAAGCCGGTACTGGAACTCGCATACTCAAAGACTTCTACGCAATGAACTGGAGTATGGCAGATTTGATAGGAAATTGGGTATTACCGCGGAAAATTATATAATCCAGCAGGTCGAACGCGCGAAGCATTTAACCCCAGCATTTTCGGAGATTGACATAGTCACGAAACTTGCCTATCACTTTAATCATAACATTAGAGTAGCTGTGTTTACGCAGGGTATACGCACGGTCGATGAACTCCTCATTCTAGTGTCCCAAAGCGAGACAGTTTTTGATTTTGGTGGGTGGCGTTATAATCCCGATTTTCGCCGAAATAACGAAGGGCAGAATACACGGGAACAATATCACCAGCAACCTGATCAGAGACCGAGTACTAGTTCTACTCCACCCCAGACATCGTCAAAACCCCCAGATAAAACCTTTGAATACAAAGGCAAACAAAATATTGGTAGACCGAAAGGGCAATATAAGGGTAACGATGGGGCCCCGATTAGAGCTATGCAAACGGTTGAGATAGCTAGAAGTGATACTATAGAGCAAGACAGCGATACCCCAAGCAATAAAGACCATAGTGACAAGAAAAAGAATCGTAAGTTTCCAAAAAACTTGGAAACGGGCGCCTCCAGGGTGGAAGCGCCATAAATCATGCTAAAATGTATCGAAATAAAGTAGGTAAAAATAAGAAAAATGCTAGATATAAGAAAAGTGATTTTTCTACTGAAATTTGTACGCCAGTTGACAAAGTATTTCAACCGGAAGGTACGGAACCGTGGTTGGCCGTTAACACAATACAACAATTGGCTCCGACAATTGTACGTCCGGTGGAACAGGAAAGTGACGACGACGTTCTCACACAGTCAGCGTGGGAAGACATAGACGACGAATCCGGTGACGAAAATGACCGATGGTTAACGAAATACTGCAGAACCATTCGTAAAAATGGTTACAAAATATTACAGTTAAAAGATAATGTAATTGTATTATAATTAAAATAAATTATTTGTGTTTGATATTATTAATAATAATTGTAGATAGCTTGTGTATTAATAATAACGCATTTATAACGCGGTAAATAACGGGCGTGTACAACAAAACAAACGCACGGCAGGAAATAGTTACGCAGGTAGTGGTAACTGCCGACCGACATTTGAAAGTAGGTCAAGCAATTAGTGCTACGCGGCGGCGATAACGAATGTAAACAAAACAGAGTCAGCAAATTCCTTTTGCGCGCATGCCACTTGTTTACAAACAAACCTTTTAAACGCTACAGTTAGGTACTACCCGTTTTAAAAACATTAATACACAATAAGTTGCAAATATAATATTTTAATACATGTATTTAGAGTTAAATTGTATATAATGCAATAACATTAACACCTATGTATGTGTCTTTAGAATAAGTAATCCAATGTATAGGTAATAAGTATAGTGATTACAAAATACGTGTGTAATGATTGAAAAAAAAAATAACTGTAATTATTACATTCATTGTTTTTTAAAAATGGGTGTGGGCGTATATAACAGCACCAAATATTAATTATTTGGGGTTATATGTCACCTGCATACTAAAATCATATTTAAATAAATTATAACAGTCAAAACTCCATTTGTATGTAGACCAATGAAAATAATGCTTTGTAAAGCGACGCACACGTGGCCGTTATGTAATCAGCTCGCTGTACAAGGAAGGGCCACACCCAAACTGTTAATTATTAATATCTCGGAAACTAATAAATTAAGGCGAAATCCAAGATAGCCAAAATGTTTGCCGAAATATTAATAATGACGCGTGCAAATTTTACACAATATAATTAACAAATAAAAGAGTTAATTAAATTAATTGAATAACTTCTGTAAAAATAGAGCTACATTAATGAGCTTTGAATATGTCATAGATATAATAATTTCTGACAGATTGTATATTTTATATTTCGCACAACTTGGTTTGCAACCAAGTTATTGCAAAATTAAATAAGCACAGGAAATCTGCACCGACAAATTGGTTCCGCCGGATAATAATAATAAAAATAATATTAATTCTCCGTCTGGACGGTAGCGCAATGATTTTATTTTCTAGGTTGGCTAATCTGATTTATATCGCGCATCAATTTTCGCGTGGTTGAACCTTGCACAGTGCATAGCTAGCTTTCTCGGCGTTCGGTTCGCCGAACTCTTCTCTGTCAATTAGTGTCGACATTAAATGTAGGCTTTAGGCCTTTGTATTCTCGATTATGGCCGACTAGGCCCTCTTCATGATTAGCTATCGTAACATGCAGTATTAGCCAGCCTTATTCAATTTTACAGCTGTAATGTGATTATTCAAAATATTAAACTTATTCGTATACAGTCCATTTCTTGTTATTTCTTAATGCAGAATTAATTCATTTTATACATTATCTCAATCACTATGGAAGACCAGCCAACAGAATATTTAAATCAAGAAGAATACATTTAGCCCACTTGGGCCCAATTAATTAACACTTCCTGTCCACGCTTGTGGAACATTATTTCATTCAACAGTCTCGGTCCACTTGGACCGGGACTAATCATTTTTTGGTCACTCCGGACCTGGATTTCCACTTAATATCTTTATATCTGTTTCTGGCCATCACGGGCGAGTTAGCACGTCAGCTAATGCGACCGTGGCGTGATTTGCGTCGCCATTTCGCTCGTCATCTTCGGACAACGTAATAGCAAGTTCCTGCCGGCTGCAGTGCTTCAAAGTGGTCATCTCTGCCAGCTGTTCACCATCGTCACCAAGGAGCCGACGCTGTGGGACGTCGCCAACCAGGTACCACCAGCAACAGTAAAAAGGTGCGTAAAAAATGTCTGAAGAAGGCCTCAAGGTGCTGACCAGAAAGAGAGGCGGATTAAAGTCCGCGATAGTGCGGATACAATCCGCGGTAAATTCGTTTGATATTAATTTAAGCACAAAACATTTTCTGACTGTAAGATTAGAAAGTCTTAAGAGCTTAGCCTCGAAGTACGACGAGGTACAGTCTGAGATAGAGCTTATCAGTAAAGATACGAGCGCTGCTCAGGCAGACCGAGTCGAGGTTGAGGAAATGATATACTCAACTGAGGCAAACATTTTACAACTTCTTGACACTTTTAATACTCACACAGTGCCTCCTGTACTATCGACGCCTATGCATTTAAAGCCGATAAGTTTGCCCTGCTTCTCAGGCAACATACTTGAGTGGCAACACTTCTATTCAATTTTCAATGATCTAGTAAATTCAAGATCCGACTTAACACCAGTACAGAAACTGCATTATTTGCATTCCTCGGTGAAGTGTGAACCATTAGACTTAATTAAATCATTACCCATTTGTCAAGAAAATTATGTAATAGCGTTGGACTTGCTGTCCGAGAGGTATAATAATCCATTTATATTAGCCAAATATTACGTACAAAACCTACTTCAGGTTAAGTCCACAATAAAGGACTCAGTCCAAAGCTTGGCGGAGTTTACGAATACAATAACGTCTTCCGTTAATTCACTGGCGGCAATGAAGCTGTCCGTAAATTCATTAGAGTTTATTACCATACAGTTGCTCTCCACCAAACTTGACCCTATTACTTTAAAACTTTGGAAGGAGTCAATAGACCCTGACAACTTGCCCAGTTTTCAAGACTTTACGCATTTTTTAAACTTGCGCCGACAGCTTTTAGAAAATACAATGCCAATTGAATCCGGACAGCAATTCAACAAACCTAGCGTAAAACCAAACAGTAAATTTGAGAAATATAGCTTAAGAAATACTGCTGGCAGCAATACCTTTAAGAGTTATCACGCAGCAGCAAGGCATTATTTATGCGTGTGTTGTAAATCTGACCACCCGCTTTACATGTGTAACAATTTTCGTATATTAAGTGCCGCTGAGCGGGGGCAATTGGTTGCAAATCATAAATGCTGTATTCACTGCCTTAGAGCAGGTCATTTGATAACAAATTGTAAAAGTAAACAGGTCTGTAAAATTTGTTCAAAGGGTCACCACACCTTGCTGCACGCTAATTACGTGCCGAAATCACCAGCTGCCAGCAGCAATTATTGCTCATTTAAATTACAGTGTAAAAACAATGTTCTTTTATCCACAGCGGTTGTATATGTTGTTGATCAGGCTGGCAACAGGCATGAAGCTCGGGCACTCCTAGACGCCGGGTCCCAGATCAATTTTTGTACGAAATCATTTGCGAAAAGGTTGCACCTTAAACTAACCCGATCTAATATTCCAATTACAGGAATAAACAACACAGCGTGTTGCGCTACTGACATTGTTTCTATGCGTATTATTTCTCGCTATCAGAGACATAGTTTTGAGGCCAAATGTGCCGTCCTATCTAACTTAACTCATAATCTACCTTCAATCTCGTTTGACATCAACTGGTTCCACATTCCAAACAAAATTTTTCTCGCCGACCCAGATTTCAATATATCTTCACAGATCGACATACTATTAGGGGCACAATTTTATCTGGATTTAATATTAGCCAATAAATACACACGCGGACCCAACTTCCCTATCATTCAGGAAACAAAACTGGGTTACATTCTGGCCGGCAATCTGCCCAAACACTGCCACACCCAGGGTCCTGCGGTTTCGTTCCTGGCAAGGAACAATGACAGTCAAATTCTGCAATCTCTCGAGAGATTTTGGGAGGCAGAAACAATCCCTGGCGATACCCCTGACGGCGAGTCGGCTTGCGAAGAGCATTTTGTGCGCTCTACTCAGCGCAACCACGAGGGTAGATTTATAGTGTCGCTCCCATTCAAGTCTGATAATCCCCACTTGGGGGAATCTTACACAAGTGCCGAATCAAGATTTTTAAGCTTGGAGCGTCGATTCAGGCGCGATCCCAAGCTCGCTCGCGACTACGCGGACCTTACCAAAGAATGTAAGGATCTTGGGCACACGACACTCATCGATCATGGCGCTATCAATTTAGTAGCGTCACACACTTACTACATATACTTATGTGTATACTTATACATACTCATATACTTAATCTGGCTTTGCAAGCTTGGTTGGGATGAACCGATTTCCGGTCAGTCACTTTCGGATTGGCATTCTTTGTGTAACAAATTGAGTTTGATTGGTAAAATAGTAGTCCCGCGATCTATTCGTTGCAACCGTGAGGTGGTTACGGTTCAGTTGCATGGGTTTTCGGATGCCTCGGAGAAAGGGTTCGGCTGTTGTATATATATCCGAGTCATTTATCAGGATTCTACTGCTTCCTGTCGTCTCCTGTGTTCCAAATCTCGCGTGGCTCCCCTATGCCAAGTGTCATTACCTCGCATCGAGCTCTGCGCTTGTTTGTTATTATCGCGACTCGTATCTAAGGTTATTCCTGCTCTTTATTCGTTTATTGATGGTGTACATTTGTATTCTGATTCTATGGTGGCTCTTTTCTGGATTCATGCGCAGTCTACGCGTTGGAAGACATACGTCGCTAATCGGGTTGCTGAAATTCAGCGTCGCACGCAAGCTTATACCTGGCATCACATTGATTCGCGACGCAATCCTGCTGATATTATATCTAGGGGGTGTTTCCCTGACGTTTTGCGCGATTGCTCGCTTTGGTGGCACGGTCCTGGCTGTCTGTCTCAATCGTCAGATTCTAATCCTGTCCCATCCTTCGTACCGGCCACTCCATCGTCTTTGGAAGTCACCGCGGAAGAGAAAACTGCACACAACCGGTCGCTAATGTCTACCCTGGCTGTTGACTTATCGTTGGACTTTTCCTCGTTGCACCGGCTGACACGTGTATACGCTTACTGTTTTCGTTTCATCAGAAATATTAGGCACTCATGCGCGGACAAACTTTCGGGCGGTCTGACCCCTGTAGAAATTCATCAGTCTCTCAATTTCTTCATAAACCAATCTCAGTCGATCCACTTCGTAGCCGAAATTAGTTGTCTTCGGAACGGATCTTCTGTTTCCATTAGGAGCAAGTTGGCTTCTCTCGACCCGTTTCTTGACGCTTCTGGAGTGATACGCGTGGGCGGACGTTTGCAGCATTCCCAATTACCCTACGATTCGAAACATCCTATCGTATTACCCCCATCGGCGCATATTACACGCCTTATCATCGAACGTGAACACATTCGTTTACTTCACGCTGGTGCTCAGCTCGTGCATCATTCACTGCGCCAACGTTGGTGGATTGTTAATGCCCGGCTAGTCATCCGTTCCATTATTCGTAAGTGTCTCAAGTGTATCAGGTTTAGTGCCACACAGCAGGTCCAGAGACTTGGCATTTTGCCATCCCCTAGAGTCACTCCTTCAAGGCCGTTTCTATTTTGCGCGGTTGATTATGGTGGTCCCTTCATGATTCGTCATGGCGGGCAGAAGTCTAGAACCTCTACTAAGGCATACGTATCTCTGTTTGTTTGCTTAGCAACTAGGGCTATTCACCTGGAATTGGTGTCCGACCTCACTGCAAGCGCATTTGTAGCTGCTTTACGTCGTTTTATGGCACGTCGTGGTATACCTAGTCAGCTGTACTCCGACAACGGCACGAACTTCAGGAAGGCCCGCACCATCTTACATGACATTTACAACTTTTGGCACAATAAGAGTGCCATCACCTCGATTAAGTCATTCACATCCTCTCAGGGGATATCATGGTCATTTATTCCGCCCTCCTCACCTCACTTCGGTGGCCGTTGGGAGAGCGGCATAAAGAGTTTGAAATTTCATCTGCGGCGCGTGGTAGGCAAATCTATATTAAACTTCGAAGAGTTCACGACCGTTTTGTCTCAGATAGAGGCATGTCTGAACTCTCGACCTTTATTTGCTATTTCTTCGGATGTTAACGACCCGGTGCCACTTACACCTGGCCATTTTTTGATTTGCGCGCCCCTAACTGCGATTCCTGATCCAGACCTTTCTCACGTTCCTGTTTCTCGTCTTGGCCGTTGGCAGCTACTTCAGAGGTTTGTCCGGGGCATTTGGAAGGCGTGGTCTCGCGATTATTTGCACCAGCTGCAACAGCGGCACAAGAAGAAGTTTGCCAAAGATAATGTTTCCATTGGTGACTTAGCTTTGATTATTGAGGATAACTTGCCTCCATTAGCCTGGAAATTTGGCGTAATCATCGCCACATTTCCCGGCCCAGATAACTTGGTTCGCGTCATAGACATTCGCACGCCTACGGGTGTTTTGCGGAGACCAATACATAAATTATGTCTGTTGCCAGCGCGAGACGAGATTTGACATTATGATTATAGCGCAATGCTGTTTTATTCAGCCATTGGCTTATTACTTATTACGACCATGTGGTCAACATAATTGTGATGAATCATCACAATATTTTTCTTGTCAATTTTGCGTCATTGCACGCTTCTAATTATCACAGTCTTGGTGGTATCTTAATATTTGTATTGTATGTTAATTTGTGTGGCATACTATGTCTTACACATTTTCATTTGATGTTATGGGGTATATTGCATGTTTTTTGGTGGTCTTATTTATAAAATGTTATTACATAATATTCGCATGTTTTGCAGCTAAGCAATCATGCATTCATTTCTTTATATTGTTGCTAATAAATATGTACTATTCTGTGAATGTCTTTAAATTGTTAAATTGTTTCTGTAACTTCAGTATTGTATTGTTATTTGACATTGCAATTATTTATCTTGTAATTATTTAAATTATTGTTATTGTATTCACATAAATTGTGTCCATGTAAAAACGATTGTAAGCGTCTGCCGTATGTAACTGCCTCGTCTAATTTATTCATATTGTATTTTATATTTTATTCATTTTGTAAGTAAGCATGCACAATTCTTTATTTAAAACTATGACATACATGTCATAGCTGGGCTGCATTCAGCATCTGGTTTGCTCATACATTGTTACATATTGTAAATTCCTGAAACTTCAGGAATAGCATGTCTAGGTCAATACATGCCGCCATGCTGAATATACAATAGAACATGCAACTAAAACATGTTCAACAACAATTTTGTTCATGATGAACCTCCGTTCATGCATTAAACATTGTATAATTATGTATTTTTCTTTCATGTTTTATAATGTTACATACTGCACACACTTGTGTCAGAAATATTGTTAACCAGACTTATTCGTATATGAAACAGCTGTTCGCCGACCTTGGCCTACAATCGCCTATCTGCATGCTTATCTCTAAACTAGCGGCAGACTGCCGTTATCTAATCTCAACTCAAGGTTCAACTTGGCCTTGAAGCTAACCATTGTTAGTAACAACTGTACTCTTTAAATCAAATTGTAAATGTATTATAATTTATTAAAAAATGTATTAAAAAATCTTTTTGATTTTTGACGGGCAGCTTATGGACGGTAGCGCAATGATTTTATTTTCTAGGTTGGCTAATCTGATTTATATCGCGCATCAATTTTCGCGTGGTTGAACCTTGCACAGTGCATAGCTAGCTTTCTCGGCGTTCGGTTCGCCGAACTCTTCTCTGTCAATTAGTGTCGACATTAAATGTAGGTCAGAATGATCACAGTTGCACACCACTTTGTAAAAGTGAAGCTTGAAAGCGCTAATTGGGATAATTTTTACATAGTGGTGTGCAACTGTGATCATTCTGATTGTGATTTCAACCACTAACACAAATTTCTTCATTAAATTAAATGTAGGCTTTAGGCCTTTGTATTCTCGATTATGGCCGACTAGGCCCTCTTCATGATTAGCTAAATTCATACTAATTCGTAACATGCAGTATTAGCCAGCCTCATTCAATTTTACAGCTGTAATGTGATTATTCAAAATATTAAACTTATTCGTATACAGTCCATTTCTTGTTATTTCTTAATGCAGAATTAATTCATTTTATACATTATCTCAATCACTATGGAAGACCAGCCAACAGAATATTTAAATCAAGAAGAATACATTTAGCCCACTTGGGCCCAATTAATTAACACTTCCTGTCCACGCTTGTGGAACATTATTTCATTCAACAGTTTCGGTCCACTTGGACCGGGACTAATCACCGTCTGTGGGAATCTAACTTCATTCTCACGGACCAAGGGAATTCAAATTTTATGTAGTAGGGAGAGTGTGTCAGCCAATCAAATCATTTGACCAAACCCCGACCAGCGCGGTGTTTTCAGGCTGAAACATCACTCTTCTGCCAGTACTCACGAAGTAAAGACGTAATTCTTCGATCGTCTCGTAACCATAGTGGTGAAGATCCATCAGAAGACTCTACGTGGTCAACACGCACGCATTTACAAACACAGTAATTACAGATCAACTGTATAGCTCGTAATTGTTGCGTAAAGGCGAGATACTCTTCATTACATCAACCAAGCTTATTGTGTACTGCAAGCCGTGGTCATAAGCATGCAAGAGATCCACCAGACTTCAAGACCAGACTTCAAGAATACAGCAGAGAGGCCGTCTAAATCATTGGTGAACAGCTGACGAGCAGAGCTACCACTCGAACGAAACACACACACACACACGCTGACGTGCGACGTGCGAATCGACGAGGGACAGAAACCAGTTCCAGCAGAGAGCCGCAGACGTTAAAATATTCACGAACAGCAAGGAAGCAGAGTGTTGCCGAATTCTGAACTCAACGACCGAATCCAGGGGCTCTAAGCAGATTACTTTCTCTAGCGACCGGACCGTAATCAACGAGGACAATCGGAACAACATCCTCTTCAATAACAGGAAAGCAAAATCCACTTATTTATTTTTCAACATCAAATTTTCGATCTTTTCAATTAAAACATTGTAATTCAAACAATTCAGGTGCCATACAAAAAGCAAAGACTAGTAATTAAGAATAAATTCATTGTGATAATCTGTATAGCAGTCTAAGTCATTAGTAAGCTGTAGTTAAGAAAATAGAAGTAGTATAAAAGCGCTATACAAATCTTAACTAACGATCTAATTATTAGTTCATACTGCAGTATAACAGAAGTCAAATCACTAGAAATGAAATAACGTGAACTAGACTGTCACGTCTAATTTATTTTTGAAAATTATTCTAATTAACTTCAGAGTTTTTATATTTATTGTTTTATTAACCGTTAAATTCAATTTAGTTAAAGCCATTTAATTTAATTAAATCAATTAATTAATTAAATTTTCAATTGCAATTAACTCGCCAAATAACGAGTTTAGTTTCTTTTCAATTATTAACCAATTGAAAAACATTGGTCAATATTGATTCATTGTTTAGACTGTAAGAAATTGATAATATAATAACCATTTTATTCTTGTGTGTTGTTGGAGTAATAAACAACGTTTTATTACCCCATATTACAGTGTTTTATTGTTGTACGATAAAGCCTACCAGTCTCACAAAACTCACCCCCTTTAAAGTAACTTATTTTGTGTGTTGTTGCAATAAATTTGAGATTACTAGCTTGCGAACTTCAAATCCAAAATCCACACGCCCTAGTCGGAAGAATCCGCAAGATCGGACAGCAGGTAGGTACTCATACACAACACGACACAACAACAATGCATATAAGTAGAGTTGCAATATATATATATTGTAATAAATCGAGTACGTACGGTTTAAATTCCCACTGTTGGATTTGTCAATTTGTTTTGAATTACTTTAATTATGTAAATCTTGGAGATATTTGGAGTTGTGGGATATATTGATGTAATTAATTAATATTAACTTAGCTCTTTAATAAATATCAGTGTTAGTGTGCCTAAAACTTAAACAACTTAAGCGTTATTCTACAATTTCATCCAACCCTATTATACCTTGAAGAGAGTTCTGTCTAATTTTGTAATTTTACGCTCCCTCTTTGGTGTCAGATAATTCCGCTATAAGCGCTGTAGTATCGGCTCAACGAAACTTATAGGTTATTTTGATGTTTATATTAACCATTTATTCTATACTTATTCAGTTACTTTTTTGTTCCCAGCTCATTAAACCATACTCCAAATAACAAGATTTGACAAATATATAAAGGTTCTTTATTTGTTTACTTCTTTAACATTGAATAAGATATGTTCTAACTAACATATGCTTGGGCTATAGATTGCGTGAATCGATTGTTGATTATTCCGATCCTTTATTTAAATTCAGTTATATAGTGTGTTTTAATTTGTAATTAATTTAATTCAAGGTGTGAAGGTTCTTGTAACTGTGGGGAAGATTAAAAATACATAGATAAGAATGCAAGATTTACAAATTTGAAGTGTTGTGTAATTAGTATGATTATTATAATATAATTTACCAGACTCGAACGAAGCAAATCGTGTAGGCGTTGATCGCTAAATTTACTGTTCTGGATTATTATGTCGTACGATTTTCCTTCTTGGTTTAATAAAAAGGAATTCTTGTCCTGTTCACTTCGGAATACAGCTCTCTGGATTGATTTACAGCCCGATTGATGTTTCTTCTGCAACGCCAGGATCCAAATCAGTTCTTCTTTCGATTGAAGCAATTAGTGTTGTTCCGTGTAATTGAAAGGTTATAATTTCTGGTGTAGTGAATATTATTAATTGTGATACTGTTAATTCCTTCTATTTGATTTAATATCTCATCAATTCCCTTCGGATATGGGACAGTTCAAGTTCTTTTTTGTAGACTTCAGTTATTTACTCTCTATTATGATTTCATATTGTAGTGTTATTTGGTTAATCTGTATTGGTGATAGCCGTAAATATTGTCATTATAATTTTGTATTTTTGTAATCGTATCTGGTAATTTAGAATATTACGATTAAATAGATTATTCTTGGGTTTTTTAATCTCATCACATTCAGTTCATTCAAACAATTCTTGTCCGAAATCAACAACTTCTTCTCCTTTTGTCGTCCCTAGCAACACATAATAATTTCTTCCTTCCACATGTTTTGAATATATAGTGTTTATTTCATATATTTTTTGTCTATTCTTTATCAATTTGCTATCCTATCGGAATGTAACTTTACCGATAGTTGGTTTATTATTTTCTACACATATTCTACTGGTTTTTTGATATAAGCCGGTTTTTTTTTCCTTTTTTATATTTAATCCACTTTCGATATTATATGTTACCAATCGATATTATGGCATTATGGTATTATTATAATTTGTATAAATTTTATTATATATCATTATTAATTTAATGTTTTTTCTAGCTCTTCAAATCGTATTTATTAATTATTATTAATTGATGCACCTAACCTTTATGTTATGAGTGTTTATATAGTAGTTTTGCCTGTTAGGCCTTTTATTGTAAACTGATCTACCTGTGTTTATAACTGTTAAACATCTATAGCCCCTTTTACATAAATTCATACATACAATCAAATCTTAATTATTAACACTTATATAAACAATTATTTTTCTATATCTAATAACAATTTTATCTTGATCTATTGATCACATATAATAAAATTCGAATTTATGAACAATGATTAGCTGCTTCACACTTCATTCTACAACAGTCATTGAATAATACAACTTGTTTCATTATCTTTCATTAACTCAACGCATATTTGGTATAACATAACATAAACTTTATCATAACATTTTTTGTCATAAAATAATACTTCTTAACTCAAAATTCTTATTTGTTATTACTATAAATTAAATCATTGTTTCATTTTTTTGTTTGCTTTTCATTAAACATATATCATCAGCTATTATTTATCTTACAGGTTCGTTTATTCTAGTTAACACTACCTTGCATCCTTATTTAATTTTGTCTATGATTATAATTGTAATTATTGGATCTTTGTTCTATTATGGGGTTAAATATTGACTTGTTTATTATTCTGTGAACCTTATTTTATGTAACATGAATGCTAGCATTTCTGTTGCGTTACAATATATATATATATATATACATATATGCGCTGTCTGATTTCATTATTCCGCACAATAGTCCTGTCTCTGACAATCGCTTAATCGAATCCTGGGACCCGAACATAAAAATTTTGAATCACGAAGTTGGCACTACAAGATGGCCGCCGAACCAGTATGAAGTACACAATAATTATGGTAATGAAAGGTAAACACCAAAACACACAATCACAACACCTAAATATAATTGTTTTTAAACGTAACACCATAATATTTAAAATAATGAAAACCATCAATTATAATAAAACAGACTCAAAACAATTCAACAAATAAAAAAATCACTTGTAACACAAAACATGTATAAGGGTAAAATAATATGTAATTTGTATAAAATAAGAAAATATAGCCAATTACTACATAGGCCTATGAAATGCCTAACTGTAAGAAACCAATAACAACAAATTGTAAGAAATTAACTATTATATTAGCAGATCCAAGGCAAGTAAATAGGTAATGATAATTAGTGAATCATTTTAAGAGATAAGTGTTAAATTAAGGACATAAAATAAGAAAGGAATGTAATTAAATAATATAAACATAACTGACAAAACAATACATAAGCAAACCCAGCTTTGTGGGATGTCAAAATGATCTTTGAAAGAAAATATGAACAGTTGTGATAATATCTCATACTTAAATAAGAAGACCGAAGAAGAATAATAGCAATCAGAAGATATTTAATCATTTTGAATAAAAATTCAAATATTCTAACAATGGGCTTAAGTCATGAATAGCCAATCAGAATCAATCAGTTACCATGACAACTGAACGTTATTTATGAATATTCCGTTAGAAACTGTTAATTCAAAAGTGACGTTCAAGAGGAATAGAGACGCCAAGCCGTAAGTGGCCCAATTTTTAATTTAAAACAATCAAAAGTAACCAAATTTATTAAAATGAAGAACCAAACTACCTGATGATTAACTAATACATTCAACCTAGGCAACAGACCAGATTAATTAATTCCAAATTAATTAAATTCGATCAACTAATAAGAAAAAGACGCAAGGCGTGATTGAATCCCAAGATGATTGAAGATTGAAGACCAAACGATGACCTAACATAATTCAACTGAATGACACTAC
The DNA here is from genome assembly GCA_034769895.1 of Magicicada septendecula. NCBI lineage: Eukaryota > Metazoa > Arthropoda > Insecta > Hemiptera > Cicadidae > Magicicada > Magicicada septendecula. The sequence continues at coordinate 14,141,164 of CM068368.1, forward strand.
ACCTTAAGTCAACTGATTGATAAGTATTGCTGAATTACCCGAATTCAAATTAAAAATTCTCTTTAATTTTTTTTCACTACACTTTGAACTCTCACTATAAACTGGTGATCTTATTTCTTTCAAAGATTAATTGAAAAACAAAACACTAAACTTATGTGAATGAGAAAAATAACCTGTACAAAAATTACGAACTTTTGAAACACTTTATAACACTTCAAGAACAAATTGTAATTACTTCTTATAGTATATAAGTACCAGTAATGTAAGGTAGTGTACTTTATTATAATCATAACTGATCCTTTTTTTTCGTAAGCCAAAAGAATCCAGATTTATTGAACGAAAATTGTAAAAGATAAACATTTCTGTAGACGCCATGTCTGACTAACTAAAATCGTTCAAAATTGATTTCGCCAAGCCTTGAGAATAATTGTCTCACTGTCGGAGCAAATTTGTTTAATAACAAAATATAATTATTGTATAATACTAAATAATTATTAATCACAATTTAATAAACCAGTACGGAGTCGTAACCACTGTTCTTTATTCCATAGGAAATTGTGTTATATGATTTGTGTACACTAGGGACGAGCGACAGTGGCGGTAAACGCTAGACATCGGAAACTGCGAACTACATAATCAATTCGCACGCGGCGGGAATAATTGAATTCACCATACCGTCATAGCCATAAACGCTCAATCGTCCTATTTTATATTTTAATTGTTTTCAGTTAAAACATTTGGTGCCACCCGGGATATACAACACTTATAGAAGAACAGGTAAGGATTCCACTTGAGTGCACTGGTAATTCGAAGATCGCTGTGGACACCGTCAGCGTAAACATTAAGTAACGACCACACGTGTAAGGCGAACACACCAAACACACACATTTTGAGAGACGATAAGAATCTGGTCGTTACAATATATTACAACGCTACTTTTTATCTAACACACTTATATAATATATTTAATGATAGATAAAACGTTACTTACCCGTGATTTTACTTTACCTGGGTGCCAGAACAAATCCCTGATATAAATGACACGGTTTCAGCTTAGCTCAGAGCATAGAGACACGCTTTCTCAGGATTCGTTCAGTGAATGTGGAATTCAAGGGGAATCGTTAAAATAACACTTTAAAATTTGATTGAGTTTGTTTAATTAACGTTTTAATTATTTTGTTAACTTCTTGAAAAATGCTAATTGTAGGACTTATTGCTACCCTAACTCTTATAATTAATGAGTGTGTGTGAAAAGTGAAGATTAAAACGTTCAAACGACCTATTGCTCTTATCTGGCTTAATTAAGAAAATTTATGTCTCCCAAACCAGTGCTAAAGAACAGGTCTGCAATAATTTGCACGTTCAATACTACACCTCACTTTCCATTCAACACTCCTATACTATGTTATAACTAATCTCACTAATTAAATACAAATTATTAATTTTCTTAGTGTCTTTTAAAAATTGTTTATTGCTTTTTATTATTTGTTTATTATTTATTTCATTGATCAATGAATCTATTTCTTACTGTTTGATGCGTTGACCGTAGATGGGAATCCGTAGAGATCCTCCTTTTGATGGTTCAGCACAGAAGAAATGATGTTGACCAATCCTGTTGAACGATGATCTGGGCAATTACAGATGCTGTAGCTCTCTGTTGCACCAGTCACTTCACAATTGATTATTAATTAATTATGTAATTAATTAATGTGGTGTTACACAGCGAGAGTTGTTGTCGAACTGTACTAGTTCCTCTGCAACTGCGGACTACTTCTCGAACTTTTTACTTAAATGAAACTTTGCATGTTTGTGAAATTAAGCACGTAATTTACACACGTCTAGCGCATTGAAGATCCGAACGAAGAGTGCTCGCTACCCTCTGTCAGAGTTGGCGTCTGTTCTAAATGCAGGATTCTGATTGGTTGTTCCAAATAAATCATGCGTTTTCCATTTGAAACAATATCGGACAGGTCGACTAAACGCCCCTTGACAGGTCTGAGATGGCACAGAATTACTGGCTAAAATCATACTTCCTTTGTTTGCAAATCGTTTGATTACAGGTATTTGCAAACGTGTTTTCAAAGATCTGACCACAGAATATTGTTGCTTAGGTCTTTATCTGTGTGTGTGTGTGAAAACACCTAATTCGTACCTAGCCTAATTCTCGAGTTATTTCGCTTAGCGTTCTTCTTCTGTATATCTTCTGTAAATGTTAATTATATTTGTTGATATTTTGGCTACTTATAGAGCTTTAATGCTGAACACTATGCTGTTTTCAGAATTGCTGTATATTTATTGGTTTTAAAGATATTGCAGTTTTAACACATAAATTCAATTGAGTAAAATTTCATGTCCGTACCGGCATTTGTCGTAGCAGTGACGAGGTTAGACAGAGATGGCTGCAATTATACGCTCTCTCTCTTTCTTACGTCGCTATACTCGCTCCGTTTGACACTTTCATATAACGCTCAGATAGGACGACAATATGAATCGTTATAATATATATATATATATATTACTATAATACTTATAACTATTTTACCTCAAGATATATATTTTCCTTTAGGAACATGTTTCGGGAGATCCTGTTCTCCCGAAACATGTTCCTAAAGGAAAAAATATATCTTGAGGTAAAATAGTTATAAGTATTATATACATCAAAAAACGGACTGTAGCAGAAAGTGATTGAAATAATATAACCATACAAGGTAAATAAGCCTACAGTGAAAAAACGAAAGAGAAGCAAGATGGCGAAGGCTGAAGATGGGAGAACAGGATCTCCCGAAACATGTTCCTACAGGAAAAAATATATCTTGAGGTAAAATAGTTATAAGTATTATAGTATTATATACATCAAGAAACGGACTGTTTCAGAAAGTGATTGAAATATATAAATATATATATATATATATCTGAGTGAGTAACTTACATTCAAAGTCACGTGAACACTGTTTAAATATAGCTGGGTATGAGTGGGTGATACGAGTCCCCTTATGTAGCTTTTCAATCTTACATAATCTAGTGGGATAGATGATTAACCTACACATTTCAGGGATATGAATCTTAAAATGGGTTTAATGAATTCTTAATTCTGCCTTGATGATTTCTTCCAGAGCACGCCAACACTGGAGCTGGGTTCATCATGAATTGCTGTTATCATACTTTACAGGGGAAATTGGGTTATTTTTGGATGAATTGATGTTACACCTTGGGGAGATATTGATGTGGTGTTACCAGCAAGGGGGTTTCACCCAAGATAATTATTTGAATTAATTGTGGGTAGTATGTGTATGTTAATGTGTTGTGGTATATGTATGTATGTGTATATTTTTCTCAAGGGGGTTAATAATGTATAACTGTATAGTAGCACATGTGTGAACTGTTAAATGAGCTGGCTGATTCAATGCATTGGTACTTAAGAGATCTCAATGTGCTAATTTCTCTAATATCTTATAAATAATTGGTGTCATGTTATATTTGCAAATCTCTAAGCATGTTAATCAACTTAAATGTCTGTATGAGTTGCAACCTCAGAGTATTCAACAACCAGATTTAAGTGTACTCAATTACTGTGTTAGATATACATAGCTGTATGCAGATTTGTGTATGTAAAAGAAAAAACAAAACTACTTTACTTATAACAATAAATACTACACACAGAACGATGGCCTACCCATGGGCTCCCCCATATCCAGCATTCTAGCAGAAGTCTTCCTCCAACACTTAGAAAAAACAAAAATACTCACAAACAATGACAGACACTCACATAAAGTACTATATTGGCACAGATACGTTGATGACATTCTAATACTATACAGGGGAAACAAAAGACAATGTGAACAGTTACTAACGCACATAAACAAAATACATAAAAACATAACCTTTACTGCCGAATACGAACACAACAATACCATAAACTTCTTAGACCTCTCCATCACAAAACTAGAACACAGGCACAAATTCAGTATATACAGAAAACCAACTACAACTGACACACTAATACACAACACCTCCAATCACCCAATACAACACAAACTAGCTGCTTTTAGAACCATGATACATAGACTTAACAACATCCCCTTAGATGAAATAGACTACAAAGACGAACTAAACACGATAAAATATCTAGCAGAATCTAACGGTTATGACAGAACAATAGTCAGTAAACTCCTACACAAAACAAACAACAGACAAAGACAGAAAACAACAAATTCATAACACTAACATACATCAACAAACAAACAGAAAAAATTGCCCACAAATTCAAAAAAGCAGGATACAGAATCGCTTACAAAACTACTAACAAAACAGAACACACACTATCAAAACGCATGCCCAAAGCACAAAACAAATTCGATCTACCCGGTGTATATAAGCAGGATACAGAATCGCTTACAAAACTACTAACAAAACAGAACACACACTATCAAAACGCATGCCCAAAGCACAAAACAAATTCGATCTACCCGGTGTATATAAGCTAAATTGTTCAAATTGCAATAAATTCTACATAGGCCAGACAGGACGTAGCTTCAAACAGAGATACATCGTGTACATCGTATGTAAGCAATGTAGTGGTGTGATAGGGAAGTGTAGGGAGGGGGGATTGTCCCGCGCTGTACACATAGAGCGTTGAGGCATGCCTCACTTCTGTGGTCCAAACAGTTAAGTTAAAGCACCTGTGTTGTTTCTAAGTGTTTATTTTATGCGGTTATTAAAAGTGTCACTGTTATTCCGCTGAACTAACAGATGATCAAGATTGTTATTTGAATTATTTGTAACATTAAACATATATATAGAAACTAATCAAGTTTAAAAATTTGAAGTTCAATCAGTTGTATTATTGTGTATGACTAATACAAGGATTGTTCAATAGACACACGTATAGAGCTGTAAAGCATTTTTTATACAACAATTTTAAAAGAAGTCTCCAATAACATTAAGACATGAGTTCCACTGTTGCGCTAACCTGTAGATTCCCTGCTAGTAAAATTGTTACGGCTGTTTGTGGAACCATTCGGTTACAGCAAACTCTACCTCAGCGTCCGATTTGACCCACCGTCCTTTTAGTGATTCCTTAAAAAAAATTTAAGATAAGATTTTTGCCTACCCATTCATTAACTACTAGCTTCGCCAGTAAGCAAATTGATGTCCATTTTTTCGGCTTGCACGCGTTATGTTGGTGTGGGTTTCGGCACTTTCCATTTAAAAAGCGTGCAAACGTAAGAAAATAAACATGAGTGAGGCCAGAAATAACGTGAATTGTGTGTGTGTGTGTGTGTGTGTGTTTGTGTCTTACCTGCCTTTTTATTGCCATATTAAATGAAAAATATTATATTACATTAAAATGAAAAAATTTTAATTTTATTGCCTGGCAACAAAATTATTTTATTTTTAACAATTACCATTGTTTCAAAAAGTTTAAATAAATTTTCAAGTACACACAGACAAGTACCCACTCTTGTTAAAACGTAAAAGGTTGCAGGTAAACTACCCCTTCCCCTTAACCGATCTTCACAAAAATCGAAAGCCCTTGAGACCTCTACAAATCAGGGCTGTATGCAAAACATTATTTGATTCTGTTTGAATTTGCGGCTGTTATCGTTTGCCATAGAAAATACCCTTGTTAAAAAAACGTTGCAGGTAAACTACCCCTTTCCCTCAACCGATCTTCACCAAAAACAATAGGTCTTGAGAACTCTACAATTTAGGGCTGTATGCAAATAATCGTTTGATTCTGTTTGAATTTGCGGCTGTTATCGTTTGCCATAGGAAATACCCTTGTTAAAACATAAAACGTTACAGGTAAACTACCCCTTTCCCTTAACCGATCTTCACCAAAAACAATAGGTCTTGAAAACTCTACAATTGAGGGCTGTATACGAAACATTATTTAATTCTGTTTGAATTTGCGGCTGTTATCGTTTGCCAAAAAAAAAAATTTCCCTTGATAAAAAAAACCGTTGCAGGTAAACTACCCCTTTCCCTCAACCGATCTTCACCAAAAACAATAGGTCGTGAGTACTCTACAAATCAGGGCTGTATGCAAAAAATTATTTGATTCTGTTTGAATTTGCGGCAGTTATCGTGAGTACTCTACAAATCAGGGCTGTATGCAAAAAATTATTTGATTCTGTTTGAATTTGTGGCAGTTATCGTTTGCCATAGAAAAAAAATCTACAGACAGACAGACACACACACAGACACTTTTTGGAAAACGACTTTTTTTCATGTTTTGAGTGTAGTACAATCAGAATCTGCAATAATCTCGAACACGATTTTTTTTGCCATCACCATACTTCCATTCCTTAAGGAATATGGAAGTAAAATTAAGCCATTTTACTATCAGCAACTGTTACGTATTCATGAGATTTTAATAACTGAATTCCATTCAATGGATTAGCTATTTGTATGTGTAGCAACTTAAGGGATCAATAACAGCTTTAAAGCGAATAATTGTTATACCATGTCATGCAAGTGTTATAAATTTATGAAAGAAACAGAAACACCAATAAATAAGAAATTTGTTATTGTTATATGAGTATTTCATTATACTCATAGACATAGGTAGGTAGTTCTCAAAGACATAAATAACAATTATATCTGTCTGCTGAGCACATTTTAGTTTTGTCAGTATTAATTTACTGTATGTTAACTATTCTGATTTGTACAGTTGATTCTGTTTATCTCTGTGAATGAATATGTTGTCACTATATCGCAAGCTGTGCTGTCAGACATCTCCAAATGCTCCGACAGACAACTGGTAGCAGAGAAAATAAAAAACAAGACAGTTCTCAATATTTGCTTTGAACTTGTTGTAAATGTATTGCCTTATTCAAGTTTTTGTTGCTTATCATTTATGTAATTAAATATTTTTTGTGTGCTCCCATATTGGCAACTGAAGTAGTGGCAATATGTTACTGTCACGTTGCATTACAAAATCTTGGATCTATTGTTTGGTAATAAGGTCAGCAAAATTAATTTATAGCATATAAATTAAGAAACTAGATAGACTATATAGTTAGAAGAAACTAGACAACTCTATTCTGGATAGTTTATTAGACTGTAATACTTAGTGGTACATACACTCTCCATGGTTATTTTATCTACCCAGTGGGTCTGGTACGTGAAATCCAGACGAAACTGTTTACTAAATGTCTTGCCACAAATGAAGCCATGCAGGTCTGTGAACTGCCTGTCAATTGTGGATGGGTCTGTTTGTGACAGTACAAAATGGGTATAATTATTTTATATTGTGCAATAATACTGTAACGGGTCTAAAAGGGAGGGGTTCTATTTTATTAAAATATTTTAAATTCATTTTCATCTGTGTGATCAGCCACGTGTTAAAAGCTTTGTTCAAACAAAGGAGCTGTGATGAAGCAATTACAATGGAATGTGCGTATCGCCCACCACTTCTTAATTCTCAGAACTGTAGTACCGTGTAATGCGCCCAAACGCACTAACATCGGCGGAGCGCAGAAAAATGTGCTTTCAACATGACGGATATAAGATTAAGGACACGCCTTTCCAATGACGTCAACTAGTGGACACCAAATTTCGTCGACGTCCAACACACGGGAATTGTACGTGGTACCATGAACAGTGACGATGAGTTTGACGACTAAGGCATTGTAATTTCCGTCATGCCTAACTGCAAGTGGGAGAAGTTGTTGGTAGCACTCCACCCAGTTAAATAAATTTCTCAGCCCGGCCGGGTGTGAATTAAAACATGCGCACACAAGTTTCCAAATTTACCATGTAAAAGAGTGACAAAAGTTTTAAAAAATGTTTTGAAGTAAAAGAAACAGAATCAGTGAAGTGAGCGGGAGAAATAAACGGGGAATTGAAAATTGTGAACACTTAAAACATAAGAAGCACATGGCAGCGAGAGAAATGACGCCGTTGGGTAACCCATCAAAATGAATCCAAGTTTTTATTACAAGGGTTTTTGTTTTTCAATTATGTTAAAATAAAAGGGGTTTTTAAATAGTGCGAATGTGAAAGTGAGCAATCTGGATCGTTCTCTGAGTAGAAAATAAGTTAGTCGTAAGTAAGTATATATATATATATATATATTCAGTAATAAATAAATGTTAATAGCATGGCTAGGTGAATCAAATATTGTTCGGAGTGTTATTTGTAGAAAAACATAACTACAGTAGAAATCATAATTTGACGTAGTTTCACAATTCAGTCATAAGGCATATTTTAGTAAATTTAAACCGGAAGGTAAACAGAAAAATTGTCATGCTAAATAAATAAAATACCATTTTATTTATGTTTGTAAAATACGTGTTTGTCATTGCATTACCTGTTGTTTTTCTCTGCCTAAGTACATCAGACGACACCCTGGTTTATTCGCGATGAAGGTAAGTGGGACAAATTTGAAAATTTTGATTTAAAAAGCAAGTAGAGTTTCAGTTATATAAACAGGTTTATAAACTTTAATATTTATTTTAAACTCGTACAGCTTCAGTTGGCGCCCGTTGACAGTGACTTTGTAAATTAAATTAAATTAATTTACAAACTGATCGAAAATGGCAGAGAAAAATAAGAATGCAAATTTATGTGGAAGTAGTGTAGAGGAATCTATTTTAAATGTTATGCAAGACGATATAATATCGACAAATATTAACGAGAGCGTAGACAATACAACACACGAATTAACGATTGAGACAGTAGACGCAAAAATAAGTGATAATGTAAATATATTTAACCAATTAGCGTTGATGATGGAAATGATGTCAGGAATGAGAACGGAAGTCAAATCAGAAAATAATAAATTAAACATGAGTTTAAATGAATTTAAAACTGAAATCAAATCAGAGATAAACACAGTAAACGATAAACTTGCCGATTTAAATAACGAGTTCATGAACGTAAAGAGCGAATTGAGAGTGAGTGAAATAAATATGAATAACAAATTAGAAAGTATGAATAAAACTATTGCGGGCATGAGAGGTGAGATAATTATAAATACAAGTAATATTCAAGACAAAGTAAACGAAAGTAGAACGCGGAAGGAGAAGTAGAAAATGACACAGTTACGAGTGATTGTGACGAAATAACAGACGACCAGAGTAATAATAAAATAACAAATAATTACGAAAATGAATTAACAACCGATAGTAGTAAGATAGTTGAAAATGAGATATATAAAAATAATACAGTGAAAATAATTAGCGATCATAATAATATAGAAACAGTGAGAGAGAGAGAGGAGAGAGTGTTTGCAAGTTAGAGAGAGAGTATGAAGAGAATGATTTTGTGAATATAGGGCAGAGGGTAAATTTTCCCCAGTTTTATGGTAAACCAAGCTGGTTACAAATGTTTTTGAAGGGCAAGAGTCCCTTAAAGGAAAGCGATGTGTTTCTAAGTAACTTTTTAATGTTTAATAGGCATTTTTATGATTTAATACCCTCTGAACGGAATGATAGCAAAAGCATGAATTGGTGTTATGATGATGAAAGATGTTTTGAGAGAGAGTTGTGTGCAGATAGAGAGATAGAATTATATAAGTTAAAGAGAAATTATAAAGAATTGAAAGAGAGGTTAGAATGGAAGGAAATAGATGATATGAAAAGCTTACCTGTTGAAAGAGAGATAAATAAATATTTTGATAATACCATTGTAAATGATAAACACTTACCTTATGTTGTAATGAGTGTAGTAGAAGAATATGATGAGAAAATAACTGACTTTAGATTGAATAAAACTACTGAAGGAGACCAAACTAAAATTACTAATGATATTGACAGGTTTTATGATTTGATGATAGTGGAACAACTTGAAGTATTAGAAAATTATCATATTAAAATTAATAAATTGAGTCCGGACAAGAATGATTTATATTATAAATATATTAGATTATTATTCGATGATGGAGGCTGAACATAAACTTAATAAATGGACATTTTAAATATTTTGATTTATGGTTCTGACTTGCTGATTTTGGAAATGAAGTGTGGTAAAATTGAACAATTAATGATGAAGAATTGTAAATAATTGATAGTGAAATTAATTGTGTGTATTGTAAGATGTTATGTAAACAAATGTATGTGGTAGAATTTGTTTGTCAGATTAAATAAATGATTACGAAGGTGGTAATTAATGAATGATAAATTGTTTTGGAAGTAATGTAATTAAAATGTTGTGTTTTCCATAATTTATTTAATTAAAATAATTTGAGAAGTTTAAATAATTTGATTGATTTAAAATGTTATATAATTGAATTTTTCGAATGAGTTTAAATTATTTTATGAGATTTGAATTTGATAATAATTAATAAATAAATAAATGTTAAATTGTTTAGTATGGAATAACATTGTTGTTAAAATGTTGCAGAAGGTACAGGGAGTTATTGATATTTATGTTTGTGTGCTTATGACAGGGTATGAGCGATGTACTGTGAGTATAAAGTTTATAATACAAGTTATATAGAGTAAAATGTTTACAGGTGTTTGAAAAGATTTTAACTAAATGATGAAACTAATTTGAGATAATTGTACTAAATAGGAACCATAGTCAAAAGGTAGTAATAACTGAAATATGAGATAAAATAAATGTTAATAATAATTTTGAAATTTTGAGGAATATAATTGTGGTAAGTGATAAATAATGAAATGATGATATATAGAAGAGTTAATAAAAATTTCAAGTAATTATGTTTACAATTTTCTGTATAAATTATTTAAAAGAGAATTGTTTGTTTGTTTGATCAAGGTTAATGTCTATTTGTTTATTATGTTATGTAATGTTATCATACAAGATATGTGGGCAATTTTGGGGGCTTGAGTGGTGTTAATAGAAGTGCTATACTTAGGGAGTGTAGAAACTGCAAGTGTAGAAGGTTTAGTTTAGTTATTAGGTTAGCTATTGCCGTGGTGGCATGTGCCACGGTAGATAGCGGTAAGTGTTGGGGGTAACAGAGAGTATTACCTCCATCGAAGGCCAAAATGGCGTAAAATACACGGCACACCTTTTATATAATTTTATATTATATGCTGATAGATTGCCGTGCCGTGTATAATAATGACATAGAGAACATGCCTGAATTTAGAGTTGATTTCCCCAACTTTTCGGGCGATTACTGCCTTACCAGCACTAATTGTGGTTTTGGATAGTGGTCAGCTATGACCATAAAGTAAGAACCTTGACCATAGCTGGCTTGAAATTGGTGTATATTTGAAATTATTGGGGGGTGACTTTAGGGGAAATCCCCGGAACTATGGAACAGCGGCTGCCACTCTGTTCGAGTAGGAACAGTAAACCAGGTGGTAGACCCGTTTTAAGGGCTTATTAATTTATAACATAGATATGATGATATCTACCAATTTTAAATGTAACGCTGAAGCAAGGACACAGAGATGATAAATTCCTCCACCAATGCCGTCCTTGTGGATGCAAATGGGCGCAACAGTCCACCAGCAGAAAACAATAGTGTGTGTGGCAGGGTGGTTACTCAAAGGGGAGTAACGAATTAAAATTTTGTAACTTAATGATGATGACTCGCTCTTGCAGTAATTAAAGAATTGTAGTTTGATTTGACAAATAGGTGCATCAGAAGTTTATCATATTGTATTTAGTATGTCTTATTGTGTTTTATTTTATTATGTTAGGATATAAGGTTTGTCAACATGTAATGTATTTCACATGACGTAAAATTTTGAAATGTGTCTATAGTAAGGTCGTTCACCTTGCTAATAAAATCAGCTGATCAGCAGTAAAATGTCACTTATAAATTGTTTGCAAATTTCCAATGTAACTAATGTTTGAATATGATGATTTTAATGTGTTAAAAGATTTTAATTTAAATGATGAGAGTAATTAATTGAAGTTATAAAATGTGTAATTTTTGATTAATCTAAATGTCAGTTTTATTGTTAATTGTAATAATACTTTGTCAATTTTAAATGTCATATTTTATTATGTTATTGTGTTTAAAGATTAAAAAATTTTAAAGATGTCTTATGTATTTTACAAACATATGTAGGTCAAGGTCGTTGACTTGATCCAGAGAGATCAGCTGATGGTTGATGTTACAAACTAGACCAGTTTTTGGCAATTGCTTGATGCAAATTTTGTCGTGTAATTGATTTAAATAATTTTAAATTTTTTTCCGAAATGGAAAAAAAATATTTTTTGATTTTATGCCTGCCATATAGGTGATGTTTGAATTGCAAGTGTATTATTGTTTATGTGTATTACTAATGTTTTTTATTGAATTGTATCGTTTAGTATGTATGTCTAATCAAAGGTTAGGATAAATGAGTTCATGTTTAGTTAGATGTTCAATTTATTTGTTTTTCTGATTATGAATAATAATGAAGAGAATTAATAGAGTGATGAATTCATGTAACAGATTTTTTATTTTAGGAAGTCACTTAAATGAGTTTGATTTAGCAATAAAGATTTTGAAGTTGAAAAATGTATTAATAAGTATATGTATGCACCCAGTATTGCTGAAGGCGACCCAGTATGTATGACAAGGGGGAACATATCGGTTGAGGATCTGGCATGGGATAAGGCCAGGGATTTGGAGTTTGGGGTGGAATGTTAGAAGGTTAGGTGTGCGGTGGTTCGTGTCTGTTCGATTTTATGGTGTTGGGATCTCGAATAGAGAAGTCCAGTAATCTCGTTCAGATGCGGCCATAGTCGCCGAGCCAGGGGGGTAGTTTACCCGTGATGTATAAGAACAAATGGGGGGTTGTTGGCACCATATCCTCACCGGTCCTCTTAGGGGTTTAGCAATGAGATTTCTTCTGTTTCGACAGAAGATCTCTCATTGGGGGGGGGTATTGTAACGGGTCTAAAAGGGAGGGGTTCTATTTTATTAAAATATTTTAAATTCATTTTTATCTGTGTGATCAGCCACGTGTTAAAAGCTTTGTTCAAACAAAGGAGCTGTGATGAAGCAATTACAATGGAATGTGAGTATTGCCCATCACTTCTTAATTCTCAGAACTGTAGTACCGTGTAATGCGCCCAAACGCACTAACATCGGCGGAGCGCAGAACCCACGCTAAACTCAAGTCGAACAAAATGGCTTGGGCGAATTTTGTTCAACAATGTGCTTTCAACAACATCTTGAGGTAAATTTATGTATAAATATTAAATGTATATATATATATATATTCAGTAATAAATAAATGTTAATAGCATGGCTAGGTGAATCAAATATTGTTCGGAGTGTTATTTGTAGAAAAAGCATAACTACAGTAGAAATCATAATTTGACGTAGTTTCACAATTCAGTCATAAGGCATATTTTAGTAAATTTAAACCGGAAGGTAAACAGAAAAATTGTCATGCTAAATAAATAAAATACCATTTTATTTATGTTTGTAAAATACGTGTTTGTCATTGCATTACCTGTTGTTTTTCTCTGCCTAAGTACATCAGACGACACCCTGGTTTATTCGCGATGAAGGTAAGTGGGACAAATTTGAAAATTTTGATTTAAAAAGCAAGTAGAGTTTCAGTTATATAAACAGGTTTATAAACTTTAATATTTATTTTAAACTCATACTGCTTTAATACGATCTATGTAAACTGAATAAAAGAACTGAATTTTGACTTTCGAAATTGGGATGGTATGAATCAGCCAGTGTGACGTAGACGTTACCGTCACAAAATATATAAACCTAGCCATATACGAGCACGAATTTTAGCGATCCAACTGACGTCACGAGAATATCACAAAATGAACACGTGTTTTATAATACGGAACGCAATTTGGGCATTTACAAAAGTCTAGCACATGAGATGAGATGGGGAGCGGAGAGCGAGGGGTACCACGTGACCAGCTCATGTTGTATACACTCCGAGATCGCCATCTTCCTGTTCGAACCACATAGTCAACCCATACGGGTGTGTTAACCCGAGTCCGTGGACCAAGTCAATTTAGGCCTTTAAAAAGTGAAAATGCATTTAAACAGTGCTAAATAAATTTCTTCGAGTATACAAGTTAATCACCAAAATTAATTAACAGTTTAGTGAGTTGAAACAAAAGTGAACTACAAGAACAATGACGCCACATGTGGAATAACGTCTCCATAAGTACTTTCGAAACTAAGTCGACCAGACAGCTATCAACAACTATGTACCCAGTATTAAAACACTAAATTCAGATCGTAATGAGAGCTCAAATCTAAGGGGTTTTTTTTTTAGAGAGTGAATGAGAGCGTGTAAGCGAAGTACTGGTTTGCCTTGATAGATTAAGTAGAGTAATCTTGTGCAAATAATGATTATATATGTTCAATGTTGGGTGATTTACTAATCACCACATATATAATATCAACACCATAGGGGTAACGCCCGTTTGAATTTAAAAAATGAAAATAAAAAACAATTTCTATTATCACAAAGACCACGTGTTGAATGTAATTATTGTGCTGAAACCTCGTCTGTTTGCTGCATCCAAATCTCACCTAATCGAATTCTAGAGTCTTCTGAGTCCACGGAAATAAAGTGTTGAAATCATACAGGTATTGTTTAATGAACAGAGTGGAATAATTTGCATATTAACTTCAAATATGCTGGCGACCCTGTCACGTGCTGACGAAGAATAGATTGCCAAGGTAGGTAATATTTTGGGCGGGTATATTTGAAAAAGATTAATAACTTTACAATTGGCTAATTCCTGCCAGGATTTTATGTAATTTTTACGTAAAATAGGCCTGAAATTGGATGACAGGAAATAGACTGGGGAGCGGCGGCAAATTTTTAGGTTAAGGCGTTCAAAATAGCACGTGGTCTGAAAGAATAGTTGTAAGCTAGAAATACAGTCAGTGCAAGAGAACGTGGATGTTATGGACAAACGTAGGATCCAGTTCGAATGTATTAACAATAACAAATTTATTTCGATGGAGCAAAGCATTATTGAGGTTAAAGACGAGTTGCACATGGTGATAAGCCAGAAAGTGAACAATATTATGGAACGAGTAATATTTACTCGTGATGTAAACAATGATGTTGAATTAGAATCATTTAGTTGCGAAAATCGGGTGGTACACCCTATGCAATTCTTAAATCGGGTACGAGAATTTAACAGATTTAATAACAGCTGGGAAGTGCAGCTGCTAAAAATCATTAAATGTTTTAAAGGGAGTTCCGCGATATGGGCGGAGGTTCATAGAACCGAATGGACGAGTTATGAGAAGTTTGAAAGAGCTTTCCAGGACAAATACTGGTCCGAAGAGGACAAAGAGGTGATCAGAAGTAAAAAAATTGGGTTGGGTAATTTTGGGACGCATGGTAACAATGTAACCATTTATGTTATGAGAATCTTTAATGAAGCCAAATACCTCGAACCTCTGTTACTTTTTAGGTCATTCGTAAGGCACGTTAGTAAGCATTTACCCCGTTAGGTACAGATCACTTTGATGACACGGCGGGAAGTAGTGGAAATAAACGAACTTGAGAAAATGTTGGACATATTCCAGAATATAAGAGACCGGGAGATGGGTAGGCGTCCGAACCCACTGGGGACACACAATAACGGAAATCATACTCAACCGAGGGGGTCACCAGCCGTATATAGAGTGGTGAGGGGAGAAAATGATAATCGGAACGAGGGTTGGAAATGTCCGGGGTGTCAGTTTGAAAATTACGCTACAAGAACATTCTGTTATAGATGTAGAAAGGCGAAGAACTGTCAGCGGAACAAAACAACTTCACAACAGAGCAATCTATATCAGAGAGGAGAAGATGGTCACAGTGGAGCACCTAGAGGTAGTGGAAATATCACCAGGAGTGGAGGCGGGTACACACAGGGTGGTGCAGCCACTCAACCGGAAAACTAGAGAGGACAATGGGGAAGGGGACCCAGCCATTGTCAATAGATAACAGCGTGGTCCAGGATGATGATAGCTATCAGAGTCATTTAATCCGAACTGACAGCTAAAGAATTACTGGAAGAGGACAACACCGATGTAGCAAAACCAGAGGCAGGATTGACTGAGGTAATGATCACCATAGAAGGTAAGGAAGTGAAAACCTTAGCAGATATGGGTAGCGAAGTATCAGTTATTTCTGAGCACATATTAGATGAATTAAAGTAAGTAAACAAAAATATTCCATCTTTACCAGTTGCCGGGGTTACTATAGTAGGGATTACGGGGGTTAGGAGTAAACGTGTAACCAAACAAGTTCAATTAAATATGGTAATAAACGGGGGCGAATATGAGAATACATTTTTAGTAGTACGAGGGTTGAATTTGGAGGTTATTTTGGGTAATGATTTTTTAATAAGGCATAAAGCAGTAATTGATTTCCATAAACGGGTGGTAGAGTTAGATAATGAAGTTAAACCAGTTAGGGTTAGTGTTGAACGGGTATTAGACACAGTAAGAATTTCGGGAATAAAAGTGATACAAAAACGGGTCAGTAGTGGGGACACAGGAGTGAGAGGGAATGTATGTAGAGAGAGAGAGAGAGAGTGAGTGATGAAACTGAAGAGCGAATATGGGAGAACAGGGCACATAAGTTTTGTAGTGAGGGTGGAGTTGTAGGGAGTCCCCAACGTAAGGCGTTGTGGGGGGTAGTGGAAAGTTTTAAAGAGGTGTTTGCGGAGTTACCTGGTAGAGCCAGGAACTATGAGTGTGAGTTAAAGGTAAGGGAACACACACCCTACATACAAATAAGTTATCCGGTGCCCTATTCTAAAAGGGAGAGCTGTTCAAGTAGAGTTAGATAAAATGTTAGAGGGAGATATAATTGAGAGGTCGGTGTCACCCTATTCTAATCCGTTGGTTGTGGTTATAAAGAAGGATGGGAGAGTACGGTTATGTTTAGATGCACGTAGAATAAATCAGGTCATAATTTCGGACCGGGAGTCACCCGAAGCAATAAATGAAATATTTCAGAAATTCAGTGGGGTTAAATACATGACATCGTTGGATTTAACCGCGGGCTATTGGCAGATCCCGTTAGCGTTATAAAGTAGGAAATACACTGCTTTTCTTTTCAATGGAAAAAAACGACTACCATTCAGACTCAATACCAGTGTGGCAAGCTTTATAAAATGTTTAGATGAAATATTACAACCGAATAATTTAGAATTTTTAACTATTTATGTGGATGACATATTAATAGCATCACGAACATTCTCAGAACATATTGAGCATTTGGAATATGTGTTAGATAAATTGCAAAGAGGGGGATTGACTGTGAACTGGGAAAAATCTAAGTTTTACAACAAGAGATACACTTTTTGGGCTTCATTATTACACCTGAAGGGATTCAAGCTAACCCAGAAAATGTAGAGTCAATTATGAAATTCCCCGAACCTAAAAATATTAGAGTTAAAAAGTTTGTTAGGGATATGCAATTTTTATCGAAAGTTTCAGAAAACTATGCCCAGATAACCTCAAGATTGAGTGCAGTATTACAGAAGAATAAACAATGGAAATGGGGAAAACAGAAAGAGACGCATTTAACGAGATAAAAGACAAATTTGTGGACATGATCATGATTTGCAGACGAACGCTAGCAATGTTGCTCTGGGCGCAGAATTGTACCAGGAGGATGAAGATAAGTAACACCGAACAATCGCTTTCGCCAGCCGTACCTTGCTAGCGGCCGAAAGGAATTACACCACCACGGAGAAAGAATTGTTGAGAATTGTCTTCGCAGTGAAGAAATTTTGGACCTATCTGCTAGGAAGTTCTACGATCATCAGGACCGATCACAAGGCACTATCTTTTTTAAATACAGTACTTGCAAATTGACCCACAGTCGACTAACCAGGTGGATGTTAGCCTTACAAGAATATAATTTTTCCTGGGAATACATTAAGGGGGTAGAGAACAAAATACCTGACACTCTATCAAGGGTTGACATAGAGGGAAATAAAACAGGGAGAGATTTAAAAGAAATAGAAATTTTTAGACTCAGCCGGGAAGATAGACTTTTTGGGGGAAGAATTGAAAGACATTAAAGCAATGCAACGATCTGATGCCAAATTGAATAAAATAATAACTAGTTTGGAATCCGACTTAGATAATTTTGGGTATAGCCAATATTTTCAAATATATAAGGGGAGTTTATTTAAGAAAGTAGAGGGGGGAGAACATGATTGGAGGTTAGTTATACCGGAAGGGCTAATAGAGGAAATAGTGTGGGATTGTCACCTTAGATATGGGCACTTTGGGGCAAAAAAATGTGTAAACGTATTGAAGGAGTCATGTACATTGTAAGGGTACATATCTTCAACATGCATTGAATTAATGAAGCAACATGATAAGAATACAACACTAAATGATTAACACTATGAATAAAAAGGGATGAATCGGAGATAAAGGAATGGGTAATTAACATAATTATGCGATCGAACAAATAAAAGTAATAGTAAAAGTAACCTCTGATAAGAGAAATGTAGCAAGCAACGAAGCAAACGTATAAAACAATAGTACAATGCGATTTAACCAAAATAACCCAATAGATATGGTAAGTGAATAGGTAGAACCAGCCCCAACACCAGTGAAAAGATATATAAAAAGAAATATAATAAGTGAATAGGTAGAACCAGCCACAACACCAGTGATTGACCAAATAAAATGAAACCAAATGAGAAGGTGAAAACCATAATATAAATGAAATGAAATGAAAAGACACAAACGAATAATATAGAACAAAAAAGGAGAAATGTTACACTCAAATATAATAATGAAAAAGAAACCAATAAACGATAAAAGTAAATGATAATTATTAGTATCAACCAAATAAGCAATGTAAATGATAATTGTTAAAATTCAATAATTTCAAGATAAACAAAGTACACTAACCAAATAAATAGAGAGTAACTATTATAAATCACTCTAATATGACATGAACTTGTTAACAGTATAATTAACCATTGTAAAGTGGGAGATAAAGAAATAGAGAGATAGTGAACATGAGTATGTGAGAAAGAGAATTTAATGTTAGGTAATACCCACTAGTAACACTTAAATAAAATATAAAAAGTGCAAAGTGACAGTGTAAAACCCCAAATTAAATAGAAACCCTATTGATAGGTATAAACACCTGATAATCAGTGATAAACACTAAAGGTTTATTGGTGAAAAGTGTTATTAAATAAGGATTTTGTTATTATTAGTATTAAGATAAATTGTAGATGATGAATACAATAGTATTAAGGGTTAGTGTTACCATGGTTAGAGAGTAAAGTTTATTTAAGAAAGAATGTGGTAAAGAATAGGAAGGCAAAATCAATAAACACCCTATGTTTTAAGGGATAGTTAGTTAAGTAAAGTTAAATGGTGTGATGATGTTTATCACCAAGAAATAAGTAAGAATAAATCAAAGGTAAACAAGAGTAGCATAATAACTGTTAAAGAACTGTTTGATTAAGTTTATGTATAGGAATATGGCTGAAGAGTTATACAGACCATAAACCTAAATGTTATGTTATATTTATAGAGAATAGTAAATAATAGCCAAATTATAAACAATGACGATATAAATAAGAAAAAAGACAAATTAATATAAATCTAATAATACTAGAAAGGCAGTTAGAAAATAATAGACAAACCATAATATGGAAACTAATCAAAACATACAATTATTATAAAACAGACCCAAAACAATTCAACAAGTAAACAAATCATTTGTAACACAAAACAAAACATGTACAAGGTTAAAATAATATGTAATTTGTATAAATTAAGAAAAATAGCCAATTACTACATAGGCCTATGAAATGCCTAACTGTATAAAACCAATAACAACAAATTGTAAGAAATTAACTATAATATTAGCAAATCAAAGGCAAGTAACTAGTCAATGATAATTAGTGGATCATATTAAGAGATAAATGTTAAATTAAGGACATAAAATAAGAAAGAAATGTAATTAAATAATATCAACATGATTGTTCAAACATTAATAAATAAGCAAACCCAGCTTTGTAGGATGTCAAAATGATCTTTGAAAGAAATTACCAACAGCTGTGATAATATTTCATACTTAAATAAGAAGACCAAAGAATAATAGCAATCAGAAGATATTTAATCATTTTGAATAAAAATTCAAATATTCTAACAATGGGCTTAAGTCATGAATAGCCAATCAGAATCAATCAGTTACCATGACAACCAGGGCCGGACTGGGACCCCTAAAAGGGCGCATTGGAAAAAGGCGCATTCCGTGGGGTCTGGGGGGTATGGAATAATAATGACAAATTTTTAAATTGTGACCTTGAAAACCCATTTTTATACGTTTTTGACTGAAAAATGTCAAAAATTAGTATTTTTTTAATGAAAAAATTATAAGTTTATTTTCTTGAAATTTGCAAAGTAAAGTTTTATAGAGATGTAAATAAAAACCACATTATACCTTAAAAAAAGTATTAAATGGATTAATCTAATATGTAGCATACTAACTACTAACAAACAAGAATCCTCAAGGTATAGTACATTTTGTCTTGACTGATTGGCTTTTATTCTAAACAAAAAATTTTTTTAAAAGAAAAGAAATGTCTAATGTTCTTATAATTATTTATATTACTAATTAATTGACAAACCAGAGATTTATTATATGCATTATCAAAGATATGAATGGTAATTATTGCATTCTTTATTAAGAAAGAGGAAGTGAGGAAGGCCAGTAATTGTTAGTAGAAGGACAGCCTTTCTAATTATTATTAGAAGGACAGTAAGCATTTCATTTCTTGGCTTTGGCAACAAAGTTCATTTATAATAGTTTCATTGTTAATCACAGTGAGTAGTTCTCTTTCTGACTGCATCAGGAGAAGAGCCTCTAGGTTGCCATCCCTCATGGACGAACGGATTCTTGATTTGACAAGTTTGAGTTTAGAAAAAGCACGCTCGCAACTCACTTGGGTCAGTGGTATTGTCAATACGTACTTATAAGCCTTGTTAAGCTGCGGATACATTATACAGTACATGTTGTATTCATATATCAGCTTATAAGAGCACTTGACACAAGACTGACGAGGTTTTTTGTCACTGTCACTACACATGATTGCTTGTTCACATTCATCATCCGATGCTGAACTGGAATAAATGTGGAAGTCTTCTTCATCTTGAGTTTTCTTAAGGTCCTGATAGTGGTCTTTTAATGACAAATTAATACTTGGCCACTGTTCAACAAACGATTCAAGTTCTTCTAAGAGCTTTCCTCTGTCAACGGTTGGGATCAGAGAGCATATTTTCTCTAATGTTTGTTTTGGTATTCCATGAGTTTTTAACTCAGAGAATCTTCGAGGATCAAAGCATGAAAGATCCTGATAAAATCTGTTTTGATCAGAGAACCTTGTTGCTATGCTGTGGTTAATTTGGTCAACCACAACATAGAACACATTAACTTTGAATCTCTCTTCACCACTAACTAAATGAAGTTTCTTCGACTTCGTCGCTTGTTTCATCTGGCATCTTTTTTATTTTCTTCTGTCTTTTGGCAGGCAGTTCACTCTCGATGTTAATGTTATTGCAGTATTCATTCAAGGACGGAGTCTCTTTAACTTTACGAATCAGAACATTTGTCATGAACTTGACAAAATTTTTTGCAGCATTAAGAATGTCCAGGAATTTATTTCTGGCATTCTTCAGACTGTCTTGAGCTGATGAAATCAAGTTCCAGGCCTGTGCATAGTTAAGATTCTTTGTTTGAAGATAGTCTGACAAAGGTGTTGTCGACTTGAAAATTAACAAAAACATCATAGCCGTAAGGATGTTTCGAATGACAGAAACTTTTGAAGAAGGCTGTTTGCTTCGTTTCTTGTTTTGGGGCTGAAACCTTGCGAGTTAGCCACGATAGAAAGAGAAATAACCAATTCAATGTACTCGGTTTTTGCCTGTTTTCCTTCATCGCACGCCAACTTCATCCAGTTATTATAATGCCCAAAAATTTTAGAAGTGGCGTCACTTTTGGACCTCCATCTGGTTGCTCCAATCGCACCTAACCTGAAACTTGGATTTTGCTCCAAACAAATATCCAGTCTCGTGGGAATCTCTGATAAACACTTGAGTTTGCTGTAACAAACCAAAAAACGATATCGAAGCAGTTACACTCTGGGCCGTATCTGTCATAACAAGATTCAAAGAATGAGCATAGCACCACGTGTGGATGTGGTTTGGGACCTGCTCTTGAAGCCTGGCTGAAACATCTTTGTACTGACCACTCATGTTTGGAGCTCCATCAAACGAGTTGGCAATGCAGTTGTTGATATCAAGTCCTGTGCTATTTAACATTTCAATGAACGCAGTGAACAAACTTTCTCCTGTTGATGACTGCACACACTTTAAGCCAATAATCCTCTCTTTCACTTCTGTTTCTAAAACGTATCTTAGTACAATCACGCACTGATCGAAACCAGAGACATCTGTTGATGTGTCCATGAGAACTGAGTATGATCTAGCTTCCTTTACTTCATTAGCAATATTTATCTGGATCAAACTTTTTATAATGTTCATTATTTTATTGATGGTGGTTTTGCTTAGAAATGTTATTTGACTTCCTCTTCCTTTTGCTTTAGAATTCACATCTGCAGATTTCAATGTCGCTTTACTCATTTCAGTAACCTTTTTGACATGCTTATCCATGCTGTCATAGTTACATAGAAGGAGAATTATTTCCAAAAAGTTTCCATGGTTTAGTGAAGGGTCGTCAAGACTACAGGCACTTTCTTCTGATGCCCTGTAAGCAAGACCTTGTTTGCCTATTAGTTTAATAACATTGATAACAGCAGACACAACTTGCCTTTGATCAAGTACATCTTTTTCCCGTTTTTCAAGCTGTTTCTCATACACCAGCTTATCAATGGTCAATCCGTTGTCGTACGCAATTTTTGCCTTAACTGAGTCTTTATGAGCTACTGACACTTCATGCTCTTCTACAGTTTGTGTTAAATGTCTGTAGTGGTCAAACCCCTGACAGAAAACCGACGAACCATCTGTGAAGACCAAGCATATAGTGCAAAACAACTTCCTGTTACTAGTGTTGTAGGTAAGCCAATTGCGTTTGAATATTTCGCCATCAATATCTACACTGAATATATTTTCACTAAAAGGCAGTCGTTTAGAAGATCTGTCACGTTGAACAGGATGATATTGGAAGAAAGACAATGTCTGAGTCTGTCTGGCTTGGTTTTTTAAAGTACTTGTCATTGTCATGGTCCAAGTTTAACACTTCATTTTTTTTAAAAAGAGAATCATTTTGAGTATTGTCTTGAGTTACTAGAGTGCGTGCGTGATGTTCACAATCAACGTTCTCAGTATCGTTTGCTGCTGCACTTGAATTTGGTTGTAGAACATAAAAACTGGTTATCTTGGGCAAGTTCTGAGCAGCCTTTTCCCTCTGTCTAGCGACTTTTTCTTTTCTGAATTCATTTCCTGACTTCCGTTTTTTCGGCATACCCCCTTCCATTGCGCCCAAAGAAAAAAAAAAAAAAAAAAGTCTTTACCTTTTGACTATACAAACTATATACGGAACGGGACCGATAAACGCTTTTAAACGCAAATGCTTTCACCTTATAATCTGGTGCAAAAGTCACATTAATTGTATGATTTAAACTATATTTGAATCATACAGTCAGCAGACAAGAAAATTCAAAGAACTGTCAAAGAAAGTTATAAATTTTTAAAAATAAACTAAGTCTGATTCTGATACCGTTGTAGCCACCAGGTTTTGTTATACGAATATGTTGTTTTCCAGCATGTACGTAATTTTGTTAAAAAAAAAATAGGTTTTTACTTACAAATTAAAAATCACGCAAGCAATTACACGGTATCAGCGGCGCGCGAGCGACTTCTAGACTAAATAATAAAATTCTTACCTGAATAGGTGCGACTTTAGGAATGAAAGGTGTCTGTAGAGTTGTAACTGGTTGTGGTTGAATAGACTAGAGACACTATAAACTAAAACTATAAACAAACAAACCACGACTCAAGGGTCAATGCACTGCACCTGACTGAGACTGACTGTCAAGACTGTGAGCTAATCGATATTGTCTTTTGCGGAGAACTGAAGGGGTGGGGACGCCAGTGTTTTGTTTTGTCAGCTGGTTTACCACCGACCACGTCACCGAGAGCATTTCCTCCTCTGGCGTGGCACCGTGATCGCCTGTCACTGTCGCATTCAGAACAGAACCAGTATAATATCTTTAATCTCATTAATTAAATTACGTTACCTTAACATTTTTTAACATATTATGCTTCTTAACAACTAAGGGCGCACCAGTCCGGGCCTGATGACAACTGAACGTTATGTATGAATATTCCGTTAGAAACTGTTAATTCCATAGTGACGCTCAAGAGGAACAGACGCCAAGCTGTAAATGGCCCAATTTTTTATTTAAAACAGTCAAAAGTAACCAAATTTATTCCAATGAAGAATCAAACTACCTGATGAGGGACTAATACATTCAACCTAGGCAACAGACCAGATTAGTTAATTCCAAATTACAGTAATTAAATTCGACCAACATATACGAAAAAGACGCAAGGCGTGATTGAATCCCAAGATGATTGAAGATTGAAGACCAAAAATGACGACCCAACCTAATTCAACTGTATGACACTACACATTAAGTCAACTGATAAGTATTGCTGAATTACCCGAATTCCAATTAAGAATTCTCTTTAAATTTTCTCATTACACTTTTAACTCTCACTATAAACTGATGATATTATTTCTTTCAAAGATTAATTAATAAAAAATATTTATGAATACCAAGTAACTGAATTATAACCTATGTATTAAACGAATAACACTGGCACACACTTTTAACACCACAGAGTTGAATTTAATGTAAACCTCTTTCATAATTAATTATTACAATTGTAAGGTGGTGTACTTTATTTAAATATCTTGTTCTAAACTTTTTTATCGTACTTAAAAGAATTCATTGGCAATTTTATTTGTATAAATAAGAAGACGGCGTCCATCATGGCATCAGATTAACTTATGCTGCCACCCTGCTCTCTGCTGAGTGAGTAATTAATTTATTGCCGATGCTAAAAACTATTATATTAATCTCATTTGTACAACCATTATTGAACATTAATAAGCTATCAAGCCAAATAAATAAGTGTGAATCGTTACTAGCTGTCCTGTAATTATTTCAAGTGTATTATGTATGTTGTGTTCTACACCAGTGAATAGAATTAGCCAACATTTTACGTTGGCAACACGTCCCCCCACACAAGCGAAATTCGAGTTCCCGCCAGCCGGCGAGTAATTTGAATCACTCATTACAGTACCGTAAACAACTGAGATAGAATCTTTTAATTGTTTTCTTGCAAAACAATTTGGCGCCTATCGGGAAGAAAAACCTAGTGAGTAAGGACAGGTAAGGACACACAGGCTACATGAAGCGTTGGTAACACAGTGACGCATTCAACGTGCGATTAAATAAACGCACCGACAGATCGAGATTTATTACAAAGTGACACAAACACCAACAAAGGTTTTTTTAACAAAGTAGCTTTTCCAATGTGGAGCTTATTTTAACCACACACAAACAACAAAACTTTTTAACAAAGTGACACCAACAAAGGTTTAGTAACAATATTTAAAAATATGGAAAGGCGTGTTAGAAAAAATTACTCTGGGGGTGTGATTTGTGTCAGAAGTCCAAAGTAGTCAACTATCGGGTGGAAGGATAATTAAAATTTATCAAAGTAGAAAGACGTTTCGATTTAGTTGCGGTTGATTTGTACGGTCCGTTACCTAAGGGTAGGGGAGGAGTGATGATGTCTTTGTAGTATTGGATACCTTTTCTAAATTTGTAAAACTGTATAGCATGAAGAGGGCGACCAGTAAAGTTTTGAGTGAGAAGATAACAAGGGATTACATTACCAAAATAGGGAAACCCAAAGTAATACTTTCGGATCATGCCCCAATTCATTAGTGGGAAATGGTGACAGACTCTGGGTTGGGAAGGAATAATACCTAAACACACAGCTGTGTACCATCCATAGTCCAATCAAGCCAAAAGAGTGATGAGGGAAATAGGTAGGATTTTTAGGGCGTATTGCCATACCAAACAAAGTGGTACTTGATATACTTACTTGATAGCAAGTGGCCTATGTATTGTGACGGCAACGGTATGCGAACATCTGCTCTCCGTTACCAGCAGCGGACACAGCAAGCCAATCAGGAATCAGCAGCCGAGACGTGACCAACTACGTGCTCGGAGCGTGCCAATCAGCGATCCCGGTTAGTACATAAAATCCGGGCCGGCAGCAAATTTTGGCGCACTCTTCATCGCCACGCCATCGGATGCACTTCATCTCCTCTCCTGTCTTGGACGACATTGGCGCGGAGTCAGCCAGAAGGAACGGCCGAAGAATAGAACCGGTGTTCTTGCGTTTTCGCCCTCCAGTTTCGCGCCAGCGATGGATTTCGTTGGGCCGGCAGCCGATTCTACAACCGATGGCGAAAGAAGAGGAGGACTGCAGTACGCCACGAACAGCGGGTGAAGCTGCCGAACATCTCAGCGCAGCACAACCAACATCAGCTTTCTCGCCACCAGGTCCTTTTTAGGGCCACTAAAAACACTAGAGTGTACGACTGGCGCCATTTGTCATGCGGCAAGCCTTTTGTCCGGTGACAGTATGTAAAGAAAATCGAGGATTGGTTAAACTGTATACTACCCATGAGTCTACCGGGTTCACACCTTATGAGGTAGTTAAGGGGATGCGCCCACAAAGAATTTTAGAACAGCTGTTTGATTATCCACCAGAAAGTATTACCATTGATAGGTGCGTAAAGCTTAGACTGGCTAATGAAAGTTTATTAACGAAGGGTGAGAGGAGAAAACGGAGGCATGATGCGAAAGGTAAATGGACCAAGTATGAAATAGGTAACTAGTATTAGTAAGAAGACATGATTTATCAAATGCACAAGATAAAGAAATTATTTTTATTGTATGAAGGTCCGTATGAAATAATAGAGATCAAGATGGACAACGCGTGTGTTGCAAAATCGGGTAACGAGAGAAATAGTGGGTACGCACAACGCGACGAATTTAAAAATTTATTGGACAAAATAGAAATAGCTGTATAACCGATGTATTTGTATGTGTAAAAGTTTTCAGAAGGGACTTCCCCATTTTCGGGCAGTCACGGTATCATCGACCCTGACCGTGGAGTAGGGGGGGGCTTAGTAGACCGTGGAGCTTAGTAGGGGGAGGGGCATGGTTGGAGTGCACCTCAGCAATGGGGTAGGACAACGATGGTCCTCCTCTGCAAACAAATTGGTGGAAGTAGAAATTGTGAAGTGTGGAGGACAGGGAGGGGGACCCCTAATGAAAGCTTGAATAGACATTAAGGTAATAAGTGCATTGTTTGGCACCACTCAAATATAAAAAAAAATTTTTGTTGTGGCCCTGCTTAGAGTTTGTACCCGTAAGTGTTAACATATGAATGTTAATAGACGAGAGTCTTATGCAATTAGAATAAAATAATGGTGAATCAACCAAATTGTGAATTTGTACCCGCTATTGTGGATAAAAGTGTAGTAAAAAACATAGTAATTGAACTGTGATGGAGAAAACGAATGGTATTAGTTGACACTTTGTATGTGTTGTAAGTTGTTATGTAAATAGTGTTATAAGATTTTGGTTTTATATACAAATCTGTTTTAACTGTGGATTTCCCAACTTTCGGGCAGTCACGGATTCACCGAACCCTGACCGTGGTATTGGCTACGACAAGCTATGGGCAGACTTATTGTACCTGACCATAGTTTGTTGTCATTGAAATTGGTGTAACTTAGAAACTTAACTGGGGGGTGAATAAGGGAAATCAAACATAAACTATGGAACAGCAGCTACCACCGAATGGGGTGGTAGACCGTCTTAAGGGTGTTTGAATAATTATTTTAGTAGGATTACTGGTATCCTGTATACCAGTAACGCCGAATTTAAAGTGAAGCCAAAGCAAGGACGGGGTAAATAATGTTTATACCCTAGCCGATCCAGTCCTTGTGGAAGCAACTGGGCGCTACAGTCCAGCCATGGGGGGGGGCAGAGATGGCCGGTGGCAACGTTACATGCTGCGAGGGAGAAACTCCATTTTATGCGAGTTTGGGTAATACTATATATTAGGCTTGTCCTTGAGGTCACTGACCCTTTTGTAACACGGGGTATCAGGGGTTTAGGGATTTATAAGGGGGGATAGTAGGAAATGATGTGGAGGAGAGTAAATGAATGATAAAATAGAGGAGAGTGATGAAACTTAAATCACGGTAATGATTAAGACTACAGTGTTGAAAATACACATATGGTTGACTGTACTTATTGTATTGTATAATTTACTGTTTTTTTATAACCAGGTTCTGTATTGTATAGAGTTAGCAGTAGTAAACGGCAATAATGATGAGAAAATTGAGAGATAAAATGAGATGTTTAAGTGTAAAAAGTAATATGAAACTGGTATTTACTTGAATTATGACTGGAATTAGTAAATCATTTTGAAGTTGGAATTATAAATTCCAAGAGAATGTCGATGTTAGATGTAGTAGAAAGTGTATTCTGTTATGTTAAGAATACAAAGGTTTTGTAAAATATATAAAAACACTTGGTAAGTTTCACAAATTTGTGAAACTTACCAAGTGTTTTTATATATTTTACAAAACCTTTGTATTAATATGTTTCACCAAGTGCCCAACGAGTCATAAATTAATATGTTAAGGATATTTCTGTTAAACCATGTTATGTGTACATTTAGAAGTTAAGAAAAAGCCAGTACTTCGAAAAAGGCAAACCAGTACGGCTAAGAGGAGACCAAATCAGTTCAGGATACGGAATAATGAAAGGCCATCTAGTAATGTTTTATTGGTTGTTTCAGAGTCTGGTGACACTGTGCTGACCAGCGTGTCAGAGTAGGGGTGTCTAGTGCCTGTCTGGCTTTATGGTGTTGGGATTCTACAGCAGGAAGTCCAGTAAAGTCATGCAGGTGCGGCCACAATCACTGGATCAGGGGGATGAAAAACCCATGATTTTAATAAAAAATAAGGGGCGTCATGGTGCCATATCCGGGCTGATCCTTTTAGGTTTTGTCAATGAGAGTTTTATGCTTTGGCATAATTATTTTATATTGTGCAATAATATGATCTATGTAAACTGAATAAAATATGACTTTCAAAATTGGGATGGTATGAATCAGCCAGTGTGACGTAGACGTTACCGTCACAAAATATATAAACCTAGCCATATATGGGCACGAATTTTAGCGATCCGACTGATGTCATGAGAATATCACAAAATGAACACGTGTTTTATAATACGGAACGCAATTTGGGCGTTTACAAAAGTCTAGCACATTCGATGAGATTGGGAGCGGAGAGCGAGGGGTACCACGTGACCAGCTCATGTAGTATACACTCCGAGATCACCATCTTCCTGTTCGAACCACATAGTCAACCCGTACGGGCCTTTAAAAAGTGAAAATGCATAAAAACAGTGCTAAATAAATTTCTTCGAGTATACAAGTCCATCACCAAAATTAATTAACAGTTTAGTGAGTGTTGAAACAAAAGTGAACTACAAGAACAATGACGCCACATGTGGAATAACGTCTCCAGATAAGTACTTTCGAAACTAAGTCAACCAAACAGCTATCAACAACTATGTACCCAGTATTAAAACACTAAATTCAGATCGTAATGAGAGCTCAAATCTAAGGGGGGTTTTTTTAGAGAGTGAATGAGAGCGTGAAAGCGAAGTACTGGTTTGCCTTGATAGATTAAGTAGAGTAATCTTGTGCAAATAATGATTATATATGTTCAATGTTGGGTGATTTACTAATCACCACATATATAATATCAACACCATAGGGGTAACGCCCGTTTGAATTTAAAAAATGAAAATAAAAACCAATTTCTATATCACAAAGACCACGTGTTGAATGTAATTACTGCACTGAAACCTCGTCTGTTTGCTGCATCCAAATCTCGCCTAATCGAATTCTAGAGTCTTCTGAGTCCAGGGAAATAAAGTGTTGAAATCATACAGGTATTGTTTAATGAACAGAGTGGAATAGTTTGCATATTAACTTCAAATATGCTAGTGACCCTGTTACGTGCTGAAGAAGAATAGATCGTCAAGGTAGGTAATATTTTGGGCAGGTATACTTGAAAAAGATTAATAACTTTACATGTTAACTAAGTGAAGCGAAAGATTACATTACACGAGTGTGTTGTCATTGTATGTGCCTTAGTAATCCCCATGGAAAAATCTTGTCTACCCTATTGATAATACTAGCTTATTTGGCATTGTCATCCCATGTACGATAATATAGTTTACCTTATCTCCTATATTACCAGCTAAGTTAGTTGCTGACCACTGCATCTCAGGAAAGAATTATGTTTATTGTGGTTTTTTTTTTTTGAAGAGCTACAAATTGGGATGAATCATCTAAGATTATGGAAACTGTGAAAAAGAAAAACAGACAGAACCAATAAACTAATTATAATATGACACATTAATTATTGGAAGATGGGACAAATTCCAAGCTATACGCCAACAAATTTACACAGTATTAAACTAACCAATGTTTTTAATAAATATTTACAATATAAAATATTCAATGCATAATTCTGTACAACATATTAAATAAAATAACACACTTTTAGTGTTTATGATAATTATATTCTATTTACCACGAGGCGAGAGTAAATGTGTACAAAGAAAAACAATTTGTTGAAGCTGATGTGAATAAGATCAGCAGGAGTCATGTGAGACCAAGACATATATTGTATCACAGAAACCACAAAGTCTGTTACTGAACTTATACACTGTAATGTTTTCTTATCTTAGGAACAAAATAAAACTTATATTTGACAGTTAAAAAAAATTAACGTAAGTTACATCTATCTGTAGTTAAAAAAATAAATTATGCAATAAGCTTAGATATAAGAACACAACATCAATATGCTTTAAATATTATGACAATTGCTCAGTTTTTGGTATTCTGTTATGTGACTGCACTTCTTCAATTGTTAATAACAATTCTGAAAAATGTCTTCCTTTTTACTTTGGTTTCCCAGGTCTTTCACTACCAGATGTCTCCATTGGCCAGACGTTTAGTTGCACATCTTTTTCAGTGACTATCTTGATCTTTCCATAAACGATCATTGAATGATCATTGCTGGTGGCACCTGCCACTGAAACATATCGACAGATGTGACTGAAATGTTTGACTGAAGAAGACATCTGACAATGGAGTACGAACTTGACATTTGGGAAATAGAAACAAAAGCTACAATTAAATTCTGTATATAAAACTTGGGATTTTTAATGAAGCTACCTGGCTGTTTGTAGTGTTTTACAAACAACTGCAATGATGAACTCAATCTTCAATTTTTTTTTTAGAGGCTAAATATCTGGTTGTTTCACTATAAAAAAATAATAGAATCATTCTTTGTACCATCATATAGCTTAGAGGAAGCAGTAGTATAAGTTGCCAGTTGGAGCCATGTGGTATAATATACAGAAGGCAATGTCATTTACAATATATTTCATGTTGTAGCACATATCTTAGTTTACACAAGCATTTTTCTACATATATCAGAATTCAGAAAATGGTTACAAAGCTTAATAACTTGTGGAACTAATTAATAAAATACATATTGTGAAACAGCCAATTCACTTTTTTGTAAAAATATTTCAAAATGTTTATAGTGTAATATATACAATACATATCAAATTTTTGTCTATATAATATCCTTTTTTATATTTTACAGAGCATTGAGTTGACAACAACAGGTTAAAACATTATTATTATATGCTAGTCAGAATCTTGAAGTTTTTAAACTATGAAAACCTTTTTTTAAGGTCCCAAGAGAGGGGCACCATGAAGGTTTAGTAAATTTAATTTCTGATTGAATAATTTTAAGTCTCAGTATTAATTAAAATTCTGTTTGGCTAAATGTGGATTGAATTGGGAATTGTACTTCTGTTGGACAACTTGTGGTTTGTTGTTTGGCTCCGGCACTGTCTCTCCTCGTAACCTTGCAAGCACTTGCGCAGCGCGTAATTTTTCTTTTTCTTCTCTCTGCAACCTTTCTGCTCTAAGTTCGTCTAAATTTACTTTACGCTTTCTATCGTATATTTCACTGCACTCACTTTCACTATCATCACTGCTGTTAGTACTTTCATCAGAATTACTATCCTTCATTCTCTTCTTTCTTTTTCTCCTTTGCTTCTTCTTTTTCTTTGATGACTTATGTTTGCTTTTCTTAGACTCATCACTACATGTACTGCTACTTCTACGATCGATTTTTGAACTTGCACTGCCTGAATGTTTTTTCTCGTGTTTTAACACATCTTTTGTTATGTTCAGTGCTCTCCTGATATCATTCAGAGGGTCGATAAGCTGCTTGGATTTTGTTGAAGTTTCAATAGATGGTTCACAGCTACCACTGGACGATCGTTTTGGAATCTTATTATACCAAGAAACCTGACCTGTTGCTTCCACTGTATTCTGTCCCAAGTACGTTAGATATCCGATTTGTTTTTCATATTTTTCTCGCTCTTCTTTCTTTTCTTTTTCGTGTTCTTTATTTACAGCACTGTACGATTCAATACCTTCTTCCAACTCTTTAAAAAAATTAATGTGTTCAGACTTTTCAGAAGTAGACGGTTTTTCTTCTGGTTTTTCAATCCGTTGGTGGCCGGCTTTTTCACGCAGTAAATTCAGCCTTGCTTCCTGCTCCTGTCAACATACAAGATTACTTAGTTTTGTCATTATTACTTATTTTCCTCTAAATATTACTCACAATAATTATTATTCACCATTTTGAGGATGATTTTATTATTCACTGTAAAATATTAAGTAACAAAATACGAAGAATTATCAGGGGCACAAAGGGTATTACATGCATAAAAAACTATTTACATTACTTCTTCTAATTAGATTTCTCTCAAGTGTTCAGTATTGACACCTGTTCTGATGATCATTAGCATGCCATCTCTTGTGAGATCTCCCTTTACTTTATTCAGAAATCACATGACACAATGGGGAAGATAGGGAAAAACATTGTGAGGACAAGAAATAAAGAGGAGACAGATGAGCTACTCAAGCGTGAAGACATTGTAAGATTCAAAAAGTTCCAATGAATACAATGGCTAGGTCACCTAGAGTGGACGGGTGATCAGCGTGTGCCAAAGAAAATCCTCAGAGCAGAGGTGTGTAAGAGCAGAATGAGGGACCGAACTAGGATAAGATAGTTGGATGATATGCTGGAAGATCTAAGAAAATGGATGTGAGAGGTTTCGCTGAGATGGCAATGGATAGGAGATATTGGAGCTCATGTTGGGCTGTAATCCTAAAGAAGAAGCAGAGGAGGAAAATACATTGTGTATACAGGGTTTTCGCTCACACACACTGCACAATTTGAAAATTTACTTATCCAGAAATAATTTATAGTCAAAATAATTTTAAAAGTTTATGGAAAGGCAGGCAATAGTGATATTTGACATTATACAAATTTTAAATTGTAATCCTGTACCAGTAACTTTAATTTTTGGATGACTACATTTTCAAACTGCACAATATGTACAACTAAAAAAACCCATATACACAATGCACTGTCCTAACTTCCTTATTGTGTCATATGACTTCAGAATTAAGTAGCCTATTAATTCATCTCTTTTTCATTATAAATTAAAATTACAGAGTCTCTTCTCCTCATTCTACTTACATCTGGTTCTCATCACTTTGACCTGTACTAATGACAGAGACTACCCAACAGATTATAACTGATATTGAAAATGGACTGATCTGACTAATGTGTAACATATGCAGCAAAGAGATGAATTCTCTACAACAATGTGTTAAAAGACCACTCGGAAGATTAGAAGAAAAATATCAATTAAAATATATGGACTAATAAATTCATGGCATGTACAGGACAGAGGTACCATAAGGCTACCTCCACACTCCACTGTTGGGCAAAATGTTATGTCTGGTGAATTACAATTAGGGCTCGATCTTTTCACAATTTTTGTTGAAGTCATATTTTAGTAAAAACTGGTATAAACATACATTTTGTTGTTAGATCTGATTGTATTCCTCATGGTTCACTAGCTGATAAGGTTTTACTTACTATTCTTGTAATATCACAAAAAATACTGTGCTGGGATTAGGTAGCATTTTTAATATCCTGAAAGTGAGTTACTGAAAGTGTAGGATGAAGCAGCTGATAACAAAGTACAAGCATACTTGACTGGAATCCAGAATATTCAGCAGGGTGTAAAATTGCTGACATTACCACAGAATACAATGGAAATGATAATACTAAACCCATTGATTTAGTATTTTTCAGATTCATAACTGTTATGTGCAATGTATGTCAATGTAACTGTTATGTGTTGTCGTGCAATGTAGAAAGGGGTTTCTTAAAAACAAAGATCTAAAATCAGACAACCAGAGGTCTTCAAATCTGACGACGAGCTGTGAATCATGAAAGTACTAATCGGGATAATTTTTCTATAGTGGTGTGCAACAGTGTTAATTCTGTTTGTAAGATTAACCTGATTGTAAACAAATTATATGTACAGTTTATGATACAGAACTTCACACTCTGATTTTTGTATAATGCGGGAACATTATCATCCAGAAAAAAACATTACTCAAATCCTTTACAATCCAATTTGGAGTACTAACTCAAGTACTTGAATAAGATATGTAGGATGTTCATAAAAGTCCTGGTATGATCAGACACAAAGTGAAGGGGAACAAACTTAACCCTTGATGTAAACAAAAATGACTGAGTATTACATTACAGTGTACAACTGGCATGTCACTGGATAAAGTTTAATCAAAGAAAACTTACTGCTAATTTAATTCGCCACTCTTTCTCTTTCTCCTCTTCTGCTGCCTGTGCTTCATCACGTCTAACTCTGGCAATATTGTCTTTTGTTCGCACATGCCACCTGTACACGTATAATTTATTTAATATTTAGACAACACATGTGTGGTACTTGGCTAGGCTTTTTTCTAGAATCTTTACTTCAACTAATGCAATGGCTAGGTTATACAGAGTGGACCCAGCGTATGCCACAGAAAATCCTGAGGACACAAGTCTATAAAACCAGAAAGAGGGGCCAATCTAGGATAAGATGGTTGAATGATGTGCTGGAGGATCTAAGAAGAACGGATGTAAGGGTTTACGCTGCGACACTGATGGACAGGAGTCATAGGAGAACATTAGGTTTGGAAGCCAGGGCTCATGTTGGGCTGTAGTGTTAAATATGAAGGAGAATCTTTCTTATGTTATCTTTATTGTGATTATGTTGTATAGTTAAACTACAAGTTCTGACTGGAAAACATGTAAATTTTTATGCACTTTACAATTATGTATCACTCAAATACAGAAGGACCAATTTGTTAAATTCACCAGTCCCTTTTAAAATGTTTAAATCTGCACAAAATAACATGAACTCAATAACCGGCTGAATATAACATCTCTTTCATAAAATTGCAACAGGCTACTCAGTATGACAGTGATACTGTAAAGGAGTATGTTTTACATTACCGGTAGTGAATAACACGGAAAGGTAGTATAAGTATGGTAATTCAAAATCCTTTGTTTTAGATTTTAGTTGAAACAAAATTTTTACCGTACAGTTACATTACTTTGTCATACAGACCGGAACTATGGTTTGGCAATGTCAACTGATCAAGTGAAAACATATTTATCATTTTACATAATTAGGCCTAGGTGTGCTGTGGTAGGCCATAGTACGGTTCTGTAAAATACCACAAGCAATTTCAATAATTCACTTAACATTTCCACAGACACGGGAATGTTAAGGGCATTATTTACATCAAATTTTTGTCAAAAGAAGAAATGAAAAATTGGGCATTGATAAGATTTGAAGATTGGGGTTAACACCGGAGGACAAAAAACTCTTAAAGAGGATTCATAACCATATCTTGCGTTTTGGGTTTACGTGAATGATAAGTAAAAAAAGAAAATAATCCTACTTTTTTAAGGGTTACTTAATAGTAGCTATTTTTTTAACACAAATAATATATGTAAAAAATAATGGTAAAAATAATAGACTGAACCCAACTCACACTTACCTTTTCTTGGGGAGAATATTCATTTCGACTGAGGTACTTAATGAATTATTTGAGTACTTTTAAATGTGGTTGCAAATTTGGAAAACACAGTACCTGTCAACCACGTAACAACTCTGATAACTTTAAACAAAACAAAATAAATAATTGAATCACACGATATATCTCGATTCTGATTACATCGATTTTGCATAATTTATTAACAGGGAATAAATAAAGGTACGTAAAAGCTGTAATATCAATTACGATTAACAATTTCATTATTAAAAATTAGATTTTAAAGTGATGAAAATTTAAACTGATAATATTAAATATTTGTTTTTGGCAAATGTTTTAGTGTTTATCACGTTTCATTTTTCAGATTTTTCTACACTAATTACGTGTAGATTGAGTTTCTGTTATTGTTTCTGCTTATATTTTGCAAAAAACCTTAAGATAATTTTTGTAGAACATTATGTCAATTACAAATTATATATAGATATGAATAGTCAAGAAATTACGTTGTCGTCGACTAGAGTAAAAAAGAATCATAAAGTGAATATCGATTTTGAAATTCCATATCGACTAGTATTCAGCATTCAAAATTCTTTAAGAGTGGTGTTAATAAAAATTAGTTGTAAATAAATTAATTTATTTGTTTTTGTAGGGTTTTATTAAGTGTGAATATATGTATATACGTTATATAAAAATAGGATTTTGTAAAGTTTTACTTAAGAAGACGAAATTTTTAGTAGTGTAGAACTGTAAAAAAGTGTATGCTAGAGTCGACTAACCTCTATTGTGAAATTTTAGGTTAATAATTTGTTGATATTTATAAAACTAATTGAGGTAAGCCTTATTTCATATGATTTATGGGTAATTAAGGATATGTTAAGTTTGCAGATAGGTTCTGAGATATTAGAAAGCTTCTAGAATTTGTTTAAATCCTGTTAAACATCGATTGTGGCTTTTAACCGACAGATCAAGATAACAATTGTAAGTAGTACTATATAAATACGTAATAAAATGTAGTATTTATTTATCCTTGATATTTATACAAGTGAATACATGTAATAATTGTACCATTTTTCATGATAAAGGAAGGCGTAAAGTCACTCTGATGATATAGTAATAGAATTTGGTTACTATAACGGCTGATTTTATATTTAAACATGATTAGAAATTGATTGTAAGACAGTTTTTTAGTAGTCAAAAAAGTGGACTCAATAGTGATTTGATAATATTAGCAATAGTTTTTTTGTTAATTCTTTCATATCTGATCTCTCAAGTGCACCATCATCTGGAACTGATTCACAGTGGCGTGGCCAAGAGGATTACTGGGGAGTTACAACACCTCTCCTTTGAACAGGTCACTGTAAGATTTTTCAAGTAAAATCTGCAGATAGGCAGCACCCGCTTGGGAGTGCTGTGATATTACATACAGCGTAGGGTGCTGTGATATTACATACAGAGTAGACAAGAATTGGCAAGTCCTCAACTAATGCCAAGCCCTGCTGACATCCACTTACCACTGGTAACCCATCATCATGGAAAATCCTGGGTCTATTAACACCCCCTCCCATGTAAAATCCTGGCTACGCTGCAATTCACAAAAGCTTTCAAATCGTTTATACTTTGGTAGTCAGTGTATTCATGCTAACTAGAATTACAAATACTCTTATTCAGTAGTTTTACAAGTGGAGCCCTTTGGATTCATTGTTTAATCAAAATTTAATGCAGTTTCTTTGGAACAGCAGTGTGGAATGTCAGTAAAAAAAATCACTTAATCCATCAAAAACACAGCATACTTAATTAGTTATCAAATCTAAACTACACATCTAATGTGGACACGATTTAGATGATCAGTTGCTATAGAGAGATTTAACATAAAAAAATTTGCAAATATATATGACTGATTGGTGTAAGATAATCTGGCACTTTTTAAAGGCAGTGTTTCTTATATATGTGAAGTCACTATATTATGACGACAATCAGCCAAAGTTACTCTAAGTCTGGTTAATTTTGTTAGCAGTCTTCGTAACTGTAACATTATTGTAGGTCGTTTCCACACTGTTCACACTGGCCGAGGCATTTCATTGTCTTCATCAAGTGGTCGTTTAGTAATTGATAGTACTGGAAACATTGAAAGATCACATACAGTATGAAACAGCAATTAGCAGTTCAGGAACAAGCTACAACAGTGTTGGAGACACTGTTACCTTTACATAGAGTGTACAGTGTTTTGCTATGCTGTGTGATGTATTGGTTTGCCATAAATTACGCTATTGTATGTTTGTCACACTACCTACCAGTAGAAAATTTTTATCTATATTTGTCCGTTTTATTTTAGTATGAGCGACATTATGGGGACAGATGATATGTTGGCTCTGTTCAATGGTGCTCCGATTATGTTACAACAGAATATCGACTTACAGTTACAGCAGTCTGTTGATTTGATTGGATGTTCAGAGCTAATGCTTAGCAAACACGAAGCTGTCCCAGTTGTAATACTTGAGGATGGTCAAGTTGCACTGCAGATGAATTCAGGTAGTTCAGCAGCATAGTCTAGTTTTTGTATTTTGTACCTTAAAATTTTAAATGATAATCAGTTTGACTTTGGATTTCAAAAAATAATTGTTTTACATAACCAATTGATTTGGCTGTGATTGTGAAATAACACAGGATGTATGTCATGTATATGCTTTAATTTATTACAATTAATAACAGTTTTAAAAACTATAAAAATATTATCATGTTTACATGTTATTTGTATTTATTCTTTATTAGTATAACATACGAGGTTTGATCAAAAAGTTTGTGCTATTTTGTAATTTCCACTGCTACAAATGTCCAATTAAAAAACTTTATGTGATGTTGGTACACATGTTAGTGACAATCATCTAAACTTTTAGCCCCATGTGTTGCATAATTTAGATTTCACATCTAATTGAGTAAGTCGTCGGAGGGTGAAGTAGTCCTGTTAACAATGTGTGTATGTTGTTCAGGGCAGCATGTGTTGGTGAGTAGACTGACTAGTAACGGAGAGGGAGCAGCTGCCGCCACCACAGCGCAGTTTGTTGACAGCGCAGAACAACCAAGTTCTGACCCTGCAGAATCAAATTTACAACCAAATGATGATAATGGCAACAGTGATAATCTTAAATCAATATTAGACAAACAAAATATTTCACATGAAGTAAGTTTAATTTCTTGTATGATACCGTTTTTCAGGATGTAAATCATTTTTATATATGTAGTATGCTAGACATATGGTAACCTGTACTTATGTGATGTCACAACATGATTTTGACCTTTGCTATTCACTGGACTGACGAACTGTTGCATAATTTTACTAAATCTTGCTTTGAGTTCTGAAAACAATTTTTGAAGTGTTGGAGATCCTTGAAGTAAATGAATAGTTAAATAGGCCTATTAATATTCTCCCCATTCTCTCTCTTCTCCCCCCCCCCACAAGTAGTTATAGTTCAGTGGGCAACTTTGTGTGTGGGGGGAGGGTGAGACTGCTGTTAGCATGTTCTCTGCCTGTGCTTTTTGGTGATTCCATTCTTCTGCAACAAATTGTTTTTTGTTACACATAATATAATATGATTTTTCTGCCATAATGACTGGTTTTACTCGTTTTCAGTCATTGTGACTGATGCAGCAGAGAGTGTGTTAATACAGTATAGTTTTGCTAGTAATTATAATTTTACGGAATTTTTTCCACTTCTTTGTTAGTCCTGGACGTGCTCTTCATGTCACCCACATGTTTACATCTTTTGGAATTGGTCTACATAACTAGCATCAGTAGTTATAAAAAATGACTTTTTATTTACGTAAGTATAAAATAAATTATATTTGTATGTATATTTAAGATGATATAATAAAGACAAAATAATTATTTCAAAATAAAAGTTATTAATTTCATATTGCATTTAAGAGGAATCATTTACATTATTAACAGACGCTGCAGGACTGTTTTAGTTGTGGCTAATTATGAGATCATTGGTTTCTGTCAAATTACGAGATTTGTTTCATATATACACTGTTACGCGTCTTTTTCCATTATTAATTATAGCATTATTTAGACTAGTCCTGCTAATAAAAAGGACAAAATTATGTTCTTGCAAAGGCCATAAAATTCTGCCTGGTGCATAAAAATGTCAAACAGGTCCAATGTGGTTTTTTACCAAACTGTCAATGCAGTATGGTGATATAATAAAAGGTAACATAAGCCTCAGATCATGACGAGAAAGTCAAAACTTACATTCTCATGACCATAACAAGATTCTTTTATTCTTGGCTATCACAGCAAGGTGTAAAATAATTAAAAAGAGTAGTTTGAGAAAGTATTGGATTCCTTAAAACAGAACTGGTTGCCAATGATAAGACATATGACTACCTTCGGGTTTTGAAGTACAGCTAAGTTTGGTTAGGTCTGGTTAGGTTACTTTACATTGCAAATGTATGTAATGAGAAAGTTATTTAAAAATACAAGGTTGTAAATGTAGACTTTATATATGTGGTTTTATACTAAATCTGGTTTTATACTTTATGCTTAATGCACCCAGCAAATTAGTAGATGTGGAGGCTAGCTATCTAAACAAGTACTGTTCTTTTCTAGACATACTGTTTATCATTATTTGTCTAGATTTTGTTTTCTTTTTTTCATTAGATTTGTCTCCTTTCCTTATTTG
This sequence comes from Magicicada septendecula, assembly GCA_034769895.1. Lineage (NCBI taxonomy): Eukaryota > Metazoa > Arthropoda > Insecta > Hemiptera > Cicadidae > Magicicada > Magicicada septendecula. The sequence goes on from CM068368.1 coordinate 14,181,895, forward strand.
TCTGAGTTCTTGTTTCTCAGATTTATTTCACTAGCTTTGTCGGTTCCAAATGGTGGAGATGTCCTCCTACCAAAGGGCACTTACCCCCCCCCTCACACCTTTATTTTACTCATAAAGGTAACCTTCATGATTTCCATTGTTACTAACAACACCTTTTTCAGTTTAACACATATCATTTTTTTATCCCAATGTTTTGCCTATACAGTCGACTCCCTCTCGTTCGGACTCCGATGGTTCGGACGCCGGATGGTCCGGACTACTTCTTGGAAATGAGTCATCAGCGCGCGCCAGGTTTCTCACGGCCGAAAACGACAGGATTGAGCGTGTCTGTTTATTTCCGGCCTACATGTAAACAAAGATCCTCAGTTCGGCTTACGATTGCGTTTGCTCCGGATCGTCATACAGTGTACTGTAGCTGTTTTTACTAATTACTACTGATATTGTTGTGTGTTTTAATAATTTTCAATGTGAGTTACATATGTTATTATAAGTGAGTTTATTTGTTAGGTGAAATTGTAGTTTCAGTAACTCTGATTATTTGACAGTAAAATTCTCAAAAATGAGTGAAAAATGGAGGCATAATACGGTTAAAATGCAAGACAGACTTAATATTTTACAACGTTTAGATAAGGGTGAATCAGTGCAAAGTATTTGTACGGAGTTTAATGTAGGGAAAAGCACAGTTTATGATTGGCGGAAAAACAGAAAATCGATCGAGGATTTTTGTATGCAAATTGAAGTCGAATCCGTCCTTTCTACTCGATCTACCTTGAAAAAACCACACCATGAACTTGTTGATGACGCATTATGGTTGTGGTTCATGCAGGAACGTAGAAGAGGGACTCCTATAAATGGGCCGATTTTGAAAGAAAAAGCCGTCATTCTTCATTCAAAACTTGGGGAAAAAGGAAACTTCTCGGCAAGCGATGGGTGGCTAACGGGATGGAAAAAACGGCATGGAGTGCATTTCCTTGGAGTTTGCGGGGAGAAGCTTTCAGCAGACCAACCGGCAGCTAATGATTTTTCTGAAAAATTGAAGCGTATCATTGAGCGTGAAAAACTAACCCCAGAACAAGTGTACAATATCGATGAGACCGGGCTTAACTATAAACTTTTGCCTAATAAAACCTTTGCCACTCCTCAAGAAAAAATTTCTTGGGTTTTACCCCATGTCGGTTACTTATCTTGCCATTCTTTAGCGATTCGACCCAGTCCAGCCTCCTTACGTAATTCTGTCCACTCCGCACAATTCTATTGCTTATAATTTTTTACATATCACCAAAAACTGTCACTTCATTTTACTTCATGGCTATTAAAATTTATTAATTTGAATTTAAAATCATATTTTATCGTATGCGGGCGCGTCGGCGAACACACAAAACTTCGCCCGAAAACCGGCGAGAGCCGGGCAGACGCGACAGTTTATTTTGCGTCTGGTCCGCTGAGATGTTAATTTCCGACTAATTCTTTGTTCTGTGTGTCTGACGAAACTGGTGACACACCTCGTTATGTCACGCGCTGACGTAACGATCGCCTGATCGTCAGTTATACAACTTGTTGACAATGTTGTTTACTGGTTTAGTGTTCGTCCTTGATCTGACTTTTGCACAGTTTGTCGGTTATTAAAACTGTCCACACAATATTCTTAAATAAGTCTGCATTCATAAAGTCAACAGCAGTGTAGCCACGGTTGCGATCGCTCCAAAATAACAAATTTACCTCTCGGTTATAAAATTTTTCCTATCACTCAACAAGTTAATTATTATTTATTTATGAAAAAATACAAATTATGTTATTACCCCAGGTATGCCCAAAAATGCCCCGCTACTAACTACCTACGTCGAACAACAGCCTGGCGCATCAGCTGTGGATGTTATGTTTCTAAGGAAGTGGAGTGATTATGCCTTCAAGAAAACAGTTGAAGTAAAGAAGCAGAAGAAAATAACAGATTTCTTTTAATATTGCAAAGCCAAGTTTTTCATTAGTTTTAGGTTTAAGTTTATTCGTTTGGGACAATTTTATGAACCTAAAATTGTGTTCCGTACACTTGAAAATTGTCTTAAAATGTGATTTATAAATATAGATACGCTATTACAGGTTGTAATTTACATAAGTAAAAAACCGCCGGATGGTCCGGAAATTTTTTAATCCGGACAGGGATCCGGGCCCGAGGTGTCCGGATTAGAGGGAGTCGACTGTACTGTAATCATACTTCATGAAGCTACTAAGGGTGGCTTATCACAGCAAGAATGTTACGACTGTCTCACTGATCATCGTATGGTACAGTGGAAAACAAAATACAAGACACCAATGAAGTCACTAATCACCAGCTTTAAACATCACAATTAACAGTTTGTAATCAACACGTTATTCAATAAAATTATACTCATACAATAATTCGAGTAAATCTGTTCACACAATTAATAATGTCAACTAATAGAGTCCCGCACAATAATCACTTTTCACTATTACACCACTTGAGACGGTGTGTGTAATTGCATGAAGTAAAGTAAACTGACCATCGCTGAATGCCTATTGTTAAATGGAAACAAGTGTTGTTATCAGTAAATACTTTCAAATTTCCTGTTTGTGTAATTTCAGTTTCTACCGATGTACATGGTGTGCTATGTGTGTTCAGTTAGTTTGTGGTATCAATGTGATGTTTTCAGGGTTACATAATATCACCTATTTTGTACCTATTTTCAAGTCATACCACATGTAGCCTTTCTATTTGTCTTTTCCTGTTTGGTTAATTTTTCAAAGTCTGTTGTCCTTTTTGACGCACTTCTGTTGGATCTGTATGTTCAGTGTGTTCCAGTTTTGTTTGTCAGATCCTTGAATTTTTAGAGAAAATACCTAATTCTATCCTTATTATATGTGTCCTTACATTATTACTACACTTCTTACATGTCTCCTTTTGCATGTCCTTCCTGTATTGAACCTGTAACATCATACTAATTCATTACAAAATGTACTGAAGTAGTTAAACAAATTAGTTGTTAATTCTTTCATAATTACTTATACCTTGCGTGTTGATTGATACATTGTGTGTATTGATTATGTTATCAGCTTACATTCACAAATGTTCCATTATCTGGTACTGAGGAAACTGAGAAAGAGAATGGTGATGATGTCACGACTGAGATAGTCACTGTAAACAACGAGACAGTACTGAAAGATCTTGTGGAGACGGTTACTCTTTACAAATGTCGGGTGTGTCCTTTTACAGCAAGCAAAGAAACACAATTAACAGATCATTTAAAGGATGTACATTTGCTGGTATGTACTGCGTTTGTAGCTTTGTTCTGTAGAAATGCTATGTTTTGTAGTACTGTGTTCGATGTTATCTTGTCAGGGATATGTTTAGGTGGACTTTACGCGGGCCGTTCATTAAGTCTCTGGCTTGCGTAGTTGTTGAATACTACTGATGACAAATTGTTATGATATTATACAACATACCAAATATATGAATACTATGACTCTTATGCCATATATGGATTATACAACACAGGATACAAACAGGTCCACTTGACTACTGTAACGGTCTAACATGTATTACAGTAGCCCTTCAAGTTGTACTGTAATATATAACACATATAGTGAATCCTAGTGTTATGTGTAGCAAAATTGAAAGCTAAAGGCATAAGCGCAGAAACCAGTTTCTTCATGGACGAGTCCACTTTGTAATTGAGAATGGCAGGAGGATAACGGGGAATCAGCTGCTATTCAAGTGAAGGTGTCGCCAACATGCATGTCATCTTTTAGTTACGTTGTTAATTACTGTGTTATGTACTGCCTCAGTCTGTATATTATTACCTTAGTTTATTATTAATTATGTCGTTGTTTTACAGTTCACTTTAATAGTTTAAAACGGAACTATTCATGCTAGCTTTAGCACATACTTGAGCGAGTCTGAAGGTTTTTTATTAACGTCTTGCTTATCTTTACAATACAAATAAATAATTATAAAAAAAAAGTACAGAAATAATAGTAGAATATTAGTTCTACTATCATAAAAAAACTGCGTGCGCGCACGAGCTTTCGTTTTGAGTAATAATAAAATGAAGTAGAATATTGAAATGAAAAAAATTATTAAAATTTTGATTATCACATGTTTAACTTTTTGCTTTATTTACAATAAAAGGTTGTTTTGCCAACTGGTAAAACATAAATGATATCTCTCTGTCATTCGTCTGGTACTTTTACAAGTTGTAACATTTGTAGGGCTAAAATATTGTTACGACGGTCTACTCGATCATCGTAGGTACAGTGGAAAACAAATTACAAGACTCCAATTAAGTCACTAATCACACCTTTAATTTTTACAGTTAAACAGTTCGTAATTAACAACACAGTCTCTACAACAAATCAAATGAAAATTGTTTACACGCAATAAAGTGTCCACTAAAATTAAACACGATTGTATTACAATTATACCGTCCGATTATAAAACACCACTCTTAACTAATAACCACTTGAACGAGCACAGTAATATCGCTACTATAACTCTCGAACCACACTGTCAATATGTCGCACTAATACTGAACTGAACGTCGTTGAGTACTGATATTTATACCACCCCAAATTACTAGATTATTCCATTATGCGCAATAGTGCCAGTATAATTACGACGTAATTATTTGCGGTCTTGACACAGTCCGTGCGCCCGAGCGAAGTCTGGTACAATCTAGAAAAATGCGTCAACAAGCACGTATGCCACACACGTTACATTCTGGATCACTCTGGAACATTCGATAAACACGTAGATTGTTCTGTGATGTTATAACACTGCCCCCTCCTTAAGCCTGTCTGTCCTGAACTGGCAAACCGTCTCTGAAGTAGTACTTAGCCAGGCGATCTAGGTGGACGACCTTGAACTTTCGCTTCCCTTCCTGTTGAATCCGATAAACAACATCGTTGATTCTTTTTTTCACAGTGTAGGGTCCTTCCCAGTTAGACTGAAGCTTAGGTGAGCGACCACGACGGCGCTTTAGGTTGAACAACCAGACCTGATCTCCTTCTTGGAAACCCACACTATTGCTGTGAATGTCATACCGAGTTTTCATTTTATCACTGGCAATCTTCAGCCATCCTCTTACCAAGCGTTTCATTTCTCGCAGTTAGTTTTCTAATTGCGAGGAATAGTTCTATGGCTCTTGGGACGGAGTCTCAGGTGATCCGAACATTAAGTCCCCAGGAAGACGAATCTCCCTCCCAAACACCAATTTTGCTGGAGTCATGCCGGTTGTGTCGTTGTGATAATACAAAACTTGTGTCACATAAAATTAACTAATTTTATAATAAACATTGAATAATTATCGGGCGCCGTGTTGCCAGATTGTGCAACAATATAGATATTAGGCTTACCTTTCGGTCCAGTATTCGTGTAGACAAACCAGTAATTGCGAAATATACCTGAAATAACTCACTCGTACTTGTATTTTTTACCAATGACATTACCTTTTATTATCAAAAAGACTCTAAGTACATATAAAATGATTCTATTGAACTATGTGCCAAACACGCACGTTACTATGCCTCGGGGCGTAGTCCATTTATTTTGTAAACATTAATAAGAAATAATCATTGTAAACATAATAAACATAGTATAATATAGTATAATACCTGCACAACCCAGCACTTAAAAGATTTAGGTCACTCACTCTCTCTCTCTCTCTCTCTCTCTCTCTCTCTCTCTCTCTCTCTCTCTCTCTCTCTCTCTCTCTCTCTCTCTCTCTCTCTCTCTCTCTCTCTCTCTCTCTCTCTCTCTCATTCATTCTCTGGTACAATTTATTTTATTCTGAGCTTATTTAAATTTTGAATTGGTTTAAAATTGGTCATTGCAATAATATTGAATGAATTTTGAATTGGTCATTATTACACAATGATGTTGATTTACTTGAAATAATAAAAAGAATATTGGAACGTTCTCACCAAATTATATTGGACAGCTACTTAGCTGCGGTTGTTTGTCCGGTAAAACATCGCACACCGCGAGTTCGCCGATTTCGCTACCGGTCACATCTTCGCTGATTACACCTTACCGCCCCAACATTTCTGATATTTTAAACAGTTATTTAACCACTTTTGGTGGTGTAAAAGTTAAAATTCACAGCTGCGTTCACAATCCAGAAGGAAATGACCCAGAGTCTTTGTTTCACATTGCGTAGGTGGGGCAAAAACTACGTCATCAGGCTTTTGTTCTTTGTGTACAGCTTCGACTTGTTTACAGAAAATGTGCATTCCTTCCGCTGACGTCATCAGGGCTAGTCACGTTATCTCTATTTGTTACATACGATTTTTTGCTGTGTTTGTCGGTTTGCAATGAAAACGATCGAAATCCTGTCAATTCACATCTGCGTTTTATAAAATAATTATATAGTCCACTCACCAAAACTTTACAGGGATTATGAAATATTTAAATAATTATTACCAAATTGTTGTTAAAAATAAATGAATACAATAATTATGGTCTTTTGTACATGTTTTTATAAATTTAGTATTGTACCAGAATTGTACCATCACAAAACCCCCTCAATGAAAGATTTTGTGCCGAAGCATAAAAACTTTCATTGACACATTCGTACTTCCTAAAGGGATCAGCCAGGACATGTCGCCACAACCCCCTTACAATTTATATAAAAGAAAATCAATAACTCACCCGTGGTCTGATGACGATGACAGTACCTGCATGACCTTACTGGACTTCTCCTTCGAGATCCCAACACCATAAGGCCAATCAGGCGCGTAACGCTCCTGCTCTGACGCGCTGGCCAGCTCAGGACCGCCGTCATAACATCACCAAATACTGAAACAATAAATTAAAATATCAAAATAGTGGCTTGGTATATTGCTCTATCCTTAACTGATCTGGTTCCCCTTAGCTATGTGCTGGTTTGTGTTAATAAGCACTGGGTTTGCTTGAACTACTAGAAATACAAATATAAAAAGAAATATAAAATACAAGAATTACATAGAATTGCCATTCTCTTCGTGGACTACCCTGAATTGTAAAAATTGTTTCGATTCCCATCGATAATAATTATCTCTTTCTGTAATTATAAAAGAAACAAATATTTATATGAAAAAGAATTTAATTTAATTATAAAAAAAAAACATGGAAATCCCCATATAAATCTCCCAAATATTACTCAAACATGGAGAAAACAAATTATAGAAAAAATAATTAATAAAACCTTATTGAAATTAAAATTATTATTATTATTAACAGGTAATAATTGGCGCTGTTAACAATATTCACCCCTCTTTCTCCTCCACACACACACACTATTTACCATACATCATGTTAAAATTTCTATATTAATACATCATAATACATGATACATTTAATCAACATTGATAATTAACATTAATACATTGAAATAGTCTTGATTAGAATTTACACATTCTATCTATTTAAGTTAACATTTAAATTATATAAATTACAAATTCAATTAATTCATTAATTAATTCTAAACTTTCATTAATTAGCCATCAATTATTTATTATAATTATAAAATTCATTTCAAATTTATTATTAATACTCATATTACATTATTATTATTTCAATTCATTCATTTCTTATTTCCTCTCTACTCTGAACTTTCTACCTCACTAACTACCTAATCTTTCGCATTCTAATCATTGTTTAGTCTGGGTGACTCCTGTATGCACTATGCTTTTACTTATTATAATCTTACTCACCTTTTTCTAACTAACAACCAAATTTACCTATCATGACACCAATTTCTCAATTATAAACACCTTTCACTAATTACATTCCGACGATAAATCCTATAGCACCGCGCGTCTTTGTACAGAGATGGGTGTTCCCTACCTGGCTATATACATTCATAAATTTTTGCCCTTCCAAAAAATTCGGCAAACACTCCCTTAAACTACGCTATTACCTGCCACAACGCTATACGTTGGCTACTCCTTATCACCTCACCCCCACTACAAAATATCATCAACAACAATATATGTTTAACCTTGACTTTACTCACCTCTACAAATAATCACTAACTACTGTGTCCCTAAATATCTAATACTCTCTTTGTATTATTTACTTTAAAATTCTTAACTATCTAACTCCATTTACTTCAATTAAATAACTCACTTGCCTTTATCTATACCCAGGCTCTATTCCTGTTTAAACATTCTACCTTACTGTAATCATTGACAATTGTCTTATAAAATTCATCTCTCATCTACTCATAACAGTACATATCACTTTTCAAATATATATTCTTACTTAATCATTTATTATTATTCATTAGGAATTACCTCATTACAAATTAAATAATAATTTAACTTCATTAGAAACTTTCTATTACAATTAATTTACAACTTCAGTTACAAAGTTAGTACAACTTTCTTTTGTACCATATTAATTCCGTAATTACGAGTAATAATCTTTAATTATTATTCAATTATTTAAAAAATTTTACTTGTTTAGTTAGACAAAAACATGTTAACTGTTATTTATTAAAACAATTAAACTTGCTGTTACATACATGGTGTACATAAATATATAAAATTTACCATTACTTTCACTTATTTAACAAAAACATGTTAATTATTAAAACATACTTGATACATGGTGTACATGAAATTTACCTGTAATAACAACATCAAAATACATAAATACATTGATATAAACACATATAAAACAATGAAAAATATACAATCCAACTCATTATTTTGTTATTTATCAAACTCAGTCCATATGCAGTCCAATTCAAAACCACTTTTCACATATATTAAATGTTCATTACACAATTAAAACAATCTATCCTCCATCGTTGAATAACATCCTAATCTTAGGTCTATTTATCTTATTGTTTAATGAATAAATTTTATTATTAGAAACATTATAATCATAATATTTATCAAACATTTCATATTCATTCACAATTTCAATATCATATATCAAGTCACGATCGAGTATGGTTCTGTCTACATCAGTAAGATCATATGTTATAATCTTGTTAGTCATATTGTAATTATCATCATCATTTTCTACCACTACACCTGTTACTTCCCAAGGTAAGTGCTTGATACCATTATTATCATTATCTATTATGATTTCAATTTCACTTTTACTACAAGGTAAGTATTCATTATTTTCATCCACCATCTCTATTCCTAACCTTTCTACAAGTTCTCTGTACTTTCTATTTACTTTAAAAATTTCTATTACTCTCTTTCTCTCGCCATATCTCTCACAATACCTTTCTACACTTTCTCTCTTAATATATTTCTCACCATAACACCAAATTACACTCTCTCTCTCCAAATATGCAGGGGTCACTAACTCAAAATTACTGTACCACTTATGAGGTACACAAAAACACCAAGGAACTTTATTTGTAGACCTTTCGTCTCCCAAATATAAATTTAAGGAACTTTTGTCCTTATTAAAAATACGTGAAGACTTTTCTTCACCCCCTAACACAACATCAAAGGAAAATTCTAACCCCTGCACCCCTTTAACAAAAATACTTTCTCCAAGCTCTCTCTCTGACTCAATACACTCAAACACCTCATTTTCATTCATAATACTCTCATTATCATTTTCTGACATCATATTCTTACTACCTGTAAACTCATTATTCAAATTATCACTGTTACTTACTTTATTAATCAGTACTTCGTTTTTTGTCATATTTTCACTACTACTCACCTTCTGATTTTCTATTTGGATTAATTGCTCATCCAACTTTGAAATTACTATATCACATTGCCTAATAAGATTTTCATTACGATTTTTAATTTCGTTTTTTATTTCATCACAATTTACCTCAAAACTATTTTTGATTTCATTTTTCTGCTCGTTAAGTATTTTATCAAAATTATCGAGTCTTGCATCAAATTTGTTCATCAAGTTAGTATATTGAACATCAGAATCAATTTTTTGCTCATCTAGCTTTTTGTCTAATTTATCAAACTTCCTACTCTGTTCATCAGAATTAATATTGTTAACAAATAAAACTGTACAGATAGCCGCATATGCAGATGACATTAACATCATGTCAAGACGGATCATGGCAGCTAAAGAAATATTTATAGAGCTTAAAAACAAAGCCAAGGAAGTTGGGCTAGCCATAAATATGGATAAAACAAAAATGCTTATCCAAACAAGAACGGACCAGGTTCATAACAACATCGAGATAGAGGAGGACACAATTGAGGTGGTGGACAATTTCACGTATCTCGGAGTGAATCTAGCAAAGACTGGATCAGAGGAGCCGGAGATCCAAAGACGGACCACCATGGCTAACAAGGCGTACTTCGCATTGCTGCCATCATTTAGGTCTGGGGATGTGCACAGGGAAACAAAAATGAAAATATATAGGACTGTCATCAGACCGGTGCTATGCTACGGGTGTGAGGCATGGGCAATCACACAGAAAATAGTCGACATAGTAGACACCTTTGAAAGGAAAATCCTCAGACGCATTATAGGCCCAATACAAGAAAATGGCTCATGGAGACTGAGATACAACAACGAACTGTATCAAATATATAAAGAGATACCAGTCTCAAAATTTATAAGAATTCAAAGATTGCGTTGGGCCGGACATGTTATGGGAACCCTAAGAGGGCTTTGCTGGGTACATGGGAGGGAACGAGACCTAGAGGTAGACCGAGGAAAAGGTGGGAAGATGGCGTTGCAGAGGACGCGAGAGACATGGGGATAAGAAACTGGAGGAGGGTTGCAGTGGATAGAGTGGATTGGAGGCGGAGATTGGTGGAGGCCAGGGCCCGACTTGGGCTGTAGCGCCATAGGAGAGAGAGAGTCCACTCACCAAAACTTTACAGGGATTATGAAATATTTAAATAATTATTACCAAATTGTTGTTAAAAATAAATGAATTCAATAATTATGGTCTTTTGTACCATGTTTTAAATTTAGTATTGTACCAGAATTGTACCATCACATCGTGTACTGATGATCTATACGCCATGAGGAATAGTGGTATACGTTGGTCCCAGTCTGTTTGGTTCTCGTCAACAACCTTCGAAAGATGCTCAAGTGTCCTATTGAATCTCTCAACCATCCCGTCCGACTGAGGATGCAGAGGGGTTGTCCTGGTCTTTCGAATTCTGAGTAGACGGCATAATTCTTTAAACACTCCTGATTCGAAATTTTTCCCTTGATCCATATGGATTTCCATAGGGGCTCCATAACGGCAACAAAAGTTGTGAACTAACTGCTTTGCCACAGTGGTAACCTCCTGATTTGGAATTGTGTAGGCTTCCACCCACTTAGTAAAGTAATCACCTACAACCATGATGTACCGGTTTCCATCGTCAGTAACTGGGAATGGTCCAGCAATGTCTATGGCAATTCTCTCGAAAGGCAGTCCAACATTATATTGTCTCATTTTTCCCCTGCTTCTGGTTTGTGGGCCCTTGCTTGCAGCACATATTTCATAAGTCCGAACCCATTCCTTTACGTCGTGGCGAAGATGAAGCCAATAGAATCGCTTCCGAGGCGCCAAGCAGGATGCTTCCAGTAGGCACCCTTGTCGATGCAAGTGTGGCATGGTCGGCACGTAGTGAAAACTCTCTTCCATAGAGGTATTTATGGAAGTGCTCCAATGCTCGGACGATTGCCAGCAACTCTCTCCTTGTGACGCAATAATTTCTCTCCGGTTTAGAAAGTGTCTTGCTGTAATACACTATTACTCGTTCTTCACCGTTTTGCACTTGAGACAAAACTGCTCCTAGACCAGTATTGCTTGCATCTGTGTCCACAATGTACTTCCCTTCGGAATCTGAGAAAGTGAGAATTGGCTGCGAATATAATGCTATTTTCAAAGTCCTAAATGCTTGATCACACTCCCTCGACTATTGGAGGCTTCATTTATTTTCTGTTAGCTCATGTAGTGGTTTAGCAATAGTAGCAAAGCCTTTCACAAAACGTCTGTAATATGAGCATAACCCCAGGAAACTCCGAACTTCGTGTTTACTCTTCAGCACTGCCAGTCTCTTACGGTGTCTACTTTATTAGGATCCATGCTAACACCCACTACCAAAACCAGATGGCCCAGATACATACTTTCTTCTGGAATAGAGAACACTTCTTCGGGCTCAGCTTTAGTTGGGCACCGTGAATTCTAGTTAGAACCTCTTTAAGGTTTTCCAAATGGTCTTTGAAAGTCTTCCCGATGACTATGACATTGTCTAAATAAACAAGGCAAGTTTTCCATGTCAGGCCTCGGAGTACCAGGTCCATCAATCTTTCAAATGTTGCCGGTGCATTAGAGAGTCCAAATGGCATGACGTTAAATTGGAATAAGCCACTTGGGATCGAGAAAGCTGTCTTTTCCTTGTCTTCTTGATGAAGACCCACTTGCCAATATTCACTCTTCAGGTCCAGTGTGGAAAACCACTGTGCTCCGGACAATGCGTCGAGTGTATCGTCAGTGCGGAGTAATGGATAGCAGTCTTTCTTTGCAATGTCATTTAACCTCCGATAGTCTACACAGAAACGCAACCCACCATCCTTCTTCGCTACCAGCACTACAGGAGAAGACCAAGCACTTGACGAAGGTTCGATTACTCTCTCTGTCAACATGTCCTGTACTAACCGAGACATTTCCTCTTGTTTAGATAATGGAGGCCTTTGAGGAGGTTGGCGTATCGGTGTTGTGTCCCCGGTATTGATGCGATGTTGCACAAGAGAGGTTCTTCCCAATGACTGTCCTCGAACTGCAAAACAATCTTTGAATTCATGTAAAAACTGTCTGAGTTCTTTTACCTCACCACTTGAGAGGCCATTAGAAGATCTGTTCAATAATTCTTGCAGTTCCTCTGGTAATTTGGAAGTATCCGAAGCACTGGATCTTCGTTGCATCATTCCGGCTACCCAGGCCACAGGAATCAATTTGCCTAGGAGCATATTGCTTTGTAAAGTGATAGCTTGATCCAAAATATTCGCCACTCTAATAGGTACATTTCCGGTTTCGTCAGATTTTACTAAACTTCTGGCAATTAGTATGCCTGGTGTGCTGACTACCTGGGGTTCGAATGTAGAGCACTGGTTGCCCCTAGTATCTACCTCGGTTCTAACCATGATGATCTTTTCGGAGTTTGGCGGAACAGTTACGGCCACTTGGTTTATGACGTCCATCGATTTTTCTGCTGTCGTCATTGTTGATAGCATTATCTCTTCGCCTCCGATTCTTAAGACATTGTTTTTGAAGTTGACTATAAATCCGTATGCGTTCATAACATCTACACCAAGAATTGCTTCATCCACAATGTCTGCAACAAGTACTTGATGATTAAACTCAAGTCGACCGAGGCGTAGATGTATCTCCACTTTTCCATACACTTTTACAGGCCGTCCAGTAGCTGTTCGCAAGCTGCAAGAGCACCAGATTGGCTTGAGATCTTTCACCACGTGGGGCACACAGTAGAAACTGTTGCACCTGTGTCAACTGTAATCGAGGTTGGTCTTTCTTGAACAAATCCGGTAACTACCAGCTCCCGCTGTTTTTCTGAAGTATAGAAATTGCGTATTGTCAAGGGGATTTGTTCCTCCAGTTAGTCAGCATTCGCCCCGTTGTACTGACTATTGCTCGTTTCCCTGCTGCTGAATTCTAACCTGACAATCTCGTTGTAGATGTCCAAGTTTCCCACATCTATAACACTTCGGTCTTCCATCCTTTCTTATTTTATTCTGTGGCGCAGACTGTCGAGTCTCTGTTCCTTGTTCTTCTTCCGCGTCTGTGCCATCACGGTCTTTTAGTGCGCACTTTATGACTTGTCCAACCAGACGCTGATTTGGCAGCCTCAAATTGAAAAGCATGTACTAGGGCGTCCGCACAGTTCTGGTGTCTTGCCATTCGTAACACTTGCTGTAGTTGGTTATCTCGGACACTGGCAGTAAATGTCTGCATTGCAAAACTCGTTCTTAAATCTTCTGGCGCTTCATGATAGGCCAGCCTAATTAGTCTGTCGATACTTGCTTCAAACTCTTAAAGACTCTCCCCGGAATGCTGTCGCCTTGCTCTCAACTGGGTGCAGTACACATCTCGCAAATGTTTATCACCATACTGTAATTCTAGAGCTTTTGTCAACTCAGCATAGGTGTCCTGGCTCTCAGGTGGCACTTTCTGTAGTAATTCTGCCGCAGGTCCTTTTAATGCAAGAACGAGTGAAACAGCCTTGTCTTTCTCTGTCCAATTATTTTCGCATGCAGCAGCTTCAAATTGGCGGTGGTACGTTGCCCAGTGACTGCTTCCGTCAAAGGTTGGAGCTTTGACATGAACTCTCCATACTGCAGGTAAAGTTACTTTCTCTGTTGACTTATTTCCTGCGTGTTTTTCTGTTTTCATCATTGATACAGTTTGTTCACAAAGTTGTTTTGGCTGCATTTTCAGGCACTGCTCAACTTCACTTTTAATTTGGTCTCTTATGTTTGCCATTGAGTTTTCTACATCAGATATTTTTGTAGACATTGATTCTTGAACACTCGAGACAGATTTTTCTACTTCAGGTATTTTTAATGTCATTGATTCTTGTAGCCCCTATATTTTAGTAACTTGTTTATTAAGCTCACCTCGTAGGAGACCCAATTCTGTGGTACTATGTTTGTGCATCTGTTTCTGCTCCTGTATTAATGCTTTGATGTCTTCTGTTTCACGCTTCCATTCCTCTGCCTCTATCAGGAGGGTTTTCTGTCTCGCTTCCGCTTTCTCGTCTTGTCATTTTTCTGCTTCTTCCACCTCCTGTCTGCGTTTCTCATCCTGTCGTTTCTCCGTCTGTAACAGCAGCGCCTGTAAATTTTCCATCACCTGATTGGCATCCATTGTTTACCAATTAATTAGAAATTGTACAAGTATCCACTGTTTCCACAGTTAACCGTTCTATCCCACTTCTGACACCACTGTTACAACGGTCTACTCGATCATTGTAGGTACAGTGGAAAACAAATTACGAGACACCAATTAAGTCACTAATCACACCTTTAATGTTTACAGTTAGGGTCATTCCAAGTCAAATCATCCAGGGGTGTTCACCCCACCCTCTCAGATTTTCATGACATTTTTTTTTACGGCATCTATGGATGAATATAAGAACCCATATTTTTCATTTTTGCCAAATTTGCTTTATTTTTTTAATGATTTTTTGAAAAAAGGTCATTTTTACTCGATTTGTTAGTCACGGCATGCGGTCAAAAGGGCACTTTTCAATAAAAACTAGTTGTATGGTTATTAATTAATATTAAATTATGAAACTCACATTACTTACTTGAAATTTCACAAGGATTCCAAATATAATGTCAAAAATAACATTTAGACTCATATAAACCTTATTGTTCCACTTCAAAGTTGGCAATTCTGAATTCTTTCTCCGTGCAAGCTTTTACTTATAACTTTTTTCTATCTGGTCCTATATGGCTGAAAATGGTCTCATTTGAAAGAGAATGAAATGTACTATAATAACATAAAATAAAAGTCATGGGTACTTAATGTCTTCATTTATAATTTAAGTACAAAATTTATATTTGATAGGTCATAGAAATATTTTGCATAGTATCCTATCTTTTATGGCCAGTGAGTGTAACGGGACAGATTTGAGGGGGTTTTCTTTATTTCAATTGTAAGTGCGACGCAGTGTAGTAACCCACACAAGGCCTCAATTCTAACCATAGAAATTCCTTGTTGGGGCACCTGTTGCATATTTGGTCTGTATGCCCTGCAATAAGCACTGTTTCCTGATGCGCTGGAATGTGAACATGTGCGCGGATGATTGCTCTTCCGTCTGAATAATCACAAACTTTTTAGCGAGCCTTAGGACTATGGTACGTCGGCCAGCTTACTGTAGACTCGCTCTCAGAAAGGAAGCAAATTACTGTGTCACGTGATTCATTTCAGCCAATGAAAAGGCAAGCTGGTCAGCCTGAACGCACCTTGGCCATTTATTGGACGCTGGTGTTAGCGTCTGTTGACTACCAAACACCCAACCGGCCGGTTGAACACAAAAGGCTCGCGAGCCGAAAACCTTTTAAAAAATCGTAAAAATGTGTTAAAAGTCCAATTTGAAGTGATCTAACTAGAAAGAAACTTACAACACAAAAGTTAACTGTTAAATTTGAGTAATTCGACTGAGACAAAAAATGTGGTGAACAGACAAAAACATACGAAGTGAGACATGTGAGTGGAGGAGACGCCGACGGCCAAGTAATGTTATTATAAACCAAATTTTAAGAGCTCTAAATTATGGGGAACACTTAAATATGTGTGAATGAGAGAATGAGCAATTACTGGGTTGTCTTTTCAGAATTCAATTAATTAATTTAATTAGTTATTTACAGTAAAGTTTGAAGCTAGCTGTTAGAATATGGTAACGAAGAGATTGTGTCGTCTCTGTAAAGACGTGTATATGGTATTTTATGTATTAGTGTGGTGTGTTCGTCTCACACCTTGTCGTTACATCAATGGTTGCCGCTAACGAAGTCCGTAGCGTTGTCACAATTATCAGTACAACCGAGTGGAAACCTTACCTGTAATTACATAGGGGTTTGTGAATCCCGGGTGGCGCCAAATTGTTTGTTGTAAACAATTAAATTTATAAATTAATGTGTTAAAAAGGTGTTTTCAACGATGACGGCCTGGACATTCGAATCGGTTCCCGCCTTTTGTAACAGTACAATTCTGGCCCTATTATATTTTGAATGTATAATTAACAAGTGCTGGGTTGTGAAATTATTTATAATTATGATATCATAAAAAATATAAGGTAATAATTGAGTATGTTATTTTGGAGGGTTTATGAAACGTTTAAGGGAAATTTTTAAACTTGTACAGTAGAACGGCGTCTCATGACGCAACGCCAAAAGGCATATAATAGCGTGCTTATTTCGCACGGTAGAGTCACATGTTTTGTAGTAATATGTTATTAAAACATAAAAAATATAATTGAATGTTATTTTGGAGGGCCTATTGAAATGTTTAAGGGGATTTTTGACTTAAATAATGTAACCGTGTCTCATGACGTAACACCTAAGGGTGTATAGCTGCGTGCTTATTTCGCACGGTAGAGTCACATGTTTTGTAGTAAGATGTTATTAAAAGGTAATGTCATTTGGTAAACATTTCAAGCAAGAGTTATTATTTCAAATAACACATTCCGCTACTTCGAGTTTTGCTTAACCGAATTCTGCCCTTAAGGTAAGTTATATATAATCTTCTTCACAAGATGGCGCCCAGAACAAAAGTTGAATAAAATTATTGAGTAATTATTAAGTAAGATTTATTGGTCAGTAATAAAATAGTATAACACTTTGTACAGCTTGCTGTATCGAACAGGTAGCGAAAGTGCTCGTCGTCTATTCTCTAAGTTCGCTAACATACACATATATAATACAATTTCCTATGAAATAAAACAATGGTTACACTCTGTACTGTTTCTTTAATGGTTGTTTGGTAATTATGCAATTTGACAATAATATTATTATTTGGTATTTAATAAATTTGCTCCGACATTAAACATGAAACGCTTTCTCTCAAGTTGACGAAATCGGTATTGAAACGAGCTATTCTGATGCAGTAATGGCTGCTGTTTGTATTTTATACGTAAACTCGTTCAAAATCTGGAGTCCTTTTGATTACAAGGAAAACATTAAATATGATTACAATAAAAAAAGTACACTACCGTACATTATTCTTACTTAAATGATATAAAGTGTGGCTACAATTTGTTCTGCAGTGTAGTAATATGTGTTTCAAAAGTTCGCAATCTAGTGCGAGGTTATTTTTTAGTTAACAAGTTTTTTTATGTAAATTTATTTTATTTAATCCTTGAAAGAAATTATTTTCATTTCATAGTGAGAGTTTGTATAGATTCGAGAAATATTTAAAGTGCTTTTATTCCTGGAATTAGGGTATTTAAATGATACTTATCAGTTCAGAAGGTTTGTGATAGATCGTTGTTCATTTGAAATGGAATATTCATCAATTTTGAGTGACTTAGGCTGCTGGTGTCCTTTTCAGATTAGTCTTGGGAATTTCTTCTTTTAATTTTCGTTTAAATTGTTCCTGGACATCAGTTAAATGTTATTACTCTTCATCTCCTTCTCACTGGTATATGTTTTTGACTTTTGACTAGTTTTTTAACATTTTAAAGTAAAATTTATGTCATACAAAATCTTGCGTCCCTACTACATAAGCGTCATTATACGAGTACTGAAAATTAATGGAAAATTAGTAACCAACGGCCCGTTTCTATGGTAACCTAAACCCTTTGATTGGCTAAGGCATGGTTTATTACCATTGTTATCATATTTGAATTTTTATTCAAAATTACTGTATATTTTCTGATTGATTTTATTCTTCTGTCTTCCTTTCTGAGTATTAAATATTATCACTACTGTTTGTCTTTCCTTTCAAAGATTAAATTAATACCTTATAAGGTTGTGATCTATTAGATATTAACTTTTGTACAATTATGTTAACATTTGTTAATTACATATTTTTTTTAATTTAAGTTCTTATTGTAACATTTTTCTTTTAAAATGATTTACACATTATTCTTGGCTAGTTACTCGCCTTAGATTTGTTACTTTCCTTGTGGATTTTATACAATTTGTAATTATTTGTTTTGACAGTTAGGCATTTCAGAGGCACTAGTAGCCATTGACCATATTTACTGAATTTATACAAAAGATGTCTCATTTTATTCTAATGTGTTTTGTTTTGTTATTATCCCATTTGTATGGTTCTGTTATTTTCTACATTAACTGATTTTCTAGTGTAATTAGATTTGTATTGTCTTAACTCATTAATTATCTATTTTGCCTTTGTTAACAATATGGCTACCACTCCCTATTCTTCATCAATTAAAAACATAACATCTAGGCG
Source organism: Magicicada septendecula (assembly GCA_034769895.1). NCBI lineage: Eukaryota > Metazoa > Arthropoda > Insecta > Hemiptera > Cicadidae > Magicicada > Magicicada septendecula. The sequence goes on from CM068368.1 coordinate 14,200,773, forward strand.
TATGATCTGTACAATTTCTTCAGTCATATCCTATTCATAAATATAATCACACAATTATTTAACAGTTATTAAGTAAAGTTCGGTTACTACTCATTTCATTTATTACTATTTTTTGGGTGTTAAGTAATATCACACCTTTTGAATTTACTTAATTGGTTTTCCCTTACAATCTGGGGTGTTTATTTATTACATTATTAACTTCTTATTCCCTAATTAAACTCTACTTTCAATCCATGTTAACACTAGCTGTTTATCTTTTCATGGGATTCTCCCCTTTAATTACTATCATTTACGATTAAACTTAATTCTCTTAAAAATCCTTTCTTAATTAGTATTTGTTTCACCATTAATCAATTATTGTTTATTATTGATTATTAAGCGTTTTATTACCATACATATGGTTTCTTAACTATTTTGGGGTTTTACACTTTCACAATTGCACTCTTTAACTGTTTACATTAAGTGTTTCTTAGTGGGTAATCCCTATAATTATTTCTCTTTGTCACTTTCTCACTATTTCTTTCTTTACAAATATTATACATAGTATTACTAAGGTTATATTTCTATAGAGTTTTATTACATCTAACTCTAATTCTTGGGTTAGTGTACTTTTCTTTTTATTATATTACTTTACTGGGTTTTGGTTAAAACAGTTACAATAATTATTTAATTGATAATAAGATTTATTTCTGATATTGGATAATCATTGGCTTTATTCCCAATATTATACTTGAGTGTACCATTTATCCCTTACATATATTATATTATTGGTTTGCTTCTTATCCCTTGGTTTCACTTTAGTTTCATTTTCATTTTTCTTCTTCTTCTCCTTCATTTTCAATTGGCTTCATTTTAATTTGGTTCTCCCTTTCTCGTTTGGTTTTATTTCATTTGGTTGTATGAATTCATTCACCTCCTTCAGTTGGCTTTATTCTTATTTGGTTTCGGTTTTTTCCCTTCTTCTTTGTTTTCCTGTTTGTTTGGTCAATCACTTGGGTTAGGTCATGTTGTCGTTTGTTGTGTCATTGTCTTTACATTTTATTTATATTTAATATTTTATTTTATATGAAGTATATTTATATTTAGTATCATCTTTTTCATCCCTGGTATTGGGGTGGCTGATTTGTGTTGTAACAATATGTCCCATGCAAAAATAGCCAAAAGGTTTTGTGTTTTGAAAGAAAAGTAATTGAGATAAACAGTAGTAGTTTTGAGAAGAAAATGTATATCAAATAAATGTAAAAGAGAATTAAAACCGATGTTGAAATTGAATATTAAACAGAGCTGATTAATATAGTCAAAGAGTGTGTTCATTACGCAACGAACCCATTAACCTCTCTTACAGACTGTGAGTTCGTGTAAAAGAATCCTGGACCTCGAAAAGGTAAGAGTTACGATAAAAATGTATTTCTATGTCTTTTAGTAATTGTGATAAATAATGAAACCTCTCAATGGCTGCCGAAACAGGGACAGTTTATACAAATTATATTTCGTATAGGGTATGCCTACTCGCAGATGTAAGAGACGTTGGTGGGAGTTACATATAAATTAAAATTAAGTACAGAGAAATAAGAGTATGTTATAATATGACTGATAGATGTATTATGAACAAGTAAAAACTAAATAATATAAAAAGTGGATACTAATGAGATTGAAGTTGAAATGAGCGAATCAGCTGTCATAAGTGGCCTGGGAGTTCATTCAACTCCGAATGTAGGTCAAGACGATAAAACCATAAATGTAAGTGTTACAGATAAAACAGATATTACAGAGGATTCGGGAGTTCAGTTAACTCCAACCTCAACAAAAGGTAGTAGTAAATTCGATAATGATATAATGAGTTTTTTACAACAACAATTTAACGTAATAAATTGTCGTTTTGATATCAGCAATATTAAAATGAATGAACAGAAGAACGAAATTAATGATAAATTGAATGAACAAAATATTAAATTTGATGTACAGAATAGTAGATTCAATGAAATAAATAGTAAATTTGATGAAATTAGAAACAAAATTAAACAACAGAGTTTTGATTTTAATAAGCATATTAATGAAATTAATATGCGTTGTAATAGTATGACAGAACAGATATTAGAATCGATAAGTAATAATTGCAAAGAGAAGATTAACGAGATGAATAAAAGGTTAGACAGTAAATTAAATCAGATAATGAATAAGAAGGTAAGTGACAGTGGTAATATGACGAAAAATAGTGAAGAAATAATTAACAGGTAAGTGGTAATTACGGTAGTGAGTTTAATATTGAAGTAAAAGGTGAGAATAACAATGATATAATTAAAAATGTGGTGCTAGAGAGTAAGGTGGTTAATGTTGAGAGTAATAACGAAGTGTTGTTAGCGAGTGCTGATGAGGTTGTGAGAGAGTGTGATGAAAGGTTAGGTGGGCAAAGGGAAAATTTTCCCTGAGTATATGGTGAAACAGAGGTTTCACAAGTGTTTTATGAGGACAGAGTTTCCTCCAGAGGTTGTGTGGGAGACATGGTGTCTGAAAATGGCCCCCTAGTATTTTGTGGTTTACCTGGTAAAGCCAGGAGGTGTAATAAGGATTTTGTTGTGCCCTTTGCATGTAGTGAAGTAGTTCAGGGGGGTTGTGACAGGTGTTATGATGATGGGAGATATTTTGAGAGAGTTGTGTGTTGATGGGGAGATAGAATTATTTAAGTTAAGTAGAAGCTATAAAGAGTTGATAGAGAGGTTAGAAGTGGAGAAAATAGATGATATAGAATACTTACCGGTTGTAGTAGACATTGATGATTATTTTGATGATACAGTTGTAGATGATAAATACTTACCTCATGATGTTATGGATATAGTAGAAGAATATGATAAAATAACTTACCTGATGTTGACCAGAAATACTGACGGAGACAGGACAGAAAATACCAGAGTAAACGGGTTTTATGAGTTAATAGGGGAGAATAATCTGGTGCATTATTTTTATGATAGAGGGGATAAATTAATATGCAAGGGCTATTATATAAATCATTATAATGTTAGGAGTGTAATTAAAGACGATAATTGTTATATAAAAATAAGACTAATATACGATGATGGGGGTTAAATAAAAAAAATCAGTGAATGGACATTTCAATTAGTTTAGTTTATGGTGATGACCTTGCTAACTTATGAAATGAGGTGTGGTAAACAGAAAAATAATGATAAAATTGTAAATAAATTTATAGTGAAATTAATTGTGGTTAGGTTGTAAAATGTATTTTATGTAAACAATGTGTGTATGTAGTAGAGATTGATTTAATAATAATAATAATATTTGAGCAGACTAAATAAATAACGAGAGTTGGTAATAAATGAATTGTAATTGTTTTGACTATAGTAATTAAAGTAACTTTGTGTTTCAATAACTGATTGAATTAAAATAAATTGTAGATGAATTAATAGATTAATAAATGTTGTATAAATGAATTTTTATAATGAATTAAAATTATTTTATGAGATTTGGACTTGATAATAAATAGTAAATGAGTAAATGTAAAATGTGTTTAGTTGTGGAGTCATATGATTGTTATAATGTTTCAGAAGATACAGGGAGTCATGTACGCTATATTTGTTGTAATGAATGTTTATAATTTTGTGTCTATGACAGGAATCATGTGTTTATTCAATTGAGTGATGTAATGTAAGTATGAAGTTTATAATGCAATTTAAATAAAGTAAAATGTTTAATGTTTGAATAATAAATGTTTAAATGAGTTTCAAAGGTTTAAATTAATGATTAAATTAATTTGAGGTAGTTATGAATTTTCTAGTGTAATTTTCAAGGGTTAACTTAATGTAAAATGTGGAAAAAGTTAGTTTGGGTGATGATAATTATTTCAATAAGGCATTGGGTCAGTCAGAGTCAATTTTAAAGGGGTGTTAGACAAAATAAGAATTTTGGAATACAAGTAATACAGAAAAGGGGTAATAGTCGGGACACAGTAGCGATAGTGCATGTATGTAGAGTAGTGAGAGTGATGTAATTGGGGAATAAATAGATGATGGTGAAATTTTGTAAAGAGGGTGGTGTGGTAAGGAGTCCTCAATGAAAGGCGTTGTGGCAGGAGGTGAACCGTAAATGAGCGTTGGCGGAGTTACCTGGGAGAGGCCAGGGACTAATAAGGGAATGAGTATAAGGGAGGGAACACACATCCTAAGCACAAAGAGGGTATCAGGTATTTAGTAATAAGAGGAGAATGATTTAAGTTGAGTTAATGGAGGTAAATTTTATTGAGAGATTGGTGTCACCCTATGTAAATCTGTTAGTGATTGTTAGAAGGAAGAAGGGGGGTAAGGTTATATTTAAATGCCCATTCGATAAATCAAATCATTGTGAATGAGTGATAATCACCCAAACCAATTGATGATGAAAATATTTAATAGAAGTTCATAACTGAAATGTAATAATAAAATGTAACAAGATAAAGAGTTAATAGGATTTGAAACTAAACCTAAAATTGAAATGTTTGTAAATTTTATTCAGGTGCAAATTAAATGTTTATTTTAATGGAAGGAGGGAGAGTAAATTCTTTTTATTAAGTTGTAAATTAAATCATAATTAAAGATTCAATCGTTAGTTGGTGATAGACTGTGTAAGTAGGAATAGATTAGTTTAGGTGAACAAGTAAATATTTTGTTGTACTCACTATTTTATGTTAACGAAAGTCAAAGTAGGGAAAATTAAGAAAGAAAATGTATGATGTTAAAACACATAATCAAGACTATGAACCTCATGTAATGAGAATTGTAAATGTTAAATTTGACTATATCACACATATATATATTTTACTTGTGATTCCCCAGTTTCGGGCGGTCACGGAGTCACCGAACCCTGACCGTGGATTTGGATTATTGGTAGCAAGTGTGGTTGGGCAGATTGTATCCTAGCCATACTTGTTATTATTTTCAAAATTGGTGAATGTAGAAATTAACCGGGGGGCAAATTTAGGGGAATCACCAAACTATGAAACAGCGGCTATCATCGTAGGGGGTGATAGTGCCGTGTTAAGGGTGTGTAAATCATATTTAGTAGGATTACTGGTGTCCTCGGACATCAGTAATGCCGAATTTTTTTCATAACGCTGAACCAAGAACGGTATTCTACATTCATTAACTACATTCATTTGAAAATAACAAACGGATCACAGATCATCTGGTTTCTTTACTTTTATCTAGCTCAGTTTAGTTAACATGAAAACTCTAGTTATAATCGATAGATTATTTATATTGGTTATTTATCTCAAGGGTGACTTCTTTTAAGTTACAGAATAGAACGCCACTTTATTTCACAATGCTATTATGATATATCATATTGTTAGGTTAGACACCTTTAGTTATTGAAAGTTAATAAACGAAAAGTTCGTTTGTTCTGAATAATTTTAGGTTAGTTATAAAAACGTTAACATATGAAATCTTATATCGGAATCTGTTAATTCCTCTAAATAACTTTAATACAGTGTTAGTTACTTATAGTATTATTGTTTCTTGCGTCAGTACAATTGTGTATTATTCTATACTGTTATCGGCTAAAATGTAAACAAAGTAAGTATGAGCACTGTCCTCCCTGGTGATTAATCGCAATGATTAATTTATTAACACTTCTAATGATCTTATTCAATGATCGTGTTTACACTTCACTGATTTTTCGCACTTGAATGGGTTAATTTTCTTCTTGAATAAGCTTCTGCTTTGGTTATGTTGATACCTAACCTCGTTCGTTTACACGCACTTCTGGTTAAAGTTTCACTACTATTGTCGATGCACTGATTGAATTATACTTCTTCTTTATCGTTGATTTATTAAATTTTGATGATTAATTGGCCTGGATTTGTTGTTGCTGGTTGAGTGAATTTAGATAAAATGCTTCTCTGTTTACAATGATCCTCGTTTATATACTTTTTTCAGAAAGCCGCTAGGCGCTCTAGGAGTCATACTAAACTCGTCCGTGATTGGTCCGAAATTATGTCATGATGATGTAATTCTATTAATAGGCATTACATATTTGTATTTTGCTAGCTGTTGTCGTTTGTTTTGGTATTCCTAGTATTTATTCGATATTCACCAAATTTATGATGCTAATGTTTATATCTCAATTATTACAATTCCATTTCGGGTTCTATTACTATCCTTGTACAGCTTATTTATTTATCTTTATTTTGACATGGTTTGATGCCAGTTTGGTCACAGTTTTCATTAATATTTCATTACTTTAAACTTACTAGTACATTGTTGACATGCGTCGTCTGCTAAATGTTGCAAATCCGACTATTAACTTTTTTCTAATATTTGTTTAATTATTCTTAATTTCTACTTTGAACATGATTAATTGATTAAAAAGAATACCTTATTATATATAAATGCTGCATTCAGCTGAACAATATTAATTATCTGTTTACATTTGTTGATTTACTAACATAAACTTCCATATTTTACTTATTTTTATTTTAACATGTCCTTCTCATCTCTTGTTTTTATAACATAACCCATGTGGTGGTGCTTTACATTTTTTTCATTTTTTTCATGATTCTACGGCATTATGCTTAGTACGGTTTCTATTTAATTCTTATTTCTTTGATTTTAAGTTGGTCATTCAGGGTCTGTTATCATCATGTTACAATGTTTTGTTCCCTGGCTATTATTATTCTTTTTTACACATTTTACTCACTTATGAAGTTACCTAAACACACACAGTGCTTACATTTATAGTTATTCTTAATTTATAATAATACATATTTGGCTTTCACATTATCTTTTACAGTTTGTGACTATTCCTAGCATAGTTCACTATATTTGTCTTTTTTATATCATTGTTTTGACTTTTGATCAGCTAATGTGCTGTTATTTATTCATAATATATAGTACAATATTATTCAAGTTGTATTGGGGCGAATTAGAAGGTTTTTTATTTTTTTATTAATTCCGGTTTTCATCTTGTAAAATACTTCAAATCATTTCATATGGGTGTCCAGCCCTTGTTTGAATCTAACTCGCAGCCTAAACAATAAAAGCATTACATACAGTGTTGAAATATTCATAAAGGAATGTCATGTTGTCGACTGTGTCACGATTCTAAGAACTTTGCGTCTGTGTGACGCCCACTCACAAACGCACAAACACCAACATCTGCGGAGCGCATAACTTTACATAAACGAAAGAAAAGGCAGTGAAATATCGTCGTCGCACAGCACACGTAAATCCTGTGTGTTAGATGTACAGCTACTAAAAATTCGACAACGAAGGCTGTGAACGGCGATGAAATTCGTTTGCAGGCAAGGCAGTGCTGCCCGCCCAATGTCACATCGTCAGAAAAAGTTTGCCTCCCAGTTCATCTCACCTACAGACCGTGTGGGGTCAGTTTAAATTTCACTGAAAGCTTTCTTATAAAGGTCGGCCGACCTAGCCGGTAAAAACCCGGAACATTATTCAAAAGTGAACTAACTAAATCAGAATGAAGTGAGTGTGTCGAAAGAAAAGACGGTAAACGATGAACGCATAACTGTTGGACATTCAAACGAAAACTTGGTGCGGGCCACGCGACAAGGCTGGAGGAGACGCCGTTGTGCAAGTAAAAGTAGTCATATCAAAATTTTAATGATGCCATTGAAACTGATCAAATAAATTTGGGGTTTTGTAAAATTGGTATGCGAGTTGTGTGTGGGCATTGCTGGGCCGCCTTAATAGATCAAAATAATATTGTAGGATAACTTAGTTGAAACATTTATTTTTGTTATTGTGTAAGCGTAGGTTCAACAGAAGAAAATAACGCTAAAATTATCTCAGTTTGTCATGATTAGAATAAACAAGAATTAACATCCATGTAATTTCATTAAAATGTTTTTAAAGGAATAATTTGCAGTAAAGAGTTGTTTTGGAATTTAAAACTGAATGAGAACGTAACTAAAAATGAAATTTAATAAAATGAATTAGTAGCGTAATAATGTTTTAAGTTAATTATTACGCCACATTACCAGCACCTATCCAGTATGAAAGATTTCGTCTAACGAACCTGGCAGAAAGTGTAATTAGGTTTCGATTTTGAACCATAAAAAATCGTGGCGACCAAAAACAGTTGGGGATCTTCTGAGTGCAGTAAGTCGGAGTGGCGTGTGTTAAAGGTAAGTAAAAAGAATAGACGATAACAATTGGCGATCGCTGCCAGAATAACTCAGATGAATTAACAATTCATATGAGTTAGGCCTAATCTGAAGTATGAAATAGGTGGTGGTAGTAGGCGGATTTTGTAATAAAAAGACTATTACGAGACGTGTGAATAGAGGTTAAGACGTAAAATACAGTTAAAGAGTTATGAGATTTTACTAAAAATGAACTTTATCTTGTGAAAAACTTACTTTTTTTGTCGGACGCGTTTCGGCTTAAGTATCCGCCTTCTTCAGCTTTTAGTCAGACGGATACTTGAAGAAGGCGGATACTTAAGCTGAAACGCGTCCGACGAAAAAAGTAAGTTTTTCACAAGATAAAGTTCATTTTTAGTAAAGTGATAGTGCTGTGAAAGAAGAGATGAACAATCAAGACAACTATGAGATTTTGTTCAGATAATAAATAAGTTATATAATAACTAATAATCAAGTTATAAAAAAGGGAATAATTAAGTTTATAAAAATGGAAAATACAGAGAATGAAGTCGGTTTGTCCGACTCAACTGTTAGAAGCGAAATAGCTGAATGTGATGAATCAGCTGTTATGAGTAGCCTTGAAATACATTCAACACCGAATGTAGGTCAAGACGACAAAACTACAAATATAAGTAACACGAATGAATCAAATAGTACAGATGATTCGGGAGTTCAAGTAACCCCAAAATTGAGTAGAGAAAGTAAAAATAATAACGAAGTCAGCTTCACTGACGATAAAATAGAAAGTCTATCAACACCTGTCCAAAATAAACAAGAGATAGATAGAGATGAGAAGGTTATGAACATGTTGCAATTAATTTTGGAGCAACAAAGTATTAAATTTGAAATACAGAATAACAAATTTGATGAACAGAAAAACGAAATGCAAGAATTTAAAAGTAGTGTCAATGAGAAATTAGATGTACAGAATGATAAATTTAACGAATTAAATAATCGTTTTGACATTAACGATATAACATTGAATGAAATGAAAAGTGACTTTAACTGTAAATTAGAAGTACAGAATAACAAATTGAATGAAATTAAGACCGAAATTAAAAGTGAATTTAATTGTAAATTTGATGTACTTAAATTTGACATTGATGAAGTAAAAATAAAATGCGACAGTAGTTGTAACGAATTGAAACATGATATTGAGAGAATAGTAGAGTCAATAGGAGAACAGAGTAAAAGTAAAAATAATAATGATAGTAAGAAATTAACAAGTGATAACAATAAGGTCGAAAATGAGAATATAATTAAAAATGTGGTATTAGAGAGTAAGGTAACACATGTTAACAATGATATTGAAAACGGTAATGTGATTGAAAGGGTGGTATCAGAGATTGATACGTTGAAAATAGATAATGAAATGTGAGTGAGAAAGAGAGCGTTATATGCTGTAACGAAGTAATAATTAGTGTTGTTGAATTAGAAAAAGAATGGAAAGAGAGAGTAGATGAATGTGTAGGGCAGAGGGTAAATTTTCCCCTTATTTGTGATGAACCAGAGTGTTCAAAAATGTTATTATTGGAGGGCAAGAGACCCTATTTAATGGAAGATTTGAGTTATATCCCTTTTTTGTATAAATTAGTACCCTCTGTGTGGAATGATGTTGAAAGTATGATATGGTATTATGATGAGAGAGATTTAGATGGAGAGTTGTGTGTTGCTAAAGAAATAGAATTATATAGGTTGCAGAGAAATTATAACGAGTTGGAAGAGATGTTAAATGATTTGAAGTACTTACCTGTTAAAATTGAGAGTGAAGATTATTTTGATGATACATGTTTAAATAATAATAATTTACCTTATGATGAAAAATTAACTGACTTTATAATGAATATAATTACTAATGGCGACTGGACAGAAATAAATAATGTTGAACTGGTATATGATTATTATGGTAAAATGAATAAACTGAAATTTTACGGTTACTATACACAAGATAACCGTATGTGGAATGCAAATAAAATTGAAAATTGTTATGTGAAACCCCGACAAATTTTTGACGATGGAGGCTGAAATCCATAAATGAACAATTTTAAATATGTTAATATAGGGTAATGACCTAGCTGATTTTGGACAATGAAGTGTGATATAACTGAATAAGTAATGATGACGATTTGTAAATACATGTTTAGTGAAATTAATTGTATGTATTATAAAATGTTAGATAAACAATGTATGTATGTAGTAGAAATTGTTGTGATGATAATAATAATATTAATAATTTGCAGCCTAAATAAATAACAAAAATATAATTTGGAAGAGGATAACTAATGAGTTGTAATTATTGTAATGTTGTTTTCAATAATTGATCTAATTAAAATAATTTGAAATGTTTAAATATTTTGTTTGATTTAAATGTTATATGGTTGAATTTTTCTAATGGATTTAAATTGTTTTTTGAGATTTGATATTAATAAATAACTGTTAAATTGTTTGATATGAAATAACATTGTTGTTAAATGTTTCAGAGGTTACGTGGAGATATTGGTGTGTGTGTGTGTGTGTGTGTTCAGGTCAATAGGTGGACAATGTATTGTAAGTATAAAGTTCATAATACCAATCAGATAGAATATAATGCTTACAGGTGTGAAAAGAGTTTAATTCAATAATAAAAATGAATTGAGATAATGGTATTAAATAGAAACTGTAATTAAAAAGTAATAATAACTGAAAGGTGAATTAAAATTATATTTGGTTTGAAGTGTAATAAATAGATTTTGACAAATATATTAACATTAAAAGATTTATAGAAAAGTACAGGTAGTAGAGGTGAGGTAATCAGAATGTTTAGACTATGAATGTTGAAACTGAGAATGTTTATAACACCAGTCTGGCAGACTATTGTTTGTGGAATGTTTTGACTAATGTGTATAGCCAGGTGTTAAGTTGACAACTGTTGCAGTTTGATGAATCAAGGCCAAGAGCAGATTTTACTATGAAACAAAAGAAACATCTGATGTGATGGAATGTAGATAATATTCTTTTTTTTGGCCCCTTTGTAAAATGTTATTTAAATAAATAAAGTTGTTTCGAACAAATAAGATTGAATTAATGAATTTAGAGTTTGAGAAATTAAATATAATTAAATTAATTTGGTAATTAAATGAATTGAAAAGAAATAATAATGAACTTGTAATAATGAACTTAACTTTATTTTCATTTGAATTCAAATTGGAATTATAAATTAAATGCTAATTGATAATAATAATGATTAAAATACTTATTTAAATTAAAAAACTGATAGAACGTTTATGATAGGATAATGTGTGGGAACCTAAGATGTGTATACAACTATTCATGTAAACTTGTATAAATGTCGATCTATGTTTTGTTTTAACTGTAGATTCCCCACCTAAGTGCGGTCATGACTTCACCGGATCATGACCGTGAAAGTAGTTAATTGTGGCAAATCATAAATTTTACTTGATATAACCGGCTTGTGGTTTGTTTTATTTTGTTAACCCGGTGGTCTGTTAAATTTAGTAGGGGGGTTATTTTTGGGGGAATCTACCTCATTTTGGAACAGGGCTATTTTCACCCAGATAGGGGTGGTAGTCCATTAGGGGTGTATAAATCAAGAATAGTAGGTGTAATACCAAATTTTTATTGTAACGCCGAAGCAAGGATGGGGGTGGAATAAAAGAAAAAAATGTCCACCCCTTCCGCATCAGTCCTTGTGAAAGCAACTAGACGCTACAGTCTAGGGGGGTAATAGTGAGTGTGGATGGGTGGTGACCCAGTTACAGGTCACGAGGGAGATGTGATTACGGCTAGATTGAGGTCTGCGAGGGCCAAGAAGTCTAGTGCTGCACACAGTAGAATGTAACGGGTATCAGGGGTTAAGGGATTAAAAGGGGGGTAGAAAAAAAAAAGTTCTTGGCGCCTGCCATCAAAATGATGTTTGTATTAATTCTGATTGTATTATTGTTTATGCGTATTAATAGCGTTATTGAATTATATTGTTTAGGATATAGGTGTAATCAAGTGTTAAGATAAGGCAGTTCATGTTTTAATCAAATATTCAATTTATTTGTTTTTTTTTCAGTAATAACAACAAAGAGATTTAATCCATTTAGCTAAGAGATTTTGTTTTGTTTTGATACAATCTGATTTTGAACTTAAATTTTAAAGGATGAGTTTGTTTAGAAAATATTATAGGTGTATGTATGCGCCCAGTATTTGCCAAAGGCGACCCAGTTTGCATGTAAGGGGGAACATATCGGTTGAGGATCTGGCATGATATAAGCCAGGGATTTGGATTTTTGGGGAAACATGTTAGAAGGTGAGGCGCGCTGTGGTGCGTGTCTGTTCGATTTTTCGGTGTTGGGATCTCTTACAGAGAAGTCCAGTGATCTCGTTCAGATGCGTCCATAGTCGCCGAGCCAGGGGGGTTGTTTACCCATGAGGTATAAGAATAAATGGGGGGCTGTTGGCACCATATCCTCACCGGTCCTCTTAGGGGTTTTAGCAATGAGATTTCTTCTGTTTCAACAGAAGATTTCTCATTGGGGGGGGGGGTATTGTATTGGGGCGAATTAGAAGGTTTTTTATTTTTTTATTAATTCCGGTTTTCATCTTGTAAAATACTTCAAATCATTTCATATGGGTGTCCAGCCCTTGTTTGAATCTAACTCGCAGCCTAAACAATAAAAGCATTACACACAGTGTTGAAATATTCATAAAGGAATGCCATGTTGTCGACTGTGTCACGATTCTAAGAACTTTGCGTCTGTGTGACGCCCACTCACAAACGCACAAACACCAACATCTGCGGAGCGCATAACTTTACATAAACGAAAGAAAAGGCAGTGAAATATCGTCGTCGCACAGCACACGTAAATCCTGTGTGTTAGATGTACAGCTACTAAAAATTCGACAACGAAGGCTGTGAACGGCGATGAAATTCGTTTGCAGGCAAGGCAGTGCTGCCCGCCCAATGTCACATCGTCAGAAAAAGTTTGCCTCCCAGTTCATCTCACCTGCAGACCGTGTGCGGTCAGTTTAAATTTCACTGAAAGCTTTCTTATAAAGGTTGGCCGACCTAGCCGGTAAAAACCCGGAACATTATTCAAAAGTGAACTAACTAAATCAGAATGAAGTGAGTGTGTCGAAAGAAAAGACGGTAAACGATGAACGCATAACTGTTGGACATTCAAACGAAAACTTGGTGCGGGCCACGCGACAAGGCTGGAGGAGACGCCGTTGTGCAAGTAAAAGTAGTCATAAGTAAAAGTCAGTCTTCTTCACGATCCTAGTAGTTGCCGGTCCCAATGGAATTGGTGTAGTATTACGACTTCGTTAGTTTATTGAAAGTGAGGTTTGGTACTTCAATACAAAAGTTCTTCGTGTATGTTTTAATTTATATTTTAATAATTTTGACTTCTGCTATGGATCATCTTTATTTAATGGTAAATCGTTTTCATCATCATTCTTTTACTGGAAATAGTTTGAATGAGTATTTATTAATTCCGTGAACTTTAAGGATGTATAGAATTATATTTACTGAGATATAGTTTCTGGAGTTATTACTCAGTTCTTTTTAAATGGATTTCTTTAAGAAATTTAATTTGTTTAAATTTTATTCATTTTATTTGGTTCTCTTTTTAAATTTGTCTGCTGAACCTTACCCATTAGCATGTAACAATCGAATTGAAAGGTTTTTTTAAATTCTTTTCTGGATTCGTATTAATTTAACTTAACCCAATTCACATGTAACAATTGAATGTTGAAATCAACAAAATTTCTTGCATTTCTGTTACCCTAACAACCATTACTTTTCCTGTCATTGGATAATATTTGATATCCTAGAGCCAGAATTAGGAAATATTACTACTCTTATTTAATAAAATACTCCATGCTTGGAATTACACTAAATCACATAAAACTTTCACTTAATCTGCCTTATTAAACCGTATACATTTTACTACATTTTCATCTGAATGGACTTATTAAAAAAGGTATTAATTTCCTTTTACAAATACTCAATTTAGGCCTATTGGTTTTATTACACATGTTATAATTTTTTTGTTTTTTTTTTGTTTTTAATTTAATTTTTCTTACCTGACCTACTGTACAAAGAGTCACTGGCTTATGGCCACTTATATCAATTTTAATTTCCTGGTTTCAATTCATTATTATTATTTAGTTCATCCTTGAACCCTTCATTGGTTTTTAACATAATTATAAGAACTACTTGCCAACTTATTAACACTTATTGTCTTCCTGGCCGAGTTTACAAATATTATTTTAAACATCTTCATTAATTAATTAAAGTAAATACCTTTAACATAATACCATACCTAATAAATGTACTTGTATTTAATTATTTAAATACAAGTTTAACATGAATGAAATGAGTACCCATGACTTAGTACTTCCTTAAAGCAACGGCTCCACACTTACTACACACAAAACATAAAATAAATATCATGTAAACACTATATCATGATACAGTACAACAACAAGTACATTTTATAACACATTAAATATTAATTGAACAGTATATTATACTCAACTCCTACACATTAAACTCATCCCACTAGACACAGAGTTTATAGTTTACATCTTATACTACTCATTACATATTTTATATTTAGGTACACCTTCAATGTTTTATTACTTAGTAACCTTACTAGGTACCTTCAATGCATTTTTTAGGTGAGATTGGCCCTCTTGTATTTAATTATGACATACTTTGGGCATTGTTTTAAGTCATGTTGACAAAGTTTTTATGTAATGTCGGGAACTTCAACTCTGTTACGTTACAATATATATATATATATATATATATATATATATTGTAATGTAACAAAGTTAAGGTCCCCGACGTTACATAAAAACTTTGTCAATATAACTTAAAACAATACCCAATGTATGCCGTAATTAAGGTCAGGAAGGTAAACCTCACCTAAAAAATATATTAATAATACCTAGTGAGGTTACTAGGTAATAAAATAGTAAAAATGTCTATAAGTATAAAATATGGAGTGATCAGTGGAAGATGTAAACAATAAACACAGTGTCTAATGAGATGAATTTACTATAGACAAGTTTGAAAAGAGTAGACTGTTTAATTGATATTTAATGTTTTATAATGATGTACATGTGGTGCTTTATCATGATATTTTGTTTACATGGTATTTATTCTGTGTTTTGTATGTAGCAGGTGTGAAGCTATTGCTTTAAGAAAGTATTGAGTAATGGATACTAATTTCATTCATGTTAAACTTGTATTTAAGTAATTAAATACAAGTGTATTTATTATGTATTGTATCATGTTAAGAGTATTTACAGTAAAAGAGTAATTAGTGAAGATATCGTAAGATAATATTTGTAAACTTGGCCAGGAAGACAATAATTGTTAATAAATTGTCAAGGGGTCATTGTAATTATGTTACAAACAGATGAACAAATCATTGAACCAATGATAAAATTAATAATAATAATAAATTGAAATCAGGAAATTAAAATTAGAATAATTGGCCATAAGCCAGTGACTCATTGTACAGTAGGCCAGGTCAGAAAAATTAAATTAAAAACAAAAAATTATAACACATGTAATAAAACCAATAGGCCTAAAATTAGTATTTTGTAAAAGGAAATTAATACCTTTTAAAATAAGTTGATCAAGAAGAAAATGTAGTAAAATGTATATGGTTTAATAACGCTTATTAGGTGAAAGTTTTATGTGATTTAATGTAATTTTAATATGGGAGTATTTTATTAAAAAAGTGTAAGAATATTTCCTAATTACGGCTCTAGGATAACAAATATTATCCAATAACAGAAGAAGAAATGGTTGTTAGGGACGACTGAAAGCAAGATATCTTGTTGATTTTCAACACTCAATTGTTATATGTGAATGGGTAAAGTTCAGAATACAAATCTAAAAGGAGAAAACCAAAACTAAATGAATGAAATTAAATAAATCAAATTTCATAAAAAGAAATCCATTTAAAAGGACTGAGTAGTAACTTCTGAATCTTATGTCTCAGCAAATATAATTCTGTATACCATTAAAATTAACTGAATTCAAAAAAATAACTAATTCAACCTACTTACAGTAAAAGAGTAATGATGAAAATGAACTATAATTAAATAAAGATGATCCATAGCCGAGGGATGCCAAATTAATTAAAATATATTAAAAAACAAACGAAGAAATTTTGTATTAAAGTACTAAACCTCAGTTTCTACAACCGAACGAAGTCTTAATACTACACAAATTCCATTGGGACCTGCAACTACCAGAACCGTAAAGAATAACAAAGACCAGAACTGAAACTTCTACTACATTCTGGGACATCAATACCAAACTTTTATTGAGAAGCTGGAGGCTGTTTTTATTCAAGAGCTGAATCACCATTCTGTTCTCGTCTCGTCGTAGCAAAACACTGCCACATTAAGTATCTGGTCCAAGTTGGTAAAAAACCTGCTTATATTTAATTTTATATAATAAGATTTTATAACAATATAGTAATACACTGAAACTTTGATTAACCGTCACTCTTTTAACCGTCAGTTTCTGTTAACCGTCACTCTGTTAACTATCAGTCCGTACTCTATGTACAGTAACCAGATTGCCGCGAAAAATCATCCTCGCTTTACTGCTGAACGGCGGAGGCGCTGGAGTGGCGCACTATTGTTCTATTGATGAGTCACGTTCTTGGCCCACCGCCTAGCTATCGCACACGTGGTCAGTTTCAGTTGTGGCTGAGAAGCTGTTGTGCTCGGTGCTGTACGTTATTTGTTGCGTAGTGGCTTAATTGTTTCGGCATACGATAGTGTCATTCACACCAGTAAGTTTTGTTGTTAAGGTTTCTTTTCTTTTTTGTTTTTGTGCAACAGCTAAAAAATGGCTGAAAAGCGTAAACGGGTCGTGTTAGATCTCAACCAGAAAATTGAGATTATTAAACGTTTGAAAAAATGTGAAACTCCCACTAGTATTGCTCTCATTTACGGCGTTGGAAGAATGACAGTGAATGACATCAAACGCGATGCTGAAAAAATATAACAACATGTTTCAAAAATGCAAAACATCAATGGAGATCCTAAGACTCGTAAAACCATGAAATCAGCAAAATATGACCAACTGGACACTGTTATGTATCAATGGTTTATACAAGTACGGAGTCAAGGAATCCCACTTTCAGGCCCCGTAATAATGGCCAAGGCTGTTGAAATGAACAAAAAACTTGACGGAGATCCTAATTTTAAAGCAAGCATAGGATGGCTCGATAAGTATAAGTGTCGCCATGGCATTCAGAAACTAGACATTAGTGGTGAAAAACTTAGTGCAAATACCGCAGTTATTGCTGAGTACAGAGAACAATTTAAAGAGAAAGTGGCCAAATTAATCCTCGTTAGAGAACAAGTGTACAATTGTGACGAAACCGGGCTCAATTGGAAAGCTTTACCATAAAAGACATTGGCATCACTTTCGGAGACATCAGCCCCGGGTTTTAAAGTCCAAAAAACGGATCCCTTTAATGGTTTGTGCAAATGCCACCAGCAATCACAGGTTACCCCTGCTTGTGATTGGAAAAGCAAAAACACCTCATGCATTCAAAAATTTTAATTTGAACGCATTGCCAGTTACCTATTACGCTCAAAAGAGTGCTTGGATATCTCAAGATATTTATTCCGATTGGTTCCACAAAGTGTTTCACTTGGCTGAAATGCAGTTACCACAGGAAGCATTGCTGCTAATGGACAATGCTCCAGCACATCCCACTTGCGGAATTAAAAGTGATGATGGCAAAATAACATGCCTCTTCCTTCCGGCAAACACAACACCACTAATCCAGCCTATGGACCAGGGCATAATCGAAAACATGAAACGTCGTTATAGGAAAGCTTTTATTGGAAGTTTGATTTCATCTGATGATGAAATTCTGTAAAAGAGTTTTGGAAAATCTACAACATAAAAGATGCAATTTTCAATGTTGCTGCTGCATGGGATGATCTTCAAGTGTCAAATCTTAAAAATGGGTGGAATAAACTCTGGCCTGAAGCTAATGATGGCGAACCTAAGGAAACTGGGAATATTAGTGTCGACGAAATTGTGCAACTGTGCAATAATTTACCGAATGCTGAAGACATAACGCCAGCAGAAGTAACAGAGTGGTTGGGGTGTGACAAATTGGACGGAGGCTTTGACATTTTGAACGACGATGAAATTGTTTCCAGTGTGATTGACAACGAAGATGAAGAAATTGACGAAGACGAGTGTTATATTTTGAATGAAAAAACTACGTTAAGCCATACAGAAGCAGAAACAATGTTATCAAAATGCATTGAGTGGTTTGAGGGGCAAGAAGAGACAAACGCAACGCAGATACTTCTCCTGCGTAAAGTACAGAACATTGCCGCTCAGAAAGCACGAGCCTCGAAAGAAACAAAAGAAAATGACAGACTATTTTAAAATTTGAATATGTATGTACGTCTAGAGCGTAAGTTCATGTAACAATATGTACAGTACATATGTTGTACTACATATACTGTACTTAATGTAAATTGTATATTGTTTGTTTCTGTAAAATAAAATTACATGTATGTACAGTGCATTTCCAGTTCGTAAACATGCATTTTTTATCATTCGTTCATATGCAATGGATGGGGGTGGGTTGTTGTTTAAGGTTTTTCTGTTATCCGTCTATTCGATTAACCGTCACGGTCCCGGTCCCGACACTGACGGTTAATCGAAGTTTTACTGTACTTAGTAACCTTAAAATTGCATTACCTGACCTTACTAATAGTTAAAAGAACTACATGTACCCTGAGATAAAAAACAAACTGAAAATTATAATTAAATTTTAACCTATCTAAAACCCGAATTCAATAACAAATCGATTACGTATTGTGTAATCGATATGGTGTATTAGTAGCAAGAGGAAGCAGCTGTTGGAATTAAAACATATATAAAATAAAGAATCCTTCTTGAATTTGATGATTTCTTGTTATTTGTAGAATAATTAGTGTATTTCGAATAGGGGTAATTTACAGAGAAAGGAATGTGAGAAACACCTCAAGCGGAACGACTTAACCTATAATAACTGGTCGTTCGCAAACCACAGCGCTCGTTTGTTGACAGCTGGTGAATACGGGAGAATAGAGAACTAACTTTATTTCTCCACTCTCTTCTCTTTGCACTTTCGATAGTATATACAGACTAGGGTTGGAGAAAAATATTGAATTATTCAATATAATAACTGGAATAGAGCGTTTTTCTCTTGTAAAACCCTTAATAATTATTTAATACAGATCTATTATCAAAAACCGAATAATATCAACCACATAATAAATATTTTTCTTTATAAATAAATTAACATTGATTTGCAGGAGACCTCATCTAAAGTAAAATATTACAAATTGACGCATTCAACAGTGGAGCTTTTGAACATTATCTAATTCAATAAGTATCACGAATTTATTATTTGTTACAAATTGACGCTCAACGAGTGGGCTTTAGTTAAGTAAAAAATCGACTATATCGCTATTACTTAACTTGAGCAGGCAACTATTAGAGGCACAGGAATGCATACGAGAGGTGTTTCTAAAAGGATGGCGAAGGACCAAGAAACGGAATAAGATAGACGGGAAGAAGAAGCAGAGGTAGTTACAGACACCAAAATGGAACAACAGGCAGGTGACAAGGAGGAAGCCAGAGGAGGACTAGATTTACAAAATTTAATGGAATTAATCAGAGAAGAAAATAGACAAACTAATGAGAAAATAGACAGTATTAAAGAAGATAATAGACAAACTAATGAAAAAATAGACACTATTAAAGAATATTCCAAGAAACAGAAGGAAGAATTAAATAAAAAATTTGAAGAAAACTCAGAAAAAATAGACAGTATAATTGAAAACTCAAAGAAACAGAACGAAATTTTGGGTGAGAACTTAATCAAACTAATGAACGAAAAGTTTGAAGGAAACTAATGAGAGCAACCGACTAATCAATGAAAAAATAGACAGTATTAAGGAAAGTACTAGTGAAACCTTAAGACAAACTATAAATGAAAATAATGAACAAGTGAAGGCCGATTTTAGACAAATAAATGAGAAAATCGACAGTTCAATGAAAGGACTAAAGAAGAGTTTAGAAAAATACATGAGAAAATAGATAGTATAAATGAAAGCATAAATGGAAGGATAGACAAAATTAACGATAATACGGAGGAGAAGATAAAAAATATTAACGAAACAATCAGTCAAAGAGTCGACCAAACAAAAGAGGAACTTATAGAGTTCAAGGAAGGGGTGACTACCTGGATAAATAACATAGAAATTAATAACAAAATTAGTGTAACGGAGATACAAGCGGAAACACAAGGAAAATTAGACGAGGTACAAATTAACATAGCTGGAAGAATAGAACGGGTTAACAATGAAATGAAGACAATGAAAATAAGGCAAACACGTCAAAAGAAATTAATAAATACACGGGAAAGATTGGAGATGTTAAAAGGGGATTAGTTAAGCTGCATAATATACCAATTATGGAACCAAAAGGAGTAAGGCAATTAAGAAACTCTAAACGAACCACAATTGAGTTCCCAGATAGATTAGAAGGACCAAAAAAGCCAAAACTAACCGAGGAGCATGGAGGACTTATGGAGATTATGCATGAACCATTCGAACGATTAAGAAACAGTATGGAAGAATCAGTTCGAAAGACGATGGTAAACTTTAGCATAAATGAAAATTTTATAGCGACAAGATGGAAGAACCAGATGATAGTGAGATACGTCACAAGGACGGAAATAATTCTACACACTAGAGAGATCCGAACAACCGGTATATAGGAAATAATCGACCACGGATAAACCAAGTGGAAACAGAATATAGAGAAAAGGGACGGATTTTATAGATAACAAATAAAGCAACCCAAAGGAAAATAATGAGAAACTAATTAAAATATATTAAATGAAGTAAACTAATTACACGATACTTCAGAGGAATTAGTTGGAATCAATTTTAAAATAAAATCACAAAATTCAAAAATAAGTAAGAACACCTTACTATATAATTCAGAAGAAATTATTTTAAACTAATAAAAAAAAAAGAGAAAGAAGGGTTAGACATGAGTTAGATGAAGGAAGAATATGCCATACAATTTATGATAAGGAGGAGATTCAGTGTTTAATTGCAGAAGTAAATGGGAGTGAATTAAAAATAGTAAAATACGTATGCTAAAGAATAATTAATGACAGCACGGAACTAAGGAGAATTTAAAATAAATATTGAACAGCTTTAACTAAATATCACTATAGTATTGACGACTCGGAACACTAAGTTTTTTATAAGAGCCTCTGATGAAGCCTTCTATAGGTGAAAGCCGGTTTAGGCTGTAAGGTAAAACTTTACGTTTTTACTTATAAAAAACTTAGTGTTCCGAGTCGTCAATACTATAGTGATATTTAGTTAAGTAACGGACACGTCATGGACAACGAAATCCAAGCTTTAACTACTATACTGGTAAATAATATGATAAATGGAACTACAGAACAACAAGATAAATAAGTTAAGAAAAGTATTAGGATACCTCAGAAATAATAGTAATCATCCCTTGAATATAAGTTTGTAGCGAAGGAGCTACCTTATAGGTAATAATTATATGTATTGTGTTGTGATAGTGCAACGTTTATTTTTTTTTCTGGACAGAGATGAATTTCCTCTGATCTCAGAAGAGGGAGAATAGAGAACTAACTTTATTTCTCCGCTCTCTTCTCTTTGCACTTTCGATAGCATATACAGACTAGGGTTGGAGAAAAATATTGAATTATTCAATATAATAACTGGAATAGAGCGTTTTTCTCTTGTAAAACCCTTAATAATTATTTAATACAGATCTGTTATCAAAAACCGAATAATATCAACCACATAATAAATATTTTTCTTTATAAATAAATTAACATTGATTTGCAGGAGACCTCATCTAAAGTAAAATATTACAAATTGACGCGTTCAACAGTGGAGCTTTTGAACATTATCTAATTCAATAAGTATCACGAATTTATTATTTGTTATATAATATATATATACAATATATATATATTGTAACATGACATAAGATAGCACAAAATACACTAATGATTAATAAACAAAAAAAAACTGAAGGTAAGAAGAAATGTTAAAAAACTTATAACTCAAAGATTAATGACCAAATTACGAAATGACAATTGACTAAGGAACTGACGATGACTTGACCCAATAGATTGGAGAAAAACAAGAAAAGAAACCAAATGTAACCAAGAGTATAACAACAATCATTGAGCAACACTCCTTGATAAAGGCCTAAAACATAACATACATTACAAACATAACAACCAAACACTAACAAAGCTCATAATTGACACAGAAACAAATATACAAAACACAGCACCAGAACATCAAGACACATTAAGACATAATATAAACAACACAATAGGAGTACATAAGACACCAGACAACAACAACCACAACTCAGAAATACACACAGCCATCAAACTGAGGGAAAAGGCACACAAACACAACATCACATTTGTAAAAGCTGACAAAGGCAACACGACTGTAATTATCCCCACAGACAACCTACACAAAAAAGTACAAGACTTCATAGAACAGAACAACATCACAGAACTAAAACACGACCCCACCGACAGATACCAAAACTCAGTAAAACAAATAGTCAACAAAGCCAAACACATTATGACACATAAACAAAAGCCCTACATGAAACAAATCCGACCATCAGCACCTACATTCCAAGCGCTTCCCAAAATCCATAAAGAAGACATTCCGATCCGCCCCATTATCAACTACCGTAATGCCCCTGCACACAAACTGGCAAAATATCTAGACAAAATTATTAGACAACACACACAAATAGACAACAACATTGCAGTAAAAAACAACACTGACCTAGTAACAAAAATAAAAGACATACACATCCCCCATAACGCCACATTAGCCTCCTTTGACATTAAAAACCTGTACACAAACATCCCCATCTCTGAAACAATCACCATCCTACAAAACAAACTCAAACAGAACAACACACCAGACGAACTTATCAATGAAATAACAGAAACTCTGAACATTATCACAAAACAAAACTACTTTGCTTATAAAAATAAATACTACACACAGAACGATGGCCTACCCATGGGCTCCCCCATTTCCAGCATTCTAGCAGAAGTCTTCCTCCAACACTTAGAAAAAACAAAAATACTCACAAACAATGACAGACACTCACATAAAATACTATATTGGCACAGATACGTTGATGACATTCTAATACTATACAGGGGAAACAAAAGACAATGTGAACAGTTACTAACGCACATAAACAAAATACATAAAAACATAACCTTCACTGCCGAATACGAACACAACAATACCATAAACTTCTTAGACCTCTCCATCACAAAACTAGAACACAGGCACAAATTCAGTATATACAGAAAACCAACTACAACTGACACACTAATACACAACACCTCCAATCACCCAATACAACACAAACTAGCTGCTTTTAGAACCATGATACATAGACTTAACAACATCCCCTTAGATGAAATAGACTACAAAGACGAACTAAACACGATAAAATATCTAGCAGAATCTAACGGTTATGACAGAACAATAGTCAGTAAACTCCTACACAAAACAAACAACAGACAAAGACAGAAAACAACAAATTCATAACACTAACATACATCAACAAACAAACAGAAAAAATTGCCCACAAATTCAAAAAAGCAGGATACAGAATCGCTTACAAAACTACTAACAAAACAGAACACACACTATCAAAACGCATGCCCAAAGCACAAAACAAATTCGATCTACCCGGTGTATATAAACTAAATTGTTCAAATTGCAGTAAATTCTACATAGGCCAGGCAGGACGTAGCTTCAAACAGAGATACATTGAACACACAAAAGCACTCCACACCACTACAGAATCTACCTTCGCAAACCACCTCATTGAAGCAAACCACACATATAAAAACATCGACAATAACATGAACATACTACACGTACACACAAAAGGCCGAAAACTAGACACTCTAGAACAATTAGAAATATACAAACACACAAAAACAAATAAAAACGACATCCTAAACGAACAGACACAATTCAAATCGCACGCATTATTCGAACACATCTCACCACACACACACAGCTTCAATCTTTCGAAACACTTTCTCGTCGCCAACAACAAGACGAGCAGCGCTACTAACGACAGCCTCTGATGAAGCCTTCTATAGGTGAAAGCCGGTTTAGGCTGTAAGGTAAAACTTTACGTTTTTACTTATAAAAAACTTTGTGTTCCGAGTCGTCAATATTATAGTGATATTTAGTTAAGTAACGGACACGTCATGGACAACGAAATCCAAGAACAATCATTGTAATCCCCAAAATATGACTAATATATGTATATAAAACAATGCACTAAAACAGTTAGGGCATAAATAAGATGTAACCATGTAAGCAATAAAAAGTAAGATAGAGATATTATGTATATTATATGAAAGGAGAAGAAACATGAATGTATAAATATAAGTTAGGAAGCTAAAAATAACAATACCCAATTAATAATAAACATAGTCAAAGCAAGTAAAAAATACATTGAGCCAAATAAAGGCAATAATTAATAACAAAAAGTGATCAATGTGAAATGAAAAATAAAACAATTATTAATGACCAATAACCACACAGTGATATTAAATTAATTAGACAAACAGTGTGGGAGATATCAAGGGAATGATATAAATAAGTGGATAAATGTAAGTAAGTGATAACAAGGTATGTAAATAGCATATTATAAAAGTGAAAGTGTTAATTAATAAAGAAACCTTCTATGAAGGGAAAAGTGCAGTGAGTGTACAGTATAAAGTACTTAAGAAGCAGACTGTAGTAGTATAGCTAAACAGCCTTTGATAGAACTTTATGTTATCAAATAAGAATGAACTAATTGTACCATTAGTAATTTCAGTAATAGTAAGTAAGAATGACCAAAAAATAAGATGAAAATTAAGTTATTAGAGTGGAAGATAAGAGAGACAGACACTGTATTTTAGTGAAGGAATTTGTAAGTGAATTATATTGTGTAAGGTACTGCTTAAAATTATTATTATAAGAGTTTCGTTATTGTTTAAAAAACTATAGAATTTATTAACTTATAAGATAAGCAAGATAGAAATAAGAAACCAAAAACAGTTAGAAGTTGAATTTCAGGTTTGAGCCTGGTAAGAAAATGTTTTTTTTATAATAAGAGGTGTGCTGTTAGAAGCAGCAATGTTTTATTATCTGTCTCTATAAAAAAAAAATTTGTTCAATGAACCAATATATAAAGTTAATGAGTTATAAAGAATGTTAAATAGTAGTATGGGGAAATCTAGGCTCTAGGCCTAACATTTAGTGAAGGAACTTTGTAAGTTTAAAAAGAAAACAATAACCCAGTATCAATTAGAGTATATCAAATGTTTAAGCAGTTAAGTAAGTGTATGAAGTACAAAAATTTATAAATAATATTCAGTTTAGAGATAACTACATAAGAAATATAAATAAGAAAATAAGGAAAATGTTATTAACTATTCAAAAGTAATCATGAGGGATATCAAAATAATCTTTAACAAAAAAGAAAAACAATGGTGTTCATATAATTGATGTTGCTACTAATATAAGAAAGAAATCATATTTTATTCTTCGTATTGTTTAAATTAGCAGCCATCCTTACTTTTCTTTTATAGAATTGCTAAACTGCTATAATTGTTTTTATTATTTAGACAAAGCTTTTCGTCATTACTGACATCTTCAGGTCTTAAACAACCTAAGGTCGTTGTTTAAGACCTGAAGATGTCAGTAATGACGAAAAGCTTTGTCTAAATAATAAAAACAATTATAGCAGTTTAGCAATTCTATAAAAGAAAAGAAAGAAATCATAATTTGAAGAAATTTTATAAATTTAAACCAAAATAAAACGTTAGAATATAACAATGTCATAAGATATTGACCAATGAGAAATAGCATAATTTGAAAGGTAACCATGACAACTGACACTTATTACATGAATTACCGTTGGAATTATAATTACTTCATTATTGACTAACGCGAAGGGCGGATGTATGAAGCTCTTGACCCAAAATTAACTTTAAAAACTTTAACTTTTACAAAATTTTAAAAGAAGAAGTATAAGAGAAACATTCTAAACTACAACTGATGAGATGAACAACTATTAAAATAATTATACCATAAAAATCATGGTAAAAACTATGAAGACATCAAATTAACGTAATACACGACCTATTCTGAAGGAAGAAGTAAATTTACCCAACTCAACCTGAGGACATCGAACATCTATGAGAACTGATGGAAGTCGAACTTCAAATTAGAACCATTTGAACAGGAATTTTGGACAGTCCAAAGAAGAAAGTACTCCTAGAGGTTTCCTGAAGAAGAAGATGATCGTCGGAGAAGCCACGTCAAGAAATTGATGAGTATAAAATAACAACTTCACTTCAAAATAAATTTTCAATTACCCATAATAACGAACTATATTATTTTCACTTCAAAGATCACAAAATTAACTCTATAACTGAACTTAATCAATATATCACTCTTAATAAAACATAATCAATCAATAAATTTTGATTTTGAATTATAATAATTTTCAAAAAAACATAACTTGCTGACAAGAGTTTAACCAAAACTATTCTAATCTCATTGCCAATAACTTACTTTGTATGTTTTAATATATCAACTATTGTGTATTTAGTTTTAAGGAATGTTATAAATTTGTGCATTTATTAGCTGATAATCCAACTTCTGTAGTCCAAAGGACTTATTCCCTGAGAGAAAAAAAATTATTATCTGTAAACAAAATATGTACGCCATAATGGTTTCCTTACGTATGACTGAGCAAGCCAAGCGATGCCAACCGAGCAATTTGTAAACGCCGGAATTTACATAAATATATGTATTATTCATCAACTGTAATTGAACAGGTAATATAAAGAAGGGTTCAATAAATTTTAATATTCCTCAACTGCTGTATGTTTGATTCTTATTAAAAAAAAGGTAATATAAAAAAAAAGAATTTTTGAAAACAAACCATCAACATACTACAGTTAGCGAATTCGACTCTGCAAGACAGCGTGAGCCAATCAGGTGGCGAGGCGGTGAAATTCGAATTGAGCGACAAGAGATATTGTTAGCCAGTAAGTATTGAGAAAAGGTAGAAACCGGCTTGCTACACACGATTAATTTTAACAAAAGTAATTAACAAATTAATACAAAATAATTAACCCACAATAACACAGTTATATTACGAATTCGACGATTACTATGGGTGACAGAAACATCCTAGGAAACGACAGATTACAAAGTGGCGCCCAACGTGGGGCTAGAATAATTAAAAAATTATACCATTAAACCCTACAGATTCTAGCGGCGGCTACAGAAAATGGAACGGGCATTGCACAACACCAGATACCAGGCTAAGCAACGCGAGAAGAAGGCGGGAAAGGAAGCAGAGACGTTAGAAAAGGAGATCGAGAAAGACGTCAGAATGGAAGAAAGGGAAATAACTTCGGTGGAAGATGTAGAAGAATTATTAACTCCTGTGGAAACAGATAAACCCACACAGCAGGAGGAAACCAGAGGAGGCATGGACTTACAACAATTATGGGAATTAATTAAAGGAGACTCTAGGAAAAATAAGGAAGAATTAGATAAGAAATTTGAGTCAATAAATGAAAATTTCAAGAAACAGGATGAGAAAATGGACAAAAATAAAGAGGAAATGAAGGAGGACAATAAGAAATTATTAAAACAAAATAACGAGGAGTTGAAAAGAGATGAATGAAAAATTGGACAGCACTAAGGAAGATTTACGGCGGACCATTAATGGAAATAGCGGGACATTAAGACAGGAAATGAAGGAGGAGAATAAATTGATCAGTGAAAAGATAGAGAAAAGTAATGAGAAAACCGCCGAAACCTTGAGACTAATGAAAAAGGATATTGAAAAATTGAACAATAAAATCGATAGTAACAGTGAAACTATACAACGACAATTAATAGCATATCGTAAAGAAGTAAAGCAGACAAAAATGGAGATGAATCAGAGATGGGAAGAAACAAATGACAAAACCGATCAGATCAAGGAAACATTAGATAATGGTTTCAAGAAGGTGAATGAAACACTAGAAAGTGTTTCTGAAGGTATTAAAGAAACATTGAATGAGAACGAGAAACCGGGAAATAAGAAAATAGAAGATAGTAGGAAGGAAATAGAAATTACAGAATACAAAAGGATACTATTATCTGAAAATAAAAATAACAAAAACAAAGAGAATATCCAAACTATGGAAATGAAGAAAGTAAGACAGATGCATCAAAGAAAACTAATAAATACCAGAGAAGAATTGGAGATGATGAAGAATGGACTACTTGAGATGTTTAATGTACCAATTAATGACCAGAATGAAATAATGAATTTTATAAATAACAGAAGGAACTTACTAGAAACTTTAGAAAGGAATCACTACAAAACAGTGTGTAACAGAATAAGAAGGAGAAGACACTTAATAGACATGCATAATCCAATATCAACGATAGCATCTACGATGGAAATAGCATTGTCCTATTCGTTGTATAAACAAAATAATGAAATGATTGAGATAGCAATGGAAACAAGTGAAAATTTTACGACAGAAACATTTAAGTACAAGATAGTAGCAAGAAAGTGGACAAGAACAGAAGTCATTCTGAAAACCACAGCAATCCGAACAACAGGGGTAACTCATATAATCATGGACCATGGTTAAACCAAGTGCGGAGGAACACTGAGAAATGGGACTGATTTTAGGTAGACCGACCATGCAAACCAATGGAGAAGAAAGAAAACAAATTCAACTAAATTCCATAAAAGTAAGAACAACTTACTACAAGTATATTTGAACCAATTAATGTATGGACAAAAGAAAGAATTTTGATAATAAAAAATATTACAAAATTCAAAATAAAAGTAAGAACAACTTCCAACCAAGTGTGTGAAACAAAATGTGTGAAACAATGTAATTTTGAAAAAAAAATATATAGTGAAGCACCATAAAAAACTGACATAAAATAATAAAATATTAAACAAATAATGATGACGTTTGTAGCACGACAGATAATCCACTTAAATAGATTACCATATGATCATTAGTAAAAATCAATTATATGGAATATCCAGAAAAATCCAAATGAGAACCAAATAAAAATCACAATAAATTACCACCATAACAAGAAAAAGTAAATATAAAGAAAAAACTCTGCAACTAAAATAAATGTACAACAAAATAAAACCCCAAAAAACTAAAATTAAAATAAGAATAATACCCAGGTAGGATAGGAGTAGGTAAGGAAGTTACCCAGACCAAAAAACGAACCAGAATCAACAAGAATAAATAATAATGAAGAAACCAAGAACGAAAAAGGAAGAGACCCAGAACAAAGAAAAATAATAATTACAAAATGGTTATCCAGAAAGAAGATATCCAGAACAAACCAATATACCTAATGAACAGGGACAAGTTTGAAGATAACATGTAATAGAGGAAGTAGAATACGACCAATACCCAAAGGAAACCCAATAGGGAGAAAACAAAAACCCCAAAAGAAAGTAAATGTCACTATTGAAAGTATAACACCCCAAAAAACCAGAAACTCATGTAAAATAAATAAAAACAAAAGTGTTTAAAGTGCTAAGTAGAAGTGCACCCAAGAAAGTTATTGTATAATTAATAAAGACAAATCTTAACAGTTCCCCATGATTAAACAATTTGACATTATAAAACTATGAAAATGACTAGTGATAGTATCAAGAAATAACAGGGGACAAGTGCAAGTTATTAGATTATAATAAATAAACTTTGAGAAAGTACATTAAATACTGTACCTTTAAATAACTTTTAAGTGTTTTAACATAGTATCATGAATGCTATTTAATAAAATAGTATGGTGAAAGAGCAATGACTACTCTTTCTAATAAAATGCCACTATTTATGTAATAACATTCAATGGAGTGAATAATATAAATAGAGAGCTGGGAGTTAATCTATAAAGTGACAAGGGATACATCCCTAAAGTTAAGGAAAAACAGATAAGACTGTACCAAAATAGTTTTAAGTAAGTGTTAAAAATTAATGGAACAGAGATGTTAGGTTCCAATTACCATATATGAACTCTATGCATAAGGTTTGGAAATAGAGATGAATTCTTATATTTATAAAATGTTATTGTGTTTAATAGTTTGAATTAGGAATGTAATGTCTGAATGTGGATATCATTCTTATATAATAAAATGTTTTTTAGGAGTTACTGTAAGTAATCAGTACAAAAAGGGGTATGAATTTAAATACCATATTTAATGTCAAATAATTGTTGTTTTAATTGTTTAAAGTCAATACTAAATGTTATGGTAGTAAAAGAAGGAATTATTAATGAATATTATATTAGAATAGAAGGTCAGAAAAGGGTATAAACTAACTGTATTATTAAAAACTTTGTAGTTAACAACAGATAAAATCTAGGCCAAATAGTAAATCTAAACTACATTATAATTGAGAAATCTAGTCCTATAAACCAACTAACCTGATGAAATTTATGCAAGATAAACCCATCACATAGTAATATAATGTAATTTATACTTTAAAAAGATATTGTCAGAAGATAGGTAAAATTATGAATAAAAATGCAAATGTATTAACTAAAATTTCAAAGGAGGAGTCATAGATAAATGAATTATGTTTAAAAACAATAATTAATGGACAAAATTGCAAGAAATTAAGGAAAGATAAACAATTATATCAATCTGAGATTCAGTATAATAATAATTATATCAGATAAAATGGCTAATATTTGGACAAGGACAGGAAACAAAAATTTAAGCCTACTTTTCCAAAATGAAAGAAATATAACTTTTTTAAATAAAAACTTTGTAAAACTATATTAATTAGTATCAAAATAAGCAAAATAGATTAAAGAAACCGAATATGTATTTAGTATTTCATAAAATTAAATAATAACGAAAATATTTTCAGTGATATAATGTATTTAATAAAGATGTATCGGAAGCCAAAGTAATTTGAAACAATGTATGATGTATATTAAATTGGCTAAGAATTTCAGGAGACGAAGGAAATGAGAACAGTTAATTATTATCCGTTGGAGTGAACACTTGAACGAGGTTTTGCTCCGATTAACCTATATAAGAATCATAAATGGCGTGCGAGATATAAATCGAGTTCAGTGAAAATTTATAACTTTTCTAATTTTTACTTTTAACTTGAGAAGCAGTGAACACAAACAATAAAACAATTAAACTACAATAAAACAGAACCACATACACCTAAATTATTGTATTAACACCACCACAAATAATTATTACGGACGAAACAAAAAGGGTTAAGTACGACATATTTAACCAAAGTGAAGTAGACATAATCACACACATTTAAACAAAGTGAACTAAGAAACACTGCACCAGGAACACTCAATTAACTCCAGAACGAATATCCACAATTGCTGAGACGAGGAAACGGTGAAAAGGCATCTTTATTGCAAGAAATATTTGTCGAGGTGGCTGACGTTAACCTACGCAGTCTTCAGTCGGCCATTTTGGTTTTCCCATCATCCTATGCGAATTGGAACAAATGAACATCGAGTCTTCACTGGTTCGAATATTATAATATATAAACTTTCAATATTGATTAATAACTTTGTAATTTTTAGTTTTAAGACTTTTAATTGTAAGTGTTATACTTTCATGGCCATACCCTTCTCTGGCTATTTATAAAATAACCGTTAAAAGAACAAAATATTATATACACTATTCATGTAAATTTTTTATCGACCGGCCCTGAGTAACGAGTCGATACTGTTGTCAAT
The DNA here is from genome assembly GCA_034769895.1 of Magicicada septendecula. Classification (NCBI taxonomy): domain Eukaryota; kingdom Metazoa; phylum Arthropoda; class Insecta; order Hemiptera; family Cicadidae; genus Magicicada; species Magicicada septendecula. The sequence continues at coordinate 14,232,865 of CM068368.1, forward strand.
AATCGATTAACCATCGATCTTTCTAATAAATTGTTAATAAATAATATAATTCTGCAAATTGGTTGAAATTTAATTTAAATATAATTAAAAATAAGTTAATTCAAGATCACGGACTATCCGAAAGGCGGTATTTACCAAGGGATAAGGAGCAAATTGAAGAAGAAGAAGAACCGTCTATCGACTAGTACCGGAGTTAACTATATTAACGCAGGAGTGATTCAGAGAAAGTGACAACAACATAAACAACCATAAATTAATTAAAATTTTTACGAAATACAGTTACGAAAATTATTTATTAAATACATACCACAAAAAACACGAAAACAAAATTTTTTTTTATTTGAAATAAAATTTTTTTATTTCAAATTTTAATATTATTATAATTATTTTGTAACAAGTAAAAAACGTTACAAAATTGGCGCCCAACGTGGGGCTTAACGTAGACACACGTAAACGTTACAAAATTGGCGTCCAACTAAAGGGCTTTAATTAGGGATTGAAAGGCTGTAATAACTCGCCCAATTTCTAATTCAAGTTTGGCAGCGGTTATCCAGCCAGAGAAACAGGAAAGATGCAACATCGTGCCACATCCAAGAAAAGGGCGACGGAGGCCGAAAGGGAAATTAATATGGAGGAAAAGGAGGCAACGCCGGTGGAAGACATGGAAAGGTTATTACCCCCAGTGGAGCATAAACAACCTGCACCACCAGAGGAACAACTGGAAATGCCAACGCAAACAGGAGAGGTCAATCTCCAGAAGAAGGAACTAGAGAAATCCAAGGCAACAGAAGATACAAAGTTGGACAAAATGATTGAAATGTTCCTCTGGGAATTCAAATCCACCAAGGAAGATTTAAGTGAAATAAATAAGAACATAGAATCCACGAAAGAAGGATTAAGGAAGAACATAGAGGCAACAAAAGAAGAATTAAGGAAGGACAACCAATCCACAATGGAAGAATTGGGTAATAAAATTGAAAACACCAATAAGAGAATAGAGGAAACCAGTAAGAAGATGGAAGAGAAGATGGAAGAAAACAGTAAGAAGATGGAAGAGAAGATGGAAGAAACCAGCAAGAAGATGGAAAGTGACAACCAACAATTGAAGAAAGAATTAAGGGAAAATAACAAGAAAATGGAAGAGAAGATAGGGGAGAGGTTGGAAGAATTGAGAGAGGATAACCAACTATTAAGGGAAGAATTAAGGGAGGTTAACCAGGAGAATCTAGACAAGTTAGATGAACGAATGGAATTATTAAGAGAAGAAATGAGCAAATAACTCAAGGATAATAAGAAATCTATAAATAAAAAGTTGGAAGAAGAAACAATAATTATAAACCAACAGATCAGAGAAGTTGATGAAAGATGTCGGCTAACTGAAGGGGAAGTACAAGAATTCAAGGAAGTGGTAAACACCAAGGTCACGAATATCGAAGAATATAGTCGCAAGAAGGCAGAAGAGAACCGAAAGGAAAGCCAGGAAGAACTAAGTAAAGTACGTAACCAAATTACTGAAAGGTGCGACGGAATGGAGGTAGTGATGACGAACATCACCGGTCAAGTACGGCAGAGCCAGGAGGAAATGGAAGCAATTTGGAACCGACCAACCAATTTCACAAATATCCCCATCAACGAAAATAGGGAATGGCTGAACTTCCGCCAATATAAAAGGAAGCCAATGGAGTTCTTGGCCCAGATCGAGGAGTACATGGCCAAACATAGAGGCAATAGGTGGCTAAATAATCGAGAGCTGTTGGACGAATCATTCCGTGAAATGACGGATAACTGGTGGATGGCAAAACGGAGTGAGATAGAGGATTACCAGCAATTTAAGAATTTGTTCAAGGCAAAGTATTGGTCGGAGACCACCCAAAATTTAATACGGGACAACATCTGCCATGGCCGATACAAGACACAATTTGGTAATACGATGACCGCGTACTTCCTGGGGAAGGTATGTCTGGCGAAGCACCTGGAACCGGCCATACCAGAAGAATGCCTGGTAAATAAACTCTCATACCATTATGATGAAGAAGTCATACGAGCAAGAAGGAGTAGCCAAATAAAGACCATCCAGGCGATGACGGAACTATTAGAAAACTACGAGAATGAGGAGTACTATCGGCAAAGCAGAAGAAGGAATGAGCGGCCAGAATTCCGAAGTAATCCGTACCCGAACAACAATAATCATCAGAACAGCAGTGGGTACCAAGGGAACCGATATAATCCCAATTATAATAATCATAATAATACCAACAGTAGTAATAATAATAACGGTCCCATGAACCAAAATATCAACAGGAATAATAACGGGTACCCCGGTAATCGAACCAATTATTACCCAAATCTAAATGTAAATAGCCAGAGAAACCCAAACCATACTAATAATACCGAACGGTATTATAATAACAATAGGGGTTACCCAACTAACAATACCAATAACAACAACAGGTTCTCCCGACCCCGGGTAAATTTTATACACGCCAAAGGAAACAGCCAACGCAGATACAACCATCAACGGTGGAACAGTTTCTATGAATATGAAGACCGACGCAGAAGCCGAGAACGGGATAGTTCAAGGTATAATCCGCCTAGACGAAGTACCAGTCTAGATGACCCCGAGCGGCAACCAACTAGAGAACAACTATTCGAACAGCGAACGGAACGGCTGGAACCCACTCAAGGTTTCCCGACTGACACCTCAGTTGGTCCAAACAATAATAACCAAGAAAATGAGAATTTAAACGGGAGGAGGCAGTAATAAATAATCAGGACCTTTTACTGCTCCTATCCCCTGGGTATCAAAGAGAGTTGCCAAGAGCAACTAATAATAACAATATTACAATTATTAGTTGTAATTATTTAAAAAACATACGAAACAAACTATTGGAGGAGGACAACACTCGCCTCCATAGTATAAATAATGAAATAATTTACATTAATGCAGAAATAGAAGGAATCTTCGCACCGCTAATGATTGATACAGGTGCGAATGTATCTATTATTAACTCAACAGAATTGGAGAGAATCCAAGAGAAATGTGGTCAATTATTGCCGACTTTACCAATAAATAATATCGTATTAATAGGTGCCACTGGTCGCCAAAACAAGACTATCCGAAAGCAAGTATTGTTAAACGTGATTAGCAAGGGTATAGCAATAAACATGATATTCCTAATTGCGGCAGGATTACCCTTTAATATATTAGTGGGATGCGATGTGCTGAGAAAAAACTCGGCTATCATCGATTTACGCTCAGAGAAAGTATCGCTGTTTACCGGAGGTCTGACCTGGATGGCCGATTTAGTCGGTAGCGAGATAGTACTTCCCAGCAGTATCCACCAGCAAATTCGTAACATCAACTATATGGAAAATAACACAATAATTATCCCCATAATATACGACAACACGGACGAAGATTTATGGTCCCAAAAGATACAAGAAATAAGGGATTTCCAGAGCGGAATTACTAGGGAGAAATTGCCCATAAATCAAGCGAATCAGTTGATTCAGAAGTTATGAAAAGTACCGCTCAGTATTTTCGAACGAGCCAGGTAAAGTAAAAAATTACCAATGTACCCTTAAATTCAGAGATACAGTGGAGTTTAATAGAAAATCCTACCCTATTGCGCATTCACGAAAGGAGGCTGTAAGAGCGGAAATAAACCGGATGATTAATAGTGACATCATAGAAAATAGCCAATCTCCATACACCAGCCCTATCGTGGCTATTCCCAAGAAAAACGGCCAAGTCCGGCTTTGTTTGGATGCGCGGGAAATAAACAAAAAGATAAATAACTGATAGAACATCGCCCGGTGAGATAGAAGAAATCCTGAAACGATTCCATGGTACCAAGTACTTTAGTACCTGGGACACTGTGTGCGGTTACTGGCAGGTGGAGTTACACCCACGGAGTCGCCAGTATCTGGCTTTCATATTCGAGGGGCGCAATTACCAATTCAAAAGACTGCCCTTCGGACTCGTAAACTCAGTTGCCATCTTTGTGACCTGCATGGACCAGATATTGGGACAGGAAGCACTTCAGTTTACCACCGTGTATGTAGACGATCTACTAGTAACCTCAGAAACGTGGGAGGAACACTGCTACCGTGTGGAACACGTGCTTGAGAAATTATCTGTTAGTAACGTCACTCTGAAGTTAGAAAAGTCCAAGTTCATTGCCAGAGAAGTTCAATTCTTGGGTTTTAACTTGGACGACCAAGGAATCTCACCGTCGGCAGAAAAGGTGGAAGCGATCCAGAAATTCCCTGCACCCAAAAACAGAAAGCAATTACAGTCATTCCTGGGACTCTGTAATTATTATCGCAAGTTCCAGGAGCAATATTCGGAATTAACCGCAAGATTTCAAACACAATTGTCATCAAAAAATAAATGGATATGGTGTCAAGAGCAGGATGTGATTTTCCAACTTATTAAGGACAAATTCCTGGCAACAATAATACTTCGCCACCCAAATTTTAAACTACCATTTTTCATGAACTGCGATGCCAGCAACATCAGCTTGGGAACGACCTTATATCAAGAAGACGAGAAGGGTCAACACCAAGTAATTAGCTTCGCTAGCAGAGCTTTGAACCAGTGTGAGAAGAACTACACTGTGACTGAAAAGGAATTACTGAGCGTAGTATTCGCTTGCGGTAAGTTCCGCACTTACATCTTGGGTTACCCGGTTACCGTCCGAACAGACCATAAATCAATTTCGTTCCTAAAAAGCTGCAAATTGAATCATGGCAGAGTAACAAGGTGGATACTTGCCCTTCAAGAATACCATCTAAAATGGGAATACATCCCAGGTAAAAAGAATGTCGTAGCCGATGTGTTATCACGTGTCAATGTGGAAGAGCAAACGTTCGAAGGGGAGAAGGAAAGCGTACTAAAAATATACCATCTTCTTAGCACCAGAGCCGACTTAACAACATTATTAACAAATATGAGCACCCACCAACAAGCAGACCCGAAATTGAGAAACCTTAAAACTCGATTAGAAGAAGGAGACGAAACCGTTGCTCAATATTACCAACTAAACAAACAAATCTTGTTCGTTAAAACCTCACTGAAGCAGGAGACCTGGAAGGTGGTTGTTCCAACCCAGATCGAAAAAGAAATAATAGTAAACTACCACATACGATATGGGCATATGGGCGCCTTAAAGGTGATAAAAGCTCTGGAGGAGAGCTGCCAGATAAAAAACGTAAATAGGAAGGTCCGAATGTATATTAAAAGCTGTAAAATCTGCCAGCTCGTAAAAACAAACAACGAGAAGAAGGAAGGTGTTATGATTCCTATAACCTCCCAGGCTAAATTGGAGAAGGTATTCCTAGACATCTGCGGACCATTTCCCCGTAGTGGCGGTCGACACCAATATCGATACCTAATAATTGTAATGGACCACTTCACAAAGTTTGTTAAGCTATACCCTACTAATCGGGCAACTACCCGGAAAATTCTGGGGATATTAATGGAGCAGTATATCCCAAACATGGGGAAACCATCTTCGATCATCACTGATCATGGAACCCAGTTTAAGGGTAGAAAATGGCGGGATACCCTATTATCAATGGGCGTTTGTACATACAAAACCTCGGTCTACCACCCGAGCAGTAATCCGGCAGAGAGGGTGTTACGAGAAGTAGGGAGGATCCTAAGAACTTATTGTCACCATCAACAGAAAAGGTGGCAAGACTATCTAGAAGCCACTGAGGAATTCCTCAACTTGGCATACCATCCAGCTATAGGAATTACCCCATACTCCACCATGTACGAAAAACCACCCCCACGAGAGATCGAAGAAATCCTAGAGTTCCCTATAAATAATATTTACAAATTTGACAAGGTAAAGTTCTACAACAAGGTGGCCGAAGACCAGGAAAAACGGCAAAATAAGTATCGAAAGGCTAGTGGTAAAATAATAACTTATGAAAAGGGAGAAAAAATCTTATTAAAAAATCGTGAACTACCCAGCACACTGGAAGGAATAACGAAGAAGTTATTGCTGTTATACACAGGACCATATGTAATCTCCAATATAAAAAACAATAATACTTATGAGGTAAAGGAAATGGATTCAGAAAGATCAAAGGTGTATATAACCAGGCTTCCATGAAAAAATATTATGAGTAATTGGATGTATATAAAAGAATTTTGAATAAAAAAAAACAAATTCTAAAAAATAAGTAAGCACATCTTACTACCAAATATTTATGAAACGACTTTTGAAAGAAATAAAAACAAAAAGAATTTTGAAAAAAAACCCAAATTCAAAAAACAAAGTAAGTACACCTTACTACCAGCTATTTATGAAACTCATTTAAGAAATAAAAAGAAAAAGAATTTTGAATAATAAAACCAATAAATTGTAAAAAATAAGTAAGCACATCTTACTACCAAATATTTATAAAATGACTTTTGAAATAAAGAAAAAGAAAAAGAATTTTGAATAAATTAACTAAATTCAAAAAACAAAGTAAGTACATCTTACTACCAAATATTTATGAAACTACTTTTGAAATAAAGAAAAAGAAAAGAATTTTGAATAATAAAACCAAATTCTAAAAACAAAGTAAGCACATCTTACTACCAGCTATTTATGAAACTCATTTAAGAAATAAAAAGAAAAGGAATTTTGAAAAAATAAATAAAATAAATTCAAAAAACAAAGTAAGTACATCTTACTACCAAATATTTATGAAACGACTTTTGAAATAAAGAAAAAGAAAAAGAATTTTGAAAAATAATAAAATAAATTCAAAAAACCAAGTAAGTACAACTTACTACCAACTATTTATGAAACTCAAATCATGGAATATAAAAGAAAAGAAAAATGAATTTTGAAGAATAACCACAACATCCAAAAGGAAGAGTAAGTTCACATACAAACAATTATATGTGGAACCAATTATGAAAAAATTTTGAGAATAAAGAAAAGGAAGTAAGAACCACTGATACAATTAAAAGGAATAAACTTGTTGTGAAGTAAAAATAATAAGACTTTTACGCAATATAAACAGAGACAATGAACACATAAAATGATAATTAAAGAGTTCATTTGGATAAAAGGCAAGAGCGGAATAAAATTTTGAAAAGGGAAGAAATCTATATATATAAATAAATCCATAATAAGAATATGATCATAAAATAAATGTCAATTATAAGAAAGACAATTAGAAGAGTAATTGCAAGAACATAAAACTAGTGGAACGATTCATAAGAATTAAGAAAAACAAAAATATAATACAAAATATATGCTACCAATGACCAGAAGAAGATTGTAATAACAGTCGAGGAATAACAGAGAATTAAAATAAAAAAACTTTACACTGAATAACAAGTGATAATTATATCAAAACAGCTTCCAACCATAATAAGAAATAAAATACCAGCAGAGCTAACCATTGAGAAAAATAACTGAGATAGAAAATAACTGAAATAGGAATATTAACAGATCTGAGCAAATACGAAGTGAAGTATCCAAAGATATTTTTTTTTTATAGTCATAAGGTGGACTATTCTTATATAATTTTTATTAATAACTGTCTGTAGATAAGTCCAGCAGTATTATTATGTTTTGAGCAGAGATGATTTGCCTCTGACCTCAATAAATGACGTAGTATGGCCAGCAGAGTGAGTAGCCTACAGTGCCCCTCTGAACTGCCCCAGGTCACGTGTTAGGGTATGTTAGGGAATAAATATCCCAAGGATAAAGAACCAAGTTAAGGAAAAATAGAAAATAATGAACCTCAGATGACTATTACTATCAAGGAAAATCCAGTTAATAATGAAATATAGATAAGCTCAAAAATAAAGAAGCAAAAATTTAGAAATGGGAAGGAAGTAAAGAAATGTAATTTATAATAAATATCATAAGCAATTATTTCAGACAAACCAAGGATGATCTGAACTAATCACTTCTGGAGGAGAGCAATCTGTAGCATGACAGATAATCCACTTAAATAGATTACCATATGATCATTAGTAAAAATCAATTATATGGAATATCCAGAAAAATCCAAATGAGAACCAAATAAAAATCACAATAAATTACCACCATAACAAGAAAAAGTAAATATAAAGAAAAAACTCTGCAACAAAAATAAATGTACAACAAAATAAAACCCCAAAAAACTAAAATTAAAATAAGAATAATACCCAGGTAGGATAGGAGTAGGTAAGGAAGCTACCCAGACCAAATAAACGAACCAGAATCAACAAGAATAAATACTTGGATTTCGTTGTCCATGACGTGTCCGTTACTTAACTAAATATCACTATAATATTGACGACTCGGAACACAAAGTTTTTTATAAGTAAAAACGTAAAGTTTTACCTTACAGCCTAAACCGGCTTTCACCTATAGAAGGCTTCATCAGAGGCTGTCCTCTGATGAAGCCTTCTATAGGTGAAAGCCGGTTTAGGCTGTAAGGTAAAACTTTACGTTTTTACTTATAAAAAACTTTGTGTTCCGAGTCGTCAATATTATAGTGATATTTAAGAATAAATAATAATGAAGAAACCAAGAACAAAAAAGGAAGAGACCCAGAACAAAGAAAAATACTTGGATTTCGTTGTCCATGACGTGTCCGTTACTTAACTAAATATCACTATAGTATTGATGACTCGGAACACTAAGTTTTTTATAAGTAAAAACGTAAAGTTTTACCTTACAGCCTAAACCGGCTTTCACCTTTAGAAGGCTTCTAAAGGTGAAAGCCGGTTTAGGCTGTAAGGTAAAAATTTACGTTTTTACTTATAAAAAACTTAGTGCTCCGAGTCGTCAATACTATAGTGATATAAAGAAAAATAATAATATCAAAATGGTACTGAAGAAACCAAGAATGAAGAAGGAAGATATCCAGAACAAACCAATATACCTAATGAACAGGGACAAGTTTGAAGACAACATGTAATAGAGGAAGTAGAATACGACCAATACCCAAAGGAAACCCAATAGGGAGAAAACAAAAACCCCAAAAGAAAGTAAATGTCACTATTGAAAGTATAACACCCCAAAAAACCAGAAACTCATGTAAAATAAATAAAAACAAAAGTGTTTAAAGTGCTAAGTAGAAGTGCACCCAAGAAAGTTATTGTATAATTAATAAAGACAAATCTTAACAGTTCCCCCATGATTAAACAATTTGACATTATAAAACTATGAAAATGACTAGTGATAGTATCAAGAAATAACAGGGGACAAGTGCAAGTTATTAGATTATAATAAATAAACTTTGAGAAAGTACATTAAATACTGTACCTTTAAATAACTTTAAGTGTTTTAACATAGTATCATGAATGCTATTTAATAAAATAGTATGATGAAAGAGCAATGACTACTCTTTCTAATAAAATGCCACTATTTATGTAATAACATTCAATGGAGTGAATAATATAAATAGAGAGCTGGGAGTTAATCTATAAAGTGACAAGGGATACATCCCTAAAGTTAAGGAAAAACAGATAAGACTGTACCAAAATAGTTTTAAGTAAGTGTTAAAAATTAATGGGACAGAGATGTTAGGTTCCAATTACCATATATGAACTCTATGCATAAGGTTTGGAAATAGAGATGAATTCTTATATTTATAAAATGTTATTGTGTTTAATAGTTTGAATTAGGAATGTAATGTCTGAATGTGGATATCATTCTTATATAATAAAATGTTTTTTAGGAGTTACTGTAAGTAATCAGTACAAAAAGGGGTATGAATTTAAATACCATATTTAATGTCAAATAATTGTTATGTTTTAATTGTTTAAAGTCAATACTAAATGTTATAGTGGTAAAAGAAGGAATTATTAATGAATATTATATTAGAATAGAAGGTCAGAAAAGGGTATAAACTAACTGTATTATTAAAAACTTTGTAGTTAACAACAGATAAAATCTAGGCCAAATAATAAATCTAAACTACATTATAATTGAGAAATCTAGTCCTATAAACCAACTAACCTGATGAAATTTATGCAAGATAAACCCATCACATAGTAATATAATGTAATTTATACTTTAAAAAGATATTGTCAGAAGATAGGTAAAATTATGAATAAAAATGCAAATGTATTAACTAAAATTTCAAAGGAGGAGTCATAGATAAATGAATTATATTTAAAAACAATAATTAATGGACAAAATTGCAAGAAATTAAGGAAAGATAAACAATTATATCACTCTGAGATTCAGTATAATAATAATTATATCAGATAAAATGGCTAATATTTGGACAAGGACAGGAAACAAAAATTTAAGCCTACTTTTCCAAAATGAAAGAAATATAACTTTTTTAAATAAAAACTTTGTAATACTATATTAATTAGTATCAAAATAAGCAAAATAGATTAAAGAAACCGAATATGTATTTAGTATTTCATAAAATTAAATAATAACGAAAATATTTTCAGTGATATAATGTATTTAATAAAGATGTATCGGAAGCCAAGGTAATTTGAAACAATGTATGATGTATATTAAATTGGCTAAGAATTTCAGGAGACGAAGGAAATGAGAACAGTTAATTATTATCCGTTGAAGCGAACACTTGAACGAGGTTTTGCTCCGATTAACCTATATAAGAATCATAAATGGCGTGCGAGATATAAATAGAGTTCAGTGAAAATTTATAACTTTTCTAATTTTTACTTTTAACTTGAGAAGCAGTGAACACAAACAATAAAACAATTAAACTACAATAAAACAGAACCACATACGCCTAAATTATTGAATTAATACCACCACAAATAATTATTACGGACGAAACAAAAAGGGTTAAGTACGACATATTTAACCAAAGTGAAGTAGACATAATCACACACATTTAAACAAAGTGAACTAAGAAACACTGCACCAGGAACACTCAATTAACTCCAGAACGAATATCCACAATTGCTGAGACGAGGAAACGGTGAAAAGGCATCTTTATTGCAAGAAATATTTGTCGAGGTGACTGACGTTAACCTACGCAGTCTTCAGTCGGCCATTTTGGTTTTCCCATCATCCTATGCGAATTGGAACAAATGAACATCGAGTCTTCACTGGTTTGAATATTATAATATATAAACTTTCAATATTGATTAATAACTTTGTAATTTTTAGTTTTAAGACTTTTAATTGTAAGTGTTATATACTTTCATGGCCATACCCTTCTCTGGCTATTTATAAAATAACCGTTAAAAGAACAAAATATTATATACACTATTCATGTTAATTTTTTATCGACCGGCCCTGAGTAACGAGTCGATAATGTTGTCAATAATCGATTAACCATCGATCTTTCTAATAAATTGTTAATAAATAATATAATTCTGCAAATTGGTTGAAATTTAATTTAAATGTAATTAAAAATAAGTTAATTCAAGATCACGGACTATCCGAAAGGCGGTATTTACCAAGGAATAAGGAGCAAATTGAAGAAGAAGAAGAAGAAGAACCATCTATCGACTAGTACCGGAGTTAACTATATTAACGCAGGAGTGATTCAGAGAAAGTGACAACAACATAAACAACCACAAAATAATTAAAATTTTTACGAAATACAGTTACAAAAATTATTTATTAAATACATACCACAAAAAACATGAAAACAAATATTTTTCAGAAAACAAAATTTTTTGTTATTTGAAATAAAATTTTTTTTTTCAAATTTTAATATTATTATAATTATTTTGTAACAAGTAAAAAACGTTAAACGTTACATAACATCATTAACTAACCCTATTACAAAAGGGAATAACAAAGAATTAACATTTCACAAAAAGAAAAGACAAGACTATCAAATAAAGAATGACAATGACATACTAAACGGACTATCAATGATGAAAAATATAAGTAAACCAGAAACCAGCTACAATGTTAATATTAATTATAAATGAGAAGGAAAGTGATAACAAATAAAATAACTATCATATGAAGTAAATTGTTGAAACAATGCAAAAATATCTATTAAACATTGCCATAAACATAGAAAAGGAATCCAAATAAATCACTGAGAAGAAAAGGTCATGAGATGTATAAAAGAGAGAATAATCAATCCCAAGAGTGTTTTATTATATTGATATTATATGAGTCGAAAATAGACGACTATTATTATTATTATTATTATTATTATTATTATTATTATATGATGATTTTATGTTGAGATACGTCCAACAATTATTTTATGTTATTTCAGCAGATAGGCATGTCCTCTGAACTCAAAATGTGTATAAATGGATAGCAGAGTAATAGAGCCACACGTGCCCTCTGGCTAGTACCAATTTATATGAATAGGAGAGAAGAAAATTTTAGGGAGATAGAACATACAAGCGATAACACTCGTAATGAAAGAGTAAAGAAGGAGAATAATACCATGTACAGTATCATGCACCATGAATTAATGAAAATAAAATAAAGAAGAAAGTAGCGATTGATGAATTCCATAATAATAACAACCTGATTTAATAAACTATATTGATGATTTCAGAAAAGATAATCTTTATTTTCGAAATAATCAATTTTGGTGGTGATGCATTATGTAACATGACATAAGATAGCGCAAAATACACTAATGATTAATAAACAAAAAAAAAGCTGAAGGTAAGAAGAAATGTTAAAAAACTTATAACTCAAAGATTAATGACCAAATTACGAAATGACAATTGACTAAGGAACTGACGATGACTTGACCCAATAGATTAGAGAAAAACAAGAAAGAAGGAACAAGAAACCAAATGTAACCAAGAGTATAACAACAATCATTGTAATCCCCAAAATATGACTAATATATGTATGTAAAACAATGCACTAAAACAGTTAGGGCATAAATAAGATGTAACCATGTAAACAATAAAAAGTAAGATAGAGATATTATGTATATTATATGAAAGGAGAAGAAACATGAATTTATAAATATAAGTTAGGAAGCTAAAAATAACAATACCCAATTAATAATAAACATAGTCAAAGCAAGTAAAAAATACATTGAGCCAAATAAAGGCAATAATTAATAACAAAAAGTGATCAATGTGAAATGAAAAATAAAACAATTATTAATGACCAATAACCACACAGTGATATTAAATTAATTAGACAAACAGTGTGGGAGATATCAAGGGAATGATATAAATAAGTGGATAAATGTAAGTAAGTGATAACAAGGTATGTAAATAGCATATTATAAAAGTGAAAGTGTTAATTAATAAAGAAACCTTCTATGAAGGGAAAAGTGCAGTGAGTGTACAGTATAAAGTACTTAAGAAGCAGACTGTAGTAGTATAGCTAAACAGCCTTTGATAGAACTTTATGTTATCAAATAAGAATGAACTAATTGTACCATTAGTAATTTCAGTAATAGTAAGTAAGAATGACCAAAAAATAAGATGAAAATTAAGTTATTAGAGTGGAAGATAAGAGAGACAGACACTGTATTTTAGTGAAGGAATTTGTAAGTGAATTATATTGTGTAAGGTACTGCTTAAAATTATTATTATAAGAGTTTCATTATTGTTTAAAAACTATAGAATTTATTAACTTATAAGATAAGCAAGATAGAAATAAGAAACCAAAAACAGTTAGAAGTTGAATTTCAGGTTTGAGCCTGGTAAGAAAATGTTTTTTTATAATAAGAGGTGTGTTGTTAGAAGCAGCAATGTTTTATTATCTGTCTCTATAAAAAAAAAATTTGTTCAATGAACCAATATATAAAGTTAATGAGTTATAAAGAATGTTAAATAGTAGTATGGGGAAATCTAGGCTCTAGGCCTAACATTTAGTGAAGGAACTTTGTAAGTTTAAAAAGAAAACAATAACCCAGTATCAATTAGAGTATATCAAATGTTTAAGCAGTTAAGTAAGTGTATCAAGTACAAAAATGTATAAATAATATTCAGTTTAGAGATAACTACAGAAGAAATATAAATAAGAAAATAAGGAAAATGTTATTAACTATTCAAAAGTAATCATGAGGGATATCAAAATAATCTTTAACAAAAAAGAAAAACAATGGTGTTCATATAATTGATGTTGCTACTAATATAAGAAAGAAATCATAATTTGAAGAAATTTTATAAATTTAAACCAAAATAAAACGTTAGAATATAACAATGTCATAAGATATTGACCAATGAGAAATAGCATAATTTGAAAGGTAACCATGACAACTGACACTTATTACATGAATTACCGTTGGAATTATAATTACTTCATTATTGACTAACGCGAAGGGCGGATGTATGAAGCTCTTGACCCAAAATTAACTTTAAAAACTTTAACTTTTACAAAATTTTAAAAGAAGAAGTATAAGAGAAACATTCTAAACTACAACTGATGAGATGAACAACTATTAAAATAATTATACCATAAAAATCATGGTAAAAACTATGAAGACATCAAATTAACGTAATACACGACCTATTCTGAAGGAAGAAGTAAATTTACCCAACTCAACCTGAGGACATCGAACATCTATGAGAACTGATGGAAGTCGAACTTCAAATTAGAACCATTTGAACGGGAATTTCGGACAGTCCAAAGAAGAAAGTACTCCTAGAGGTTTCCTGAAGAAGAAGATGATCGTCGGAGAAGCCACGTCAAGAAATTGATGAGTATAAAATAACAACTTCACTTCAAAATAAATTTTCAATTACCCATAATAACGAACTATATTATTTTCACTTCACAGATCACAAAATTAACTCTATAACTGAACTTAATCAATATATCACTCTTAATAAAACATAATCAATCAATAAATTTTGATTTTAAATTATATTAATTTTCAAAAAAACATAACTTGCTGACAAGAGTTTAACCAAAACTATTCTAATTCTCATTGCCAATAACTTACTTTGTATGTTTTAATATATCAACTATTGTGTATTCAGTTTTAAGGAATGTTATAAATTTGTGCATTTATTAGCCGATAATCCAACTTCTGTAGTCCAAAGGACTTATTCCCTGAGAAAAAAAAATTATTATCTGTAAACAAAATATGTACACCATAATGGTTTCCTTACGTATGACTGAGCAAGCCAAGCGATGCCAACCGAGCAATTTGTAAACGCCGGAATTAACATAAATATATGTATTATTCATCAACTGTAATTGAACAGGTAATATAAAGAAGGGTTCAATAAATTTTAATATTCCTCAACTACTGTATGTTTTTAATTCTTATTAAAAAAAAAGGTAATATAAAAAAAAAGAATTTTTGAAAACAAACCATCAACATACTACAGTTAGCGAATTCGACTCTGCAAGACAGCGTGAGCCAATCAGGTGGCGAGGCAGTGAAATTCGAATTGAGCGACGAGAGATACGGTTAGCCAGTAAGTATTGAGAAAAGGTAGAAACCGGCTCGCTACACACGATTAATTTTAACAAAAGTAATTAACAAATTAATACAAAATAATTAACCCACAATAACACAGTTATATTACGAATTCGACGATTACTACGGGTGACATAGAAACACCCTAGGAAACGACAGATTACAATATATATATATATATTTGTTATTTGCTGTCTTGTCTTGAAACCTGTAGTTGAAGATATGAATATCGACTTTATTTTTTCTATAATATATTGCATTTTTTTTGTTCTGTTGTAAAAAGCTCTCAGATAATCTATAGTTACCTTTCCCATCTTTTTCTATTTTTACCTTCTTCATACCTATGATTAGGTCATCCTTTGTTTCCATGATTGTTTTCTTTTCCTTTGTATAATATTCTCAATAAATATTTAGGTCCTTGTTTTATTAATGTATGTTATCCTTTCTTAGATTTTTTCATATCTTCAGTATTATGTCTAGCCACATAGTAAGTAATTTTATTTGCTTGTTAAAAAATTTATGTTAAGGTTTGTGCTGGTGTTACTAGTTTCTGCTTGACCTCTGTATGTGTCTGAAATTTTGAATCATTGTATACCACCATTAATAAGAATTAAATTCCCGTAAGCCTGTAATCCATATGGATATAAGGTAAATAAGAATTATAGTTGTAACAAAATAATGTTTGCAACTGTGCAGAACATTCAGTAATTGTAGTTTCCATTTATTTGTTACAGACGGGCTGTGATGATGAACCTGTTATAGTTTCAGGTCAGTATTTATGTTTGTGAACTATTCAGTTACATATAAATTCTCTGCAGTAATGTTGATTGTTAAAACTTTAACACTTGCCAGTCATGGTCTGTTGTTAAAAACGATCTCTTCATTGCTATATGACATTTCAATTGCACATGCAATCATGTAAAGAAGTTCTTTGTTAGAAGCCTGGCAGCCTTTTCTAGAGCAGTGGTCTGCACCAAGGCCGCCAAAGAATCACCCCACTTACAAGTATAGTGTAACGTGCGTAGAGAGGAGTCAACGCGATAACATTTCGCCATTTCACTGATCCACTACCTCTGCCTCTGACACACACATGCTTATATTCTTCTCATCCAATGTTCAAACTCTACAAGACTGTTGTGCACATGTGTTAGCCTCGAAATGAGATGTTTGTCCACTGTATACCTCTAAATGACTGTTCAGAATGTTTTGTCTGGCCTTTGGGACATCTGAATTATCCGGCTATCGATTCCTAGATGATGAAATCAACCACGTGAGCTATTTAAACGTTAGACAGTGACAAAGACATCATATTTAACAACAGACCAAGGTTGACAACCTCCCAGAGTTTTAGCAAATGACATGTTGGACTTGGGCTGTGAAAGCCTACAAAATTATGACATTTACAAGCTAATGTAATGCCTATTTGTAAATTTTTAATTTACTTTGTTTCATTATCAAGTCACATCCCAAGTTGGTGTAATATAGTAAATATAATCTAAGACATCTCAAATATCAATTAAGTAATGTTTTTTATTTTATTTCTTTACAAAATCTTTCTGCTGGAAAACATAAATATAAAACAATCATTAAAACTATGTATTATGTTATGGTTAATCACTTTTTATAAAGAAAATTTTATCACGATAACTATTGGTTGTGGTCTGTGAACACAGTATACAGGGTGTGACCAAAAAGTAATGAGAATTTCATAATTTCTTGTTCTATTCGTTTTCAATTTACATTGATAGAATAAAGTATTTACCTTATTTTGTTTGTCCGTCTGGTGGCTTTATTTCTTCTTTGTTATTACGACGCGTTTCGGGACATATGTCCCATCCTCAGGTATTGTCACTCAGCAGAGGTCGTCATTTAAGTAAAAATATCAACACATAAAACAAAACATATAACTATTATTCAATTTAGTTTTTAATTGTTTCAGAATTTGGGATAAAAACAATACCAAGCCAGGCACTACAAAATGAAACTAGTGCTATAATTAATAATAAATTAAATAAACTCTTGGGGAACAAAGAAACAAATAATAATAGTGTCTTTAAAATAAATCAGAAATACGTGAAAGAAAACAAAATTCTGAAACAATTAAAAACTAAATTGAATAATAATAGTGCCCTTGCCCTAGTTACGAAAGCAGATAAAGGTAATACAACTGTCATAATAGACAAAGATGAGTACACGTTAAAAGTTAATGAATTCATAAAAAACAATAATATCACAATGGTACAAATTGACCCAACCGCAGACTTTGTCAAAGTTTTAAATACCAAAATCAACCAGTTTACACACCTGTTTGACGTCTCTACTCGCTGTTCGTTGAAACCCGTTAACGCGGAGGCGCCTCAATTTATTGGCCTACCGAAAATACACAAACCCAGTGTACCAATCAGGCCTCTCATAAACTTTACCACTGCACTGAGTTACGGTGTATGTAAAAAACTTGCGGCTAAAATAAAAAGCAGTGTGAGAATAGAGAATAATCACAGTATAAAGAATAACGTTGAGTTTGTTAATAAAATGAAAAACATCACAATACAACCCAACCACAAAATAGCCTCTTTTGACATTGTTGATTTATACACAAATGTCCCTGTAAAGGAAACACTTGCTATCCTTAAAACAAATCTCATTAATACCAGAATAGGTAACCAGGAAGAAATTAATGAAATAATCGGGCTGTTAGAAATTATATTAAACCAGAATTACTTTACATTCAATAATAATTATTATATCCAGAAAACAGGTCTAGCCATGGGGTCCCTCTTATCTAGCCTGCTGGCTGATATACAGTATACCTAAATTATTATGAGAACACATATCTGCTCAGTAACAAAAATAAATTCTCCAACAGATTAGTGTCATATACGCGCTACGTTGATGACACTTTTATAATTTTTAATGGTACTTTGCGGCAGATAGAAAATATGAAAAAATACATGAATAACGTTAATAAGAACATACAGTTCACCCTTGAAACGGAGGTAAACGGCAAGCTTAACTTTCTCGACTTGACAGTCACAAGACTAAATAGCAACTTCCGATACCAGATATACCGGAAGCCAACTGCCACAGATATCACAATAAACGCTGAATCAAATCACCCTTTCTCCCAAAAGATGGCGGCATATAACAGTTTCGTGCATAGACTACTGTCCATACCAATGGAAAAGGAAGACTTTCACGAAGAACTTAACACAATTAAATATATAGCTAGGGCCAACGGTTACAGTAGCTCAATTATACACAATCTAATTAAAAAACATTGAAAAAAGGAAGGAAACAAAGAAATACGCGAAGGTAGTGAAAATGGGACTAGGTACATAACATCGTACTATGGTAACACCCTACCAAAAATTTTATACAGCGCGTTTAAAGACGTAAACATTAGGATGGGGTTCCGGACCAGTAACAACGTTGGTAAGATACTTCGACAAAACCCCCCAAAAGCAGTTGAAGACAGGACAGGTGTTTATAAGGTTGTGTGCAGCGACTGTTGTTGTTTCTACATTGGACAAACGGGTAGAGCGTTTAAAAAACACTTTAGAGAACACCTGCCCAAAAAAGATCCTAGCAGAATAACATCAAATTATGCACGTCATCTAATTGACAATAATCATAATTATACAGACTTTGCAAGTAATTTTCAACCCCAACACATATGCAAGAAAGATACATGAGTGCTGTCGAGGAATTTGAAATATATAAGGCATTTAAGGACACAAACACAAAAGAAATCCTCCTAAATGAACAGTTACAGTTTCAGTCAAATTCGCTATACGATACGGCTATACAAATACAAAGTCCACAGTGCGCGGCAAGCAATAACATAGACTCGGCAGTCGACCGTTGTAGTCCGGGATGCGCATCTCGACTTGTACGTGCTCCAAAGTTTAAACGTTTTTATTGTTGAGTATGTGTAAGTTATGTTATATGTTTTACGTGTTGATATTTTTACTTAAATGACGACCTCTGCTGAGTGACAATACCTGAGGATGGGACATATGTCCCGAAACGCGTCGTAATAACAAAGAAGAAATAAAGCCACCAGACGGACGAACAAAATAAGGTAAATACTTTATTCTATCAATATAAATAAGTGGCTTGGACACCGATAAACATGAATATTTCAATTTACAGTATTTCCTTGTGTTGCTACCATTCTCCGTTAAATACATATCAGTTGTTGGGCATATTACACGTTTAATTTCTGTTTAACAAGTGAACACTGATGACACATTTTAACATGCTCGTTGAGTTTTGTATTTTCAAAATTATTGAACAAAGAATTTTTAAAATACTTCCGTTTATTTTTGCATTAACTTCTGTGTTAAAAATAATGTGAAGTGCAGCGAATAGTGTAAATGTTGGAAGGCGAGAATGCTATGTCCAAACCAAAGGTTTATCGGTCATACAAACATTTTCAAGAGGGTCGTGAAAACATTGAAGATGACAAGAGAATTGGAAATGCTACTACATCAACAACCAAAGAAAATGTGGAAAAAGTAAATCATATAATGGTCAGTAATAATTGAATCATTACAAGAGAAGATGCTGAATATCATAGTAACTTCCACACGAGGAGGTTGGTATATTGTGGAGATCATGTGTCGCGATTTGTATTAACGTTTTAGGCATGACCTGAGTAGCAACCGAATTTGTTCCAAATTTGATAATTTTCAGCAAAAGCAGCATCGCAAAAACATCGCTGAGCAAATGTTGGCTGAAGTCACTGATGACACATATTTACTTGAACGCATCATAACAGGTGACAAAACATGGGAGTATGGGTACGGCATTAAAAGAAAGGCCTAGTCATCCCAGTGGAAGCTTTCTGAAGACCCATGACCCATAGAAAAATAATTATTTATTAATTTTGATGAATAAATACTTAAAAACAAAAATTTTCTTTATTCTTTGATCACACCATGTACATTAAAAATTCAAACTGTAAGAAACCGCAAGAAGTTATAAATAAAAAGAATGAACCACAATCATAAATAATGGTAATAGAATGGTACTTTGTATAAATACATATTTTACTTTTAGGTCCATGCTTTTTGGTATCCAGGCTACTTACAATCTTACATGTATATAAATAGTAAAATAGTTTTACCTTTTTCTTGTCCATCTGGTGGCCTTTATCCTTTATGTAAATCTACGCGTTTCGGGACATATGTCCCATCATCAGGAATATCCCTTGGTGAAGTTAGTCAATTATTAAAATATTAAAAACAACTTTATATACAATTTTACACATCACAATAAATATAAATATAAACACAAAAAAATATACATAAAAACCCTCAAATGTGAGAACACACGCGATATCGTTGGTGCGCACCACGAAATACTATAGTCGACTGCTGTGGTCATGTTGTTATAGGTCGCGCACTATGGACCTTGTTTTGTATTCTTATCGCTGTGTTTGTACAGTGGATTTGATTGGAAATTCAATTGTTCGTTAAGGAGGACTTTTTCTGTGTTTTTATTTTTATAAGCCTTATATATTTCGAATTCTTCAACAGCATTCATATAACTTCCTTTTCTGCATACGTGGAGGGGTTGAAAGTTCGTTGTGAAATCGGTATAACTATGGTTTTTGTCCGTCAGATGGCACGCGTAATTTGACACTGTTTTACTAAATTCTTTTTTTAGGTAAATGTTCTCTAAAGCGTTTTTTAAAAGGTCTACCAGTTTGGCCAATGTAAAAGCTATCACAGTCATTGCATATTATCTTATAAACGCCCGTCTTGTCCTCAACTGATTTTGAATGTTTAGGTAAGAGTATCTTATTAACGTTATTATTAGTTCGGTAAGCCATTTTTATATTTATCTCACTGAATACTTTAAAATTTTGGGTAGGGTGTTACCATATTCTGATGCTATATACCTAACTTTATTTGTATTATTTTCTTGTAATTCTATGTTGTTTTTCTTTTTTCGGTGTTTCTTGACTAAATTTTCCACAATTGAGCCTTTATAACCATTGGCCTTAGCTATGTATTTGATCGTGTTTAGTTCTTTGTGAAAATCTTTGTCTTCCAATGGTATGGAAAGTAACCTATGTACTAAACTATGATATGCTGCCGTTTTTTGAGAAAAGGGGTGATGTGACTCAGCATTATCGTGAGATCCGTGGTTGTCGGTTTCCGGTATATTTGATATTGAAATTTGTCATCCAGTCTTGTAATTGTCAGGTCGAGGAAGTTGAGTTTATTATTTATCTCCGTCTCAAGTGTGAACTGTATGTTTTTATTGACACCATTCATGTACTTTTTCATATTTTCTATTTGTCGTATTGTGCCATTAAAAATTATGAACGTATCATCAACGTACCGTGTATATGATATTATTTTCCCGGAAAGTTTATTTACGTTATTGAGCAAATATGTATTCTCATTGAGAACTTACAGATTAATAAGAAAATAATATTTAGTAAATATACAGAAATCCATTACCTTTATCGGGTCTCAGAGTCTTCATGTGAACTCGTACCTATAAGTGATTTAGGGTTACTTTGTAATAATTACTCTCTCATGTTTTAATAGCATGTTTGAACTATCTCAGTTTTATTTAACATTTCTTTGTATACTCTTTTTTCTTTTTTAAATTTCTTTACTGATTCTTACGTAACAAAAAAAAAATTAATATATATTGTAATCGAACTTTTTGACGAGTTATAATGTCACACGTTGGATGCGTCAATTTGTAAAAGATCACGTCGTATGCTTTAAGTACTTCTTGTTTATTGGTAACAAGTCATTTATTACGTCTTATAAATACTTACAAAGGTCGACCGTCGGCTCACTCAGTCCGCCGTTCAATTTGAATTCTCCGCCTCGCCGTCTGATTGGTCAACACTGCTGGGCGAAATTTACTTCGTATTTTTAATTTTTTTGTTTACCCCAAACTTTTATATTAATCTTTGAATAAATCAAACATACAGTTGAGTATAGTTACGATGATTTATTAACCAGTTCAAATATATTGGTCAATTACAATTTCTGAAATAAAACATAACATTTATCATTGCGCCGGCATGTTTACTTTTTCGTAGTTGGCTCTCTGCTCATTCGGTCAGTCCATGGGTAGACGCTTAGTAATGGCGTATGTTGCTTCGTTTGTTTATTTTACAATCTCAGGGGAAAGTTCTTTGGACTACAGAAAATATTGGTTTACAGACTAATAAATGCACAAAATCTTACAAAATACCTTATACCTAGTATATTACAAGTGATATATTTAAGTATTGTTAATAAGTTACTGCTATGGGAAATAGTGCTCAATAGGTTAATTTCTTACTTCGCAAGTTCGCGTTTTTTAAAACAAATTAATTTAAATTCAAAATTCAGTGATATATTTGTTCTATCAGAGGTGATTATTAAATAGAAATCAGTTCTAAACAGTTATTTGAGTGGTTGGTGAAGTGAAATAAATTTGTTCAGTTAATGTGGATTATTTATAGTTTTGTTTTCGGTTAAAACATTGAAAATATACTCAGCCCTCCTTTATCTTGTGATGGTACAATTCTGGTACAATCTTAAATTAACAAAAACATGGTATAAAAGACCATAAGTATTGTATTCCTTCATTTTTTAACAATTTGGTCATAATTAATTAAACCTTTAATAATCCCTGTGAAGCTACAGTGAGTGGACTATACAAATATTTTGTGAACGCAAAAGTGGATTGACAGGATTCTAACTGTTTTCATCGCAAAAAACAAGAAACACAGCAAAAAACGTATGTCGCATACTGAGATAAGGCGCCTATCCCTGATGATGCCAGCGATGAGGAATGTGTTGTTGAAGCTGTAAACAGATGAACAATAACTTGATGACGTAGTTTTCGCTCCACCTGCGCAAAATGAAACAAAGAATCTGAGTCATTTTCTTCTAGAGCGTGAACGCAGCCGGCCGGCAAACAGTTCACCGAGTGTGAATTTCAACTTTTACACCACTAAAAGTGGTTAATTACAAAAGTGTTAGCAACAGTGACACCTTACCATTTGGTAAGGTGTAATACTATAAAATGTGACCGGTAGCGTAATCGGTAAACTCGCGAAGTTTTACCGTACAGAGAACGAACAACCGCTGCAAATTTGGGTGAGAACGTTCCAACATCATTTTTTTAGTTTCACGTAAAACCATATAATTCAACATAATGACCAACTCAAAATTCAATCACTGTTAAAATAAATTCAATTCAATTCAATTCAATCTTATTTCAAATTTTAAAATGAGCTCAGTAAAAAATAAGAAATTGTACCAGAGCGTGAGAGAGAGAGAGAGTGAGAGGGAGAGAGTGTCATATATTTTCTAAGTGCTGGGTTGTGCGAGGTATATATCTATGTTTAATAATCTATTATATAATATTTCATAATTACATATCCAATGTTTCATGTTTACTCGTAGATATTTTGGAGGGTTTAATGTTCGCTAAGCGCACCATTGTGTAAGATGTACTTACAGTAAAATAAATAAATTATATCATTGGTAACAATTTTAACCAGGTATTTTATTATTTCACATAACAATTTCCGCTAATAAAAAGTTCGCTTAACGAATTCCTGCCCTATAGTGACTTTGAAAGGTAAGTAAAATTACAAAGTTCTTTACGTCTATATACTTATATCAAGATGGCACCCGACTTTTGAAATCATTGTTTATATTGTATATCGTATATTTTATTGTGCCAGAACAGGGACATATTTTATTATAGTTACAAATGTCGCCCGTAATAACAGGGACATAACTATTTGTAACTATCTTTTATTATAGTTACAAATGACGCCCGAACAGGGACATATTTTATTATAGTTACAATCTCTTCTTGTCTTGGGCGATCCTCTTCTTCTCGAACAATTCTGCTGGTCCCTTCTTGTATGGTTTAGTGAGATCCAGGTTCAAACGATCCAATTCTGGTGTCCAAATTCCGTCAGTATTGCTGGTTAATGTAGATTCCCAGGTTTAGTTATGTTTCTCTTCTATTCTTCCTTCTGTAGTTGGTTACTTCCGAATTAGGTTCTCTTCATCAAAATTTTTATATTATATTTATTAATTCTTTTGTTGAATTAATTAACTTCTCATAAGTTATGGTATTATGGTTATTAATTTTGTCTTCTTAATCACTGTTTGATAAAATTTATTGATTTCTTTACTTATTTATCTTCATGGGCTTCATACATCCACCCTCTATGATAGTCAATAATGGAATAATAAATTTTTAACTGTTAAACATGTAACAAGCTTTTGTTGTCATGGCAACTCTCTAAGATACTCTGATTCCCATTGGCTAATAACTTATAACATTGTTATATTAACTAACGTTTTTTCTGTTCAAAATTCATTAAAATCTTATAAATTATTATAACTTTCTTATGCTATTGGTAAAATTAAATCCAATAACACCATGGCTTTGCTTTTTTCTTACAGATTATTTTGGTACTGCTTACATTTGGTCACTTCATAACAGATTTCTTATTTTTTCTATTTGATGTTTCTTTATTTAATTACCTTTAAACTAAACATTATGTATCCAGTTTTGTACCTTATATTCTTACTTGAATACCTAAACATATTATACACTTTAGTTGATTTTTTGGCTATTGTTTTATCTTAAAACTTACAAAATTCTGTTCATCAATGCTAGGCCTAATGCCTAGGTTCCATAATACTTCTATCTTATCCTCTTTACAATATTTTATATCTATTAATTTTATTTATTTGGTTATTAAACATTATTAAAGACACAAACTAACAAAAAAAAAAAAACATTTGATGCTTTTGATCATCACACATTATATAATTCATTAATTCTTCTTTACTGGTCCATGCCTGAAAATAAGCCTTTTAACTCTTAATGATTTTTTGACTTTAACATAACTAGTCATTTAATCTTACTAACTCTATTTTGTCCCTTTACTAACAAAACTCTTATAACAATTTTTTGAACATTACTAATTATTATTATCAACATATATGAACTCCCTTAATAAAATATAGTGTCTAATTCTCCCTGTTTCCACTCTAGTATATCACTTTTATCTCATTTTTCAAAATGTTTATTATTTATATATTTTGTTAACGTTCCTTAAATTAATAATATAATAAATCTTACTGGCTAAACTACTACTCTAACAGGGTTTGCTATATTTTTTTATATAGTCTTATGTAAATAATATTTCACTCGACAGTCACTTACTCTTCACATTTATTTAAAATAGTGTTTATTTATTTAACATAACTATTGCTTAGTTTATTATTTTATTTATATAATGTCCGTCACTAATAGTTTCTTTACTATCACCTTTTCACCTCTGCACTCATAATTAATGTTGTTAAGTTTGATTGTATTTTACTTACTTGTGGCTAACTTATTACTTAATAGGGTATTTTTTATTCATATTTTCCTATCTGGGGTTTTACATTTGTTTTTCTTTTTCTTTTCTTTTAATAACATTTTATATCTTGTTTACTTTTTACAGTTCATATAGTTTACATTATTTATTTATTTATCTATTGCCCTATCTGATTTTGTACATTTATTTTACATATTATATTAGTTACATTTTGGGCTGTTTTGATTGTAGTCATAATTTGGGTTTTATCATTTTTTTTTTCTATCACCTTATCCAATCTATTGGGTTTAGTCCTTGTCAGTGTCTTAGTCATTACTTAGTTATTAGTGTAGGGCTATCAATCTTCAGGTTATAATTTATTTATTTTTCTTTCAATTTTCATCTCTTCTTCTATTAATTAGTAATGAGTTTCAGTGCTATCTTATGTCATGTTACAATATACTTATTATAATTAAATGAAATATTTCTCTTACTTTATAAGACAACCCAGTATTTGCTCACTCTCACTTTCACACATTTTACCCCCCTTTTTAATTAAGAGATCTCCTCATTTTTTATGACTTTTATTTTGTGTTATTTTAATAGGAATTATTGATTTATATAATTTTTTACTTTCCTGTGGTCACCTCAGGCATGTGTCGAACTCAGTCCGGTTTTTTGTTCACATTTGTTCCGAAATTAGTTCTCACTGGTTTAATTTTAATGCCACTGAATTATAACTGTTCTCACTGGTTTACATCACTTTAAATTACGATTTAAACCATGTCTTTCGAAGGTTTTACTAGATTTCGGCTCGCGAGCCTTTTACGTTCACCCGGCCAGTTGGGTGATTGTTAAGCGACAGACGCACACCATGAGCGTCCAAAATGGCCCGATGTTCTTCATTCACGGCAACTTGGTCTGCCATTGGTGCACAGTGATACCACGTGATACGACAAATATTCAACACTGTATGTAGTACATCCACTGTAACTGATCAACTAGCCGTGTACGTGATAATTCAACTGTAAAGACGGGCACTTCCGCGCTTGCTCGCATTCCAGAATACCTACTACCAGTGCTTGTTGACATATTTTCTGGACCAACATGCGGATGGGCGTCACCTACAGGAATGTCTATTGTTACAGATTGAGGCCTTGTGTGGGTAACTACACTGTGTCGTATTCACAATTAAATTTAAACCTATCGCACAATTCTGCCCTGTTACAATACCCCCCCCCCCAATGAGAGGTTTTCTGCCGAAACAGAAAAACTCTCATTGCTAAACGCTAAGAGGATCAGTGAGGATATGGTGCCAACAACCCCCGTTTAATTTCTTAACGCATCATGGGTAATCCACCTCCCTAGCTCAGCGACTATGGCTGCATCTGCATGACATTACTGGACTTCTCTGTTCGAGATCCCAACACTGTAAAATTGGACAGGCACTCACCACAGTAGTACCACCTTACCTTATAACATTCCCAATAAAATTCCAAAACTGGCCTTATACCATACCAGATCCTCAACTGATATGTCTCCCCTTACATACATACTGGATTGCCTTTAGCAAAATACTGGGTGCGTACACTTATTCATTACTACATTAACCACATTATCTCCACATTAATTATTAACATAACATTCAAATTTTGTTCAAACAGTGAAATAAATCTAAGTCCACTATCAAGAATTTACTTTGACGTTAATTTACTTAATCTCTTTCCATTAATTAATTTCATCGCAAATTTTAAATCTTTCCAAAAATTTCCAAAATCTTTTAAATGAATTTACTTTATCATTCTTATTACTAAATGCTAACAATTATAATAAACAAATAAAAACCAACAACTTACTTTTATCATAAATTCAAATATAACTACACTTGATTACAAAAAATAACATGAGATAAACATCATGAATCAGCTGACACCTTCTTTACCTATAGTGAACATTAAAATTTAAAATAAAATTCTTTACGGCAAAGAAAAAAAAAACTATTTTGCCCATTAATAAAAATAATTATTCAATCATTTAATTAAATTGATTAACAAAAGAATCTATGAAGCAATTATAAGAAACATACTACATCTCTAACACCAGTCATCAGCTGATACCTCATGGTCAGGTGAATGACCTTACCCTAGACACACTACACAGAATTAT
This sequence comes from Magicicada septendecula, assembly GCA_034769895.1. Taxonomy (NCBI): domain Eukaryota; kingdom Metazoa; phylum Arthropoda; class Insecta; order Hemiptera; family Cicadidae; genus Magicicada; species Magicicada septendecula. Next base: position 14,260,703 of record CM068368.1, read on the forward strand.
ACAATGTAACGTACATAACACATGTTTATATTTCCTACACTGTAACATAGTACAACATAATAAAACATAAACATTCATAAATAATACAAATCTCATTCCATTTAAAATAAACATTTAATTTGCATCTGAATAAAATTACAAATATTTCTATTTTAGGTTTAGTTTCAAATTTTATTAGCTCTTTACCTTGTTACATTTTATTATTACCTTTCAATTATGAATTTCTATTAAGTATTTTCATCATCAATTGGTTTGGGTGATTTTCCGTTATCCACCATGATCTGATTTATAAATGGGCATTTAAATATAACCTTACCCCCCTTCTTCCTTCTAACAACCACTAACTGACTTACATGGGGTGACACCAATCTCTCACTAACATTTGCTTCCATTAAATTCTTTAACTCACCTTAAATCATTCTCCTCTTATAACAAAATACCTGATACCCTCTTTGTACCTAGGATGTGTGTTCCCTTCACGTATACTCATTCCGTATTAGTTCCTGGCCCTTTCCCAGGTAACTCCGCCAAACCCCATTTAAAACTATTCACTTCCCGCCACAACGCCTGTCGTTGAGGACTCCTTACACACCACCATCTGTTTACTCTCCAGTTACATTACTCTCACTTTCTCTATAATATGCACTCCCACTACTGTGTCCCTACTATCAACCCCGTTTTTGTATTACTTTTATTCCAAAATTCTTATTTTCTCTAACACCCATTTAAGTTAACTCTGACTGACTCAAATGACTTATTGAAATAATTATCACCCAAACTCCATCTTTTACCACCTTTTACATTAATATGCTCATTGAAAATTACACTAGAAAATCATAACTACCTCAAATTAATTTCATCATTTAATTTAAACCTTTGAAACTCATTTATTTCCATTATTCAAACATTTTACTTTACTTTACTTAAATTGCATTATAAACTTCATACTTACATTATCTCACTCAATTGAATAAACACATGATTCCTGTCATAGACACAAAATTATAAACATTCATTACCACCAATATCACATACAACCATATGCACCTTCTGAAACATAACAATCATATAACTCCACAACTAAACCCATTTTACATTTATTCACTTACTATTTATTATCAAGTTTAAATCTTATACAAATCATTTAAATTCATTAGCAACACTCATTTCTACCACATTTAAATTAATTAAACTCTTGTACAATTTATTTTAATTCAATCAGTTATTTAAACATAACATTACTTTAATTACTACCTTCTTCCAAAACAATTACAATTCATTTACGAGGGCTATCCAGAAAGTAACAGACGTTTTGAAATAAAAAATTTACAAAATGAAAAAACAAAATTGCATTATATACATTTGAAAGGTACACTCTTAAGCTATTTTTCTACATAATCGCCATTCAAATTAAGGCACTTATCATACCGTGGCACAAAGTTTTCAATACCGTCTCTGTAGAAATCTGCCGCCTGCGATTTCAACCACTGGTTTACACCGGCATGCAGTTCGGCATCAGTATCAAAGCGTTGTGTAGCGAGCCATGTCTTCATCGCTGGGAAGAGGTGATAGTCGCTCGGCGCCAAATCCGGGCTGTATGGTGGATGATCGAACACCTCCCATCCAAAACCATCGAAGAGCTCTCGGGTACGATTGGCCGTGTGTGGACGTGCGTTGTCGTGAAAAAACAAAACCTTCGCACTAAGTTTTCCCCGACGCTTGTTTTGTATCGCGCGCCTTAACTTTCTCAGTGTTTCACAATACCTCTCTGAGTTAATTGTTGTGTCACGTTCAAGAAAATCAACGAGAATCACTACTTCAGAGTCCCAAAACACAGTAGCCATGATCTTTCTTGCTGACAGCGTTTGCAAACACTTCCTTGGTTTCTTGGGAGAATTTGTGTGTCCCCATTCCATCGACTGCCTTTTTGTTTCACTATTGACATGCTTCACCCAAGTCTCGTCCCCAGTTACGATACGAACGATAACTTTGTTACCATTTTTATCGTAATCTTCGAGGAAAGTTAGTGCTGCAGCCAGTCTCTGTTTTTTGTGGTCTTCCGTTAGGATTATCGGAATCCACCTAGCACAAAATTTGTGGTAACCAAGCTTTTCCGCCACAATTTCATGCACCAAACTCCGTGAAATTTGGGGAAAATGTTTTGAAAGTTCCGTAATCGTGAAACGACGATCTTCACGAATTTTGTCGTTGATTTTCATCACCAGTTCATCAGTCACAAGGCTACGTCTACCACTGCGGTCCTCATTGTGAACACTGGTATGGCCATTTTTAAAATCAATGCACCATTGCCTCACTAGACTTTCACTCATTATTCCTTTTCCGTACACATCACAAAGTTGGCGATAAATTTCAATTGGTTTCTGATTTTTTGCCAACAAAAACCTAATCACAGAACGCACCTCACAAGTGGCGGGATTTTCTATTGCAGCGCACATTTTAACACGTCACAGAGAGCAAAGTAAGAGGGGCACAGACCGCACGCTACCACAGCTGGATCCGTACTGAGTGTAGGAACGTTCTGACACCAAGATGGCGGCTCTATCGCCGCCCACCGCTGTGGTCGGTCAAAACGTCTGTTACTTTGTGGATAGCCCTCGTATTACAAATTCTCATTATTTATTTAGTCTGCTAAAATATTATTATTATTATTAAATCAATTTCTACTACATACACACATCGTTTACATAAAATACATTTTACATCACACACAATTAATTTCACTATAAATTTATTTACAATTCTTTGTCATTATTTTTCTGTTTACCACACCTCATTTCATAAGTTAGCCATGTCATCACCATAAACTAAAATAATTAAAATGTTCATTCATTGATTTTTTTATTTAACCCCCATCATCGTAAACTAGTCTTACTTTTACATAACAATTATCGTCTTTAATTACAATCCTTATATTATAATGATTTATATAATAACCCTTGCATATTAATTTATCCCCTCTATCACAAGAATAATGCACCAGATTATTCTCCCCTATTAACTCATAAAACCCGTTTACTCTGGTATTTTTGGCCTTGTCTCCGTCAGTATTATTGGTCAACATCAGGTAAGTTTTTTTAAGTATACCATTATTAAATTTATAATCAGGTAAGTTATTTTATCATTTATCTTCTACTATATCCATCGCATCATAAGGTAAGTGTTTATCATCTATAACGGTATCATCAAAATAATCTTCAGTCTTTATTTCACAAGGTAAGCATTTCATATAGTTTATTTTTTCCAACTCTAACCTCTCTATCAACTCTTTATAACTTCAACTCAACTTAAATACTTTCATCATTCTCTCTCTCTCTCTCTCTCTCAAAATATCTCTCATCATCATAACACCTGTCACAACACCACTGAACTACTTCACTACATACAAAGGGCACAACAAACTTACTATACTTCTTGGCTCTTCCAAGAACACCACAAAAAATTAAGGGACTATTTGAAGACACCTTGTCTTCCACACAACTACCGGAGGAAACCTTGTCCTCATAATACCACGGTGAAAACCCTGTTTCACTATATATTTGGGAAAAATCTGCCCTTTGCCCACCTAACCTCTCTTCACATACACTCCCCATTTCATCAACACTCGCTAACACTTCGTTATTAAATTCGACTTCAACAAAATCTTCATCGTCACTCTCAATATTAACCACCTTACTCTGTAACACCCCATTTTTAATTATATCATTGTTATCACTTGTTAACTCATTATTAGAATCATCATTATTACTCACCTTGTCTACCGTCACCTGTTTTGCATTTAAACTAACACCATTACTATTAACACTTATATTTCCGTTATTTTCATTTATTTTGCCCTTCCCTATATCTGTTCTCCACTCTCCCATTTTCTCAATATTTCGTTCTAATTTGTTAAAGTTATTTTCAAAATTTAACTTTGTTAAATTTAAAGAATTTGTTCTTTGTGTAACGTGACAAATTTGGAGGGAATTTTATTTTATTAAATTTTTGGGGTTTAGTAAAAAATATTCATAAATATAATTTCCATCTGTAACCAGTCCACGAGAAACCACAACAGCTAACAGATGCAGATAGTGCCGCATGGGCCCGGTTGGGTTGAACTTTATAAAATATGAACAACTAATTACAATACCGCTTTCATACCGACCGGGACCCAAGGAAATAATGGATTTATAACGGGAGAAGTGCAGTGGTCAGTGGGTGGATTATTTAATGTGCCGTGAACTGATGAACTGAGAAACGCATGTCCGGGCGGTGTTTTGAGACATATACAAATTTTAAAAATAAAATGGGGCTTCAAAATAAAGGTTTTTTTTTAAATCGTGTGAATGTGCGTGTGAGCAAGCTGGGCTGGCCTGTAGTAATAGTGGTAGAGAATAAGACAGGGAATAGGCCTAATGATGACGACAGTGTGGGGGTAGTAAAAAAGGAGCGTTCATTGGAGGATGTGATGAATCTTTTGAAAACAATGTATGATGAAATAAATGGTGTTATTAATGAACGGTTTGATGAGAGTAAGGAAATGATGAATAAACATTTTGATAATATGAATAAGGGTTTTGATGAGTTACACACAGAATTAGACAAAACAAAGGAAATAATGGATAAGGGTTCTGACATGATGAATAAACATTTTGATAATATGAATAAACGTTTTGACGAGTGGGACAAAAAATGGGAAGGAGATGGATATCAATTAAAAGAGAGTACAGAAGTTGAATCAAAACAGGTAAGTGATTAGTAATGTTGTTAATGATAGTGAGAGAATAATTAACCAGGTGAGTGATAACGACAATTCTAATAATGAATTAATAAATAACAGTGACAAAATAGTGGGAGAGGTAGTGTTGAGTAGTGAAGATAATGATGGTGATTACAATTCTGGTAATCTAAAAAAAAAAAAAAAAAAAAAAAAAAAATTCTTGATTTTATGCCTGCCATCTAATTGATGTTTTTGGATTTTGATTATGTTATTGTTGGTGTGTACTAATCGTTTTTTTATTGAATTGTATTGTTTAGGGTATATATATATATAATCACATATTAGTATAAGGAAGTTCATGTTTTAATAAATGTTCAACTTGTTTATTTTCTAATGAAAAAAAAAATAATGAAGAGAATTATTCATTTAGATAAAAGATTTGTATTTTGATTTTAAAGAAGACAGCTGTTGATTTTTGACTTAAATAAAATTTTGAAGCTAGGAATGTTTCAATTTTGATAGGATGTAGTTATAAGTGTGTGTGCAAGCCCAGTAACTGCTAAAGGCAGCCCAGTGTGCATGTAAGGGGAAACATATCGGTTGAGGATCTGGCATGATATAAGCCAGGGATTTGGATTTAGGGGTGGCATGTTAGAAGGTGAGGTGTGCTGTGGTGCGTATCTGTTCGATTTTACGGTGTTGGGATCCCGTACAGAGAAGTCCAGTGATCTCGTTCAGATGCGGCCATAGTCGCCGAGCCAGGGGGGTTGTGTACCCATGAAGTATAAGAGCAAAAGGGGGTTGTTGGCACCAGTTCCTCACCGGTCCTCTTAGGGGTTTTAGCAATGAGATTTCTTCTGTTTCGGCAGAAGATATCTCATTGGGGGTTGGTATTGTAACGTGACAAATTTGGAGGGAATTTTATTTTATTAAATTTTTGGGGTGTAGTAAAAAATATTCATAAATATAATTTCCATCTGTAACCAGTCCACGAGAAACCACAACAGCTAACAGATGCAGATAGTGCCGCATGGGCCCGGTTGGGTTGAACTTTATAAAATATGAACAACTAATTACAATACCGCTTTCATACTGACCGGGACCCAAGGAAATAATGGATTTATAACGGGAGAAGTGCAGTGGTCAGTGGGTGGATTATTTAATGTGCTGTGAACTGACGAACTGAGAAACGCGTGTCCGGGCGGTGTTTTGAGACATATACAAATTTTAAAAATAAAATGGGGCTTCAAAATAAAGGTTTTTTTTAAATCGTGTGAATGTGCGTGTGAGCAAGCTGGGCTGGCCTGTATAGGGTAAGAAGTATATCTAAATGTAAGGCATATATATCTATTTCAGAATTTGTTTTTTCGTGTTCTTTTTATGATGATTTTGGTCTGTCTTAATAGTGATTAAAACTACTTAAGTCACTGTAAAACAATGTGTTAGTCTAGTTATTTCGTCATTACCACTTTCTCAATTCTGTGCGGCAAGATTCGTCTAAACGTTCCCTGATTTCTTCTGAATTATTAGTGGGGGGTAGTCAGATTGCAAAATTGTCCCGTTTTAATTAAGGTAGAGTGTAAAGGTTTCCATATCTGTCCTTCAAAGATATTGGTGGCGACTCTGGGCTTCTGATCGAAATTTAAAAAGGTAAGTAGGTGAAAAAGATCGCTGGTAAGTTTCTGGCAGTATTTTTTTATTTATTTATTTCGAGAAAGTTTGTTTATTTACATTTGTATTTTCCAAATGCTTATTAATTTCATTAATATCGTTTTCTAATTCGCTGAAATTGCTTTCACATTTGATTTTTTGTTCGTTAATTTCACGACTTAATTTATCAAATTTACTATCGAACTTTTCATCATTGGCATCAAAACGTTTATTTAATACATTTAAATCACTATTTTTTACCATTTTTTCAGACATAGTTTGCACCAGGTTGAATATATCATTCATCAACCATTCTTTTTCTTTAGTTTTTGTCACTACGGTAGTAGATTTTGCTTCAGCATTATCTATTATTATGTACTCAGTTACGTTACTTTCCGTCACTGATTGACTGTTTGAATCAGCTGTTTGAATTGACTGACCTACTTCACTTACACTCAGTGACGGATTCATTGACCCAAGGCCACTATCACTCATAGCTGAGTCTATCAAATTAATTCCTTTTTCATTCTCGGACATTTTTATTGTTCTTATTTACTGGTTTACTAATTAATTATTAAATCTTACTTGTAATATAACATGCACAATTGATCAACACCTTGTAAACTTTACCTCACAAAATCTTATTCTGCATATGTTACGTAAATTTTTACGTATTCTGCTTCAACCACTAAATCACTTATTTACGAGTAGACATGGTCTGTACAAACTTTGAATTTGTACAAACTGTCCCCTGTTCGGTCGCGCCATTGGGAACTTACAGATTAGTAAGAAAATAATATTTAGTAAATATACAGAAATCCCTTACCTTTATCGGGTCTCAGAGTCTTCATGTGAACTCGTACCTATAAGTGATTTAGGGTTACTTTGTAATAATTACTCTCTCATAGCATGTTTTAACTATCTCAGTTTTATTTAACATTTCTTTGTATACTCTTTTTTCTTTTCTAAATTTCTTTACTGATTCTTACGTAACAAAAAAAATTAATATATATACTTATTATAATTAAATGAAATATTTCTCTTACTTTATAAGACAACCTAGTATTTGCTCACTCTCACTTTCACACATTTTACCCCCCTTTTTAATTAAGAGATCTCATTTTTTATGACTTATTTTGCGTTATTTTAATAGCAATTGTTGATTTATATAATTTTTTACTTCTCTGTGGTCGCCTCAGGCACGTGTCGAACTCAGTCCGGTTTTTTGTTCACATTTGTTCCGAAATTAGTTCTTACTGGTTTAATTTTGATGCCACTGAATTATAACTGTTCTCACTGGTTTACATCACTTTAAATTACGATTTAAACCATGCCTTTCGAAGGTTTTACTAGGTTTCGGCTCGCGAGCCTTTTACGTTCACCCGGCCAGTTGGGTGATTGTTAAGCGACAGACGCACACCACGAGCATCCAAAATGGCCCGATGTTCTTGATTCACGGCAACTTGGTCTGCCATTGGTGCACAGCGGTACCACGTGACACGACAAATATTCAACACTGTATACAGTATATCCACTGTAACTGATCAACTAGCCGTGTACGTGATAATTCAACTATAAAGATGGGCACTTCCGCGCTTGCTCGCATTCCAGAATACCTACTAGCCGTGCTTGTTGACATATTTTCTGGACCAACATGCAGATGGGCGTCACCTACAGGAATGTGTATTGTTACAGATTGAGGCCTTGTGTGGGTAACTACACTGTGTCGTATTCACAATTAAATTTAAACCTATCGCACAATTCTGCCCCGTTACATCATAGTGATTTAGGTATATATCAGCTAGTAAACCAGACAAAGGTGACCCCATGGCTAGACCCTTTTTTTGGATATAATAATTATTATTAAATGTAAAGTAATTTTGGTCAGGTACAACTTCCAGTAAATTAACTAAATCATTGTTATATTTATTTACTTTTTATTAGTATATTAAAATCGTAAAAATATTTTGTTCTCCACTTACCTTCAAATTTCACCAAATTTTCTTCCTCGCCCAGAGTTCGTCACACAAACGTTGAAATACAAGTATGATTTCAAGGTTGTATTAATAATGTGCACAACTCGCATTTAGTAAGAGAAGCAAATTAAATTTTATTAAATTCTTTTCTTTAAAACTTTCAACATATTCGTTATTAATTATTCATTTCTTTACCTCAGTTTCTTTCCATCAATCTATTACTTCTTGCCAGAAATTCAAAATACATAAAACTTTTTAATAATATTTATGACATGATTGGATATACTACATTACTACAATTAAACATCTTACCTTAAAGTGGCCGCCCAGCCTGCTCACACACACATTCATTCCATTACAAAAAACCCCCTTTCTTATTTATTTAAAAAAAAAAAATTGTTGAATACTTGCTGTAGTGGCGTCTTCCCGACCACGTGGTGCGTCAGAAACAAAGTTCACTTTTAAATTTCCCAAATAAAGGTTTATGATTTCGTTTTGTCTTCGTTGTTACATGCCGCACTCATTTTCACCTAGTTCTACCACTGATTCTCTTTTAATTCATGATAAAAAAATTTTATTGAAAAGCCACTGTTAGTGCGCTAACCTGGCCAGGTTTAGCTTCGGCGGGGAACTGCGAGAGCATCTATCAAGTACCGCACTACACAGGTTCTTTTGACAAGACGGAAAGCATTGCCTTATGCGTTAAAGTCATAGTTACTGTTTAGGCAACACGTGCAATTCCCGTGTGGTGGACGTCGACGAAATCTGTTGTCCACTGGTTTCGTCACACATATGGGCGTGACTTACAATTATGTTTCCATCATGTTGAGAGCACATGTTGGGAAAAATCATCTTCAAGCCATCTTGTGCGCCTTTTGTTTAGCGTGGGTTATGCGCTCCGCCGATGTTAGTGCATTTGGGCGCATTACACAGTACTACAGTTCTGAGAATTAAGAAGCTGTGTGCAACACGACACATTCCATTGTACTTAGTTCACCTCACTGTTCTTTGTTAGCTACGATTTATGGGACTGATCATGCGGATGAAATGAATTTAAAAATATTTTAATAAAATAAAAACCCTTCCCTTTTAGCCCCGTTACATCATTAATTCCTTCAGAGTTACATATTTTGGCGTTAATAAGATTTGCTTTAAGGATAGTGAGAGTTTCTTGAACAGGGACATTCGTATACAAGTCAACAATGTCAGATGATGCTATTTTATAATTAGGTCGTATTTTAATGCTTTTCATTATGACGAAAAGCTCCATAAGGTAAATCACAGACACTTGAAAGAAAATAAAACCCTGAAACAAAAAAAAACTAAGTTGATAGATAACAATGCACTGATTACAAAAGCAGATAAGGGGAATACTGTAATCGTAATAGACAGAGACGAATACACGTCAAAGGTTAATGAGTTCATATTAAATAATAATATTGTAATGATACAAACAGACCCAACTACAGAGTTCGTCTAAGTTTTGAATAATAAAATTAACCAATGTACCCAGCTGTTTGATAATGCCACACGCCATGCACTAAAACCCATTAACGCAGAAGCACCACAATTTGTTGGCCTACCAAAAATCCATAAGACCAATATACCGATTAGGCCATTGATAAATTTCACAACTGCGCCGAGCTACAATGTCAGCAAAAAACTTGCAGTGAAAATAAAAGACAGTATAAAGTTAAATAATAACCACAGTTTAAAAAATAACATTGACTTTGTTAACAAAATGAAAAGCATTATAATATGACCTAATTATAAAATAGCATCATTTGACATTGTTGACTTGTATACGAATGTCCCTGTTCAAGAAACTCTCACTATCCTTAAAGCAAATCTTATTAATGCCAAAATATGTAACTCTGAAGGAATCAATGATTTAGTTATTTACTGGAAGTTGTACTTGACCAAAATTACTTTACATTTAATAATAATTATTATATCCAAAAAAATGGTCTAGCCATGGGGTCACCTTTGTCTGGTTTACTAGCTGATATATACCTAAATCACTATGAGAATACATATTTGCTCAATAACGTAAATAAACTTTCCAGGAAAATAATATCATATACACGGTACGTTGATGATACGTTCATAATTTTTAATGGCACAATACGACAAATAGAAAATATGAAAAAGTACATGAATGGTGTCAATAAAAACATACAGTTCACACTTGAGACGGAGATAAATAATAAACTTAACTTCCTCGACCTGACAATTACAAAACTGGATGACAAATTTCAATATCAAATATACCGGAAACAGACAACCATGGATCTCACAATAAATGCTGAGTCACATCACCCCTTTTCTCAAAAAACGGCAGCATATCATAGTTTAGTACATAGGTTATTTTCCATACCATTGGAAGACAAAGATTTTCACGAAGAACTAAACGCGATCATATACATAGCTAAGGCCAGTGGTTATAAAGGCTCAATTGTGGAAAATTTAGTCAAGAAACGCCGAAAAAAGAAAAACAACATAGAATTACAAGAAAATAACAGAAATAAAGTTAGGTATATAGCTTCAGATATGGTAACACCCTACCCAAAATTTTAAAGTATTCAGTGAGATAGATATAAAAATGGCTTACCAAACTAATAATAACGTTAATAAGATACTCTTACCTAAACATTCAAAATCGGTTGAGGACTAGACGGGCGTTTATAAGATAATATGCAATGACTGTGATAGCTTTTACATTGGCCAAACTGGTAGACCTTTTAAAAAACGCTTTAGAGAACATTTACCTAAAAAAAGAATTTAGTAAAACAGTGTCAAATTACGCGCACCATCTGATGGAAAAAAACCATAGTTATACCGATTTCACAACGAAGTTTCAACCCCTCCACGTATGCAGAAAAGGAAGTTATATGAATGCTGTCAAAGAATTCGAAATATATAAGGCTTATAAAAATAAAAACACAGAAAAAGTCCTCCTTGACGAACAATTGAATTTCCAATCAAATCCACTGTACGACACAGCGATAAGAATACAAAACAAGGTCCATAGTGCGCGACCTATAACAACATGAGCACAGCAGTCGACTATAGTATTTCGTGGTGCGCACCAATGATATCGCGCGTGTTCTCACGTTTGGGGGTTTTTATGTATATTTTTTGTGTTTATATTTATATTTATTGTGATGTGTGTAAAATTGTATATAAAGTTGTTTTTAATATTTTAATAATTGATGAATTTCACCAAGGGATATTCCTGATGATGGGACATATGTCCTGAAACGCGTAGATTTACATAAAGGATGAAGGCCACCAGACGGACAAGAAAAAGGTAAAACTATTTTACTATTTATATATTTTACTTTGTTTGCAGAACAAAGTTTTGTCATGAGGACAGTGTTCATTCTTGTGAACATTTACACAACTGTACATTTCCATGTGTTTTGTTTTGCAGATTCAGAAAACCAGTCAGATGCACAAAATGTTAACAGTCAAGTCACTCAGCTTGTGTTTTTGTGTGCTCAGTGTACAGAAGCTTTTGTGACATTAGACCAGTGCAGGGATCACATGATCAAGGTATGTAAACATATAACTTTAAGGCTGCCTCACTGAAACTGCTATATACTGTGTATAATGCTTCAAAACTATATGACATAGTAAAGTCAATGCAGAATTAACAAAATGGTGTTTTAAAACTAGTAAGCGGCTTGACCTGCAGAACTCTCTCACTATTTTCAACGAATTACATTTATTATTGGATAAACTTTTGGTATTAGATAATTTTTCAATTATGAAAAAATTAAAAAATCCTGACTTCTTTACTATTTCTTTAATAATATAACAATTGTGAACACACATCTATGGTAATCTCATCTATATTTTGTTTTTTTTAATAAAATGCCAAATTGATCTGTTTATGATTGCTGGCTGGCCTACCTTCTCTTAAGGAATAAATAGTAAGTTTTTGTAACTTGATCACAATATAGGGGTGGTGGAATTCACAACATTCCCACATCTGAGTCTCTATTTAAATCATTATTAGCTGTAGAAAATATTTTCAGGTGGTACTGTATATACTTTGTTTGATCTCTGCAAAAACAATTAAGCAGTGATTTCTGTAAATAAACAAGAAGGAAAGGGAACGTAAGCTTTCATGGCCAGTTTTTATAATGTCAACATTTTCTAAGCTGTTAGGCTGTGGTCCATGATGTGTATAAAAAGTGACAGATGTTTCAACCGTACCGATGACGGACATCTTCAGTGGCGCAGAAACAGAGATCTCAAACACGTGCATACGACTATGGACAAAGACAGTTCTATTCTGTTACTGGATACCACCTTTGAGCCATGGTAAGAAAACCGAGCCAATCAAAAAACAAGAGCAGCGTGATTCGCCAAATATGACCAACCAGCAGTAAGTACAGTTTCACACTGTAATAAAAATGTATAAATAGAAGTGCCTCAGTGGGATAGGACAGCGTTTGTTGATAGTTCTATGTGGGAATTTGAGGTCTCTGTTCCCACACCAATAAAGATGTCCATCATGGGTATAGTTGATGGGGGTATGGGTATTGTCCAGCAGTGTTTTAGACATAGTGGATGACAGCCTATCAGCACAGAAAGTATTGACAATATAAACAACAACAAGACAGTTGTCTCAACACAAAAACTGGAGATTACACTGAGGAAGTTTGCTGATTGCAAAATGTATGGGAAAGTCTTGTAGCCAATAGTCAGTAAGTGTAAGTGTACTGTATATCTGTTAAATCTGTTGTTTACAAAACTTTTGTTAGTTATTTAATTGTTGTTTGTACTTTTTTTTAGGATCACAATATGATCATGAAACCGAACGATCCGCGAGTTCAAGAGGAACCAGATTTATTAGGAGCTGTAAGTAGTGTATCCAACAGAGAGAACAAACCATTGGACAACATAAACAATGTGCCCACAACTCCATCAGACAGCAAGAAAGTACTGGAGAAAATTAAAGTTGATGCAAAAGCAAACGAAAAGACAAATGGAAAACAGAAAATAATGTCATTAAAATCGGACCCTGATTTCGAAGTATGGCCGTTCAGGTAAGTGTGTGTGTGTGTGTGTGTGTTCGTGTAAATGTATGTAACTGTGAGTTTTGACTTGAATAAAGAAGGTACTTCTTATTGTATTGCACTTTGACTTACCTTAATCAACTTCAAGTTACTGTGAATCAAAATTTACCGTTTTTTGTATTTTATGTTTTGTCAAGTGACAAGTACAACCTTCCTCATACAGTGGTGAAGCATGCATTTATGTTATACAAGTACCAGTAGTGATTATTGTTTAAAAATTGGTAAACATTTTTTTTCTTAAGTTCACTAACTTTTCTACACTCAGTGAATCCGTGCTAATCCTGAAAGTTTTGTGTGTAAACAAATGAGATAATATTAATCAAGACAGCTGGAGAGTATTTATAAGTTAGCAATGATTCATGTGAATACTGATTGTCCATATACGCTGCCTCACTGGTTCCTATAGTCAATGCCTATGGAGGACATTGCCCCCTGGTGCATAGAGCCGAGTGTCTTAGTGGAGAGGGAAGTCTGTATTCCTACAGTGGCTTTAATATGCTTAGTGTTTTGTGTACTATAACTATTCTGTTGAATTTTAACCACTCTCTGCTTTTGTCATGTCAGCTCCTACTGCTCCATTTGATTCTGTTTCAGCGACTTCTTCCTCATGTGAATGTGATTGTGTTATCGTTGAAGAATTATTAATGAAACCGTTCAGTGCTAGAGCATTTTTTAGAGAAATTGGATATACTTTTTAAATGTTGACCTACACTATTAATACCTAATTCAAAATCTAAAGCAAAAAATTCACTTATCCTTTTGAACAACAGAATTACGTTTTGTAAATGTCGGCATGAGATTATAAAAAGTTGACATGGATAGCTATGTCTTTTTTCCTTAAATAAGAATGTCCACTGTTTGGATGTATTCTGGATTTATTTATATTGTTACGACGGTCTACTTGATTGTCGTAGGTACACTGGAAAACAACAAAATACAAGACACCAATTAAGTCACTAATCACCAGCTTTAATTTTCACAGTTAAACAGTTCGTAATTAACAACACAGTCTCTTACACCAAATCAAATAAAAATTGTTCAGACACAATAAAAACGTCAACTAATATTAAACACAACTGTATTAACACAATAATTCTTCACGTCGTCAAACATGTAGCGGGTCAAATTTTGGGTGTTTTTATTTTCAACAGTATGGGATAATTATAAATTTTATTCATTTCATTGTCGGTCGGGAGCCTTATAAAATATGACGAAATAACTGTATTATTGTGCAACGTATTTGTCCGTATAACAGAACAGCGTTTGGAACAAAGGCGATACGCAATTTCAGTGGTGTAATGAGGCAGAGGAATTCGCATCTCCACCAAAATTCTAAGAACTATGTAAATGTGTGTCAACGCTCAAGCGCAACTACACCTGCACGCGCTCAAAGGACGCTCTAACAAAAAACTCAAGATGGCCAGAGCGTAAAAAATATTCGTCGTCTTCTCTAAGAACTCCCGGAAGTCGCAGTAAACTCCGCCTACTGTTGGTGACATCAGCGGAACCAAGTCCAATATCGGCCTCTGGACACACACCCATACCAGCTTTAATCCATATATAAAGTGGTTACTTCCCAACAAATGAGGCCTGAGCGACGAAAGCATAGGGGCAGTGAAACACTGATTCCCGGCAGAAAGTAAAAAATACCTGTTACGTTCACCGTGACGGGACAGTCGACTTATAGCCGCGGCGTCGGCCAGACGCGCGCCAAGACTCGTGGGCCCCAAAAATCTTGTAAAGTTTATTTGAAAGTAATAGTTTTGCATCTCTAAGTGAACCAGTAGCTAAGAAGGGAATACGTGGAGTGACGGCAAAATGTAAAAGCAGTGAACTAACAAACGTTTGTGACCGAGTGCGGGAATATTACGGGGACGCGCCACGTGGTTGTCAGCGACGCTATGGAAACAAGTAACTGTATTCTAATCAATCAAATTTATTACCAAGGCCTAATTCAAGTAAATGTAGGGGTTTTATAAATTCGAATGAATGAGAGAGTGAGCACGCTGGGCTGTATAGGTTAAGATAAAGGTTATATTTAGAAATAAGACATACTTAGATGCATACATTTCAAAATTTGTTTTTTTTTGTGTTCTGTTAATAATTGATGAATTTCCATAAGTAAAACGTTATTTTCGTAACATAAAAATGTGTTAGACTAAGTTATTTCGTCATTACCACTGTCTTATTTCTGTGTTGATAAAATTCGTCTAAACGTTCCGGAATTTTCTGAATTATTAATTGGGTGGGGTCAGATTGCTAAATTGTCCTTTTTATTTAAGGTGGAGTGTAAAGGTTTTCGATATTTTATCCTATATAAAAAATAATCGTGGCGACCTTGGTCTTCTGGTAAAATTTCAATAACAGGTAAGTGTTGTAATTGCGTGCAGGTAAGTCCTGGTAGTGGTTTTATTTATATTTTATATTTCGGCCCTTTTTTTTTATTGTTACAAATGTCGACGCGCTGCCAGGATTTTCGTTTAATTGTAATTTTATACGAGATAGACCTATTTTAATACACAGAAAATAGGATGTGGTAATGACGAATGTATAAAAATTTAATCGTACATAATTAAGTAGGTTAGGTTTATGTTATTGTGATTCACAATGTGGTAGGTGTTTAAGTATAGAAAGATAGTAGTTTCATATATAAAAGTGATACAAACGAACTTTAAAAATGTCTATAATACAAAGTAATGATAGTGATTTTGCATGGGACGAGTGGGAGAGTGAATTTCGAGGTGTTGTGGGTGAGATGACAAACGAGGAATGGGGTAATTTAGACGATAGGTTAACACGAATGGAAGAACAAGAGGAAGGAATATTTGCAGAAATCAATAAACATAGTGAGATGCCCAATGATAAAGGTAAGATAGTTGAAATAACGGTGGTAGAAAATAAGACAGTGAATAGGCCTGACGATAGTGTAGGGGTGGAAGAAAAGCAGTATACATTAAATGATATATTTGATCTTGTTAATAAACGTTTTGACGAGTGGGACAAAATAATGGATGAGGGTTTCAATAAAGTAAAAAATGCTTTTGATAAACCAGGCGAGAAGCGGGAGGAGAATAGAGGTCAGTTAAAAGAGAGTACAGAAGTTGAGTTAACACAGGTAAGTGGTAATAATGTCTTTGATAATAGCGAAGAAATAACTAACAAGGTAAGTTACAGTTGTAAAAATGAATTAATAAATAATAGTGATAAAATAGTTGAAAACGAGCTATTTAAGAATGATGTGATGAAAACAAATAGTGATGATGAAGTTTGTGGTGAAGTAGAACTTAATAACAAAATGTTAGCGAGTGTTGATGAAATTGAGAGAGAGTGTGGTGAAAGGTTAGGGTGTCAAAGGGCAAATTTTCCCCGTGATATAAGTGGAGTAAGGACTCCGCTAGTAGTGAATTTTGAGGACAGAGTTTCCTCCGTTAATTGTGTGGAAGATGAGGTGTCTTCAAGCAGTCCCCTAATTTTTTGTAAACCTGGAAAAGCCAGGAAGTGGTATAGTAAGTTTGTTGTGCCCTTTGCATGGAGTGAAGTAGGTCAGTGGTGTTGTGACAGGTATTGTGATGAAAGTGATTATGAGAGAGAGAAAGAGTTGGAGTGGTTCAAGGTAAATAGAGGTTATGCAGAGCTGATAGAGAAGACGAAGATTAAGAGAATTATGATAAATAATTTAGACATACCTTGTGTAGTAGTAGACAGTGATTATATTGAGGATAAATATGTACCTGTAGGAAGAATTAGTGTACTTGTAGTGGAGGAATATGATGAGAAAATAAATTACCTGGGTGTAACAACAAATATTCACGGAGGCGGGATAAAAACAAATAATGATGACAAGTCTTATGAAATAATAAAAGGGAAAATGAATGACATAGAGGTAATGGTTTATAATAAAAATAGTTATAATAAATTGGATGTAAATAAAAATCATTTAATCTATAAATATGTAAGATACCTTTTTGACGATGGTGGCTAAAATAGAAAACAGTAAAAGACAGTTAAATATTTTATGATTGGATAAAACTTCCGGGCTGAAAGGCCGTGGTCGATTGCTTGATGCATTGGCGCTATACGTTTCGGCCGCACCACCGGTGGCCATCTTCAGTAGCAAAACTTGTTCGAATAGATGTACGCCGAACACGTCCCCAATGTACTGGGAACAAGCAACAGTGAGTTACGGCTACGAATCCTCTATTTATAGCTTTTTGGCCGCTTCAGGTGTATCGCGCGGACCAATGAGAAGCCAGCTCATCATTCTTGATTCTGATTGGCCATGGAAAATAGACCATGCCAGACACTATTTAAGGAGATGCTTTCTCCTCGGCGGTTCATAGCGACAGACGCATTCTTATGAATATGGATGGACTCCAGATGTAGGCGAGTGAAGTAACCCCGGACAGAAGACAACACGCGGGCTTCATCAAACATCACCCGGTGATCGTCGTGGGAAAGAGCGTGTTCAGCAACTGCGGACTTTTCCGGCTGGCCCAGACGGCAATATCTCCGGTGTTCAGAGAGGCGCGTCCGGACACTACGCTTCGTGGTGCCTATGTAGACCTGGCCACACGTATAGCGCCAATGCATCAAGCAATCGACCACGGCCTTTCAGCCCGGAAGTTTTATCCAATCATATTGACACCGGCCGTGAAAGCCTACGTACTAAAATTAAGAACCTCTACGGGGAGGAGGTTTTGAAGAAAATTAAAAAGTTGGAGACGTTACGGAAGAAGAAAGCCAGTCTGCTGTGTTCCTTGGCCTTTTTACTTAGATGTAGAGACACGGGAACCGTGCCCAGGTTCCTACGACAAAGACATATTTTTAACACGCCACAGGCCAATAGGATTTATAGAAGAACTGAAAATGCCATGCTGCGTGAGCGCATACACCATACGAGGAAAGAGTTGGCACTTAATGACCAAGAACTGTTAAAACTGCATTTACATCTTAGCAGTTCCCTCCAACAACATGATTGGGAGATGTTGGATGGGCTTACTTACAATGCCTTCGAGTCGTGTTATGCCAGTACCAGCCAGAGACAGCGTGACAAATTCGAGCGGTTTGGTTTCCAGAACATCGGGGGAAGAGGATTTGATCGTGACAGGATGGACAGGATGGTTGTAAATCTATCGAGCCGCCAGCTAACACCACATGAGACCTCGGTGTTAGCCAAAGGTGAGAAGTTTGCAGTTACCCCGAAGACAGTACCGGTGGAGGAAATAGTTGCGAGCGTGGAGGCAGGCATCCGAGGACTACCCCGAGACCAAGCAGATGAAATCCGATTGGAAGCTTCTAGGGCCCTTAGAAGGGCCGCTCCGCCAAAATGCAATCTTCTGTCGGCGGAGTTGCGAGCCTTGAGAGAATTGAAGAGGGATGACTCCATTGTTATTGTGCCTGCGGATAAGGGGAGCGCCACTGTGGTCTTGAACACCGAAGACTACCAGCGGAAGATTGAAGGTATATTAGATCCAGCCACGTATCGGAGGCTGAACAAAGATCCGACTACTACAGTTCTAAGAAAAACGGATTCTTTGATTAAGCAATCTTCTCTGGCGCCTGATGTGAAGACGGCCGTCCGGTGTTCGGAGGCCCTTCCCCCTCGTCTCTATGGTTTACCGAAGATCCATAAGGAAGACGTTCCGCTGCGGCCCATCGTCAGTGCTATTGGCTCGCCTACTTACAGCTTGGCAAAGCACCTCACGGGATTGCTCAAGCCGCACATCGGGCAGAGGGATTCGTTCGTCCGGGACTCTTCTGATTTCATCCGGAGGATCCGGGAGTTGGTGCTGGAGCCTGGCGATGTTCTCGTCAGTTTTGATGTGGTCTCTCTTTTCACCATGGTTCCTGTTCAGGAGGTCTTGGGGTATTTGGGTGACCTGTTCTCGGCGGACATCACTGCTTTGTTCCGGCAGGTCCTAACAACGACCTACTTCCAGTGGAATGACGGCTTCTATGAACAGTTGGATGGCGTCGCGATGGGAAGTCCTCTCAGCCCTGTGGTTGCAAATTTCTATATGGAGAAATTTGAAGAGTTGGCAATTTCATCTGCGCCTCTCAAGCCGAAGTGTTGGTTACGGTATGTGGACGACACTTTCGTGGTCTGGAGCCATGGGGACGAGGAGTTGGAGCGATTCCTTGGACATCTGAATGCTGTGCACCCGCGCATACAGTTTACGATGGAGCGTGAGAGGGATGAACAATTGGCTTTTCTGGATGTGCTGGTCCTAAAAAGGACCGATGGCAGCTTGGGACATAAAGTTTATAGGAAGCCAACGCACACCGACAGATATCTGCATAAAGCCTCCAATCATCATCCTAGGCAGAAGAGGGCGGTGCTGAAGACTCTGGTAGACCGGGCAAAAAGAATCTGTGAGCCCCAGTATCTCGAAGATGAGTTTCGGCATCTCGAGGAAGCACTGCAGTCCAACGGCTATTCTGCTGCGGAGGTTAGGAGAGCTGCCCGGCCGAGAAGATCTGGTAGGCTGGACGAGTCGGTGTCGCCTGAGGTTGTTGGCTCTGCTGTCTTGCCCTACATCCGTGGCGTGACTGACCGCATCGGGAAGTTGCTGAGTAAGCGGGGCGTCAGGACGATCTTCAAGCCAACCAAAAAGATCCAACAGTTCCTGCGACCGGTGAAAGACGCCAGGGATCCACTCTCGTCGTGCGGGGTGTACAGTATTCCTTGTACGTGTGGCCAGGTCTACATAGGCACCACGAAGCGTAGTGTCCGGACGCGCCTCTCTGAACACCGGAGATATTGCCGTCTGGGCCAGCCGGAAAAGTCCGCAGTTGCTGAACACGCTCTTTCCCACGACGATCACCGGGTGATGTTTGATGAAGCCCGCGTGTTGTCTTCTGTCCGGGGTTACTTCACTCGCCTACATCTGGAGTCCATCCATATTCATAAGAATGCGTCTGTCGCTATGAACCGCCGAGGAGAAAGCATCTCCTTAAATAGTGTCTGGCATGGTCTATTTTCCATGGCCAATCAGAATCAAGAATGATGAGCTGGCTTCTCATTGGTCCGCGCGATACACCTGAAGCGGCCAAAAAGCTATAAATAGAGGATTCGTAGCCGTAACTCACTGTTGCTTGTTCCCAGTACATTGGGGACGTGTTCGGCGTACATCTATTCGAACAAGTTTTGCTACTGAAGATGGCCACCGGTGGTGCGGCCGAAACGTATAGCGCCAATGCATCAAGCAATCGACCACGGCCTTTCAGCCCGGAAGTTTTATCCAATCATATTGACACCGGCCGTGAAAGCCTACGTACTAAAATTAAGAACCTCTACGGGGAGGAGGTTTTGAAGAAAATTAAAAAGTTGGAGACGTTACGGAAGAAGAAAGCCAGTCTGCTGTGTTCCTTGGCCTTTTTACTTAGATGTAGAGACACGGGAACCGTGCCCAGGTTCCTACGACAAAGACATATTTTTAACACGCCACAGGCCAATAGGATTTATAGAAGAACTGAAAATGCCATGCTGCGTGAGCGCATACACCATACGAGGAAAGAGTTGGCACTTAATGACCAAGAACTGTTAAAACTGCATTTACATCTTAGCAGTTCCCTCCAACAACATGATTGGGAGATGTTGGATGGGCTTACTTACAATGCCTTCGAGTCGTGTTATGCCAGTACCAGCCAGAGACAGCGTGACAAATTCGAGCGGTTTGGTTTCCAGAACATCGGGGGAAGAGGATTTGATCGTGACAGGATGGACAGGATGGTTGTAAATCTATCGAGCCGCCAGCTAACACCACATGAGACCTCGGTGTTAGCCAAAGGTGAGAAGTTTGCAGTTACCCCGAAGACAGTACCGGTGGAGGAAATAGTTGCGAGCGTGGAGGCAGGCATCCGAGGACTACCCCGAGACCAAGCAGATGAAATCCGATTGGAAGCTTCTAGGGCCCTTAGAAGGGCCGCTCCGCCAAAATGCAATCTTCTGTCGGCGGAGTTGCGAGCCTTGAGAGAATTGAAGAGGGATGACTCCATTGTTATTGTGCCTGCGGATAAGGGGAGCGCCACTGTGGTCTTGAACACCGAAGACTACCAGCGGAAGATTGAAGGTATATTAGATCCAGCCACGTATCGGAGGCTGAACAAAGATCCGACTACTACAGTTCTAAGAAAAACGGATTCTTTGATTAAGCAATCTTCTCTGGCGCCTGATGTGAAGACGGCCGTCCGGTGTTCGGAGGCCCTTCCCCCTCGTCTCTATGGTTTACCGAAGATCCATAAGGAAGACGTTCCGCTGCGGCCCATCGTCAGTGCTATTGGCTCGCCTACTTACAGCTTGGCAAAGCACCTCACGGGATTGCTCAAGCCGCACATCGGGCAGAGGGATTCGTTCGTCCGGGACTCTTCTGATTTCATCCGGAGGATCCGGGAGTTGGTGCTGGAGCCTGGCGATGTTCTCGTCAGTTTTGATGTGGTCTCTCTTTTCACCATGGTTCCTGTTCAGGAGGTCTTGGGGTATTTGGGTGACCTGTTCTCGGCGGACATCACTGCTTTGTTCCGGCAGGTCCTAACAACGACCTACTTCCAGTGGAATGACGGCTTCTATGAACAGTTGGATGGCGTCGCGATGGGAAGTCCTCTCAGCCCTGTGGTTGCAAATTTCTATATGGAGAAATTTGAAGAGTTGGCAATTTCATCTGCGCCTCTCAAGCCGAAGTGTTGGTTACGGTATGTGGACGACACTTTCGTGGTCTGGAGCCATGGGGACGAGGAGTTGGAGCGATTCCTTGGACATCTGAATGCTGTGCACCCGCGCATACAGTTTACGATGGAGCGTGAGAGGGATGAACAATTGGCTTTTCTGGATGTGCTGGTCCTAAAAAGGACCGATGGCAGCTTGGGACATAAAGTTTATAGGAAGCCAACGCACACCGACAGATATCTGCATAAAGCCTCCAATCATCATCCTAGGCAGAAGAGGGCGGTGCTGAAGACTCTGGTAGACCGGGCAAAAAGAATCTGTGAGCCCCAGTATCTCGAAGATGAGTTTCGGCATCTCGAGGAAGCACTGCAGTCCAACGGCTATTCTGCTGCGGAGGTTAGGAGAGCTGCCCGGCCGAGAAGATCTGGTAGGCTGGACGAGTCGGTGTCGCCTGAGGTTGTTGGCTCTGCTGTCTTGCCCTACATCCGTGGCGTGACTGACCGCATCGGGAAGTTGCTGAGTAAGCGGGGCGTCAGGACGATCTTCAAGCCAACCAAAAAGATCCAACAGTTCCTGCGACCGGTGAAAGACGCCAGGGATCCACTCTCGTCGTGCGGGGTGTACAGTATTCCTTGTACGTGTGGCCAGGTCTACATAGGCACCACGAAGCGTAGTGTCCGGACGCGCCTCTCTGAACACCGGAGATATTGCCGTCTGGGCCAGCCGGAAAAGTCCGCAGTTGCTGAACACGCTCTTTCCCACGACGATCACCGGGTGATGTTTGATGAAGCCCGCGTGTTGTCTTCTGTCCGGGGTTACTTCACTCGCCTACATCTGGAGTCCATCCATATTCATAAGAATGCGTCTGTCGCTATGAACCGCCGAGGAGAAAGCATCTCCTTAAATAGTGTCTGGCATGGTCTATTTTCCATGGCCAATCAGAATCAAGAATGATGAGCTGGCTTCTCATTGGTCCGCGCGATACACCTGAAGCGGCCAAAAAGCTATAAATAGAGGATTCGTAGCCGTAACTCACTGTTGCTTGTTCCCAGTACATTGGGGACGTGTTCGGCGTACATCTATTCGAACAAGTTTTGCTACTGAAGATGGCCACCGGTGGTGCGGCCGAAACGTATAGCGCCAATGCATCAAGCAATCGACCACGGCCTTTCAGCCCGGAAGTTTTATCCAATCATATTGACACCGGCCGTGAAAGCCTACGTACTAAAATTAAGAACCTCTACGGGGAGGAGGTTTTGAAGAAAATTAAAAAGTTGGAGACGTTACGGAAGAAGAAAGCCAGTCTGCTGTGTTCCTTGGCCTTTTTACTTAGATGTAGAGACACGGGAACCGTGCCCAGGTTCCTACGACAAAGACATATTTTTAACACGCCACAGGCCAATAGGATTTATAGAAGAACTGAAAATGCCATGCTGCGTGAGCGCATACACCATACGAGGAAAGAGTTGGCACTTAATGACCAAGAACTGTTAAAACTGCATTTACATCTTAGCAGTTCCCTCCAACAACATGATTGGGAGATGTTGGATGGGCTTACTTACAATGCCTTCGAGTCGTGTTATGCCAGTACCAGCCAGAGACAGCGTGACAAATTCGAGCGGTTTGGTTTCCAGAACATCGGGGGAAGAGGATTTGATCGTGACAGGATGGACAGGATGGTTGTAAATCTATCGAGCCGCCAGCTAACACCACATGAGACCTCGGTGTTAGCCAAAGGTGAGAAGTTTGCAGTTACCCCGAAGACAGTACCGGTGGAGGAAATAGTTGCGAGCGTGGAGGCAGGCATCCGAGGACTACCCCGAGACCAAGCAGATGAAATCCGATTGGAAGCTTCTAGGGCCCTTAGAAGGGCCGCTCCGCCAAAATGCAATCTTCTGTCGGCGGAGTTGCGAGCCTTGAGAGAATTGAAGAGGGATGACTCCATTGTTATTGTGCCTGCGGATAAGGGGAGCGCCACTGTGGTCTTGAACACCGAAGACTACCAGCGGAAGATTGAAGGTATATTAGATCCAGCCACGTATCGGAGGCTGAACAAAGATCCGACTACTACAGTTCTAAGAAAAACGGATTCTTTGATTAAGCAATCTTCTCTGGCGCCTGATGTGAAGACGGCCGTCCGGTGTTCGGAGGCCCTTCCCCCTCGTCTCTATGGTTTACCGAAGATCCATAAGGAAGACGTTCCGCTGCGGCCCATCGTCAGTGCTATTGGCTCGCCTACTTACAGCTTGGCAAAGCACCTCACGGGATTGCTCAAGCCGCACATCGGGCAGAGGGATTCGTTCGTCCGGGACTCTTCTGATTTCATCCGGAGGATCCGGGAGTTGGTGCTGGAGCCTGGCGATGTTCTCGTCAGTTTTGATGTGGTCTCTCTTTTCACCATGGTTCCTGTTCAGGAGGTCTTGGGGTATTTGGGTGACCTGTTCTCGGCGGACATCACTGCTTTGTTCCGGCAGGTCCTAACAACGACCTACTTCCAGTGGAATGACGGCTTCTATGAACAGTTGGATGGCGTCGCGATGGGAAGTCCTCTCAGCCCTGTGGTTGCAAATTTCTATATGGAGAAATTTGAAGAGTTGGCAATTTCATCTGCGCCTCTCAAGCCGAAGTGTTGGTTACGGTATGTGGACGACACTTTCGTGGTCTGGAGCCATGGGGACGAGGAGTTGGAGCGATTCCTTGGACATCTGAATGCTGTGCACCCGCGCATACAGTTTACGATGGAGCGTGAGAGGGATGAACAATTGGCTTTTCTGGATGTGCTGGTCCTAAAAAGGACCGATGGCAGCTTGGGACATAAAGTTTATAGGAAGCCAACGCACACCGACAGATATCTGCATAAAGCCTCCAATCATCATCCTAGGCAGAAGAGGGCGGTGCTGAAGACTCTGGTAGACCGGGCAAAAAGAATCTGTGAGCCCCAGTATCTCGAAGATGAGTTTCGGCATCTCGAGGAAGCACTGCAGTCCAACGGCTATTCTGCTGCGGAGGTTAGGAGAGCTGCCCGGCCGAGAAGATCTGGTAGGCTGGACGAGTCGGTGTCGCCTGAGGTTGTTGGCTCTGCTGTCTTGCCCTACATCCGTGGCGTGACTGACCGCATCGGGAAGTTGCTGAGTAAGCGGGGCGTCAGGACGATCTTCAAGCCAACCAAAAAGATCCAACAGTTCCTGCGACCGGTGAAAGACGCCAGGGATCCACTCTCGTCGTGCGGGGTGTACAGTATTCCTTGTACGTGTGGCCAGGTCTACATAGGCACCACGAAGCGTAGTGTCCGGACGCGCCTCTCTGAACACCGGAGATATTGCCGTCTGGGCCAGCCGGAAAAGTCCGCAGTTGCTGAACACGCTCTTTCCCACGACGATCACCGGGTGATGTTTGATGAAGCCCGCGTGTTGTCTTCTGTCCGGGGTTACTTCACTCGCCTACATCTGGAGTCCATCCATATTCATAAGAATGCGTCTGTCGCTATGAACCGCCGAGGAGAAAGCATCTCCTTAAATAGTGTCTGGCATGGTCTATTTTCCATGGCCAATCAGAATCAAGAATGATGAGCTGGCTTCTCATTGGTCCGCGCGATACACCTGAAGCGGCCAAAAAGCTATAAATAGAGGATTCGTAGCCGTAACTCACTGTTGCTTGTTCCCAGTACATTGGGGACGTGTTCGGCGTACATCTATTCGAACAAGTTTTGCTACTGAAGATGGCCACCGGTGGTGCGGCCGAAACGTATAGCGCCAATGCATCAAGCAATCGACCACGGCCTTTCAGCCCGGAAGTTTTATCCAATCATATTGACACCGGCCGTGAAAGCCTACGTACTAAAATTAAGAACCTCTACGGGGAGGAGGTTTTGAAGAAAATTAAAAAGTTGGAGACGTTACGGAAGAAGAAAGCCAGTCTGCTGTGTTCCTTGGCCTTTTTACTTAGATGTAGAGACACGGGAACCGTGCCCAGGTTCCTACGACAAAGACATATTTTTAACACGCCACAGGCCAATAGGATTTATAGAAGAACTGAAAATGCCATGCTGCGTGAGCGCATACACCATACGAGGAAAGAGTTGGCACTTAATGACCAAGAACTGTTAAAACTGCATTTACATCTTAGCAGTTCCCTCCAACAACATGATTGGGAGATGTTGGATGGGCTTACTTACAATGCCTTCGAGTCGTGTTATGCCAGTACCAGCCAGAGACAGCGTGACAAATTCGAGCGGTTTGGTTTCCAGAACATCGGGGGAAGAGGATTTGATCGTGACAGGATGGACAGGATGGTTGTAAATCTATCGAGCCGCCAGCTAACACCACATGAGACCTCGGTGTTAGCCAAAGGTGAGAAGTTTGCAGTTACCCCGAAGACAGTACCGGTGGAGGAAATAGTTGCGAGCGTGGAGGCAGGCATCCGAGGACTACCCCGAGACCAAGCAGATGAAATCCGATTGGAAGCTTCTAGGGCCCTTAGAAGGGCCGCTCCGCCAAAATGCAATCTTCTGTCGGCGGAGTTGCGAGCCTTGAGAGAATTGAAGAGGGATGACTCCATTGTTATTGTGCCTGCGGATAAGGGGAGCGCCACTGTGGTCTTGAACACCGAAGACTACCAGCGGAAGATTGAAGGTATATTAGATCCAGCCACGTATCGGAGGCTGAACAAAGATCCGACTACTACAGTTCTAAGAAAAACGGATTCTTTGATTAAGCAATCTTCTCTGGCGCCTGATGTGAAGACGGCCGTCCGGTGTTCGGAGGCCCTTCCCCCTCGTCTCTATGGTTTACCGAAGATCCATAAGGAAGACGTTCCGCTGCGGCCCATCGTCAGTGCTATTGGCTCGCCTACTTACAGCTTGGCAAAGCACCTCACGGGATTGCTCAAGCCGCACATCGGGCAGAGGGATTCGTTCGTCCGGGACTCTTCTGATTTCATCCGGAGGATCCGGGAGTTGGTGCTGGAGCCTGGCGATGTTCTCGTCAGTTTTGATGTGGTCTCTCTTTTCACCATGGTTCCTGTTCAGGAGGTCTTGGGGTATTTGGGTGACCTGTTCTCGGCGGACATCACTGCTTTGTTCCGGCAGGTCCTAACAACGACCTACTTCCAGTGGAATGACGGCTTCTATGAACAGTTGGATGGCGTCGCGATGGGAAGTCCTCTCAGCCCTGTGGTTGCAAATTTCTATATGGAGAAATTTGAAGAGTTGGCAATTTCATCTGCGCCTCTCAAGCCGAAGTGTTGGTTACGGTATGTGGACGACACTTTCGTGGTCTGGAGCCATGGGGACGAGGAGTTGGAGCGATTCCTTGGACATCTGAATGCTGTGCACCCGCGCATACAGTTTACGATGGAGCGTGAGAGGGATGAACAATTGGCTTTTCTGGATGTGCTGGTCCTAAAAAGGACCGATGGCAGCTTGGGACATAAAGTTTATAGGAAGCCAACGCACACCGACAGATATCTGCATAAAGCCTCCAATCATCATCCTAGGCAGAAGAGGGCGGTGCTGAAGACTCTGGTAGACCGGGCAAAAAGAATCTGTGAGCCCCAGTATCTCGAAGATGAGTTTCGGCATCTCGAGGAAGCACTGCAGTCCAACGGCTATTCTGCTGCGGAGGTTAGGAGAGCTGCCCGGCCGAGAAGATCTGGTAGGCTGGACGAGTCGGTGTCGCCTGAGGTTGTTGGCTCTGCTGTCTTGCCCTACATCCGTGGCGTGACTGACCGCATCGGGAAGTTGCTGAGTAAGCGGGGCGTCAGGACGATCTTCAAGCCAACCAAAAAGATCCAACAGTTCCTGCGACCGGTGAAAGACGCCAGGGATCCACTCTCGTCGTGCGGGGTGTACAGTATTCCTTGTACGTGTGGCCAGGTCTACATAGGCACCACGAAGCGTAGTGTCCGGACGCGCCTCTCTGAACACCGGAGATATTGCCGTCTGGGCCAGCCGGAAAAGTCCGCAGTTGCTGAACACGCTCTTTCCCACGACGATCACCGGGTGATGTTTGATGAAGCCCGCGTGTTGTCTTCTGTCCGGGGTTACTTCACTCGCCTACATCTGGAGTCCATCCATATTCATAAGAATGCGTCTGTCACTATGAACCGCCGAGGAGAAAGCATCTCCTTAAATAGTGTCTGGCATGGTCTATTTTCCATGGCCAATCAGAATCAAGAATGATGAGCTGGCTTCTCATTGGTCCGCGCGATACACCTGAAGCGGCCAAAAAGCTATAAATAGAGGATTCGTAGCCGTAACTCACTGTTGCTTGTTCCCAGTACATTGGGGACGTGTTCGGCGTACATCTATTCGAACAAGTTTTGCTACTGAAGATGGCCACCGGTGGTGCGGCCGAAACGTATAGCGCCAATGCATCAAGCAATCGACCACGGCCTTTCAGCCCGGAAGTTTTATCCAATCATATTGACACCGGCCGTGAAAGCCTACGTACTAAAATTAAGAACCTCTACGGGGAGGAGGTTTTGAAGAAAATTAAAAAGTTGGAGACGTTACGGAAGAAGAAAGCCAGTCTGCTGTGTTCCTTGGCCTTTTTACTTAGATGTAGAGACACGGGAACCGTGCCCAGGTTCCTACGACAAAGACATATTTTTAACACGCCACAGGCCAATAGGATTTATAGAAGAACTGAAAATGCCATGCTGCGTGAGCGCATACACCATACGAGGAAAGAGTTGGCACTTAATGACCAAGAACTGTTAAAACTGCATTTACATCTTAGCAGTTCCCTCCAACAACATGATTGGGAGATGTTGGATGGGCTTACTTACAATGCCTTCGAGTCGTGTTATGCCAGTACCAGCCAGAGACAGCGTGACAAATTCGAGCGGTTTGGTTTCCAGAACATCGGGGGAAGAGGATTTGATCGTGACAGGATGGACAGGATGGTTGTAAATCTATCGAGCCGCCAGCTAACACCACATGAGACCTCGGTGTTAGCCAAAGGTGAGAAGTTTGCAGTTACCCCGAAGACAGTACCGGTGGAGGAAATAGTTGCGAGCGTGGAGGCAGGCATCCGAGGACTACCCCGAGACCAAGCAGATGAAATCCGATTGGAAGCTTCTAGGGCCCTTAGAAGGGCCGCTCCGCCAAAATGCAATCTTCTGTCGGCGGAGTTGCGAGCCTTGAGAGAATTGAAGAGGGATGACTCCATTGTTATTGTGCCTGCGGATAAGGGGAGCGCCACTGTGGTCTTGAACACCGAAGACTACCAGCGGAAGATTGAAGGTATATTAGATCCAGCCACGTATCGGAGGCTGAACAAAGATCCGACTACTACAGTTCTAAGAAAAACGGATTCTTTGATTAAGCAATCTTCTCTGGCGCCTGATGTGAAGACGGCCGTCCGGTGTTCGGAGGCCCTTCCCCCTCGTCTCTATGGTTTACCGAAGATCCATAAGGAAGACGTTCCGCTGCGGCCCATCGTCAGTGCTATTGGCTCGCCTACTTACAGCTTGGCAAAGCACCTCACGGGATTGCTCAAGCCGCACATCGGGCAGAGGGATTCGTTCGTCCGGGACTCTTCTGATTTCATCCGGAGGATCCGGGAGTTGGTGCTGGAGCCTGGCGATGTTCTCGTCAGTTTTGATGTGGTCTCTCTTTTCACCATGGTTCCTGTTCAGGAGGTCTTGGGGTATTTGGGTGACCTGTTCTCGGCGGACATCACTGCTTTGTTCCGGCAGGTCCTAACAACGACCTACTTCCAGTGGAATGACGGCTTCTATGAACAGTTGGATGGCGTCGCGATGGGAAGTCCTCTCAGCCCTGTGGTTGCAAATTTCTATATGGAGAAATTTGAAGAGTTGGCAATTTCATCTGCGCCTCTCAAGCCGAAGTGTTGGTTACGGTATGTGGACGACACTTTCGTGGTCTGGAGCCATGGTGACGAGGAGTTGGAGCGATTCCTTGGACATCTGAATGCTGTGCACCCGCGCATACAGTTTACGATGGAGCGTGAGAGGGATGAACAATTGGCTTTTCTGGATGTGCTGGTCCTAAAAAGGACCGATGGCAGCTTGGGACATAAAGTTTATAGGAAGCCAACGCACACCGACAGATATCTGCATAAAGCCTCCAATCATCATCCTAGGCAGAAGAGGGCGGTGCTGAAGACTCTGGTAGACCGGGCAAAAAGAATCTGTGAGCCCCAGTATCTCGAAGATGAGTTTCGGCATCTCGAGGAAGCACTGCAGTCCAACGGCTATTCTGCTGCGGAGGTTAGGAGAGCTGCCCGGCCGAGAAGATCTGGTAGGCTGGACGAGTCGGTGTCGCCTGAGGTTGTTGGCTCTGCTGTCTTGCCCTACATCCGTGGCGTGACTGACCGCATCGGGAAGTTGCTGAGTAAGCGGGGCGTCAGGACGATCTTCAAGCCAACCAAAAAGATCCAACAGTTCCTGCGACCGGTGAAAGACGCCAGGGATCCACTCTCGTCGTGCGGGGTGTACAGTATTCCTTGTACGTGTGGCCAGGTCTACATAGGCACCACGAAGCGTAGTGTCCGGACGCGCCTCTCTGAACACCGGAGATATTGCCGTCTGGGCCAGCCGGAAAAGTCCGCAGTTGCTGAACACGCTCTTTCCCACGACGATCACCGGGTGATGTTTGATGAAGCCCGCGTGTTGTCTTCTGTCCGGGGTTACTTCACTCGCCTACATCTGGAGTCCATCCATATTCATAAGAATGCGTCTGTCGCTATGAACCGCCGAGGAGAAAGCATCTCCTTAAATAGTGTCTGGCATGGTCTATTTTCCATGGCCAATCAGAATCAAGAATGATGAGCTGGCTTCTCATTGGTCCGCGCGATACACCTGAAGCGGCCAAAAAGCTATAAATAGAGGATTCGTAGCCGTAACTCACTGTTGCTTGTTCCCAGTACATTGGGGACGTGTTCGGCGTACATCTATTCGAACAAGTTTTGCTACTGAAGATGGCCACCGGTGGTGCGGCCGAAACGTATAGCGCCAATGCATCAAGCAATCGACCACGGCCTTTCAGCCCGGAAGTTTTATCCAATCATATTGACACCGGCCGTGAAAGCCTACGTACTAAAATTAAGAACCTCTACGGGGAGGAGGTTTTGAAGAAAATTAAAAAGTTGGAGACGTTACGGAAGAAGAAAGCCAGTCTGCTGTGTTCCTTGGCCTTTTTACTTAGATGTAGAGACACGGGAACCGTGCCCAGGTTCCTACGACAAAGACATATTTTTAACACGCCACAGGCCAATAGGATTTATAGAAGATCTGAAAATGCCATGCTGCGTGAGCGCATACACCATACGAGGAAAGAGTTGGCACTTAATGACCAAGAACTGTTAAAACTGCATTTACATCTTAGCAGTTCCCTCCAACAACATGATTGGGAGATGTTGGATGGGCTTACTTACAATGCCTTCGAGTCGTGTTATGCCAGTACCAGCCAGAGACAGCGTGACAAATTCGAGCGGTTTGGTTTCCAGAACATCGGGGGAAGAGGATTTGATCGTGACAGGATGGACAGGATGGTTGTAAATCTATCGAGCCGCCAGCTAACACCACATGAGACCTCGGTGTTAGCCAAAGGTGAGAAGTTTGCAGTTACCCCGAAGACAGTACCGGTGGAGGAAATAGTTGCGAGCGTGGAGGCAGGCATCCGAGGACTACCCCGAGACCAAGCAGATGAAATCCGATTGGAAGCTTCTAGGGCCCTTAGAAGGGCCGCTCCGCCAAAATGCAATCTTCTGTCGGCGGAGTTGCGAGCCTTGAGAGAATTGAAGAGGGATGACTCCATTGTTATTGTGCCTGCGGATAAGGGGAGCGCCACTGTGGTCTTGAACACCGAAGACTACCAGCGGAAGATTGAAGGTATATTAGATCCAGCCACGTATCGGAGGCTGAACAAAGATCCGACTACTACAGTTCTAAGAAAAACGGATTCTTTGATTAAGCAATCTTCTCTGGCGCCTGATGTGAAGACGGCCGTCCGGTGTTCGGAGGCCCTTCCCCCTCGTCTCTATGGTTTACCGAAGATCCATAAGGAAGACGTTCCGCTGCGGCCCATCGTCAGTGCTATTGGCTCGCCTACTTACAGCTTGGCAAAGCACCTCACGGGATTGCTCAAGCCGCACATCGGGCAGAGGGATTCGTTCGTCCGGGACTCTTCTGATTTCATCCGGAGGATCCGGGAGTTGGTGCTGGAGCCTGGCGATGTTCTCGTCAGTTTTGATGTGGTCTCTCTTTTCACCATGGTTCCTGTTCAGGAGGTCTTGGGGTATTTGGGTGACCTGTTCTCGGCGGACATCACTGCTTTGTTCCGGCAGGTCCTAACAACGACCTACTTCCAGTGGAATGACGGCTTCTATGAACAGTTGGATGGCGTCGCGATGGGAAGTCCTCTCAGCCCTGTGGTTGCAAATTTCTATATGGAGAAATTTGAAGAGTTGGCAATTTCATCTGCGCCTCTCAAGCCGAAGTGTTGGTTACGGTATGTGGACGACACTTTCGTGGTCTGGAGCCATGGGGACGAGGAGTTGGAGCGATTCCTTGGACATCTGAATGCTGTGCACCCGCGCATACAGTTTACGATGGAGCGTGAGAGGGATGAACAATTGGCTTTTCTGGATGTGCTGGTCCTAAAAAGGACCGATGGCAGCTTGGGACATAAAGTTTATAGGAAGCCAACGCACACCGACAGATATCTGCATAAAGCCTCCAATCATCATCCTAGGCAGAAGAGGGCGGTGCTGAAGACTCTGGTAGACCGGGCAAAAAGAATCTGTGAGCCCCAGTATCTCGAAGATGAGTTTCGGCATCTCGAGGAAGCACTGCAGTCCAACGGCTATTCTGCTGCGGAGGTTAGGAGAGCTGCCCGGCCGAGAAGATCTGGTAGGCTGGACGAGTCGGTGTCGCCTGAGGTTGTTGGCTCTGCTGTCTTGCCCTACATCCGTGGCGTGACTGACCGCATCGGGAAGTTGCTGAGTAAGCGGGGCGTCAGGACGATCTTCAAGCCAACCAAAAAGATCCAACAGTTCCTGCGACCGGTGAAAGACGCCAGGGATCCACTCTCGTCGTGCGGGGTGTACAGTATTCCTTGTACGTGTGGCCAGGTCTACATAGGCACCACGAAGCGTAGTGTCTGGACGCGCCTCTCTGAACACCGGAGATATTGCCGTCTGGGCCAGCCGGAAAAGTCCGCAGTTGCTGAACACGCTCTTTCCCACGACGATCACCGGGTGATGTTTGATGAAGCCCGCGTGTTGTCTTCTGTCCGGGGTTACTTCACTCGCCTACATCTGGAGTCCATCCATATTCATAAGAATGCGTCTGTCGCTATGAACCGCCGAGGAGAAAGCATCTCCTTAAATAGTGTCTGGCATGGTCTATTTTCCATGGCCAATCAGAATCAAGAATGATGAGCTGGCTTCTCATTGGTCCGCGCGATACACCTGAAGCGGCCAAAAAGCTATAAATAGAGGATTCGTAGCCGTAACTCACTGTTGCTTGTTCCCAGTACATTGGGGACGTGTTCGGCGTACATCTATTCGAACAAGTTTTGCTACTGAAGATGGCCACCGGTGGTGCGGCCGAAACGTATAGCGCCAATGCATCAAGCAATCGACCACGGCCTTTCAGCCCGGAAGTTTTATCCAATCATATTGACACCGGCCGTGAAAGCCTACGTACTAAAGTTAAATATTTTGTTTTAAGCTATTTGGCTTTGCTGATTTGAATATTGAGATATGATGACTGAATAAATACTGAAGTAAATTTGTAAATAAATATGTAGTAAAGCCAATGGTATGTGTTGTGGTTAAGTGAACAGTGTATGTAAGTAATTAATTGTTATAACAATAAGACTAATATTTTGGCAATTTAAATAAATAAACCAAATTAATTTTGAAAACAAGTAATCAGAGAATTATAATTGTTTGGATGGTAATGAAATTTATATTTTAATAATGAATTAAATTTTAACAATTTGATATATTTTAAATATTTTAATTGAGTATGTAAATGTTGTATAATTAATTTTTTTTGTAAATTCAGTTTGTTTTACGAGAGGGAAATTTGGTAATGAATGATAAATTATTTAATTTAAATTAATAAATTTTGTGTGAATGTTTCAGAGATGGTGGTGATTATGTTTTGTGGGCATATCATGTTAAATGGATTGTAAGTAGAAAAATTTTATAATCATGTGTAATAAAAATATTTACAGGTGTAATTGAGATTCTAATTCAGTAATAAGATGTTATTTGGAAATAAGTTGGTTCAAGAAATAAAGATAATTAAAAAATTTTAATACTAAATGAAAAATGATAAATAATGATTATCAATAATAAATTTTGAAAATTTCAAGAAAGTTAAACGGTAAAAGGTTATGAATGGGTTAAATGAGTGTTGATGCAAATATTATATGATAATGTATATACAAATTTTAATTAGTTGCCAATTGTAATTAGTTATTAAGTGGCTATTGTGGGGGTTGCCTGTGCTCTCTTAAATAGCGAAATGGGTTGGGGGTAACCGTGAGTGTTACCTCCATCGGAGGCCAAAGTGGCGATAAATGTGCGGCACACCTTATCCGTGTAAATTAAAATTTACACACATTACTAAATGACCGTGTCGCACATAATAATATTGATGTGAAACAGGCAGTGAAATGAAAGTTCAGATTTCCTCGACTTTTCGGGCGGTTACTGCCTTACCAGCACTAACCGTGGTTTTGGCTAGCGGCCAGCTATGGTCATATCAAGTCCCTTGACCATAGCTGACTTGAAATTGGTACAGATTTGAAATTCAATGGGGGGATAATTAGAGGAAATTTCCGGAACTATGGAACAGCGGCTGCCACTCTGTTCGAGGAGGAACAGCAAGACCGGTGGCAGATCCGTTTTTAAGGGTGTATGATTTTATAACAAGAACATGATGATGTTCACTAACTTTAAAACTTAACAGCGGAAGCAGAGACACGGAGAGGTAAAAACCTGCTCCAAAATATACAGTCTCTGTGGAAGCGAAAAGGCGAGACAGTCTTACATAATCTGAAATAGTGTGTGTGGCTGGGAGGTGACGTAAAGGAGTCACGAATTAAAAATTTTATGACGTAAAAGTTTTGCTTATTCAAGGTTTAATCCAATCAAAAATGCTTGTGCTCTGTCCACATAATTATATGCTCAGACTCGTAAATTAAGGTGTTCATGCTATAATTTTAAGTGTATTATTTTATTGTTGTCTATTAGATAAGAATATGTAATTTTATTATGTGTGTATGTGTTTAAGCCAATAAGTAAATCGTCTGGCAGGTTAACATAAGCATCAGAATCAGAGAAATGGGAAACAATGAGGTGAGAAGGGAGAATGAATAAAAATAAATATGTATATTCCATGTAATTTGTTCAATTTTGAGATGTGTTTTTATTATGTTAGGATATCAGCTGATGAGCAATAACGTCACTGGTATATTGGTTTGTAAATGTTACAAGTAATTAATGTTTAGTGTACTACAGATATTTTGAAGTAAAGATAAAAAGAATATGAGAAATAAAATAACAATAATTTATGCCAATTAATAAAAGATAATTGATGGGTGATAAATGTTTTATGGGACATGTAGACCTGTCCGAATTGAATTAAAAGTTGAATGTGAAATGATAGAGATGAGTATGATGTAATGTTGTTTTTGAGTTGATGTAATGTAATAGAATTTTGAGAAGTATTGAGGGTGACACGGTAGTTGTGGAGAATTTATGTAGAGTTTTGAATGATATATATTTATGTTTATAATTAATGAGGTTATTTTGTGTATTTGTAGTAATGTAATGAGATTGAGAATTTTGGGGATGGCAATTTTGTATTAGGGGGTAGTGTGTTTGGGGAGTCCGCAACAAGGGTTGGGACGGGATAGGGTTAGCTTTTAGTGGGGAAGGGGCCGCCTTAGGTAGAATCCGGGCCGCCAGATAAGGGAATTGAGTTTTTTGGGGGCGGGGAAACACGTATCCTATGTACAAAGGGTTAGAGAGTATTTTATATGTAGAGAAGGTGGCGTTTTGTGTTAAATGATAAGTTGGGGTTTAGAGTGCATTGGGGTAGATATCTTGGTAGAGATGGGTGTCATGATAATTGAGTTGATTAATATTAGTCAGAGGGAGAAAGTTCATATATGTATAGAGATCTAATACAGTAAATGAGAATAAATGAGTTACAACACCCACAGTAATGTAGAATTAAACTGTTAACTAAAGAGAGATTCATGATAAAGAATATACAGTGTTTATTTTTTTCAACCAGTGACAGAAGTTTGATAAAATTTGAAAATAATGTAAAGTCAAGAATTGTTTATTCTAAATAATTTAAATGTCAACTTGATTATTATATTAATATTTTGTTTATTTTAAATATTTTATGTTACTATGTTTTGTATTTCAAGTTAGGATATTACAGATGTTCAAGGTGTTTTCAGAAATCATACATAACATATGTAGGTCAAGGGTTTTGGACTTGACCTAGTTACGATCAGCTGATGAGGTCATACACCTACTAAGCTTGTATAGTAGGAATCCAATTTTAATTTGTTTGTTTGATTAATTCAAACCAATATTTGAATAATTTTAATAAATGTTATTTAATAAACAAATTTAATAGTTTTTTAATGAATAAATTTTTTTTGAATTTTAAAATTTTGAAAATTTTAAATTTTTTTGAAAAAAAAAAAAAAAGAGAACTTGATTTTTCGCCTGCCAGCGAATGACGCTTTTAGATAAGGATTTTATTATGTGTGCATTAACCATGTTTCTTTTATTGTATTGTATTGTATTGGTAGACTATAAGTGGTTCTCATGTTAGAGTAAGGATGTGTTTATATTAGTAGAAATGTCTAGGTAGTCATGTTAAAGAAAAAAAAAAAAGAGAGAAAAAGAAGAGAATTTTTTGATAAACGATTATTTTTTTTGAATTTTGAATTTTTTTTTTAATTTTTGATAAATTTTAAAAGAAAGTTTTATTTTTATGTGTTATGGTAATATGTAATGTTAGTGTGTGTGAGCCCAGTATTTGCTAAAGGCAGCCCAGCTTGCATACAAGAGGGAACACATCGGCTGAGGATCTGGGATAATTTTAGCCAGGGATTGAGGATTTTTGGGGGTAGCATGTTAGAAGGCGAGGCGCGCTGTGGTGCGAGTCTGATCGATTTCTCGGTGTTGGGATCTCTTACGGAGAAGTCCAGTGATCTCGTTCAGATGAGTCCATGGTCGCTGAGCCAGGGGGGTCGTGTACCCATGAGAGTAAGAACCAGGGGGGTCGTGTACCCATGAGAGTAAGAACCAGGGGGTTGTTGGCACCAGTTCCTCACCGTTCCTCTTCAGGGTTATCGATGAGATTTCTTCTGTTATGAACAGCAGAATTCTCATCGAGGGGGTATTGTAGCGGGTCAAATTTTGGGTGTTTTTATTTTCAACAGTATGGGATAATTATAAATTTTATTCATTTCATTGTCGGTCGGGAGCCTTATAAAATATGACGAAATAACTGTATTATTGTGCAACGTATTTGTCCGTATAACAGAACAGCGTTTGGAACAAAGGCGATACGCAATTTCAGTGGTGTAATGAGGCAGAGGAATTCGCATCTCCACCAAAATTCTAAGAACTATGTAAATGTGTGTCAACGCTCAAGCGCAACTACACCTGCACGCGCTCAAAGGACGCTCTAACAAAAAACTCAAGATGGCCAGAGCGTAAAAAATATTCGTCGTCTTCTCTAAGAACTCCCGGAAGTCGCAGTAAACTCCGCCTACTGTTGGTGACATCAGCGGAACCAAGTCCAATATCGGCCTCTGGACACACACCCATACCAGCTTTAATCCATATATAAAGTGGTTACTTCCCAACAAATGAGGCCTGAGCGACGAAAGCATAGGGGCAGTGAAACACTGATTCCCGGCAGAAAGTAAAAAATACCTGTTACGTTCACCGTGACGGGACAGTCGACTTATAGCCGCGGCGTCGGCCAGACGCGCGCCAAGACTCGTGGGCCCCAAAAATCTTGTAAAGTTTATTTGAAAGTAATAGTTTTGCATCTCTAAGTGAACCAGTAGCTAAGAAGGGAATACGTGGAGTGACGGCAAAATGTAAAAGCAGTGAACTAACAAACGTTTGTGACCGAGTGCGGGAATATTACGGGGACGCGCCACGTGGTTGTCAGCGACGCTATGGAAACAAGTAACTGTATTCTAATCAATCAATTTTATTACCAAGGCCTAATTCAAGTAAATGTACGGGTTTTATAAATTCGAATGAATGAGAGAGTGAGCACGCTGGGCTGTATAGGTTAAGATAAAGGTTATATTTAGAAATAAGACATACTTAGATGCATACATTTCAAAATTTGTTTTTTTTGTGTTCTGTTAATAATTGATGAATTTCCATAAGTAAAACATTATTTTCGTAACATAAAAATGTGTTAGACTAAGTTATTTCGTCATTACCACTGTCTTATTTCTGTGTTGATAAAATTCGTCTAAACGTTCCGGAATTTTCTGAATTATTAATTGGGTGGGGTCAGATTGCTAAATTGTCCTTTTTATTTAAGGTGGAGTGTAAAGGTTTTCGATATTTTATCCTATATAAAAAATAATCGTGGCGACCTTGGTCTTCTGGTAAAATTTCAATAACAGGTAAGTGTTGTAATTGCGTGCAGGTAAGTCCTGGTAGTGGTTTTATTTATATTTTATATTTCGGCCCTTTTTTTTTATTGTTACAAACACTCTATCCGCACTGCGGAAATTGCTCACGTTACTGAACTGAAAACCCGGCTGCTGTGGCTTTATATACGCTGCGATGAGGTACAGTACAGCTTTCCCTCCTTAACTGAACGCCGGCCGCTTAATGCTTATCTCAAGTGTTCTTGGAACTCACTAGAATCACGTAGTTGAATGACGCACAGCTGCCACACTGGACAGGGGGAGTGGAGAATGTTCTGGGTTGTTCGTTAGGCTTCTCGTAACACTGCCCCCTCCTTAAGCCTGTTCATCCCGAACTGGCAAACCGTCTCTGAAGTAATATTTGGCCTGGCGATCTAGGTAGACGTCCTTGCTTGTTTTTCGGTTCTTCGAATTCAGTCTCATGTGATCCTGATGTCAGGTTCCCAGGAATATAAGTCTTCCGCTCAACCACTAGTTTTCCTGGAATCACTCCCATTGGGTCATGTACTGATGATCTAAACACCACTGGCTGATCCAAGTCTGTTTGGTTCTCATCAACAACCTCTTGCTTAATTTCCTCTTCAGCAACTTTTCCCCCGGGCGCTTCTATTAACTCACGAACAAACAAGGGGTTTTCATTGACACCCATAGTTGGCTTTCCAGTCACTTCTTTTGCCGTTTCCCGTATTTCCCGTACTAGTTCTTCTTCCATTTGTGCCTGAAATAGGACAGGTTCCTTTTGAGCAGACCTGTTGACTTCTTCTTCGGCCAATGCCACTTGCTTGATTGAATGATTGGCAGACCTTGACATTTTAGCCATGCAAAGCTTGCCAACCTTCAGGACATTTTCTCTTAAGTCCACAATGAATCTCTAGGCATTCATAATGTCCGTGCCAAGAATCACTTCATCAACAATGTCTGCAACAAGCATTTGGTGGCTAAACTCGAGAAAACCCAGGCATACACGTACGTCTATCTATCCTAACACATTGATGGGGCTTCCAGTCACAGTCTGTATTGTTCAAGAACTAATTAGAGGCCGTAGGTTGCTAATTAAGTCAGGGCGCACAATAGACACAGTAGCGCCCGTGTCAACTGTAAATGATCTTTGTTTACCTTCCGCAAATCCATTAACGATCAGGTTTCCACTAATCTTATGTAGCGTGGAAACTGTGTGCTGTTCTGGGGCTTTACTTCTCTAATTGGTGCGATTGCTCTCTCAAACTTTTGATCTTGAATCGTCCCTTTATTCCGTCCGCTATGACAATACTGTGGTATTGGACCCGTTTGGCTACAACGTGATGGCATACCTTGATTAATGTAGGTCGCCAACTTGGCAGCTTCAAAATGGAGAGCATGAACAAGAGCGTCTGATTTATTATCATGCCATGCCATTCTTAACACTTGTTGTAATTGTCTGTCTCTGATACCGTCAATAAACATAATGAGAGAAATCCACTTCCGGAAGTCCTCTGATTGTTCAGGATAAGCCAATCTCGTCAGTTGGTCGACATTTGCTTCAAACTCCTGGAGGGTTTTCCCAGACCGCTGTCGCCTCGCTTTAAGTTGTTCACAGTACACTTCGCACAAATGCTTGTCACCATACCGTAATTCCAGAGCTTTTGTTAATTCGGCATAGATCTGATTTTTAGGTGGCACTTTCTGTATTAGTTCTGTGGCAGGCCCTTTTAAAGCAAGAATTAGTGAAAGTCCTTTCTCTTCTTCCGTCCATTTATTTAAGTGAGCGGCAGCTTCAAATTGGCAAATATAAGTTGCCCAATGAGTGCTTCCATCAAATGTTGGGGCCTTTGCATAAACTGGCCCTACTAGAGTTAGATTTCTCTGATATTTTGAATCTTCTTCAGCATTTATTAACGGTCTTTCATTATCAACTATTTCTTTTACTAAATGTTTGACTTCCTTTTTAATTTCTTTTATTAAATTTGTAATAGAATCTTCTAAACTTGAAATATTTGTTTTCACATATTTCTCTATTTCAGATATTCTGTCAACTTGTTTGTTCACCTCACCTTGTAACAGGATGAATTTTGCAGTGGCATCCTCTTGTACGAACGTCTTAATGTCGTCTGCGTGACGGATAAATTCTTCTTTTTTTTGTCCCTCTGGTATTTCATTTTCATGCTTACGTTTTTCGTCTTGTCGTTTTTCTGCCTCTTATCTTTCCTGTCTTCGTTCTTCTTTTTCTTGTTCCTGACTTTGCTGTAGCATTGCTTGGAATGCTACTATCATCTGACGTATCCATTTTATTAATTAATTACAAACTACACTCGTCTTGTACAAAGTATCCACTGTTTCCACTGTTAACCGTTCTATCCCAGTTCTGACACCACTGTTATGACGGTCTACTTGATCGTTGTAGGTACAGTGGAAAACAACAAAATACAAGACACCAATTAAGTCACTAATCACCAGCTTTAATTTTCACAGTTAAACAGTTCATAATTAACAACACAGTCTCTTACGCCAAATCAAATAAAAATTGTTCAGACGCAATAAAAACGTCAACTAATATTAAACACAACTGTTGTAACCAAACGAAGTCGTTTGTCTTTTTCTTTCTATCGCTAACGATGACGATTGCGAACGCACTAATAACCAGTACCGAATGTGTATCGTTCTTCTCCTTACCTGTCCTTATTTGAATGTACCTTACTTTCCGATAGGCGCCAAATTGTTTTACAAAAAACAATTAAAAAGTTCTACCTGCATCGTCTTCTTTTTCTTCGATGATAATTTAAACTTACTCAAACGGACTGGCGCGAAATCAAATCTCGAATGGAGTTTGACATGTTGCCAACCTATAATTCTGGTAAAAAATTTTCTTCACTGCTAAAGCACACAATTATTAAGACATATATCAAATAAAACAAGGAACGATTATTAATGTTCAGTACTAATTTATTAGTGTTCAGATTCACTGATTATTTATAAGTTAATTACAAAATATGGTTATTATAAAAAAGTTTGCTCCGGCTATGAAGAAATTACAACTCAGCGGTTGGCTATGTTGACTTGGTCGTCGACTGAAACTAGCGTCTATCTCGATGTTAATTTTTTCACAGTTTATTCAGCCAAAGAGTTCTTTTGATTACAAAAAAATAAACAACATGTTTATGAAAGTACACAACCTTACATCAGTGTTAATTAACTACTATACAGGTTTACTTACAACTCGCTTCTTAGTGTTTAAAAAGTGTGTCGACCTTTAGGCATCGCATATAGGTTAAATACAGTTCACATACAGTTTTATTATATAATTTCAATTAATCCTTGAAAGAATTTATTATACCACGTTCGGAGTGAGAGTTATTGTGTTGTGGAAAAGTTAATTAATTTTATTCGGAATTATATAGAATTCATTTATACTTAACAAAATCTTGTTGTTTCTTCTGATGAGTCCCAGGTAATTCTTCCAAATTGTGTAGATATAGTAATTAGTTCTTGTGATCTTACGATTCGGTTGATTTTATGTATACGATATATTGTATGTTACACTTATGATTATGTTTACAAAATTCGTGCGCCATCTTTGTTACATATGTTATAGGCCAGGAATTCGTTACGCGAAGTTATGATGAACGGAAGTTGCTTGAAATAATAAAACATCTGTTTATAAATTTTACCAATGAAATACCCTTTTTATTTTATCTACCTCTTACATAACAGTTTTGCAAATGTGAAACAAACTCTAACCCCTCCAAAAGCATAATGCAAGTAAATATGTGATTATCTAATAGTATGTACTTACGTGACTATATCCTTACATATCTTTAGTAATTATAAAATAGTAATATATGTAGTTGTGCCCAACCCAGCACTTAGAAATTACTCAACACACACGCAATCTCTCTCTCTCTCTCTCTCTCTCTCTCTCTCTCTCTCTCTCTCTCTCTCTCTCTCTCTCTCTCTCTCTCTCTCTCTCTCTCTCTCTCTCTCTCTCTCATGGTACAAATTTTATTATTTTAGGAGCTCATTTTATGTAATTGAAATTTTGAATATTTGAATTTATATGATTTGTGATTTGGTCATTTTACATGAAGTTTACGTGGAAATAAAATAAGTATCTGAGTGTGTTGATGGAACGTTCTCACCAAATTCGTGTAGTTCCTGGTTGTTATAGTTGCAGTTTTGGTGCGGTAAAACTTCGCGTACGGTACCGCGAGTTTACCGATTGCACGTTACGGTCACATTTTGTAGTTGACGCACTTTAGATATTTATACTGTTTATTAACCACGTACAGTGGCTAAAAAGGTAAAATTCACTAGTGAGTGAATGGGTTGCCGGCCGGCGTTGATCACTGCTGCAGTTGAAATGACCAAGAGTCTTTGTTAGATTTTGCTGAGGTGGGGTGAACCTACGTCACACTTCCATTGTTAAGCTGTTGACAGCCTCGTGTTGTTGATGTAAACACATTCTCAGCCTCTGACGTAATTAAGGTTCGGCACTCTTATCGCCACAAACTGCATACTGTTTTTTGTGATGCTTCACAGTTTTTGCTATGAATTGGTTCAAATCCTGACAAATATTATTATACACTCCACTCACTATATCTTCATACTGGTTATTTAAGGTTGGTTTGATTATGACCAAATTAAGAAAATACAATAGTTATGGTTTTATTTACCATATTTAAGGTAATCACAAAATGTACCATGATTGTACCATCACAAAACCCCCTCAATGAAAGATTGTGTGTCGAAGCACAAAAACTTT
Organism: Magicicada septendecula; assembly: GCA_034769895.1. Lineage (NCBI taxonomy): Eukaryota > Metazoa > Arthropoda > Insecta > Hemiptera > Cicadidae > Magicicada > Magicicada septendecula. The sequence goes on from CM068368.1 coordinate 14,304,226, forward strand.
CATTGACCCTTTCATACTTCCTAAAGGGATCAGCCAGGATAAGTCGCCACAACCCCCTTACAATTTTATATAAAAGAAAATAACAACTCACCCTTGGTCTGATGATGATGACCGTACCTACATGAGCTTACTGGACTTCTCCTGCGAGATCCCAACACCATAAGGCCACTTAGGCTCTTAACGCCCCTGCTCTGACGCGTTGGCCAGCTCAGGACCGCTGTCATATCACCAAACACTGAAACAATAAATGAAAAATATAAAATAGTGGCTTGGTAAATCACTCCATCCTCAACTGATCTGGTTCCCCTTAGCTAAGTGCTGGTTTGTGCCAATAAGCACTGGGTTGGCTTAATATAGTTATAAAAGAATTAGAAATATATATTTCTCAAGAATTAGAAAGAATTTCCCTTCTTCATATTACAAACCCTGAATTAATGAATGGTTTCGATTACTATCGATAATATTTATCTTCTTTCTTTTACAATTACTGTAATTATAACATAAACACATTGATATAATAAAAATTTAAACTCTAATTGAAATTAGGAAAATTACCCTATAAATCTCCCAAACCTGGAGAAAAACAAATTATAAAAGAATTGATAAATCTGTATATTTATTTGTTTATAACTCTTATTGAATGATAAAACTAAAAAAATTTATTATTATTATTAACAGGTAATAATCTGGTATTAACAGCGCCAATTACTATTTATCCCTTTTTCACATTATTTCCATATTATAAAAGCATGTTAAAATTTTATAACAAATACATAATACATTTTACATAATAATACACATTGATACAATAATACATTGGAAGGTTTAATTCATATTTAATCTTGATTTGCATATTCTATCTAAGTTACATTTAATTATAAAATTACAATTTCAATATTAATTAATTATTTAGACATCAATTATTACAATATTATAATTATAAAATTCATTTTAAATTTATTATTAGTATTCATATTACATTATTATTATTTCATTATTCATTTCTTACTTCCTCTATTCTGAACTTTCTACCTACCTAACTACCTAACCTTTCACCTTCTATCCTTGTTTAGTCTGGGTAACTCTGATATTCACTATGCTTCTATTTATTATAATCTTACTCACCTTCTTCTAACTAACCACCAAATTTACCTATCATGACACCAATATCTCAATTATAAACACCATTACTAATTTCATTTAAATCCTATGGCACCGCTCGTCTTTGCAATGAGTTGGGTGTTCCCTAACTGGCTATATACATCCATATTATTTTGCCCTTCCAAAATTTTGGCAAACACTCCCTTAAACTACGCTAATACCTGCCACAACACTATTGGTTGGCTACTCTTTATCACCTCACCCCCACTACAGAATTCATCAACAACAATTATATGTTTATACCTTTACTTAAACACCTTTACAAATAATCACTAACTACTGTGTCCCTAAATATCTAATAATTTCTCTTTGTATTATTTACTTCAATATTCTTAACTATCTAACTCCCTTTTCATTAATTAAATAACTCACCTGCATTTCTCTATACCCAGGCTCTATCCCTGTTTAAACTTTTTACCTTGCTGTAATCATTGACATTTGTCTTATAAAATACATCTCTCACCTACTCATAACAGTACATTTTACCTTTCAAATATATATATATTCTTATTTAAATATTTATTTAATCATTAATAATTACCTTTATTACAATTAAATAATGATTGAACTTCATTAAACTTTCTATGACAATTAATAATTTATAAAGTTACAAAGTTAGTACAACTTTCTTTTGTACCACAATTTAATAAAGAATGATTACTCTTCAATGGTTATTCAATTGTAAAAAAAAATATTATTATTAAACATGTTATTAAAATACATAATAATATATACTGGTGTACCTGTAATACATTACACATCAAAAATACATTGATAGATAAATACATATAAAACAATGAAAAATATACACTCCAACTCATTATTTTATTATTTACCAAACTCAGTTCATAGCAGTCCAATTCAATATCACTTTACACATATATGTTTAATGTTCATTTCACAATACAACAGTCTATCCACCATCGTTGAACAACAAACGAATCTTAGGTCTACTTAACTTATTACTTAATAAATATATTTTATTATCTGCAACATTATATTCATATTCCTTTATGAAATTGTTATTAACCAAATATTTCCAGTCACGATCAAGTAGGGTTCCGTTTATCTCAGTATCATATGTCATTAATTTGTTATTTATTCTAGAATTATCTTCATAATTATCCACCACAGGTAAGTATTTAATACCTTTATTCTCATTTATTGTTATCTCAAATTCATTATTATTATAAGGTACGTATTCCTTATTTTCTTCCACCTTATCTAACCCTAACCTTTCTAACAATTGTCTGTAATTTCTGTTTACTTTAAATATTTCTATTACTCTCTTACTCTCACAATATCTCTCTATATTTTCTTTATTAATACATTTCTCTCCATAACACCAAAATACACTTTCTCTCTCCAAATATGCAGGGGTCCCTAACATAATATTGTTGCACCATTTATTAGGTACACAAAAACACAAAGAAACTTTATTTGTAGACCTATCGTCTCCCAAATATAAATTTAAGGAACTCTTATCCTTATAAAAATTACATGAAGACTTGTCTTCACCCCCTAATACAACATCAAAAGAAAATTCTACCCCCTGCACTCCTTGTACTAAAATACTTTCTCTCAACTTTCTTTCTGACTCAATAAATTCAAACATTTCATTTTCACTCATTATACTTTCATTATTATTTTTATCCTTTTCTAACACCACATTCTTACTACTTGTAATATTTGAGTTATCTGTACATTCATTATTTGAGTTATCACCCTTAAATATGTTATTATTCAGTACAGCATTTTGCTGGGTACTACTATTTACTTTCTGACTTTCTAATTGACTTTCTACCAAATTTAAATTCTCATCTAGCTTTGTGATGAGCTTGTCACATTTCTTAATAAGGTGATTGTGACCTAATTTTATTTCATTTTTAAGTTCTTTGAATTGTTTATCAAAATCGATTTTCTGCTCATCTAGTTTTTTATCAAAACTGTCAAATTTATTTAATAAAATTTTCATCATTTCAGCAGTACCATCTAGTTTGCTAACTGACATAGCTGGAATGGATGTATCGATTTTCGTTATCTCTGCAGACACAGGCGTATTTGCCTCGTCAGTCTGACTAGCTTGATTTAATTGTACATCCATCTCGCCAGTTACATTTACATCAGTTGTACTGATTTCTAACGTAATATTATCATTTGTACTCATGTTGGCAATTTTGCAATACACACATGCATACAATGGTATAACCTAACTATTGGGTTATGTTTACGTATTACAATTTTGGTGTCTATTACCTCAAACAACTTTTTCCGTTCTCTTTCTAGGCGTACTCGCATAAAATTTTATGCCGAGTCCCTGTTATTACGGGCGACATCTGTGATCTTACGATTCGGTTGATTTTATGTATACGATATATTGTATGTTACACTTATGATTATGTTTACAAAATTCGGGCGCCATCTTTGTTACATATGTTATAGGCCAGGAATTCGTTACGCGAAGTTATGATGAACGGAAGTTGCTTGAAATAATAAAACATCTGTTTATAAATTTTACCAATGAAATACCCTTTTTATTTTATCTACCTCTTACATAACAGTTTTGCAAATGTGAAACAAACTCTAACCCCTCCAAAAGCATAATGCAAGTAAATATGTGATTATCTAATAGTATGTACTTACGTGACTATATCCTTACATATCTTTAGTAATTATAAAATAGTAATATATGTAGTTGTGCCCAACCCAGCACTTAGAAATTACTCAACACACACGCAATCTCTCTCTCTCTCTCTCTCATGGTACAAATTTTATTATTTTAGGAGCTCATTTTATGTAATTGAAATTTTGAATATTTGAATTTATATGATTTGTGATTTGGTCATTTTACATGAAGTTTACGTGGAAATAAAATAAGTATCTGAGTGTGTTGATGGAACGTTCTCACCAAATTCGTGTAGTTCCTGGTTGTTATAGTTGCAGTTTTGGTGCGGTAAAACTTCGCGTACGGTACCGCGAGTTTACCGATTGCACGTTACGGTCACATTTTGTAGTTGACGCACTTTAGATATTTATACTGTTTATTAACCACGTACAGTGGCTAAAAAGGTAAAATTCACTAGTGAGTGAATGGGTTGCCGGCCGGCGTTGATCACTGCTGCAGTTGAAATGACCAAGAGTCTTTGTTAGATTTTGCTGAGGTGGGGTGAACCTACGTCACACTTCCATTGTTAAGCTGTTGACAGCCTCGTGTTGTTGATGTAAACACATTCTCAGCCTCTGACGTAATTAAGGTTCGGCACTCTTATCGCCACAAACTGCATACTGTTTTTTGTGATGCTTCACAGTTTTTGCTATGAATTGGTTCAAATCCTGACAAATATTATTATACACTCCACTCACTATATCTTCATACCGGTTATTTAAGGTTGGTTTGACCAAATTAAGAAAATACAATAGTTATGGTTTTATTTACCATATTTAAGGTAATCACAAAATGTACCATGATTGTACCATCACATTCTTCATCATTCGGGTTTTCTCGTTTTTCTATTTTCTATTTTATTTAGTCAAGGGTTTTTAATTTTAATTATTGAATTTTGATTTTGTAAAGTTACTAATAAATTGCAAATAACTTTATTATCCATAAAATATTTAATGTTCTCAAATTCCAAAATGCTTACCTGCCCGGGGTCCAGGATCTTTCACGTGAACTCATGGCCTGTAAGAGTGGTTAAGGGTTGTATTACTTAATAAATCTCTACTCTCGTTTATAGCATTTAACCAACTTTGTTTATTAACATCATTTTTAACATTTCTCTCTGGTTTCTTTACCTTACTATTTATGAACTCATTACTGACGCTTAATTATTTTCCACAAAAAGAAATAACAATTAACTAATTTACTTGTTGAAATAACTTGTCACCGGACAAAAGGCTTGCCGCATGATAAATGGCGCCGATCGTACAGTCTAGTGTTTTTGGTGGCTCTAAAAAGGACCTTGTGGCGAGAAAGCTGATGTTGGTTGTGCTGCGCTGAGATGTTCGGCGGCTGCGCCCGCTGTTCGTGGCGTACTGCAGTCCTCCTCTTCTTTCGGCACCGGTTGTAGAGTCGGCTGGCACCCGGCACCCAGAAATCCATCGCTGGCGCGGAACTGGAGGGCGAAGACGCAAGAACGCCGGTTCTATTCTTCGGCCGTTCCTTCCCGCTGACTCCGCGCCGATGTCGTCAAAGAGAGGAGAGGAGATGAAGTGTGTCCGATGGCGTGGCGATGAAGATTGCAAAATTTTCTGCCGGCCCGGGTTGTATGCACTAACCGGGATCGCTGGTTGGCTCGCTCCGAGCACGTTGTTGGATTGGCTCGCTGTGTCCACCGCTGGTACCGGAGAGCAGATGTTCGCATACCGCTGCCGTCACAACTCCACCGGGTCTTGAATGCTCTCCGGTAGCCAGCCTACTGCTCTTCTCCAGATGTTGTGGAGGTGTGTGTTGGGTGCCATGTTGATTGGTGAGCTGGCTGGTAGCTCGCTGGCGTGGCTGGATCTTGCATCCACAAGATGATCGTCGCCCCACGTTGGGCGCCACTTGTCACTAGACAAAAGGCTTGCCGCATGTCATATGGCGCCAATCGTACACTCTAGTGTTTTTGGTGGCCCTAAAAAGGACCTTGTGGCGAGAAAGCTGATGTTGGTTGTGCTGCGCTGAGATGTTCGGCGGCTGTGCCCGCTGTTCGTGGTGTACTGCAGTCCTCATCTTCTTTCGGCACTGGTTGTAGAGTCGGCTGCAGGCCCAGCGAAATCCATCGCTGGCACGGAACTGGGGGGCGAAGACGCAAGAACGCCGGTTCTATTCTTCGGCCATTCCTTCCGGCTGACTCCGCGCCGATGTTGTCCGAGAGAGGAGAGGAGATGAAGTGCGTCCGATGGCGTGGCGATGAAGAGTGCAAAATTTTCTGCCGGCCCAGGTTTTATGCACTAACCGGGATCGCTGGTTGGCTCGCTCCGAGCACGTTGTTGGATTGGCTCGCTGTGTCCACCGCTGGTACCGGAGAGCAGATGTTCGCATACCGCTGCCGTCACAAACTATATTATATACATTCCAAGGCAATCCAGCACCTTGCTCATACACTCTCTCCTTTTTCACCCTTTTCACCCCCCCTGATTTAGAGCTCTTTTTATATTTGCATTTTATTTAATGTGGATATAGTTACTTTCCTGTTATGGCCTCCGACATGTGGTTGAAACACTACCGGGTTTTGTTCTTCGTTCACTTTGTCATCCGAAAAATAAGTTGAACTGTTTAAATTTTGATAACTTGTGAAGTCCGTTAATACTGCTTACATTTTCCTTTTAATTTATACTACTTTTTACTGGTCAACCGTATATTTGCTCGTGCACTATTTTATATGACCGCGCGGTCTGATGGTGTTCGTCGACTGACGCTCAAAGTCAAGCGTCTCCAAAATGGCCAGGAATCCTCTGAGCGTGGCAACTTGCCTTCTCATTGGCTGAGCGCATGTCTCATAGTTTCTCGTTATTTCTCGTCATCTTGTAGACGGCGACAAGGAAAACTACGTGATCTTCACGATGTCAAAATCGGCACTTGCGTGCTTGTACACATTCCGAGGCTACGGATATCGTCGCACCTCGCCTGGCTGATTGCACAAACTGACAACTGGGTGTTTCAAAAAGTAAGCTTTGATTATTAAATCCGGGGCTCAGTGTGGGTGACTTCACATTATTACAATTGATGAAGGAATAAAATAAATCCCATAGCTTTGTCCCGTTACAATTTATGGTTTCATCATTGGTTTAATGGATCCAGATTCAACTTCTATTATTCATTTTTGTTCATTTTGAGTACATTTCCCTCTTATTATTTTTTAATTGGAGCGGATTCAGTTTGACATCTGCATACCTTGAGCGTTAATAATGGACTAACTAAAAATTCTAATGGTTTTCTCAATCCCAAGCATAATTCCCTGCTTCTGATTGGATAAGAATTTTGTTTAACATTGTTATGAAAGCTTGGGTTTTTTGTACCAAATTGACTTAATATTTTATAATTGCTATTATTCATTGGTGTTATTACCAATGTGTGAGATATTAACATCAATGTCTTTATTTTCTTTCAAAGATTATTTTGATATCCCATAATGCTGGGCTTGGTCCTGTATTAATGTTTTGACCATTTTCGTAATGTTATTTTATTACATATTTCACTTATTTTTTCTGTTTACTCTATTTTTGACATACTCTTATAGGTAGATAATTGAAATTAACAAGTCACTTTGTCTTATTTCTTAAATACAATGGTGCTTATAAATTGCTTTTTCTGAATTTTTACAGGTAGGTATTTTATAGGCCTAAGCTATAAATGTCTAGAATTTCTTAATTTACACAATTTAAACATTACCTATTACTTTCATGGGTTCTGCTTGCTATTACTTAGTTATGGTGTCTACTTTTGAATGACTTTGGGCCATTTTACAATAAATAAATATTATAATTTTAAAAAATCATCCCTTGTCCAACATCTTTTTCCCTGTCTTATTACAATGGTGAGTATTATTGTGATTATTAAACTTATACAATTGCTTGTCTGTATTTTCTAATATTTCTTACACAAACTTTTTATTACTTAACCCTTCTATGGTAACATATAACAGTAAAATGGTTTATGGTCTTTTCATGATCCAGCCCCATTCCTTCTTTTAATATACAACTCTTCTAGATAAACTAACAACAATTTTGGTGCCTGGTGTCTTGACACCATTTACAATATTGTGATCACCATCCTTGTTACTATTTTGTAATATAGGATGTTTAACTATTATTTAAATCCTACATAATTTATTTCTTAATTATTAACACAATGAAATTGGTTGACATACTAATTTTGTTGTCTACCATTTGTATGAACATTTAAACTTATTCCTGGCTTGAACAAAAGAATTCCTTGAATTACATCTAACAATATTGTTTTTTAAACTGATCTTATTTTCTAATAAAACTTAACTTTTAATCTTATACCTTTTATCTTATAAACTTATCTAACATAATCCTTATACCATAGGTTCTACACGCTACTAATGTTTCTTATTGTTTATCTATCAACATTTTATTATTGTTTATGGTTTATTACCACTGTTCTTTTCTTTTATTAATACTATTAATTGTTTGTATTAATTCATCCCTCGGGGAAAACCCAGGGGTTTATTTTGAATTCCATAATTATTGTAAAAAGCAGCAGTAACCCAAGCTGAACAACGTGTTGATCACAAACGCTTGACATTTGAACACCCTGTAGTCCACCTCGTACCAAACCGTACGAGGCACAAAAGTGTTTAGCGCTGGGAATGTGTACGAGCGCGCGAGTGTGCCGCCTTTTCACAACGTGAAAGTCATGTACAAAAAATTCCATAGCCGATCATGCGATGGAAACAATGAATCACAGAGTACGAGTTGATGGCAACGCCTAACGTCTGGCGGGTAGGCAACCACACGCACGATGTCGACAGTCGTCGCAGAGCAGGTTGCTACAACTAATCACACTGTACAGCCGTAAATACAGCGGCCTCGGAAATTTCGGTAGGTCAAGCGATAATAGTACCCTAGACCTGCCGAAACATATTACAATAATAACGAATTAGTGAGTGTGAAATAAAGTGAATTCGGCGAGTGGAAAGAATTAGAACAGTGTTGAGCGGGGGCAAAAGTGAAAGTGAAGTGAGAAAGATGGTGGAATATGCGAATTGCACATGCAGGTATTCTAAAAACAATCAGTCTGATTAACAGTTTTGTATATTTCAAATAATAAAGAGCTCTTTAAGGAAACGGGGGGGTATTAAGGAATTGTACAGAGTAAGAGTGTGTGTGAGCGGGAAAAATATCCAAGTACTGGTTAGCGAAAAGAAATTAGTATAAGAAAATTTTACATAATAGAAATAAGATGAAATAATATGTTATAAGGAAAAGAGAAGTTAATTTTTGAATAACAATAAATAAGATGATTATTACTAACCTAAATATGTGTTAGCGTAGTTATTTCGCCGTTACCATTTCCTAGCGTTCTGTGCTGAAAAAACTCGTCTAAACGTTCCGGGGAATTTTCTGAATTGTGGGTAGTCTTATTGCAAAATTGTTCAGTGTTTTAATTAAGGTAAAGTATAAAGGTCTCCATATCTGTCCTTCAAAGATATTGGCGGCCCTGAACTTCTGATGGTGTATGAAAAGGTAAGTCAGCGAGAAAAGATCGCAAGGTAAGGTTCTGGTAGAGATTATTCTTTTTTTAATTATAAAAAGTTTGTTTCTTAACACTATCCTATCTATCACCTTCACTGATTACATTGGTTAAGTGTCTATTTAAATTACAGTCACATTTGTAATACACTTTGTGTGAATTCACAGTAGTGATTCATCTTTAATTCTTTAAGTTTTACACTCACTGTTGCTATCATATATTAGTTTGGTTCACTGGTTATCGTTAACACTCCCTACCTACCTCTCACTCTTGGTTTAAATTAGTTTTTAAAACCTAATCTTAAAGTCAGTTTTTTAAAATCTCATGTTTGCCTTTTATATTAGTAACTAGATGACCCGGCAGACTTTGTCCTGCCTCTAAATTTTTTTTTCATTTTGCTGAGGCCAAAAAAAATGATGTAGATATTTATTTTTTAATTTAATAATAGTTAGTAGAAGTATAACTGTCGTAAAATGTTATCTAAATTGGCAGTTATTGATGAATGTTTGGCTTCACGCAAGTTGATGGTGGCTGATGATGGACGTTTTCATGTGACAGATGAATATTATAAGCAGCATAGTGACGTGGAGCATTATTATTAACAGAAACAACATTTTGTCTTTAAATTAATAAATTTATTTCATGTATTTTTATATTAATTGAGTAATAATATAAATGATTTTATATAAAAATATAATGTAATGTCATTTGGAAGCAAGAATTGAATTTTTGTATTTTTCGTAGAAAAAATTTGGAATCGGCAGTATCACCTATTAGTAATGAATTTAATGGTTCAGGCGGTGGATGCAATTCTGGTAAAACAACTTTTCCGGCAGCGCAACACATTCCAGGAGTTTCATTTTTAAATTTTATTGCATGACAAAATTGACATTCTTTATTCATATCTCCAATAATTATTTTTGAATGTGATGAGTACTCAATTTCTGGATCGTATTCAAATGCAAGGCGGTTAAATGATGCTGCTATTAATGCCCGTCGTACTTGAATTCGTTGTCGTTCTGCTAATAGATGAAGGCCTCTGTTTTCATTAGTTAAACGTTGACGTGCCTGTCTGTGTTGTAATCTGTCTGCTTCTAAACATTGAATGCGCTGCTCTCCACTTTCTTGCGCGCGTGAACGTACATTTAAATTCCTAATATTTTCATTCTCCTGCGAGTGTTGTTCCTCCGTTCTTATTTGTCGTCGCGCCTGCTCGTTTTGAGCATGTTGTGATTTTCGACCGATGTTTGCCCGCCCTCTTCTTGGCATTTTTCTATCACAAATTTCACAAATGTATATATGAAAATAAAACGTTTTAATTGTAACAATTTTATAAATACATCACGTAGCATTGCGGTTATATTGAATTTCCTTTAATTGATTTGTTGTTTGCAGCACATTCCTAAACAAAATGTAAATAGAACCTACCATTGAGTTTATATTGAATTGCCGGTAATTGATTTGTTGTTTGCAGCACATTCCTAAACAAAATGTAAATAGAGTATTATATTCACCACTAAACAAAATGTAAATACAGTAATATATTTACCACTGTTTTTTAATCACTGTGTTTTTCACCCCACCTCCCAACGTGGACCAAAACACCTATACTATGTTGCTTCTCCCATTGCATAAAATATTTCTGGCAAGTTGGTTGAAATCGGTCCTGCCGTTTTTCATATTTTCCATTTTTGACAGCCCCCCTCAAACTGCCCATTTATTAAGCCCAAGGGCCCAAAAATTTTCAATAGTGCATACATGCATGTAAAATTGTTACTTGCATGGAAATTCCCTTTAATTTTATACCCCATGTGCGGTATTTTCAATTTTTCAAATTTTTACCCCCCCCTGGCCAAACTGACACCCCCAACCGCCCAAAAATTTTCAGTAGTGCATACATGCATGTAAAATTGTTACTTGCATGGAAATTCCCTTTAATTTTATACCCCATATGCGGTATTTTCAATTTTTCAAATTTTTACCACCCCCCTCGGGCCAACCTCACACTCGGCACATGTAAACCTTACTCTGAACCTAACGAATATATGGTGCGAATATGAGCTCTATCGGATAAGTGGTTCAAAAGGTTTAAGAACATGTGCAGACTTACACTGAATTTTTATATATAAAGATGTTATTTTAAAATACATAATATTCTAACTCACAAAGTTAGTACTACAACTTTGTGTAAAGTTAATTTTTTGGGCTATTGACATTAGTCCCTTTAATTACTTCATCAAGTCTTTACAATTCGGATCTATTCTACCCTTTCTTGGTAGTATTTTTATCCTCATAATATAATAACAATGTGTTTACATGTTTATTACTGGTGGTGTACTTTCTTTTACATAACTTGGGTAATACGTGTTACATAATTTGACAGATTAGTTAGGTTTTTTATTAGTTTACATTTTATTTTATAGCCTTTATCTGGCCTATCGCTGGGGTTGGTTCACTGTCATTTGTCTGCCAGTCTAGTCCATTCATTCATTTATTATCTTTGTCTACTATTTTTCTTTTTATTCTCTCATTACCTTTGTAGATTTATTGATCTTTATGCTTTAAATTAGTTTACTTCTCTTACAGCTATATTATATTTGTGGATCCCCTATAGGGTCTGAGTTCTGCAATGTTATACTGTATTAACACAATAATTCTTCACGTTGACAAACACTCAATCCGTACTGTGGAAATCGCTCACATTACTGAACTGAAAACCCGGCTGCTATGGCTTTATATACGCCGCGATGAGGTACAGTACAGCTTTCCCTCCTTAACTGAACGCCGGCCACTTAATGCTTATCTCAATTGTTCTTGGAACTCACTAGAATCACGTAGTTGAATGACGCACAGCTGCCACACTGGACGGGGGGAGTGGAGAATGTCCTGGGGTGTTCGGTAGGGGTCTCGTAATAATATAAACAAACTTATCAATCTAGGAAAAGGCCACAAATTGTCATAGAGTCTTGCCACTTCTCAAGAAGCACTAAAAGAAATTTTGGGAAAATGATGAGGATTTAGTTTGTTTTAAGGAACAGTATAAAATAAACATTTTGAATTTTCAACTGTATGATTTCAAATATATCTTCTTCTTCGTCCATCAGGAAATAGGTAAATCACCTGTTCGGGTCCAAACGAATACATCCACTTTACCAATACTTCCTAGGTCTTCGTATACTTCATTGTCCATCAGGCTTGTGTTGCCAAACTTCCTTAGGCAACCTGCCTGCCATCTGGCATCCTGTCCGTATGAGCAGTCCATCTCTTTCCGTTCTCTGTAATATGTACTTGGATACTAAAAATGTTCAACTCTTTATTAATGTCTTCATCGTAGAGTCTATCTCTTCGTGTTCAGCATTCAACAGATCGCAGAATTTCATCTCTGTACCCTAATCAGATGTTTCTTTAACCAGAACCATACAACACTGGCACAACCATTATTTTTAGTCAAGTCTCTTTGCTTGTTTTCCTTGATAATGCTAAACAAATTGTGCCACATATTGAGTGAAACTTGTGATCAACATTGTAATCCACATCATAAGTAATGTCACAGCCAAGATAGTGGAAACATGACACTTGTTCTGTTCTCTTATTACCCAATACAATCTTAGTTCACAATACATAGTTCATAAATGCCATAGTTTGTGTCTTCTGCACAGAAAGTTTCATATTGTAATTCGATCAGACTTGCTGTAAATCTAACATTGATCTCTGGAGCTCATATTAATTGTTTTGGATGATTACTTGATCATCCAAACAGAATTGTATTCATGTGTGTTCTATCATTTATTTTTATTCCTGGGTCCACTTGTAATTGCAAATATATTGTAATGACCCTCTTTTTTCGAATTTCTGCAAGAGTGTAAAAGTGTCAGAGTGTAATTGGTGTATTGTTTCTTACCAATCCGTCATCGCTTGGTAACGTAACTTACGCTGATTGAGTCCGTTGCGAACGTACGAATAACCAGGTATCGAAGTCCTTACCTGAGGTTCACTAGGGGTGTATAAATCCCGGGTGGCGCCAAATTGTGTATTTTAAACAATTAAAAAATTTAGTATTATCGGCGAGTCAGCTCAGGCGGTGGGGAGAATTCAAACTTGTTCCCGCCACTTATCGATTTTTACAATCAAGCCAGCAGTTTGCTGTGTTTACTGCTTGAGCGCTTGCCGTCAATTCATAGCTGTTCGCTACACTGTACAACATTTATAATACACTTTCCTAATGAAAATAAAACACATTGGTTACACTCAGTATTGGTTTATTAGTTACTGGTTATTACTTATTCAGTGACACAGGTTATATTTGGTTTTTTATATTATTTTGCACCGGCAATTAATCTAAGACAATTTTCTCTGGGTTTTGACGAATCGATTCTCAACGTAACAGATACACCATAATGGCGTCTGTCGAAGTAGTATACAAATATTTTCGTTCGATCGTCTGGATTCTTGAGATTACGATAAAAGGATTAGATGCAATTTCAATAATAAAAATACACAACCTTACATTATTTCTACTTAAATAATATAACGTTTAGCTATAATTTGTTTTTTGGAGTGTAGTAAAAGTGTTTCAAAAGTTTATAAACTAACAACAGGTTAATTTTATAAGTTGACAAATTTTCAGTGTCTTAGTTTTTTATTTAATCTTTGAAAGAGAATAAATTCAGTTTAGTGATAGTTCATATTACAGTGAGAAATATTTAAAGTGCGTTTTTTCGGAAATTTGGGTAATTTAAATGATACTTAACACCTTAGTAGACTGGGTGTGTGCAGTTGGTCTGGTAAAAAGGACTTCAGCTGCAGTCGGATTCAAATTTCAATTGTTTGGGCTTCTGGCATCTTTTTCAATTTAATTGGAGCAATTTATTCATTTCTTTTTGATTTAAATGGTCTTCGACATCAGTTAAATGGTTTCAGTCATCGTCTGCTTCCTTCTTGTTCATTAGTGGTAATTTGGTTTACTTTTATAACATTTTAAATTAAATATTTGGTTGTTCAAAATTTGGCTTCTGTTCTCCAAGAGCGTCACTTTACGAGTAACGATATTCAACGGTAATTCCGTCCCTAACAGCAGTTGCCATGGTTACTAATTAAATCTGATTGGTTAATCTGGCTATAAATCCATTGTTATCAAAATTTGAATTCTTTTCAAAATCCTTGTATATCTTCTGATTGCTTTCATTCCGTTATCTTCCTTCCTAAGTATTAATTATTATCACTGTTATTTGTATTTTCTTCCAAAGATTATTTTGGTATCCCACAAGATTATAATTTGGTATTTCATGTTTTATAATTTTACAATTATTTTAATATTTCCTAATTACATTTCTCTTTTAATTTAAGTCCTTATTCTAATATTTTGCTTTTAATAAGATTTACAATTTATCCTTGGTTGATTATTCGCCTTGGATTTGTTAATTACTTTGTTATTTTCATACAATTTGTATTTGTTGGTGTTTGACAGTTAGGCATTTCTTAAGCCTAAGTAGCCATTACTGATTTTTACTTATTTCATATACATTACATATCATTTTAGCCTAATGCTTTATTTTGTTCTTATAACTGGTTTTGTTACCTATTGATGTGTTTTGGTTCTGTGTTTGTGTTATTTGTATGTTACTACTATTTTATACATTTTTTCTTCTCCTTCACTTCTCATCTTGTTTCCTTTTATTTTGGTTCTTATCTGGCCAATCTCTGAGGTTGGGTCAAAGTCGTTTGTCTGTCAGTCTAGTCTGTGAGTTTCTTTAATAATCACTTTTAGTTTATAATTCTTCCTCCTTCTTTCTTAATTACATTTTATCTCCTTATTCTCTTCATTATTTATTTATTAAAATATATTACTTTTTAGCATTTCTTACATACTTATAGTTATCAAATATGATCTGAATTTGGCGATGTTATATAATATGTATGAATTGAAATTACTGTAGTTCAGCTAACAGGATTAAGAAAGTGTATATTCAAATGTACTATCATAGGCAGCCATTAATATAGGCCTACTATCCATTGTGTCTAGAGTTGAGTTAATATTGAAAAGACGGAGGGGGGGTTTCCTGCTGCTTACAGTTTGCACTTATACTATAACTACTGCCCTCATGTATGTTGCAAAAGTCTCATTTATTATAAATTTTCTTACACTCTTGTTATGAAAAAGTACTACATGTGTGTTATTTTATACATCTCAGACACTCACATTGACAGATAACATAACACGATAGGTAGATTATGATAAATCTATTTTGTTTTTATTGGCTTTGAAAAATTTATCAAAAATTGTATGCTTTATTTTGTAGATGTAAATTTGGAACGTGTGCTTTGAAGTTTCGTTCAAGTGAAACTTTAGAAATCCATACAGCTTGCCATGCAGATCCAGATCGTAGAGAGTACTCGTGTTCGTTTTGTTCAGAGAATTTTACCAGTTGGGGTTTGTGTGCAATACATCTGTGGAAACAGCACATTGTAGATGTCGATCTCTTCACATGTAGCGTATGTATTAACTCGTTATCAGTCTTTTAACATTTTTAGTATAGAAGGAGGGATTCTAACTGGAAAAATAGCAAAAATTATTTTTTATCAAAATGTTATCTCTTTTTTTTCTAAACCTCTAACATGCCATATAAAAGATAGCATGACCAGCATGATTTACAACGTAAAACACTCAAGCACATTTTAAAATTTACCTAACTTTTCATGTACATTACAGTTCATAATTACTTGTGTGTGAAGTTCTTCAAAAACTACAGTAAATAAGTGTAAGAATATGTTGATTAATAATTGAAAAGTGTTACAGATAAAAAAAAATGCAAGTACTATTTTCTTTTTATTTACATGAAAATAATAACCTAAAGTTTGATGTAGAGGGGAAAAGACGAAAACTGTAACATATGGATTTGAACAGTGTAGTACTCTAACATTTGCAAGACAAATCATTAAGTTTTACAAAACAATTTTTGTAATTTATCTTAAAATAAATAAATTTAATGTGTGTATAAATGATTGAAAAAGTAATAACTTTTCCTGAATTGAAACGTAGTTTCAGTTGGATAAAGCAAAGAATTTCAGTCATGTAGTGTTTATTTGACAGATTCAATACTTTTATCCCTATGCCTTTTTCTCACGTGCACGTGAGTGTGACTATTTCATTTTTGTTTATTATTTAAGAAAATTACGTTTGTTATGTATAATTATAAAAGGCATTTGTTAGGATTGATGCCCCATTTTGATCCTTCTGTATAAGTGATAAAACGTCATTTATTATTATGTGTATTGTTGTTGATAATTATCAGACTGCTAGTTGCTTAAGGCCTTTTCGTGTCTCCACAGTTTTTCAGTCCTAATATAGCAAGACCAGTGTTTGGGTAGACTTTATGATGGTAGGAGATATCAAAAGGCCTAGTCCAATTGAAAGTGATTAGTGGTACAACAGTTAACGATGATAATGATGAAATAATAGGCACTGTCTTGGCTTCTTGGACAAAACGTTTCTAGTTCACTGACTGCTAAAATTATACAGATAAACAAAATTAAATTATTTTCAAAGAAAGTTAAAACTTAGTTGTTGGGTAAAGATAGTATTGATGATTTAATTAGATTAGAAATGTAGGTTTCATCTGAGACACACCAGAGATCGTGTATTTAGTAGTAGGAATTTTGGATATGATTGTTGGTTATTAATTTTAATTTCTTGTTTTAGCTTTTACATTTTTGCTGAATTAAAAAATTAGCATTAAGTGCTAAAATCCTATTTATGTTAATATCATGTAGAATTCTGTTTTGTTAGTTATTTAGTTATGTGAGGTTTTTATTGTACTAAATTGAAGAGCACCACATTGCTCCCGCATATATTTTGTTTGTTCTTTTTGTATGATGCAGACTCACCAACCACCATTTACTGTAGTAGGTGGCTGGTTTAATTTCCTGCTGGAATTATAATCAGAATGTGTATATTTTTTATGGAAATAAAAAGTCTATTTGTCTATTAGTAAACTATGTAACTTCTTCTTCTTATTGTTATTATTAATATGCGTATGACACAAATGTGTTCTGTTGAAGGTGTGTGAAACATATAAGACAGTAACGCGCAAGAAACTGTTGATGCACATGAGTATACACTATGAGAACAAGGAATTCGTTTGTCCTCAGTGTGGAAAGAGGTTTAAACAGAAAGCACAGATGAGGAATCATCAGGTGACACACCTCAACAAATCGTCTCCTGACATTCCTCGGTGGTAAGATTGGCAATGCTGCTACACGTACTCCACTTGTATCAAAAAATTATTATAGAGAAACTCAGTATGCTTAACAAATGTACTGGCTTATTTGAAATGTTTTGCTAACATACAGATTGTATGAATCATGAAGAATTAAAAAAGAATGCAGGACATTGGTAGCAAGTTAACACTTTCAGATGCGCGTGTGCTATACGGTTGTCAATTTATTATAAGTTTTAAATACTTTTGTCTGTTTCCCATACAAGAGTAGGACAGTAAAACTGAAATATAGTTATTTTTTAATCTAATAAATGCCGCAGAACGTATAGTATATTTGTATAATCAATAAGCATGGTGATTTGTTTACATTTTTTTATAAAGACTCTTGTAGGTTAGATTGCGTATTGCTCAGATTTAGTGTTTTTCGTGTTACTGTAATTGAAAATATATTATTCATAGTTTTAAATTGAAATTTTCGTTGGTTAGAGTTTACAGAAGCAATTGACAACATGAATTCAACTGAAAATGACAGTGGATTGGAATAGGCGACTCTGATGCAGACCCCAGTTTTCAAAATCTTCCGATGATGACTTGGTTAGGTATTTGTGTATATGTAGAACGACTGGTACGTACCCAGTGGCGGCTCATGAGTACATCTACAGGGGGTTCACAATTAATAATTTGCAGTTTTTGAGATACACTGTGTCAAACACTTGCGTGTTCCTTGCAATATTCATATAATTTAGGCGCTGCTATACCTTGATGTAATGTATTAATTTTGAAACGAAATGTTATTATAGATATTACTGTACTTTAACTATCTCACAACGTAATAATATAGGATTACTTTATTGATCATACTTGTTATAATGTGCTAATTGTTCTTTTTTACTAAAACAATTATTTTCATTTAATTTTAAAGTAGTAAAATAATCGCAAAACAGAAAGCTTGTCTTAAGTGTTAAATATTTAGATAGTTAGTCATAAGGCCTCATGCTCTCAATTATTAGATTAGATTATTAAACACACAGAAAAAGGAAAATAATCAAAGCTGCTACATATGATGGTAAGGTCTAGTATTTACTTATACAAATTTACTTGGATGGTAGCTTACACAAATATTTTCTTTAAGTACAGTTTTTGTAAACAAAGTCCATCCTTCTATCTTTTCTTGACACAAAAACATCAATAACTATTTCATTGAAATTATGGATGTTAGAAATCATTTCCTCCTCGATTGCAAGCATTGGCTAAAGCTGTAAGCCTCTCTTGACTTATCGTAGACCGCAAAAATGTGTTTATCCGTTTTAGGGTTGAAAAACACCTTTCAGCTTCAGCAGTCGTCATTGGTATTGTTGCAATAATTAATAACAGTTTATAACTTTCAGAAAATGATGACAATAAGTTGTTTTCAATAAAAAACTGTAAAAGACTAACAGCACCATGCATGTTTCTGAAATCAGTTCTTTTGTAAATGATTTCAAGCTCTGTCTTGAGGCGATTTTTTTCAAGAAATGAATACACATTTACTGTATCTTCAAGCAATTTCTCGGGGAATTTCTGTTCAAACTCTTCAAACTTTTGTGATTCAAAAAGAGATACAGCTGAGCAAGATGTTGTGAATGAAAATCTTGTTTTTATTTGCGTTGTAATAATGTCACAGGTTTCCTTGGCAGCCACTGTTCTACTTAAGTAAAAATCTTCTTCACGCCTTGATTGTTTAGGTGCATTTTCTGGGTACTGATTAACCAGCTCTGTCACTTTGTCCATGTTAGCTCTTTCCTTATCAATGGCTTTGACGAAGTGGTCAACATTGGCTTTAGTTCTCACAGCATCATTTTAAGTTAGCTGTAATTGGTTGTACAAAATATCCACATGTGGCATTAATCTGTGAAAAACAGAAAGCCAAAATATAAACTTATTATCTCTAAGGAGACGAGCTAGAGCACCAGCTTTAATTATGGTGGTTGGTTGCTTAGAGGTTGATTGGATTTCCTCCATACATTCAATTAATTCCTCTCTGTACTCAACAGTATTAACAGTTCTGCTCTTAAAATTCCACCTTGTAGCTGACGCCCAAGGTATTCGTTTGACAACTATCTTGTCCAAAACAGCCACTCTCTGAGGGGAATTCGAAAAAAAATTTGTTATATCACTTAAGTCCGAAAAAAAAATTCTGACATCTTGGTTTTGGCTTGTTGCTTGAGCTACAATCAAGTTCAACTGATGAGCGTAACAATGAACGAAAAAAGCATGTTTATAGGTTTGTTGCACTATGGTCTGCATGCCAGCATGGTGCCCACTCATTACATTCGCACCATCATAGCTTTGAGATACGAGTTTTTCTGGATTTTGCACAACATAATCTAAACTGGTACAAAAATGGCTATAGATTCTGCGTCATGCCCTTCAGGGTTATCAAATTTCCAAAATCTTTCAACCGGTTGGCCATTAGCTAAAACATAGCGGAAAACTATAACTAACTGAAATACAGACGAGATGTCTGATGTTTCGTCCGCAATCAAAGAAACATACTGTGCAGTTTTTATTTCTTCTATTATGTTTTCTTGACATACAAAAAGCATACAATCTAACAATTCATTTTGAATTTCTTTCGAGGTACCTTTAAAGACAGTAGCGGTACTCAAGTGTTCTTTCAAAGATGAGTTAAGTTCTGCAGAAAAGTTTACAAGCCCTTTAAATATGCCAGGATTTAAGGAATCGTCATCCTTACGATGACCTCGAAGGGCCAACTCAAGTGCACCGCAAAATTTAATACAGTCTATAAGCTTAGAAAGGACATACCTATTTTTAGACACTTGTTCATTGTGCTTTTTAATATTTTGTCGATAAGCACTGTCAATCTGCTGACGAACGTCAACCTTTCCCAGCAAAATCCAATGTAGCACTTATGTGTCCATGAGAACTTTCGTGTTTTTTAATTTTTTGATTCAAATGATCTAAGTCACAAACGCCGTTTTTCACCCAAGCAGGATTGCCCTTTTCACGGGAAAATAACAAACAAAGAAAACAAAATATTTTGTTTGTTTGTTCACAACCACAAAGCCAAGGAATTTTTTCGTATAGCTCTTCTTTAAATTCTCTTTTAAAAGTTCTAGATTTTTATGTCGATGTTTGACTTATATTAAGTCAGTCGGGGCGTTGGCCTACCACTCACTTTTATTGCTATTTTAACTTCTATGGGTAAATTGGCAAACGCTACTTCGTTTAAATTACTAACTGAGTACTTACAGGTACTTTCCATTATTGTACAGTAATTAAAAACAACAGTTCACTAGCTACACTATAATAGATAAACTGTAATTTCAACTAAAACTTTATCACTAAAAAATAATCAAAACTGCAAAACACAAATGTAACACGCGCGTGCGCCAAGGTAAGGAGCATCCACCGTCAACTACAGCCGTACTGAGCTGAGCTGTGTCAGAGGCAGCTCATCGGTATTCTCCGTTAAGCCGCTTGTAAACATGTTTCCCCCCCTACCACGAGCAAATGGACTCGCCCGTCTGTCGCATATCCCGTGTGTACAGCATCGAGAGCGGCGCATTCAGTCCGCTCCTAGCCAATGGCGCTTCGTTACACTTAACCTCCCTTGGCGCACTGTATGCTGTTTTTCATTGTCCGCTCTTTTAAACTTACTGAAGATAAGCCATTTTAGTACTGCGTCAATAAAGATGTGTAATTTATATCGTATAATTATTTTTATAGGGGGTTCACATGCTCTTGTGCTCTTATGGACGAGCCGCCACTGTACGTACCTTAAACATTCATAGTACGTCTTGAAGTATACTTACTACGTCTTACGTCATAACGTCTTTATGTGTTTATTCTTGTAATATGTTGAGTTAATTGGTTAAATAGTATTTGATGTTAATCAGCACTGCCGAGATTATTTCACAGTGGTTTTAAATTAATTTGGGCACCATATGGATTAGTATTCCATAAATTTATAGTTATTAAAGAAATTGATAATTTGTTTGTTGGTTTGAAATCGTTAACTTAATAAAATTACTCTGGTTCACTATGATGTTAAATCCAGGCGTTTTGGTTGGACGATTCAAATAAGTAGCGCCTCCAGATTCGGCCCTACCAACGTAATCGTTTTGGTCGATTGAAAACCCCAACTTTGGTAAACAAAAAGTTCACTTTATTAAAATAACAAGTCAGGTAAATAACAGGTTGAAGGTAATTTGGTTAACAATTCCTTTATTCTTTTCTTTCATTTAATTTTGAGTACTTCGAATCTCGTTTAAACAAAATTCGATTCTACAATGAATCAACCTGGCTTATATTATTTCTAGCTCAGAAGGTGGCAACACTGCTTTCACAAAACGTATTTAAATATTATTTGTAAATTTTCTCAAGGCATGAATCCTTTTGGTCTACAAGCTAAAGCGAACTTAAATGTTACGAATTACAACTCCTTACAATACTAATTTGAAAACGGAAGACACTAACAAGGTCTTTCAACTAACAATGATGCAGAGTTCGTTCAGGCCGAACTATAATTAAGATGCGGTTATAACAATAGTATAAAATTAGTGTTTAATTAAATATTTTAGACGTAGGTTACACTCTACTCCCTTTTAATTATCCTTTGGTTATTAATTACACTTCACTGATTGATTCACTAAATTGCCCATATGTGATTTCACTGTTTATTCACAACACTACACTACTCGAGGTTATGTTTAGGTTGACGTCGGACGACTAACCTCCGATTTGTATTATTAATTTAATTTAAACTTTGATATGGAGCGACGTTATTACTTCTTGAATGATGAACACGAATTGTCCTTAGTTACAAGGAACACTGAACCTCAAACTTGATTTATACTATTTACTCTTAGGTTAAAAATTTTGACTCAAAGCGATGCAGGTCCTTCCTTGTACGACGAGAAACTAGCGAAAAACTGATGAGTAACTGATGCTGCTGCCTCGAGCGTCTTCTTTATATAGTCGCCGCATATGGTGGTCGGCCATCTTGCTTTTGCTCTCCCAATTAGTATTTTGATTGGTTGAAAATGATGTCATTGTCACGTGACATTACATCATGAAGCGGTCATCATTACATCATTTTAATTTAACTGTTTAAATAAGCGTCATTTTCATTGTTCTTAGTATTCCTTCTCTATATCCAAAATTTTCACATTTTACATGGGTTTTTGTTGAAAAACATTATATTACTAATTACAATGGTGTTGATATTACTAGCATTTCATTGCTTGATTAATGCTGGTTATTTTAAGTCCACTTGTGACCTGTTCTGATACATTATTTAGAAAATAAACCATATTAATGAGTGTCTACTCTAATACATTATTTGACAATTTTTGTTTCTTGTTACAATTTTTGATTTCTTTTCTGGTGTACGTGATAGTGTTCGATTTATAAATGTTTTTTAATGAGATTACACATGATTATATTCTTAATTGGTAAAAAATAAAACAAAAACTTGTAAATGCTATCCCAGGCCTAACATGGTTGGGTACTTATAACTATTTTTACTTATGATAACACAAAGGCCTATCTGTTCTATTTTGTAACTATTCTATTATCTGATTATACAAAATTAACATTTTTACATTTTTATAACATACAGTTCTCTATTTTATATGTTTCATGATACCTTATTTACTCTTATAAAACAAACTCTATACCTCCAGTATATTTGATTTTTAATCATTGATTATTATTCCTTGTTATACATTTTTCTGTCAAGGTTACTTTATTAATTATTAGTTATTCTGTTTAATACTACTTTACATTTTATTAGTCATGGTTCAACTGTGTTATTTCATCTTTTGACTACCTAGTCATCTGTTGGGGTTACTGTTAATGTCAAAGTCATCGTCTCTAGTCTTTTAGCTGTCTGCTTGGTCAAGTTGTATAATACTTTGGCTTTCCAGTTTATTTCATGTTTTCCTTCTATTCCTAATTCTGTCCCTATTATTTCTTTATATATTACTGTTTGGGTAGACTTATTTAATATTATTTCTCCCTTACTTAATTCATAATTATTTCTTCATTATTGTGACGATATTCTTATTTAGTTTAGGGCATTTTCCTTATGTAGAGGGAAATATCACGTTACAATATTCAAATATTTGTCTCTGAACAAAATATGTTTATTGGTTTGACTGTAAACTTTTTGGAATCACATTTAGTTTTTGTTTTGTGGATTACTAGGAAATAACTTGCTTTAAAACATAACGTAAATATTTCTAATGCCCTCTAGAGATTTTTATCCCTTTATTGATTTATATATATATATATATATATATATATATATATATATTTGTTTTGTTTTATTTTCTATTTCTACCTCCTTACTTTTCCGTGAAGACGATGTAACTTAATCTCCAATGGTCATATAACTATCATAAATATGTGGTACAAAGTGGGTTAAGAAAATAAATTGTTCTTAAAACATGATTATTTTTTTAATGTACTTGTACAAAGTATATTTAGAAAAGTAGTGAAAGAGCATACAATGTCGTACATGAAATTAGGGAGGAAGAAAGCAAGCAGAAGGTGATGTCTGATAAGTTGACAGTATAATCTTGGCTAAGTTGAAGTGTAACAATGAAATCCACAAAAAACCTCAGAACTCTGTGGATTAACACCCAATAGAAGTCCACGTCTGAAAGTGTCAAAAAACTAAATCACTCATTTAGAACGTTGTTTATCTATTCACAAATTTCTCCTGTTGTGTGTGTGGTGGCTAAGGCAATATGTGCGGAATCTTATGAAATATAGAGAAATGCAAATTGGTGTTTTAATTGAAAGGGTTGTTTATCAGTGAGAAAATATTGTCTCATGTTGAAGTTGAATGGGTCTCTGAATTTAATTTTCCATTGATGGAAAAATTCTCATCTTAAGTTGGAAAAGAATTGTGTGTGTCCCTGGGAGCTGTGTGAATACTTTTATGGTAAACGAGACACAGAACCTAAGTGGATCATACAGAACGTGGTGAAATTGGTTTTCATTCATTTTTTAATTCACAGTGATGTCTGCATATTTTTATTATCTCTCTTTTCACAATTCAAACTGTAACTTTATAAATTTTTTTCCAAACTTACCTTTCTTACTTACCCAGCTTCTGACGAACTTTTTTTTGCCGCCCTTACCTTAACTCAGCCAGAAGATCCAGATTATTCAAGGCCACCACCAACATCTTTAAAGGAAGATGTGGAAACCTCGTTACACTTTACCTGTTTTAGAATTTAGATAATTTAATTCCCTTAGATAACACTTACCCAGGTTCGTTTTAGGCATGCTTTAAAATACAGGACAGGTTTTGGTAGTCAAGGGTAATAATTTACTTAACACATGGTTGTGCAGGTAAAACAAATCTTATTTATTTTCTATAGATCAAAATTAATTTCTTTTTTTTTTTTATAAAATGCTTCCAAAACTATTATACGTTATATCATTACTTTTTTATTAAATGCTTCCAAAACTATTATACGTTTTATCATTAGGTATACATTTCTATTCTGACAAACCAGTACTTTTATGACACACACTCTCTCATTCTTTTTACATATCCATATTTTAATAACCCCCGTTTACTGAGCTCTTTTATTTATTTTTCTTATTGATCACACATTTAAGAGCTGTAGATGTTTTGAAATTTAGTCAATTGCTTATCTTAAGCAAAGGCTGGCAGAGGCTATCGTTCGATGTTCCTTTTCTTCATCCTCCTGGTATAGCTCGGCCCCAAGGGCTATGTTGCTGGCATCCATCTGTAAATAGAATTTTTTCTGAAAATTAGGATGGTTCATCATCATCATACCCAAAAATTTTTCTTTTATTTCATTTAATGTGACCCTCTCGGCTTCTCCCCATCTCCATTGTTTATTCTTCTGTAAGACCGAACTCAATTTCGAGGTTACCTGTGCATAATTCTTTTGAGACTTTCGATAAAAATTACATAAATCCAAAAAACTCTGCAATTGTTTAATGTTCTTAGGCTCGGGGAATCTCTTGATTGATTCTATTTTTTCGGGGTTAGCTTGAATGCCTTGTGAAATAATGAAACCTAAAAAGTGTATTTCTTGTTGTAAGAATTTAGATTTCTCCCAGTTAACTGTCAACCCCCGTCTCTATAACTTATCTAACACATACTCCAAATGTTCCACGTGCTCTGGGAGCATCCTTGAAGCTATCAAAATATCGTCAACAGACACAGTTAAAAACTATAAATTCTTAAGTTGCAAAATTTCGTCTAAACATTTTATAAAGCTACCAACACTAGTGTTGAGTCCGAATGGTAGTCGTTTGAACTGATAATTTTTTCCATTAAACAGAAAAGCAGTATATTTCCTACTCTCTAACTCTAACAGGACCTGCCAGTAACCCGCAGTTAAATCTAACGATGTCATGTATTTAACCCCACTAAATTTTTGAAATATTTCATCCATGGGTTCGGGTGACTCCCGGTCAGGAATTATAATCTGATTTATTCTCCGGGCATCTAGACATAACCTTACTCGCCCATCCTTCTTGATAACCACAACTAATGGATTTGAATAGGGTGACACCAATCTCTCAATTATATCTCCCTCTATCATTTTATCTAACTACCTGAACAGCTCTTCATTTAGAATAGGGCACCGGATAACTTCTCTGCACAAAGGGTGTGTGTTCCTGTACTTTCAACTCACATTCATAGTTCCTGGCTCTACCAGGTAACTCCGCAAACACCTTTTTAAAACGGTCCACTACTGCCCACAACTCCTTACGTTGGGGACTCCCTACAACTCCACCCTCATTAAAAACTTATGTGCCCTGTTCTCCCATACTCGCTCTTCACTCTCTCTCTCTCTCTCTCTCTCTCTCTCTCTCTCTCTCTCTCTCTCTCTCTCTCTCTCTCTCTCTCCATATATTCACTCTCGCTTCTGTGTCCCTACTATTGACCCGTTTCTGTATTATTTTTATTCCCGATATTCTTACATTGTCTAACACCCGTTCAAAACTAACCCTGACTGGTTTAATTTCATTATCGAACTCTACCACCCATTTATTGAAATCAATCACTGCTTTATGTCTTTTTAGGAAATCATTCCCCAAAATTGCTTCTAAATTCAACCCTCTGACTACTAAGAACTTATTCTCGATTTCAACCCCGTTTATTAACATATTTAATTGAACTTGTTTGGTTTAAAACGTTACGAGTTTTAAAATAAATAGTAAAAGTCTAGATATCTGTGCCTATTAAAAGCGGCAACTGAAATTTTGCTTGTTTTTTAAAATGAAAAAACTTAAATTTGTACCACTTACCTTCTGAGCGAATTACCAGGGTGTCATCAGATGTACTTAGGCAGAGAAAAACAGGCAATGCAATGACAAACGCATATTTTATGAGCACAATAAAAATGGTATTTTATTTTTTAACTTTTAAAACTTTGTCAGATTTTTACTCAAAATTTAGAAAATGAAATAACAGCATGATAATTTCTTGTTTTGTTATTCGCTCCATGACTACAATTACTACTTTTACCTTACGCTAACATCTTACCTTAATTTAATAAACAGACAGCCCAGTCTGCCAACATTCACACTAATTTACCCCCTTTAAATAAAAATGCGCCCCATGATTAATGAAATTGATACAGGTACCCCTCGCCGGCATGAGACGTCCTCTCCAACTTGTGGCCACTCATTTATAATTTCTTGAAAGTCAAAAATATAGTTTGTGTCCTTTGGTTGAACCCGCACACCACTGTCGCATTATTGTTAACTTATTTACTCACTTTTTACTTGAAACTTATAAATTTTGAACAAGCCCCTTGGGGCTAGTACCTGGCCAGGCACAGTCTGTAAGCGAACTGGGGAGAGCGTCTCTACGCTCACTGTCAAGTAGATTGCGTCTCTCAAGGTGGAAAACAATGCCTGCTCTTTCTTCGCCACTGTTGTGTCCCGTTCAACACACGTGGTGATTTGTGTGTTTGTCGTGGATGATATTCGGTCAGCACTGGTTGACGTCACAAAAAAGGTTGGTCTTAGACTCACATCCGTCGTTTTGGTACCATGAAGCGAATAAAACTTTCGTCTCACAGCCATTTTGAGTTTACTGCAGTAGCGTCGTATGCGCGCATGCTTCTGTGGTGCGTGCGGATGTAACTACCACACACCCGCAAAGTTCTAAGAAATGACGCTTGGTACATTCTTTCGTAAAGTTTGCACAACAGTTAAGGCGTATTGTTCCTTTGTTAGCGCAATGCTTTATTCAGACACGTGGACTGGTCACAGATGGAAAATGGATTTAACATATTTTTTAATAGATCCCCAAAAATTAATAAAAATAAAAATCCCTCAAAATTTGTCACGTTACAGGTTACATGTTTACTCCTAACCCCGGTAACCCCTACTATAGTAACCCCTGCGACTGGTAAAGACGGTATATTTTTATTTACTTCCTTCAATTCTTCTAATATATTTTCAGAAATAACCGATATTTTACTCCCCATATCTATAATGTTTTAAACTCCTTACCTTCCATAGTGACTATCACCTCTGTCAATCCTGTCTCTGGTTCAACGACCTCTGGGTTGTCTTCTTCCAAGCAACTCCTTGGATATGTCCGTTCTAATCAGGTGCTTTCCTCCTGGACCCCGCTGCTACCTGTTGACAATGGTTGGGTCCTCTCCTCTATTGTCCCCCCTAGTTTTCCGGTTGGATGGCGGCACCACCCTGTGAGTACCCGCCTCTACCCCTAGTTGCGTTTCCACCTCCTCTGGGCGCTCCTCTGCTGCTATCTTCTCCTCCTTGCTGCTGACTGTGCTGGTTGGATGCTGTGTTGTTTCATTGACAACTCCTCGCCTTGCTACATCTATAACAGACCGTTCTTATAGCATACTTTTCAACTTACATTCTGAACATCTCCATACCTCATTTCTGTTATGGTTGTCCCCCCTTGCCCCTCTATATGCGGTCGTTGACCCCCTAGATTGATTATGACTTCCGTTTGGGTGTGACATGGCGGATTTTCACGCCTACCCATCTCCCAGTCCCTTATGTTTTGAAAAATATCCAATATTTTCTCCAGCTCCATAATCTCGGTAATGTCGCGTGTCATCCGAGTGATCTGTATTTCTCGAGGCAAGTGTTTACTTACATGTCGTACAAATGATCGGAATGGCAGCTGTGGCTCTAAATATTTCGCCTCATTGTATAACCGCATTACATACATCGTCATGTTATTCCCGTGGATCCCAAAATTACCGGATCCCATGATTTTACTGTGTAACACTTCTTGTTCTTCTTCTGACCAATATGTATTTCTAAAGGCCTCTCAAAACTCTGATAATCTACCCAATCTATTTTATGTACTTCCGCCCATACCGCGGAACTCCCTTTAAAACACTTCATTATTTTTAACATCTTAACTTCCCAATTACTACTACAGAATTGATTGTAATCTTTTACTCTATTTAAAAATTGCATGGGGTGTACCTCCCTACTGTCACAATTAAACGATTCTAAATCAATCTCAGTATTCATGTCTCGCATAATTACTACTCGCTCGGCAACACTATTAAGTTTTTGGCTTATTGCCACATTTAACTCATCTTTGACATTAACTATGCTTTGTTCAGTCACAATAAATTTATTATTCATACATTCGGATTGAATGCTACTTTTGTTTATCACATTTACGGTATCTTGTAATGACTGTATCTCTATCTTACAACTACTCTCTATTTCATTAATTTTGTGGTTAGTATTGGTTTCATATATCGTAATATTATGCCTAACTTCTTCAATCTTATCTACAGTATTAGACTTACACTCATTTATTTTATACTCCATGTCAGTATTATATTCATTTATTTTACTTTCAAAATTGTTTTTTATTTCAGCAAGTTGTTCACTCACTTGTACTTTTACTGTATCTGACATTTGTTTATTTACATCGCTAATACGATTATCTATTTGCTCATTGATGGCGTTCAACTGCCCATCGAATTGTTGTATCAAATTATTTTTCATTTTATTAAATTTAACATCAATATTCTATAGTGATTTGCTCACTTTTTCATTTAACTCAGTAAAGTTGCTTTCGCATTTAACATTCTGTTCTTTTACTTCATTGATGTCACTCTTTACATAATCAAGCTTTACATTTTGTTTATCAAATTTTACATTCTGTTCAGCGAATTTAATATCTAACATTGATCGTAACATTTTTATTCTCTTATAGTCATACTAATTATAATTGACTCTGTTAAATTACTTTCGTCTGTTACTATTAAAGTTGTCTGAATTCCCGAATCACTCACAACAGCTGATTCGGTTAAACCGGTTTCTTTAATTGCAATTGGAGTTGAATGACTTTCTAACCCACTCATAACAGCTGAGTTGGTTAGACTGCTTTCTGTCATTGACTGAATTTCAGACTCACTCATTAGAGCTGGGTTAATCAAATTAATTTCCTTTTCATTATCGGACATTTTAATTATTTTTTAATTAACTGATTAATACTTAATTATCACTTATTATATAAACAAAATCTCGTAAAGATTTTTTAAACACAATGTTTAAATTATAACTTATAATCAAAACCTAATCACTCATTTCGTGACTTTTATCGATACCAAAAAACCAACGCCATTTACCACAACCTGTTTCATACTTCAAAGGAGGCCTAAACCTATATGAATACATTTCATATAAGCTATCCTGGCAGGGAACGCCATTTGTAACTTTATAAATTTTTTTTCCAAACTTACCTTTCTTACTTACCCAGCTTCTGACGAACTTTTTTTTGCCGCCCTTACTCAACCAGAAGATCCAGATTATTCAAGGCCACCACCAACATCTTTAAAGGAAGATGTGGAAACCTCGTTACACTTTACCTGTTTTAGAATTTAGATAATTTAATTCCCGTAGATAACACTTACCCAGCTTCGTTTTAGGCGTGCTTTTCAATACGGGACAGGTTATGGTAGTCGGGCGTAATAATTTACTTGACACATGGTTGTCCAGTTAAAACAAATCTTATTTATTTTCTATAGATCAAAATTAATTTCTCTCTCTTTTCTTTTTATAAAATGCTTCCAAAACTATTATACGTTATATCATTACTTTTTTATAAAATGCTTCCAAAACTATTATATGTTATATCATTAGGTATATATTTCTATTCTGACAAACCAGTACTTTCATGACACACACTCTCTCATTCTTTTTACATATCCATATTTTAATAACCCCCGTTTACTGAGCTCTTTTATTTATTTTTCTTATTGATCACACATTTAAGAGTTGTAGATGTTTTGAAATTTAGTCAATTGCTTATCTTAGGTACTCATCCATGCTGTAGCCGTCTCCAAGTTGTTTCACCACCACTTTTTATTCACTTTTTCGTTTAACACTCCGAAAAATGGTTTTGAACTGTTTAAATTTACTACTGTTGTTGATTTAGTCTGATTACATACTTTCCGGTTGTATTAAGTTAATTCACAAGAACATTTTAGTTGGCCGACTTTAGTTTGCTCCAGCACTGTTTTATATGACCGTGCGGTCTGAGGAATTCTAGTCGACTGCCGGCAGCTAAGCGGCCGAGATGATGCTCTGCCTTGAAATAATACAGACTCATGTTGTTTCTCGTATATGTGTAAGTATTTTGAGGACATTGAATTCAGTAAGTGTGCTGGTTTTCCTAAATTTTTAAAATAGTTTTGCCCAGTGCCATTCAGCTAACCAATTAATATAATTTGTAAAAAGTAATAGTCTGCAACTGTAATGGTTTAAATGTTAACAGAGTGATGGTTGGTGTTTCAGGTACATGAGTAAAATATGTGAAATCTGTTTCAAGACGTATGCAGATTCAAAGTGTCTGAAGAAACATATGCAAGCCGTTCACAACAAATTGAGGCCTTATGTATGTCAAGTGTGTGGGCATTCGTCGGCAAGGAAAGCCATGCTACAATCCCACATTCGTCAGCACACTGGGGAAAAACCTTATGTTTGTGACGATTGCCCGTTCAGAACTGGTAATGTACTGTTTGTAACTGTACAAAATTGATTATTTTATTGTTTTTTCATGTAGATTTTATGTCTTTTAAATTGCTGTTACGATACTCTGTTCTCGTTAGTGTTTGAGGCCTATAAACATAGTGTAATAAAATAGTTAAAGTGAACATGTTATATTTTAATTTAATTTCATAGCATTACTAAAATCATGAATAGGCCTATTTATAGCTAAATCTAAATTATAGGTCTGTGCGCACTTAGTACTATATGTTTAAGTTGAAGAAATTAGTGAATTAGTGTTAGGCATATTCAATTAATTTTGTTCAGATTATTGAATTTGTGTCATATGAATGAGTTAATTATTATATTTCTTAAATAATGTAACAGTATTTTACATAATAAACTTTTAATTTGCAAAAAATGAAGAATTATAAAACTGCTGTTAACCGGCAGTTAAAAATGACACAATTTGATTATTGAAATACATAAATTAAGAGATTGTCTAGCCGGCCTCAAATATCAGCTGGTTCCAGTGTTGCCACATTTAATATTCCGGCTTTCTACTAGAGCTGGCCATGGTTGTGGCTATCATCCTTGCAAAGGGCTAAAAACATGAAATATCATGAAAACAATATGGTGAGTATCAGTGGCGGCCCGTGCTTAGGTTGCACGGTTGCACAACCCCCATTAAATCCTGTAAATTTAATTGTATTTTTAATCCTGTAAATCCCCCATAAACTGTATTTTAAATTAGAAAATTATGAAAAAAACAATAATTAATAAGTGTTTTCAAGCTAAATAATCGTAATTAATCATTTGTTGATTGAAAAGTGCAGAGCACTTAATGAAAACCGTACACGCTCTCGCCGCGGTGTACTACGGGTGTGTACACCAGCTGTGACGCGCTTGGTATATGGAGAAACACAATGTAGTTGTGTTCTGGCTGGCTACACTAGGATGTTCCTATTACATCGCTATAGCTTCGCCTGGTGTGATTAGGGACTGCAAACTCTGCTTGTCAGTCACGGCGCCACCAGTATGTTGGCAAATAACACGTGGTGCGACAGTTCGAATTTGTATGGTTATGTTGTTTTATTAGTTCAGTTCATTAGTGTCGGTCGAATTTTTTGTGAAGTTTATTGTTAGTGTTAATTAAGTGTTAGCACAATTCATTGTTAAATATAAATAATAGTGCATGTTAAAGGATTAAGGCGTCATAGTGTAAGATATTCGTTATACATAACTCGTAGGACGCAATGAATTCTGTCGAAAATTTAACGAAAACACCGTTCAGTTTACGTCCAATTGAGGAAAAAATTGAAATTAAGAGAGTAGGTAGACCTACACCAGATCTTTCAAGTTTTAATCAAACTGTAAAGTCAGGTAATAGAATTTTTAATCGTAAATTTAAAACAGACTTATACAATTCCTGGTTATGTGGGTGTGACACTAAAATTGCATTATTTTGCTTTCCTTGTATATTGTTTGTAGGGGAGGATACTTGAACTAAGACTGGATTTAAAGACTTAAACCATTTTAATGACAGAACTAAAAAACATGAGGCTTCAGGTACCCACATAAAAAATAGTTTACAGTTAGCATTGTTAGGAACAACTAACATAGCAGAACAACTAGATACAGCTTATAGGAGAAATATTGTAGCTCACAATGAACAAGTTAAGCAGAATAGATATGTGCTAAGTATTATTATCAACTGTATTCGTTTCTGTGGTGTGTTTGAACTAGCTTTAAGAGGCCACGATGAGTCTAAAGAATCAAATAATCCAGGAATTTTTAGAGGGTTAATAGATTTTATTGCAGAGCTAGATACAGTTTTAAAAAACCATCTTGAAACTTCAACAGTATTTAGGGGTACTTCTAAAACCATTCAAAATGAATTACTACAAATAATGCTAGAAGTCTGTCACGAAAGAATTTCAGATGAAATTAAACAAGCAAATTTTTTAGCTGTTATTGCTGATGAAAACAGGGATGTGTCTAATTTATACTAAGTAGCTGTTATCTATAGGTACATAGCAAAAAACAGACCTGTAGGTAGATTCTGGACTTTTCTTAACCCTTCTCGTCATGATGCCAGGGCCTTAGCATCATGTATTCTTCATGAGTTAAAACACCACAAAATAAATGAAACTCCCCAAAAGCTCATTGCACAGACATACGATGGAGCATCTGTAATGGCTGGAACTTCTAGTGGTGTACATGCATTTGTAAAAAATTGTTATGCCGATGCCCAATATGTTCATTGTCATGCACATCAGCTGAATTTAGTTGTGATGAAAGCTTCATCAATAAACAGGGAAGTTCGAGTTTTCTTTGCCAATGTTCAAGGTCTTTGCGCTTTTTTCTCAGTTAGTCCGCAAAGAACATCAATACTAGATGCAGTAGTAAAAAAGCGGTTACCCAGATCTGTACCTACCAGATGGAACTTTTAATCGAGAAGTGTCACAACAATTTATGATCACAGGCAGGACCTAATACAGTGCATGAAAACAATATTAGATTCTGATCACATAAAAAATGACAGTACTCTTTCACAGGCTTCTGGCCACTTAAAGTTTTAGTAAGTCAAAACTTTATTTTTTGGCTCTCATTTTTTAGAAAAATTATGCCACTTACTGACATACTCTTTAATCAGCTCCAGAAAGTAGATATTGATCTCACTGTTATAAAACGGTCTTTTACAAGTTTTGAAGAAAATGTGTTGAAAATCAGAAATAATATTGACACAGACACTGGAGAGCCACAACAGTCATCACAAAGTTCACCTCCAAAGAAAAGGAAGATTGACAAAACCGAGTGGAAGAGACAGGCGAAGGAAGTATGTGATGTGATTATATGCCAAATAAAGGAACGGTTTAGATTCACGAGCCATCTCGTAGGAGCATCTTTGTTCATGTCAGAAAAGTTTCCAGATTATGATTCTAAATTTCCAGAAGACACTGTAAAAACTGTATGCAACGCTTACAGTTTTCTCAATTTTAAAAACTCTGTACGGAACTTGCAACAATCTATAGTGCAACGGATTTTAGAAGACTGTCAGGGGCTGTTAGTTTGTACTCTTTCTTCAAAGATAATAAGTTAGAAGAAACTTTTAGTGAAGCTGTAAAACTCTTAGAAATTTTGATTACAATACCAATAACCTCTTCTGAAGCAGAAAGATGTTTTTCAACGCTTAAAAGAATAAAGACATTTCTAAGGAACACCATGTCACAAGAGAGGTTGTCTGCATTGGCCATGCTCTCAATAGAAAGGGACCTGATCATGGAAATTCCTGATTTCAATCAGAAGGTGACTGAAAAATTTGCCAGTCTGAAAGAAAGGCGGATGGGTAAAATAGTTTATCTAAAGTGAATTAAAACTAAAATAAATAGGCCTGTTATTACGTAAACTAATTTCAAAATAATTTCAATACATTTTTTGGATGCTGTTACACAGAAAATGTTATATTACCATATAAGTTATAATTGTGAATAAAATAAAACAATACTAAATTTATCATTCAGTCATATAAACTTAGTGATATTTTTGCATTTTCTATTTAAACAATTTAATACCATCCAACCCACAACTGCAACCCCCAAAATTTTCAACCACCAGCCGCCACTGGTGAGTATCATCAAACACAATTTTGGTGAATTTCATGAATATAAAAAGTGTTGGCCAAAGCACAAAGTGCTTTTAAAAAGTTACTGGAAAAATACATTCAAAAAATTTTAGGGTCCCTAATTATACTGTATATTATTAATGTAAAAATGGATAAACAAAAACATGTGTTTGTATGTGTGTACGTAAAGCATCCAAGTATAAAAAATAATAACAATAACAATTCACATGCCACTTGTAAACATTTGTTTCCAGGTGACCACAATTCACTACGAAGGCATGTGATGCGACACACAGGAGAACGGCCTTATCAGTGTCCGTACTGTTCCTACTCTTCTATACAGAGTGCTGCATTTAAGACCCACTTGACAAACAGGCACCCGGGTAAGGAGGGTGCATTCTCGTGCGCTAATTGTCACTTCTCCACTGTGAACCATGACACGTTCGTGCAACATCTCTCTGACCACAAGCACAATCTTATTGCTACTAGTGGAACTGG
This sequence comes from Magicicada septendecula, assembly GCA_034769895.1. Classification (NCBI taxonomy): domain Eukaryota; kingdom Metazoa; phylum Arthropoda; class Insecta; order Hemiptera; family Cicadidae; genus Magicicada; species Magicicada septendecula. The sequence goes on from CM068368.1 coordinate 14,339,933, forward strand.
TAAGTGTAACTATATATAAATTTGCAGATCATGTATTAAAACTAGACCAGTGATTCCCAACTGGTGGCCCGCAGGCCTCATGTGGTCTGCGACGTTTTTCTATGTGGCTCGCAACCTTATCTTGATAAAACCAAATTTAATAATTACTCTAGTTATTTTAATAAATAAATGAATAACAAAATATTATTTTAACTGAGAATGGTTTTGCAGGAGAAACCTATGAAAAAATGTTACACCGATTCACTAATAAATGTACAGTAGATTTCACTATTTGTTTAATGGAATGTGTATTTGTTCTAGTCCTCATTTGTTTTCATTACATCACAAGATCCAGTCTATTTCTTTCCAAGCCTCAGCCAGACAAAACAGACTTGCTTGTCTAATGTTTTTTTATTGATTCGTAAGCAATTGCATCTGTTGTAAACTTACCCATGTTTTACAAACATAACCACGTTTTTAATACTTACTTCCGCGATCTTCTTTACGCACTTACCTTAGACTCCACCAGAAAATTACAGGGCCGCCAATATATTTTGAGGTTAACATATTATACAGGGTCTGGCAGAGAAACCTGACGGTTTTATAAGTGAAATTATACCAGAATAAATAATAGTTTATAAACAAAATTTTATTTTAGAATTAAAGTACATCTCAAAGCATTTTACTTACATTAATTACTTTTTGAAAATCACATTCCTTAGATGGTGTCCGTCATTTTCAACACATTCTTCGAGCCGTAATGGTAAACCGTGCATTACGCGCAGCAGAACTTCCGGAGAGATTGCCGCCACTTCTGTCCGAATATTCCGCTTCAAATCCACGATTGTCCTTGGTCGGTTCTGGTACACCCTATTCTTGAGATACCCCCACAGAAAGTAATCGCAAGCGTTGAGGTCGGGCGATCTTGGAGGCCACTGAACATCCCCTCGGTGTGAGATTACTCGGGCTCCAAACATCTCTCTTGTGATGTTAAAAAATACGCCGAAATATATTAATACATAAAATACACTGCCAGAACTTACCTGTTTGCTTTCGCAACTACTTACCTCGTGTTTAAATTTCTCTCAGAAGACCAAGGCCGCCACGATTATTTTTTATAGGCTAAAATATCGAAAACCTTTATACTCCACCTTAAATAAAAAGGGACAATTTCGCTATCTGACCACACCCAATTAATAATTCAGAAAGATCCCGGAACGTTAGACGAATTTTGCAGCACAGAAATGAGAAAATGGTAATGACGAAATAACTTAGTCTAACACATTTTATCAAAAGTAATCATTATTTTTAATGAGCGATTATTTAACAAAAATTTGTACGATTAATTTTTTAGTAAATTGCTTGAAAACTTTAGTACACTTTTTACCCTATGTTTTGTCTGGTTAGAATGTAATTATAAACTTATGTAACTTAATTATTATTACTTACTACTAGATAGACTGCCCAGCCTGCAATTTGCACTCACACATTTACACCTAATATTTACAAACCCCTCAACATTTTATAAATTTCAGTTTAACTCGGGGAACCGCACTATCGCGATGCCGGCCAAACACGTGGTTATTGTTCCGCGCTTCCAAAAATGTCCGTACTGAACTGTTTTCACTGTCTCCAATGTAACAATTTTTTCACTGTGATGGATTGATTAATTTCTTGGGTCCCGGTCGGTATTAAAACGTTATTACCCTGAATTTGTTCATATTTAAAAGTTCGACCCGACCGGGGCCCGCGAGTCGCAACTACGTCTGTATGTGTACTCTGTAGCTCGTGGACTGCTTAACGTATATTGTGTAACGCTTCTCTTGGGGCGGGAGGAAGTTACTGTCCAAAGCCAACGGATTTCGTCGCCGTTCACAGTTGAATTGTTGTGGCTTATTGGCTAAGCACATGCGACATAGTGACGGTTTCGGTCGTGAGCGCCGACGATATTCGGCATTGATAGTCTGACGTCACGAAAGAGGTGGTCCTTAAATCTTTCGTATCCGGCCTCGTAATTATTTAAAATTTGTTTAAATTGATCAAAAAAACAAAAGTTGAATCAACTTCCTTACTATTAACTTATATGACCTCACTCTCAGCTGATCCAAACTAGGTCAAGTCCACAACCTTGACCTACATACGTTATGTACCAGTTATATCTGAAAATACACCTAACATCTGTAAAATTCGGTCTTAAAACACAAAATATCATAAAATAAAACATTTAAAATTAACAAAATATTATTATAAATAATAAGCAAATTGACATTTAAATTATTCAAAATAAACAATTCTTAATTTTACATTATTTCCACATTCTATCAAAATTTTGTCACTGGTTTTAATTAAAAATTTTATATTTTCTTATTACAAATCTCTTTCTTTATTTGGCAATCTCGTTCTCCATTACTGTGGGTGATTTGAATACTTATAACAATTTAATTTACCACTTGATCTGTATACATATATAATCTTTCTCCCTCTGACTCTAATACTCATCAACGTTAACTAATATGACACCCATCTCTATTAAAACATCTATCAAACACTCTCTAAATCCAACTTATCATTAAACTCAATTCACCACCTTCTCTCTATATATATAAAAAAATACTCTCTAACCCTTTGTACTTAGGATACGTGTTTCCCCCCCCAAAAAAAACTCATTTCCCTTATCTGGCCCCTGGAATCTACCTAAGGCGACCCCTTCCCACTAAATCGGTCCCATCCCGTCCCAACCCTTATGTTGCGGACTCCCACATTACACTACCCCCTATTACAAAATTACCATCCCCAAAATCTCAATCTCATTACCTTACTTCAACTACAATAAAAGAACATCATCAATTAATAATATCAATATATCACTCAAAACTCTACATATATTCTCCACAACTACTGTGTCAACATCAATACTTCTCAACAATATTACATTAACTCACAACAACATTACCTTCTTTCATCTCTACTGTTTCTTTAACTTTGACTTCAACTTGGACTGACCAATATGTCCCACAAAATATTTATCACCCAAAACGATCTTTTATTAGCTTTCACAAATTATTACTTTATGTCTCACTTTATCCAATTACTTTTCTCATTATTTAAAATAGCATCTGTAATACATTAAAACATTACATTAAACATGAATTACCTGGAACATTTACAACCAATGTAACAGTGACATTTTATTGCTGATCAGCTGACCTTCTTAACAAAATGAAAACACATCTCAAAATTTAGCAAATTACATGAAATATATATATATTTATTTATCCTTACTTCTCACCTCCTTGTTTTCCCTTTTTTTTTGATTCTGATACTTTGTGTTAACCGCCTGCCATTCGGCTTAGTTATTTGCTTACTTTAAAAAATACACACATTATAAAACACATATTTTTTATCAATTCTTATACCTAACCTACTACCATAAAATATTACATTTAACACATCAAATGAACACCTCATAGTTAATGTATGAGCAGCTAGTTATTTAAACAGAGCACAAGCATTTTTATTGGATCAAAGTTTGAGTTAGCAATTTTTTATGATATAATATTTAGATTCGTGGCTCCTCTGAGCCACCTCCCATCCACACACTCTATTGCAAGTTATGTAAGACTGTGGCGCCTTTTCGCTTCCACAAAGACTGCATATTTTGGAGGGATTGGACCCCTCCGTGTCTTTGCTTCGGCAGTTATATTTTAACTTTATGAATATCAACATATTCTTGTTTATAATTAAACGCCCTTAAACGGGTCTACCACCTGGCTTTGCTGCCCCCATGCGGACAGAGTGGTAGCCGCTGTTCCCTAGTTTGGTGATTCCCCTTAATTTCCCCCCCAGTCAATTTCAAAATTCACCTTGACAACGATAACAGCTATGGCCAGTTAAGGCAGTGCGTAACGTAATGTGCCCCAACCATAGCTGTTAAAGCTAAACCAATTCCACGGTCAGGGTTCGGTGAGGCCTTGACCACCCGAAAAGCTGGGGAATCACATGTAAAATACCTTTTATAACACTAAACTAAATAATTAAATACGAAATTAAATGTACACCATCATAATATGAAACTTTCATCCATCATTAATCATTTAACTCCTCCATAACTTTCTACACTTGGGTTACTTAAAATTTTCAAATTCATTATTAATAATTATCATATATCATCGTTCAATTATTATTAAATTTTTTAATTATCATTTTTATTTAACACAATTATATCAAATCATTTCATTTTTATTATACTTGATTCTTACTATAAAATTTCTATACTTACAGTCCATTTAAATTGATATACCCAAAATATCTACCCCCTACACCCCAATACTTTCACCTCACCTCTGAAACATTTAACACAAATATTAGTTTAAATCAAACAATTTATCATTTGATTACCAAATTCACAAATCTCGTAAAAATAATTTATAAATTCATTGGAAAGTTTAATTGTACAACATTTAAATTAACCAAAATATTTAAAATATATCAAATTGTTTTAATTGAATTAATTACTGAAAAATACAAATTACATAGCTATCGAAACAATTACAATTAGTCAATTACTGTTTTTCAAAATTAATTCTGTTATTATTTAAATTGCAAAATATTAATTTTATTATTATCACAATTATCTACCTACATACACTGTTCACTTAACCTTTTACAACACATACAATTGACTTCACTACATATTTATTTACAAATCTGATTCATTATTTATTCAGTTATCATATTTCAATGTCCAAATCAGCTAGGTCAAAACCCATAAAACAAAATATTTATAACTGTCCTTTATTGTTTTATGGTTTAGCCTCCATCGCCAAAAAGATATCTTACATATTTGTAGACTAAATTATTTTTGTTTACCTTGAGTTTATTATTATTATTTTCATAAACCATTATTTCTAAATTCTTCATCATACCATTTATTATTTCATACAACTTGTCGCTATCAGTTAATTTTGTCCAGTCTCCGTCAGTAATCTTTCTAAACACCAAATCAATTATTTTATCATTATTTATAACAGTTTTATTCAACTATTCCTCTCTCTCTGTTGCATAATGCAACTCACTTTCTTCATCTCTCTCAATATCTAACACCTGCACCAACCTTTCATAACCTCTATTAATCTCAAAAATTTTTATTTCTTTCTCTCTCTTTCATTACAACACCTCTCATAACCATACTGAACTCTCCCATTCCATGCAGAGGGCAATACCACAAAATTATTTAAATACCATCTGGCCCTACCAGATAAACACAAAAAACTTATATGACCTTCTGAAGAACTCTCGTCTTCTACAAAAATTATTGAGGAACTCTTGTCCTCCATCAACACTTGTGAAGTCTCTGCTTCACATTTAACCCCATAAAAATTTGCCCCCTGTTCAACTTCTACATTTAAACTACCACTATACTCCCTTGCTAAATCATAAACACTAACTAGCAATCCATGATCAACCTCAACTCTCATTCTACTCTCATTTTCACTATTGTCTACTGTATCACTTTTTGATACCCCATTTTCAGCTACATCATCATTATTCTTGTTTAATGTTATTTCATCATTATAATTAATTATAGTAACATCACCACTTACCTCAGAATTGTAATTATCTCCACTATTCAACACTACTTCTTCCACTATTTGGTCACTGTTATTTATGAATTCATTATCACTCTCACTCACCTGGTCAATTATTTCTTCACTATCATTAAAAACATTATTGTCACTTACCTGTTTTGATTCAACTTTTAATTGACACCTATCTCCTCCCCACTTTTCGTCTTGTTTATTAAGAGCGTTTATCACTTTATCAACACCCTCATCCATTATTTCATTTGTTTTGTCTAATTCTGTGTGTATCTCGTCAAAACGTTTGTCCCACTTGTCAAAACGTTTATTTATATTATCATAATGTTTATTCATCATATCAAACGCCTTTTGCAGAAAATTCCTCATCTCATCCTGTGAATACTCTTCTTCGACCACCCCTACACTGTCATCATTATCACTAGGCCTATTTACTGTCTTATTTTCTACTACTATTACTTCGACTACCTTACCTTTATTGTTCGTCATCTCACTATGTTTATTGATTTCTGCAAATATTCCTTCCTCTTGTTCTTCCATTCGTGTTAACCTATCGTCTAAATTACCCCATTCCTCGTCTGTCATCTCACCCACAACACCTCGAAATTCACTCTCCCACTCAAAATCAATATCATTACTTTGTATCAAATTCTTTGAGCTGTCGAACACATGAGCGCAAGCTCGATTGCAGCGCTCCATGCTACACTCCACAGAACTACTTCAAAAATCGTCAGGTTTCTCTGCCGGACCCTGTATAAGGTAACAAGATTCCACCTCCAAAGAAAGACAAGTATACCATCAAAATTCGTAGTGAAATATGCAGAAACGCAATCTTATTAATATTAAAAGAAATAGGAGAATAAAATAAACTTAATAAATACAGTAATGAAGAGACAATATATTACTTAAAGATAGTTAATATTTTCAAGGAATAAAAAGAAATCGAAACAAAAAAGGAAATATTATCATAAATGAATAATTTGGAAATAGGGAAATAGAGAATGCAAATTTAGGAATTAAATAATGCAACTAACATGACAAAACAATAACTGACGATGACAAATACCCAGAAGAGATGATCAGATGACCAAAAAATGTAAATAGTTCTTAATAAACAATTATAATGTACAAATATGAAACTTAGCATGTAAGAAATAAGACATAGAGTATAGCCTTAGATTAAAACTGTGAGGAGGTCTGCGAACCTCAAACAGCTATTGTGTATAAGTGAACTCCAGACTGTATTAAGATAAAATTACAAATATAAAAATATTGAACAATTGTAACGGGACATTTTGGGCCTATTTTTGGGGTAATAAAGAAATTTGTATTTTTTTTAATAAAACAAATAACATTTTTTCGATAATTGGGACAAAACGTAAAGAAAGGTATATTTATTGGTAGCGGCAGTGGTAACACTGAGTGTGACAATTATTCATGAATATTGAAACGACAAAATCAACAGACCGCTGAAACTGTCCCAAGGTCAGACAATGACTTACAAAACTGTAAACAAATTATGTAACTGAGCATCAGGCGATGTTACGTCAGCGCCTTACATAACGAGGAATGTGGGTGTAACAGTGCCACTAGTTTCGTCAGGCACACAGAGAACAAAGGACAGTCGGCAAATAACAACTACCAGTGTCGGACGCAAATAACCTTCGCGTCCGGCAGCTCGCCGGTTTAGACGAAGTTTACGTCGCCCGCAACACACCAAAAAATGTGAATAACATATATCAAATTTAAATACGATACGCCTAAAGTTATAAAGAATGTGAAATAAATAACGTCAATTTGATAAAAACATAAATTCAGTGAAAACAACAATCTATCTAGTGCACGGACAATGCGGCGTCTTCGAAACTCAGCAGCAGTTAAGTAATAAATGGGGTAGAGTAAAACATAAAAACGGGCTAAACTAAAATTATAATGATACCAATTTCTTTAAATTTGTTTAAAAAGAATAAAAACGAGATCTCTTAAGGGCATAGGATGTTTGAGTGTGCGTGAGTGAGAGAGAAGGATGTTAATATAGAAGTGCTGGTTGCGCATTATTTATATAATAATTAAATTCATTTAATTTGTTGCTTTACAATTAGTTAATAATTAATTAAATAGTTAGTTGTTTTATTAATTGAGCCTCGTGGCCAAATATGTTCAAAATGGGTTAAAAGAAATAAAATGTACAACTGTGGGAGTGAAATAAAAAATAAAAGGAAACATCATTTGGTAACAAATAAATAAAAGAGTTATTTACTGAGAACAAACCATTCTGATCTCCTGTTCGCCGAAAAGAACCCGAGAAATATGGTAAGTACAATTATATTTTTTTAATAGTTAATATTCTCGCAAAATGGCGAGATGGCGCCCGAAGAGTTAGAAAATGAACCATGGTTAATATAAAAGATTAATTAAGTTTTAAATTTGTAATAAAAAGAGCCATAACAATGGCGCCCGAACAGGGACAATTTTATATAAAGAAATTTATATAAAATATAGGCCTACTGGGAGAGCAGAATGGTTGGAGGTAAAAAAATAAATTTTTTTTTATACGGAAAAAAGACGTAAATATTGTAACAGTACATATGTTACCACATCCACCTAAGTACTGAAAATTAATTTGATGGCCACCACTAGAAAAAATACATTAAAAGGTCTAGAATACCACCAAGTATACTAAAGAAAAGTACCATAAGTTAGAATAAGTGAAGCATCATTGAAAGGAATTCACTAGTAAATGCACCAAGAAAGAAGAAAAGAAGAATAAAAACGAGACGACCGACATACTATACCCAATAGATCAGAGAGAAGGACACCACACAACCAAAGAAGAAAAAAAAAATCAGTGAGGAGGACAAGACAACGAAAGAAGAGAGAAGAGTCAGGAAGAAGAACACAACAAGAACAACTTCAAGAAAGAAGAAGGAAGAACCAGTGTGAAGAAGACAAGTGAAAACCACATCATGTATAAAATGAACAATAGTGAGGAGGAGATCAGTGAAGAAAGAAGAAAGAAGAAGGAAGATCACCAGAGCAAACACCAGAAGAATAAGGGAAGAAAATTGAAGTATAACAAACTAACATAAACCCTGAAAGAATATTTGTATTAAGAAGAAGGAAGAATTGTTAGTTAATTATATGATATGAATCCCTAAGCTGTATGACAAAGTCAACATTGACAACAACTCATTTAATGAACACATTTATTGTTTATGTGAAACACATTATTGTAGATAAATATTAAATATTGTAAATAAAGAGTCACAAGCAACCTGATTTATGACAAGATGAGTTTATGATAGCTAAATGATGTGTAGTTATAGAATAAACAGAGGAATATGCAACCAAAATAGTGAATGACCAATTGTACAGTGGGAATGATGTACACACAAACCCACTAATTAACAACAAATAAGATAATACAGTAGTAAACTAAATATGAACTATTGATAACCAATAACCAATGTACAAACATGAAATGAAAACCAGTCGAATAGTTTAAGATAGAAATATACAGCCATAAACAACTTTTCAATGTTTACTGAACCTATGACATAACCTAATCTGGGCATCCAGTTTTCAATAAAACTTGATAAAAAATGAACCAAACCAATGTTAGACCAAAATGTAATGAGCTAGGAAGTAAATAGAGCATATAAGGAATGTTTTGTACACGATAGCTAATAGTATAATAGTATATAAAAGCTATATTTAAGTAATACAAGTATGACCAAATGCTTGTAATGGCAAAGTGACACTATGCAACCAAAATTATGTAATAAACACATTGTACAAAGCAAGTAACCCAATTAATGATTTGGTGTCGGACAGAATACTATTCCTATGAGCAATTGTAACCAAAATAACCATTTAAATAGTTTATATAAATGTAATTATAACTCAACCATTATGACAACTAGCTGCAAATAAAGTTTACTGCAGCCAAACCTTGCTAATAACAGAATCAAATGCAGAGTGAACTGCATCACAATAACTATAAGGTCCTAATAAATATTTCAATTATCAATCAGAGAACAATACATCTAAAATGTCTATGATATTAAGCATACTACCAAGTAACGCCATATAGGCATAGCAAGCCTGATTCATAAATGATAATTAAGGCATTTGACAAATAAGTTAGGGAAAAAGAACACTGTCAGTAGTGACTTAACCCACCAAGGTATAAATATACTATGTTAGAGCCTAATCAAATATTGTTATTAATAGGATATAAGAGAAACCAAAATGTATGACAATACTACCAAGTAAAGCCATATAGGCATAGCAGGCCTGATTCATATGTGATAATTAAGGCATTAAACAAACAAGTTAGGGAAAAAGAACACTGTCAGTAGTGACTTAACCCATCAATGTTTCATTACAACTTGTTAAAAGTTAATCAAATACTATTATTACTGTGTAATGAGCAAACCAAAAATGTATGACCATAAGTTTAAGAGTGAAGCTATGAAAAAGGACATAGTATTAATAATAGGACATAGTTTTAAGGGAAATTTGTACAGTAGATTAAGAGTGAGACATTACTATAAAAAATAACATAAAAACCATGAATTGTTAATAACTAATGGTTTAATGGACACCAAGCATAAATGCTAAGTGCCAATTCTGATAACCCTTATCAGAAATATATGATAAGGGGACTCAAATTAATCGTCTTTCAAAAACACGAACAATGAGAGTAAGCACAACATTCTCAGTGCAATTATAAGAAAGATATTAGACTTTTAAAAATAATTGCATTGTGCTTAGCCCTTCCGCATAGTCATGTAAACCATATTTTCATAATCTTGTCCCCAAAGGCTGACGCTTATGATAGCGTCTATTTTGACGAAGTCTACCGTAAATAAACGAATTGGAAAAAACTGACCAATCAGAACACATAAAAAATCCGAAATTCATCATTCCAGCCCATGAGCCGGAGACAGTCTTACAACAACAGCGAAGCAGAATGCACGCTAGTCAGCGTCTCAGAAAAACGTGCGTTTGACAGCAAAACAGCATCAACCATGCTAACCTCAAATTGAGACATAAGTTATCTATCAGAAGAATCAGTGCAGTATATTTACAAGTGTAATCTAATCGGAGTTTATGCGCATAGGAGTGTGTGAAGTGTTGTGATAAAGTTCAAATAATTAATTAATCAATTTTAATTAATTAAAAAAGTGTTAATAATTAATAAAGTGTAAATCTTCAACCGACGAGAGACGCAAGTATTATTAATTACGAATATTATGTCATGATTAGTCTATAAGCAAAATAATTGAACGCTAAAAGCGATTAAAATTGAAATATAGAAACAATTCAATTCCCTAACCTTAATAGAAGGGAACCAATAAATACAAATGAACAATGTTGAAATTGAACGTTCTGAGTAATGACAGTTTAACTATTTGTATACTGTAAATAGCTAGGATAAGCAAAGACATTGTGATATCAATGAAGAGTATACGTACTCTAATACCATCAGTTGATGGAAGTATTAAATCAGTATTTTGTTATTAAATTCAATTAATAGTTTCGCCGGTGTGCGATAACTATAATAAACAAATTACATTTACCTGAAATGGGAGTATCCAATTTCATAGATGATTGTAGTACATGATAATGGATTATAACAATCACTATTAATTATTAATAAATAATTCACTACTTTTAACCAAATAATGTTGCACTAAACTATGTATAAAGCATGTGCCTAACTATGAACGGTGGTTCATATTTTATATTTTTTCATTAATAATCATTGAATTTTTATTTTTATGTTGACTCTAACCGTAGCTATTATTCCAAGAAGGTGTATTTTGCAGTTTAAAAGAACCTACTACTTTTGTTATTATCATCATTATTAAATTTTCAAGTCGAACAATCCGACATAACCTACAAATTTGTCAAACCACATTGTATTACTAATCAGAGGCAGTCATGCCAACTAGAGCTCATCATTTGTTTTAGAGTTCATGTTTACTTTAAAAGTATTTATTGTTAACTAAAAAGAAGGATAAAACTCCTTATTGTATTGAATTTCACTGTGTGCTATTTGAATAAATTGCCATTATTGTTTTTTACCAGTGAAAGAGTTGACTTTATTTGTAACAGTAAAATTACAGCTTAGAGGAGAAAAACGAGGCGGTTGGTACCTTACTGAGAATGCGAATTATTCAAATTGAATGATTCCTTGTTTTGTTTACAACCGTCAGATCAACATACTTACAATCTTATACAATAATAATATATATGAGTTGTTATGTGTACCATATCTGTGTTTGTGTATGTTAGTGTATAGGAAGAAACAACTGATCTCCTCAAGACAGCTGATCTACAAAGAGTCAACGGAACGTCCAGTGAAAGAATGTTAACAGTAAATATAATATACAAAATTAAATTATATAAACAGACAACTAATACGACGAAAAAAGAGTAAGTACAGAGTTATTCAATCCTGGATTCAACAATAGGTTGAATTGAGGGGAATAAGTCACTAAACAGTATAAAATAATAATAAAATTTGATATAGAACAATCACGATTAGCCGAGAGCAAGACCCAATTAACCGTAAAAGAACCCTGAGACAATTTAATAATAATAATAATATTTAAACCATAAATAAAGAGACGGAACTCGTCTTATTACAAAATTGACGAACCCAACGCGGGACTTTAAGGAGAGGAAGTTCGTCCTATTACAATATTGGTTATGTTTTGTAGCGGATAAGATGGCTGTATTTAATTAAAGTAAAAAGGATATTATATAAATAATTTTTGAAATGAATGAAGTATAAATAAGGTACATAGGAGGTTACGAGAAGTCACGTAAAGCGTTATGTAAGTAGAATACATTGTTGTGTGAAAAGTAGATGTTATATATGTTAGTATTTTGATTTAAAAATAGTAAAATGGAGAATCAAGAATTAAATTGAGAAAGCACTCTTACAGAGTCAATGTTAATTGACAATGTATCGGCACAATCTACCCCGTCGACAACACGGGCTAAAGAGTTGTCGATGGAAGATATATTTAATTTAATGAAAACAATGTCTGAGAATTTGAGTAGTGATATCAATAAAATGAATAGTAGTTTTAACGTGAAGTTTGACGTTCAGAATAATAAATTAGATGAACAAAAAAACGAAATGCTCAGTAAATTTGACAATAACGAAAAAATTTTCGAGAACAAATTTAATGTGATGAATAGTCGTTTTGACATGAATGATGCTAAGTTTGATGTATTAACTAAATCACTGTGTAGTATTGAGAGCAAGTTAAGCGAAATATGTAGTGAAGCAAAAAGAGAAACAAATGAGTCAAGAGAGAGTGTATGTACAGAGAAAAATAAAACCAATAAAAATTGTAGTGACAAATTAAAAATATGATATCAGAGAAAGAGTTAATAAATGATAACAATAATGTTGAAAATAATGAGAATAATAGTAATGTATTTGAAGAATTAGTATCGGAGGTCGATACGATGAAAATAAGTAATGAAAATACTGATGAATGTGTAGAATGTGATTATGAGATGTTAATGTGTGTTAATGAGTTAGAACGAGAGTGGAAAAATAGTATAGTGATAGAATGTGGGCAGAGGGTAAATTTTCCCATTAATTTTTCTGAACCAGAGTGTTCACAAATGTTGTTTTTGAAGGGCAAGAGACCCGTATTGGTAGATGAATTGAAGTGTATATTGATGTTGTATAATGTTGTACCCTCTGTCTGTAATAATTGTGAGAGTGTGATGTGGGGTTATGAAGAGAGAGAGTTGTGTATTGAGAGAGAGATAGAATTATATAAGTTAAAAAGAAATTATGATGAATTGAGAAAAAGATTAGAAGGGGTGAAGATGAACCATATAAAATACTTACCTGTTGCAAGAGAGATAGAGAATTATTTTGATGATATCTTTATAAACAATAAACACTTACCTGATGTAATAGTAGGGGAATATAAAAATGATAAAATAACTTACCTGACGTTGACCAATAATACTGATGGAGACTGGACAATAATAACTTATGTTGACAAGGTTTATGAAATATTAATGGGGAATAACCCTATAAATTATAATGGCATAATGAATGAAATAAAGTTAATGGATTATTATAATAATAATAATGATAACAGATGGTGTGTGGATAACAATGATGTATGTTATAAATATGTTCGTTATATATATGATGATGGAGGATGAAATTAAAATGAGTGTATGGACATTGTTAAATATTGTAAATTTTGGTAATGACCTTGCAGATTTGGAAATATGAAGTGTGAAACAATTGAACAGTTAATGACGAATAATTTGTAAATAATGTAGTGAATTCAATTGTGTGTATTATGAAGTGTTAGGTAAACAATGTGTATATGTAGTAGAAAAATGTTGTGATAATAATAATAATATTATTAATAGTTTGCAGTCTAAATAAATAATAAAAATAATTATGAAGACAATAATTGATGATTTGTAAATTTTGATAATAATTGAAGTATGTTGTGTTTTAATAATCAATTGAAGTAAATAATTTGAGATGTTTCAATATTGTGATTGAATGTTATATGTTTGAGTTTTATAATGAATTTAAATTATTTGATGAGATTTCAATTTAACGACAATTAATGAATAAATAAATAAATGTTAAATGGTTTATTTTGTGGAATAACATAATTGTTAAAATAAATAGATTAATAATAACTTTGGAAATTTTGAAAATCTAATTGCAGCACAGGATAAATAATGGAATGATGATATATAAAAAAGTTAATGAAAAATTTCAAGCAAGAATGTTTATCAGTTTTATATAAATTATGTAAAAGAGAATTGTTTGTTTAATGTATGCTAATAATCAAGGTTAATGTCTATTTGTTTATTATGTTATGTAATGTATTATACAAGATGTGTGTGTGTGTGTGTGGCAGGGAGGTTATCCAGGGGGGTAACGAATTAGAAATTTGTTGTATTTTAATAATGATGACTCGCTACTAAATAATTTTGTTTTGATTTGAAAAAATAGATGCACTACATACTTCCTATATTATGTTTATTATGTTTTATTATGTTAATTGCATGTAGTATGTTAGGAATAAGGGTTATAAAAATATAATAATATTTTATAGAATAAGTTTTCAACGTGTTTATAGATTTTAAAATAAAATGAAATAAAGTTGTGATAGTTAAAAATTGTCAATGGGTTGCAAAAGATAGAAGTTGGGTGATAGTAATTGTTTGAGTAAAACGTTTGAGTCAGTCAAGTCGAATATTGGGGTATTAAAGAGAATAAGAGATGGAATACAAGTAATAGAGAATTTGAGTATAAATGTTGACACAGTAGTTATGGAGAATAATTGTAGAGTTTTGAGTGATATATTGATATTTATAAACTAATGGTGTTATTTTGTTGTAGTTGTAGTGAGGTAATAAGATTGAGATTTTGGGGATGGCAATTTTGTAGTAAGGGGTAGTGTAATGTGGGAGTCCGCAACATAATGATAAGTTGGGACGGGATGGGAATGATTTAGTGGAGACGGGGTTGCCTTATGTAGAATCCAGGGACCAGATAAGGGAAATGAGCTTTTGGGGGGAGGGAAAACACTTATCCTAAGTACAAAGGGTTAGAGAGTATTTTTTTTTATATATTGAGAGAAGGTGGCGAATTGAGTTGAGTAGTAAGTAGTTAGAGGTAGAGAAGGGTTAGTAGATATTTGGTAGAGATGGGTGTCATACTAGTTAAAGATTTTGTAAGGGAGCGTTAGAGTAATAAAAGGGGTAAGATTATGGGTAAATGCCAAGTTGATAAAGTGAATTATAATGAATAATGTAGAATCACCCAAATTAATGAAAGGGAATAATAAATGAAATGATGTGAAAAAAAAAAATTTGAGAAACGAATTAATAAAAGTAAAGTGAGTTTAATAGGTAATTTTATGATTTTATATGTAAATTTAATGATGTAAAGTGTGTAAATTTTTAAATACAAATTGTTTATTTTAAGATAATAATAACAATGTGACTTATGAATGTACTATGTTTTCTTATGTTATATTGTGTTTGTTAGTGTAAGAGAATTTTATGAATTTAAATATTTTAAATGCAATTTGGGGATGAGAGAGATGTATAATATGGTAAGGGGAAATGTTTATTTAAATTCTGATGGGAATCAGGGCAATAATTTTGAATTTTGGGATAAAAGTTAACAAGAGAAAGTAGATAGAATGAGATTATGGAATTTTAAAATGGGTATCATGTTGTTGTTAGGTATTCTGATATATGTTAGAAGTAAGTAAAAAAACAAAACCAGTGCTTCTTAGCGCAAACCAGCATCGCTAGGGGGAAACAGATCAGTTGGGGATATGGTGTTGCATAAGGCCACTAGTTGATATTTGATTTGTTGTTTCAGTGTTTGGTGATGCTGTGGCGGCGGACCTGAGCTGGCCAGCGCGTCAGAGCAGGGGCGTTAAGTATCTGTCTGACTCTATGGTGTTGGGATCTCGATAGAGAAGTCCAGTATTGTCATTCAGGTGTGGTCACAGTCACTGGACCAAGGGTGAGTTAATTATAATTAATTTTTTTTTGTAAACTATACAGGGGGTGGTGGCGACATATCCTGGCTGATCCCTTTAGCAAGTATGAATGTGTCAATGAGATTTTTTATGCTTCGGCATAAAATATCTCATTGAGGGGGTATTGTAACGGGACATTTTGGGCCTATTTTTGGGGTAATAAAGAAATTTGTATTTTTTTTAATAAAACATAACATTTTTTCGATAATTGGGACAAAACGTAAAGAAAGGTATATTTATTGGTAGCGGCAGTGGTAACACTGAGTGTGACAATTATTCATGAATATTGAAACGACAAAATCAACAGACCGCTGAAACTGTGCCAAGGTCAGACAATGACATACAAAACTGTAAACAAATTATGTAACTGAGCATCAGGCGATGTTACGTCAGCGCCTTACATAACGAGGAATGTGGGTGTAACAGTGCCACTAGTTTCGTCAGGCACACAGAGAACAAAGGACAGTCGGCAAATAACAACTACCAGTGTCGGACGCAAATAACCTTCGCGTCCGCCGGCTCGCCGGTTTAGACGAAGTTTACGTCGCCCGCAACACACCAAAAAATGTGAATAACATATATCAAATTTAAATACGATACGCCTAAAGTTATAAAGAATGTGAAATAAATAACGTCAATTTGATAAAAACATAAATTCAGTGAAAACAACAATCTATCTAGTGCACGGACAATGCGGCGTCTTCGAAACTCAGCAGCAGTTAAGTAATAAATGGGGTAGAGGAAAACATAAAAACGGGCTAAACTAAAATTATAATGATACCAATTTCTTTAAATTTGTTTAAAAAGAATAAAAACGAGATCTCGTAAGGGCATAGGATGTTTGAGTGTGCGTGAGTGAGAGAGAAGGATGTTAATATAGAAGTGCTGGTTGCGCATTATTTATATAATAATTAAATTCATTTAATTTGTTGCTTTACAATTAGTTAATAATTAATTAAATAGTTAGTTGTTTTATTAATTGAGCCTCGTGGCCAAATATGTTCAAAATGGGTTAAAAGAAATAAAATGTACAACTGTGGGAGTGAAATAAAAAATAAAAGGAAACATCATTTGGTAACAAATAAATAAAAGAGTTATTTACTGAGAACAAACCATTCTGATCTCCTGTTCGCCGAAAAGAACCCGAGAAATATGGTAAGTACAATTATATTTTTTCAATAGTTAATATTCTCGCAAAATGGCGAGATGGCGCCCGAAGAGTTAGAAAATGAACCATGGTTAATATAAAAGATTAATTAAGTTTTAAATTTGTAATAAAAAGAGCCATAACACAATAATTATAAATGTTAGGGAGTATAACAGTGTAAGAAGGTGAGAACAACGGTGATAGACTTTAAGAAGTAAAAACAGTGTATAGTGTAAGAGAATAAACATATTTATAATATGTACATTGCATGAAACATATAATTTATATGAAACAACAAGGTAACTCATATAGTACAATAAAACCAAGTGGAAATAATTAAAAAATAAAGAATCTCCCGTTACAAACTTATAATGTAATAGTGACGAAGATAGAATAAGATTCTACGGAATAATATTAATTATAAATTGGGAGACTGAACCTGTGACCCATAAATATATCATTGCCAAGACCTTAACGGAATAAATTAGTGTTTTAGAAGAAAGGATGATTGTTGAAAAAATATTGAAACCAGGCAGAACGTGTTGAATTTTAATGCTGGTTTATATACAAATTAATGGAGGATACGAGACGAAACGATACTGAAAGACGATGAAAATAAATAGAAGAATGACGTTTTAATCTATGGTACAGAAAACTAGAAGTCCAGACCAAAGCATCAAGAAAGAAGATAGCAAAGAAAACAACCATGTGGGTGAGATCTCTCCAATAATCAACCAAGATATTTGAAAACATCTTAACATTTAAAGTTCGAATCACAGCGATATACTATCGCAAAAACAATAAAAACTTCAGAACAGTGAATTCTAATTGTACACAGTTAATTATTAGTAGTAAGAGTTTCTTTTTCAATTGTTCATATTGTAACGTAACAGAGTTGAGGTTCCCGACGTTACATAAAAAACTTGGTAAACATGACTTAAAACAATGTCCAAAGTATGTTATAATTAAATACAAGAGGGCCAATCTCACCTAAAACATGCATCGAAGGTACCTAGTAAGGTTACTAAGTAATAAAACATTGAAGGTGTACTTAAATATAAAATGTGTAATGAGTAGTATGAGATGTAAACTATAAACACTGTGTCTAGTGGGTGTAACTTTTTTTATTTGGTATTAAATTTATTCAAATTACAACTCCCACTTACCTTTCAACTTGATCTGGCCGGATCGCATAGTGTGGACTAACCCATTTCGTTCGACGAACTCTGACAGTACATAAACGAATTAAGGCCTTGAAAGAATTTTAACTCTCAATTGTATGGAAGAGAAATTAGATTTTTTATTAATAAGAAATGTTGAATTGATAAAACTTCGTGTTACATGTTGTGCAACTCTTGCACCTTACCGACTATGGCTTACCTTATCCTTTATACAGATACAAACAATTATATATTTCACACATAAACACAGAACAGCCCAGCATTGCACACTCACTACTCCCATTCCATTATAAAACCCCAATTACCCGATTGAATACATGATTTTAGATCACTACCGGCAACTCGTTCTTCTGTGACCTCGTGGCCAGCCCGCTGTAGGTCGAAAACGTCTCGAAAAGGACGAAACTGAATCACAAATTTGGATATTATTGTTCTACAACTCTCCTCCCATCCTGTCACTGGTTTTAGAAAATGACTACTTCACTTTCATTATCAAATACTAATGAAATTATATGAGCATATTTAGCTCGCATGTCGACGCCGACACAGTCAGTGACGAACTGTCCAATGTGCTTCCTTTGAGTCGCGGGAAATGAGCAGTCACGGCCATCCGGTTTTAGTCGCCGTTGGTGATTAATTGCGGTGGCATAACCACTTTATGCATGGATTATAACTGGCATGTGTGTGTGTCCAGAGACCGATATTGGCATCTGCTCTGCTGATGTCGCTCACAGTAGGCGGAGTTTGACGCTGTTTTCCGGTAGCCGGTCACTTGGAACTAATAACTTCTCGTCCCAGCGCCATGTTGGTCTCAACTGCGGTGTCACTCACGGCGTCAGTGCCGATCCCCGCCCGGCTGAGTTGCATACGGGCGTCAAAACACATGCACAGAGTTCTTAGAATTTTGGGGGAGGTAAATTCTTCTGCCGTGTTACACCACTGAAATTGCGCGTCGCTTTTGTTCCAAACGCTGTTTCTCAACCTCGTGCTGTTGCTTGGACAATAACGTTGCACAATACAATTACAGTTTTTTCAAATTTATTATACCAGTCCGCCCGAAAACGAAATAAGTAACAATATAATAATGCCCCAAACGGTTAAAAATAAAAACACCCAAAAATGACCCGCTACATGGGATGAGTTTAATGTGTAGGAGTTGAGTATAATATACTGTTCAATTAATATTTAATGTGTTATAAAATGTACTTGGTGTTGTACTGTATCATGATACATGATATTTATTTTATGTTTTGTGTGTAGTAAGTGTGGAGCCGTTGCTTTAAGGAAGTACTAAGTCATGGGTACTCATTTCTGTGAAGATACTTTTCTTCTACCATTTTAATAAAATAATACTACACTCATCATATAATACTCACCGTTGCCAGAATTGTACTTACCGTCATCGTCCCCGTTGAACTCACCTTTAGAAATTGCCCAGGCCGCCACGATATTTTTTAAAGGTTATATATCGAAACCTTCTACACTCTTGCCCTTATAAAAATCCCGCTATCTGACTGCATGTTTAAAAATTCAGAAAAACCCCCGATTACGTTAGACGAGTTGTCAGCACAGAATACTAGGAAGTGGTTATGGCGTAATAACTAGACTAACACATTTTTTATATCGTGATGTAAAGACAAATTAAAATCATTAAAACAAAACATTAAAAAAAAAATTTTTTAATATATCTTATATTAAACAAAACAGCCCAGCTTGCTCGCACACACAATCATTCAATTTAAAAAAACCCTTTTGAATAAAATGAAATTATATTTTTTTTTTATGGATTACCCCACCAGCGTCCCTCTTCTTGTGTCTATATACTAAGTCCGAAACAGTTTGTTCACTCTTCCACCTTTCCGTCCACTTCACCGACTCACTCCTCCGATTCGTTTCTCCTCTATACACCAGACAACACTTCTACATAATTTGATTTACATAACTTTAAATTTCACTAGGGCCCACGAACCTTAGCGAGCGTCCGGCTGACGCCGCCTCGGTGAGTTGACTCACTGTTACATGCGGGCGGACATCACTGCCATGCCTGCGAACAAATTTCGTCGCTGCACACAGCCTTCATTGTCAAAGTTTCATTAGTTGCACACACGACACATGGGATTTTCATGTGCTGGACGTTGACGATATTTGGTGTCCAGTAGTTTACGTCACAAAATAGGCGGGACTTCGTCAAGACTTCCGCCGTCACAAACGCACATGTTAGAAAAATATCAGTTTCAAGCCATGTTGTTTTTCGCTTCTTGGCGTCGTTTAGGCGCTCCGCAGATGTTGGTGCTTGCGCGTTTGTGGGTATGTGTCACACAGTCTCAAAATTCTCAGAATGGTATGGCGTGGTCGCACGTTGACGCATTCCATTGTATTAACTTCGCATTATGCGTTCTTTGTTTGAACAAAACTTTTAACACGTGGCTGATCACACAGGTGGTAAATGAATTTAAAAATATTTTAATAAAATTAAAAAAACCCTCATTTTAGCCCCATTACAATACCCCCCCAATGAGAGATCTTCTGTCGAAACAGAAGAAATCTCATTGCTAAACCCCTAAGATGATCGGTGAGGATATGGTGCCAACAACCCCTCTTTAGTTCTTATACATCATGGGTAAACTACCCCCTGGCTCGGCGACCATGGCTGCACCTGAACGAGATCACTGGACTTCTCTCTTTGAGATCCCAACACCATAAAATCAAACAGACACACACCACAGCGCACCTAACCTTCTAACATGCTACCCCCCAAACTCCAAACCCCTGGTCTTATACCATGCCAGATCCTCAACCGATATGTTTCCCCTTACCATGCACACTGGGCTGCCTTTAGCAGTTACTGGGCTCGTACACACACTTATAAATACTCATTAAACAAAATTTTATTCTCACATTCAAAAAGTTCATTTAAGTTGAAAGCAAACTGCTCTATCTCCATTACTTTCTTCAAAATCAAAAAATAAAAATCTTTTATCTGAATTGATTAATTCTCTTCGTTACTATTAATAATCAGAAAAACAAATAAATTGAACATCTAATTAAACATGAACTCCCTCATCCTAACATTTGCTGTTAGCGTTAATTGTTCCCCTGCTATATATCACATTACTATTTTATTTCATTTAGACTAAAATTTTATCGGCCGACGTAACTTGCTCGCGAACACTTGGTTATATGACCGCACAGTCAGGAAGCTGAGTGTCGACTGAGGGTTATTTCATCAGTTATTTCCCGCGGGTTGCATACATGCAAGGCGTCGGGCGTTGGCCAGTTTATAATGCCTTCTCTGATTAGCTGGTTTAAAATGTTCTAGAAGCTGGGCCAACAAATTCTGCGAATTTGCCACCTGATGGAATTGGCGTGTTACAATTGCGCATTTTCCGTAATTCACAGACATCCTGGATAGCGGTTTCTCAACTCATCTCGTAGTACCGGTGCCAGACACTGACAGGTGTTTCACAATAGAGTTTTGTGCATGTTGGTTAAAAGAGGTTCCCCAAAGGTTGTACACTGGATGGGTTAAAACTTATTACAATTATTAAAAATATTTACTCCCCTGATTTGTCCTGTTACAAAGCGGTCTATCACCTTTCCATAGGTACATAGCCGTAGTTCCAAAGTTATTTTAGATTCCCCTTCTGCCTCCCCAGTTAAGTTTCTAGGTACACCAATTTCAATAATAACAAACTATAGTCAGGTTACAATAAGTCTGCCCATAGCTTATTACAGATAAACCAAATCCACGGTCAGGGTTCGGAGAGGCCGTGACCGCCTGAAAATTAGGAAATCGACAGTTAAAACATATAATATTTAAAACATAGATATATTTAATATCTACTCATAATCATATCATACTCAAATAAACTTCACATTAAAACAAACATTTCTCCTTTGAATTTGAATAAAAATTACAAACATTCAACTTCAATATTCATTTTCTATTGAACTTTTACACTCAATTACATCACACTCAAATAAAAATTACAAACATTAGAACTTTAATATTCATTTTCTGTTGAACCTTTCAATTGTCACACTATAACTTCAACTCTGAATTTCTATTATCCATTTTAATCATCAAACTTTAATCATTTACCATCTATTATACAAGTAAAATCAAAATAAATTTCTCAAATTTATTACCAAAATTTCTATCTTTTAAATTAATTTTAATTACATCATAAACTTTATAATTACATACTGTCAATTATTACATCAAACTAAATATTGTTATTGTTATAAACTCAGTCCCAACTATAAACATAGAGTACACAATACACATTAATTTCTTTTGGTATTATATTGAATTGATGAAGAATTAAAGGTATTTTTTGAAGAGGTTAACAAATTAGAAGAGAGTATAAAATTTAAAATGGAAGTAGGAAACAAGGAAGTAAATTTCCTAGATTTAAACATAAGAATAACAAAAGAAAATAAAATAAAATTTGACATTTATAGGAAAAGCACATATACGGATGTTATAATACCAAATGATTCATACCAACCAATACAGTATAAAATGGCAGCGATAAATAATTTCTGTCATAGAATAAACAGTTGTATAGAAGATGAGGAAAACAGAAAGAAAGAAATAGAAAGAATAAAAATAATTGTAAAAAACAACAAGTATAATAGAATGTAGTAGATAAAATATTTAATAATATAAAATGAAGAGAAGAAACAAAAAATGAGAATAGTAAAGAAAAGAAGGAGTATAAGGGAGCCATATCTTATATAGGTTATAACACAAGAAAGATACAAAAATGTTTTAGAAAATATAATATAGAGGTAGCGGTTAAAAAATCGAAAACCGTGTTTGATATAATAAAAACTACGAATTTTGAAGAAGAAGACATATTGAAGAAAAGTGGAGTATATATGCTCAGTTGTGGGGAATGTGAAAAAGTGTATCTGGGCGAAACGGGTCGTCAGTTTTGCCAGAGATTTAAAGAACATAGGAGGGGTGAAGGAGAGTTAATGACGAATTCATTATACACTAGGCATTTTATAGAAGAAGGACATAAATTCATAGACCCAGTCGTAAATTATAAGATAATAAAAGTGATGAGTAAAGAAAGAGAAAGGAAATTAAAAGAAGAAGTGGAAATATTAAAAATAAGAAATAAAGATGAAAAATGACTTATGAATATAAAAACCACATTTGAAAATGAAGAAATATTTAGCAGCTTATTAGACAACAAAAAAGAGTAAGTTAAATGTAAATTGTAATGGCTACGAAATTGGTAATGTAAGACAACCCACTATGGGTGGAGCTAAGTACGTTACTTTGTCAGGGGGCGGGGCAAGATAGGTCTGGTAAAACGGTATATAAGAAGTGAACGGTTTCATATTTCTCTGTTGGTAAATGACCTGAAGATGGCTTGACTGCCGAAAGCGCTCGTCAGTACCAAATACAACATAGTGGTTTGTATAAAATTACTAGTAGAAATAAAGTTTTTCTGGCTTTGCTTATAATAATTTGTAACTATTTTTGGTATATAAGAAGTGAACGGTTTCATATTTCTCTGTTGGTAAATGACCTGAAGATGGCTTGACTGCCGAAAGCGCTCGTCAGTACCAAATACAACATAGTGGGTTTGTATAAAATTATTAGTAGAAATAAAGGTTTTCTGGCTTCGCTTATAATAATTTGTAACTATTTATCTAATAACTGCATTTCTTGTTGTTCTGTTTATAGCTGCCAAAGTAGAAGTGTTTCCAGAGAATGTAGCTGCGGCACATTTAGTCTATCACTGTTTGGGAGGAATGTCTGGACGGTTACAAACTGATTTGACAGCGAGCTTAACTTCTCCTGATGGTAATTACACATATATCATATATTAGCAAAACAATAGCGCTGTGATTAAGTGAGCATCACTTATAGGCTCTTTTTTTATCACTAAAATGAACATCTTTTCTTTCCCACTAAAAGGATGCATAACAATTTTATGAACTGGCTAATTTTCTTCTAGGTAAAATTTGTTACAATTTGTTAGGTATTGTATTGTTACAGTGCCCTGAATGCAGCAGTAAGGATTTTTGATTTGTTAAGTTCAAGCTATAATTGTTATTGTTGCTTAAAGAATATAAAAAAAATTAAAAATAAACCTTGAAATGATTTACAGCTAAAATGTGTCTTACGTATAAACCGTCACAAGACAAATAGCGCCAACTGTACACTGTACATGTTACTTGCTGCAGAGTTCCACGTAAGCCACACTGTGATGTTTGTGGTGGCTGCCTGGCAGTTACACCACTGCAGCGTTCACTATAGATTGTTATTTTTTTCAGGATACTTCTACCCCAACTCGTCCATCACTTCTTAATCTGTATCTCGATAAACCTTTAACCTTTTAGGAACGTCATTTCAGAGTCTATACAGTTCTTTCAGTGCAGCTGTCAGTGTCGAATATAATTTCATCTTTGTAGCCAAATTTTCTATTAATAGTAGGGCTGTTAGTACTCATATAGTAGTCTGCTACTGAAGGTTTTTCCTACAAGATGTACTACATTGATGTCTCATATAGGGTCTGTATAAATTAAACAGCATTTATTATTATGGAATAATTAAATGATGTTTTTTGTATCACTTTTATTCCATGATTATCCTTAACTTATGTGTATTAACATTGACAAAACCTTATTCAGAATTTGTGTTTAAAATTTGTTATAGGGACAAGGCAGATGATAACGATAGAGATTTCTCCTAAGGAAATAATGACAACTGATGACGAAGATACAGCGAACTGTTTTCTACCTCAGGATGAAATCGACACTGGAGGCATAACTATTCCAGCAGAACCTGAACAGACAATTGTCAGTTTTGACTGAATAAATGTTAGACTGTTGATGAGAACAAACGTGTATATAATGTATATTTGTTGCAGGAAAAACTGTTGCCAAAATATGTCTCAAGCAAATTGTGCTTATGTACAGATATAATTGTGTTTATGTTCATATATTAACTTAATAGAATTATTAAATGTGAATTATAGCCTTTTACAATGTGTTAAAAGATAAACCCAATTTACTGGTTAAGTCTAATTTTTACTAAACTTGTATTGCAACCACTAACACGTAATTATACTGTCCATAAACGCTTTCAAGCCTCTCGGCTCATGTTGTTGTGTTCCATCTGAAGATGAGCCGAGAGGCTTGAAAGTGCTTATGGACAGTATAATTACGTGTTAGTGGTTGCAATACAAGTTTAGTAAAAATTTTACAATGTGTGGTTTATGTTGCTCTACTTTGTATGTGTGTGTGTGTGTGTGTGCGCGCGCGTGCGTGCGTGTGTGAGTGGTTTTTGTTTAATTATAACGGAGTATGGAAAAAATATTTTGAATCTCATTCATTAACAGTTTTTCTTGTAATATATTTTTTTTTAATATTGTTGTGTGTATAATTATAAATTATTGTGTGGGGCCTAAGAAATAGGTTAATTTTAAAGCATTCTGTTAGCATAAGAAATCAGTGATATTATTAATTATGTAAGTTTATAAAGTGTTAAGCTTTTGTAAATTCCAAAGTCTCTAGTTACCAGTTTTTTTAACGAGACTAGTTTTTTTAAATAGAAAAGAGGTGGTTATTAAACCTCTAAAAAAATGTGAATCTTCTGCTTGTGTGAAAGATTTTGGTTTGTTTTAAATTATAATTATTAAGAAGCGTTCACAGCATGAAATGCGGTTTTAAATTAGTTCCCATGTTTTATTTATTTGAAATTAATTAGGGAGAGAATTTATATTTTATAAAATATATTGTAAAAAACAAACTAAATTTTAATAAATACAACCTGCCAGAATCTTACCTACCTTTTGCGATCTTTTCTTCGCAAACTTACCTTTCAATCACCATCAGAAGTTCATTGGGCCAACATATTTTGTAGATAAATGTGTAAACTTTAACACTCTTTCCCTTAATTAAAAAGCACTTGGACAATTTTGCTATCTGACCTCCCTTAATTCAGAATATCCCCGATTCGTTAGAAGAGTTTTTCAGTACAAAGTATAGGAAATGTTTACTCTCTTTTAAACAAATCTCATTTATTTGATTTTTATATTCTTTTCTTTATTTAATAATTAGAAAACATAAAACTACATAAACAAAATTGTATACAGACTAATCTTTACCAATCAGTACTTTCTATTATATTTATATGTACACACACTCTCTCACTCTTACTTTTCACATTTCTTTACCCCCTTCTATTTGAGCTCATTAATGATTAGTAATGTTTTGACCAAATGACTTTGCCTTTACACTTGTTACCTATTTGCGTAATATCCAAATGTTGCGCACGATGTTGTCCGGAACCTTTTTCACTAAACACTCTCCACTCCGACCGAATTAAAACTTCATTTAATCGCCATTAATAGTCTCTTCCTTATTTACCACCTGTTGTACATTTTGTACTCCTTGGTAGGCCTACTTTAATACTTTTTCGGCCTACCAGGGACTCATTCGTGACTATGGTTGAATTAATGACTGTACAGGTTGACGACTGCTATTCAACTGTGTAGCCTCGTGCGCGTGGTTGCATAGATGCAAGGCGTTGGGCGTTGGTCAAGCTGCCCGCAAGCGTATGTTGGTTTTATAACGCTTTCTCTGATTGGCTGGTCCATTGAATGTTCGGCACTGGAATTTCTTTTAATTTCCCACGTGATCAATTCTCAGAATTTCTAACACGCACTCCGCATTCTTGTACCTCAGTTGACGCTACACGCCGTCCACAAGTCACACACTGGGTGTTTAAAAAGTGTTGTCTAAAATGGTTTACTACAAATTGTTAAAATGAAATTAAAAACCCTCTTGGTTTGTCCCATTACAATATGAATGTTTATTTATTAAATTATCTTGCTAAATTGTAATTCCTAAGTTGCTTTCAGTTGTCTTATTGTAGGGTTGATTGCAGTGGCGGCTTGTGACTTAAGAGGCTGGAGGGCGCGGCCTTTAGGTTTCTTAATTATTTATCAATATTGAAGTTAACGCACAATGGAAATCGCCAATATTTGATCACATAATTCATTAATAAAATAAGAATAGTAACACGTGCGGCATGCAATGATTATTTAAAAATTTGATCTCACCACAAATATTGTGAGCTCTTGTAGTCAGCAGCTTTATTAATAAACATAACCACAAACTATCGAAAGTGTCCACAAAAATGTCTATGCTGTTTCCACACAAAAAAAGTAATATATTATATTTACATTATATTATTTTTACGATACCTACACTTTAAACAGACCATTTATTTATATACAAAGTCCATTCGCCTTTCCTTTAAATTAACGAACTTTCTAGCATCAAAGATCTTCATTTCTTTAACAAGTTCCTTGTTGATAGATAACATCGCAAGGGCATTCAGTCTATCGTTTTTCATTGTATTTCTCAAGAAAGTCTTTAGTCTTTTCAGAGTCGAAAAGCAGCGCTCAGGTTCGGCAGTTGTCATGGGGGTAGTTATGACAATTTTCAGAAGTATCAACACTTCTTTGAAAACCGACGTAAGATTGTTTTCTTCTATAAAGTTAAGAAGTTTTATTGCGCCTTTAGTATTATAATCATGCCGTCTGTATAATAGTTCCAATTCACTCCGGAGTTTATTGTCTTGTAAGAAAGGTTAATTCCGAATCACTAGCTTGAATTTTTCTTCCGGAAAGTGTGTAGAAAAAAAGTGGAAATAAGTCATTGAACATCATTGAAGCTGCTTCTAGGTGACCCGTGTAAGTAAATCTATCTTTTACGTGAGTTATAATGATGTCACGTACTTCTTTTGCATCCCCTATTCTAGTGCTGCATCCAACATTATTGGATCACCATTGTCTCTGGCAGACAATAAAATACATGGAAAACAGAACAAAGATTTCTGAACGTCGCAACCACCCAGATCCAGTAATATTTTTGGTATGCATCTTTTGAAAGCAGTTGCCATCTGAAAACACGATTCCCACTTTTCTTATTTTCTGTTTGCGTCATGCAGAATTCAGGAGTTGGCCTACCTAATGACTTTAGTTCAATTTTTTGATCTTGCAAAAGTTATTGCTTTAAGGGCCTGCACTAAATGTTAAAACAAAACCTAATAATTCGACACTACAGTATTTCCCTAAATTATTCGTGAAGCTATTAAAAAACACACACAAACTCAAAACCTAAACCTAAAGAAATGCCCATACTCAATTAACCACGCCAGAGGAACTATAAACACTAAAAAGAGCAAATGTCATATCATTATCAATAGTCTGCGATTAGTTGTACTGAGTGAATCAGGCCACGTTCTGCTAAACGTGGCGCGGAAGCCAGCGCGCCGAGCGACCGTCTAAGTGCCGTATTTAAGCTTACAACTTCGTTCAACTTTGGATAGAGTGGGGGAATTGAGAAATGGGCGCGATTATCAGAGCGCCGTAACGCATGCTGTTCCGAAAACATTTCTGCTATTATCTAATACAAAAATATTTTCTTGTCCGAACTATTAAAGAAATATGTAATGACTTTCCACAAGTAGTGATAATGGGTTGTTTAATGATATGATTTAATCTGGGGGGCGCGCGCCTTAGCGCCATAAGAACGAACCGCCCCTGGTTGATTGGTAAATAAGTTGTCCAAAGGAAATTTTTTCTCTTGAACATTAAAACTTTTTCCAAATGCTTTTTTTTAATTTTGCCTGCAAAGAAAGTCTGATATTTATTTTTGACTTCAGCAGCTTCAGATTTGGCATGGAAAATGTTGACATTTCAGTGTCTTTCTGTTTTACCAACAGCCAAAAGCAGAGCAGCGACATATCTGTACTGTAAGGATAGTGCTGAACTTTGCTTATAAACCTATTGCTTTTGACACATTGAACTACTGGTGGATATTTTTCACATTCGTACAGCCATTGTTATGACTGGTGTGCACCCTTCTAGTGTCAAAAGCTCTATTACTAGTTGCTCCTTTATGCACATTCAACTCAGAGGCATACTACTCTACTCTTGACATGTGTGTGATACACGCTGTTACTCATTGAAGTGAAACAATTAACTATGAAACAAAAAGCATTTGTGTTACACGTTGTTGGATATAGACTGGATACACAGATGTTTCCTTTTCTCAACTACAAGAAACATCACAAGGTGGGAGTTTCTTATCAGTCATCTTACTTATCAATCAATCGATGTAATAATATAAAAATAATTTTTGTATTCAGATTATACGTTTGTAGTGCCTGTGATATGTTTTACAGACTTGCCTCATCAGAGAAATTGTAACTAGTATTATCGCAAAAAATTGTATTAAAGAAATTGGAACTAGTATTCATTAGGTGAAGCCTAAATTTGGTCTGTCTCAATCGTAATTTTTGTCATACGTGACATTTAGACCCTAGAATCTGGGGTTGTCTTCGGAAACTGTGAGTAACAGTTGAAAGACCTAATAGTGGAGTATTTCAGCCACCACGGCCCACAACTTCTGTGAGGTTGTAACGTCAAGTGTGATGATGGGGGCAGTGTGAGAGGAAGGTTCACCAGATAGAAATCACACATCCACATCATGTAGGAGTTTTTAAAGAGATTATTTGTTAATATTGTGTCTTTGATGATACGAGTCTGGACAACATATGGCATTAACTGTAATTTTATCACGTTCAATTGAAACTCAGTATTTTAAATTTTATATTTTTTGTTGACATGTTATTCAACATACTGAAGTCATTCAGTAATATACTTGAGTGATCTTATTGGTTATGACTGTAAGATTGTTAATTACGAATAGGCTAGTTATTATTGTGAAAAAATATGCATAGGAAATAAAAAAAAAAAAAACAACAAAATTTTGTGGATATTGCAACAAATTCATTTAAAAAAAATTATTGAAAATATTGTTATACTTGCTGCAGCAACCTGTAGGTTTTTTTGTAAACCTGTACGGTTTTTTTTTTACAAACTACAGTTTTCTATAAATTCCCTAAAATAAGAGAAAATTTTATTTAACCTAAAATAAGTTTAGCTAACCAACCTTACCTAACCAGCCTCATATTTTTTGTCTTTTAAAGTGTTAGTTCTTTTAAAAATCAAGTTGGAAAAGTTCCATAACTAGTCACATGAATCATACTTAATTTTGTTTGTTTTTGAGTATGAACCTTTTTTTGTAAATCTTAAAAAAATATTAGAAGTGACACTATTGGTTATTTTTAATGTACACTGAATTTGGATAGTGTTTTATGTACTGTTTTAGAAATATTGGTGTACTTTACTGCTTTATTGTTACACATCTAATAGTATTGTTTGTTTTTTTCATCCAAATAAAATCAAGTGATAAAAACAGTATAGCAGAAAGTGATAAAAAACATGTATTTTATAAATTTTGTGATTGGCAAAGACCAGTTATGACATCAAAATGTTACCTAGATGTAGACTTTGCAGTTAATAATGTCCAGTTTAAGTTTACGAATGTAAAGCGAAGTATCAGAAGATGTTGATAACTTAGATTTTATTAATACAAATATGTTTACTGGTCTGAACTTTAAACCTGTTAGTGATTTTATTTTCCAGCAACTTTTTTTTTATTTTAAGACTCTTTAAGTACAAGGTGTGTTCGAAATAAGACAGAACTGTTTGTATAGCATGTCAACCTGTGTATAGAGCATGCTGTGACTATTAAGTGCCCTTAGTGACAGTTTATGAAACGAGTTCCATTTGCTCAGTTCAGTCACCAACATGTTATATGAAATTTTGTTGCAAACTCGGTAAAATCTTTGTGGACACATTACCATTCCGTTCCAAATTTTTCATTATTGTATAGGTATATTGGTAAACATTTCTTGACGACGATTAAAACATGGTACTTTTTATGATCATCAGTCAACAAACATGTTGCTAATTTTGCAGTGCATCTGAAAATTTTCTGTCAGATTTTAATGGCAAAACTGTATAGCGATGCAGACTTCCTTAGCAACGTGTTGGATGATTTCCCCGATGATTTACACAAACCGTAGCAAGTCCCCTCATCACTTAGAATCTGCACTGATCGATGTTCTGCGCACTTTAAAATGATTAAACCAATCATAGCATTATGTTTGGCTCAAACAGTTCTTCCCGTATGCTTAGTTTCAGTCTTCCTGGAAGTGTTGAAAGTTTTCACCAAGTTTGCAGTAAAGTTTTACATACACATAAATGTTGTTTGTCGAGATCTTTCATTAATCCAGCAGGCAATGTTTGTACGAGTTCACTTCAGAGACTAATGCTCACGAAACGACAGGGCAAATGTTAGCGTGTTGTCAGTAAGTGTACTAAAGACACTTTGTGTTGTTCAAAAAGTTCTATTTTTGAACTTACCTCACAAGTGGTGGTTGTCGTTTTGTGCCTGCTATATATGTGCTACATTAAATATATTGTCTTTTAATTTTTGTGTAAGTTCCAATAGTTTGTGTTAAGTGAACAGTAGAGTTTGTCTGTGTATTCTAAGTTTTTTTTTTTTTAATACATGTACTTTATTTTAGACAGTAACTTTGCGTATGGCTATCACTGCAGTTTCACAGTTGGCAACAGTTTCTGTAAGTCACTATGGTTTTGTACTTAGCTTTGTTATTCAGCTTATTGCTCAACGTAATAGTTTTTCAGACTGTGTCAGGAATCCATATTTTTTTACTCTTCCTTGGGTTTATTCAAGTCTTGTCCTCTGTCACAGTTTATTTAGATATTTGTGTCTACCTCTTTAATGTAGCATTTCTGGTTACTACTCTGGAGGTCATGAGTTCGATTCCCAGGTTCATCATAAAATCAAGATGTGTTTTTCAGCTGGGAGGTCGATTCAGCCTGTAGAAATGACTACCTGTGATAACACTCTGGGGTAATAATGGGGGCTGAAGTGTTGTATTGGGTGTACTGCCTTCATTGTACATCATGGTCATCTTCAGGTATAACAAAAACTTAATCTAATAATTCATTTAAAAAAAGCTACATAAAATAAGCAGAATTATCACTGTTGCACACCACTATATAAAAATTATTCCGATTAGCGCTTTCAAGCTTCACAGCATTTCCGATCTGATGATGAGCTGTGAAGCTTGAAAGCGCTAATCAGAATAATTTTTATATAGTGGTGTGCAACAGTGATAATTCTGCTTGTGATTTTAACCGCTAACACAACTTTCTTCATTAAACTACATAAAATAATTTGTAACACAAAGTGCAAATTTCAAGTGATTAATAATTGTGAAAAACAATACCAAACTATAAAATCTTTAAGTGTTGTGCTTCACCAGTTGTGTTCACCAAGTTTGCAGTAAAGTTTTACATACACATAAACGTTGTTTGTCGAGATCTTTCATTAATCCAGCAGGCAATGTTTGTATGAGTTCACTTCAGAGACTAATGCTTATAAAACAACGACAGCGCAAATGGCAGCGTGTTGTTAGAAACTGTCAGTAAGCGTGCTAAAGACACTTTGTGTTGTTTGTGTGGATTGGTGTGTTGTTCAAAAAGTTCAATTTTTGAACTTACCTCATAAGTGGTGTTTGTTGTTTTGTGCCTGCTGTATATGTGCTACATTAAATATATTGTCTTTTTATTTTTGTTTATGTTCCAGTAGTTTGTGAAGGTAACCATGTACAGAAAAATCTCAAAGAAATCGATTTTTCGTTTTTTGTCATGTTTATTCTTCATACTTTTCTGAATATTTTGATATATAATACATATATGTTAGACAATGGTTAACTGGATTTAAAAATTAAAAAAGTTATGTGTTACAAACGGCTTGGACTAGCTAATTTGCACTAAAAGCCAAAGTTTGTGTTACTTTATATGTGTATATAATATATCTGCTTGTCAACATATTTTATTTGTATTTTCTTTGCTACCTATGTTGGCAGTACTGTCTTAGTTGTATTTTCAGTGTTAGAACAGCTGTGTGTTTGTTTTGAGTTTTGTGTTGGTGAGTTTTGTTAGTTTTTCGTGCAAAATGCCAAGGATCAAGAAGTTTGGTAAAAACAAGTTCAAAGGTAACGAATTTACAAGTGGAGGGTTTCCTTTCAGTATAACTGCTGATAAAAAATGGTTTTTTAGCTAGTTCTGGTAGTAAACATAGACCTAACCTTAGTCTTGAAGGCTCTAACACTAGCCTAGATGACAGAAGCGCAACTGAACTAAATATATCAGCATCTGAGAGAAAATTAAAATTTTTGAAAATGTGTGGGGAAGACAATGAAAGAAAGACAATGAAAGAGTACCTGCCAGAGAAAAATACAAAAGGGAATTTTATAATTGATTTAGAAATACTAAACAAAAATTTGTTGAATTCTGTAAAGTGCGCAGAAGGTGATGGTACAAATAGCATAGAAATATGTGAAGTGCCATCAAACAGAAAAGGCTTAGCTGTTCAGTTTATTCTTCTTTGTAAAAAATGTAAGCTTGAAAAGTGTTTTTATAGCAACAAAAAGACTGAAAGCAATGTCTATGATATAAACATTCGGTGTGTTTATGGGCATCGGTCAATTGGAAAAGGCAAAGCTGCAGCCGAAGTGATGTGTGCCGTAATGGACTTGCCTACGCCACCCTCTAGATTCCAAAAATACAATGAAATTATTAGTAAGTCAGTTGAAAGTGTGGCAGAAGATTTTATGATTGAAGCTGTGTATGAGGCAGTTACTGAGATGACGGAAGTAGCGACTAGCGGCTGCATTGACGGAACATGGCAGAAGCGAGGCCATACGTCAATAAGTGGTGTCTTCACAATGACATATATAGACACAGGAAAAGTGCTGGATGCTGTCTGCCTGTTCAAACACTGCAGTTGTAGTAATAAGAAGAAAGCCACTGTGGAACATAGTGAGAAGTGTAGCAAAAATTATGAAGGGTCCAGCGGTGGAATGGAGGTTGCTGCTGCAAAAGAGGTGTTTCAGCGCTCTAAAATAAGAGGTGTTGTACGTTACATCAAGTACTTAGGGGATGGTGATAGCAATACTTTTTCATCAGTTATTGCAGACAAGCCCTATGAAGATGTAGAAATCAGCAAACTGGAATGCGTAGGTCACATTCAAAAAAATGGGAAGTAGACTGCGGAAATTAAAAAATAAAATGCGAGGCATAAAGTTATCAGATGGTAAGCCTCTAAGTGGAAGAGGAAGATTAACAGATGGAGTAATTGGTAGCTTCCAGGTATACTATGGGAAAGCCATTAGAGATAATTTGGATGATGTGGAAAAAATGAGAATGGCAGTATAGGTGACATACTTCTATAAACTCTCAAGTGACGATAAACCACAACATTCGTTGTGCCCCAAAGGAGAAACTTCTTGGTGCAAACACCAGAAGTCCCTCAACACTGGTGAAAAGTACACACATAAAAATAGTGTGCCAGAAGCAGTAATGTCAACTATCAAGCCAATTTTTCAAGATTTGACAGATAAAAACCTGGAAAAATGCACGCATGGACGTACTCAAAACCCGAACGAGGCGTTGAATAATTTAATTTGGACTAGAATTTCCAAAAACAACTTTGTGACTCTTCCAACACTAATCCTTGGTGTCATGGATGCCATTATTACTTTCAACTATGGGGCCCTTGGAAAAGTTAGAGTTTTAGAAAGCTTGTGTGGTGATGCTGGAAGGAACTGTGTTGTAGGACTAAAGCTGATAAAATAAGGATTTTAGAAGCTAACAGAGCAATTTATGACACCACCAAGAACACGAGGAAAGAAAAAAGAAATCTCAAGAGGAATATAGATGAAATATGTGAGGAAAAGTGTAATGACTATGGTGTAGGAAACTTTTAGTGTGCAGTGAACTGCCTATGACTTGTTTTTCCGCTCTCCTGAAAAATTTATTTTTTTCACATGTAAGTACACTTTTCTCCTAGACCATAAGTAATAAAGGACTGAAATTTTTTCTAGCTATTCTCAGTAACATGTCTTACAATGTTAACCTACTTTAATGTTCAAACGTTTAAATAATTTAAAAAAAAAAATGTAAATTGAGTAAATTTTTGAATTTTGTTTTGTATTATTAAAAAATTATTTATATCATGTTAAATAACTTTGATTAAATTAAATTTAGGTTAATAAGATGGGACAGCATATAAAAAACAAGTCTGCAAAGTTTCAATGCCCTATCTAAAGTACTTTTAAAAAAAAGTGTACCGAAATATGCATATTATTTACATGCACGGTATAGGGAGTACATGGTTACCTTTTAGTGAACAGTAGTTTGTCTGTGTATTCTAAGTTTTTTTTTAATACATGGACTTTATTTTAGACAGTAACTTTGCATATGGCTATCACTGTAGTTTCACAGTTGGCAACAGTTTCTGTAAGTCACTATCGTTTTGTACTTAGCTTAGTTATTCAGCTTATTGCTCAACATAATAGTTTTTCAGACTGTCAGGAATCCATATTTTTTACTCTTCCTTGTAACGGGACAACCTATTGGGGCTTATTTCTTCTTAAATAATTGTAAAATGTAATGGCCACTCCAGCTGAACAACATTTGAATCATAAACGCTGGACAGTTTTTTTTTAACACCTTACAGTTAGTGCGGTACCAAGCCAAGCCATACGTACGTGTTGCTGTTGCACAAAAGCAATTAACGAGTCTGGGAATGTAAACATTAGCAGCGAGGGGGGCGTATTCGCGCGCATGCATGTGACGCTGTGAACAGCTTGAAAAACACATACGAAACATTCTTTCTCGCCCAGTGTGCAGAAAACAAAGAACTCAACACAGTAAAATCCGCCTCAGTCGCAATTACACTCGAAAACCGGCCGGTTGTAAAGAACAGTTCCGGAACGAAAATGCGGGCCCGCAACTCAAACAAAATGTGATTTTAAAACCGAACGTATAATTTAAATTGGAACATGATTATCCAGTGAGTAATTAAATAATTAAAGTAACAGTTATGTACATAAATGCTCTTTAATGTAACACTTCTGGTTACTACTCTGGAGGTCATGAGTTCAATTCCCAGGTGCATCATAAAATCAAGGTGTTTTTCAGCTGGGAGGTTGATTCAGCCTGTAGAAATGACTACCTGGGGTAACACTCTGGGGTAATAATGGGGGCTGAAGTGTTGTATTGGCTATACTGCCTTCATTGTACATCATGGTCATCTTCAGGTACAACAAAAACTTAATCTAATAATTTATTTAAAAAAAGCTACATAAAATAATTTGTAGCACCAAGTGCAAATTTCAAGTGATTAATAATTGTGAAAAACAATACCAAACTTTAAAATCTTTAAGTGTTGTGCTTCACCAGTTGTGTTCAGCAGACTTTAAGGATAGATTGATTTTTCTTTAGTTTTACTTTTACAGTTTAATGTTCCTTTTACAATGATTAATTTTTGTTCATTTGCGTTTGGTGTTGCAAATTATCTCATTGTAATTATTGGATTTGGTTTTTGATACATCTGATGACAAACACTGATTATTATGGTTGAAACATTGTGTAATTAAAATCATAATGATATGGTAATAGTTTGTATAAATCCTTCAGGCAAATTTTCATCTGGCTGTTGGTTTTATACTGTACAGATACAATACAGTGGAACTTGGTTATAACGTCATTGAAGGGACCAAAAAAATAATGACGTTATAAAAGAGTCGTTATAAAAGACCCTTTTTAATCACTAGTAAGGAAGGAGAAATAAAAAAAAAGATCTTTGCATTATTAACATTATTCGTGATATTTATTCTAAAGTTTACAAACTGCATTTCATTTATACAAACAGCATGAAGAATATTTTAAAAGATCAAAAAGAAAGTACATGTAACTTACATTTAGGCTTACTGTCGAAAGGAATCCGTAATTTTCTTTTGAACGCTCCTTTCTGAAAAATAAATTCTTTCTCTTGTGCTGTGGAGATGCTGCGCTGCATTGAACGTGTCGTCAGACGTCTCTCTAAAGCAGTAAAATCGTGAAAGAGTTTCGGCGGCTCTCATTGCTTCCTATACTGTCGGACAAACGATGTCGGCATCCTCCTCTTGCTCAGCATCTTCTTCAACACTATCTTCTGCTTCTGTGTTTTTTACTTCCGCGATAATTTCTGCGTCACTCAACACTTGGAATGTTTCTACTTGGTCATCCACTGATGCATAGGAATCAAGTTCATTTCCAAATTCATTTACGTCGAATTTCTTAATCCACTCTGAGAGCGGCAAGTCGTCGTCTTCGTCATCATCGGGTAAATTTTCATGTACGAGTTGTGCTTTACTAAAGCATTTTGCTATCGTCTTCTGTGTTACACTCTTCCAAGAGTCATCTAGGAATTGTATTGCATCTAAGAGTGAAATTGTGGCAGGTTGCGCCGTGTCCATACAGAAAATAATGTTTGTTAAAAGTTGCTTGCGGTAGTGACACTTTAGGCGTCTAATGACGCCTTGGTCCATAGGTTGCAGGACACTCGTACAGTTGGCCGGTAAGAAGACCAGATTAATGTTTGTCAAATTTAACTTTGGATGGGCTGCACAGTTGTCAACTAGAAGTAGAATTTTTCTGTTTTTCGATGACAGTTCTTTATCCCACTTTCTTAGTTCATCTTCAAAAATACTAGAAGTCATCCACGCTTTTTTGTTGGCAGTGTAACTTACAGGAAGTTTTTTAGGATGCAAACTTTTCCCGATAACTAAAAGTTTCCTTTTTTCGGTTCCCGTCATGTTTGCACAAACAAAAACTGTAATTATTTGTATAGAGAGCTTCCCACCAACGCACTTTTCATTTTTAAATTTGAAAGTCTTATCTGGAGTTAATTTATAAAAAATTCCGGCTTCATCTCCATTAAAGATGTCTTCATCTTTATGTGATCGTCTAATTTCTGGCCAAGTGTTACGCACCCAATCGCCTGTAACATTCAGATCTACGCATTTTGCCTCACCACAAATTTTTGCAAAGGAAATCGAGTGTCGGGCCTTAAATCGATCTAGCCATCCGTTGGAGCACGTAAAATCAATACCAAACAATTTTCCGAATTCTGTAGCTTTCTCTTTCAGAATTGGTCCACTCACAGGAATATCTGAACATCGACACTGTTTGAACCATTTCAATAATGCTGCATCCACATCACCATGTTCGCATTTCCTAATTTTTTTAATTTTTTCTCCATCTTCCTCAAATTTTATAAAATTTTGTCCTTGTTTTTTAAAATTGAACCTACAGTAGAATTAACTAAACCAAACTCACGGCATACATCAGCTATTTTACGTCCGCTTTCATATGATCTAATTACACGTACTTTCTCTTGAATAGATAGAACCTTTCTTTTTGTACTAGAACTTGCCATGATTACTATTAAAAATGTAGACCTACGTATAAAATTCTATAAACAGTGGCTACCGAAACTTAAGTTATAAAACACACAAAAGAAACTGTCACAGTACGAGCAGATACAGAAACAATAACAACCAAAAACAGAGACGAGACTACATGTAAACAATACTGTACAGTAAATACTGTAACAGCGTGGCGTGAACAATAGCCTCGAGACGCGCAGTGCTACTGACCCGGTGAGAGTGGTGGGGAGACATGTCAGGCGCCGGCGGTCCTGTTACAGTGCTTATTGCTTGCATACAATGTATGTCTGTAGCCATGGGCGTAGCGCACGTGCGCACATATATACGTTTATATGAAATTTAGAGTAAAATATCTGAGAAATTTTTGACGCTATAACAGAGTAGTACAATATTTAGTGACGTTAAAACCGGGAATTTTTATAATGTTAAAGATATCACTTTGACCGGACTTATGACAAAATAACGTTACACCCGAGTTGACGTAACAGCCGAGGCCGTAATAACCAAGTTCCACTGTATTATAGTTGATGATTTGTTTGCTGTCACGAACAGGAGGTGACACATGAGAACTGTGATACTGTTGTCAGATTTGTGAACTGCTCGTAACAGCTGATTGCAAATGTTACCATATGTTACATTTGTAGTAATAACAAGCACGTCTTGGTTAAAGTATGTTTGCATCACTATTTACATTAATTATAAGGCCTTTAAGTTGTTATAGTCATGAACAAAAGTAAACATTATCTATTGAAAATAAATTTGCAGTCTGTAGGTAAAAAAAAAACTTTTAACAAAATAAACTTATATTTTGGTTCCTCATGTTGGAAAAACTTTTGGAATTTGTAAAACGACAGTTAAAATTAAAATATCGTTGTCTTTCGCAAAGATTACATGAATATCTTGTTAATAAAGAAAAACAAGTGTGCAATTGTTTTTTCAAATCTAGTCAAAAAATTTTGTCGCTGTGTTTTAAAGGTTTTTGTTTAATGATGTTTGTGAGTATCAGACTGTACTGCAATATTTTATGAGAGTGACTGACGATTAAGTGGATCTTTTGTTTTGAAATTAGAGTAGTGTTTATGCATTAGATATATGCTGTATGCTTGTTTGTTTGTTTACTGAGAACAAGTTCCTGTGTATTTTTTTGTTCTGAAGTCTGCTTTGTGTTTGTGATGTTGACTGTTTTAATTGCAAGAACTTGATAAGTTTTGTAAACTGAATGCAAGTTGTTAATAACACAGGAGCCAGTGAAGCTCCTGCTATTACATTCTGTACTGATTTATGAATAATGACTAGTACTTGAAGTTTTCTAGGTTGTGTTGTTATTTTGTAAAACCCTTTTTATTTTTAAAAACAACATGAACTTTTTAAATAAATATGTTCTGCTTACCGTATATGTTATTCAGGTTTGTCACCTTTAAAGGAGTCCCCTCTACTTGAGTGTTTGGAAACAAACGTTAGAAACTAGAAGTGAGAGTTGCAATGAAATTTGAGTAAAATTAAATAAAAAATTAGAGACTCTTTCCTACAAATTTATTTTATAATTAATAAAACTTTGCAATGTAAAACCACTGCTTTTTGATTTATTGTTACAATATAAAATTTTATACAAACATAGTAATACTTATTTTGCTAAACATTATGCCACTGATTTGTTATAATATTATTATATACATCCACCAAAATCAGTAAAGTTTCAATTTTTTTAAATTATTGAATAAGACCTTTTCGAAATTAAGTGTGAACTGATGACGAAATTATAATAATTTCGAAAAGGCCTTATTCAATAATTTAAAAAAATTGAAACTTTACTGATTTTGGTGGATGTATATAACAATATAGTAATACTTATTGAAAATTAATAGCAAGGCTTCTCATTTTTTTGTTATAAACATATGTACATGGTAATTCTGAGTTAAGAGGTCAATGATTTCACTTCTTTTTATGCTTTTATATTTTTCTGCCATCTTTGGAAAATAGAAATAAGAATTAAAAACGTCACAAACAATGCGAAGCTGTGTATGGAATGATGATATGGCTAGATACCACCGCGCAGAAGCAAAAAAATTGCATTATTAAAAGGAGTAATACAGCTTAATTAGGTCTGGCTTATGTACTGAAAAATTACACTCGCCATCCCTGTTCGGGCGCCACTGAAACTACTGAAATTCTATCAATTAATAATAATTGATAGAAAGTACTCTTTCTGCAGCTGGTTTCGTCTGTAAGACCCTGGAAGAGAGCCCTAAGGTAAGAAGGTAATATATTTTATTAATTGAAATAAATTCAGTAGTTTCAGCATTATGTAAAACCAATACTATCACATAGGGATGGCAAATTGTTCATATTCGTATACATTAACACATTCACTTCTAAGGTTTTTTTTATGTTACAAACCCTTGGTGCTCATGTTTTTTCTTTTTTTGTAAATGCGCCATTTTTTTTAACACGAAACACAAAACTAAGAATAGGCAGAAATTTTGTATTGGTTTCATTGCACACTAACAAAAATGAAACCTCTACACTGCAGGCTCCTTCTGTATTAACACATTACAATGAGTCAAGTGAATGTCACAGATCCATGACATAAGCAAACGGAGAGCATGTGCCATGTCACGAATTCATGACATCAGCAGCAATGTGTTAAACAATAACTCCTATGTTAATTCATGTTTTTATCATCTCCACGGGCAGGGCCCGCAGCATTCTAACATTCAAAACGTCCAAAGAGTGAGACAGGGCGTTACAGAATCTACATGATGCTCAGCTCTTAAACATGCTGATTCTTTGTGATTGTCAGATCAGACTGTGAGAAGAATTTTACCGGTGGCCCTGAAGTTTAATCTGTACAAGATGATGGTCTTACAGCAGGTAAGTGAACCGCATTGCAACAGTCAGGCTAGTCTTCAAATGTACTAGCAACCAGCAATTTCCGTTGTACTGTCAAGTGATGAAGCTCATTTTCATTTAATGGGTTGTGTTAGCGAACAAAATTTCCAGTGATTGGAAGAAAGTAATTCTCAACAATGGAGTGTAGTCTATTTAGTGTGACTACTTATACAAATTTCGAGTAATTTTTCGGTTATATATTAGTCTACAAAAAAAGTCAGGAAAGGTTGGTGTATATATAGTTGCGCAGAACCCTCTGTAAAAACAAAACAAATTGAGACCATTTTTGTTTAGGTCTACGATATACATAGTAATCAAGCACTATGATTTTGGCAGATTTAATGGCTTCCAGAAGCCAGATAGTGACTGTGAACTGTTACAGTACTGTCACCAGAGCGTGCAACCAATCACCATCATGAATGAAAGAGATTCCCATACGTACAAGTAGCTTCAACTTTGAAAATCTTAATAAAAGTTATTACATTTTGCCATCAATCATGTCAGTCAGTTATAGTAATTTTGATGGGGCACGAGAATAATGTTTGTGAGGATGTGTCATAAATTACTCCTTACATGAAAACATTTGTTGCTTGATAATACAGTGCTATTGTACCAAGTAGTCCATTACAACTGTTATTTTTTATGGAACTTTTGGTTGTGTGCATGTAAAAACAAAACAAAAAATCACTTTCTATGACACTGTTCAACGTCACTTCCTATTCTCTGACAGTCCAAATAACTTAGAAAGATCATGTTTGCTTGTATATGTGCCAGACCTAAACTAGGTGTGGGCATGAAAAGTAGAAAAAAAAAACTATTATAAGCTACAGGGTGGCGCAGGGAAACGGGAAAATTTGAAGTTGATGTTGGCAGCCCTGTAGTTGTAGCAGAAGTGAAACTGTCTAGCAATAACGATCATTTAGTTACCATGGAGCAGTGCAGAGCGTGCGGTTGCCATAAGGGCGTTTTACCGACATGGTGACAGTTTGACAGCTGCACAACGAGAGTTTCGGCGCCACTATCAGATCCCGCCCCGCGGTCAAGTTCCTTCGTTACACGCAATCAAAACGTGGGTTCGTAATTTTGAAGAGACTGGTTCAGCTTTGAAGAAAAAGCCTAGTGG
Source organism: Magicicada septendecula (assembly GCA_034769895.1). NCBI lineage: Eukaryota > Metazoa > Arthropoda > Insecta > Hemiptera > Cicadidae > Magicicada > Magicicada septendecula. The sequence goes on from CM068368.1 coordinate 14,382,677, forward strand.
GGGTGTACGGTCTGTACATACCCCAGAAAACATTGATGCCGTGCGAGCTGGCATCTTAAGGAGTCCTCGTCGTTCGGTGCAAAAAATTGCCTCGTCATTGCAGCTCAGACGTCGGAGCGTTCAAAGAATACTCCATGAACTTCAATTTCATCCGTACAAACTTCAGATTGTGCAACAACTGAATCCTAATGATTGTGTATTGCTCCTGCAAATTTGTGAACAATTGTTGGCTAAAATCAATGAGGATGCTAACTTCATTCAAAATCTTTGGATGTCCGATGAAGCCCATTTTCACTTAAGTGGATACGTGAATAAGCAGAACTTCCGTTACTGGGCTCAAGGAAACCCTGCTCAGCTTCACCAGCGTCCATTACACAGTACCAAAGTTACCATATGGTGTGCAGTGTCGTGTCATGGGGTGATAGGCCCTTACTTTTTTGAAGATGAACGAGGCACTGTTGTCACTGTGACGTCTGAAAGTTATGTCAACATGCTAGAGACATTTTTGGCTCCATGACTCCATACTTTTCCAAATTTTGACATTCAGCACACCTGGTTTCAACAGGATGGAGCCACCTCGCACACTGCGAGACAGTCTATAGGAGCAGTGAAACGTTTGTTTGGGGATCGCATAATTTCAAGGAATGCTAACATCGCTTGCCCGCCCTGATCTCCAGACCTTTCAGTCTGTGACTTCTTTTTATGGGGACATCTGAAGAGCATCATGTACCAGTCTAGACCAAGAACCCTGGCTCAGCTCAAGACACAGATTGAAGAGGAAATCGCCAAAATCCCAGGTGACACATTGCGCCGCGCTATGCAAAACCTACAGAAACGACTTACTGAATGTGTATGGCAAAATGGGCAGCATTTAACTGATGTAATTTTTAAAAAGTGATGCCTAATGTAATTTCCAGTCTTGTATAACATATTTTGAGCCTCAAATAAAGTTTTGTAACGTTCCTTCATTTTTTCTAATTATTTCAAATTTTCCCGTTTCCCTACGCCACCCTGTATAGCAATACAGCATTAGAAATCAAATAACCTGCCTTTCAAAGTGCATTTCATTAGCAAAATTTAATGTAAAATAAGTTTATAAATATGTAAAAGCAAATTCTGCTGCACAATGGGAGTCCTTTGTAGTAACCACTGGGCCATCCCACCTTGCTTTGTTTGAATTAGGCATTATTTGTGGTACCGTTCTTGTCTCGACCTACTTTAGGCCTGTTGTACACTTGGAAAAGTACAAAAACATGGTTTTGTGTGTGTCTGGGTTCCTGAAATGTATTTCCACTACAAAATGTTGCATGTCAACACCTAGTATAGACTCATCATACATGTGGAAAAAAGTGGTTTTTGTTAAGGTTTATGGTTGCTAGAGAATGAGTAATGATGTTGAATTATTACTAAACCTGAAATTCATGCTATTTGCCAAACCAAAAGAATTTTTAAAATGTAAAAGTTTTACCTTATTGCTTGAACCAGTTTTCACTTACCAGTATTGGTAACTTTTACATTTTTACCAATAAAAAACTTTGTGTTACGAGTCGGTAATGATATACTTATATTTAGTTAATCGACGGACACGTCATGGACAACAAAATCCAAGAAACAAAAGAATTGTATCTAAAAAGTCATTACAGGAAGTTTATAATGTAGGAGTATGTATGTAGTCAATGTATGGGTCATCTGCAGACCACAAAATGAGTACCCTGTTGCAGCCACATACTATAATAACTGATGTTCTCATGTACCTTAGTCCCTTTGAATATCAAGAAGTATGAAAACAATTTGGCATACTGACCTGTTTACTCAGAATTACTTGGTATTTAACCAATTATTAATATTTCTGCTTGTTTCCTCTTGTTAACATTATATTTTTGTGTACATTAAAGTTAACGGAACTCTTATATAATTTTTATCCATATATAACTTATCAACTTACTAACAACACTAATTTTGCGTAGTTACTAAAAAAAATTATAAACACTGTTTAGAAAAAAACATATCTTTGGAACAATAAACAAACAGAAATTTTTGTAACTGGATAACAACACACACACACACACACACACACACACACACACACACACACACACACACACACACACACACACACACACACACAGAGTTATATAGGTTTTGGTACACAGCCAATTATAGGCTTTGGCCTAGTTTTGAACAGCAGTTTGCGTGTAATAAGAGCATTTATTACATATTCTGTACCATCGTCAGTTCTATTCCGCTGTAGGAGAGCAAATGGCTTTTCCATTTTGACACACTTTCCATATAATATGTGGTGGCCTACTATCAGTATTGGAACGTTATCCTGAAAAAAAAAAGCAAACGCATACTACAAAAATCTTACAAAAAAACAACTGAGTTGAAGTAGTCTAATTGTAACGGTGTCTACTGAAAAAGATGACTTTGAATTTGGGGTATGTCAACCTGTATCCAAAATGAAAATATCAGCAAATTTAATACAGTATAGTATAGATTAATTGAAATGTAAATTAACTGGAATGTCGGTTATCTGTCCTGTTTCTCTCAGACAGATAAAAGATGGGTTGTTCAGAAACTGCAGTTGTCTGGGAATCATATGAAAGGTGACTGATGAAATAGGTTACAGAAAAAGTGATTAATTATGTACAGGATGTACGCAGGATTTCCTTCTAGGGGAAGGGTTTAGATTTTGTGAATAAAATACAGGAATTAAAAGAAAAAGAACTTAATATTTGCTGTTTATTTTGTTGCAATCAAGACGATAAGTGTGGAATATAACGGTTTCAATATAAAAGAAATTATTGTGACAATACAGTCTTATTCTTGTTTTTTTTTTCTTAACAACTGCCAAAGGTGTTCTATAGAATTTGTATATGGGCTATTACCTGGCCAAGGTAGGATACTGACTCCATTAGGGAACCTGGCCTTAAATCTTAGAAAAAGTTGAGTTAAGGGACGTTTCTATATGGTTTGTACAATATAGGCATACAATCTTCTAGTTTCTTTATAAAAAAAGACGTGCAGCTCCAAGTCATTATTGAGGTCGGGTGTTCAAAGTCTGTGAATGCACTGGGGTTGAAACACTCCAACGTGTTGGTGTACGTTGGCCTTTTAATTGGGGTATTTATTGACATTATTTTTACCTATTTTGAATATGGGTTTATCAAAATATACAAAAGAAAAAGAAAAACTATACTTATCTCTTTGACCAGGTCTAAATTGCTGTCATATCTTCAGTTTTCTGATCAGTTTTTCTATAAGAAGAAGTATGAAAAGTCCTGGGTTAATCTAAGGTCTTAATTATTTAATTCTAGTTAAAAGATTATGATAGATTACATTGTTTGAGTCATTTTCAATCTTTTCTATAACATCCTTAGCCCAAATTAGTATTTTCTTAGCCACAGCACGAATGATTTTGTTTTTTTATGTGGTCTGTGCATGAGAGGCTAGTGATACAAAGGTGTCTCCGAACAGTAGTTAATAATATTTCCATGGCACATGATTTTTAAGAGTTATAAATAGGGGCGGATTTCTATGACCTAAAAATATAGGAAATACGCATGCATTTATGACTTAAAAAACGTTAAAACATGACCAATAAAATCCAAAATATGACTTTTTTAATGACACGTATGTGTTACATTTTTATTTTATTTATTAAATATAGAGCTAATCTGGTTAATTTTTATTTATCTACTTCAAATGAGTGTCTTTAAGATAGTCACACAATGCAGCATTCACACTCATTTAACTGCATTCTGCAAAACAGCACCAACCCTAGGGAGAGAAAAGTAATTAAACTAGGAGTGTCACTGACACAAATGGGCGGAACATTCGATATTCGTAATAATTTATTTATCAATATTTTTACAAACAACCGTCATTTGATCCATTAGATAAATAGATTCGTAATAATTTATTTATCAATATTCTTACACTCAACAAAATATATACACTTTTATGATACACACTTTTTATTGAATATACACACTACATTATAGTACAATATACATTAATTGTCATTAGACATATTCCACAACCTTTGCAACTCATCTCTATGATCAACCATCCACGATGCTGGAATGCGAAACGAAAACAATAATCTCAAACTGAGAATATCTTACAGACGACATTTTTTATGAATAAAGTTGCACGAAACGAAAAATAAACTTCAACAATTGAGGGATTCTCATTTATAAATTTTTGCCTTTGCTGAGTGATTCTAGATTCATCTAACATTTCCTCTTGCACGAAATTACAACCCATGAGTCGTAACAGATCAGGCCACCAAAGATCAGCTGCACTCAAAGTAAAAAAAACCTGTAGGAAGATTATCACACTGCTCAATCATTGATTCAAGTTCACCCCTTCGTTGAAACCAGTAAGATTTTGATCCTCTTATTTTTCCACACCAATAATATAATGCAACAGTACAAACATTAACGGTACTGTGCATTGCCAAAATAAATGAAATAAATAATAAAAATAAATAAATATAAATTAATAAACATGATTCAGATTGCATAAGCTGGATCGTAGTAAAAATAGGGAGCACAGAATTCATGCATGGACATGCATTTTCGACACACCTGTCGCTAGCGTTGTGTATGTGCATATTTTGTTGGTGTGTGTGAAACCTGTCTGTTCCTGAAATGTAACCAACCCTTTTCAAGTAGAATAGTTTTGTTTATTTTAATTATAAGAAAACTATGTACGATAGGATAAAACAAAAGACACCAAAGTGTATAGAAATTATAGGTGAATAAAGTGTTAAAAAACCGTAAATGTGACGAAAAGTGCAATTACTATACGTAAAAAATGAATAACTCTTTTTGTGAGTACCATAAAGAAGTGCAATTTACGTACAGTAATCACATAAAAATTAGTGATCGATGTCGCGAAACAAACTTCATAATTCACGAAAATAGGCGAAAATTGTGACTTGAACCAGAGTGGGGAAAGTGACGCTCGACAGAATCTGTCAGGTCAAATATTGTTCAGACAGGAATTTTTGCATGACCTGACTATAAATACCAGGTCGCGCTAATAAAGTTTCTTCTTCTCGATTCAACTGTTGCTGCAGGAGGCTATGTCAGTCGACGACGCCAATTCACATCTATAGTAAGAGTCACAGGACAATCTAGATGTCCAACCAGAGCCGCAGAATACATACGATGAGGTCTATGGACACACCGACAGCATATGACGTGAGACGAGATGACTATTAATCAGCACATGCAGTGGAACACGACCAGAGGACCAGAAGGACAAGGAGAACACGACCAGAGGACCAGAAGGAGGATGTACAGATGAATAACCACGTCAAACGAGGTGATAAAAAAACCATTGTAATTATAGACATTTGAAAGACACTAATTAAAGTTGGAATGAAAGACATTCAACCAATATTAAAATAAAGAAATTATACATAAATGTAAAAGCAGAATAAAAATTAGAATAATATTTCTTGTATCAAATTTAGTAATTAGTAACATAAATGATAAGAGAAATATTTAAATTTTGAATTAACGTAATTAGTAAAGTCTTTGATAATAAAGGAGAATGCATATGCAGTAGAAAGTTAAAACAAAGTAATATAACAGAAATTTGAATAGAAGTAAGTTCGTATTTTTGAAGCTAATGAATCAGCAATTGCAAAAAAGATGAGCACACAATGAGTAAGCCGAGAGCAAAATAAATAATTTAAAATAATTAAAATTAGATAATAAGATTTGTGTATAACTTGTGTATGTAATTTGTTAGCAATAAGTTATGTATGAAAACTTCGTACAAACGATATAATAATGAGTCAATGTTTAATATGTGATATGAAAGATTTTGTTTAATAAATAAATTATGGAACAATTATAAACTTAAATAACGTATCATATTCTTATTACGATTACACCCAGGAAATCAATTCAATAAATTAAATTGAATTTTGTTATGATATATAACACACATTTTCACACACATTTAAATTACATTAAATAAATTGGTAATTTTATTGTTGTAATAAACTTCTTATTATTTGAGGATTACTCGACAGCGTGTTTCGCAGTTGCTGTATTGTTCCATTGAAATGAGATTTTCTAGCAAATATTGTCCCTCGTTGAATAGCTTGATGACGCAAAACAGTGTACAATGCAAAAAATCGGAACCCAGGATCTTGTGCAAAACGTCGGTCTTTATATTGCATAAAAAATTGAAAATATTTAAGTGCTGTAAGTTTCATACTACTTGCTCGAGTATTATCGTTTAGTTCAGCAGATCCGTAAGGTAGTAAAGCGGGAAATGCCATGGTTACATATCTTTCGCACGAGAATTAATTGATTACTAGTGGTCGCCAAGTGGTCGAAATTCGACCGTAATTCATTAAATTTTAAGTTTGAACGTTATTGAGGTTCTTTTGTCAAAGAGTATACCTCTATAATCATTGCATATAATTTTTTTGAATTTTGTTCTATTACGTCAGCTGCGAGCGTGTGCAAATACGTCATTAGCGTGTGTTGTTTGCCTTAATTCCCTGCAATACCTATGAAATTTAAAATTTAATGTTAGTAACAGTTGAAAAAAAACACAATTACAGCTTGTATTCGTATTTATTTTTTGATATAATTCATTGTCAGTTTTAATTTTTTCATGGTATTATTGAATCAAATGAACGCTAATAAAAATGAGACTTGACATTCATAGAAGTATAAGATACATTGTTTTCAATTCCAGTGGATTACATTTCATTTTTGGTAAGGTACAAAATTCGAAAACAGTTTGAAGATTATCTGCTACAAAGCTTAATAATTTTTTAATTTTTTTTCTATGCATTAATTTTCGAGTTATTTGAAAAATATGAAAGATAGGAAAAATGAGGTTTAGCTTGTCTAAGCCATATTTATAAAGCAATAACGCGTTTTTTGACATTTCCTTGGGTTTTTTTTATTGCCATACTGACCAGGTTTCACCAAGGCTACACAGTTATTTTGCCTATCTTTTTCGAATTATATAAAATTTAAATAAAAAATTAATACAAAATAAAAAATGAAATAAAAAATACGTGCCTCGTATTTTTTCATATATTTTTCATTAAATCAAAAAAACCAGGCGGTTAAAAAAATAAATGTTGTCCATTGAACTTAAAATAGTTTGAAAGTGAATTTAATGATTCAGAACTTCTGTGTAAACGATGTTTTTTGTAAAAACTCTTTCATCATTTGCTAAATGCCCTTGGCCATTATATTCGGAAATATAAAATCTCAAACCATCGAATGATCGAACTCTACTTACTGCGACGTACAATTGACCATGTGTAAAAACTGGCTGCCTCAATAAAATTCCAATTTTTTCGAATGTTTGTCCTTGAGACTTATTTATTGTCATCGCAAATGCAGGTATAATTGGAAATTGAGTTCTTTGAAAGTTAAATGGTAAAACAGTACCGGAATATGTTAAATTTATACGTGGAATCAAAATTCTCTTATTGCGTGCGGTTCCAGTTAAAACTTCGCAATCAATAACATTACGATGCATACACTTGATGCGCATTCTTGTTCCACTGACTAATGCTTCCTTTGTATTTAAGTTTATGATCAGTAAAACGATGCAATTAACTTTCAATACTAACTTATGTGGTGGCAAACCACTAATAGTCAAAGAATTCAAAAACTCTACTGGATAGTTATTGATTTCATTGTCATCATCACAAATTATTTTATCGTAGCTATGATATGTTTTCTGTTCACCTGGTATTCGATTAAGTATATCAGTATTAATAAAAGTACAATCATCATTTTTAGGTGCTAAAATAACTGACTTCAATATGTTATCTGAGAGTATGTTTTCAGAAATATTTCCATACACCTCATTAATAATATTATTTTCATCTCCTATTAATTGCTGAGGTATTTCAATAATATTTTTACCAAACTGAGGGAATTGTGGGGCTTCATCATTACCAATTTTTTTCAAGAATTCGACAAATTCTATTTCACTTGGTAAGGCTCTCATATTTTGAGTAAACGTTACTTTATGAAAATAAACAAATTTATGCCAACTCGTGACACAATTTTCAATTAAAGTTGCACGTGATCCATGTGGGACAACTGGTAAGATTTGCCGAAAATCACCGCACAGAAGTATCGTTTTCACTCCAAATGGTTTATGTTTATCATTTTCATTGCATAGATCCTGCAATAATCTATCTATGATTTTCAACACTTGCAGTGGGCACATAGAAATTTCATCAATAATTATCAATGATGATGAATTTATGTAACATAATTCTGATACATATTTCTTGGAGATCCATTGAATGAAGATGGTAAAATTACTCTACGGCCAACATTATTGGCATTGGGGTTCAATTCTAAATAATCTGTTAAATTGTTGTAAACTTCAGACCTAAGACTTGTTTGATTTTGTCGAATGAAATGTAACCTTGTGCCCTCTATTGTCACATACATATCAACTATCCACTGCAGAAATAATTTTTGTGAATGGTGCAACATGCTAAAATCTTCTCTAATTGCAAGTCGATAGGCTGCATACTGAAGCATGGTTAATTTATTTCTGGGCGCTCTTGAATTAGATGTAGTTGGTACATTATGAGAAATATTGATATGCCACCCAGTATCACCATTTGGAAAAAGTAATGGATACGCTAAAGGGTCCAATGATGAATCCAAAACAAATATTTTTAATGGTACCATTAACTTTTGAAAACGAAACCATATTTCGTTCAAAGGGTGGCTCACCATCAAGTGTACTAAATATTACTGCTACATCAGTTTGAACTGCATCATTATAACGGCGTAGATCTAAATCACGATTTACTTTAATGAGCATACAAATTTCTTTATTTTGATTTTCAACTCTCTGACAATGATCTTTCATTGCAATGAATGACCGAACGAAAGGACTAATGCGTTCCAATTCAAGAGAGATTTCACGCATTATATTGTTATTGCATGTTTGATTATAGTGTTCACGTAATCTATAATTGACAGCAGTGTCAACATCATAAAAATATAATTGCGCATAACATGGTGAGCGACCATATCCAGCAGTCATTGGACCTGATCTGTGATAAAAAACATCATGTATTTTAAAATGATACACTCCACGCGTAACTGTATCCGAAATTTTAGCTTCTGAGCTAACCATAGCAAATGATGAATTGTATTTACGAATGTTTTCAAAATAATTTTTTGACTCTTTTTATTGAAGGTTCATTTGAAGTAAGTCCATCATACAATGATTTAAAGTATTCATTTTGACTTAAGGCCGGTAATATTGCTTTACACTTATGACAACATGAAGTGAATGCAGTCCTTTCACCTAAAGTGACCTTAGATTCGAAATGTTTTGCATTGCAAAACCTGCATTGTAAATGCATTAATCCACAATCAAAAGTATTAAAATTTCTTGGAATGACATTCAGTGCGCATTTAAATGTATCCCTCAAAATAATTTCATCATTTTGTATACTATTTACATTATTTAAATTTGCATTTGGTCTATTATCATTTTGACTTTCACGCGAATATATATTCCTTCTTCTTTGTCTCTCACTCCGACCCGTCAATGTTATACTATTTACACTATTTAAATTTGCATTTGGTCTATTATCATTTTGACTTTCACGCGAATATATATTCCTTCTTCTTTGTCCCTCACTCCGACCCATCAATGTTCTATGTCGAGGCATAATGGAAGTAGGTGCGAATATCTGAATGTAAAAAAAAAACATGTAAAAAATTACTGAAACTAAGATTAGACAGGGTTTAATTTAAAAATAATAAAATGTACTCACTTTTTTGAAACCACCAATAATAATTAGGCGAGAGTAAGTCAATTCAAATTGCTGCTAAAAATTTTCCTTTTGCAACAGGTGTATATTATGCAAGCTGTATTTCACTTTCAACTGGACATTAATATATAAAACACAGATATCTAATATACAAAATATAAAATAAACGCTTTTTTGCCTTGACATACACTCCACAGACTATTGAAAAAAGAACATTTGAAATCACACAAAATTCACAGCTCATTCAGTCAATCTGTCAGTAATTATTTGTTGGCAACATTTCAAAATTCTTTGGCGACAATCTCTACTCTGTGTGACTGTTTGACCACAGACTATTATGTGTTTGACATTGGCAGTATGAACGTACACTAAAATGAAAAAATTATAATTTTATTGCCTGGCAACAAAATTATTTTATTTTTAACAATTACCATTGTTTGAAAAAGTTTAAATGAATTTTCAAGTGCAAATGAATGTTTTATTTTATTTAATTTAATGTATTTGTAACACATATTATATATAAATTTTAGCTTTCTGCACTCCTTCTCCATATAAACTTTAACTATGCCAAATCTCACACTACTCCGTACGCGCAATATGCTTGAAAAGGGGTACAAAGTTTTCTCTTCACGTATTAATATATAGATATCAGTACCTTGTGGCCATGGAATTACATTATTCATTGCAGATTGGATTCGATCAAGTTCTGTGATTCTAGTATTTTCGGGATCATACTTTCATAAATTTCTTCAGAAAAGTTCTTTTCATCTGTATTCACCTCAGGTAAATCAACAGTGGGTATCATTCCATAAATACTATCATTTAATGGAAGTAGAGATATTTGTGCCATATTAAAGCAGTACGAGCTTAAATTTAAATATTAAAGTTTATCAACCTGTTTATATTACTGAAACTCTACTTGCTTTTTAAATCAAAATATTCGAATTTGTCCCACTTACCTTCATCGCGAATAAACCAGGGTGTCGTCTGATGTACTTAGGCAGAGAAAAACAACAGGTAATGCAATGACACACTCGTATTTTACAAACATAAATAAAATGGTATTTTATTTATATAGCATGACAATTTTTCTGTTTACCTTCCGGTTTAAATTTACTAAACTACGCCTTATGGCTGAATTGTGAAACTACGTCAAATTATGATATCTACTGTAGTTATGCTTTTTCTACAAATAACCCTCCGAACAATATTTGATTCACCTAGCCATGCTATCAAGATTTATTTATTACTGACTATATATATATATATACTTACGACTAACTTATTTTCTACTTAGAAAACGGCCCAGTATATGCTCACTCTCTCCCTCTCATACTGTAAAATTCCCCATAATTTAGATTTAGCGCTTTTAAATTGATTTTAATTTGTTAATAGGTGTTTAAATGATTACTTTCCTGAACTTAGATCCATAACGACCACGTGGTGAATTTAGTTCATTGTTGTTTTCCTTGCTGTCTGAATAGGGTGCACTTTTTTGTCCGAAAAGTTTCTGCTGTTAATTTAGATATTCACCAATCACATTTTGCACTGCTTTTTTGTTTCTGCACTCACATTTCCATAATTAAAATTTTGCTTTAACACGTGGTATTATTGTACAGCCGGCCGGCTATCGGTGTTGAAGGCGACAACGTAGTTTTTCTAAGCGTCTATATAAACCACGCCTTCTTCATCCATGGCAACTATGTTCGTGATTGGTTGGAAAAAATCACGTGACGCTTTAATGAGTCGTCACATGATATCACTTGTGGAGCGAGTATATGTAGTTTCGTTCTGTCTTTTGGCTCGCTAAAAAGTTTTTGCTTTTTGCCAATGGAAAACGCAACCATCCGCGCACCGGTTCGCATTCCAACACCTCAAGGAGCAGTGCTTATTGCAGGGCTCTGACAAAATGTGCGTCTTGGTGCCCAGACAAAGCAAAACAAGGAATGTTAATTGTTCAAAACTGAGGCCCTGTTTGGGTAGACCTTATGTTACACTTATAATTGCAATAAAAAATAAAACCCCTCAAAATTGTCCCATCACAATACCCCCCCCCCCCAATGAGAGGTTTTCTGTCGAAACAGAAAAACTCTCATTGCTAACCCTAAGAGGATCGGTGAGGATATGGAGCCAACAACCCCCCTTTAATTTCTTAACACATCATGGGTAAACTACCCCCCCCGGCTCGGCGACTATGGACGCATCTGAACGAGATCACTGGACTTCTCTGAAAGAGATCCCAACACCGAAAAATCGAACAGACACGCACCACGGCGCACCGTACCTTCTATCATGCTACCCCAAAAATCCTCAATCCCTGGCTTATATCATGCCAGATCCTCAACCGATGTGTTCCCCCTTATCATGCACACTGGGTCGCCTTCAGCACTACTAGGCTCATACATATACTTGTTAATCTCTTTTTTAAATTCCAAAATATTTATTGCTAAATCAAACTCATTTATTCTAACATTTGATTATACCTACATACTGCACCACACAATTCTATAAAAAACACTAGTACTACACCTAAACAATAATACAATCAGAAATCAAAAACATCAATTAGATGGCAGGCACAAAATCAATTTTTTTTTCAAAATTTTAAATCCAAAGTTTCCAAAAAAAAATTCTAATTCAGAAAAATTTAAATTTCTTAAAATATTTTCTTTCCATATCGAAGTTATTTACAGTTTGTTTAAATTGATCAAAAAACAAAAGTTGAATTAACTTCCATACTAAACCTGCCTAGTATATGACCTTACTGTCAGCTGATCGAAACTAGGTCAAGTCCAGAAACCTTGACCCACATACGTTATGTACAAGTTCTATCTGAAAATACATTTAACATCTGTAACAATCTAACTTGAAACACAAAACATAATGAAATGAAACATTCAAAATTAACAAAATATTATTATAAATAATACTCAAATTGATATTGAAATTATTCAAATAAACACTTTCTAGCTTTACCTTATTTTCAAACACTATCAAAATTGTCACGGGTTACAATTAAAAATTCGTTATATTTGTATTCTAAATCTCTTTCTTTATTTAACAATCTCACTTTCCCTTACTTTGGGTGATCTAATTATTTATTTTAGCTTGATATGCCACTTGGCAGGTATATGTATATAATCTTTCTCCCTCTCTCTCTAATACCACTAACAATTTTAGCTTGGACTGATTCAAACGTTTTACTCAATTTCCATCTTTTACAACCCATTGAACACTTTTAATTATCTCAAATTTATTTCATTAGTCATTGAAATTCTTTAAACACACTGAAAACTTATTTTATAAATATTATCCTATTTTGTAATCCTTATTCCTAACATACTACATGCAATTAACACAATAATACATAATAAACACAATATATGAAGTATCTAGTGCTTCTATTTTGCAAATCAAAACAAAATTATGTAGTTATCTCAGTAGCGAATCATCATTATTAAAACACAACAAATTCCTAATTCGTTACCCCCCTTGGGTAACCTCCCTGCCACACACACTATGACCCCCCCTAGACTGTGGCGTCTAGTTGCGTCCACAAGGACTGAAATTTCGGAGGAATTTTGACATCTCCGTGTCCCTGCTTCTGCGTAACATTTTAATAAAACTAGATATCCTAATATCTAAACGTTCATATTACACGCCCCTAATGCAGGTCTACCACCTGGCTATGCTGTCCCTCCTCGGACAGAGTGGCAGCCGCTGTTTCATAGTTTGGTGATTCCCCTAAAATACCCCCCTGTCAATTTCAAAATTCACCTTGACAACGATAACAGCTATGGTCAGTTAAGGCAGAACGTGACGCAATGAGCCCCAACCATAGCTGTTAAAGCTAAACCAATTCCATGGTCAGGGTTCGGTGAGGCCGTGACCGCCCGAAAAGTTGGGGAATCACAAGTAAAATATATTTTATAAAATGAGAATTAACAATTTATATTATATGACATTTCCAGTCTTGGTGGTGTTTTAACCTCATACATTTCTTTCTTAACTTTCCCTACCTTGATCTTCATTTACATAAAATACATAATGTGTGTATAAACAATAATAATACTTTATAATAATATAATATAAAAATGTCTGTTTATGTATGAAAATTTTAATATCTACAAATGCATCCATCATCACTCAGCTAGATAATACTTTTTTAATTGGGTCACATTATAAGTTCCTTTTATTTCTCGAGTTTTCAAATCTACTAAAACATAAGCATTCTCCATTTTCACTTGGCTAACCTCATATGGACCGTCATACAATAGGAAGAATTTCTTAATTTCTTTGTCCAATGCTGATGATTGATTGTGATTTTTTATTAATACTAATTGTCCTACCTTGTATTGTATGGGTGTTAAATTCCGGTCATGCCTCCGTTTCCGCTGTTCGGCCTTACTCAGCAGGCGCTCCCTAGCGATTACCAATTTCCTATCATGTGGTATTTCCGTCCGGGTTGGAAATTTTACTAGCTCTTCTAATATGCGTGACGGCCTTCTCTGAAACATTAACTCACATGGGCTGTAACTAGTGGATTCATGTAAACTATTGTTAATATATCCCTCTATCTTGCACACAAAAGTAGCCCACAAAGAATGTTTTTTATGGCAAAAGGTCCTAAACATCCTCCCTAATTCCCGCATAACACGTTCACTTGGATTTGACTGTGGATGATACACTGATGTATGTTTAACTAAAATATTTTCCCAAACTAAAGTTTCCCGCCAGGTGTTGCTGGTGAACTGCGAACCATGATCTGATAATACTATTTTCGGCTTACCTACTTCAACAAGGTATTCATTTACTATCTTCCTAGCCAATACTGATGAGGTTGCCTTTTTAATCGGGTACAATTTTACAAATTTGGTAAAAACATCTAACACAACAAATAAATAATTTACCCCTCCTCTACCTTTGGGTAAGGGGCCATATAAATCAACGGCAACTAATGCTAAAGGACTGTCTGGCATTACATGTTGCATTAAACCCTCCTGTTTACGGTTGTTTACTTTAGCTTTCTGACAAATTTCGCATGTTTGTAATATTTTACGCACCGTTCTTTCCATATTATTAAATTTACATGACTCCTTTAATATATCACTACATTTCTTGGGGCCTATATGACCATACCTTAGATGGCAATCTCTCACTACTTCAGGTATTATAGCTTTAGGGATGCACACCTTCCAATCATCTCCCTGTTCATTTGCCCGATGAAATAAGTGTTTATTAAACAAACTAAAATGTTTCTCCCACTTATGAGGTACGTTGGGTATTTGACTCAAAGCTAATATTATTTTATTAAGTTCGGTGTCTCTCTCTTGTTCTGCTGCTAAGTTACTTATTAATTTTTTCATATCTACTTCCCCCACTTCTTTTACTACGAATATTTCACTAGTTAATAAAGATCTACTTGCAAAAGCTACTACTCTGTGGTTACCACTCCCATCTAACTGAAACAACTTTACTCCCAATGCAATGTCTGACGCGTCTGTGTGTATATAAAATGGTTCTGAAAAATTAGGATGAGCTAGTATAACTGTGTTTAAGAATTTATTTTTTATTAGCTCGAATATATTTTGCTCTTTTAAGTTCCACTGCCATCGATTGTCTTTATTTAATAAATGTCCCAATTGTACTGTTAAATATGAATATTTGTCTACAAATTGCCTATAATAATTGCACAAGCCTAAGAAACTTTGCAACTGTTTAACATTTTTTGGTATCGGAAAATTTTGTATTATTTCTACTTTTTTAGGGTCTGTACTGATACCCCTTGCTGAAATTATGTCCTAAAAAATTAACTTGTTCTTTCAAAAAATTCTGACTTCTTAAATTTAACTGTTATGCCATACTCATGCAGTCTACTTAGTACCCTATCTAACCTTTCACAGTGTGTATCAATGTCTGGTGATGTAATTACTATATCGTCTACATAAACGGTTGTGAATTCTAAAATATCTCTCCCTAGCACATAATCCAGGCATTTGATAACAATTGAAACACTTACATTTAGTCCAAACGGTAGTCGGCGAAATTGGTAATTCCTACCGTTGTATAGAAATGCCACATACTGTCGAGACTCCTCTTCCAGCTCTATCTGCCAGTAACCTGCAGTCAAGTCTAAAGTGGTGATGTACTTGGTCCCACTAAAACGTTGCAGAATTTCGCTTACTGGTTCCGGTGATTCTCTGTCTGGAACAATTATTCTGTTTACTTGTCTTGCGTCTAAACATAATCTTATCGATAAATCTTTCTTTGTCACCACTACTAAAGGGTTGGAATATGGTGATGTAGATTTTTCTATTATACCTTCCCTCAACATTTTATTTATTTCCTCCTGTACTAAACCCCTCTTGGAGTATGGTACCGGATAGGCTTTAGGTGCAAAGGGTGTTTTTTCTTTAACGACTAATTTACCTTTAAAATTCTTTACTAAACCGGGTTCATCTGAAAAAACTGATCTATTTTTGTTTATTATTAACATTATTTTTTCTCTGTCTTGGTAGCTAAATTCCCCCTCTTGATATAGGATTTCATTTTCAATTGTCTCCCAATTGTCTTCATTTTCAAATAATTCGTTACTATTTACTCTCAAGTTACAATAATTTATCATTAACGGCCTACACTCATTTATATCATTGTCAGAAATTAACATTCCCTTACTAATTATTTTTAATGCTTTCATTCCTACAGTTTTCTTTTGTATGAATGGTATTTCGATTATATTATTATTATTATTTAATTTCATAGTCTGTGTGTAATAGTTTAATTCTACTTTGAAATTATTCAAAAAATCATTACCTATTATAGCTCCCATATTTAGTCCTGGAATAACTAAGAAAGGTACATTTATTGTGTTCTCATTTACTTTTAATTGTAGCATTATTTGTTTGGTTACTTTTTTACTGCGAACACCCGTTACTCCTATAACACTAATTCCCAGTACTGTATAACCTCTTCTCTTGAGTTATAACGTAGGGAACCAGTAATAATTGGATGTGCCAATTATACCGGCTGCCTTCGTTGTGAAGCACTGAAAATAATCACAACAAATAAACAATTTATATAGCAGGATATTTGGAAGGGGAGACTGTTGATTTATGCACTCATTTTACTTGGTACTTCGATGACATCTCTTTATTACATTTGGTGATTAAGTTCTCTATTGAAAGTTCTCATCTCAAACAATATAGTTTACTATATGATTAAATATATAAATTACTACTTTACAAAGGGGCTTCAAAATATGATGTACATCTTATTGATTAATTCCACGGATCCGGGATTAAATATATTAAATGAATTATGGTCACCTTGCCATGTACAATATTGAAACTCTAACCATTTGAAGAATGGTTTTTACTAATCTTCTAAAACAACAAAACTTTTAGTTTAAACTTTACCTTTTTGCTATAACTAGCGTTATTAGATTTTATACTACATGTTACCTAAAAT
This sequence comes from Magicicada septendecula, assembly GCA_034769895.1. Lineage (NCBI taxonomy): Eukaryota > Metazoa > Arthropoda > Insecta > Hemiptera > Cicadidae > Magicicada > Magicicada septendecula. The sequence goes on from CM068368.1 coordinate 14,399,952, forward strand.
GTCAGGTTTCTAAAGTCTTTAATGTTATTACATTTAAACATAAGTTTTAAAGTCTTTAATATGATAATTCAAATTGTCTTTTTGGGTTTATAATTTTGTAACTCTTAACCATGGAAGACAAGCCTCCATGTCACCTGTGTGTTTCCTGAAGTTGCTGCAGAATTAGTTCTTCGGTCCTCCTGATGTTTCTTGAAGTTCAGTCGTTACCTTATCATACTGTGATGGTGAAGTTCTAGAAGTATGTGAAATCATTCCTGGTGTGGTACATTCATCTCCGGCGACTGTAGTTATTCATGGTAATTCTTGTAGTTAGAATACATAGATAGAAAGTTTGTTTCACTGTTATACACTTCACATGATGATAGATTAGTTGACTATCACCTTCTAGGTTGTAATACTGTATAAATTACATAGTCCGTTATTTTATAATATAGAGAGAGATGTCATCACCACACAAATTACTTATTTAAATAGTCATGGTATCAACCCTTTCACATTTTTATATATATACGTAGCGAAACAACGCTTTACGCTGCTTACGGCGTGAGCGCTCCATTACAAGTCGAAGAAAATAGTTAAGGGGAGCGTAGTAATCTCAAGACAATTACTAGGCAACATAAAAGTAGTTCCGTTTTTCTAATTTTAATTAAAGGACTACGGTTGATTAAATAATTAAATCGTGATATTCTTAGTTGCAGAAGTTATCAAAGTACGTAACAATGGTCTTAATTAATTATTTAAATAATAACAAATTTACAATAATACTTAGTTTATTTAGGGGTCAGAAAACAAGTTACTTCTGGTCAGTTCTTGTTTATACAGGATAAATTAATAAGCTTTACCCTTTCTGTACAATTCCATTCCCTTTTAATTTTATTATTAGACTTATATTAAATATTATTATTATTAAATGATTGCCATAAGAATTAGTTTACAATGTGAGATTTTATTAAGAATTTAAAATTTCTCCGATTATATATTATCAACTTAATTAATTAACATATTTTTATTAATGAAATCGTCACATACTCCGCCGCTTAAGCCACAGACGGCGGTATAATTTTTTTTTTATATACCGAGAGTATGTTTAGGGATTTCGGTGTGTAATTTCTCTATTATTATTATTTATTATTAGTAGTACACGGTTTGTTTTTTTTTAATTCTTTTTTTTATGATCTAGTTCTCATTTAAATGTTCGCCTTCGTGAAATTCCCTTTATCTCACCTCTTACAGTACTAACTTATAATACTAATTTCCCTAATTACAGTAACTCACAATATCGTGGCCCGACTGACATCAGCTTACTCTAACTCTACACGTTAGCTTTCAGCATTCATAAATGAACTCTTGGCACCTTTTTGCCTCATCATTATCCTTTTCAGCCGGCGCCGTTGTGACTAGTTACTTTACATGTATATAATTCTATCTTGATTATATACCATAGACTTACTTCTAAAATAATCTAAAGAAGATCCCATACTCCACTCTAGATTATAGTTACTTGAGAGAAGCGGAATCTCACGATGGTAATTCTTATTATCTCTTTAACCATAACTAGACAACTTTGCGGAAGGGGAGAGACTTTACACAATTCATTGTATTTCACGCGCGGTGGTATTCATTGTTTAGGGAGGCAACGGTTTATCACAATAGGGAGAGTGTGTGGCTGCTTACTACAATTTCTTAACACGCTTTATAGTTCTCTTACTGGCCACAACTGGTTGTTGACTATTCAACTATACTTTTATTATTATTTACCTTTCTCTTATTTACTGCTACACGTTACACAAATTTAGTTTAACTTAAGATTTATTCAGCCTTTATTATTCACTTACTATTACTTTGGGGGGTTTAAAAAAACTTACCTAGAATTATTTTCTATCGACTTACCATAATTATTTAGCACACTTTATTTATTATTATTAATTTATTTGGCTCAGTTTACAAGTTTACTGTTTTTGGACCTGGGGTTTAATACTTTATCTAACAAGGGAGGGTTAACTAAGTCATTTATTCATTTGAACTTTAAGTCATAATATTATTTGCTCTACTATCCTATACACAATTATCGCCTATACACTTTAGTACATGGTAAACATTTATTATTAAACATTTGCATTAGTTACGATACAACGCTATCTCTTTTTTTTTTTTTTTTACACACAAATATAAAAATATAAACCAATCGTGTTCTTACTCTTTTTTCTTTTTTTTTTTTACAAATAAACACATAAAATGTTATGACAACCTTTATCGTTTTACTTTGAGAGAGAGAGAGAAATTTCACACATGCATGAATATGCGTACGACAAAAGATTCCCCCTTCGGTTACTAACACATGAACAGACACGCTTCTTATAACAATAGATCACACAAGGAGGGTGACTTATTTTCAACTCAACTAAACAATGACAATTTTAAACAAACGGCAGCAGGAAACTACCCGTCCGAGATTGTCGAGAATGTGGCACGTTTATGAATGGGACTTTTAACAAGTACCGACATGGTTTGTTTACATGGGATTATATGCTAATATTACGTTACACATATTATATTTACTAATAAAGTTATTTATACTATATTACTATAATATTAATTATTATTTTTATCTTATTTCAAACTCTGACACATATTGAAATACATGAGTGTATAGATCAACAGCTTTTGTGCGTGGGATATCGGGACGCAATTACTTCTTTCTTTTCTCTTACGCAAAATTAGCAAATTCACAAAATAGCAGCAGAATAGCAAAAATTAGCAGCAGAGCAGAGTGGCGCAAATTATAACCTCTTCTCTTGAGTTATAACGTAGGGAACCAGTAATAATTGGATGTGCCAATTATACCGGCTGCCTTCGTTGTCAAGCACTGAAAATAATCACAACAAATAAACAATTTATATAGCAGGATATTTGGAAGGGGAGACTGTTGATTTATGCACTCATTTTACTTGGTACTTCGATGACATCTCTTTATTACATTTGGTGATTAAGTTCTCTATTGAAAGTTCTCATCTCAAACAATATAGTTTACTATATGATTAAATATATAAATTACTACTTTACAAAGGGGCTTCAAAATATGATGTACATCTTATTGATTAATTCCACGGATCCGGGATTAAATATATTAAATGAATTATGGTCACCTTGCCATGTACAATATTGAAACTCTAACCATTTGAAGAATGGTTTTTACTAATCTTCTAAAACAACAAAACTTTTAGTTTAAACTTTACCTTTTTGCTATAACTAGCGTTATTAGATTTTATACTACATGTTACCTAAAATGTCAGGTTTCTAAAGTCTTTAATGTTATTACATTTAAACATAAGTTTTAAAGTCTTTAATATGATAATTTAAATTGTCTTTTTGGGTTTATAATTTTGTAACTCTTAACCATGGAAGACAAGCCTCCATGTCACCTGTGTGTTTCCTGAAGTTGCTGCAGAATTAGTTCTTCGGTCCTCCTGATGTTTCTTGAAGTTCAGTCGTTACCTTATCATACTGTGATGGTGAAGTTCTAGAAGTATGTGAAATCATTCCTGGTGTGGTACATTCATCTCCGGCGACTGTAGTTATTCATGGTAATTCTTGTAGTTAGAATACATAGATAGAAAGTTTGTTTCACTGTTATACACTTCACATGATGATAGATTAGTTGACTATCACCTTCTAGGTTGTAATACTGTATAAATTACATAGTCCGTTATTTTATAATATAGAGAGAGATGTCATCACCACACAAATTACTTATTTAAATAGTCATGGTATCAACCCTTTCACATTTTTATATATATACGTAGCGAAACAACGCTTTACGCTGCTTACGGCGTGAGCGCTCCATTACAAGTCGAAGAAAATAGTTAAGGGGAGCGTAGTAATCTCAAGACAATTACTAGGCAACATAAAAGTAGTTCCGTTTTTCTAATTTTAATTAAAGGACTACGGTTGATTAAATAATTAAATCGTGATATTCTTAGTTGCAGAAGTTATCAAAGTACGTAACAATGGTCTTAATTAATTATTTAAATAATAACAAATTTACAATAATACTTAGTTTATTTAGGGGTCAGAAAACAAGTTACTTCTGGTCAGTTCTTGTTTATACAGGATAAATTAATAAGCTTTACCCTTTCTGTACAATTCCATTCCCTTTTAATTTTATTATTAGACTTATATTAAATATTATTATTATTAAATGATTGCCATAAGAATTAGTTTACAATGTGAGATTTTATTAAGAATTTAAAATTTCTCCGATTATATATTATCAACTTAATTAATTAACATATTTTTATTAATGAAATCGTCACAACTGGTAATTGTGGAATTGTTTCTGTAGTCTGATTTTTGATTTTTTCAAACATTCTATCGTCTATAGCAGTCAGTTCACTCCCTGAATCTACTAGAAAAATATATTTAGAATTAAACACTTCGGCTTCAAATTCTGCCATCCCGAAAGCATTATTACTCTCGCCCGCTTCTTCGTCAGATAAATCATTATGTATATTAGTAATTAGTGACCCTATTGTCATGTGATTACTAGACGGCTGGGGGCTTTCTTTTTCAACCGCCCTTATTAGTTTAACGGTATTGGAGGTGGTGGTTCCCTGTAAACCCCCCTACTGTTTTGGTTATGAGCTGGTGCTTCCACGCCCCGAGTTTCGTTTGGGTTACTAACATATCCTCCTCTCCCTCTACGACTAAAATTTACTGACACTCCCCGATTACTAGTAAAACCTCTCCCTCTATGATTCCCTCTAAATTGATCGCAACCCTTATTATAATTCTCCACTCTCCCTCGGGCACTCTCCCTTGGACCCTGACACCGGTAGCATTGATTCCGCGACCCATTATAATTACTAGCTCCACAACTAGGGTTTGGACATAACCACGCCCCCTCCCCTGATCTACTCACATTACTAATAAAATGGTCTGGTTGTCTTATTTCAGTATTTGTCTGATTCGATTCACTAACTCTAAACTGATACTTATTATCCTCTTCCTCTTTCATACTCTGGTATGCTTCTAGTATTTTTTCTAACTCTGCGATATTAGCAAAATCCCGGGTTCTGATTGTGGACCGTATGTCCTTGGGTAAATGTTTACTAATGTATCTTATAAAAGATGAAAGAGGCATTGGTGGTTCTAAATATTTAACCTGACTATATAGTCTCGTCACATACGATGTAATACTCATGTGCTTAATATTAAAATTGCCCCATCCCATTATGATACTACGTAACCCCTCTTGTTTCTCTTCTGACCAGTACTTATTTCTAAATGCTTGCTCAAACTCATTAAAATCTACCCAGTTATCGTTATGAGCATCCGCCCATATTTTAGCATCCCCTTTAAAGTACTTTAAAATTCTTACTAACTTAATCTCCCAACTTTCTTGGTTATATTTATTAAAACTTTTTATAGAGTTCAAAAATTGTATGGGGTTCACTCCCCTACTTTCATTACTAAAATAACCTAATTCCACTTCCACATTCACTCTCTCACTCACATTACTTAATTTCTGGTTAATGGTTACATTCAAGTCTTCTCTGACTTTAACTATTTCACGCTCATGTTCTGCTTGTTTATTTTTTAAACTAGTTACATTAATCTTAATTGCATCAACTTGTTCAAAGTTACTTCTGAATTCATCATTTATATTTTCTTGTATTTCACTTGCTCGTTTGATTTGTTCACACTCATTAATTATACATTGAACATTACAGTCAATTTTGTCATTTTGCTTTTTAAATTTATCATTAAATTTACTTGTCAACGTGTCAAATTTTTTATTTGTCTCTAACATTTTCTCTTTTTGTTTTTCGTTAATTATTTTTATATAATTTTTCATCTCAGTTTGTATCTTATTGATATCACTAGTCAGCTCATCTTTCACTCCAACAATAACCTCATTCATACTTTCCAAACGGCTATTCATGTTTATTTCACTCGCTCTCAATTCGCTCCTCACATTTATGAACTCGTTATTTAAATCAGTCAGTTTAACATTTATAGTATTTACTTCTGATTTGATCTCGGTTTTTAAGTTATTATTTTCTGATTTGATCTCAGCTTTAATTCCTGACATCATCTCCATTATTAACGCTAACTGATTAAATATATTGTACAGTATTAAACAAATTGATATTTGATAAACCTAAGGGATTTGGTTTTTTAATTCAATTATTTACTAAATAACTCCTTCGAGCGCCATCTTGTTACCAACTGTAATAAGAAAATTACCAAGGTTCGGATCAGCGAACTAGGAGAACAGAATGTGGTTGCTGAAATAATAACAATCATTTATGTTCATCAATAATTAAATGTTATTAATACTTTATTAATATTCATATTTCATATTTATAAAATCGTACAGGCAAAATTTGTTCGTGAATAATAGTTGTTAATTACCTTGATTAATTACCAGGATTTACTTACTCGCAATACAATAACAGATTCTTGAAATACATTTATTAAGAATTATAATGGGAACGCAAACCAGCCTTCTTATTACGATAAACTATAATAATACCATATTCTCACATACACACACAAAGCTACTTTAGAGATCTCATTTTTTTAAATATTTCAAAATTTATTTCCCCATTTTATTTAAATTTTTTAAAAAGAAAAGATAAAAAAAAAACCAGCATTTTTAATTATTATTTTTTAATGGCTACTTTCCTGTTTACGAGTAGAAGTTCGACTCCTGGGGTGTCTCCTCATGGCGTGTACTGTTTTACTGTTTTATAGTTCGCACTATCACATTTTTCTGCCGAACTGTTAATTTTGGATGAATATTGTCCGAAAACTGTTTGTATTCTACATATATATAAAAAGATTCACATTTTTGGTTGTATGCGGGCCCGCACTTATGTTCCGAAACTTTTACATAGCTGTTGCTCGCGCGAGCGATGAGATTGGACTGGGCAGATTTACAGGCGCTATTTTGTGAAGTGGCTGTTGTTCGCCCAACTCCTATTGGTTTACATTTTGTATTCGTTCGCCAGTGGACTGTTTTTTGGCTTGTTGACGAAACTGGTGACACACATCGTTATATAAATTGCTGACGCAACACATCGCCTGACACGGTTATGTAATTTGTTGACAGATTTTGTTACATAACGTGTTACGTTTTTCGTGTTCGTCATTGTCCTTGAATTGCCCTTGGCACAGTTGCAGTTATTAAAACGGTCCACACAACATTATTAAACAATTCATACGGTCAACAACAGTGCAGCCACGTTGCGATCGTTTCAAAATAACAAATTTACCTCTCGGTCATAAAATTTTCCTATCACTCAACAAGTTAATTATTATTTATGAAAAAATACAAATTCTGTTATTACCCCCGGTATGCCCAAAAATGCCCCGCTACAATACCCCCTCAATGAGATATTTTATGCCGAAGCATAAAAAATCTCATTGACACATTCATACTTGCTAAAGGGATCAGCCAGGATATGTCGCCACAACCCCCTGTATGGTTTACAAAAAAAAAAAAAATAGAATCAACTCACCCTTGGTCCGGTGATTGTGACCGCATCTGCATGACAATACTGGACTTCTCTCTCGAGATCCCAACACCGTAGAGTCAGACAGATACTTAACGCCCCTGCCCTGACGCGCAGGCCAGCTCAGGTCCGCCGCCACAGCACCACCAAACACTGAAACAACAAATCAAAATATCAAATAGTGGCCTTCTACAACACCATATCCCCAACTGATCTGTTCCCCCCTAGCGGTGCTGGTTTGCGCTAAGAAGCACTGGTTTTGTTTTTTATTTATCGCTAAAATATATATGAATACCGAACTACAACATGATAAAATTCTCTTACTCTAACAAACACAATATAACATAAGGAAACATAGTACACTTCTAATTCACATTAAAATAAACAACTGGTATTTAAAATGTTACACACTTTACATTATTAAATTGTAAAATCAGAAAGTTACTTTTAAACTTGATTTACTCTTATTAATTCGTTTCTCAAAAATACAAATTTTTTTTTTTTTTTTTCATTAATCTGGGTGATTCTACGTTATTCATTATAATTCACTTTATTAACTTGGCATTTACTCATAATCTTACCCCTTTATTACTCTAACGCTCCCTTACAAAATCTTTAACTAGTATGACACCCCTCTATCAAAAATCGACTAACACTTCTCTACTTCTAACTACTTACTACTTTAGCTCAATTCGCCACCTTCTCTCAATATATAATAAAAAAAATACTCTCTAACCCTTTGTACATAGGATACGTGTTTCCCCCCCCCCCAAAAAGCTCAATTCCCGTTCTCTGGCCCCTGGATTTTTACCTAAGGCGGCCCCTTCCCACTAAAACTATACCAAATCCCGTCCCAACCCTTATGTTGCGGACTCCCACACTACACTACCCCTACTACAAAATTGCCATCCCCAAAAAATCTCAATCTCATTACCTCACTACAATTACAACAAAATAACATCAAAATAAACAATATATCGCTCAAGACTCTACACAAATTCTCCAATTCTACTGTGTCTACACTTATACTTCTCAAAATTCTATAACATTACATTAACTCAAAACAACATTGCATTATTTTCATCTCTACTATTTCTTTAACTCTTACTTCGATTTGGACAGATCTATATGTCCCACAAAATTCAACTTGAACTGATTCAAACATTTTATTCAAACAATTACTATCACCCACTTCTATCTTTTACAACCCATTGAAAATTTTACCTATCACAACTATTTTTCATTTTATTTTAAAATCTATAAACACATTGAAAACATATCATCATATTTTTATAATTCTTATTCCTAACATACTAAATGCAATCAACACAATAAGACATAATAAACACAATATAGGAAGTATTTAGTGCATCTATTTTTTTAAATTCAAACAAAATTATTGAGTAGCAAATCATCATTATTAATTAAAATATAGCAAATTTTTAATACGTTATCCCCATGGATAACCTCCCAGCCACACACACTATTTCAACTTATGTAAGACTGTGGCGCCTTTTCGCTTCCACAGAGACTGTATATTTTGGAGCAGGTTTTTTACCTCTCCGTGTCTCTGCTTCCGCTGTTAAGTTTAAAAGCAGTGAGCATCATCATGTTCTCGTTCTATAACTATACACCCTTAAGACGGATCTGCCACCTGGCTCTGCTGTTCCTCCTCGAACAGAGTGGCAGCCGCTGTTCCATAGTTTGGTGATTCCCCTTTTATTACCCCCCATCAATTTCAAAATACACCTTTACAACGATAACAGCTATGGCCAGTTAAGGCAGAACGTGACGCAATGAGCCCCAACCATAGCTGTTAAAGCTAAACCAATTCCACGGTCAGGGTTCGGTGAGGCCGTGACCGCCCGAAAATTTGGGGAATCACAAGTAAAATTAAAATATCTTTCGTAATATTAAATTTAAGAATTTATATTTAAATGACAATATTAATTTAGATGGGGTTTTAACCCACTTTATATGGAAGCTTAACCATTATTAACATAAAATATTAAATACAAAATTTACAACCTCCCCCCATAGCAGTTCCACACTACACTGTTATGTCACTTCATTGAGCACCAAACTACCCCAAAATTATCCCCACTTCTTGTATTGATAACAAGTTTTTATTTTACTACATATTTCTTCAAAACGTTCCTATACTCACTGATACTAAAATCTAACAATTATATTTGGTCACCTAATGCTAAAAATTCATTTAAATTTCAAATTATAAACATCCAAAGTTATTTTTTTTTTTTGTTTTTTTTTTATACTATTTACATAGGGGGCTGACTCTATTGTCATAAACTTACTCTACGTCTAGGAAGGTCGCAGCCGCCTGAAATGCCGGGTCTCGCTGCAAAACGCATCGGCACCCGGTAGATATACTACGTGAATTCACGTCCCCCCTCTGAAACACACTACTCCCCCTCTCCTACCATTTCTTCTACCTCGCTTTCTACCGTGCGCCAAAACGTCTTGCCCCAAAACTCATCGTTTCGGGCCAATCAGAAAATATTGTCAAAAGCTCCATTTTAATTTTGCCCTTGACACTAAAAGATTTAACTTGAATGCACTGCCTTTTACTTAAATGCAGCCTCCATTATTTACAAACACTCTAAGGCAGTGCAGGCACGTGACAGGCACACCAAAACCGCTGCACCGGGAGTGTATAAAAAAATAATTTGTGTCACGTACCTGTGGGGTCCCCCTCCCCGTTCAAATGTGCAGTTAGGTTTTCTACTTTATACCAATTTTGGTGGAGCCGGACCATCGTTGTTTTCACCGCCCGAAGGAAGATCCGCCAACCATGGCCCGCCTCCAAGTTCCGAATTCCACGGCCAGGACTGGTAAGATCGTGACCGCCCGAAAATGGGGGAGGATCCCTTCTGAAAACATACAATAATATTTGAAAAACTTATTTATAAACATAACAATTAAAGTGACCTATATAATTTTAAATTCGTCGCATTTTGAGTACCTACTATTTCCTGCGTCGCTGGGTTCCTCAGCACATACGCATTCTGCATTTTTACTTCTATAACTTCATAAGGTCCTTCATATAACAAGAAAAACTTTTTTATTTCCCTATCTTGAGCACTGGACAAATCATGTCGTTTTACTAACACTAACTGACCTACCTCATACTTGGTCCATTTACCCTTAGCATCATGTTTCTGCTTTCGTCGCTCTCCTCTCGTGAGTAAATTCTCGTTAGCCAATCTAATCTTCATGTTTCTGTCCAAAATTTGACCTTCAGGTGGGTATGTGAAAAGTTGTTCTAATATCCTGGGCGGCCTTGTTCCCCTGATCAACTCATGCGGCGTAAATCCCGTGGACTCATGGGTGGTACAATTCAGCCACTCCTCTACTTTCTTTACGTAGGATGGCCATTCTGTGTGTTTGGCGTGACAGTACGCCCGGAATATCCTGCCAATCTCTCTCATCACCCGTTCTGCTTGGTTCGACTGAGGATGGTACACTGCCGTATGCTTGGGTATGATGCCTTCCCATCCAAGCGTCTGCCGCCACTTGCCGCTTATAAACTGTGGACCATGGTCAGATAATATAATTTTCGGCTTTCCCACATTAAGCATATAATCTTTTACTATTCTCTCACTAAGTACTTTACTAGTTGCCCTCTTAATGCTATATAATTTTACAAATTTTGAAAAAGTGTCTAAAACTACAAATACATATAACACACCCCCTCTACCTCTGGGTAACGGTCCATATAAATCAACCGCAACTAGATCAAAAGGCTTATCTACTTTTATATAATTCATCTCTCCTTCCACTCTATAATTCACCACTTTCGATTTTTGACATAAATCACACACTCTCAACACTTTTCTCACTCTCCTCTCCATATTCTTAAATATACATGACTCTTTCAAAACATTTGCACACTTTCTCGCACCAAAATGACCATACCTTATATGACAATCCCAAACAATTTTATCTATTAACCCCTCGGGTATAACTAACCTCCAATCACGCTCCCCACCATCTACTTTTTTGAACAAAATACCTTGATATACTTGAAATCGCTCATTATATTCTGATCCCGCTACATCTGTTTCTAAACTAACAATTATTTTACCCAGTTTGCTATCAGATCTTTGCAAGTTTTTAATGTCACTTAATTCCTCACCAAAAATTCTATCTTCCCTAGTTAGTCTAAAAATTTCTATTTCTTTAAGGTCCCTACCAGTTTTATTATCTATAACATCTACTCTAGAAAGTGTATCTGGTACCTTATTATCTGACCCCTTTATGTACTCCCATGAAAAGTTATATCCCTGTAAGGCTAATACCCACCTGGTCAATCGGCTGTGTGTTAGCTTACATGAATTCAGAAATGACAGTGCCTTGTGGTCCGTCCGGATGATCGTAGTATTCCCTAGTATGTACGTGCGGAATTTACCTACGGCGAACACGATACTTAGAAGTTCCTTTTCCGTAGTTGTGTAATTCTTTTCCGCCGATAACAGCGATCTACTGGCGAAGGCGATCGTTAGGTGTTCCTTGTCGCAGCTCTCTTGGTATAACTCGGCACCTAGCGCTACATTGCTGGCGTCGGTCTGCAAATAAAAAATCTTATTAAAATCGGGATGATTCATCATGATCATGTGACTGAACTTTCTCTTAATTTCATTAAAAGCAGTTCGTTCCGTATCGCCCCATCTCTACTGTTTATTCTTCTGCAGGACAGCACTCAGTTTGGATGTTGTGTGTGCGTAGTTCTCCTGAAATTTCCTGTAAAAATTGCATAAGCCTAAAAAACTCTGTAGTTGCTTAATGTTTTTGGGTTCAGGGAATCGCATTATTGCTTCGACTTTGTCAGGGTTGGCTAATATCCCCTCCTGTGTAATAATAAATCCTAAAAAGTGTATTTCTGTCTGCAGAAACTTAGACTTGTCCCAATTCACTGTTAAACCCCCTCTTTGAAGCTTATCTAATACATATTCTATGTGTTCTAAATGTTCAGTGAATGTTCTAGAGGCTATCAAAATATCATCGACATACACAGTTAAAAAGTCTAAGTCCTTAGGTTGTAAAATATTATCTAAACATTTGATAAAACTGGCAACACTGGTGTTTAATCCAAAAGGTAAGCGTTTAAACTGGTAATTCTTACCGTTAAAAAGAAAAGCTGTGTATTTCCTGCTCTCTGTTGCTAATGGTACCTGCCAGTATCCAGCGGTCAGATCTAAAGATGTCATGTACTTGACTCCGCTAAACTTTTGTAAAATCTCATTTATGGGTTCTGGAGATTCCCTGTCAGGTATAATAATTTGATTAATTTTACGAGCATCTAAACATAACCTTACCTTGCCATCCTTCTTTATCACTACCACCAAAGGATTTGAATAAGGTGATACTGAGCGTTCAATTATGCCTCCTTGCATCATCCGGTCTAATTCCTCCTGTACAGCCCTCCTTTTCGAAAACGGCACCGGGTAGCTTCTCTGCATGTATGGTGCGTGGTCCCGAACTTTCAGCTCACAGATGTAGTCCTTCGCTTTCCCTGGTGATTCATCAAACACCTCTCTGTACCGCTCCACAACTGCCCACAGCTCCTCTCGCTGAGTACTTCCTACAACTGTATTTTCATTGAAAAATTTATCGGCTCTATTTGCCCACACACTCTCATTACGCTCATGCATCTCTCTCTCCTCATTTTCTAAACCATCACTCTCTAGACATATATTTATTTTAGTTTCTATCTCTCTATCACTTATCTGTTTATGTAACATTTTTATTCCAGTGACTTTAGCTTCATTGACTACTTTCTTAAACTCTATTCTAACTGGTTTATCCCCTTTTTCAAATTTTACTATTTGTTTGTTGAAATCTATTACTGCTCCGTTTCTTTCCAAAAAATCATTCCCTAATATTACATCTAGACTCAACCCTTTAACTACTAGGAAAGTGTTTTCAAATTCAACTCCATTTATTAAAATATTTAATTGTACTTGTCTGGTTATTCTTTTACTTCTCATCCCAGTTACCCCCACTACTGTAACCCCGGCAACTGGTAATGACGGTATATTCTTGTTTAACTCTTTTAATTCACCCATGACATTTTCAGAAATTACTGATATCTCGCTACCGGTATCAATTAAGGTTTTATAATTCTTACCTTCAATGTTAATCGTCACCTCAGTCAATCCTGTTCTGCGTTCCACCACCTTGTTCTCCTCTTCTTCTAACAACTCTTTTGCCATATCCATCTTGATGACGTTGTTTGTGTATTCGTTAATTACTTGGACCCGGTCCTCCGTTGACAATGGCTGGGCCCGCTTCCCCATTGTCTTCCTCAGTTTTCCGTGGATGGACCTGACACAGCTTGATGATTTCCTCCTCTACCTCTATTATGATTTCCTCCTCCTCGAGGCGCTCCTCTATAAACTTCTCCTCCTCTCGACTGTTGATTTGGTGGTGGGTTTGTCCTCTCGTTTCTGGCGCACTCCTTGGTTCGATGACATCTAAAACAATTCGTTCTATTAGCATAGTTATCAATTTCACAGGCTCTACACCTCCAACTCTCGCCCCTATTATCGAAACTTCCTCCCCGCGCTCCTCTATGAAAATTCTGTGTACCCCTGTTATGATGGAAATTATTATTATTATTATTATGGTGTGGTACTACTGGTGTGTTTGGACGTCGTCCCATGTCGCGTTCCCCTATATTCTGTAATACATCTAACATATTTTCTAACTCGCTTATATTGGTAATCTCTCTAGTCATTAACGTTATTTGCACCTCTCTGGGCAGGTGTTTGCTAATATGTCGTACAAATGATCGGAATGGCAACGGTGGTTCTAAATACTTTGCTTCGTTATAAATGGTCATCACATATATGGTTAGGTGGTTATTAATCCTACAAAAATTCCCATTACCCATTATTTTACTTCTTAGTATTTCTTGGCCTTCTTCTGACCAATATTTGTTGCAAAAAGCTATCTCAAAATCTTCATAACTTTCCCATTCGGTATGGTGTACTTCCGACCATATCTCGGCACTACCTTTAAAACATTTGATAATCTTCAGCAACTTAACCTCCCAGCTACTATTATTAAACCGATTAAACTCCCTAACCCTATTTAAAAATTGCATTGGGTGTACTCTACGATTGTCACAATTGAAAGTTTCTAATTCTACTTCATTATTTGTGTCTCGTGTCATAAATACTCGTTCAATAACATTGTTTACATTTTGATTTTTCACTAAACTTAATTCATCTCGCATACTACTAATATTTTGTTCAAGTGAATACAATTTTTTTTCATTACTATATTCAGACTGTACATTATTTTTTGATATTACTTCAATAGATTCACTTACTGCTTGTATTTCTGTCTTATAATTACTTTCAATTTCATATATTTTAGAGTCTATCTTATTTTGGTGTTCATCAATATTCTGACTAAATTTTTCAATTGTCATTACTACGCTACTCAACTTACATTCAGTTTCAATATTACATTTCTGAATTTTTGATTCTATGTCATTATTATACTCATTCATTGACTTTATTAATATTTCGTTATTTTCATTGATTTGCTTCTCAACTCTATCTATCTGACTATCTATTTCATTAAATTTAACATCTGTCTTTTGTATTGAATCATCTAACTTGGTTTCTACTTGGCTGATTTTATTAGTAAATTCTACTTTGGTATTTTCACAATGTTTATTAATTTCTTGTATCTCACTTTTCAACTCGTCAAATTTCTCATTCTGTATATCTAATTTCTTATTTATACTACTTTTAAATTCTTGCATCTCATTTTTGTGTTCGTCTAACTTTACACTCTGGTTTTCTATCATTGTTTGTATTGTTTTAAACATTTCATACGTATCGTCATTTTTTTTATTTTGAATAGGTGTCGATTGATATTCGACATCTTTCATTATTTTTGATTCGGTCAACTGACTCTCTACATTCTCATTCGTTTGAACTCCCGAATCGCTACTAAACTGACTGTCAGATAAGCTGACAGCACTATTATCTGCCATTTTTCTTAAAATTTTTAATATATATTTCTTTATAAAATCTTACCAGATGTAACGCATACTTATCAAAAAAAAAATATTCTACTCACCAATATCAAACATAACCTTTAACGTCCATCTTACGTATATACGTAAATACAAACTCCAAACAACCATTCTGTTCTCCCCGTAGGCTTATATTTATATAATTATATTATATAAATCGTCCCTACGTTCGGAAGCCAATTGTACAGTATTAAACAAATTGATATTTGATAAACCTAAGGGATTTGGTTTTTTAATTCAATTATTTACTAAATAACTCCTTCGAGCGCCATCTTGTTACCAACTGTAATAAGAAAATTACCAAGGTTCGGATCAGCGAACTAGGAGAACAGAATGTGGTTGCTGAAATAATAACAATCATTTATGTTCATCAATAATTAAATGTTATTAATACTTTATTAATATTCATATTTCATATTTATAAAATCGTACAGGCAAAATTTGTTCGTGAATAATAGTTGTTAATTACCTTGATTAATTACCAGGATTTACTTACTCGCAATACAATAACAGATTCTTGAAATACATTTATTAAGAATTATAATGGGAACGCAAACCAGCCTTCTTATTACGATAAACTATAATAATACCATATTCTCACATACACACACAAAGCTACTTTAGAGATCTCATTTTTTTAAATATTTCAAAATTTATTTCCCCATTTTATTTAAATTTTTTAAAAAGAAAAGATAAAAAAAAAACCAGCATTTTTAATTATTATTTTTTAATGGCTACTTTCCTGTTTACGAGTAGAAGTTCGACTCCTGGGGTGTCTCCTCATGGCGTGTACTGTTTTACTGTTTTATAGTTCGCACTATCACATTTTTCTGCCGAACTGTTAATTTTGGATGAATATTGTCCGAAAACTGTTTGTATTCTACATATATATAAAAAGATTCACATTTTTGGTTGTATGCGGGCCCGCACTTATGTTCCGAAACTTTTACATAGCTGTTGCTCGCGCGAGCGATGAGATTGGACTGGGCAGATTTACAGGCGCTATTTTGTGAAGCGGCTGTTGTTCGCCCAACTCCTATTGGTTTACATTTTGTATTCGTTCGCCAGTGGACTGTTTTTTGGCTTGTTGACGAAACTGGTGACACACATCGTTATATAAATTGCTGACGCAACACATCGCCTGACACGGTTATGTAATTTGTTGACAGATTTTGTTACATAACGTGTTACGTTTTTCGTGTTCGTCATTGTCCTTGAATTGCCCTTGGCACAGTTGCAGTTATTAAAACGGTCCACACAACATTATTAAACAATTCATACGGTCAACAACAGTGCAGCCACGTTGCGATCGTTTCAAAATAACAAATTTACCTCTCGGTCATAAAATTTTCCTATCACTCAACAAGTTAATTATTATTTATGAAAAAATACAAATTCTGTTATTACCCCCGGTATGCCCAAAAATGCCCCGCTACAATATTTACATTATCGCTTACTTTTGCGTCTACTGTCTCAATCGTTAATTTGTGTGTTGTATTGTCTACACTCTCGTTAATATTTGTCGACACTAAATCGTCTTGCGTAACATTTAAAATTGACCCCTCCACAATATCCTCACATAAATTTGCACTCTCGCTTTTCTCTGCCATTTCGATCAGGTTGTAAATTAATTTATTTTAATTTTTAATTCACAACGTCCCTGTTCGGGCGCCAAATAAAGCAGTACGAGCTTAAATTTAAATATTAAAGTTTATCAACCTGTTTATATAACTGAAACTCTACTTGCTTTTTAAATCAAAATATTCGAATTTGTCCCACTTACCTTCATCGCGAATAAACCAGGGTGTCGTCTGATGTACTTAGGCAGAGAAAAACAACAGGTAATGCAATGACACACTCATATTTTACAAACATAAATAAAATGGTATTTTATTTATATAGCATGACAATTTTTCTGTTTACCTTCCGGTTTAAATTTACTAAACTACGCCTTATGGCTGAATTGTGAAACTACGTCAAATTATGATATCTACTGTAGTTATGCTTTTTCTACAAATAACCCTCCGAACAATATTTGATTCACCTAGCCATGCTATCAAGATTTATTTATTACTGACTATATATATATACTTACGACTAACTTATTTTCTACTCAGAAAACGGCCCAGTATATGCTCACTCTCTCCCTCTCATACTGTAAAATTCCCCATAATTTAGATTTAGCGCTTTTAAATTGATTTTAATTTGTTAATAGGTGTTTAAATGATTACTTTCCTGAACTTAGATCCATAACGACCACGTGGTGAATTTAGTTCATTGTTGTTTTCCTTGCTGTCTGAATAGGGTGCACTTTTTTGTCCGAAAAGTTTCTGCTGTTAATTTAGATATTCACCAATCACATTTTGCACTGCTTTTTTGTTTCTGCACTCACATTTCCATAATTAAAATTTTGCTTTAACACGTGGTACTATTGTACAGCCGGCCGGCTATCGGTGTTGAAGGCGACAACGTAGTTTTTCTAAGCGTCTATATAAACCACGCCTCCTTCATCCATGGCAACTATGTTCGTGATTGGTTGGAAAAAATCACGTGACGCTTTAATGAATCGTCACATGATATCACTTGTGGAGCGAGTATATGTAGTTTCGTTCTGTCTTTTGGCTCGCTAAAAAGTTTTTGCTTTTTGCCAACGGAAAACGCAACCATCCGCGCACCGGTTCGCATTCCAACACCTCAAGGAGCAGTGCTTATTGCAGGGCTCTGACAAAATGTGCGTCTTGGTGCCCCGACAAAGCAAAACAAGGAATGTTAATTGTTCAAAACTGAGGCCCTGTTTGGGTAGACCTTATGTTACACTTATAATTGCAATAAAAAATAAAACCCCTCAAAATTGTCCCATCACAATATCAATGATGATATCACTATAGAATGGATTATTCATTTTCAAAAATTTGAGTGCTTCTAAAATTTTGTCACGTCTCACATGAAAATCCTGATGTCCATTAACACTTTCATTTCTTACACCTATAGTGCTCAGTGAAGCGGGTGTAGAGGGCAAGGATCTAACAATCTCCGTTATATTTTGACCAATATTTATAATATTTCCCTTATAAGCATATTGACCGGGAAAGCCTCTCAATTTCACCCTATACACATGCATCACTGGTTGTACTCTTGCTATCAAGAGTTGTTCTACATAAGTGAGATCCATCAGTTCTATAGGTACATCTTTAGGATCCATACGATTAACTGCAGTAAACTTATTTGGGTTACGCTTACACTGCGGACACATATCAAAAAATGTTTGCTGCATCAACACTCAAGAACAATTTACACATTCATAGAATTCTAGAGGTCGTAAATTATCTTCAAATTCATTCTGAAGATTCTTATATCTTGTGTTGTTTTGATCATATAACATATGATTCATGTCATGTTCTGCAGGGCCTTCAACAGTTGCTGCAGCACCATTTTGTCGCTGTCTCATCCGTCTTTGATTTGTAGTTAAACGACCAATATTTGGACCTCTTCTCCTTCGAGGCATACTATAAACATTACATATATATTGTAATAAACCGTTCTTATCCGTGTATGATTAAATTTAAAATGTAATAAAACTTTGGTTGTTAATTAAAACCTTTTTTTTCTAAGTGTATCTGTTATTTCTGTTGATATTTATGTTACGTGTTTATTCCTTGTATTTTTTAAATTTATTGAATTATAATTTTAAATTCTGAATGACTCTTCCTTATCTATTAGTTCGATTATTAACTGAAGAGAATTATTCAGTCCATCTGTTCAAATTTGAATGTAACGGTTGGATTGTCCCAAAACAAATTCTCAAAGTTTACATTCGATCTTCATCTTAACCCTATTCGTTGAGGTTAATTTTTGTTTTGTAATTTCTAATATTCTTGCGTCTCACCGACGTCTTCTGGATCTCCGTGAAGATAGAATGAATCCTGGTTGTACCTTACATCCAAGGAATAAAACACATGAATATGATTTTTGTAATATTAATATTTAATCTTTGCAAAATTAATTCAGTTTAGGAAAAATTATCATTTCGAGATACACGCTAGCAATAATTTATCTCAGGGTCAATAGTAAAAATGAATTAAATATATAAAGTGTGAATTCTTTTGGCTGCTACGAAAGGTTCCCTTAATTAATAACAAACAATATAGAGTACATTACAATATAATCTTAATACTTATGATCTAATGTGATATTATTAACAATTATTAATGTTGAACAAAATGGCTTGCAATATTTCGTTTCGTTATGGGATGCAATGGATTCTGGTTATGACATGATGTCACAAACATGGCCGCCTCGTGGTCAGTTAATGTGTATAAAATTGTCCCCAATGTATTTTAATAAAATATGTTCACTTTCTATTCACTACTTCTTATATACTGTTTTTTCTTTTCTTTATAAAACGTCCATCAGTGATTAATTGTGGTGTGAGTTATTGGTGTTACTAGTGATTGTTCATGTTGGATTACTAAAGTTGTTTGGTTAAGAAATTTGTAGAATACGTTACAATTCTTAGTTAAGTTTAGATAGGCTTCTTCTTGTTAATCACTTGATATTTTCTTACTGGTAGTCGTTCATATTTGGTTAGATGACTTTTGTTCATAATTTTATTATTTTTCTGATTTTTTGGTTACAATTTATTCATCTAATTTAGGATGCTGGTTTTAAAATTTGTTACATAATATTCTTCTGCAAGCACTCCTCAACCGTATTCAATCGTGGTTAATAATCAAGTGTCTAGTTTCTTCTTTTTGTCATAGAAACTGATCAAACCTTCTTGGATTCTGATTGGCCCATCAGGCAAAGTTCAAATGTTAGATGACCGAGACCCGTCAATTACATTACATTTTATAATTTGCCTTATTTAACTTATTATTTTAGCATTATACACTAATAGTTAATACAATGTTTATATGGTTAATAAGAATAAAATTACAAATCATTTGATACTAAACATGTCCTGGTTTAGTCCTGTAAAATTTAGTACTTGGTGAATTTTCCATTTATCTTATTAACTATGACCCCTTGATATTACATTATTTTAAATTGATTTGCTGGTAACATGAAACTTTTATAAATAAACAAAACTCTTAATTATATTTCTTATATGAACAATTATAATTTACTACCTTAACTAATTGCACACTGTTAAACAATTGTTTGTGTAATAATTCCTACATCACTATTGTCAATCATGATTGACCAATTTTTAATCTAAATAATAGCACATTTTTCAACTGTAGTTTATGTGACTATTATTAAGCCACCTTTTATGTGTTTATTATCACTCATAGCACTATATGTGGTTGTGTCCTTTTTCTCACTTTCATTTATAATGAGACAGATTTTTATTGGCCTATTACACCTATAGTTCACACACATTTTACATTATGAAATGGTTGTACTCTTTATTGTTTTATTAGGTTTATTTATTTAATGTTGATTATAGTTCTTTATTTTATTTTTATTGGTTTACTGCCCTATCTTACTGGGTAAAGTCTGGTTATATTGTTTTAATCATGGTCAGGTCACTGGCTGATGTTGTTGAGTTATATTCGGTTCATTAATTATCTTCAAAATTTGATGATTTCTGTTTATTAGTTGTTGATTATAGTGTTTGGTTCCATCCTTGAATAGGGTTTCAGCGATTATTATTTCTAATTATTCTTACAGTGTTCTGTTTCGTTACAATATATAAACTGATGAATAAGATTGTATAGAATATGCGTATAACAGAAGAAAAGTACTTAAATAAAAAGTACAAAATTGAAGAAGAAGTATAAATATAATAATTTTAATAGAATTTGGAAAATTGAATAAAGAAGTATAAGAATAATAATTATAATAGAATTTGGATTAAAATTTACCTGAACTGTGATTCGTTGCAATATGTAATGGAAAGTTGCAGTTGCATCAGCGACTATATAGATTCTCGTCTAAAAATTGACACTTGTTCAACACTTAAGTCCAATCCATACATCTGGCTACACCATAGAACAATGTTCTACTACTGTTTGAATTAAACACATGTGAGACACGAAAACAAAGTGTATACAGCAAAATCTTATCGGGCGACTGCCAGCGGCGCCACACATGCGCCGAAATTGGGCAGTGATTGGTGAGTCGCCTAGCGTCCCGTAAGTGCGAATGAGACAGAGTGCCATAGCTGGGCCACGATATCTCTATCTCTTTTCCTCTCATGTTTAAGCTAAGATTTTTAACAAATCGTAATATCTCTTGAACCAAATAATTTAGAGAAATAATAATTACATGTGTGCACTCTACAATACAGTCCGGATATGTATGCAAACTTTTATAACATTCGGTTGAGTAGTTTCGGAGGAGTTCGTGGTCTAAGTTGTGCACCGAGTCATGGATAGAGGGCTATGCCTGATTTCGATACGCTCATCAGGCTCCGACCAATAATTTTACTTGCTCAAATCCCATTTAACACCCCTATTAAAAATATTCATACCTGATCTCAGTCTTCATTATCAGCTGAATTGTTGCAGTTGATGACAACATGCATTTTCAGGTTGTGAAATGAAAATCCTCTCCTGTTGTTACTGAGAATGGTCTTGTAAGGAGAGAAACTTCTTTCCACATCACACGAAGTAATGGGGGCGTACTTAAATAAACTTAGGTCAAAGGATGAAAATTCATTTTCGAAGTCTGAACCATGTTCATTTCCGCACAGAATCTCACTTATGCCACAGTTGCAAAAATCCAGGATTCTTCTCCAGTACACTCACTAATTTAGCATGAACTTTGGCTGCTACTATTCCTTTTGCACATTTTTAACTCTTGTTCTGTGTATTTTACAATATTCAGAGCATCATTTAGTTCAGAACCTGAAGCTTCTAGCTGGGTGATTTTGCTCAGTAATAAACCGAAGTTGGATTTCAAGTAAGCCATGTCAGTTTTTATAGTGGAACATGAAAACAAATCTTGCACTATTTTCACTGACGAAGAATCTGTAGGGTCCAAGGAGTTCATGATCTTCTCCACGGTGTTATAATTGTTGCAGTAATATACCGCAGCTTCAATCCAGGTACCCCAGTGTGTTAGGACAGGCTGGGGAGGAAGGGGCAATGAAGGAGCTACAATTTTAAATGCCTGCAGGCGGAGTGGTGATTTCTTAAAGGCTTTCTTTCCATTTGATATCAATTTATCCACTTCCGGGTAGTTACTGTGAATTTCTTCGGCCACTCTATATAAAGCATGCACAAGGCATGTTACATGTATCATCTTCGGATACAACATTTTTAGTCCCTTGGCTGCTTTCATCATATACGGTGCCACGTCAGGAACAAAGAGAAGAACATCCTGTCTTTTTGCCCCGTTTGGCCACAGTATATTCAAAGAATCTTCGAATAAGACACCAATACTTCAATGATTTGTCCTCTCTAGCACTTCACATGCTAGGAGGAATATTTTTCCAGGTCTGTCTTCTTTTAGTGTTCCAAGAATCACGTTTGCAACATACCTCCCATCAACATCTGTTGTTTCATCAACTGAAACCCATATTTTACAGTCCCTCACACTACATCCTATTTTATCCAACACCTCTTCGTAACACCCAGTCAGATAGTTCTTCCTCAGCGTCGATTCATTTGGAACCGGATGTTTTGTACATTTCTCCAGAAACTGTCTCAAGGTTTGATTGTTAAGCTTTTTCAATGGAATGTTGGATGAAATCATCGCCTTGCAGATGGAATGTTTATTACTCACCCACTTTTAATTTTACTTTTGTTTATTAACATAGTTGTGTTTTCGTCCATATTTTGGACGCCATCTTTAATTGTTGCGAACTGTGTCAATTTACTTACCAATGCCCAGGATTCGATTAGACGAACTGGAGAACAGAATTAGGTTATTTTAAAGAAAAAACAGATTGATTACTTTCATACATTTCTTGATCTCTTTTTTATTCTGTATTTAAATTTAAATTCACTCCATTTTAATTACAAAAAAGGCAAATTAAAGTCATTCAACTCCCATCATGAATACAATATCACTTCTCCCTCTCTTATGTCTGCTACGACTTTTTAGATATAAAATAATTACATTGATTATACATGATTTCATACCTTTAAAACGGAAATAGAAATAATTAAAACATAGAATTAATTTCGTTTAACGCAAACCAGCGCTTCTTACTTTTATTATATAATTGTGACACACGCACACACACTCTCACCCAGAACATATTTTATATTTCCCCTTTTGAGCTCAATAATTGAAATGATAATAAAAAAATGAGGTTGAAATTTTGGTTTTACCCTCTCTGGTGTTACTTAGCTTTACATTTTTGGTGATCCGAAACCGTCCAGTCTCTGTGCGTATTTTCTTTCACTTGGCACATTTCTTTCGCTTCACTTTCCATTTATTTAAAATTGTTATTCTGACATAATAATAATAATAATTCTTTAAATCACATTTTATGAGTACGAGCGCACTGAACTTTCGTAGTTTCGACTTAGTTTGTACGAAACAGGAGAGCACACAGTGTTGGATGACGACTGAATTTTACGCCAAGCGTTGACAGACTGCTGACGCCCGACACTCCCACATTCCAAAGTGACGTGTGCTGGGCTCGGCTCCTTACGTATTATGTTGCCCGACTTCTAATGTGCATAGTTCAGAGTTCAAACTTTTAAAAATAACTGTCTCCAGCAGCTTGATTCACCCGACCTTGACACTAATATGTTCACATTGCTTCTCCAATACTTTGCAAATACAATTTATTATTTTTAATTATTACCAAAATATACCTGGGTGGGCCTACCTGTACCGACACACAGAGGTCCTTCGTAAACTCTGAAGTGTTGGAAGATGAAGTTGAAGTACTAGCAGATTTTTCGAATAATAGAAGTTGGCTACTTTCGACTGCTGACTGTCTTTGTAAGCAATTTTTATTATTATGTTTTGCCGTATTACAGTGTTGCTGCACAATGAAACGTTTCTCAGCGGCGACTTTAACTTCTCACAACTTACAAAATAAAATAGTCCCATCAGTAGGTCTACTGAATATTTTATCGCCAAATTCTCGAATAAAACCGCGCAACTTTTCATTCACCGAACTCTTTATTCTAGGCATGATGGAAACAAACTGCGGACACACGGAATGAGTGAATGACCATTACAGGGAAAGGTGAAAGTTAAAAGCATTTTACAAACTGTAAGAAAAACCCTTCCCCTCCCTTCATTTCTGCCCACTGGCTCACAGAGGCATAACGGTACTTGAAAATCCGCATTCCAAAGACATTTCACACCTTATTCACAATTTCTCCGAATATATAGGTATTTAAGGATATCCTGAAAGATGATTTTACTACCTTAACACACCACAATTTGTTATGGAACGAATAAATGCATTTTTGTGTGAAAAATACACGAAAAATGCCATTATAATCCATTTTTACTGTAAATATGCTGTAAAACTTCATAAATGTCTAAATATGCATATGAAAAGTCAAAAAATATAACTTAAATATGCATTATAGTGCTAAATGCGCTACAAGACTTAAAAACTACCAAAATATGTAATTATATGCACAATAAAATACATCACACTCACATACCATAACTCCAACACACACAAACTCGCCAACACATTCAGAAAACACAAGTACAAAATAGCATACAGAACAAACAATACCATCAAAAAACACATCAATGATACAAACACGGACATAGACAAATACAACAAACCAGGTGTTTACAAATTAAATTGTAATGACTGCAATAGTTTCTACATAGGCCAGATGGGAAGATCTTTTTCATCTCGTTACTCTGAACACCTAAAAGCTTTATCCAACAACAATATACATTCCGCGTTTGCCACACACATACACACAAAAAACCACAGCTACACCAACATAGATACTAATCTTGAAATATTACACTACTTACCCAAAGGTTGAAAACTTAACACAGCAAAACAATATGAAATATACAAACACCACACAACACAACCAAACAACATACTTAACGACCAATTACACCTTGTTACACGATTGTTACCCATAAATATAAACCTACATTTTTTTGTTAGAAATGGAGAGAATATTAAACACTATGGGTGTGACTAACTTGTCCATTAACACTCATTCATATGGTTGAGTGACTGTATTAATTGGTAAGTCCTGAAATAATATGATATTTCTTGTATGTTCTCACAGATTATCTGTTAGAACTTAATTGATTTCAATGAGTCTACATAAAAGTTGCTATACACATTTCAGATGTTACAGCCCACCCAAAAATAAAAATCTTAATCTGGACAACATAAATCTGCAAGAGAAAACTATAATGGTCGAAGACTTTAATGCAGCATCACCATCCTGGGGATACAACTACATAAATGTGGCAGGAAGGGTCGTGGAGGATCTCATTAGCTCCAGCAATATGGAATTGCTTTACAAAACAACAGACATCCCGACATTCTTACACTATTCAGGGACAACAACTAATCCGGACTTAGCCCTAGCCTCAGCAGATATCTGCGACCACGTTTGTAGAACAGTAACAGAGGACCCAGGATGCGGCCATAGAGCAGTGCAGCTCACATACAGCTGGAGATGTAGAGTTCAAAAACAAACTGCAAGAACATCATGGAACTTCAAAAAAGCAAACTGGACAAACTTTGGGGATTACCTGGAAGAAAATATCCATCTGATTGATATAGAGGGTAGACCACGAGAACTGACCAAACAACTTATCAGTCTAATTCTTTCCTCGGCAAAATAAAACATCCCTAGAGGAAAAAAAGTTAAGTACAAGCCATTCTGGACATCACAATTAACAGATTTGAAAAAGGCTAGAGATCAGGCAAGAATAAAGGCGGAAAAATCCCAAAATCCTGCTGATGTGAAAGAGTGGCGAAGATATGCGGCAGTATTAAGAAGACAAGTATGCGAAGAAAAACGAAAATCATTCATGACGATCCTGAACAATCTGAACTACCGCACTGATGCTGCCAAAATTTATACACATATGAACATGCTAAACAACAAATTCCCCAAGTCAAGTCAGAGACCTATCATAATAAATGGCAGAGAAATCACAAACAACAGAGAGATAGCAGAAAGGTTTAATACATTCTATTCAACACAATATAAGATTGCTGTAGAGACTAAAGTCAATGAGAAGAAACTTAAACTCCAAGAAAGGCATCATAATACAAATATAACTTCAAGCATACGGGAGTTATTTGTCCAAAATTTTACAATGGAAGAATTGAAGGAGGCAATAAAAAAGCTCAAAAATGGCAAACAACCTGGACCAGATAGAGTGCACCCTGAATTTCTCAAGAACATGAAGTCTGCCACATTAAGTACATTATTAGCAATATATAACAAAATATGGAACTCAACAGAATCTCTCCCTTCAGAGTGGACAAAAGCAACAATTGTTCCCATAATCAAGCATGGCAAACCAGCAGACTCAATAACATCCTATAGACCCATTGCCCTTACATCACAATTGGCAAAGGTGCAGGAACGAATGATAGCAACTAGATTGAACTATTACTTGGAAAGAGGACTGCTTGCCCCAGAACAGGCAGGCTTCAGAACAAATCGATCAACATCACACCAAATAGCACATTTAACACAAGACATTAAAAGTGCATTCAACAGAAAGGAAAGTGTCCTGGCAGTCTTCATAGACTTTAAGGGCGCATACGATACGGTATGGAGGGACAAACTGATAAATAAAATAAGGCACCTTAACATCACAGAAAACATGTTTAATTGGTTGAAGAGATTTTTGAAACAGCGCTGGATTTCAACAAGATACAACGACAGCCATTCCAAGAACAAACAAGTAAAAATCGGCCTACCACAAGGAGCTGTGAATAGTACAATCCTCTTTAATATCTATATAAATGACTTGGTCAAACGAGTGAAAGTGGTTGAAGGAATACAGATGTGCATGTTTGCCGATGACGTGCTCATCTGGGCCAGGGGATCAAACAGGAAAGGACAGGACGTCACTCTACAAAAGAACATGAACAAAGCCCTCCTCGGCCTGGAAAGGTGGGCAGAAGAAAACAACATGCAGACTAATGCAGAAAAGTCCGTTTACCAGTACTTCTCATTGAAACATAGAAACCCTGACTTTTCACTAAAAGTAGGCGAGAACTTCCTACAGAAATCTGAAAATACTCGTTACCTGGGTGTTAACCTGGATAATAAGCTTAACTGGACACACTACATTGATAGCATAACTAAGAAGGCAAACAAACTGTAATGGGGCGAATTAGGAGGTTTTTTTATTTTATTAATTTTGGTTTGATTTTGTTAAAATTGAACAATTCACTTCATATATGTGGCCAGCCCCAGTTTGAATATAAAGCGTAGTTCTAACCAAGGAGCAGTACGCAATAGCTGTTATGAAATATTTATAAAGAAATGTCATGTTGTCGACTGTCACGATTCTAAGAACTTTGCGGTTGTGTGACATCCACTCACCAATGCGCCAGCACCAACATCTGTGGAGCGCCTAACACACGTTAAACGAAAGGCGCAAAACATGGCTTGATGCGAATTTTGCCTAACATATGCTCTCAACATGCCGGAACCATCACGGGAAGCCACACCCATTTATGTGACGAAAGTGAAGGCAGTGAAATTTCGTCGACATCCAACACACAGAAAACCCCATGTGTTATGAACAGTGATGAACGACTCGATCATGAGGCATAGTAAGTTCCGCTATGCCTAACTTATGGTGGGAGACTTTGTTAGTAACTCTCACCCCATTTGAACAAAATTCTCAGCCTGGCTGGGTGCTGGAAAAACCGTGTGCACATAACAGTTTAATTTCATCATGTAGAAAGTGATAACCAAAAATATAACATTGCAAAACAGAATTAGTGAAGTGAGCGGGCCAAAATCAAGTGAATAATAAACTTTCGGGCATTTAAAGAATACGAGCCACGTGGCAGCGAAAGGAGTGAAGCCGTCGGGTAACCAGTAACCGTACTTTCAACAAAATTTTATAAAGGGTTTTTGTGCAAACATGTCAATTAAATAATAGTAGTTGGTTTTGTAACGGTGTGAATGTGAGTGTAAATAGCAGATTGGGCTGTCTAATTAAGGTAAGGTGTATTGTAATTCTGTAAGTATAAGTGTAATACCACTATGTAACTAACATCACAAGCTTTATACATTTTCCATGATTTTGGATCATTTGAGCCAAGAGGCCCAAAATAACAATTTAATACTTAAAGAAAAATTTGAAGTATAAAATAAAATTTTAATTAATTTCTCTTTAAAAAATGCGTTGCGTAAGTTATTACGATAACCTATAATCATATTTGCATTTTAACGTTCGTGTTGCGGACTCTGGCAGAAGGCAAAACGAGGTAGGTGGAAAATAAAATAATTTTTTGTATTTGTATGTGAATAGAATAATACATTTGGCGCCCGAACATATTTATAAATGTGATGCTTACTTATACATGCATGTGTTTTTTGATACATATATTTATTTAGTATGTGGATTATAATTTGATAAAATAAAATGATAGCAATGAACAGAACATGAAAGTAGAAACAAAGAAATTAAGAGTGCATGTATAATAAGAAAGGAATCGTCATCTGTATTAAATACTGCACTTCTGTACTACGTGACATTATAAAGAAAATAACTGACTTGACAATGAATATAATTACTAATGGAGATTGGACAGAAATAAATAATGTTGACTTGGTATATGATTATTATGGTAAAATGAATAAACTGAAATTTTATGGTTACTATACACAACATAACCATATGTGGAATGCAAATAAAATTGAAAATTGTTATTTGAAACCAAGGCTAAACTTTGACGATGGAGGCTGAGCCTTAAATTCACAAATGGACACTTTTAAATATATTGTTTTATGGTTTTGACCTCGTAACCTTGGACAATGACGTGTGATATAACTGAATAATTAATGATGATGATTTGTAAATAAATGTTTAGTAAATTTATTTGTGTGTATTGTAGAATGTTAAGTAAACAATGTGTATGCAGGTAATTGTTGAAATAATAATAACAATATTTTGCAATTTAAATAAATAACTATGTTAATTTTGAAAACAGTAATTAGAGAATTGTAATTGTTTTGATAGCAACTGAACTTGTATTTTCAATAAGTGTAATTTAATTAAAATAATTTGAGACGTTTAAATACTCTGATTAATTTAAAGGTTGTATAATCGAATTTTCCAATGGACTTAAACTGTTTTATGAGATTTGATATTAATAAATAAATGTTAAATTGTTTGTATGAAATAACATTGTTGTTAAATGTTTCAGAGGTTACGTGGAGATATTGGAGTGTGTGTGTGTGGTGTGTATTTTGTGTTCAGGTCAATAGGTGGATAATGTACTGTAAGTATAAAGTTCATAATATCAATCAGATAGAATAAAATGCTAATAGGTGTGAAAAGAGTTTAATTCAATAATAAAAATGAGTTGAGAAAATGGTATTAAATAGAAACTGTAATTAAAAAAAAAAGTAATAACAACTGAAAGGTGAATTAAAATTATATTTGGTTTGAACTGTAAGAAATAGACATTGATAAATATGTTTTCTAAAAGATTTATAAAAATTGAAAAGTGAAGTACAGGTGTTAGTTGATGTAACCATGAATGTTGAAAGTGAGAGTGTTTATAACACCAGTCTGGCAGACGACTGTTTATGTAAACAGGTGTGTTGAATGTTTTGACTAATGTGTATAGCCAAGTGTTGAAGCTGCTAACTGTTGCAGTTTGATGAGTCAATGCCAGTAGAAAATCCTATTATGAAATAAAAAGAAATACCATATGTGAAGAAAGGAATGTAAATTTTTTGAATAACGTAGGTAATATTTTTGTCGGATCATTTTGAAAAATGTAATTAATTTTGAAATTGTTGATTAAAACAATATGAATTAAATTAAATTAAAATGGTAATTAAATTAATTGAAAAGATGATTTTTAATAATGAACTTGTAATAATGAACTTAACTTTATTTTCATTCGAATTCAAACTGGAATATAAAGTAAATGCTAATTGATATAAATAATGACTAAAATATTTATTTAACACTGACAACTGATGGAAATATTTGGGCCGAGATAGTGTTTGGAAAATAAGATGTGTATATTACTGTTCATATAAATTTTATTAATGTCAATCTACATTTTATGTTTTAACTGTAGATTCCCCACCTAAGTGCGGCCATGGCCTCACCGGACCATGACCGTGAAAGTAGTTAATTGTGGCAAATCATAAATTTTACTTGATATAACCGGCTTGTGGTTTGTTTTATTTTGTTAACCCGGTGGTTTGTTAGATTTAGTAGGGGGGTTATTTTTTGGGGAATCTACCTAATTTTGGAACAGGGCTATTTTCACCCAGATAGGGGTGGTAGTCCATTAGGGGTGTATAAATAAAAAAATAGTAGGTGTAATACCGAATTTTATTGTAACGCCGAAGCAAGGATGGGGGTGGAATAAAAGAAAAAATGTCCACCCCTTCCGCATCAGTCCTTGTGAAAGCAACTAGACGCTACAGTCTAGGGGGGGGTAATAGTGAGTGTGGATGGGCGGTGACCCAGTTACAGGTCACGAGGGAGATGTGGTTTACGGCTAGGATGAGGCTGGAAAAGGCCAGGAAGCCTAGCGCAGAACACACTAATATGTAACGGGTATCAGGGGTTAAGGGATTAAAAAGGGGGTAGTAAAAAAAATATATATATATATATTTTTGGTGCCTGCCATCAAATTGATGTTTGTATTAATTCTGATTGTATTATTGTTTGTGTATATTAATAGTGTTATTGGATTATATTGTTTAGGATATGCGTATAATCAAATGTTAGGATAAGGCAGTCCATGTTTTAATTAATTGTTTTTTTATTAGTAAGAATAACAAAGAGAATTAATCTATTCAGATAAGAGATTTTTTTGTGTTGATACAATCTGATTTTGAACTTATAAGAATAGGAAATTTAAAGATGAATATTTGGTGATTTTAAATGACGAGTTTGTATAGAAAATATTATAGGTGTATGTATGCGCCCAGTACTTGCCAAAGGCGACCCAGTTTGCATGTAAGGGGGAACATATCGGTTGAGGATCTGGCATGATATAAGCCAGGGATTTGGATTTTTGGGGAAACATGTTAGAAGGTGAGGTGCGCTGTGGTGCGTGTCTGTTCGATTTTTCGGTGTTGGGATCTCACACAGAGAAGTCCAGTGATCTCGTTCAGATGCGTCCATAGTCGCCGAGCGAGGGGGGTTGTTTACCCATGAGGTATAAGAACAAATGGGGGGTTGTTGGCACCATATCCTCACCGGTCCTCTTAGGGGTTTAGCAATGAGACTTCTTCTGTTTTGACAGAAGATTTCTCATTGGGGGGGGGGTATTGTAATGGGGCGAATTAGGAGGTTTTTTTATTTTATTAATTTTGGTTTGATTTTGTTAAAATTGAACAATTCACTTCATATATGTGGCCAGCCCCAGTTTGAATATAAAGCGTAGTTCTAACCAAGGAGCAGTACGCAACAGCTGTTATGAAATATTTATAAAGAAATGTCATGTTGTCGACTGTCACGATTCTAAGAACTTTGCGGTTGTGTGACATCCACTCACCAATGCGCCAGCACCAACATCTGTGGAGCGCCTAACACACGTTAAACGAAAGGCGCAAAACATGGCTTGATGCGAATTTTGCCTAACATATGCTCTCAACATGCCGGAACCATCACGGGAAGCCACACCCATTTATGTGACGAAAGTGAAGGCAGTGAAATTTCGTCGACATCCAACACACAGAAAACCCCATGTGTTATGAACAGTGACGAATGACTCGATCATGAGGCATAGTAAGTTCCGCTATGCCTAACTTATGGTGGGAGACTTTGTTAGTAACTCTCACCCCATTTGAACAAAATTCTCAGCCTGGCCGGGTGCTGGAAAAACCGTGTGCACATAACAGTTTTATTTCATCATGTAGAAAGTGATAACCAAAAATATAACATTGCAAAACAGAATTAGTGAAGTGAGCGGGCCAAAATCAAGTGAATAATAAACTTTCGGGCATTTAAAGAATACGAGCCACGTGGCAGCGAAAGGAGTGAAGCCGTCGGGTAACCAGTAACCGTACTTTCAACAAAATTTTATAAAGGGTTTTTGTGCAAACATGTCAATTAAATAATAGTAGTTGGTTTTGTAACGGTGTGAATGTGAGTGTAAATAGCAGATTGGGCTGTCTAATTAAGGTAAGGTGTATTGTAATTCTGTAAGTATAAGTGTAATACCACTATGTAACTAACATCACAAGCTTTATACATTTTCCATGATTTTGGATCATTTGAGCCAAGAGGCCAAATAAATAACAATTTAATACTTAAAGAAAATTTTGAAGTATAAAATAAAATTTTAATTAATTTCTCTTTAAAAAATGCGTTGCGTAAGTTATTATGATAACCTATAATCATATTTGCATTTTAATGTTCGTGTTGCGGACTCTGGCAGAAGGCGAAACGAGGTAGGTGGAAAATAAAATAATTTTTTGTATTTGTATGTGAATAGAATAATACAAAACGAACAAACCTTATAAAACGTCTCACCGGAGTATCATGGGGATGTTCACAAGAAGTTCTAAACATGACGTATAGAACATACATCAAGCCAGTAATAACTTATGGCAGTGAAGGAACCATCACAAGCACTACTGCAAATGAAGGCAGACTAGAACGTTTGCAGACCAACATCCTAAGACTCATCACAGGTGGCGTCAAATCAACTCCAGTTACAGCATTACAACTACATACAGGCAACAAACCAATAACAGAGGAAATTAAGCAACAGGCAGCACTGCTAAACCTCAGAATTAAATCACTACCTGAGAAGTCATGGGTTCATGAGAGGATAGAACCACAGAGACTCAAAACGCAAAAGATCTGGCTAAACCAAAGTAGCAACTACCTTCAATACCACAGCAGTTAATAAAGTGATCCCCTTGGAACATCCACTCGACTTTCATAGGTATGAAGTACATCTCAGTCTGACAGAAGATGTTAAGAAGAAGACAAGATCTCCAGAAGAACTAAAAACAGATAACGCTAACAACCATCAATGAGAGATTTCCAGAGAAAAACTGGCTACGTGTATACACTGATGGATCCTTGCTGGATAAAGTGGGTTGTGCTGGAGCACGAGTGTTCTCCTCATTGTTTTCTCACTACATTGCCGTGGGACAAAATAAATCAAGTTATGATGCTGAAGTAGAGGCTATCAAAGTGTCATTGCAAAACCTCATTTGGAGGTCAAATTCCTTTTCAAAAGCTGTCCTTTTAGTGGACTCTAAGTCTGCCATCCAGGCAACATTCTCTAATACAGGAGCAACATCCAGGAGCACACTGGAAGCAAGACGACTCACCAGGCAGCTTACAGCACTTAACAAGGAGATAATTATTCAGTGGATCCCATCTCACATAGGCATCTCGGGAAATGAGACAGCGGACACCTTGGTAAAGCGAGGGACAATGCTCTACCACCGGGAAAGTACCCATGACTTCAGCACCCTAAGAAGACTGATGACAAGGAAAACAAACTCTCGCTTCCTGGAAGAAGCAAGAAACATATCAGAAAGAAAAACATGGTCAGGGATTGAACAGTTATGGAATAACAACTGTAGAAAACCCAGGAAGGAAGCAGTCGCTAACTTTAGACTGGAAACTGGCCATGACTGTCTCTCAGCGCATCTCTACAAATTAAAAATTTCCACCACAGAAGAATGTGTATTGTGCAGGAGAGAATACTCAAAAATGAACAAAAATCATCTATTGGAGTGTGTGAAGCTGAACCGGGAAATGCAAGAACTCAGAAATTACAGTGGTCTTTATTGGGAAGCTCGGTACCAAATGGGTTAAATGTACCAAGGGGGAGCCATTGGAAAAACAACAACAACAACAACATTTCAGATGTAACGAACTGGAGTCAGTAAGAAATTTAAAGTTATTTTATTATCATTTTTCATATTAGGCCTATATGCAGCTATCCCCAATATTCTATGTAATTTTATTTTATTATACAATTTTATATGATTTAAGTTTATCCGGTGCTAAGTTTACCTCTTTTGAATAATGTAAGTCGCCAACATATTTTGCTTCTAAATGGCCTTGCCCTCTGCACTCTAAATCACCTTGCAATTCTATTATAGCCCATTCAGGTGGCTCATTGCCTTCTGCACTGTAATGAACAACAACAAGGATTACTTATTTCTAATATAAATAAACAGTTGGATGTTTAACCACCTAACTGAAAATTATACAAATTTAGCATGTTGAAGTTGGATACAGCTATTGTATTGGATTTCGTTGTCCATGACGTGTCCGTTACTTAACTAAATACATCTTTTATATTAACGACTCGGAACACCAAGTTTTTTATAAGTAAAAACATAAAGTTTTACCTTACAACCTAAACCGGTTTTCGCTTTTAAAAAGACTTCTGCTAGAATGCTGGATATGGGGGAGCCCATGGGTAGACCATCATTCTGTGTGTAATATTTATTGTTATAAGTAAAGTAGTTTTGTTTTGTGATAATGTTCAGAGTTCTGTTATTTCGTTGATAAGTTCGTCTGGTGTGTTGTTCTGTTTGAGTTTGTTTTGTAGATGGTGATTGTTTCAGAGATGGGGACGTTTGCGTACAGGTTTTTAATGTCAAAGGAGGCTAATGTGGCATTATGGGGGATGTGTATGTCTTTTATTTTTGTTACTAGATCTGTGTTGTTTTTTACTGCAATGTTGTTGTCTAGTTGTGTGTGTTGTCTGCTAATTTTGTCTAGATGTTTTGCGAGTTTGTATGCAGGGGCATTACGGTAGTTGATAATGGGGCGGATCGGAATATATTCTTTATGGATTTTGGGAAGCGCTTGGAGGGTAGGGGCTGATGGTCGGATTTGATTCATGTAGGGCTTTTGTTTGTGTGTCATTATGTATTTGGCTTTGTTGACTAGTTGTTTTACTGTGTTTTGGTATCTGTCGGTGGGGTCGTGTTTTAGTTGTGTGATGTTGTTCTGTTCCATGAAATTTTGTACTTTTTTGTGTAGGTTGTCTGTGGAGATGATTACAGTCGTGTTGCCTTTGTCTGCTTTTACAAATGTGATGTTGTGTTTGTGTGCCTTTTCCCTCAGTTTGATGGCTGTGTGTATTTCTGAGTTGTGGTTCTTGTTGTCTGGTGTTTTATGTGCTCCTATTATATTGTTTATATTATGTCTTAGTGAGTCTTGATGTTCTGGTGCTGTGTTTTGTATATTTGTTTCAGTGTCAACTATGAGTTTTGTTAGTGTTTGGTTGTTTTGTTTGTAATGTATGTTATGTTTTAGGCCTTTATCAAGGAGTGTTTGTTCGTTTTTAGTGAGTGTGATGTTTGTGAAGTTTACTGTACGTGGGTAGAATTTGTGTGAGGGAATTATATTTGTGTTGATTCGTGTCAGGTTTTTTATTTTTTTCTCGTGCTTTGTCTGTATGTTATGTATTTGTTTTTTTGTCCATTCATTTGTGTGATGTATTAGTTCAGTCATGTAATTGTGTCCATATATGTTGGCGATCTGTAGGTATAGCGTTAGTGCTTTGCGGTTGAGAGCATCTTTTTTCTTATATAACTGTTTTATGGATTCTTTTATGTATGTCCTTTGTGCGATGTTTTGTGTTATTTGAGCGGCCTGGTTGTTGTGTTTGATTTTGATTTGTGTGTATTTTGGTGTTATTGATTTGTTGAGGCATGTTTTGTTGAATGTTATGTGAGCAACGATCTTTCTAACCTTCAATATTGTGAATTTGTACGTTTGGACTGTAGCCCGTCTTGCTGAGTTAAATTCTTGTATTTCGTTGTCCATGACGTGTCCGTTACTTAACTAAATACAACTATTATATTAACGACTCGGAACACAAAGTTTTTTATAAGTAAAAACATAAAGTTTTACCTTACAACCTGAACCGGTTTTCGCTTTTAAAAAGCTTCTTCAGAGGCTGCCGCTGGGAGCACTGTCCGTCTTGTTGTTGGCGACAGTATCGATTTTCGAAAGATCGATGCTGTGTGTGTGGGGTGAGATAAGTTCGAATAACGCGTGCGATTTGAATTGTGTCTGTTCATTTAGGATGTCGTTTTTATTTGTTTTCGTGTGTTTGTATATTTCTAATTGTTCTAGAGTGTCTAGTTTTCGGCCTTTTGTGTGTACGTGTAGAATGTTCATGTTATTGTCGACGTTTTTGTATGTGTGGTTTGCTTCAATGATGTGGTTTGCAAAGGTGGATTCTGTAGTGGAGTGGAGTGCCTTTGTGTGTTCAATGTATCTCAGTTTGAAGCTACGTCCGTTGCAATTTGAGCAATTTAGCTTGTAAACACCGGGTAGATCGAACTTGTTTTGTGCTTTGTGTGTGTGTTCTGTTTTGTTAGTAGTTTTGTAATCGATTCTGTATCCTGCTTTTTTGAATTTGTGGGCTATTTTTACTTCCATATTCCTTAAGGAAATGGAAGTATGGTGATGGCAAAAAAAAATCGTGTTCGAGATTATTGCAAATTCTGATTGTACTACACTCAAAACATGAAAAAAAGTCGTTTTTCAAAAAGCGTCTGTGTGTCTGTCTGTCTGTCTACCTGTGTGTAATTTTTTTTCTATGGCAAACGATAACTGCCGCAAATTCAAACAGAAT
Source organism: Magicicada septendecula (assembly GCA_034769895.1). Taxonomy (NCBI): domain Eukaryota; kingdom Metazoa; phylum Arthropoda; class Insecta; order Hemiptera; family Cicadidae; genus Magicicada; species Magicicada septendecula. Next base: position 14,437,249 of record CM068368.1, read on the forward strand.
CAAATAATTTTTTGCGTACAGCCCTGATTTGTAGAGTACTCACGACCTATTGTTTTTGGTGAAGATCGGTTGAGGGAAAGGGGTAGTTTACCTGCAATGGTTTTTTTTTATCAAGGGAATTTTTTTTTTTGGCAAATGATAACAGCCGCAAATTCAAACAGAATCAAATAATGTTTCGCATACAGCCCTGGATTGTAGAGTTCTCAAGACCTACTGTTTTTGGTGAAGATCGGTTAAGGGAAAGGGGTAGTTTACCTGCAACGTTTTATGTTTTAACAAGGGTATTTTCTAAGCAAATGATAACAGCCGCAAATTCAAACAGAATCAAAAGATTATTTGCATACAGCCCTAAATTGTAAACTTCTCAAGACCTATTGTTTTTGGTGAAGATCGGTTAAGGGAAAGGGGTAGTTTACCTGCAACGTTTTTTACTTCCATATTCCTTAAGGAATGGAAGTATGGTGATGGCAAAAAAAATCGTGTTCGAGATTATTGCAGATTCTGATTCTACTACACTCAAAACATGAAAAAAAGTCGTTTTCCGAAAAGTGTCTGTGTGTCTGTCTGTCTGTAGATTTTTTTTCTATGGCAAACGATAACTGCCGCAAATTCAAACAGAATCAAATGATTTTTTGCATGCAGCCCTGATTTGCAGAGTACTCGCGACCTATTGTTTTTGGTGAAGATCGGTTGAGGGAAAGGGGTAGTTTACCTGCAACGGTTTTTTTTTAGCAAGGGTAATTTTGTTTGTTTGGCAAACGATAACAGCCGCAAATTCAAACAGAATCAAATAATGTTTCGCATACAGCCCTGAATTGTAGAGTTCTCAAGATCTGTTGATTTTGGTGAAGATCGGTTAAGGGAAAGGGGTAGTTTACCTGTAACGTTTTATGTTTTAACAAGGGTATTTCCTATGGCAAACGATAACAGCCGCAAATTGAAACAGAATCAAATAATGTTTTGCATACTGCCCTAGATTGTAGAGTTCTCAAGACCTATTGTTTTTGGTGAAGATCGGTTGAGGGAAAGGGGTAGTTTACCTGCAACGTTTTTTTAACAAGGGTATTTTCTATGGCAAACGATAACAGCCGCAAATTCAAACAGAATCAAAAGATTATTTGCATACAGCCCTAAATTGTAGAGTTCTCAAGATCTATTGTTTTTGGTGAAGATCGGTTGAGGGAAAGGGGTAGTTTACCTGCAACGTTTTTTTAACAAGGGTATTTTCTATGGCAAACGATAACAGCCGCAAATTCAAACAGAATCAAATAATGTTTTGCATACAGCCCTGATTTGTAGATGTCTCAATGACTTTCGATTTTGGTGAAGATCGGTTAAGGGGAAGGGGTAGTTTACCTGCAACCTTTTACGTTTTAACAAGAGTAAAGTACTTGAAAATTTATTTAAACTTTTTGAAACAATGGTAATTGTTAAAAATAAAATAATTTTGTTGCCAGGCAATAAAATTATAATTTTTTCATTTTAATGTAATATAATATTTTTCATTTAATACAGCAATAAAAAGGCTGGTAAGACACAGCCTGGCTGTTTGGCTGAAAATGATTTTAAATATAAATCTTAGAATATGGAAGTCATGTATGGTTCTCCATACCGATATTTTAACAAGGGTATTTTATATGGCAAACGATAACAGCCGCAAATTCAAACAGAATCAAATAATTTTTTGCATACAGCCCTGATTTGTACAGTACTCAAGACCTATTGTTTTTGGTGAAGATCGGTTAAGGGGAAGGGGTAGTTTACCTGCAACGTTTTTTTATAAAGGGTATTTTCTATGGCAAATGATAACAGCCGCAAATTCAAACAGAATCAAAAGATTATTTGCATACTACCCTAAATTGTAGACTTCTCAAGACCTATTGTTTTTGGTGAAGATCGGTTAAGGGAAAGGGGTAGTTTACCTGCAACGTTTTTTTAACAAAGGTATTTTCTATGGCAAACGATAACAGCCGCAAATTCAAATACAATCAAATAATTTTTTGCATACAGCCCTGATTTGTAGAGTACTCAAGACCTATTGTTTTTGGTGAAGATCGGTTAAGGGGAAGGGGCAGTTTACCTGCAACGTTTTTTTATCAAGGTATTTTCTATGGCAAACCATAACAGCCGCAACTTAAAACAGAATCAAATAATTTTTTGCATACGTCCCTGAATTGTAGAGATCTAAAGGACTTTCGATTTTTGTGAAGATCGGTTAAGGGGAAGGGGTAGTTTACCTGAAACCTTTTACGTTTTAACAACAGTAAAGTACTTGAAAATTCATTTAAACTTTTTCAAACAATGGTAATTGTTAAATATCGGTATGGAGAACCATACATGACTTCCATATTCTAAGATTTATATTTAAAATCATTTTCACCCAAACAGCCAGGCTGTGTCTTACCTGCCTTTTTATTGCTGTATTAAATGAAAAATATTATATTACATTAAAATGAAAAAATTATAATTTTATTGCCTGGCAACAAAATTATTTTATTTTTAACAATTACCATTGTTTCAAAAAGTTTAAATAAATTTTCAAGTACTTTACTCTTGTTAAAACGTAAAAGGTTGCAGGTAAACTACCCCTTCCCCTTAACCGATCTTCACCAAAATCGAAAGTCATTGACACCTCTACAATTCAGGGACGTATGCAAAAAATTATTTGATTCTGTTTGAATTTGCGGCTGTTATCGTTTGCCATAGAAAATACGCTTGATAAAAAAACGTTGCAGGTAAACTACCCCTTCCCCTTAACCGATCTTCACCAAAAACAGGTCTTGAGTACTCTACAAATCAGGGCTGTATGCAAAACATTATTTGATTCTGTTTGAATTTGCGGCTGTTATCGTTTGCCATAGAAAATACCCTTGTTAAAAAAACGTTGCAGGTAAACTACCCCTTTCCCTCAACCGATCTTCACCAAAAACAATAGGTCTTGAGAACTCTACAATTTAGGGCTGTATGCAAATAATCTTTTGATTCTGTTTGAATTTGCGGCTGTTATCGTTTGCCATAGGAAATACCCTTGTTAAAACATAAAACGTTACAGGTAAACTACCCCTTTCCCTTAACCGAACTTCACCAAAAACAATAGGTCTTGAGTACTCTACAAATCAGGGCTGTATGCAAAATATTATTTGATTCTGTTTGAATTTGCGGCTGTTATCGTTTGCCATAGAAAATACCCTTGTTAAAAAAACGTTGCAGGTAAACTACCCCTTTCCCTCAACCGATCTTCACCAAAAACAATAGGTCTTGAGAACTCTACAATTTAGGGCTGTATGCAAATAATCTTTTGATTCTGTTTGAATTTGCGGCTGTTATCGTTTGCCATAGGAAATACCCTTGTTAAAACATAAAACGTTACAGGTAAACTACCCCTTTCCCTTAACCGATCTTCACCAAAATCAACAGATCTTGAGAACTCTACAATTCAGGGCTGTATGCGAAACATTATTTGATTCTGTTTGAATTTGCGGCTGTTATCGTTTGCCAAACAAACAAAATTACCCTTGCTAAAAAAAAAACCGTTGCAGGTAAACTACCCCTTTCCCTCAACCGATCTTCACCAAAAACAATAGGTCGCGAGTACTCTGCAAATCAGGGCTGTATGCAAAAAATTATTTGATTCTGTTTGAATTTGCGGCAGTTATCGTTTGCCATAGAAAAAAAATCTACAGACAGACACACAGACAGACAGACACACAGACACTTTTCGGAAAACGACTTTTTTTCATGTTTTGAGTGTAGTAGAACCAGAATCTGCAATAATCTCGAACACGATTTTTTTTGCCATCACCATACTTCCATTCCTTAAGGAATATGGAAGTAAAAATAAAATAATTTTGTTGCCAGGCAATAAAATTATAATTTCTTCATTTTAATGTAAATTATGTATGAGTTAATATACATGTATAAAATAATATATCGTCCGTGGCAGGTAAGCATATCTCAGTTATGTAATGTTTACGTTTCCATTTTATTATTATGACTACAGCAATAAAATATCGGTATGGAGAACCATACATGACTTCCATATTCTAAGATTTATATTTAAAATCATTTTCAGCCAAACAGCCAGGCTGTGTCTTACCTGCCTTTTTATTGCTGTATTAAATGAAAAATATTATATTACATTAAAATGAAAAAATTATAATTTTATTTTTAACAATTACCATTGTTTCAAAAAGTTTAAATAAATTTTCAAGTACTTTACTCTTGTTAAAACGTATAAGGTTGCAGGTAAACTACCCCTTCCCCTTAACCGATCTTCACCAAAATCGAAAGTCATTGAGACCTCTACAATTCAGGGACGTATGCAAAAAATTATTTGATTCTGTTTGAATTTGCGGCTGTTATCGTTTGCCATAGAAAATACGCTTGATAAAAAAACGTTGCAGGTAAGCTACCCCTTCCCCTTAACCGATCTTCACCAAAAACAATAGGTCTTGAGTACTCTACAAATCAGGACTGTATGCAAAACATTATTTGATTCTGTTTGAATTTGCGGCTGTTATCGTTTGCCATAGAAAATACCCTTGTTAAAAAAACGTTGCAGGTAAACTACCCCTTTCCCTCAACCGATCTTCACCAAAAACAATAGGTCTTGAGAAATCTACAATTCAGGGCTGTATGCGAAACATTATTTGATTCTGTTTGAATTTGCGGCTGTTATCGTTTGCCAAAAAAAAAATTTCCCTTGATAAAAAAAACCGTTGCAGGTAAACTACCCCTTCCCCTCAACCGATCTTCACCAAAAACAATAGGTCGCGAGTACTCTACAAATCAGGGCTGTATGCAAAAAATTATTTGATTCTGTTTGAATTTGCGGCAGTTGTCGTTTGCCATAGAAAATACGCATGATAAAAACGTTGCTGGTAAACTACCCCTTCCCCTCAACCGATCTTCACCAAAAACAATAGGTCTTGAGTACTCTACAAATCAGGGCTGTATGCAGAAAATTATTTGATTCTGTTTGAATTTGCGGCTGTTATCGTTTGCCATAGAAAATACCCTTGTTAAAAAAACGTTGTAGGTAAACTACCCCTTTCCCTTAACCGATCTTCACCAAAAACAAAAGGTCTTGAGAACTCTACAATTTAGGGCTGTATGCAAATAATCTTTTCATTCTGTTTGAATTTGCGGCTGTTATCGTTTGCCATAGGAAATACCCTTGTTAAAACATAAAACGTTACAGGTAAACTACCCCTTTCCCTTAACCGATCTTCACCAAAAACAATAGGTCTTGAGAACTCTACAATTCAGGGCTGTATGCGAAACATTATTTGATTCTGTTTGAATTTGCGGCTGTTATCGTTTGCCAAACAAACAAAATTACCCTTGATAAAAAAAAACCGTTGCAGGTAAACTACCCCTTTCCCTCAACCGATCTTCACCAAAAACAATAGGTCGCGAGAACTCTGCAAAACCGGGCTGTATGCAAAAAATTATTTGATTCTGTTTGAATTTGCGGCAGTTATCGTTTGCCATAGAAAAAAAATCTACAGACAGACAGACAGACAGACAGACAGACACACAGACAGACACACAGACACTTTTCGGAAAACGACTTTTTTTCATGTTTTGAGTACAGTAGAATCAGAATCTGCAATAATCTCGAACACGATTTTTTTTGCCATCACCATACTTCCATTCCTTAAGGAATATGGAAGTAAAAGGCAGGGAAGACACACACACACACACACAAAATTCGCGTTATTTCTGGCCTCACTCATGTTTATTTCTTACATTTGCACGCTTTTTAAATGGAAAGTGCCGAAACCGACACCAACATAACGCGTGCAAGCCGAAAAAATGGACATCAATTTGCTTCCTGTGGATCGCTGGGCAGTGTAACTGCACGTGTTTACAGAGGAACGATTCATAGACAGACATTTCGTCTTTAGGGAATGAACCCTCTGGAAGATGCTGAGGGTTCATGAGTGACTTCGGAGCGCTCCTTCTTTTCCGTGTGTTTGTTCTGTGAAACGTACACTGTAGATTCGCAGCTTTACTCTGAGCAACGCTCAATAGGGAATGTTGAAAATTTTTGTCCACGGTGTACCCTCATACACACTAAACCTGCTCTGATGTTTTAATTACAGACATCATAATATTAAAATTTTGGAAACATGAGCACTACTTAATGGAGATCAAACATTAACTTATACAAGCCATTAATTTTATGCATATTTTATATATATATATATATATGTGTACAACGTTATCGGCAACAAAGTAATTTTTTGTTAAAATTCCATCCCGGGCTGTTTGGCCGTAGTCCAATGTTTTCTACAAAACCAGACGTTTCGGCAATGCCATCGACTTCCATCATCAGTGAAAATCGAGTGCGATAACGTGAGGTGGTATACGTTAGTGACCACAGTACTGTGGTTAAGGCTGAAGCAGTAAGTAGAAAGAAGTAGTTTCTATGGTAATATTTCATTTCGAAAATGATTTTAAATATAAATCTTAGAATATGGAAGTCATGTATGGTTCTCCATACCAATATTTTCAGTTTGTTTGTTGATGTATGTTAGTGTTATGAATTTGTTGTTTTCTGTCTTTGTCTGTTGTTTGTTTTGTGTTTTGCGTAGGAGTTTACTGACTATTGTTCTGTCATATCCGTTAGATTCTGCTAGATATTTTATCAACAAAGCCAAATACATAATGACACAAACAAAAGCCCTACATGAAACAAATCCGACCATCAGCCCCTACCCTCCAAGCGCTTCCCAAAATCCATAAAGAATATATTCCGATCCGCCGCATTATCAACTACCGTAATGCCCCTGCACACAAACTCGCAAAACATCTAGACAAAATTAGCAGACAACACACACAACTAGACAACAACATTGCAGTAACAAACAACACAGATCTAGTAACAAAAATAAAAGACATACACATCCCCCATAATGCCACATTAGCCTCCTTTGACATTAAAAACCTGTACGCAAACGTCCCCATCTCTGAAACAATCACCATCTACAAAACAAACTCAAACAGAACAACACACCAGACGAACTTATCAACGAAATAACAGAACTCTGAACATTATCACAAAACAAAACTACTTTACTTATAACAATAAATATTACACACAGAAAGATGGTCTACCCATGGGCTCCCCCATATCCAGCATTCTAGCAGAAGTCTTCCTCCAACACTCAGAAAAAACAAAAATACTCACAAACAATGACAGACACTCACAAAAAATACTACTATATTGGCACAGATACGTTGATGACATTCTAATACTATACAGGGGAAACAAAAGACAATGTGAACAGTTACTAACGCACACAAACAAAATACATAAAAACATAACCTTTACTGCCGAATATGAACACAACAATACCATAAACTTCTTAGACCTCTCCATCAGAAAACTAGAACACAGGCACAAATTCAGTATATACAGAAAACCAACTACAACTGACACACTAATACACAACTCCTCCAATCACCCAATACAACACAAACTAGCTGCCTTCAGAACCATGATACATAGACTTAACAACATCCCCTTAGATGAAAAAGACGAACTAAACACGATAAAATATCTAGCAGAATCTAACCGATATGACAGAACAATAGTCAGTAAACTCCTACAAAAAAACCCAAAACAAACACCAGACAAAGACAGAAAACAACAAATTCATAACACTAACATACATCAACAAACAAACTGAAAAAATAGCCCACAAATTCAAAAAAGCAGGATACAGAATCGCTTACAAAACTACTAACAAAACAGAACACACACTATCAAAACACACACACAAAGCACAAAACAAATTCGATCTACCCGGTGTTTACAAGCTAAATTGCAACAAATTCTACATAGGCCAGACAGAACGTAGCTTCAAACAGAGATACATTGAACACACAAAGGCACTCCACTCCACTACAGAATCCACCTTTGCAAATCACCTCATTGAAGCAAACCACACATACAAAAACATCGACAATAACATGAACATTCTACACGTACACACATAAGGCCGAAAACTAGACACTCTAGAACAATTGGAAATATACAAACACATGAAAACAAATAAAAACGACATCCTAAACGAACAAACACAATTCAAATCCCACGCATTATTCGAACATATCTCACCCCACACACACAGCATCGATCTTTCGAAAATCGATACCGTCGCCAACAACAAGACGGACAGTGCTCCCAGCGGCAGCCTCTGAAGAAGCTTTTTAAAAGCGAAAACCGGTTCTGGTTGTAAGGTAAAACTTTATGTTTTTACTTATAAAAAACTTTGTGTTCCGAGTCGTTAATATAATAGTTGTATACAGTTATTGTGTTATATTAGTACTGTGATTTTATTACACACATATGCCTGTATTGTTAAAGTGTAACTCTAATCTCAAATGTTTCTTACAGCTATGTCAGTCATAACAAAAATAATATTACTGAGTTTGTTCTGGAAGTATAAAATTGTTTAGTTTTAAAAAGTTATGACAAAACAATTTGAAGGGCTGTCGGAAAGAACAGGCTCAGTCCAAAATTTGTGATGTTTGTTTTAATGGTTCACATCATAGCCTATCATGAGTAGCACATGTTGGTATAATAGTTTTGGGAAAAAACAGGCTCAGTCCATTGGAAAAACAACAAAAAGAATACGTGCAGGGGGAAAGAACAGGCTCAGTCCCGCCATTGTGGGAAACAACCGGCTGAGTCACAGGCCTTACTTTGTTTACAGGCCACCCGGAGCGCTAGATCAGGTTCTGTTTGTGCTTCCATTGTTTACGTTCTGTCATACTGTCTGTGATTTCATCATGTTTTAGCTAGTGTTGTGTTAATACTTTTTAACTAAAGAGCTGTACGTACTTCAAAGTTCACACAGTTCAATGGAGGCTCAAGATCAGTCAGACATTACTCCAGTGAAGAATGGAAGTAGTAGGAAAAGAAAAAGGCTAGGCAGGATGTCTGAGGTAAAGAAAAAACTTAACCTAAGTTCACATGAAATGGGTGATGATTGCCAGTGTTCTTTAAAATGTTTTGATAATGTTCCTGCAGAATCTCGTAAGGCTATTTTAAAAGACTTTAACTCTATGGCATCTGTTGACATGCAAAATACCTATTTGAGCGGTTTAATAGCTGTTCTACCTGTTGCTCGCAGGCGGCCTAGGAAAGCAGAAGGTGCCAGACAAAACAGAGCAGCTTATAAATACCGAGTAAGGGCACGTATTGATGGTATTGTGAAGGAAATAGATGTTTGTCGCAAAGCTTTTATTTCAATTCATGGTGTTAGTAAAGGGAAAATCGAGTATCTTGTTTCGAACCTTTTGTCAACTGGACATTCTCCTCTAGACAAAAGAGGAAAACATGATAACAGACCGTGGAGACTTCCAGATGAAACTAGAGAAGCTGTTAGAACTCATATAAGCTCATTTAAAGGTCGTGGAAGCCATTATGGCTTGAAAGACTCTAAGAAAGTGTACCTACCTGAAGAATTAAATGTTATGAAAATGTATAATATGTTTAAAGAGAACTACCCAACAATAAAAGTATCTCATGGAAGCTACAAGCAAATATTTAACACTGAATTTAACATTTCATTTGGCTACCCACGCACGGACACCTGTAGTCAGTGCGATGAATTTAGTGCTAAATTAAAAGCAGAAGAGATTAAAAGAAATGAGTGCACAGATCCAAATGAAATAATAAAAATTGATGCAGACATAAAACGTTTAAAAACTGAGAATCGTTTGCACAAGAAAAAAGCGAGTCAGTTTTATGAAAATAAAAAACAAGCTAGATTGAAAGCCAAAAATGACAGCGAGTTTGAAGCCGTTTGCATGGATTTTAGTAAAAACTTGTCGTGCCCAAATGTGCCTACGAACGACGTTTACTACCGTAGGCAGTTGTCTGTGTACAGTTTTAATATACACGTTTTGTCAAGCAGTGAGAGTGTATTTTTTATGTACCCAGAGTGTAGTGGCAAAAAAGGGAGTGATGACGTATGCTCAATGTTGCATACGTTTTGTTACGAATATCTCGAAAATTCAGTAAAAAACCTTGAAATATTTTGTGATGGCTGCTCAGGGCAGAATAAAAATTATACCCTGATTAGGTTCCTCCATAACTTGGTACACATTGAAAAAAGATTTAATTATGTCAAATTATGTTTCCCTATAAGAGGGCACTCTTATCTAGAAACAGATAAGAACCTGGGCATAATAAATCAAAAATCTCGGGCTGAAATTCCCGACGACTGGCTTGACGTTTTTAGGCATGCAAGGACAAAACCATGTCCATTTACTGTTCATAAAGCGAATATTGACTCTTTCCGTCAATGGAAATCTCATTTGTCACCATATTATAAGAAAAAGTGCCCATTTCCAACCCGACCAATGCGACAAGTTCTTATTGAGCGAGATGAAGGCTCCAGTGAAATTCAAAACTTTGTAAAATACAGAAATACATTCCATGGAGCTTGGGTAAAGATTCAAGTGCTAACAGCTGTTCCAACAGAAGTTTTCAGAGGAGAGTTTTCTTTGCCAGATTATTCGTATGATGGTAAGTAAAGTTCTAAATCGTAAAACAGGCTGATTATGGATTAAGTACATTCATAATATTAGGTAGTTGTATAATACAGAAAAATAATTTGTACGTTTCTGTATTAAAATTAGCTGAAAAAACACTCACAGAAATCACAGGCCTAATTCACTTTGTTTTTTGTTTCGTAGGAGACTTACCAATTTCAAAGCCAAAGTACGACGATTTACAAGTTCTTAAGAAGTTTTGTCGACCAGAAGCGCAAAGATACTTGGAAACCCTGACCTACCAGTAGACGTCTATCTTTGTAGCTATTGCTTTTAACATTATTTTTTAATTACTTACTTATGTTTTGTGCTCTGCTCATAATAAAGTAATGGTTTTCATTGTGCTCTGTGAGTTCTTATTATTTATTGTTGGGAAAAAACAGGCTCAGTCCATGGACCAAGCTCATTCTATCTCGCAACGTGCCCTTATTTTAACAAATATTTATGCAAAACTAACTCAGGAACTTACTGAAACATGTTTGCTAACTAATTCGTTAAGAAAAAGTTAATTTAAGCAAAAGTTAATTTAAGCATTCTTGTTTTGAGCCTGATAAGATTTAAGCACCTAAAATGCTCTCCTGAAAAATTTGCAAAATGTGACTGAGCCTGTTCTTCCCGGCAGCCCTTCATTTTTTATTTGCAGTACAAGTTTATAATTACAATATTTATAAATAACTCTCTCTCCCTCTCTCTAATTTCCTTTGCAGTATTTCCTAGGAATACAAGGTATACTACATTTTACAAGTAAAATCAAGAGACAATATAAGAGTTCAACAAACACAAATTTCAAAAAATAACTTTGTTTAATGTAAACCAAGTGTTTATCCAATTAGTCTGGCTGGGTTATAATTAAATAATTTATTGCATTCATAAACTTAAATCTGTTAAAATGTTGTAAAAGAATGTATTAACAGGTCAAAAAATCATATCCAGATGTTAATTATTTATCTTTTCTTCTATTTACATGTTAAACAATTTTATAAACCCAATTGCTACATTTATGTTATAATAACAAAAGGTTAAATATATTTCTAGTAAATTTAATTGACCTTAATAGTATTATGCTTACAATTTCATTAAAATATTCATGTTTATACTTTACAGTGATAAACGTTCACAGAATGAAAACAACTGTTTTGTAAATTGTCCTGAACTGAACGTAAACATTAAACATTTTTACGCGGGAAACATAATCATCTGGACTTCATTTTGTCTTTGGTATATATTTTAGCAAAAATGAGAAATACATAACCATCGTTCACTATATATTTTAATATTTATAAAACAATACATTATAAGCGAAAGAAATTGTAGCAATACTATAAACTTTCAAATCAAGTACAAAGCTTAGATGTATTTTTTATAGCAGTATAACAAGTCATACGATTATATGTTGGAATTTTATAATGGACTGGTGCTGTGTATGCTTTCTGGTTATTGTTGTAAATTTCAAACGTTTCCAATATGGCCGAGTCGGTTTGTTAGCTTAGTGGGGTTGTAAGGAGTGTTAATCGTTTCGCGAGTTTTGTGTGTTTAATTAAGGATTATTAATATAAATTTTGCGTGTGTAACTAGTTCTATAAAATAGAGTTGTTTTCCGTTTCGAAGCGTAAGGTTAACACGAGACATGGCAGCAGAACACTTCTGTTTGAGATGGAATAATCATCAAAGTACATTGGTTTCTGTTTTTGACGACTTACTAGAAAGTGGTACCCTCGTGGATTGTACTTTAGCAGCTGATGGCCAGTATTTAAAAGCCCACAAAGTTGTCTTGTCAGCCTGCAGTCCATATTTAGGGGTAAGAACTAAGTTTTCGTAATGATTGATTAAGATCATATTTTAAGGTGTGAAAGAATTCTTACTTTTATTAGACGGTTTTCTGAACGTATTGTCCTTGCAATTCTTAACTTTTTATTGCACAGATGACGAAAGGTTTTGTGCCAGTTAACTAATGTTAGCCACTGGAGACAAGTTGTACTTGTTGCGTTGTATTTATGATAGGTCAAGTGTAAATGATTTACAGCAAAAGTTAATCTTTTCTGAGTGCCTTTTAAATTTCGTAGTTTTGAAATAGTATTGACCAAGTACAAATTATTTACTTTGATGTTTACAGAACACGTTGTGACTTGTTTGGTGGTTTAGTGTTTAAAGTTTGTTTTGGTTAAATTCCTCATATGTTCTGTATACTTTGTACGATTGTTTAGGGGTAAGGTAGGTTCGCAAAACACACAAATTGAGATGGAGAAATATTGAGAAATCTTAGAAGGTTGTTTGTTGTTTGTTAGGTTAGCATTTTGTTCAGAACTCAGTGCCTTCAGATTGACATAAAAGTGATCATATTGTCTTTCTGTATTTGTTATTAGTTTTAAGCATAACATTCTGTTTGCATCATTGTTGTTTAAAACATAGTGTGTAAGTCATTATTTTGGGGAGCTCAGTTATGATGATTCTGATGTGTTTGCATTTGTTTACAGAAACTGTTGAGCCAACATTATGATATGCATCCTATCATTATCTTGAAAGATGTTAAGTATGAAGAATTGAAAGCAATGTTAGATTATATGTATCGAGGAGAGGTAAACATCTCACAAGAACAGCTGTCAGCTTTTTTGAAAACAGCCGAGTCCCTTAAAATTAAAGGCCTAACAGATACAGGAGGAACAGTTGATGAAAATAAACAGCCAGGGCGGCCTCCATCTAGTAGTGAGTCAACAACATCAGCGCCTGTCGATGAGCCTGGTAGTCCACAAACAAGAGATGATGACTGCGGGTCACCTGCTCCGAAACGACGGAAACGAAGTAGAGTGTCACAGAGTGATGACTCTTCTAATCAGGCAATAAGTGATAATCGTTCCGAGAATTTGTGTGATCGTACGAATACGTCGCGTAGTGAGTATAGTGCTAGTGGTGTGAATAATCATAAAGCATCTCTATCAGAGTATCCAGTTAATTCAGTGAAACTTGAGTTAAAACAGGAACCATCACAATCAGGACATTATGAAGACGAAGAACATCACGTGGATGATAGTGACGGAGCTGAAGAGGCACAGAAACCAGGTCCATCCAATGGAGCCTCCGCCAGTATTAAAGGTGAGTGGTGTTGTTTGTATAACGTACCAATATGGTGTACTAGCTCAGGTTTCAAATGCTGTGTAGTGTATCACCATTGAAATTGGCTATCAAAATGATAAATTGCAGCAAATGATCTTGACCTAGTTCCTTGTAGACCTGGGTTATTCCATGTGGAAATAAATTCAGTTTGTTCATTTTAAGGTTGAATTACATTAACTAATTATTCTCCCCATGGATGTAAATTAAAATATTGTTTGAGACCCTAGTTTCGAGACTGTTGTTCATATGGCAGATGTTGAGAAATTACCTCATCATCATTGTTCCGGCATCCTAGTAGAGTTTATGTGTTCTTCAGATTCTGTTGGTCTGCGTCAAGCTTAAAGGAGCGGAGTAGGTGTTCTTCGTCAATGATGGAATTTGACCAGTGACACATCGTATGTTTGGAGGTCTGGTATATGTTGATCTTCTTTAAGTGAGCTGCTAGTCAGTCATGGCCAGTCGTAAGTCTAAAATTTGCTGCTGCAGCCTTCTCAGGGTTTCCTCTTGTAATCAGTCCAGTTTTTAGGAATGTCTCTCCATGTCTTGGTACGAGCCAAATTCACTTGTACCCTCGACATCCCATAAGTTGTACATGTTGCCGGGGTGGTGCTAAATGAGTGACAAAGTTGCAAATACAGAATCACCATAATGAGAGACATATAAGCACAAGGACATTTCCTGTTCAGGGCAAAAACCACACCAAGAAAATTGCCTTGTTAGGACAGGGTTTTAGAGACTTGATTTTGGAAATTTGGGAAAAATTCTTTTTTGTAGCTGCACTGCATTTATTAATCCATTATAATTTCTCTTGTACTGGTCGTGAAATTATGCCCTATCATTTTACTGATTTTTATGCGCTTTTTTATCTGGCACACTTTAAAAAATTGTTACTTTTTCAAGAATTTTGAAAAACATTTGACCATTTATTACGTAGGTACAGTAGAGTCTCGCTAATCCGGACTTGATGGGACTGGACCCCGTCCTGATCACCGAAAGTCCGGATTAAACGGAATCAGCTTTAAAATATCTGTAAAACAAGCTTTAGATGGGTAAAACTTTTAAAATCGATGTTTTTATCATAAAAATGACTTTTCCAGTCTCAATGCTACAACATAGGCCTACTTTTTAAACGTACGAATTGATTTTGGATAAAAAACAAAACATCTTATTGATTGAAATTCAAAGTTTATTCATTGTACGGTACTAAAGAAAACTACAGTACATTACTGTTACATACAGGTAATTAAAAAGTGTAAAACCGAAATTAAGTTTAAATTCTGTACAGGACTGTAAGATAAAATGAAACTATGTATATGTACATATGTATGTATACTGTACAACTGAACACAAGAATTAAGTCTTTAAACTCACTTGAAAAAGTCCGTAATGTTCTTTTGTTTTAATAAAGACTGACGTCATTTCGCCGTGCAATCTCGTGGGCACCTCAAGGTCAGTAGCTCAGCAGATGATGTGTCGCTTTGTTTCTCGAAGTAGGTCATCAACCCCTCCAGCATTGTAGTCGCTTCACCATGAGTTGGGCTAGCTGATTCCTCCGTACCGTCATCGTCATCTTCCGAACTGTCAATTTCTGTTGCCGTGTTTGCAATGCACGCCTCCACGATTTCATCTTCACTTAACACCTGATGACCAATATCGTTGTCACTGTTCATCCACTCTGAAATGTCACTTTCTTCCACGTCGGCACAACCCTCCAACTGTTGATAAACTTGAACGAAATCAGTGTCATCATTTCCAGTTGGTTGATTTTCATCTTGTCCCTGGTTTTCTTGTAGGATGCTAGGCCATAGTTTTTTTCCAGCTTGTTGAAGAGTTGACGGCTTAATCTCTTCCCACGCTTCTGCGACTAAATACATTACAGTCTTTATTGTCACTTTTTTAAGAAGATCCATGAAGTTAGCCGACGGGTCTGCTTCTTGTTGCTCTAAAAGAGACAAGATCAATTTTTTCCTATATTGTTGCTTCCGTTTTGTTGCTTCAATCACACCTTGATCCATTGGTTGTATCAAAGCGGTCACGTTCGGTGGCAGAAATTTCACAAAAATTTCACCATCTCGTAATTCCTCTTCACTAGGGCGACACGGTGCATTGTCTATGAATAACACAGCTTTTTCTGGGAGTTTTTTCTCTCTAAAGAACTTCTTTGTTGTAGGCACAAATTTTTCAAAAAACCCATCTTTAAAAATTTTTCCATTCATCCATGCAGATTTGTGTGAGGTGTACTGGGCTGGAAGAGCATTTACATTAACATTTTTAAGGGCTCTAGGCTTAGCCGATTTCGCGATCACCAAAAGTGGAAGTTTTAAATCGCCAGAAGCGTTACTGCAAGGAAGCAAAGTCACTCATTCTTTCTTTACTTTATGACCTTTGGCTACAGAATCCAGCTTTGAGGCTAAGGTTTTTTTTTGAAGCATTTTGTAATTTAACCCGGTTTCGTCAGCATTAAATACTTGACAAGGCTTTAAGTTTTCATCGCTAACAAACTTTTCAAATTTTACTTTAAAGTCTTCACTTGCAACATTGTCACCTGACAAAATTTCACCACTTACACCAAGTTCACGAACGCCAAGTCGATCTTTCCACCGAGACAACCATCCCACACTGGCAGTAAAAGCAGGGTCACCTTTTAATTTTTCATTGAGTTTGAGCGCGATCGCTTGTAACGTTACGCCCGACAGCGGAACGCCCTGTTCACGTTGTTGGCAAAACCAAACGTACAAAGCCTCGTCTAAAGTTACGTTTTTTGTTTTTTTTTTAACGTGCTTCTGTTACCCAAACTGTCCTTGCTCACCATTTTTGCACAAACATTTTAAATTTCTTTCCGATTTTTTTCCAGTCAGAAACAGTTTTTTTTCCCACTCCTAACTCTTGCGCGATTTTAGTTAATGATTCACCAGCATCAATACGAAACAAAGCTTGGAGTTTTTATTCCATTGTTACAGTCACTTTCTTACGTTTAGTTGCCATTTTACATTGCTCTTAATAAGCGCACACAAGGAAACACATGCACTGAATAAAAACATGACCTTAAAACGGACTGCACGGTTACCAGTACGAGTATCCACTGAAGGAAACAAAACAAAACGACAATCAGCTGTGCAGGTAGAGTGAGTCCCTTCCCGGAAAACAGGCTGCGCGCCGATATGAAGGCGTATTTACAGCTAATTTGGCCGACGCTCACGGCTGACGGCTGATGCCGATGGCGCAAGGAGTTCGTGGGCGCGTGGGGACTCCCATCAGTGAGTCACTTCCCGGAAAACAGGCTGCGTGCCGACATACGCGGCGCACGTTTCACAACGTTAATGTAGGCGTACTGTATACAGTAGTAGTAGTAGTCCTATACTATTATTAAAACTTCTTTGGTACTGACGTTTGTACTGAAAGGGAAACAACGTTGCCAAACTCTGACCACGTGACTTCTACAAGTTGATAAACACAAAACAATGATTAACATACAAACAACTTACAACACATTCACGCTCAAGGTAATTTAATACGGGGTTTTCAAGACAAAACAGTTTACTTTTAAAACATGTTATGATATCTCTTAATGTACTTTTAATTACAGTAAGACATCCAGAGATGCTTTTGTAGTGAAGTCGCGTAGCTTACACCGTAGTGAATACGATTATTTAATGTATGGTTGCAATAACATGTACGTATTATACTGTACATTACCTTAATCATAGTGCCCACTAATCTGTTCACAATCGCGTAAAAAATCTTTTATTTTGTGAAATGACATGAACCGTGTTACACAAATTCTAGTCAAGTCCAACTCTGGTAATATGAGATCTTACTTAATATTTTGGTTTGGATTTAATATCATAATAATTTACTCGAAAAACGTGATAAATAATCACTCTATTATTATATCATGAACTTAATAAATACAGATAATTTGGTATTAAGCAATCATAAATATTTGCGAATTCTTCATAAATGAAACTGCCTATAAATAATGAAATATTAATTTATAATTGATAGAAATTGTAATATTGGACTATAATATTTCGTTTGTTAATTTTACTTCCATGTTCCTTTAGGAAATGGAAATATGGTGAGGGCAAAAAAAATCGTGTTCGAGATTATTGCAGATTCTGATTGTACTACACTCAAAACATGAAAAAAGTCATTTTTCGAAAAGTGTCTGTGTGTGTGTCTGTCTGTAGTTTTTTTTCTATGGCAAACGATAACAGCCGCAAATTCAAACATAATCAAATACTGTTTTGCATACAGCCCTGAATTGTAGAGTTCTCAAGACCTGTTGTTTTTGGTGAAGATCGGTTAAGGGAAAGGGGTAGTTTACCTGCAACGTTTTGTGTTAACAAGGGTATTTTCTATGGCAAACGATAACAGCCGTAAATTAAAACAGAATCAAATGATTATTTGCATACTGGCCTGAATTGTAGAGTTCTCAAGACGTATTGTTTTTGGTGAAGATCGGTTAAGGGAAAGGGGTAGTTTACCTGCAACGTTTTATGTTTTAAAAGGGTATTTTCTATGGCAAATGATAAGAGCCGCAAATTCAAACAGAATCAAATAAGTTTTTGGATACAGCCCTGATTTGTAGAGTTCTCAGGACCTATTGTTTTTGGTGAAGATCGGTTAAGGGAAAGGGGTAGTTTACCTGCAACGTTTTATGTTTTAACAAGGTTATTTTTTATGACAAACGATTACAGCTGCAAATGCAAACAGAATCAAATGATTATTTGCATACAGCCCTAAATTATAGAGTTCTCAAGATCTATTGTTTTTGGTGAAGATCGATTAAGGGAAAGGGGTAGTTTACCTGCAACGTTTTATGTTTTAAAAGAGTATTTTCTATGGCAAACGATAAGAGCCGCAAATTCAAACAAAATCAAATAATTGTTTGCACACAGTCCTGATTTGTAGAGTACTCAAGATCTATTGTTTTTGGTGAAGATCGGTTAACGGGAAGAGGTAGTTTACCTGCAATGTTTTTTGTATCAAGGGTAATTTTTTTCTATGGCAAACGATAACAGCCGCAAATTCAAACAAAATCAAAGAATGTTTTGGATACAGCCCTGAATTGGAGAGTTCTCAAGATGTGTTGGTTTTGGTGAAGATCGGTTAAGGGAAAGGGGTAGTTTACTAGCAATGTTTTATGTTTTAACATTGATATTTTTTTTGGCAAACGATAACAGCCGCAAATTCAAACAAAATCAAATAGTTTTTTGCATACAGTCCTGAATTGTAGTGTTATCAAGACCTGTAGTTTTTGGTGAAGATCGGTTAAGGGAAAGGGGTAGTTTACCTGCAACGTTTTATGTTTTAACAAGGGTAATTTTTTCTATGACGAACGATAACTGCCGCATATTCAAACAGAATCAAATATTTTTTTGCATATATCCCTCAATTGTAGAGATCTCAAGGCCTTTTGATTTTGGTGAAGATCGGTTAAGGGGAAGGGATAGATTACCTGCAACCTTTTACGTTTTAACAACAGTAAAGTACTTGAAAATTCATTTAAACTTTTTCAAACAATGGTAATTGTTAAAAATAAAATAATTTTGTTGCCAGGCAATAAAATTATAATTTTTTCATTTTAATGTAAATCATGTATGAAAGAAAATATATCGTTCGTGGCAGCCAAGCATATCTCAATTATGTAATGTTTACGTTTCCATTTTATTATTATGACTACTGCAATAAAAAGGCAGGGAACACACACACACACACACACACAAAATTCACGTTATTTCTGGCCTCACTCATGTTTATTTTCTTACATTTGCACGCTTTTTAAATGGAAAGTGCCGAAACCCACACCAACATAACGCGCGCAAGCCGAAAAAGGATAGCGATTTGCTTCCTGTGGGTCGCGGGGCAGTGTAACTGCACGTGTTTACAGAGGAACGATTCATAGACAGACTTTTCGTCTTTAGGGAATGAACCCTCTGCAAGATGCTGAGGGTCCATGAGTGACTTCGGAGCGCTCCTTCTTTTCCGCGTGTTTGTTCTGTGAAACGCACACTGTAGATTCGCAGCTTTACTCTGAGCAACGCTCAATAGGGAATGTTGAAAATTTTTGTCCACGATGTACCCTCATACACACTAAACCTGCTCTGATGTTTTAATTACGGACATCATAATATTAAAACTTTGGAAACTTGAGCACTACTTAATGGAGATCAAACATTAACTTATAGAAGCCATTAATTTTATGCATATTTTTTATATATATGTGTACAACGTTATCGGCAACAAAGTAGTTTTTTGTTAAAATTCCATCCCGGGCTGTTTCGCCGTAGTCCAATGTTTTCTACAAAACCAGACGTTTCGGCAATGCCATCGATTCCATCATCAGTGAAAATCGAGTGCGATAACGTGAGGTGGTATACGTTAGTGACCACAGTACTGTGGTTAAGGCTGAAGCAGTAAGTAGAAAGAAGTAGTTTCTATGGTAATATTTCATTTTGAAAATGATTTTAAATATAAATCTTAGAACATGGAAGTCATGTATGGTTCTCCATACCGATATTTTTTGTTTAGTTAAAGATTAAACTAAATACTTTTATATTGCAATTTTATATTTAACATTACTTCTAACATTAAACAAAACAAAAACTTACCTTTTTAATGGGTGAACTCCGCTTAATGTAGAATCACTATCTTCAGATTCAACTGATTCACTGTCACTCGAACAATTCACAGAAATGATCAAATTTTCTACCTGCTGTTCCACTATACCTTCATTTTTCCAAGCGTCTTCAATAACTGACTTGGTGTGTTCGACTACCTTCTTCCAGTCTTGTCCAGTAATCATTTGCATGGCTTCATTTGTTAATTTTTCTACTTCAGTCATCGTGAATTTTGTATTATTTATGGCAACGTATTTTTTAACCCTGGCCCGTATTAGTTCTATGGCGTTAAAGTGACAATGATATGGAGGCAACCGGATGACTTTATGACCGTAACTTTCAACCAACTCATCAAGAATATACACAGGAAACTTTGGTTTATTAAATAGTACTAATTCCATCAACTCAGCCTTTTTCATATCCTCTGTCAGTGGAATGTTTCGACGTTTTAACCATTCAACTATCTCTTCTTTTTTTGAAGCCATTGTTGGAGCCTTGTCTTTAATCACTAAATGATATGGGGCGTTGTCCATCATGATCACTGAATTGGGAGGAATATTCTTTAACAGGAATTCTTCAAACCATGTTTTAAATTTGTTATGATTCATTTCTTCGTGATAGTCAGAAGTCTTTTTCGATTTAAATACATAGAAGCAATTGGGAATAAACCCCTGAGAATTTTGGGCGTGGATAATTATAAGTCTTCTACCTTTTCCAATTCGCACTGGCATAGTTCCCGCCATAGAATCATCCGACCAACACTTTTTTAAAGAATGTCCTGCGTTCACCCATGTTTCATCAACCCAGACGACGTTATTAATATTTTCATTTATTACACCCCTAAGAAATCTACAGCGAGAAGCAACTACGTGTTGTTGCTCCATTAATACTTTTCTACCCGAAACGGTAGTAAATTTAAATCTCAAATTTTCAATTACGGACCGTAAAGACGAGGGGGTACCAGTGAAAAGCTCTGCATCATGAAGAGTAACTAGTAGCTTTTTTATTGTAGGATACTCTTTACAACTGTAATACTCATATACGTGGCGATGGATCCCATCTTCTGCAAAAGCATCCAGATTAGTAACACGTTTATCTATCCTGGTTTATCTATCGCCCGTCTTTTTTTACCTGGTGTTTCCAGTTTAGAAGGGCCAGCTTCCTGACTTTGTTTAAACTTCTCCTTACCTATTGTTACGACCGTATTTTTACATATAGAGAGTGCAGCTGCTGTTCTATCAACAACTTGACTAACTGAAATCAGAGGCCCACCATGTTCCTTCTCTTTCTCGAAATAATCTCGTAGAGAACAAACGAATTCTCTGGACTGCCACGACCAGTACCAATGAAATTGGTACTCCGCGACCGGAAATACATGTTTTCTCTTTTGTCGGGTGTATTCGCAGTCAACCACGCTTTTTCCCATTTTCCTCACTTTCAGACATACCTTCTGTTTGAAAGTAAATGCGTAGGCTGTTAAAGCTGTTATGTATTTTAAAGAATTCAAAATTTAAGAATGTAGATATTTATACAAATTGTTTTAAAATAAAAATCGCACGGACAAAGTTCCGTAAAATCACAAAATAAAGTAAATTTATACTTAGGTAAACATGTTATTTAAACATGCTTATGCTTATTTAGTTAATAATAGATTCACACGTTTTCACTAGGTACACTTAGTTAATTAGTCAGAAATTAGTTAAGTAATTAGAAATTAGTTAGCAATAAACTTGTATCTGCAGCACAACTATTTAAGTATTAAACTAACATACACCCACGAATAATCAAACAAGTGTAACTGTGAACACAGCACTCTTAACAAACAGACTTTGTTACATAGAACCTACACTAACAGTTCACTCTGTGGCGCGACATTCCACACTGGTTTTAATAACAGCACGTGTGGGACATATTGGCAACAGTGTGGGTTGCTACGGTTACTGTTTACAGTTTTGAGTACGGCGATTGGTTGAGAGGCACGTAGCAGTCAGTTGTTTAATCAACAGTTCCATCTGTCAATACCTAACAAGTTTTAATAATAGTATAGTTTGTTTACGAGTTGTTAAAATGGAACATAAATACAGTTCAAAGTAAAATCGGTTTTTAAATTTATGCACGATTTTTGACGATTTTTTTTTTTGAGGTCTGTCCGGATTAACCGGATGTCCGGACTAGCGAGGTCCGGATTAGCGAGTCTCTACTGTAATATGAATATTAATATGAAAGTAAATTACAGATTAAACCAGTAAGTCACTTAGATTTAGAATTAAATGTTTGCATTTAGAACTCATATGAACACACACCAAAATGTTTCAGTCTGAAAGAGTGGGTAATCAACTGTCAGTTGATTACTGGGTAATCATTTTTTTGCAGATATGTGTAAAAGTATTATGTTTGCTCTTTCCATTCTGATGTTGTCAATCTATAGAATTTTCCAGTTGCTGTTGTTGGATCTACTTTAAAGTGAACATTTCAGTGTCATTTCAGACATTTATACTCTTTCCATTCTTAGTTCAGTCCTGATGTAAACAAACCCACGTGACAAATCTGAAATGTTATTGGTCAGGGGTATTGACACTGTTCACACAGTAATGTATTACGCGTATGTGCAGAATGTCTGTATAGTCATGTGAGAGTTACCTCGCCACTTTAACACTTACCTGGCTGAGCGATTCTGGGTCTGTCCATCCGTCACGTCTGGCCATTTTTCACACATTTTGACATAGTACATAATCAACAACATACAGTAGAGTCCCGGTTATCTGCCATAAACGGGCTGGCGGAAGGGCGGGTAAGCTGGAATGGCGGATAATAGGGAGAGTTAAATAAAACGCAAATTTATCATAAAATTACGTTGGAATTTTGTAAATGTAATTAATAAACATCACGTTTTACAACAAATCAATAGAGAAAACAATACAGTACTGTACAATTATGTTACAAAATTATAGTAAAACATTTTAGAGAACAAGCAACAATATTAAAGTTATACACTTACAAAAAAAGAGAAAACAATTACACCTACTTTAGTACTTCACACTTCAAGTTTAAGAATTCAGTAAAGTTTAACAAGAAAAATTTACTAAAAATAAATATAGAATCAGACTAATGTGTACGTAATAAAATTGACTTACACTGTCAGAAATGTTGGAAGTGAGAGTTCAGTTCATGATGAGTGAAAAAAATTAGTGATCTTCGACTGCCTCCCTGATGATTCCCGCTTCTTTGCTGCCAAGTCTCGCCATCTTTGGAGCATCATTATGTCGACAACCCTGGCTTCCTCTTGCTGCTAAACGTACTGAATGGCTGCTTCAAGAGCTTTAACCCCTTCTTTGTGTGTGATCTTTTGGGGCTCAACAGTTTCAGAGTCTTGATCTTCAACAACATCATCGCTATTAACAAGTGTTACAATTTCTTCGTCAGTTATTTCATATTGGTCGTCTCCTGAAAGCCAATTCCTTATTTCATCCAACGATGCATCCTCACATCCAGGGATACGTTGCACCAAGGGCAAAATACTTTCATGAAGTTCATCCAGCATGCTTTCAGCCATATTTTCGTCCTCGCCCAACAGCTTATGCCACGACTTCGCAATTGTTTGTGCCCCGACGTCGGGCCAGGCCCTTGCGACCCAATAAGCGACATCCTTCAAATTTATACTTTTCAACTTCTTAATCAAGTTTTGCCCATCTTCAATTTCTTGTATGACTGTTGACAGAAGCTTTCTTCGATAGTTTCGTTTAAGTGTTTCCAAAACACCCTGGTCCATAGGCTGACAAATGGCAGTCACATTTGGTGGCAAAAACATAGCCTTTATGTCCCCATCTCTTAAGTTCGTCTGGATCAGGGTGAGTTGGGGCATTGTCTAGCAGTAAAACTGCTTTTCTGGGTAGGTTGTTATCTTTTAAAAACTTCTCTGTAGAAGGAACAAACTCTTTAAAAAACCATTCCTTAAAAATTTCACTAGTCATCCATGGACTTTTTTGATTGAAATATTTTACTGGAAGAGCATGTTTTGAAATGGTTTTAAAAGCCCTAGGGTTTTTGGATTTTCCAATCATTGCCAGGTCCATTTTATGGTTTGCTGTGGCATTACTGCATGCTAAAATAGTCACTCTCTCTTTACTACGTTTATAGCCAGGGGCTGCAGCTCCAGTTCTAGCTGCAAGGCTCTTACTCGGTAACATTTTGAAATTAAGGCTTGTTTCATCACAATTAAATACTTGATCTCCTGTTAAGCTTTCAGTTTCAACAAAGTCTTGAAATTTTTTCTTAAACTGCTCCATTTCTTGAAAGTTTGATGACAGTTTCTTGCCGCAAATATTCAACTGACGGATTCCATAATGCTTCTTCCATCTATCAAGCCAGCCAATGCTTGCTATAAAATCTGCATCACCTTCGTTAAATTCGTTTTGAAACTGCAACGCCTTTTCTTTTAAGATAGGTCCCGAAATAGGCACCCCTTTCTCCTTGAACTGTGTAAACCAAATGTACAATGCTTCGCTAACTTTTTCAGAATCACTATTTTTCATAGTTTTTCTGTCTTTAAAAGCAGTCTCAGTAACTCGTGAGGAACACCATTTTTCTAATTCTAATCGTCTCTTCTTCCAATCTCCTACTGTGCGATGACTGACGCCATAGTGGTCAGCCACTTTCTGCAGCGTTTCCCCTTTATCCAGTCTTTTTAATGCCTCAAGCTTGTCTTTTATTGATAAAACAATTTTCTTCCTTTTCGTAGCCATAATCGCAACACTATTAACAATACTACACTATGACACTTTCACCAAAACTGCACTAGTCACTCACAGACACACCGCATAAAAATAGCCTCACTGCTCACTACAGCACACAACAAGAAACTGCAGTCTACTAAGCGATGAGCATGTGAGCGATAGTGTTGGATGTTGGTGGTGGGGTGGGGTGAATGACACATGAGTCACAGCTAGGCTATAATAGGCGATGGGGCAGTAGGCCGAATTCCTGCAGTACAGTCAGGAGCAATCACAAAGAGAGCACGTACACTCACGCCCGCAAACTATTGGCACACTATTTTCGTTGCAGCAATTAAAGAAAATATTTTTTATGTTTACGTTTTTTACGCCGCTTGGGCGGCAGATAACATGGAACGGCGGATAATCGAAGGGCGGATAACCGAGACTCTACTGTACTTATAAGTAATTCAAGCTTTATTTTTTTTTGTAAATTCAACTATCTCTAAAACACTACCGGTTTATAAAAGTGAAACTTATATTTTAAATAAAATTTTTTCTACATCATTATAAAGTTTCCATGTTTTTGGAAATAAAAAAAGTTGAAATATTATTACAATTAGGCTATATCACAACATATTGTCACAAAACTACTGAAACTTGTCTCCTGAATATTCACTAATATTGTTTATACACTATATACACAACTTTGTTTAGATTCACTAAAATTTTTTTTTGGTATGGTATGTTTGGAAGGAACCTTATCACAAGTAGACCAAACAGTTCCATTTTTAACTATTCTTGGTCTTTTTCTGCCATTAGTGTTTGCTGTTCGATTTTCTGGCTCATTATAATCTGCAGCTGAATCTGAAACGAGAAAATAACTCGTTTCAGGCCAAGTTAATAGAATAAAAACGAAATAAAATGAATGAAGAGGTTAGAAAAGTGTAAACAAAAGCTTACCTGATGTTTCGTTACAATCGGGAATAATTTCCGGATCACTGTCATTTTCTGAGAACACCTCTACACTACTTTCAGAACAAATACTATCACTATCAACATTTAGTAACTCCACAATCTCATTTTCTCTCAGATATTTCTTGTTTACAGACGCCATTCTAACGATAACACTTACGCACTCGACTACAAAAGCATGTGGTAAACACGTATCATACGCGAATAGAAATGTATATACTTCTATGATCTAGGCGCAGAACTGTGAACTACTAACGTCATTCGATGATTACACATCGTCGAAAAGCGTAAATTAAAGGCTTTCGCCGTGTAAAACAATCCTATATGCAAAGACGTACACTTACGTCTCTCGTCAAAACTCGGAAGTTACATAAGCCGTACATGGACGTCTTTAGCCAGCAAAGTGTTAATCAAGGCATGTCGTTTTAAGACTTCCTCCTTATCACTGTATTCTGAATCGTATTGAATGAATATGGAGCTAGTTGAAAGGATATGTTCCCAGTTACACAACATTAGCTGGTTGGTATAAAACAATTTATTGAGAAGGCGGTAAATGAAACAATGGGGGACAAGCAGAGTCATTGTATACAGCATATAATCAAGGAATATGATAAACTATGGCAACTGGCCCACATTACCGGCGTCAGTGTCATGGACAACGGACAATCTTACCAATAATAATGCTGACTCAAGCGATGATACAAGTTCAGACACAGATATGAAAGGCATTGAATTACTCTCTGACAGCAACTGATAGTATTCAGTACACTGGTAATTATCACAGTTTCAATTTTCGTTTTAAATAAAACGATTATATGGTTGTGTTATGAAGTCTGTAACCCTTTAATACAAGTTGGTAAATCATTTCTGTTATTGTGTGCATAATTCTCTATTTTATATGAGGATGATAGTGTAATAAAAATGGTGAGTGTTTTAGAGTGCCAATCGTGGGCAAAGACAAGTGAGAGAGAGAGAGAGAGAGAGAGAGAGAGTGAGAGAGCGAAGGGTGGAAGAGTGAGAGAGGGAAGAAGGGAGACAGTGAGTGAGATGTAGAAGAGAGAAGAGCGAGTGGGAGTGATAGTGAGTGATAGATCAATTTCAGGTTAGAGTGAGAGGCTGTGAGAAGGACTGGCAGGGGGAGAAGGTGTGATTGTGGACACATACATAAATTACATTATTCTATAGTACTCTTGACTGTATTTTATAATATGATTACAATTATTATCCAAGTTTACAGGCCGTGAGGCGAGTGATGAAACTGTCTTGGTGGTGCGCAGTGGCAAAGAGAAAGAATGCGCATGCGCGGGACAGCGGCTAGGGACAACAACCCATCAGTTGGCTTAGGTCTCCGTGCGTGGTGATTGTGTTATTGCCTTTCTGAAAACATTTCAGTGTATTTCCAGTGTTGTGTAGCTGTTGTCTCCAGGATTGTCTGGGCCGTCATCGTCACATCATACAACATCAGCAAGTAAGTCTGTTGAGAAAAAAGTGATCCACAGCCAGAGCAGGCAGATTATTCACAATGTTTACGATTATATGAAAAAAGAAAATGGCAGCTTAAGTGAAAAAGCTTTACAAACTAAAGTGGCCGCTGCTTGCGGTGTATCTTTTAGTAGTATTAGAAGAATTATCAATGAGCATAATAAAAAGTCCGGTACATCATCGCCTACGTTCAGTACTCTAAGAAAAAGGAGGCCTAGAAAAAATTTGAAAACTACATTCGATGATTCCGACTTATCTTTAATCCGCAAGACAATTCATGAATTTCATCTAAGTGAGGGTGAAAGGCCTACTCTCAAAGGAATACTACGTGTATTAAAGTATAAAATAGATTTCAAAGGAAGTGTTTGGTGTGTCCGGAAGGTTGTAAAAAAATTAGGTTTCCGCTGGAAGAAAACAGAATCCAACAGAAAATTACTTGTTGAGAAAAGCGATATCCGAAATTTAAGGTTAAACTACTTGGTGAATGTTGACAGATATAGGAAAGAAAAGAGGCAGATCGTATACATGGACGAAACATATTTCCATAGTACAACAACGACTGAGAAAACCTGGACGGACAGCACAGTTGGCGGGCTAAAGAAATCAGTCTGCAAAGGATCACGAGTAATTGTTTTACACGCAGGAGGCGAGGAGGGATTTATAGCCAACGGTTTATTAATGTTCAAGTTTGAATTAAAAAAGGGAGACTACCACGGGGAGATGAACTACGATAACTACGAGAAGTGGATCAAAGAACAACTTATCCCAAACTTGAAGCCTAACAGTGTGTTAGTTATCGATAATGCGCCGTATCATAACAAACAGGTCAACCCGGCGCCAACCTCATCGTGGAAGAAACAAGATATCCAAAAATGGCTGACTGACAATGGAATTCCTTACTGTGAAAGTATGCTTAAGCCCCAGTTATACTCACTAATTAAACTGAAGAAACCTCAGTTAAAAATTTACAAGATCGATGCAATCTTAGTCCAGCACGGTCATTCTGTACTCAGACTACCCCCTTACCATCCGGATCTGAATCCAATCGAGTTAATATGGGCTACAGTGAAAGACTACAGAAAACAAAAAAAATGTCAAGTTGTGTCTACAAACCGTCCTCCAGCTTGCAGCCAAGAAATTCGCCCAGATCACTCCAGAAGACTGGAAGAAGCGATGTGAACATGTGAAGAAAATAGAAGAGGACTATCTGAACCGTGAACATGTTATCGACCAAGCAACTGAGCGTTTTGTTATACATGTGGATGATAGCAGTGATAGTGACAGTGACAATGATTCAGTTGCCAGCTAAGAAAATATGAGTGGAATAGAAGAACTAGACTAAAGCCCAATTGACTCGACCGTGTAAGTGTATGACATGACAAACTGTATGTTTTTTGCTTCTTAAATGTTCCGGAATGCTATTAGTAAATTTTAATGTGTAAATATTCTGTGTAAATAATAAACACTTTTTTTTTATTTTTGTAACACAATTACTTATAATTATCTTGTTGATACATCCTCTTCGTTCACTTTTTTAATATTATATATATATATATATATATATATATATATATTGTAACGTGCGGTTTTTTCTTAGAGGTGTTTTAGCGAAACGTCCGTCTCATTCAAGACTCAATGTTGTAAGCGCCAAATCTGTAATGTGCGTTTTTTGTATTAAGGTTTCTGCCTCTCCGCAGTCGCCACTTATGAATTATAAAGACCGAAGTTTAAATAAAGCAGTTGGGAATGTTACTCAAACAAAGCAGAAATCGAGTGTGTATGATTTGGGTCAAGTAGGGAAGTTGTTTAGCCTGATTTAGAAGAGAGAGCTAGTACCGTTTGTTTACCCTCGGTTTGGACGATTTCTAAATTTTCAAATATTCGCCGTGCACCGAATCAGCTGACTTTTAACACTAGTCTCCAAATATAGATTAACCAGACGACACTGTGGCAGTATACAACCCGGTGGATCGTCTTCTTCTTAGTTGTTCTGAAATTTAATACAACTACCCACTACAAGAAAGGACACACATTTTTATTTTTAAATCTCAATTTTTCAATAATATTTATTAAGAATATTATTGGTTTTTTCTCTTCCGCCAAAATACAAATATCACAATCGATCTTTTCCTTAATTAAGACATGATATCGACTTCATTGAGTAAACATGGAATTGTCAAAAAAAAAAATATATGGTTTTTGACCAAATTTTATACTATATTTAAAACATCAATCAATATATATAATTCTTTTATTTATTTCCCCAGGGTTAAGGGTAAGTTCTTTTTGTTATGAGATGGTCAGAAATGGATAATTCTACTACGCTTTACAAATACAGAAAAAATATTCAAAATTTGTTTATTTTTTGCTTAGTACGTAGTTCCGGAAATGTCCGTAAGAGAGCAGAGTGCGTTTGTTTTCATTAGAACATGTGGTTAATTTTTATTAGTTCCTTTTCTATATTACCATTCGGAATGTTTTCTTCATTAAATATTAAACGAAATGTTTATATTACCTCTCTTCTTGAAGTTCTTACTTGGATGAAGCCGTTTCTCCAGTGGTGTCGGTATTTGGTTGTAATTTCATAACCGACCGGCAAATATTATCTCGTCAAACTCAAAACACAGCGAATTTAGGCCTGATCGTCCAAAAATGGTTTTCTTTCACTTTTATTATGGAGTATAGCAATTTAACTTTGATAAATAAGGTAGTAGTATATAATGTTCATACTGTTGTTTAATTTTGTACCAATTTTGCACTTCTCAAAGATTTCTAAAAGGATATTTTAATAAAATTGTGGTCTCATCATTTTGTCAACTGGACAGGTTTAATTTTTAAATTCGATTAACAATACTTGTTATTTTTCGTTACTCTTAGTAACCCATAATTTTTATATATCTTTTTATTGGTTCTGCTATTTACTTTTTAGTATATAGGCAGTTTGTAATTATTATAAATTTATTTTTTATTTACAGAAAAATAATTTTTTTTAATTTTGGTTTCTTTCCCAATTTGATTTACATAATAGTTTTCTGTTTATTTTCTTATAACTTTGGATATAAGTATTTAATATTTTTATTAACTTCAAAGGAATTTATATATTATTTATTAGTCTCTTATAGTATTCCTACACTGCACTACTTCCTTCTGCCATTTCCCTCATACAGTATTATTTTAATTTTTTATTATCATCTGATATTTAAATCTTTTATGTTTTTTTTTAAAACGAACCCTGAGTTATCTTATACTATAACACAAATATTGTAAAAAATATAAAATTAACTTAGGTATTAAACTTGGTTGTCTACACAATATAAATACTACAATAAATTAACAAAATACATAATTAGTTAGTAGCATTATAGTCTACTATCATCGCTTATAATACCCACACCTACAGCACAATTCTGTAAAAAGTTCCCTTCACTTTCACTTATTACCTCAATGGGTACACTATAACTCACTTGTCACTGTATATCACTCTAAATCGTTTATAATGTTTAGTGATACAATTTAATTTTGAGCTCGTTATAGGTTACCCATTTCTGACCTTTATGGTATTACATGAGTTAAATTATTGGGACCGGGTTATGTACCGTTACAATATATATATATATATATATATATATATATATATATATATATATATATATATATATTTCAATCACTTTCTGCTACAGTCCGTTTCTTGATGTATATAATACTATAATACTTATAACTATTTTACCTCAAGATGTATTTTTTCCTTTAGGGACATGTTTCGGGAGATCCTGTTCTCCCATCTTCAACCTTCGCCATCTTGCTTCTGGTGCAGTATTTGTGTGTTGGCTTCTGGATGTTATTATGGTGGTTTGTTGGTCTTTGGTCCTTCAATGTTGCATTATTGTGTGTGGTTGTGGTATCTGTTTTTGTATTTTGTG
This sequence comes from Magicicada septendecula, assembly GCA_034769895.1. NCBI lineage: Eukaryota > Metazoa > Arthropoda > Insecta > Hemiptera > Cicadidae > Magicicada > Magicicada septendecula. Next base: position 14,468,641 of record CM068368.1, read on the forward strand.
TATTTTCGATGTTGAGTGCTTTGAATATTGTGTCATGTTTTGTATTGATTTGTATTTGTTCTGGTATTAATTTGTTTTGTGTTTTATGTTTGTAAATCTGTAAATTTTTCCAAATGTTCATTATGGTGCCTTTGTGTGGTATATGTTTTATTAGTGTTACATTGGTTATGTCTGGGAATTCATGTCCTGTGTTTATTGCATGTGTGGCTAAATCAGATGAAAAAGAAAAACATAACAAAATCAACTATTTAGACATAACCATCACAAGATACAACAAACACATACAATATGCAATATATAGAAAACCAACTTCCACTAACATCATTATACCTAACCATTCTGACCACCCACCACAACATAAAATGGCAGCATTTTATTCGTTATTTAACAGAATGTACAAAATACCCCTAAACAAACAAGAAACTGACAAAGAAAGAAATATAATATACCAAATTGGTTATGCAAATGGATACAATAAAAATACTATGATCAAAATAGAAAATAAAATCAAATACAAAATAAAAACTGAACAATTAAGAATTAATCAAACTGAACAACACATAAATAATAACAACAACAAAAAATGGGCCACATTCACATATATAAATAATAAAATGTCAAAACTAACAAAACTATTTAAAAACACAGATATAAAAATAGCATACAAAACTAATAAAAATAAATTACAAAATCTAAATAACTCACACAACAAAGATAATACAACAACCAACGGTATATACAAAATTGAATGCCAAGATTGCAATAAATGTTATATAGGACAAACAAAAAAACAGCTGAAAAAACGTTATTTTGAACACCTAAATGCATACAAAAAACCAAACATATATAAATCCAAATTAGCCACACATGCAATAAACACAGGACATGAATTCCCAGACATAACCAATGTAACACTAATAAAACATATACCACACAAAGGCACCATAATGAACATTTGGGAAAATTTACAGATTTACAAACATAAAACACAAAACAAATTAATACCAGAACAAATACAAATCAATACAAAACATGACACAATATTCAAAGCACTCAACATCGAAAATACACAAAATACAAAAACAGATACCACAACCACACACAATAATGCAACATTGAAGGACCAAAGACCAACAAACCACCATAATAACATCCAGAAGCCAACACACAAATACTGCACCAGAAGCAAGATGGCGAAGGTTGAAGATGGGAGAACAGGATCTCCCGAAACATGTCCCTAAAGGAAAAAATACATCTTGAGGTAAAATAGTTATAAGTATTATAGTAATATATATATATATATATATATTGTAAAGATAGAAATTATATAGACGTCTTCGTTTTCGTTTAAGCCCCACGTTGATGGCGGCAATTTGAAAAGAAGAGAAATTATATAGGATGTGTTGAGTACGTGTTTAAATAAGCTCCACGTTGTTATGCGCCAATTTGTAAAGAGACTAATTATGTGTGTGTTAAGATGCGACGATGATGCCTCACGTTGCGAGCGTCAATTTGTAAAGAAACCAATATGTGCCGGTACTAGCGAAAATGTCCGTCTTATTCAAACCCCACTGTTATAATCAATTTAGTAACGAACTGCTTGTTAATTATGTGAGGACGTATGTTATAATGTATGATACCAGCTGGAGACGTCAAATTATAAAGAAATCTTGTCTATGAGTGTAATTAGTTATAAGATACTCCGGTGTAACAAACGCCAAGTAATACGTTGTAGGTGGCGATTCGTAACAATTAAAGTGCTGTTACCTGGTTTAATTAATATGTTATTAACTAATATACCTTGCGGTTGTGACCAGTGAAACCCTCAGAACACAGATTATTAAGTCCACAAACTTAGAATTATGTTCCTGAATTTATAATGGTATTATTCTGTAGACTTAATTTAATTCTCAGTGGTTGTTTAATATGAGCAATATATATGGAGTATTTACTGAATGTAAGTGGTTTTTGTCTCAACCCTAGTCCCTCAACGATAAAAATTTCATTCAAATTTAGTATGACAAAACCCGTTAGTTCAGCAATCTCCCGTCCCACCAGCTGTAAACTTGGAGCGCTATTACTAGAAATAAGTGTACGTATAGGTTAGTTATTCTGAGTGTTTGTATCAATCTGTTAATAAATTATTACGCCAATTACATATAGTATTTTCTCTGCAATGATTAAAACGTTATCTCATACAACAAATGTACTTTATTTATTTTTCTCTGGTAATTAACAAGTTACGTTGTCTCAGACAAACAATAAGACGATCCAATCGACTATCCCAACATGTATCGATTCTTAATTATTCGAACTCTAAAAAAAAAAAATATATACTTTGAAAATAATGACAAATAATTCTTATACCAGGGTTCGTGTAGTTCTTTGAACCATTAGTAAGGCCAGGTAAAACGCATAATTAAGGTTGTTCAATTTACAAAAAGAATAAAATTATTTACTTAAAATACAATGATATGAAAATAATTTGTTTTTTTACCCAAGCGGCGAAAGCTTCATTAGGCGGTGAATGTTTGTCAACAACGGTCAAAATGCAGTTTATATCGTCTTCACCCAGTAAAACTGCTCTGGTCTTCAATGAATGGATGATGATAACCCCACAGGAACTCTTGTGCTTTGATTCTTCTTTTGCGTCTTCACAATTCTTGGTCCCAACAAACTGGAATCAGGATCTCAGCTTACGCTGTCAATGAAGGTTATTTCGTCAATCGAATCTTCTGTATTTCCAAATATTTCCGTTAATTCAGGCTTCAACTCTTTATTGGTCTTCAATTTATAGCATGAATTGGTTTGATACCAAATTCAGCGGAATTATTTAGTGAATGAGGTGAGACGCTTTCAGTTCTTTTTTATTGTATTCATTGATAATTTCGAGGGTTATTTAATTTGTATGATTCATTAACATTCCAGTATAATTGTTTTGCAAAAATGCTTTTTCAATTTGGATATATATTTTCTTTATATTTATTCATATATTTTAAATATATCGGTTCATCTCAACCTAATAGCTTGTAACAATCAGTACCATCTATTCAAAATCAACAACTTACTAAAAATCAGTTGCCTTAACAACCATGTTTTCTATATATCCTTGAGCCGGCATTATAGAATATTACTACTCCTTTCCAATAAAATACTCCATGCTTGGATTAATATTGAATCACATAAAATTCTCCCCTAACCTTCCTTATTAAACAGTAAATGTTTTACTAGAGTTTCGTTGGACTGGGTTTACTAAAAAGGTATTAATTTCCTTTCACTAATATGGAATTTAGGCCTATAGATTCATTTACAACCATTATAACATTATTTGGTTTTTAACTTAATTTTCTTTTTACCTGACCTACTGTACAATTAATTATTGATTACATAGTTAATTACATGAATTTTAATTTACTGGTGGTTATTTGTTTTTACATTAATCAATTGGTTCTGGAACCCTTTATTAATTTATGACATAATTGTCAGAACTACTTGTTAGACTTGAAACACTGGTCACACTCCTGATCCAGTTTATAAACATTAATTAGAACAACAGTATCTTTCAATTTTATACAATACTGACAACTTAGTACATTGCCTAACATTGGTAACTATACTGTGCTGTATAAAAACAAATCTAATATAAAATATAAACATAATTATTGAGTAAGTATTATTATCAAACAACATCATTTCATTTTTAACACATTCAACATACAATATAAATATTCTGTAGACCTTAACATGTCACAGTACAAAACAAATATTTCATTACATCCAATCATTCATTGGTCTGGCTCTTTTACATTTAATATTAGTCATTGCCTCCTTTTTACTTGAGGTCCTTCTCAAACATATGAACTATCGAACAACCTTAAGTCAGGGTATGGTCTTTGACCATATTTCATTCAGTCTTTTATGTAACGTTGGGGAACCTCAACTATGTTGCGTTACATAACACCCCCCTTCGAAATAAGTTTATTTTGGTATAAACAAAGTTTGGCAAGAAATAAACTTCTAATTTGTATCTGGCCAATTGGTTTCCTATTTATAGTACTTTTATATTTCCCAATTATTCGTTATTTTATTATCATTTCTTCGTTCCTTCTTAAAGTCAATTATTTCCCAAGTTTAAATCTTATTTCTATAATCATTCTTGTGACATTCTTCATTAATTATACATTTTGGATCTGGTTTTATTTAATTCTCTATATTTATTTGTGAGTTTTCCCTCTAATATTTAATTTTCCTAAACCTCCCTAACATTATAACTGGAATCGAATCGGTGGTGCTCTATCGGCTAACCAATTACCGTCGTCCGTTACATACTTTCTGGGATTAGAGGAACATCATCTCTGCCCAGTTAAATGATTGCTGGAACATTCTACAGTCAATCTTCATTAATAAACCTCGTAAGGTAGTCATCATGTGACCTTCAACAAAATACTAAATAATAATCATATTCTAGGGATTATTCACTGTACTTGAATTCAGATCATATTATTTCTTCCTATTAATTCTTCCTTCTATTATACACTTTTTCTCTCCAATACTTGGCTATTTTATTGACATTTATTAATTGGGTTTTGTTTACGGATGATTCTGAACCATTTGTTTTTTCTTTTCTGGTGATCCTTTTGATGGTTCCATTTTGGCTTCTTCATTCTCTTGTCTTCATTGGCTCATATTCCTTTGTGATCAATACAGCTGGTTATGAGATTTTGGTCAGTACTATACATTACAGTATGTAGCTATATTCTTCTGGCACAATCATTATTATTTCTTTTACATTCTAAATTATATTTCTCGCTATTATATTATATCAGATAAACTCATCTTGTTTTTTGGTTTTGATGATTTTTATTAATTTGAATTAGTGTAAAATTTTTTTCTTCTTTCATATCAGTTTAAAGCAATTTCTTCTAAATTGTATAGTAAGGTGTTTTTACTTATTTTTCGACTTTGGTTGTTCTTTTGATCTTCAAAATTCTCTTTCTTATATAACTCATAAATTGTTTTCTTAGATACTTGTTTGTAAGTTGAGCTTACTTCATTTTTTGAATTTTGGGGTATTTATTCTCTTTATTTTAAATCATACTGTTTCTGAATAATTATGAGTAAGTTGTTCTTACAGTTTCTTTAGAATTTTGGGTTTTTTATTTACAATGGGTTGCTTGGTCCTGTATCCATAAAATCCGTCCCTTTTCATTATATTCTGTTTGGAATCTGTTTAACCGTGGTCCATTATTTCCTCTATACTGGTTGTTCGGGTCTCTCTAGTGTATAGAGTTATTTCTGTCCTTGTGACATATCTCATTATTGTACAGTTCTTGCCTCTTGTCACTATAAAATTGTCATTTATAGTCAAGCTCTTCATTGTCCTTTGAACTGATTCTTCTGTACTGTCTCTTAATTGTTCTGATGGTTCATACATAAATTCCATAAGTCCTCCATGCTCCTTAGTTAGTTTTGGCCTTTTTGGCCCTTCTAGTCCATCTGGGAATTCAAGTGTGGTTCGTTTAAAGTTTCTCACTTGCCTTACTTCTCTGTTTTCCGTAATTGGTCTATTATGTAGCTGAACCAATCCCCTTTTAATCATTTCCAATTCTTCCCGTGTATTTATTAATTTCCTTTTACACATTTGTCTTATTCTCACTATCTTCATTTCATCATGAATCCGTTCTATTCTTCCGGTTCTATCAATTGGTATCTTGTCAAATTTTTCTTGGGTCTTCGCTTGTATGTTTCCTATTTGAGTAATTTTGGTCTCTACTTCTACTCTGAGTTGCATGATGGGTTCATCTGTCTTTTCCAGATCCACCTTAATTTCATTTATTTGCTGTCTTACTTCCACTTCACAGCTATCAACTCCTTTGCTCCATGTTTCATTGACAATTATAATACTTCCATTGATGACTTCCCTCAACGCTAGGCCTTGTTCATTGATGATTTGCCACAACTCCTTATTATGGTTTTCAATTTTCTCATCCATTCGTCTGGTATTCTCCAGAATCTGCCTCAAACTCTCATCATTCCTGTCAAACCTTTTATTCATCTGTTTGATTAAATTTTCGCTCAAAATTTCGTTTTGTTTTCTTGAGTTCTCATTAATACTGTCTATTTTATTTTCCAGCCTTTCTGAATTTTCATTTATACTATCTATTTTATTTTCTAGCTTTTCATTGATTTGTCTAAAATCGGCCTTCAATCGTTCATTATTTTCATTTATGGTTTGCCTTAAAAGTTCACTAGTACTTTCCTTAATACTGTCTTTTAATTCTTCCTTCTGTTTCTTGGAATCTTCTTTAATTTGTCTAAAGTTCTCCTTATTATCCTTCTTCATGCTACTCATTAATTCCATTAATTTTTCCCAATTTAATCCTCCTCTGGTTTCCTCTTTATCTGGTTGGTCACCTTGGGCATCTTCTTCCACTATTTCCGTTTCCGTATCCATAACTATTTCGGTTTCTTCTGTATCACCTGTCTGTTGATCCATTTCAGTATCTGTACCTACCTCTGTTTCTTTTTCCCTCCTATCTTCTTCTGTTTCTTGTTCCTTCTCCATTCTTTTCGTAATAGCTCTCGTATGCATTCCTGTGCCTCTAATGGTTGCCTGCTCAAGTTAAGTAACAAATAATATGAGTTTTTACTTAACTAAAGCCCACTCGTTGAGCGCCAATTTGTAAAGATAGAAATTATATAGACGTCTTCGTTTTCGTTTAAGCCCCACGTTGATGGCGGCAATTTGAAAAGAAGAGAAATTATATAGGATGTGTTGAGTACGTGTTTAAATAAGCTCCACGTTGTTATGCGCCAATTTGTAAAGAGACTAATTATGTGTGTGTTAAGATGCGACGATGATGCCTCACGTTGCGAGCGTCAATTTGTAAAGAAACCAATATGTGCCGGTACTAGCGAAAATGTCCGTCTTATTCAAACCCCACTGTTATAATCAATTTAGTAACGAACTGCTTGTTAATTATGTGAGGACGTATGTTATAATGTATGATACCAGCTGGAGACGTCAAATTATAAAGAAATCTTGTCTATGAGTGTAATTAGTTATAAGATACTCCGGTGTAACAAACGCCAAGTAATACGTTGTAGGTGGCGATTCGTAACAATTAAAGTGCTGTTACCTGGTTTAATTAATATGTTATTAACTAATATACCTTGCGGTTGTGACCAGTGAAACCCTCAGAACACAGATTATTAAGTCCACAAACTTAGAATTATGTTCCTGAATTTATAATGGTATTATTCTGTAGACTTAATTTAATTCTCAGTGGTTGTTTAATATGAGCAATATATATGGAGTATTTACTGAATGTAAGTGGTTTTTGTCTCAACCCTAGTCCCTCAACGATAAAAATTTCATTCAAATTTAGTATGACAAAACCCGTTAGTTCAGCAATCTCCCGTCCCACCAGCTGTAAACTTGGAGCGCTATTACTAGAAATAAGTGTACGTATAGGTTAGTTATTCTGAGTGTTTGTATCAATCTGTTAATAAATTATTACGCCAATTACATATAGTATTTTCTCTGCAATGATTAAAACGTTATCTCATACAACAAATGTACTTTATTTATTTTTCTCTGGTAATTAACAAGTTACGTTGTCTCAGACAAACAATAAGACGATCCAATCGACTATCCCAACATGTATCGATTCTTAATTATTCGAACTCTAAAAAAAAAAAATATATACTTTGAAAATAATGACAAATAATTCTTATACCAGGGTTCGTGTAGTTCTTTGAACCATTAGTAAGGCCAGGTAAAACGCATAATTAAGGTTGTTCAATTTACAAAAAGAATAAAATTATTTACTTAAAATACAATGATATGAAAATAATTTGTTTTTTTACCCAAGCGGCGAAAGCTTCATTAGGCGGTGAATGTTTGTCAACAACGGTCAAAATGCAGTTTATATCGTCTTCACCCAGTAAAACTGCTCTGGTCTTCAATGAATGGATGATGATAACCCCACAGGAACTCTTGTGCTTTGATTCTTCTTTTGCGTCTTCACAATTCTTGGTCCCAACGAACTGGAATCAGGATCTCAGCTTACGCTGTCAATGAAGGTTATTTCGTCAATCGAATCTTCTGTATTTCCAAATATTTCCGTTAATTCAGGCTTCAACTCTTTATTGGTCTTCAATTTATAGCATGAATTGGTTTGATACCAAATTCAGCGGAATTATTTAGTGAATGAGGTGAGACGCTTTCAGTTCTTTTTTATTGTATTCATTGATAATTTCGAGGGTTATTTAATTTGTATGATTCATTAACATTCCAGTATAATTGTTTTGCAAAAATGCTTTTTCAATTTGGATATATATTTTCTTTATATTTATTCATATATTTTAAATATATCGGTTCATCTCAACCTAATAGCTTGTAACAATCAGTACCATCTATTCAAAATCAACAACTTACTAAAAATCAGTTGCCTTAACAACCATGTTTTCTATATATCCTTGAGCCGGCATTATAGAATATTACTACTCCTTTCCAATAAAATACTCCATGCTTGGATTAATATTGAATCACATAAAATTCTCCCCTAACCTTCCTTATTAAACAGTAAATGTTTTACTAGAGTTTCGTTGGACTGGGTTTACTAAAAAGGTATTAATTTCCTTTCACTAATATGGAATTTAGGCCTATAGATTCATTTACAACCATTATAACATTATTTGGTTTTTAACTTAATTTTCTTTTTACCTGACCTACTGTACAATTAATTATTGATTACATAGTTAATTACATGAATTTTAATTTACTGGTGGTTATTTGTTTTTACATTAATCAATTGGTTCTGGAACCCTTTATTAATTTATGACATAATTGTCAGAACTACTTGTTAGACTTGAAACACTGGTCACACTCCTGATCCAGTTTATAAATATTAATTAGAACAACAGTATCTTTCAATTTTATACAATACTGACAACTTAGTACATTGCCTAACATTGGTAACTATACTGTGCTGTATAAAAACAAATCTAATATAAAATATAAACATAATTATTGAGTAAGTATTATTATCAAACAACATCATTTCATTTTTAACACATTCAACATACAATATAAATATTCTGTAGACCTTAACATGTCACAGTACAAAACAAATATTTCATTACATCCAATCATTCATTGGTCTGGCTCTTTTACATTTAATATTAGTCATTGCCTCCTTTTTACTTGAGGTCCTTCTCAAACATATGAACTATCGAACAACCTTAAGTCAGGGTATGGTCTTATTTCATTCAGTCTTTTATGTAACGGGGAACCTCAACTATGTTGCGTTACATAACACCCCCCCTTCGAAATAAGTTTATTTTGGTATAAACAAAGTTTAGCAAGAAATAAACTTCTAATTTGTATCTGGCCAATTGGTTTCCTATTTATAGTACTTTTATATTTCCCAATTATTCGTTATTTTATTATCATTTCTTCGTTCCTTCTTAAAGTCAATTATTTCCCAAGTTTAAATCTTATTTCTATAATCATTCTTGTGACATTCTTCATTAATTATACATTTTGGATCTGGTTTTATTTAATTCTCTATATTTATTTGTGAGTTTTCCCTCTAATATTTAATTTTCCTAAACCTCCCTAACATTATAACTGGAATCGAATCGGTGGTGCTCTATCGGCTAACCAATTACCGTCGTCCGTTACATACTTTCTGGGATTAGAGGAACATCATCTCTGCCCAGTTAAATGATTGCTGGAACATTCTACAGTCAATCTTCATTAATAAACCTCGTAAGGTAGTCATCATGTGACCTTCAACAAAATACTAAATAATAATCATATTCTAGGGATTATTCACTGTACTTGAATTCAGATCATATTATTTCTTCCTATTAATTCTTCCTTCTATTATACACTTTTTCTCTCCAATACTTGGCTATTTTATTGACATTTATTAATTGGGTTTTGTTTACGGATGATTCTGAACCATTTGTTTTTTCTTTTCTGGTGATCCTTTTGATGGTTCCATTTTGGCTTCTTCATTCTCTTGTCTTCATTGGCTCATATTCCTTTGTGATCAATACAGCTGGTTATGAGATTTTGGTCAGTACTATACATTACATTATGTAGCTATATTCTTCTGGCACAATCATTATTATTTCTTTTACATTCTAAATTATATTTCTCGCTATTATATTATATCAGATAAACTCATCTTGTTTTTTGGTTTTGATGATTTTTATTAATTTGAATTAGTGTAAAATTTTTTTCTTCTTTCATATCAGTTTAAAGCAATTTCTTCTAAATTGTATAGTAAGGTGTTTTTACTTATTTTTCGACTTTGGTTGTTCTTTTTATCTTCAAAATTCTCTTTCTTATATAACTCATAAATTGTTTTCTTAGATACTTGTTTGTAAGTTGAGCTTACTTCATTTTTTGAATTTTGGGGTATTTATTCTCTTTATTTTAAATCATACTGTTTCTGAATAATTATGAGTAAGTTGTTCTTACAGTTTCTTTAGAATTTTGGGTTTTTTATTTACAATGGGTTGCTTGGTCCTGTATCCATAAAATCCGTCCCTTTTCATTATATTCTGTTTGGAATCTGTTTAACCGTGGTCCATTATTTCCTCTATACTGGTTGTTCGGGTCTCTCTAGTGTATAGAGTTATTTCTGTCCTTGTGACATATCTCATTATTGTACAGTTCTTGCCTCTTGTCACTATAAAATTGTCATTTATAGTCAAGCTCATCATTGTCCTTTGAACTGATTCTTCTGTACTGTCTCTTAATTGTTCTGATGGTTCATACATAAATTCCATAAGTCCTCCATGCTCCTTAGTTAGTTTTGGCCTTTTTGGCCCTTCTAGTCCATCTGGGAATTCAAGTGTGGTTCGTTTAAAGTTTCTCACTTGCCTTACTTCTCTGTTTTCCGTAATTGGTCTATTATGTAGCTGAACCAATCCCCTTTTAATCATTTCCAATTCTTCCCGTGTATTTATTAATTTCCTTTTACACATTTGTCTTATTCTCACTATCTTCATTTCATCATGAATCCGTTCTATTCTTCCGGTTCTATCAATTGGTATCTTGTCAAATTTTTCTTGGGTCTTCGCTTGTATGTTTCCTATTTGAGTAATTTTGGTCTCTACTTCTACTCTGAGTTGCATGATGGGTTCATCTGTCTTTTCCAGATCCACCTTAATTTCATTTATTTGCTGTCTTACTTCCACTTCACAGCTATCAACTCCTTTGCTCCATGTTTCATTGACAATTATAATACTTCCATTGATGACTTCCCTCAACGCTAGGCCTTGTTCATTGATGATTTGCCACAACTCCTTATTATGGTTTTCAATTTTCTCATCCATTCGTCTGGTATTCTCCAGAATCTGCCTCAAACTCTCATCATTCCTGTCAAACCTTTTATTCATCTGTTTGATTAAATTTTCGCTCAAAATTTCGTTTTGTTTTCTTGAGTTCTCATTAATACTGTCTATTTTATTTTCCAGCCTTTCTGAATTTTCATTTATACTATCTATTTTATTTTCTAGCTTTTCATTGATTTGTCTAAAATCGGCCTTCAATCGTTCATTATTTTCATTTATGGTTTGCCTTAAAAGTTCACTAGTACTTTCCTTAATACTGTCTTTAATTCTTCCTTCTGTTTCTTGGAATCTTCTTTAATTTGTCTAAAGTTCTCCTTATTATCCTTCTTCATGCTACTCATTAATTCCATTAATTTTTCCCAATTTAATCCTCCTCTGGTTTCCTCTTTATCTGGTTGGTCACCTTGGGCATCTTCTTCCACTATTTCCGTTTCCGTATCCATAACTATTTCGGTTTCTTCTGTATCACCTGTCTGTTGATCCATTTCAGTATCTGTACCTACCTCTGTTTCTTTTTCCCTCCTATCTTCTTCTGTTTCTTGTTCCTTCTCCATTCTTTTCGTAATAGCTCTCGTATGCATTCCTGTGCCTCTAATGGTTGCCTGCTCAAGTTAAGTAACAAATAATATGAGTTTTTACTTAACTAAAGCCCACTCGTTGAGCGCCAATTTGTAAAGATAGAAATTATATAGACGTCTTCGTTTTCGTTTAAGCCCCACGTTGATGGCGGCAATTTGAAAAGAAGAGAAATTATATAGGATGTGTTGAGTACGTGTTTAAATAAGCTCCACGTTGTTATGCGCCAATTTGTAAAGAGACTAATTATGTGTGTGTTAAGATGCGACGATGATGCCTCATGTTGCGAGCGTCAATTTGTAAAGAAACCAATATGTGCCGGTACTAGCGAAAATGTCCGTCTTATTCAAACCCCACTGTTATAATCAATTTAGTAACGAACTGCTTGTTAATTATGTGAGGACGTATGTTATAATGTATGATACCAGCTGGAGACGTCAAATTATAAAGAAATCTTGTCTATGAGTGTAATTAGTTATAAGATACTCCGGTGTAACAAACGCCAAGTAATACGTTGTAGGTGGCGATTCGTAACAATTAAAGTGCTGTTACCTGGTTTAATTAATATGTTATTAACTAATATACCTTGCGGTTGTGACCAGTGAAACCCTCAGAACACAGATTATTAAGTCCACAAACTTAGAATTATGTTCCTGAATTTATAATGGTATTATTCTGTAGACTTAATTTAATTCTCAGTGGTTGTTTAATATGAGCAATATATATGGAGTATTTACTGAATGTAAGTGGTTTTTGTCTCAACCCTAGTCCCTCAACGATAAAAATTTCATTCAAATTTAGTATGACAAAACCCGTTAGTTCAGCAATCTCCCGTCCCACCAGCTGTAAACTTGGAGCGCTATTACTAGAAATAAGTGTACGTATAGGTTAGTTATTCTGAGTGTTTGTATCAATCTGTTAATAAATTATTACGCCAATTACATATAGTATTTTCTCTGCAATGATTAAAACGTTATCTCATACAACAAATGTACTTTATTTATTTTTCTCTGGTAATTAACAAGTTACGTTGTCTCAGACAAACAATAAGACGATCCAATCGACTATCCCAACATGTATCGATTCTTAATTATTCGAACTCTAAAAAAAAAAAATATATACTTTGAAAATAATGACAAATAATTCTTATACCAGGGTTCGTGTAGTTCTTTGAACCATTAGTAATGCCAGGTAAAACGCATAATTAAGGTTGTTCAATTTACAAAAAGAATAAAATTATTTACTTAAAATACAATGATATGAAAATAATTTGTTTTTTTACCCAAGCGGCGAAAGCTTCATTAGGCGGTGAATGTTTGTCAACAACGGTCAAAATGCAGTTTATATCGTCTTCACCCAGTAAAACTGCTCTGGTCTTCAATGAATGGATGATGATAACCCCACAGGAACTCTTGTGCTTTGATTCTTCTTTTGCGTCTTCACAATTCTTGGTCCCAACGAACTGGAATCAGGATCTCAGCTTACGCTGTCAATGAAGGTTATTTCGTCAATCGAATCTTCTGTATTTCCAAATATTTCCGTTAATTCAGGCTTCAACTCTTTATTGGTCTTCAATTTATAGCATGAATTGGTTTGATACCAAATTCAGCGGAATTATTTAGTGAATGAGGTGAGACGCTTTCAGTTCTTTTTTATTGTATTCATTGATAATTTAGAGGGTTATTTAATTTGTATGATTCATTAACATTCCAGTATAATTGTTTTGCAAAAATGCTTTTTCAATTTGGATATATATTTTCTTTATATTTATTCATATATTTTAAATATATCGGTTCATCTCAACCTAATAGCTTGTAAAAATCAGTACCATCTATTCAAAATCAACAACTTACTAAAAATCAGTTGCCTTAACAACCATGTTTTCTATATATCCTTGAGCCGGCATTATAGAATATTACTACTCCTTTCCAATAAAATACTCCATGCTTGGATTAATATTGAATCACATAAAATTCTCCCCTAACCTTCCTTATTAAACAGTAAATGTTTTACTAGAGTTTCGTTGGACTGGGTTTACTAAAAAGGTATTAATTTCCTTTCACTAATATGGAATTTAGGCCTATAGATTCATTTACAACCATTATAACATTATTTGGTTTTTAACTTAATTTTCTTTTTACCTGACCTACTGTACAATTAATTATTGATTACATAGTTAATTACATGAATTTTAATTTACTGGTGGTTATTTGTTTTTACATTAATCAATTGGTTCTGGAACCCTTTATTAATTTATGACATAATTGTCAGAACTACTTGTTAGACTTGAAACACTGGTCACACTCCTGATCCAGTTTATAAATATTAATTAGAACAACAGTATCTTTCAATTTTATACAATACTGACAACTTAGTACATTGCCTAACATTGGTAACTATACTGTGCTGTATAAAAACAAATCTAATATAAAATATAAACATAATTATTGAGTAAGTATTATTATCAAACAACATCATTTCATTTTTAACACATTCAACATACAATATAAATATTCTGTAGACCTTAACATGTCACAGTACAAAACAAATATTTCATTACATCCAATCATTCATTGGTCTGGCTCTTTTACATTTAATATTAGTCATTGCCTCCTTTTTACTTGAGGTCCTTCTCAAACATATGAACTATCGAACAACCTTAAGTCAGGGTATGGTCTTTGACCATATTTCATTCAGTCTTTTATGTAACGTTGGGGAACCTCAACTATGTTGCGTTACATAACACCCCCCTTCGAAATAAGTTTATTTTGGTATAAACAAAGTTTGGCAAGAAATAAACTTCTAATTTGTATCTGGCCAATTGGTTTCCTATTTATAGTACTTTTATATTTCCCAATTATTCGTTATTTTATTATCATTTCTTCGTTCCTTCTTAAAGTCAATTATTTCCCAAGTTTAAATCTTATTTCTATAATCATTCTTGTGACATTCTTCATTAATTATACATTTTGGATCTGGTTTTATTTAATTCTCTATATTTATTTGTGAGTTTTCCCTCTAATATTTAATTTTCCTAAACCTCCCTAACATTATAACTGGAATCGAATCGGTGGTGCTCTATCGGCTAACCAATTACCGTCGTCCGTTACATACTTTCTGGGATTAGAGGAACATCATCTCTGCCCAGTTAAATGATTGCTGGAACATTCTACAGTCAATCTTCATTAATAAACCTCGTAAGGTAGTCATCATGTGACCTTCAACAAAATACTAAATAATAATCATATTCTAGGGATTATTCACTGTACTTGAATTCAGATCATATTATTTCTTCCTATTAATTCTTCCTTCTATTATACACTTTTTCTCTCCAATACTTGGCTATTTTATTGACATTTATTAATTGGGTTTTGTTTACGGATGATTCTGAACCATTTGTTTTTTCTTTTCTGGTGATCCTTTTGATGGTTCCATTTTGGCTTCTTCATTCTCTTGTCTTCATTGGCTCATATTCCTTTGTGATCAATACAGCTGGTTATGAGATTTTGGTCAGTACTATACATTACATTATGTAGCTATATTCTTCTGGCACAATCATTATTATTTCTTTTACATTCTAAATTATATTTCTCGCTATTATATTATATCAGATAAACTCATCTTGTTTTTTGGTTTTGATGATTTTTATTAATTTGAATTAGTGTAAAATTTTTTTCTTCTTTCATATCAGTTTAAAGCAATTTCTTCTAAATTGTATAGTAAGGTGTTTTTACTTATTTTTCGACTTTGGTTGTTCTTTTTATCTTCAAAATTCTCTTTCTTATATAACTCATAAATTGTTTTCTTAGATACTTGTTTGTAAGTTGAGCTTACTTCATTTTTTGAATTTTGGGGTATTTATTCTCTTTATTTTAAATCATACTGTTTCTGAATAATTATGAGTAAGTTGTTCTTACAGTTTCTTTAGAATTTTGGGTTTTTTATTTACAATGGGTTGCTTGGTCCTGTATCCATAAAATCCGTCCCTTTTCATTATATTCTGTTTGGAATCTGTTTAACCGTGGTCCATTATTTCCTCTATACTGGTTGTTCGGGTCTCTCTAGTGTATAGAGTTATTTCTGTCCTTGTGACATATCTCATTATTGTACAGTTCTTGCCTCTTGTCACTATAAAATTGTCATTTATAGTCAAGCTCATCATTGTCCTTTGAACTGATTCTTCTGTACTGTCTCTTAATTGTTCTGATGGTTCATACATAAATTCCATAAGTCCTCCATGCTCCTTAGTTAGTTTTGGCCTTTTTGGCCCTTCTAGTCCATCTGGGAATTCAAGTGTGGTTCGTTTAAAGTTTCTCACTTGCCTTACTTCTCTGTTTTCCGTAATTGGTCTATTATGTAGCTGAACCAATCCCCTTTTAATCATTTCCAATTCTTCCCGTGTATTTATTAATTTCCTTTTACACATTTGTCTTATTCTCACTATCTTCATTTCATCATGAATCCGTTCTATTCTTCCGGTTCTATCAATTGGTATCTTGTCAAATTTTTCTTGGGTCTTCGCTTGTATGTTTCCTATTTGAGTAATTTTGGTCTCTACTTCTACTCTGAGTTGCATGATGGGTTCATCTGTCTTTTCCAGATCCACCTTAATTTCATTTATTTGCTGTCTTACTTCCACTTCACAGCTATCAACTCCTTTGCTCCATGTTTCATTGACAATTATAATACTTCCATTGATGACTTCCCTCAACGCTAGGCCTTGTTCATTGATGATTTGCCACAACTCCTTATTATGGTTTTCAATTTTCTCATCCATTCGTCTGGTATTCTCCAGAATCTGCCTCAAACTCTCATCATTCCTGTCAAACCTTTTATTCATCTGTTTGATTAAATTTTCGCTCAAAATTTCGTTTTGTTTTCTTGAGTTCTCATTAATACTGTCTATTTTATTTTCCAGCCTTTCTGAATTTTCATTTATACTATCTATTTTATTTTCTAGCTTTTCATTGATTTGTCTAAAATCGGCCTTCAATCGTTCATTATTTTCATTTATGGTTTGCCTTAAAAGTTCACTAGTACTTTCCTTAATACTGTCTTTTAATTCTTCCTTCTGTTTCTTGGAATCTTCTTTAATTTGTCTAAAGTTCTCCTTATTATCCTTCTTCATGCTACTCATTAATTCCATTAATTTTTCCCAATTTAATCCTCCTCTGGTTTCCTCTTTATCTGGTTGGTCACCTTGGGCATCTTCTTCCACTATTTCCGTTTCCGTATCCATAACTATTTCGGTTTCTTCTGTATCACCTGTCTGTTGATCCATTTCAGTATCTGTACCTACCTCTGTTTCTTTTTCCCTCCTATCTTCTTCTGTTTCTTGTTCCTTCTCCATTCTTTTCGTAATAGCTCTCGTATGCATTCCTGTGCCTCTAATGGTTGCCTGCTCAAGTTAAGTAACAAATAATATGAGTTTTTACTTAACTAAAGCCCACTCGTTGAGCGCCAATTTGTAAAGATAGAAATTATATAGACGTCTTCGTTTTCGTTTAAGCCCCACGTTGATGGCGGCAATTTGAAAAGAAGAGAAATTATATAGGATGTGTTGAGTACGTGTTTAAATAAGCTCCACGTTGTTATGCGCCAATTTGTAAAGAGACTAATTATGTGTGTGTTAAGATGCGACGATGATGCCTCACGTTGCGAGCGTCAATTTGTAAAGAAACCAATATGTGCCGGTACTAGCGAAAATGTCCGTCTTATTCAAACCCCACTGTTATAATCAATTTAGTAACGAACTGCTTGTTAATTATGTGAGGACGTATGTTATAATGTATGATACCAGCTGGAGACGTCAAATTATAAAGAAATCTTGTCTATGAGTGTAATTAGTTATAAGATACTCCGGTGTAACAAACGCCAAGTAATACGTTGTAGGTGGCGATTCGTAACAATTAAAGTGCTGTTACCTGGTTTAATTAATATGTTATTAACTAATATACCTTGCGGTTGTGACCAGTGAAACCCTCAGAACACAGATTATTAAGTCCACAAACTTAGAATTATGTTCCTGAATTTATAATGGTATTATTCTGTAGACTTAATTTAATTCTCAGTGGTTGTTTAATATGAGCAATATATATGGAGTATTTACTGAATGTAAGTGGTTTTTGTCTCAAACCTAGTCCCTCAACGATAAAAATTTCATTCAAATTTAGTATGACAAAACCCGTTAGTTCAGCAATCTCCCGTCCCACCAGCTGTAAACTTGGAGCGCTATTACTAGAAATAAGTGTACGTATAGGTTAGTTATTCTGAGTGTTTGTATCAATCTGTTAATAAATTATTACGCCAATTACATATAGTATTTTCTCTGCAATGATTAAAACGTTATCTCATACAACAAATGTACTTTATTTATTTTTCTCTGGTAATTAACAAGTTACGTTGTCTCAGACAAACAATAAGACGATCCAATCGACTATCCCAACATGTATCGATTCTTAATTATTCGAACTCTAAAAAAAAAAAATATATACTATGAAAATAATGACAAATAATTCTTATACCAGGGTTCGTGTAGTTCTTTGAACCATTAGTAATGCCAGGTAAAACGCATAATTAAGGTTGTTCAATTTACAAAAAGAATAAAATTATTTACTTAAAATACAATGATATGAAAATAATTTGTTTTTTTACCCAAGCGGCGAAAGCTTCATTAGGCGGTGAATGTTTGTCAACAACGGTCAAAATGCAGTTTATATCGTCTTCACCCAGTAAAACTGCTCTGGTCTTCAATGAATGGATGATGATAACCCCACAGGAACTCTTGTGCTTTGATTCTTCTTTTGCGTCTTCACAATTCTTGGTCCCAACGAACTGGAATCAGGATCTCAGCTTACGCTGTCAATGAAGGTTATTTCGTCAATCGAATCTTCTGTATTTCCAAATATTTCCGTTAATTCAGGCTTCAACTCTTTATTGGTCTTCAATTTATAGCATGAATTGGTTTGATACCAAATTCAGCGGAATTATTTAGTGAATGAGGTGAGACGCTTTCAGTTCTTTTTTATTGTATTCATTGATAATTTAGAGGGTTATTTAATTTGTATGATTCATTAACATTCCAGTATAATTGTTTTGCAAAAATGCTTTTTCAATTTGGATATATATTTTCTTTATATTTATTCATATATTTTAAATATATCGGTTCATCTCAACCTAATAGCTTGTAAAAATCAGTACCATCTATTCAAAATCAACAACTTACTAAAAATCAGTTGCCTTAACAACCATGTTTTCTATATATCCTTGAGCCGGCATTATAGAATATTACTACTCCTTTCCAATAAAATACTCCATGCTTGGATTAATATTGAATCACATAAAATTCTCCCCTAACCTTCCTTATTAAACAGTAAATGTTTTACTAGAGTTTCGTTGGACTGGGTTTACTAAAAAGGTATTAATTTCCTTTCACTAATATGGAATTTAGGCCTATAGATTCATTTACAACCATTATAACATTATTTGGTTTTTAACTTAATTTTCTTTTTACCTGACCTACTGTACAATTAATTATTGATTACATAGTTAATTACATGAATTTTAATTTACTGGTGGTTATTTGTTTTTACATTAATCAATTGGTTCTGGAACCCTTTATTAATTTATGACATAATTGTCAGAACTACTTGTTAGACTTGAAACACTGGTCACACTCCTGATCCAGTTTATAAACATTAATTAGAACAACAGTATCTTTCAATTTTATACAATACTGACAACTTAGTACATTGCCTAACATTGGTAACTATACTGTGCTGTATAAAAACAAATCTAATATAAAATATAAACATAATTATTGAGTAAGTATTATTATCAAACAACATCATTTCATTTTTAACACATTCAACATACAATATAAATATTCTGTAGACCTTAACATGTCACAGTACAAAACAAATATTTCATTACATCCAATCATTCATTGGTCTGGCTCTTTTACATTTAATATTAGTCATTGCCTCCTTTTTACTTGAGGTCCTTCTCAAACATATGAACTATCGAACAACCTTAAGTCAGGGTATGGTCTTTGACCATATTTCATTCAGTCTTTTATGTAACGTTGGGGAACCTCAACTATGTTGCGTTACAATATATATATATATATACTGTTAACGATTTCGAGGTTCGGTCATTAATTATGAAAACTCAGTTTTGCGACGTTTCGAGATTTATTCTTCTCATAATCATGCCTACAACATTAAAATATAGTCTTACTACAATTATATTATTTGTAAGTGTGTATAGGTGTGTGTAAAGTCATACATTACTATAACTATTTACTTACATTAACTGTGAGATGAGCTACAGCAACCACATTACACTAAACACTTATCACTGTTCCATACTTATACACATATAACACATTACAATTGTATAGTGTTAGCGTTATGTAGTTATCTGACAGACTGCCAGCGATATAAAATTTTAATAGTACCTAACTAGAAAGTTGTTCAGTATTCCTATACCTGTAAACTATTGTCCATTATACAAAGAGTGAATAAGATTAGAATAACACTTGCTAAGACTTTGTACGTCCGTTTTCTTGTTTTATATATATATATATATATATATATATATATATATATATATATATTGTAACGAGTCAAGGTGGTCGTACCTGTTAAAATGTATCACACTTGTTTATTTTGTGTATTAGTGTGAATGTAGTGTGTTTGCCTCACACTGGTCGTTACATAAATCGACGTCACTACTGGAGTCCGTAGCGTTGTCAATGTTACCAGTACAACCTACCTGTTAATTCATAGGGGTTGCTAATCCCGGGTGGCGCCAAATTGTTTCTATTAAAACAATTAAAATAGTTAAATTCTAAAATGATACGTGTGATTAGCGTGGACAGCTGGATCGTTCGAATGGTTCCCGCCGCTATATAAGTTGCCGTTTCGTCCACTCGTGATGAGCGCTAGTTGGCTGTTGAATAAAACTCGCTAACACACATATACTCTACAAAATCCTATGAAATAACAAGATAGTAATACTCGGTACTGTGTTTTTAATACAAATTTGGTCATCAATAAATATGACAAATGAATTATAAATAATTTTATAACATTCGGCTCCGGCTTAGAGCTTGAAACACAAAAATATCTCAGAGTTGGCAAAATTGATTTCAAAACATTATCTTTTGACGAGATGGCGTCAGTTACATTTATTAAATTACTATGTTTAAAATCTGGAGTTCTTTGGATCATGAAATAAGACATAAACGTTGGTTACATTAAAAAAGTACACTACCATACCTTATATGTACTTAGGAATTATAATGTGTTTTTACAATTTGTTCGGTAGTGTCGTATTTCTGTTACAAAAATTGTGCTCTCAAACAAGGTTATATTTTGATTAATAAAATGTTTTTAAGTAAGTAAATTATGTATTTACAACTTTGAAAGAAAATACTACTTGTTAAATAGTGAGAAATTTTATCATTTGAAAAATATTTTAAGTAATTTGGGTTTTTGGGATTAAGGAATTTATTCGATACTTATCAGTTCATATCACGTTGAAGTGTAGTCATCGGGTTATTGGATATTCTTCAATTTTGGGCTGGTTTTAAACTTCGAACATCTTTTTCAATCTGGTCTTGGGTTTTTTTCTAATTAATTTATTTAATTTGGTTCCTGGACATCGTTAGTTCTTTGTAGATCGACATCTATTCGTCTTTGGTCATCTTGGTTCACTTTTGCGACTTCTTGTAACTATTTAAATTAAAATTTCAATCATTCCAATTTTGCGTGCCGCTTACCCACGCGTCGTTTTTTAGAGTCTATATAATTTAACGGAAAATAAGCCCTCAACGTCTCGTTGTCATAGTAACCGTAATTCTGTGATTGGTTAATTACTCCTTTAAAGACATTGTTAAAATATTTGAATTTTTATTCAAATTTATTAAGTATTTTCCTAATGGTTTTATTCCTTTATAATTCCTTTGGGGTAATAAATGACATCACTATTATCTTTCTTTCCTTTCAAAGTTTACAACGATACCTCATAAGGTCATATTCTGTTATACATTAACTATGGTCTAATTATTTGACATTTAATAAATAACATATCTTTCTTAAATTAAACTATTACAATAACATTTCTATTTCTTTTATGAATTTGCTAACTGCTACAATTTTTTTTTTATTATTACAGTTAGCAAATTCATAAAAGAAATAGTAAGGATGGCTGCTAATTTAAACAATACGAAGAATAACATTTCTGTTTTAAAATAATTGACATATAATTACTGGCCATTCACTGGTCTTAGATTAGTAAGATTTCTTGTGAAATTGATACAATTTACATTTGAATGTCTTTGGCAGTTAGATGTTTTCATAGTCAAGATTAGCCATGATTGTTTTTTGGTGTAGCTCTTTTTAAATTACATTTTGAATTCAGCCTGATGGGCTTCACTTATTTGTTTGTGTTTTCACTACTATTCAACATACATTTTCATTACTCTTCTTTTAAAATATAATACTTAACTAAAAATGAACTTTTTCATGTGAAAACTTACTGATTTTATTGGACGCGTTTCGGCTTAGTATCCGCCTTCTTCAGCTTTGGTAACAGACTGCCAGCATTTTGTAACGGTTGTGTGGAAGGTGAAGTGGGGGTGGTGTGTGGAGGAAGGGGATTGGCGTGGGGATTCAACTTACTGTTTGTTTTCTGTATAATTGTGTCAAAAAGTGTATGTGATTTATATTGTAATTGATCGTTGAGTATGTTGTTTGGTTGTGTTGTGTGGTATTTATATATTTCGTATTGTTCAGTTGTGTTGAGTTTTTGACCTTTGGGTATGTAATGTAAAATTTCAAGATTAGTGTCTATGTTGGTGTAACTGTGGTTTTCTGTGTGTATGTGTGTGGCAAATGCGGAGTGTATATTGTTGTTGGTTAAAGCTTTTAAGTGTTCAGAATAACGGGATGAAAAAGATCTTCCCGTCTGGCCTATGTAGAAACTATTGCAGTCATTACAATTTAATTTGTAAACACCTGTTTTGTTATATTTGTCTATGTCTGTGTTTGTATTACTGATGTGTTTTTTGATGGTATTGGTTGTTCTGAATGCTATTTTGTATTTGTGTTTTCTGAATGTATTGGCGATTTTGTGTGTGTATGAGTTGTGGTATGTGAGTGTGATGTATTTATTGTGTTGTGTGTTGATGGTATTTAGTGTTTTGTTGTTTTTGTTTTTGATGCGTTTGTGTAGTATGTTTATTAAATTGGGGTTATAACCGTTTTTTATTGCTATGTATTTTATTGTGTTGAGTTCGTCGGTGTAATCTTGTTTATTTATGGGTATTTTAGTTAGTCTATGGAGCATATGGTTGAAGGCCGCATGTTTATGTTGTGTTGGGTGGTTTGATGTGTTGTGTATAACCATGTCGGTTGTGGTTGGTTTCCTGTATATTTTGTACGTGTGTGTAGTGTTAGTTTTGTTAATTGTTAGGTCTAGAAAATTTATACTATTGTTTTGTTCAGTTTCCATTGTAAATTTTAATTTGTGGTGTATAGTGTTTATGTATTTGTGGAAGTTTTCAACTTGTCTTGTGTTGCCTTTGAATAAAAGTAATATATCATCTACATACCTGTGCCAGTATATAATTTTGTTAGTGTATTTGTTGTTGTTTATTATGTGGTTCTGTTCAATGTTGTGTATATATATTTCTGCTAGTATTCCTGATATGGGGGATCCCATCGGGAGTCCTTCTGTTTGTGTGTATATTTTGTTATTGTATGTAAAGTAATTTTGTTCAGTTATTATTTTGGTAAGTGTGATGATTTCTTGTATGTGTGTTTCAGGTGTGTTGTTTTGTCTGAGTAGTTGTTCTAGTGTTTGTATGGTTTCTTTGATGGGGACATTAGTGTATAAATTGGTTATATCAAAAGATGCCAGAGTTGAGTTATGTGGGATGTGTATGTGTTCAGTTTTCCTGACTAGGTCAATGTTGTTTTTGATAGATGTGTTGTTACTGAGTTTAATGTTTTCTCTGATTATTTTGTCTAGTTGTTTTGCGATTTTGTGGGAGGGGGCCTGTGTGTTGTTTATTAATGGTCTGATTGGAATGTTAGGTTTATGTATTTTTGGTAATGCATTTAGTTTAGGGGGGTTAGGTTTTATTTGTTTAAGGTATTTGGCGTTTTCTGGTTTGATTATATGTTTAGTGTTGTTTATAAATTTATTAATCTGTTTATGAAATTTTAGTGTGGGGTCTTTATTTATTTCCGTTATATTATTTTCGTTGAAGAAACTTTCGATTTTAGTGTTTAATTGGTGTTTGTCCATTATGACGCTAATGTTACCTTTGTCGGCTTTTAGGATTGTTGTGTTGTGTTCAAGTAACTTGTGTTTTACACTATTAAGTGTTTTTATTTCATTGTTGTGTATTTTTGGTTTTGTAAGTGTGTTTTGAAGTTTTCTTTTTATGTCGTGACGTATCGGGTCTTGGTCGTTAAGGTGCGTGTTTTGTACAGCCGTTTCTGCGTCTATGATGATGTCGCGTATGTGTTTATTGTGATTTTTGATGTTAGTTGTATTGGTATTCAAATTATGTTTCAGTCCTTTGTTTAATAAATCCATTTCATCTTTTGTGAAATTAATGTGTGTTGTATTAACTACGCGTGTGTGGAATATGTGTGCCGGTTCAGGGATTGATTCAATTGTGTGTGTTGTAAGGTTAGTTATTTTTTTGTTGTGTCGATATTGTATTGTCAATTTGAGTTTTTCTATGTTGTCTTGTGTGTGTTGTATTACATTTTCAAGTTCTGTGTGGTGTAATATTTGTGTGAGTTTCATGTGTAAGTTATATGCCTGTCTGTTGAGTGTGTCTTTTTTATGGTATAAATAATTGATTATGTTGTTTAGGTTTATTTGTTCTAATTTCCGTTTGGTTTGTAGTGCTGTATGTGTGTTTTGTTTTATTGTAACTTGTGCGTGTGTTGGTAAGATGTTGTGTTTTCGACAAGTTTTATTGAATGCTATGTGTAAGGACGTTTTTGTTACTTGTTGCTTGGCATGTCTGTACTTATTGATGAAATGCTGTAGATGAAATATAATACCGCAGATAAAGCGTATTTCATCAATAAGTACAGAAACGCCAAGCAACAAGTAACAAAAACTTCCTTACACATAGCATTCAATAAAACTTGTCGAAAACACAACATCATACCAACACACGCACAAGTTACAATAAAACAAAACACACATACAGCACTACAAACCAAACGGAAATTAGAACAAATAAACCTAAACAACATAATCAATTATTTATACCATAAAAAAGACACACTCAACAGACAGGCACATAACTTACACATGAAACTCACACAAATATTACACCACACAGAACTTGAAAATGTAATACAACACACACAAGACAGCATAGAAAAACTCAAATTGACAATACAACATCGACACAACAAAAAAATAACTAACCTTACAACACACACAATTGAATCAATCCCTGAACCGGCACACATATTCCACACACGCGTAGTTAATACAACACACATTAATTTCACAAAAGATGAAATGGATTTATTAAACAAAGGACTGAAACATAATTTGAATACCAATACAACTAACATCAAAAATCACAATAAACACATACGCGACATCATCATAGACGCAGAAACGGCTGTACAAAACACGCACCTTAACGACCAAGACCCGATACGTCACGACATAAAAAGAAAACTTCAAAACACACTTACAAAACCAAAAATACACAACAATGAAATAAAAACACTTAATAGTGTAAAACACAAGTTACTTGAACACAACACAACAATCCTAAAAGCCGACAAAGGTAACATTAGCGTCATAATGGACAAACACCAATTAAACACTAAAATCGAAAGTTTCTTCAACGAAAATAATATAACGGAAATAAATAAAGACCCCACACTAAAATTTCATAAACAGATTAATAAATTTATAAACAACACTAAACATATAATCAAACCAGAAAACGCCAAATACCTTAAACAAATAAAACCTAACCCCCCTAAACTAAATGCATTACCAAAAATACATAAACCTAACATTCCAATCAGACCATTAATAAACAACACACAGGCCCCCTCCCACAAAATCGCAAAACAACTAGACAAAATAATCAGAGAAAACATTAAACTCAGTAACAACACATCTATCAAAAACAACATTGACCTAGTCAGGAAAACTGAACACATACACATCCCACATAACTCAACTCTGGCATCTTTTGATATAACCAATTTATACACTAATGTCCCCATCAAAGAAACCATACAAACACTAGAACAACTACTCAGACAAAACAACACACCTGAAACACACATACAAGAAATCATCACACTTACCAAAATAATAACTGAACAAAATTACTTTACATACAATAACAAAATATACACACAAACAGAAGGACTCCCGATGGGATCCCCCATATCAGGAATACTAGCAGAAATATATATACACAACATTGAACAGAACCACATAATAAACAACAACAAATACACTAACAAAATTATATACTGGCACAGGTATGTAGATGATATATTACTTTTATTCAAAGGCAACACAAGGCAAGTTGAAAACTTCCACAAATACATAAACACTATACACCACAAATTAAAATTTACACTGGAAACTGAACAAAACAATAGTATAAAGTTTCTAGACCTAACAATTAACAAAACTAACAACACACACGTACAAAATATACAGGAAACCAACCACAACCGACATGGTTATACACAACACATCAAACCACCCAACACAACATAAACATGCGGCCTTCAACCATATGCTCCATAGACTAACTAAAATACCCTTAAATAAACAAGATTACACCGACGAACTCAACACAATAAAATACATAGCAATAAAAAACGGTTATAACCCCAATTTAATAAACATACTACACAAACGCATCAAAAACAAAAACAACAAAACACTAAATACCATCAACACACAACACAATAAATACATCACACTCACATACCACAACTCATACACACACAAAATCGCCAATACATTCAGAAAACACAAATACAAAATAGCATTCAGAACAACCAATACCATCAAAAAACACATCAGTAATACAAACACAGACATAGACAAATATAATAAAACAGGTGTTTACAAATTAAATTGTAATGACTGCAATAGTTTCTACATAGGCCAGACGGGAAGATCTTTTTCATCCCATTATTCTGAACACTTAAAAGCTTTAACCAACAACAATATACACTCCGCATTTGCCACACACATACACACAGAAAACCACAGTTACACCAACATAGACACTAATCTTGAAATTTTACATTACATACCCAAAGGTCAAAAACTCAACACAACTGAACAATACGAAATATATAAATACCACACAACACAACCAAACAACATACTCAACGATCAATTACAATATAAATCACATACACTTTTTGACACAATTATACAGAAAACAAACAGTAAGTTGAATCCCCGCGCCAATCCCCTTCCTCCACACACCACCCTACTTCACCTTCCACACAACCGTTACAAAATGCTGGCAGTCTGTTACCAAAGCTGAAGAAGGCGGATACTAAGCCGAAACGCGTCCAATAAAATCAGTAAGTTTTCACATGAAAAAGTTCATTTTTAGTTAAGTGTTAGTGCTGTGAAAGAAGAGATGAATAATCAAGACAACTAAAATATAATAATTAGGTTTATGGACTGTAGGTTCCCTTCAGCCATATTCCTCTTTTAACATTGAACCAACTATTCTTTACAAGTCATTAGTTATTATTAGTTCTAATATTGATTTCTTTCTTTTGTTACAATCTAGAGTGATAAACATTGTCACTTCTCATAAAATTATGAAAGTTAATTCCCCTTTAAACATGGGGTGTTGTATTCTTTGCAGTCTTAATTTTAACAACAAAACTTTAATTCTATTCTACTATACCATGTTAACACAAGTTACTTTGTCTGGGCTTTCTCCCTGAATAACATCACAAGCTTCCTTTATATTAATTTGGAATACTATTGCTAATTATTTCTAGATATATTAATGTGTACAATGTCACTCCAATCATTGATTGTTCATCAATGTTTTATAAAGTGTCTCCTTACCTATCATTATATTTTTAATGTTCCACATACACTTTCACTATTTTTAAGGGTACTTACACTTCACTAAAGCACTTCACTTTGGTTCACTGTTTTGTATTGAGTATTATTTAATGGGTAATCCCTATACTTTCTCCTACCATTTCTCACTATTTCTTTCTAGCATGATATTTACTATTAATAATATGAGGTTAGTTGTTTTTTGTTAAATCTAACCTTTCTGACTGTGTTAGTGTACTTTTTCTATATTACATTACTTTACAATTGTATTGTCTTTAAAATGGGTACATAGGTTAATTTAATGATAACAATAATATTGGTTTCATCAATACATAATTATTCGAGGTTTATTGACCGTATTCTATCCTTGAGTATACTATCTTTCCCCTTTATATGTGTGTTAGTTTCCCCTTGGGTTTAACCTGTCTCCTCTTCATTCTTCCTCTTCTTCATCTTGGTTCGGTTCTCCTCTTCTTCTCTTCTGGTTTAAATTCTGTTTAATTGTAGGGATCTGTTCTCTTCCTCTGGTTCTTCTTTAGTTCTGTGTTCATCATTGTTTTGTCTATCATATTTTTTCTTGAGTATGTTACGTGGTTCCCTTCTTTATGTTTATGTTGTTGGCTCAATCACTTGGGTTGGGTAATATCGTTGTACGTCGTGTCAAAATATTTACATTTTATACATTTTTTAAACGTTTTATTTTATATGAAGTATTTTTATATCAAGAATTATCTTTTTTATCACTGGTACGGGATTTGGCTTAATTGTATCGTAACAAAAAAAAAAAATATATATATATATTTTAAACTTCCACTATGAACACTTACTTTTTGGTTTTGTTACCCAGACGTTTCGACATGGTATTCGTCTTCTTCAATGGGATTTAAATACTGAATGTCTGTACAGTAACGGTTATGGGATGTAGGTGTGTGTGGTGGGGGTTGCTGGTGGGAGGGAATTGGTGCTGGGATTTAAATTTTGTGTTGGAATCAGTGTATCGAAAAGTATGTGTGATCTATAATGTAATTGTTCGTTTAATATGTTGTTTGGTTGTAGTGAGTGATATCTGTATATTTCAAATTGTTCTGCTGTGTTTAGTTTTCTACTTTTAGGTAAGTAGTGTAGTATTTCCATGTTGTGCTCTATGTTTGTGTAACTGTGGTTTTCGTTTTGTAAATGTGTGGCAAATGTAGAATGTATGTAGTTTGTGGTGTACTAGTTTACACAAACCTAATGCCCCCATCAGACCACTTATAAACAACACACAAGCACCTGCACACAAAATAGCTAGACACTTAGATAAATTAATCAGAAATAACATAAATTTAACAAACAACACCTCCGTCAAAAAAAATTTGAATGACAAATTATCTTTATTTAATATATTTAGTAATTTAAATTGTAATACTGTATAAATTAAGTTCTCTCATACTATAATTTGCTCGCTTTCTTAAAGATAATTTGAAGATGTAAACAAACTATCATAAGTCTTCACATAAAAAATGATACATACATACGCACGCACACACTCACATCACCAACACGTTCACCCAAATATTTAATTGTTTCGTTATGTTTGATATTTCTATTGTATTTCATACACAGGTCCTGAAGATGACAATAAATATTGTCGAAACGTCGACGCAAAAATAACTAAAAGTTGTATTATTGACCGATCCTCACTAACCATCCACTAAAACATTCTATTAACATTCTTGATCATATTTAATTTCTGTAAACAGTATTTGTTGATAGTTGGCTACAATATTCAATGATACTTTAGGTTCACATCTCTTCTACTTATAATTACTGTAATCACTGTATTTCTCAATTATTCTTCTGTCATCTAATTTCTTTCTGTT
Organism: Magicicada septendecula; assembly: GCA_034769895.1. Classification (NCBI taxonomy): domain Eukaryota; kingdom Metazoa; phylum Arthropoda; class Insecta; order Hemiptera; family Cicadidae; genus Magicicada; species Magicicada septendecula. The sequence continues at coordinate 14,498,574 of CM068368.1, forward strand.
TTCTTCGTCCTACTCTTCTGGAAACTGAGGTCATTCTTGCAACTATTCTAATATTCCTTAAATATTTAATTTCCCTAACAATCCCTAGTATGTGCGTTGGTACAGTTCAGAGAGGCACTGTTTGGCTTCATACTCTGCTGTCCACACTACACCTTAATATAGTACTGCTGGAATTCATCTGCAGTCAGCTATAAAATATAATAATCTCCTTAATTAATTAATAATAAACATTTGGGAATTTTTTTCACATTGTTGCTTTTATATTTCTTTATTACTATCCTTCATACTTTGTGATTCCATTTTAGTTTCCTTAAACATTTTTTGATAATAATCCTGACAGTTATCATTTGTAATTATTTTTGTTTTTCTTTCTTGTTGTGATAATAACGCTAAGTATCTTCTTCATTTGTTCTTCTGATCTCAATATTTTCTAAATAGTTATTGGTTTGATTATTATCATTACTGTGTTTCTGAATAGTTACAGTCCTTAGCTCAACTATTATTTTTCTTATCTTATTTCATTATTTTAGCTGGTTATATTTCAATGAATTATGTCGATAAATATTTTTTCTCGTTTTCTTTAATATTACATTGGTTACAATCAATCGTTTAATGAGGTTGTTCCTTTCACTTGGCAATGCGGTAGGTATTTTAGGTCATATTATTTTTCTTTTATTATTTTGCATAGGTATGTTTGATATAAAAAATTTTATCTTGAGGTTTCATTATTCATTATTCACACTATTTCTTTGTAGACATGTAGTAATAATTCTGGTTTTCTTCTGTAATCTTGGGGTTTGTTATTAACTCTTCTTAATACCTTCTTCATAACTATTTTAATTCAGACTTACTTCATTTTGAATGACATGTTTTATATTTATATAATATTGTTCAAAATTCTCTTTTATTTACAAGTGTTTTCTCTTCAATATCGATAATAAGTTGTTCTTATGGTATTTTAGGATTTAGTGGTTTTATTCAAATTCAAATTCTTTTTAATTCCAAGTATTTTCTCTTCAAAATCGAAAATAAGTTGTTCTTATTGTATTTTAGAATTTATTGGATTTATTTCAAATTCAAATTCTTTTATTTCCAAGTGTTTTCTCTTCAAAATCGGTAATAAGTTGTTCTTATTGTATTTTAGGATTTAGTGGTTTTATTCAAATTCAAATTCTTTTTAATTCCAAGTATTTTCTCTTCAAAATCGATAATAAGTTGTTCTTATTGTATTTTAGGATTTAGTGGATTTATTCAAATTCAAATTCTTTTTAATTCCAAGTATTTTCTCTTCAAAATTGGTAATAAGTTGTTCTTATTGTATTTTAAGATTTAGTGGATTTATTTCAAATTCAAATTCTTTTTATTTCCAAGTGTTTTCTCTTCAAAATCGATAATAAGTTGTTCTTATTGTATTTTAGGATTTAGTGGATTTATTTCAAATTCAAATTCTTTTTAATTCCAAGTATTTTCTCTTCAAAATCGATAATAAGTTGTTCTTATTGTATTTTAGGATTTAGTGGATTTATTCATAATATTTCTTTATGGACTCCTGATTGTATGTTCCCTTAGTCTTTTTCGTGACAGGGTTCATTATTTTTCAGTGCCTCTGTTAGTTTAAATGAGGGCTTACCCCCTCTTCTCTATTTTCATTTGAATTATTATGTTGATTTTGTACAGGTTCGGTGCGGTCCTCTGCATTAGGTTCCGCTATCCTATAATTTCTTTCAGGTTGATAGTTGTCTTCACACCAGGACTGATCATAATGACTATCATATCGGTGATTCCTTGGGTAATACCGTCGCTGATTACTTTGAGGCCTGGAGTAAATACAATTAACGTTATGCCTATAATTATTGGGTCGTCTGTCCCCATCTCCTCTATTATTGCGACTATCGCGGTAATTATAAGGATTATTGCCACGATAATTATAATTCCTGGAATTATTATTCGAGTGATCGTTCTGGGTCCTATTTGCATTAACGTTCTGAGCAGGTCGATTGTGATCATTATTATGAGAATTGGTTGGTGGCTCGTTATTATTATACTTCTGATATTTATAATTTAACATTCTGTTTCTTTGGTATTGATTCTCGTGCTCATAATTCTCAAGGAATTTGGCCATGGCTGAAATCGTTTTGATTTGGCTACACATATGTGCATTTTTTATCCCTTCCTCATAATGGTAGGATAGTTGTATCACCAAACATTCTTCGGGAATTCTGGGCTCTAAGTTCCGTGCCATACTTACTTTTCACAGAAAGTATGAAGTAGGAGACTGTCCTATGTTCGTTTCGTATCGGCCGTTACTCAAATTATTTCTAATCATGTTCTGGGTCGATTCCGACCAATATTTCTCTTTAAATTGTTTTTTGAACTCGGTCATGTCCAGTATATCCGGGCGCACCGCTGTCCACCAATTATCATAGGTATCTTTAAATGTCTCATCAATCATACTGCGTATAATACTCCAGCGATTTTCTCTATTTCTGGCGATCATCTCTTCCAACCTCTTTAAAAATTCCATTGGATTACGCTTGTAGTTACGACAATTAATCGACTCACGGTTATCGTGGTTATTCATATGACTATGTTGACATGTCCTATCCCGCCATGAATCTACTTCTTCTTGTAACTGTAGTTCGCGTCTACTAATTTCCTCTATTTTATTTTTACTGGTATTAATTTGACCTTCCATATTGTTTAAATTGCCATATACTCTTTCGAGTCGTTCACCCAGGTCTGTCTGTATTTGCGTAATCCCTTCCTTATTCTCTTCCCGTACCTGATGTACTTCGTTTTTAATTTGCTCATATTTTCCGACAGTTTCCTGTTGGATTTCTTCGACCATTGTTTTACTCTCAATTTTTATGTCATTAATTTTATTTTGTAATTCTTCACGAACCTGTACTATTGTTTCGTTAGTTTTTTCTAACCCTTCATTTGTTTTGGGTATTTATAATTTTCTTTCCTCATTATTTTGGTCCACCTTCTGGTTAACTGTTACATGAATATTCTCAATTTTTTCATGAATTTGCCTTAAATTTTCTTCGTGTATTCGTAGGATGTCTTCCTTCATTTGTTTTAAACCCTCATCATTCCTATCTAACCTTTCGTGAATTTGGTTTAATCTTTTGTTATTTCTATCGAACTTTTCGTTCATTAGTTTGGAGGTTTCTTTAATTTCCTCATTTGTTTTCCTAAAATTCTCCTTGTTTTCCTCATTTGTTTTATCGTATTTTTCCTCCTGTTTCCTAAATTGTTCCCTTAAGTTTTCCTTATTTTCCTCATTTGTTTTCCTAAAATTCTCCTTGTTTTCCTTGAGTTTTCCTTAATTTCCTCTTTCTGTTTATTAAATTGTTCTGCCATAAATTTCATCATCTCCTGCCAACTTGGTACTTCTCTGGCTCCAGCTTTATCTATTTGGTCCCTTTGGGCATCTTCTTCCATTACTCCCTTTTCCTTGTCCGTAATTATTTCAGTTTCCGTTATTTCGTCTGTCTGTCGTTCCATTTCACTATCTGTTATTATTTCTATTTCCTGTTCTTGTTCACTTTCTTCCTTCTCCGTATCTTCTGCCCTCATCTTTGATCTCTCTCTGGTACTAGGCATTTTTATTCTACCACAGTTGCCTGCTCTGGTTAAGTAAGATTATTATAATTATAGCTACTTAACTTAAGCCCTACACTGGTTGAGCGCCAATTTGTATCGTGACGACTGCTCTTACGGTTGCGGGATTCTCGTTATTTCAGCCCCAACGTTGCCGGCGTCAATTTGTATCGATACGGGTATTACTGGGTTAAGCCCCACTGTTGGGTTCGTCAATTTGTAACGGAGCCGAGTACGTGTGTCTCGTTCATATCACGCAATGTAAACCTATTCTTTACTAGGAACGGGTATGCTTCCCCGTCTCTCCTCTCTTCGGTCGTTTTAATTTATTTCAATTATTTAGATATCTGAGATATTTGGAGTTGTGGAATATAGTAATTTAATTAACTAATATTAGCTTATCTCTCTAAGAAAAATATCAGTGTTAGTGTGCTTGAAACTTAAATAATTAATGTGTTATTCTAAAATTTCGTTCAACCCTATTATACCTCGAAGAGAATTATGTAAATATTTGTATTTTAACGCTCTTCTCTTTGGTGTCGGAGAATTCCGCAATAAGCTCTGTAGTATCGTGGCAACGAAACTTATAGGTTAATTCACTGTTTACGTTAACCAATTTTATATACTTAGTCAGTTACTTTTTATTCCCAACTCATTAAATAATACCCCAAATGATAAGATTTTGCAACTATACAAGGGTTCTTTATTTATTCACTCCTTCAACATTAAATAAGATATGTTCCAATTGGCATATACAAAGGCTATAGATTGCGTGAATCGATTATTGTTCGGTCCAATACTTTATTTTATATTTGATCATATGATTTGTTTTTTGTTTATAATTAAATTAATTCAGGGTGTGAAGGTTCTTGTAACTGTGGGGAAGATTAAAAATACATATATAAGAATGCAAGATTTACAAATTTGAAGTGTTGTGTAGTTAATATGATTTATGCAATAATAATTTACCAGACTAGAACGAAGCGACTCGTGTAGGCTGTTGATTGATAACTTCACCGTTCAGGATGGATATGTCGTACGACGATTCTTTTCTTCGATTTAATAAAATGGAATTCTTGTCCTGTTCACCTCGGAAATACAGCTCCCTGGATTTATTTATGGCCAGACTGATGTTCCTTCTGCAATTTCAGGATCCAAATATGTTCTTCTCTCGTTTGAAGTAATTAGTGATGTTCCGTGTATTTAAAAGGTTATGAGTTCCAGTGTAGTGTATATTATTGGTTGTGACACAGTTAACTCTTTGTATTGGGTTTAATATATCGTCAATTCCTTTCGGGTATAGGACAATTCAAGTCCTTCCTTGTAGAACCCAGTTATTTATTTTTTATTGTTATACTGTACTATGATCTCGTTTGGTTAAACTGTATTGGCATAAGTCAAGAATATTATCATTAGAATTTTGTGTATCATAAGAGTATCAAAATAATTTAGAATATTCCAATTACATTAGACATTTCTTGGGTTTTTTAATCTCATCACGTTCAGATCATAAAAAGCAATAAATGAAAATCAACAACTTCTTCATTCCTGTAGTCCTTAGCAACGCATTATTTTTCTTCCTTCTCCATGTTTTGTATATAGTGTTTATTTCATATATTTTTCGTCCATTCCTTATTAATTTTCTGTCATATCGGAATATAACTTTACCTATAGTTTGTTTACTATTTTCTACATATATTCTGCTGGTTTTTTGATATTAGTCTGTTTATTTTATATTTCTTACTTTTTCGATATCAAACGTTATCAATCGATATCATGCCATTGTGGCATTATCATAATTTGTATAAATTGAGGTGGTTTATTATGTATCATTACTTATTAAATGTTTTTTCCTAGCTCTTTGAACCGTATTCATTAAGTATTATTAACTTCCGTACCTAACCTTTATGTTATGAGTGGTTATATAGTGTTATTGGCTGTTAGGCCTTTTATTGTATATTGACCTACCTTTGTTTATAACTGGTGAACAACTATAGCCCTTTTACATAAGTTCATACATATAATCAAATCTTAACTATTAACATTTACATAAATAATTATTCTTTCCATAACTAATAACAATTTTCTCTTGATCTATGGATCACATATAATAAAATTGTGATCTATTAACATTAACTCTGTTTCCCACATCCTTCTATAACAGTAATTGAATAATACATTTTGTTTCATTACTTTCCATTAACTCAACAAGTAATTAGTATAACATAACATAACCTTTAACACAACATTCATCGTTACAAAATAATATCATTTAATTCATAATCCTTACTTACTATTGCTATAAGGTAAATTATTGTCTCATTTTTGTTTAATTTCATTGTCATCTACTTTGACATTTTCTGTACTATTTTCTTTCTTACAATTCTCATTAGTATTATATTGATTTACTTTTCACTGAACATGGATCACTAACTATTGTCTAATTTACAGGTTTGTTTATCACTGTTATTTCTACCTTGCATCCTTATTTATTTTTATCTATAATTATAAATGTATTTATTAGACCTTTGTTTTATCATGGGGTTAAATATTGATTTACTTATTATTTTGTTAATATAATATTTATGTAACATGGATGACTGCATTTCTGTTGCGTTACAGTGTTTATTTACAGCTCTTTGTTAACTTGTTATTGGTTTCGTGTCTTGGCGTTTCTCTGCTTCTTAATTTAATAAATTTGCTTCATTAAAATTGTGTTTACCCTTTTTATCTGTTTTCTTTCCTTTTTACTGCTCCCCCAACCTACTGGGTATACTGCTGTTTTATTGGGTTTTTATATAGTTGGTTATTCGTATATGGACCAAGAGTTTTCTTTGTTATTTAGTTTGATTTTATTAACATTTTATCGACTTAATGTACAGTTTCTTTAGTTTAATCTTTAACCATTTATTGTTCTCACTCACTATTGACATTTTCTTCTTTATTTATGTTGTATTAAGTTAAAATTTTAATGTGATAATTCTGTTATGCTACAATATATAAAATAATCGAACTGTAACTTTTTATCGAATCAGATTCAAGCCGTTGCGGCAATTTCAAATAATTGTTTGACGAATAAACTCCTTTATTGTTTTAATACTGTTTTATTGATCAGCTAAGCCTTAAATTAAAGTACATTAATTATTTAAGAGAAAAAGTGAACTTCTTAAGGAGACGAGCTAGAAGAAGAAGAAGAACAGATTTGAAATTGGCTGCTACATGCAATCGATACGGCTTAGATAATCTATTTGAAGTGAAGAAATAAATAATTTTACATCAGAACACACACAGTCATTAAACAGTATATTTTTTATTAATTGAATCTAAACAATTAGAAAAAAACTACACCAATTAAAATTAATTAATGACATGAAAAAATAACCAATAAAAAAAAATTTATTAACCAATTATTATCTAATTATATATTATTTGTAATTGCCACGCATTGTGGGTTTTATATATATATATATATATATATAAAGTGAACGTATATAGTAATATAATATTAAAAAAGGGAACGAAGAGGATGTATCAACAAGATAATTATAACACCGCCAACACAGCGTACTACATCCATAAATACAGAAATGTCAGAGTACAGGTAACAAAAACTTCCTTGAACATCGCATACAACAAATCATGCCGCAAACACAACATTATACCCACACATGCACAAATCACAATAAAAAATAACACACACGCCGCAATGCAAACTAAACGTAAAGCTGAAATAATATACCTGGACAACATAATCAAGGATTTATACTACAAAAAAGATACATTAAACAAAACAGCATATAACCTACACTTAAAACTTACACAAATATTACACCACACAGAAATCGAAAACATAATACAACATACACGGAACAACATAGAAAAACTCCAGTTAAAAATACAAGAACGACAACAGGAAAATCAATAACATCTTAACGCGCAGAAACGAAACAATCCCTACACCGACACATAAATTTCACACACGTACAGTAAATATAACAAAGACCAATTTCACTAAAGCAGAAATAACCCTATTAGATAAAGGTCTAGAACACAATTTAGGAAACAAGCCAACCAATAACAACAATAATAAAAGGTATATACGCGACATAGTCATAGACGCTGAAACAGCCATACAACACACGCATAACAAAGACCATGATACTATACGTCATGATATAAAACGTAAATTACAACACACACAACAATACGAACAAAAACACCATAACAACGAAATCCAAACACTAAAAGATATAAAACGTAAATTACAAGAACACAACCTAACCATACTCAAAGCAGTAAAGGTAACATAAACGTCATAATAGAAAAACAGGATTTAAATAACAAAATCGAAACATTTTTTACTGAAAACAACATAACCAAATTAAATAAAGACCCCACCCCAAAATATCACAAACAAATAAATAAAATCTTAAATAACACAAAACACATAATCTCACCTGACAACATCAAATATCTGAAACAAATTAAACCAAACCCCCCTACACTGAATGCATTACCAAATTACACAAACCTAATGTCCCCATCAGACCACTTATAAACAACACACAAGCACCTGCACATAAAATAGCTAGACACTTAGATAAATTAATCAGAAATAACATAAATTTAACAAACAACACCTCCGTCAAAAATAATTTAGACCTGGTGAATAAAACTCAACATGTCCACATTCCACACAATTCAACACTAGCTTCATTCGACATAACAAAGCTATACACCAGTGTACCCATAAAAGAAACTATAACTACATTAGAACAGTTACTAAAACTTAATAACACACCTGAAACACACATTAAAGAGATCATCCATCTCACTAAAATTATCACTGAACAAAATTATTTCTCACACAATAACATGGTTTACACACAAACAGATGGACTACCCATGGGCTCCCCTATATCAGGTATACTAGCCGAAATATTCGTACATACATATTAAACAATAACAAATATACCAACAAAATAATATATTGGCACAGATACGTTGATGACATTTTACTCCTATACAACGGCAACAAAAGACAAATTGAAAATTTCGACAAATAGGCTACATTAACACTATACATCAAAAATTAAAATTCACACTTGAATTAGAACAAAACAATAGCATAAACTTCCTGGACATTACAATTACCAAAACAAACAACACACACACATACAAAATATACAGAAAACCCACCACAACAACAGACATGGTCATACATAACTCTTCCAACCACCCAACTCAACACAAACATGCAGCTTTCAACTATATGCTCCATAGGCTCACATCAATACCCCTAAATACACATGACTACCAAGAAGAACTCAACACAATTAAATATATAGCAGTCAAAAATGGATACAATCCCGATTTAATAAACAAACTACACAAACACATCCTAAACACAAAAAGTAAAACACATAAAACCAACAGCACACAACCCATTAAATACATCACACTCACATACCACAATTCCAACACACACAAAATTGCTAACACATTTAGGAAACACAATTATAAAGTAGCCTACAGAACTAACAACACCATCATGAAACACATAAATAATACTAACAAAGACACAGACACATACAGCAAAACAGGGGTTTATAAATTAAACTGCAATGACTGTCACCAGTTCTACATCGGCCAGACGGGAAGATCTTTTTCCTCTAGATATTCTGAACATTTAAAAGCCCTCACCACAAACTACATACATTCTACATTTTCCACACATTTATATAACAAAAACCACAGTTACACAAACATAGAGCACAACATGGAAATACTACACTACTTACCTAAAAGTGGAAAACTAAACACAGTAGAACAATTTGAAATATACAGATATCACTCACTACAACCAAACAACATATTAAACGAACAATTACATTATAGATCACACATACTTTTCGATACACTGATTCCAACACAAAATTCGAATCCCAGCACCAATTCCCTCCCACCAGCAACCCCCACCACACACACACACCTACATCCCATAACCGTTACTGTACAGACATTCAGTATTTAAATCCCATTGAAGAAGACGAATACCACGTCGAAACGTCTGGGTAACAAACCAAAAAGTAAGTGTTCATAGTGGAAGTTTAATATATATAACAATTACTTATTATTACTGCTTCACCTGATATTTTTAACAACTTAATTAGTCGCATACCATTTATTTTATAAAAACATTTCTTAACCTAATGTTAAGAACAAATATAAGAATTTTATTAAGCATACATTTTCGTAATCTGATGTGAATAATTACAATGAATATAGTTTCACTTGAACAAGTTTTGCAAAAATGACGTAAATTTTAAGGCATACTAATCAGTTCTAAGAAATATTTATGACAAATTCGGTAATAAACATATATTCCCAGTTTATTACCATACAAGGATATGTAAAAAAATTAGTTCAGAAAGTCAAAAGAAAAAAGTTATAAGTTTATATAAAAGGTATCTGCGAAAACGCGGTTTTTTTATTAAAGAAATTAAATAAAATCATCACTATCATTCAGTGCTTATACATGAAAATGAATGTTTAGAATATCTTCTTTCTATACCTTTTAAAGCAGTTTTAATATTTTAAAACTGTATTAAGTACCGGTTGTCCACTTCTGTTATCTTCAATGCCTCTACGGGGCACTAAAAGGACAAACAATAGAACCATCGAAACTCTGTTTGTCGGTGGTGTGTGGGTTAATTCTAATATTTTTGTATACATTTTTAATAAATTTAGATACTTATAAATAAAGATACAACAAAACACTTGAACTTTCGAGAAAAGTCTTCTGGATGAACTTAAATCTCCAAATGTTTTTGTAGTATAGGATGTCAGTGGCATTGTACAGTCTGATGTTCGGCGGGTGGCTAGTACAACAATAGCCACCGGCTCCGGGAGGGAAAGCTTCCTCCCCAACCTGCTACCTCCCCTCCTACGCGCATAGACAGTTTCATCACTCGCCTCACGGCCTGTACCTGTTAGTAAAATTTACCAGAAACTTTTGTTTGTAACCTTTGTCAACTATCTGATTTAAGTCGTAATGTTCTACAGTTATTGTGTAAATTGTATGTTTCTAAATTATGATTGTTTGTTAACACCAGTAAGGAGTGAAACATGGTAAAAATAACTTTTAATAGTTACGTAGTGAACATCCCATATAGGTAATATATTACTTTGCTATATGTTGACTGCTGTAGGTATAAATAATTTATGTACCAATCTAATATCCAATTGTTGATTACTGTTTGTTTAATTAATTAAAATATCATTACATTTAGTAATTTAAATTGTAATACTGTATAAATATGTTTGATATTTCTATTGTATTTCATACACAGGTCCTGAAGATGACAATAAATATTGTCGAAACGTCGACGCAAAATAGCTAAAATTTGTATTATTGACTGATCCTCACTAACCATCCACTAAAACATTCGTTTTAAATAAACTTTACTTTTTTGTTTGTTGCGATGTGTAAATGGTTAACAAAAGAAAAACCATTAACTGGTGTTATAAAATGTTTCACTGTCGGTCTGACACTATTACACAAATTTTACTTTGGTCAGGACAATTTAGTACAATTTATGTGTGTTTATACAGTATCAATATTATATGTACCCTGTCTGTACTCCTTCTGTTAGAGCGACACACCTAGCAATTCAAGTAGCAAATAGCATTTCAGATGTGCCACGCCTGTTTGTTTACATCAGGATTAAGCTAAGAACGGAAACAGTATACATAGATTATATCTTGTAAATTGAAGGTACTTGATAGGAAAGGTCCATGTAGCCTTCAATTTTGATTTCTTTGCCTTTTATACTCGGAACACAATCCAACCCACACCGGTTTGAACAGTGGCAAACCACACCCAATAATATCATATACCTAACTAGTCACTTTCTTCTTAAGTGATACTGTCTCTTCTTCAGAATCACTTGAGAGACTATATGACTTTACGTTCAGTTTAGTTTTGCTTCCAGTTGGAATGTAATTGTGAAACTGTTGCGACCGTTCTGTAGTTTTTAAGCTGTGTTCTTAGAATTTTGTTTTCTAGTGTATCTTCTTTTGTGGAAAACAGGCACTTTTTTGTAGAATTTCTTTTGTCCATTATAACACATGTTTTTCTTGTGTTTGTTAGCCCCAAGTTGTTATACGGGTTTGTTAACCGGTTGTTATATTTGAATGAATAAAAATTAGAATTTAAGTTATTGTTCTCTAGTTCTTTGTAGTAGGCGCAAAATTGTTTTATCAATAAAAACAATTAAAATTTTGTTAAACTAAAAAAAAAAGTTGATTACTTAGATTCTGGTAATCTGATATCTGAAATTTTATTAATTCAGTTGAATTAATAATTATAAATATTGTTAAATCTTGTGCGTTGGACTTATTAAATTCTTGATAAATTTCTTCTCACTGTAACAGTTTTAAATACTTACTTTTAGTAGTGTTCAATTCGAATTTCGTACCGAATGTCAGTGTTGCCAACCTCTCTTTGTTGATAAAAAAATAACGTTCAACTATATGAAAAATAAAGATACCATTACACCAAAATAAATTAATCAAGCAATGAAAAATCTTCAATACTGTTTTATTTCTATCAATCTCTTATTTTCTTTGAATTATGACAAATTTAAATAATTTTATAATCATTAAAATTGCTCCGGCTATGTTTTCATATGTTCAGTTGGTTGCACTAACTCCCGTATGTGTCTAATAAAATACACGTTTCATTTATTATTTATTATTTCTCAGGTTATAAGTTCTTTTGACTACAGAAATGTCAACAAAAATACCTTTTGTGAAGTACAAAATAACATATAAATACAATTAAATATAAAGTGAATTAACAAGACAATATAATTAATGATACAACAGTTCGTTTTCAACAATGGTCAGTTTGAGGTTAATCATATTTGTGTGGTCATTACACTTCCAATAGTTATATCACAATAAAATAATAGTTTATCCTTGAAAGTAATCTACAAATATCAATTTATTTGCTGCGTGAAAGATTAGATATAATTTGTAAATGTGTGGAATTGTAATTTCTCATAATTATGAATGTTTTTTACTATTCAATATTATTTACAATACTTTCCTTTAATTATGATTTCCACTTACTTCTTCCACTTTTAATACTTATTCTTCATTTTAGATACTATTATACTTTGTACAAAGGTTTTGTAAAATATATAAAAACACTTGGTAAGTTTCACAAATTTTTTTTTTTTTAATTAACTCTGACAGCTGTTTCGACTAACTTAAGCCATTGTCAAAGAGCGAGTGAATGAAATTACTGAACACAGGATGTTAGAGTAGTGTAGGTGGTAAACATCTGTTTAGGGCGTATCTGGAACATCTGTGTTGTGATGGCGAGGGGTGGGGAGTGTGTGCATGAGACAAGGGAAGGTCTGGTGTCTTCAAAAACTAAATACAATCATGAATGCAAAATATAAAATTAACTGAACTAAATATAAACTGAATGCAAAATTTATAATAATGATGAACATTCAAAATAATATAAAATAAACTAAACTAAATAACAGATTTTAATAAAGGGGATACACAAAATTCAGTCTGTTCATTGGTTAAATTTTTGTTATTTTTTATTGCTTTTTTAATTTCTAAAATTTCTAACATTATACTTTGTTCTTCTTTTATTTTAGTTAGCTGTTATGCTTAACCTCACTCCAGTTCGTTGTATGATCCGTTTTTTATATATTCGAGTTGTATGTAGTCTTCATGTTAACTCCTCGAAAACCAATAATGAACTAATAATTTTTCATATAAATGTTGGGTTGTCAAGATACAAAGTGAAAAATTCCCATTGGTGGAAACCTTGTAACATTGTGTTGTCATGGTTTCTGTTTTTGGTCAAAAAATGAACAAATTTCTTAAATTTAATACAATTTTCTTACACTAGCTTCAATCTTAAAGATACTAGTACCATTGAATTACTTTTTGGACATAGATTATTTTGATATCTCATTTGATTAGTTTTTGTCCAGTAGTTCCAAAGTTACTAGTTTGATAATTTTTTATTACTCTTATAAATTTATTTAAAATTAATCCTTTTGTATACAATTTGCTTTCCTATTACTACAAAATAAAATCTGTGATAATAAAATACAGTATAACACTGGTTACTGTTGTTTTTACATAAAGTTTTTCCAAATTCCTTAATTTTTCTATAGGCCTAATATATCTTATGTTCATGATACATTTATAATTACAGTTTCCTTCATTTTTGTGAACATTAAACCTTCTTAATACAATTACAATAAATAACATAAGTTAACACAAAACAATTAATTATCAATAACTATTTTAAAACATATTATGACTCTTATTAGCCTTCTAGGTCAAAGCCATTCTTCAAACATAACATTCATTGCTTGTCATTCTTATAATTATTCACAAAGCAACTTTCATCTTTACATACTAACTTTAACACAAAAACAATGATTATTACATCCTCCATCATTACTTACACTAATTTATTTACATGGATTTCACCTATTTCTGTTACATAGGCTTTTTACTGTTCAACTCTTAGACAGTACACATTTTCTTCTTTTAACTTGATTTTCACTTCTTTTGTTTACCTTAGTTAGTTCACACTACTATTTCTTTAGTTAGTACACTGGTTACTACGTTTATCCACTACTAATACTAGTGTTACATTTTTATATTATATTTAGGTTCTTAATTAGATTTTCTATATAAGTAACTCGATGTTTCTTGCAGTAATTACAGTAAAGCCCCGATTATACACGAGCGGCGTATTTAAATTTATATTAATATATTTTAATTACGAACCTCAAAAAAACCAATTTTAATCCAAGCCAACAACAGGGAAAATACAATAGGCCCTACAGTGCGAAGGTCGAAAATTTCTGACAGGTTTATTGTGCATCGTAATCCTATAGGCCTTCTTGGAATTTTGTTTTGGCTCTTGCTCTTTTGTTTTGGTCAAGTTCACTAACCTTCCCCCTCTACGTACATATTCTCTCGGTCTGCCAGTGGTGTCAGTTGTCAGTAAGCGTGCTTAGTGATCAGTCGTGATCAGTTCATTAGTTCCTGAAGTTAATAATGGCTGAAAAATGAAAGAAGGTTGTGTTAACGATTGCACAAAAACTTGAAATGATTTCTAAAATAGAAAATGGCGCTTCAAGGAATTCAAATTGTACTACATTCAAAACATGAAAAAAAGTCATTTTTCGAAAAGTGTCTGTGTGTGTGTTTGAATTACGGTGAAACTTTCTATATTATTAAAAAGAATGATATCGTAATAATTTAAAATTAATGTTAATTCACTCCTACTTACCATCGCGTGGCTTCAAGGTTTCGTCATACGTATGTTTGGGATGCAGACGTAATTTCTAAGGTTGTGTGAATGAGTTACACACACATTTTTTATGAAGAGAATTAACATTTTAATTTAGTTTTGAATCATTTAAATTTTTTACAAACTTTACTACATCTGAAATATTTTCGTAAGAATTGATCCTTTGCTTGGGTTACATGATTATCACTCTTATTCTATCTTATACTACAGCTTACCTTATTTTATATACACACACACAAGACTGCCCAGCCTGCAATTTTGCACACACACAAACACACAAAAAATTATAGAACCCTTAACATTTTTTAATAATATCCCTCCCCGTCGGCAACGTGGTCCTCGCGTGCACTCCTCATTCCTTTATATTTCTTTTTAGTGTCCGAAAAATAAATATATATATAACTATGTTCTGCACTTTTACTTGACCGCGGTCACATACTTTGTTATTGTTAGTTGTTACATTAATTATAAAAATTTGTTTCTGAGCCCGGTTGACGGGCGGCCTGCGCAGGCGGGAGTCGACAACGAACTGCCGGCGTCTCTCAGTTCCCCACTCCGGGAGCATTTTAGTCAAGACGACGGACATCAATGCCTTCCAGTTAGTCGTCCCAGTTTCGACTCATACTAGTCACGTAGTTGTTGGAGTGACGATAGCAGACGATTTCAAATAGGCACTGGCTAATGTCATAAAAGTGGGTGGGACTTAAAACAGCATTTCCGCAAGATCTTGAAGAAAACGACAAAGATTATTCTCTCTAGCCATCTTGGTTTTTGTTAGAGCGTCACTTGGAGCGTGATTGAGCAGTTGCGTATGTGCGCTGCCACACACAGGTACAAAGTTCTCAGAATTTTGTGGAGGTAAATTCTTCAGCCGTGTTACACCACTGATTGCGTTTCGCTTTGTTTCCAACTGTTTCTCAACACTGGTCTGTTATACGGACAAATACGTTGCACAATGACAATCCGCCCAAAACGAAATACATAAAAATATAAATATATGCCCCAAACGGTTAAAACAAAAACACCCAAAAATGACCCGCTACAATACCCCCTCGATGAGAATTCTGCTGTCCATGACAGAAGAAATCTCATCGATAAACCCCGAAGAGGACCGGAGAGGAACTGGTGCCAACAACCCCCTTGTTCTTAACCTCATGGGTACACGACCCCCCTGGCTCAGTGACCATGGACTCATCTGAACGAGATCACTGGACTTCTCTATAAGAGATCCCAACACCGAGAAATCGATCAGACTCGCACCACAGCCCACCTTGCCTTCTAACATGCTACCCCCAAAAATCCTCAATCCCTGGCTAAAATTATCCCAGCTCCTCCGCCGATATGTTTCCCCTTTTTGCAAGCTGGGCTGCCTTTAGCAGATACTGGGCTCACACACATTAACATTACATATCATCATAACACATTAAAATAAAAACTTCCTTTTAAAATTTATTATAAATTCAAAAAATTCAATATTCAAACAAAAATCGTTTATCAAAAAATTCTCTTCCTCTTTTTTCTAATTTTTGTTTCAATGACTTAACCTAAACATTCCTATTAATATAAACCCATCCTTACTCTAACATGAGAACAATTTATAGCCTACCAATATAAAGCAATACAACAAAAGGAACATCATTAATACATACACAATAAAATAATCATTACTCAACATATTCACTCGCTGGCAGGCGAAAAATCAAAAAATTTTTTTTTTTTTTTTTTTTTTAAATTTAAAATTTTCAAAATTTTAAAATTCAAAAAAAATTATTCATTAAATATTTATTAAATTTATTTATTAAATAACATTTATTAAAATTATTCAAAGATTAGTTTGAATTAATCAAACAAACAAATTAAAATTGAATTCCTACTCTACAAGCTTAGTAGGTGTATGAACTCATCAGCTGATCAAAACTAGGTCAAGTACAAAACCCTTGACCTACATATGTTATGTATAATTTCTGAAAACACTTTAAATATCTGTAATATCCTAACTTGAAATACAAAACATAATAACATAAAATATTTAAAATAAACAAAATATTAATACAAATAATAAACAGATTGACATTTACATTATTTAAAACAAACAATTCTTGAATTTACATTATTTTCACTTCTATCAAAATTCTGTCACTGGTTGAAAAAACAATTGTACATTCTTTATTATAAATTCCTCTCCTTAGTTAACAGTTAATTCTACCTTACTGGGGGTGATGTAAATTATTTATTCTCATTTATTCTGTCTACATATATAATCTTTACCCCTTTGACTCCAATATTCATCAACTTCAACTCCCATGACACCCATCTCTACCAAAATATCTACTAATCAGGACACTCTAAACCCCAACTTACCATTTAACTCAAAACGCCGCCTTCTCTACATATATAAAAAAAATACTCTCTAACCCTTTGTACATAGGATACGTGTTTCCTTCCCAAAACTCATCCCCTTATGTTGGTCCCTGGACTCCCCCTAGGTAACCCTTTCCGGCGCCAATCGGTCCCTATCCCGTCCCAACCCTTGTTGCGGACTCCCCAAATACACTACCCCCTAATACAAAATTGCCATCCCCAAAAATCTCAATCTCATTACCTCACTACAAATACACAAAATAACCTCATTAATTATAAACATAAATATATATCATTCAAAACTCTACATAAATTCTCCACAACTACTGTGTCAATATCAATATTTCTCAAGATTCTATTACATTACATTAACTCAAAAACAACATTACATCATATTCATCATTTCAACCTCACTTGGAATTCAACTTGGACAGGTCTGCATGTCCCATAAAACATTTATCACCCACGAATTATCTTTTATTGATTTGCATAAATTATTATTATTTTATTTCTCATATTCCTTTTATCTTTACTTCAAAATGTCTGTACACAAAACATTAATTATTTGTAACCTTTACAAACCAATATACCAGTGACATGGTATTGTTGATCAGCTGATATCCTAACATAATTAAAACACAATGAAACTACATCTTAAAATTGAACAAATACATGTAATACATTATCAACACTTACTTCTATTATGTTGCTTGCCTGCCAGGCGTCTAATGATTGGCTTAGAAAAAAAATTACACACATAATGAAAATACATTTTATCAACAACTATATCTAACACACAACAATAAAATGATACCTTTAAAATTATAGTATGAACCTTATTTTACGAGTCTGAGCATATAATTATGTGGACAGAGCACAAGCATTTTTGATTAGATTAAACCTTGAATAAGCAAAACTGTTACGTCATAAAATTTTAAATTCGTGACTCCTTTACGTCACCTCCCAGCCACACACTCTATTTCCGATTATGGAGGACTGTTTCGCCCTTTCGCTTCCACAGAGACTGTATATTTTGGAGCAGGGTTTTACCTCTCCGTGTCTCTGCTTCCGCTGTTAAGTTTAAATTGGTGAACCTCATCATGTTCTCGTTAATAATCATGCACCCTTAAACGGATCTACCACCTGGCTCTGCTGTTCCTTCTCGAACAGAGTGGCAGCCGCTGTTCCATAGTTTGGTGATTCCCCTTTTTACTACCCCCCATCAATTTCAAAATACACCTTTACAACGATAACAGCTATGGCCAGTTATGGTCAGCGCGTAATCGTAATGTGCCCCAACCATAGCTGTTAAAGCTAAACCAATTCCACGGTCAGGGTTCGGTGAGGCCGTGACCGCCCGAAAATTTGGGGAATCACAAGTAAAATATCTTTCGTAATATTAAATTAAAATTTAAATGACAATATTAATTTAGATGGGGTTTTAACCCACTCTATATGGAAGCTTAACCATTAGTAACATAAAATAATTAGTACAAAATCTACAACCTTCCCCCATAGCAGTTCCACACTACACTGTTATAATACATCACATAACACAATACACAAATAGCAATAAACCTGGATTATTAGCATACATCAAACAATTCTCTTTTAAATAATTTATATAAAAATTTATAAACATTATTATTTAAAATTTCATTAACTCTTTTTATTTATCCTCATTATTTATTTGTCCTGTGTTGCAATCAGATTTTCAAAAATTCTAAATTTATTATTAATACATATTTTAATCATTATGTTATTCCACAAAATAGACCATTTAACATTTATTTACTTATTAATTATTATTAAATCAAAATCTCACCAAACAATTTAATTACCTTATAAAATTCAAACACATAATATTCAATCACACTATCTACACCTCTCCACTTATTTAATTCATTTGATTATTAAAATAACATATTTCAATTATTATCAACATTCTACAAATCATTAACTATTGTCTTCGTAATTATTTTGTTATTTAATTAGAGTGCAAAAATATTAATAATATTATTATTATTAATACAACATTTTCTAAAACATATACACATTACACTTCACAATACACACAAATGAATTCAATATTATTTACAAAATATACGTCAAAACTGTTCAAGTGTATCTCACTTCATGTCCTAATCTGCCATGTCAAACAACCATAAAACAAAATATTTAATTGTCTTTTATTGTTTTACAGTCTACCCTCCATCGTCCCAAATCAACCTTGGTTTTATATAACGCTGTTGCTTTTTATTTACAAACAAATGGTTACTTTGTGTGTCATAACCAGAACAACCAAATTCACTCATTTTACCAGAATACTCATTAAACCAGTCTACGTTAAGTATTTTTGTTAAGTCTCCGTCATTACATTCATTCACTATCGGTCTAATTATTTTTTTCAAATCATTGTAATCATTATTATTCAAATATATTTCTAAGCCTTCTTTCCATTCATCATATTTTCTATGCAAATTATACAATTCTGTTACATACCATTCTCTATTTACCTCTCTCTCTTCATAACACCACATCACACTCTCACAATTATTCCGGACAGAGGGTACACAATTACTCCACAAAAATAAACACCTCAATTCATCTACCAATACGGGACTCTTGCCCTTCAACCACAACACTTGTGGACTCAATAAATCATCATAAATATCATAAATAATAAAGGGAAAATTTGCCCTCTGTCCCCACTCTACCACAACATTATTTCTCCACTCTCTCTCTAACTCATTTACACACATTAACATCTCATAATCCCTACCTTCCACCAACTCATCAGTACTCTCATTCTTTATTTTTACCGTATCACTTTCCGATACTAATTCTTCAAATACATTACTATTATTCTCATTATTTTCAACATTATTGTTATCATTTATTAACTCTTTCTCTGGTATCATATTTTTACATTTGTCATTACAATTTTCATTTGTTTTATTTTTCTCTGTCCTCATCACATGTACTCCCATTCGCTCCACACTCTGTTCTAACTTATTCAAACTGGATCTTATCGTTTCATTAGTACTTTCTACACATTTACTCATTTCTTGTATTTCATTTTTTAACTCATTATTCAGATTTTTTAATAACTCTTGCATATCGTTTTTTTGTTCATCTAACTTTACATCAAATTTATTGAAACTGGTACAAAGAAATTGTATCATTTTCATTATATCTTGATCTTCAGATTTTTTAATCGGGACTGGTGTCGACTGACTTTCTGTTTTATTGTCAGTGAAGCTGACTTCACCATTATTATTTTTACTTTCTCTATTCGATTTTGGGGTCGTTTGGATCCCCGAATCATCTGTACTATCTTTTTCATTTGTTTTGCTTACATTCATAATTCTCTCGTCTTGACCTACATTCGGTGTTGAATGTATGTCAAGACTACTCATCACAGCTGATTCATTTAATTCAGCTATTTCGCTTATCACAGTCGAGTCGGACAAATCGACTCCGTTCTCTGTATTTTCCATTATTATTATTATTTTTTAGGTATTTATTCTGTTTACAATATAAATAATATATATTTTAAATATATATTTATATTTTAAATATTCTTTACTTACTTAGCGTAACTTAACTTTACATAAGTATCTTTTGCGTATTCTCACACAACTTCCAAATTACGATTGCATCCCATTTATAGGTATGGAATTTATTTTATTAAATTCGTCCCTTTCGTGGCGCCAATGAAACTTTCTATATTATTAAAAAGAATGATATCGTAATAATTTAAAATTAATGTTAATTCACTCCTACTTACCATCGCGTGGCTTCAAGGTTTCGTCATACGTATGTTTGGGATGCAGACGTAATTTCTAAGGTTGTGTGAATGAGTTACACACACATTTTTTATGAAGAGAATTAACATTTTAATTTAGTTTTGAATCATTTAAATTTTTTACAAACTTTACTACATCTGAAATATTTTCGTAAGAATTGATCCTTTGCTTGGGTTACATGATTATCACTCTTATTCTATCTTATACTACAGCTTACCTTATTTTATATACACACACACAAGACTGCCCAGCCTGCAATTTTGCACACACACAAACACACAAAAAATTATAGAACCCTTAACATTTTTTAATAATATCCCTCCCCGTCGGCAACGTGGTCCTCGCGTGCACTCCTCATTCCTTTATATTTCTTTTTAGTGTCCGAAAAATAAATATATATATAACTATGTTCTGCACTTTTACTTGACCGCGGTCACATACTTTGTTATTGTTAGTTGTTACATTAATTATAAAAATTTGTTTCTGAGCCCGGTTGACGGGCGGCCTGCGCAGGCGGGAGTCGACAACGAACTGCCGGCGTCTCTCAGTTCCCCACTCCGGGAGCATTTTAGTCAAGACGACGGACATCAATGCCTTCCAGTTAGTCGTCCCAGTTTCGACTCATACTAGTCACGTAGTTGTTGGAGTGACGATAGCAGACGATTTCAAATAGGCACTGGCTAATGTCATAAAAGTGGGTGGGACTTAAAACAGCATTTCCGCAAGATCTTGAAGAAAACGACAAAGATTATTCTCTCTAGCCATCTTGGTTTTTGTTAGAGCGTCACTTGGAGCGTGATTGAGCAGTTGCGTATGTGCGCTGCCACACACAGGTACAAAGTTCTCAGAATTTTGTGGAGGTAAATTCTTCAGCCGTGTTACACCACTGATTGCGTTTCGCTTTGTTTCCAACTGTTTCTCAACACTGGTCTGTTATACGGACAAATACGTTGCACAATGACAATCCGCCCAAAACGAAATACATAAAAATATAAATATATGCCCCAAACGGTTAAAACAAAAACACCCAAAAATGACCCGCTACAACGGGATCGGGGAAACAACAGTGCGAGACGTTTTAAAGCAAAAAGACAAACTGTTAGCCTTTGCATCAGTGTCGGACAGTGCTTCTGGGATGAAAAAACGAAAAACAATGAAGAAATCCACCTATAATGAACTTGACTCGGCATTAGCGGAATGGTTAGCTCAGGTGCAAAGTGAGGGCACCCCCCGTGTCTGGTCCTATCATTGCAGCTAAAGCAAAAATCTTTTTTGATTTGTTAGGCCTGGAAGGAAATTTTGATGCGTCGTCCGGCTGGTTACATCGTTTTAAGAAACGTCATGGAATTAGAGAGATTGGTCTACACAGGGAGAAGCTGAGTGGTGATCAACAAGCAGCTGATGATTTTCAACGTGATTTTGAAGAGTTTGTGTTGTCTGAAGATCTGTTATATGAACATTTATAACACTGATGAATCAGGGCTTTTTTGGAAGTGTCTTCCCACTCGTACTTTAGCATTTGAAAGTGAATATCAAGCGGCAGGTCACAAAAGTAGCAAGGAAAGAATTACAATCTTGCCATGCAGCAACGCTGCGGGTAGTCACAAACTTAGGCTTCTTGTAATCGGTAAATCTAAGAAACCGAGGTCTTTTAAGGGGACAAGAGCAGAAAATTTACCAGTTGGTTATTTCAACCAAAAAAAAGGTTGTGGATGAACCAGCAGATTTTTCAAGAATGGTTTGAAAACATTTTTGTGCCTCAAGTACGTAAACATCTTGACTCAAAAAATTTGCCAAAGAAGGCTGTTTTGTTAATTGACAACGCGCCTTCACACCCAGCTACATGTGTGCTTAAATCTTCTGACGGGCAAATCTTCGCAAAGTTTTTGCCCCCAAATGTTACTGCGCTGATACAACCTATGGACCAGGGAGTCATTGCAACCATGAAGAGAACATACAGAACAAAGTTGTTACTGTCAAAAATCGAAGAAGGCTGCGATCTCAAAGAATGTTGGAAGAATTATATAATTTTGGATAGCATTTACGATATTGCGTCTGCATGGGATTACATCAAACCCTCAACCCTTGTTAAATCATGGAGAAAACTCTTTCCGAGTATCGAAACAAATGTCAACCAAAACATTTGTGAAGAAGAGAATGAAGTCATGCTGACCGCTACACTTGTTGACCTAGTGACATCCGTTCCGGGAGGTGAGAATGTCGACGAAGAGAACATAGAAGAGTGGCTGGAATGCGACGCAAGTGAGCCGGGGTTTGAACGACTGACTGACGTAGAGATAACGAACAAAGCAATGGGAGTGAACAAGAACGAAGAAGAACAAAGTGAAAGTGAAGAAGACGAGGCGCCTGTGCGGATGACACACGAAACTGCTTTGCAGCACGTAGACGGATTGCTTCAATATTTAGAGGAACAAGACGACGACACACATCTGGCAGAAAAACTCATGTTAAGGAAAGTACAATCTAGAATAAAGAAAAGGTGTTTCCAAAGCAAGAAGCAAAAACGAGTGACTGATTTTTTTAAAAAGGCGTAACTGAACACTTTTTGTTAACAGTACAGTATTGTTTTTTGTTTACTGTTCTTTATTTTAGTGATTTAGAAATAGAGCAAAGGTTTGTGCTATACTGTACATATTTTAAAAGTTTTACATATTTTGTTTTTTGTACAATAAAACATAGTTTTTATGCTGAAATATTTTTTTCCGTGTTTACACCTCATTTTTAGTCTTTTTTCGGGTTATCCGCGATTTTCACTATCCGCAGTGCCCTTGCCACCCAATTCCGCGGATAATCGAGGCTTTACTGTGTATAATTTGTGATGTTTTCAATTTGTTTCTTCTGCAAGTAGTATACATTTCGTATATTCTTTTCAACACCTGACGCACGTTTCACTGAAAAATATCAGTATCATCAGAGGTTTCTAAGTAAATTAATTTATAATATTAATTGATACTGATATTTTTCAGAGAAACGTGCGTCAGGTGTTAAAAAGAATATACGAAATTTATACTACTTGCAGAAGAAACAAATTGAAAACATCACAAATTAATTAGGTTTATAAGTATGTTTTTTGTACTTCAACCTTGTTTATCATTATTGTTTATTATGGGAGAATGAAACAAGGAGAGGGGAAGAAACATAATGTTACACCATTCATAAAACTACTGACGTGTCATTATTTGGTTATTGTAAACCGTTTGCAAACTTGCCTGGACGTCTAGTAGGCATTTTACTTTTCCATCCATACCATCACATGGATTTTTACCATGTGAGGGGGCAAATATGTAGAAGTCTGCTTGATAGAAGTGAATGTTGAGGAAGTTTGATTTGTTTTTACATTGTGGTATTGCTCCATCTGAGAAATAATGACTTTTTCTAGTACTGTGCGAAAGGTCTGCTTCAACAAATCATTTTAAACATTTTTCTTGCCTCCAGAAACGATTAAGACTATAAAATAGGCTAATTACCTTCTGTCAACGTTTCTTAAAATCCTTTTAGGATAACTCGAGTTTCGACACCCTTTGGTGTCATCATCAGATCGGATATGAATTAGGTCAAAACATTTTGATGTATATTGTAACGTAACATAGTTGAGGTTCCCCAACGTTACATAAAAAATTGATTGAAATATGGTCAAGGACCATACCCTGACTTAAGGTTGTTCAATAGTTCATGTGTTTGAGAAGTAACTCAAGTAAAAAGGGGTCAATGACTAATATTAAATGTAAAAGAGCCAGACCAATGAATGATTGGATGTAATGAAATGTTTGTTTTGTACTGTGACATGTTAAGGTCTACAGAGTATTTATATTGTATGTTGAATATGTTAAAAATGAAATGATGTTGTTTGATAATAATACTTAATCAATAATTATGTTTATAATTATATTAGATTTGTTTTTATACAGCCCAGTATAGTTACCAATGTTAGGCACTGTACTAAGTTGTCAGTATTGTATAAAATTGAAAAATACTGTTATTCTAATTAATGTTTATAAACTGGATCAGGAGTGTGACCAGTGTTTCAAGTCTAACAAGTAGTTCTGACAATTATGTCATAAATTAATAAAGGGTTCCAGAACCAGTTAATTAATATAAAAACAAATAACCACCAGTAAATTAAAATTCATGTAATTAACTATGTAAACAATAATTAATTTGTACAGTAGGTCAGGTAAAAAAGAAAATTAAGTTAAAAAAACCAAATAATGTTATAATGGTTGTAAATGAATCTATAGGCCTAAATTCCATATTAGTGAAAGGAAATTAATACCTTTTTAGTAAACCCAGTCCAAGGAAACTCTAGTAAAACATTTACTGTTTAGTAAGGAAGGTTAGGGGAGAATTTTATGTGATTCAAGATTAATCCAAGCATGGAGTATTTTATTGGAAAGGAGTAGTAATATTCTATAATGCCGGCTGAAGGATATAGAAAAAACGTGGTTGTTAAGGCAACTGAAATGTACAGAAGTTGTTGATTTTGGATGAATTTCGTGCTGATTGTTACAAGCTATTAGATTGAGATGGACCGATATGTTTAAAATATATGAATAAATATAAAGAAAATATATATCCAAATTGAAAAAGCATTTTGCAAAACAATTATACTTGAATGTTAATGAATCATACAAATTAAATAACCCTCTAAATTATCAATGAATACAATAAAAGAGAATTGAAAGCATCTCACCTCATTCACTAAATAATTCCGCTGAATTTGGTATTAAACCATTTCATGCTATAAATCGAAGACCAGTAAAGAGTTAAAACCTGAATTAACGGGATTATTGGAAATACAGAAGACTCGGTTGGACGAAAGAACCTTCATTGGCAGCAGAAGCTGAGATCCTAATCCCAATTCACTGGGACCAAGACTTGTGAAGACCGCAAAAGAAGAATAGAAGCCAGAAGATCTCCTGAGGATTTACCAAGTACACACCATCATCAATTTTATTGAAAATCAGAGCAGTTCCACTGGAGGAAGACGAGATAACCCGCATTTTGACCAGATACACTGTTGACAAACGTTCACCGCCAGCCGAAGTTTCGTCGGTTTGGTAAAAAACAACTTATTTTCATTCCATTGTAATTTAAGTAAATAATATTATTTTGTAAATTGAACAACCTTAATTATGCGTTTTACCTGGCCTTACTAATGGTTCAAAGAACTATACGAACCCTGGGATAAGAATTATTTGTCATTATTTTCAAGAGTATATATTTTTAGAGTTTGAATAATTAAGAATCGATATATGTTGGGATAGTCGATTGGATCGTCTTATTGTTTGTCTGAGACAACGTAACTTGTTAAATACCAGAGAAAAATAAATAAAGTACATTTGTTGTATGAGATAACGTTTTAGTCATTGCAGAGAAAATACTATATGTAGTTGGTGTAATAATTTATAAACAGATTGATACAAACACTCCGAATAACTAACCTATAAGTACACTTATTTCTAGTAACAGCGCTTAAAATTTGCAGCTGGTGGGACAGGAGATTGTTGAACTAACTGGTTTTTTAATACTAAATTTGAACGAAATTTTTATCATTGAGTGACTAGGGTTGAAACAAATACCACTTACATTCAGTAAATACTCCATATATATTGCTCATATTAAACAACCACTGAGAACTAAGTTAAGTCTATAGAATAATACCATTATAAATTCAGGAACATAATTCTAATTTTGTTGACTTAATAATCTATGTTCTGAGGGTTTCACCGGTCACAACCGAAAGGTATATTAGTTAATAACATATTAATTAAACCAGGTAACAGCATTTTAATTGTTACGAATCGCCACCTACAACGTATTACTTGGCATTTGTTACACAGGAGTCTCTTATAACTAATTACACCCATAGACAAGATTTCTTTACAATTTGACGTCTCCAGCTGGTATCATACACTATAACATACGTCCTCACATAATTAACAAGTAGTTCTCTACAAAACTGGTTACAACAGTGGGGTTTGAATAAGACGGACGTTTCACCGCTAGTACCCAACATACTTATTCCATAACAAATTGACGACTCCTACGAGGGGGACTGATCAAAGAAGGACTCACCATAAGTAGTTTATTACAAATTGGCGCCCAACGTGGGGCTTATAAAAACATTCATCACTGGAATTTAGTTTATTACAAAATGGCCAGCCCAACAGTGGGGCTTTAAGGAGAGTTATTAGTAGTTCATTACAAATTGGCGCTCAACGAGTGGGCTTTAGTTAAGTAAAAAATCATATTATTTGTTACTTAACTTGAGCAGGCAACCATTAGAGGCACAGGAATGCTTAATACCAGAGGCAGATCGAAGAAGAGGGCAGAAGAGAAGGAGAAGGAAGAAGGTGGACAGGAACAAGAAATAGAATTAATCACGGACAGTGAAATGGATCAACAGACAGGTGATACAGAAGAAACCGAAATAGTTATGGATACGGAAACGGAAATAGTGGAAGAAGATGCCCAAGGGGACCAACCAGATAAAGAGGAAGCCAGAGGAGGCCTAGATTTACAAAAATTATGGGAATTAATCAAAGAAGATAATAGACAAACTAATGAAAAAATAGACAGTATCAAAGAAGATTCCAGGAAACAGAAGGAAGAATTAAATAAAGATTTGAAGAAAACTCAGAAAAGCTAGAAAATAAAATAGACAGTATCAAAGAAGATAATAGACAAACTAATGAAAAAATAGACAGTATTAAGGAAAGTACTAGTGAACTTTTAAGGCAAACCATAAATGAAAATAATGAACGATTGAAGGCCGATTTTAGACAAATCAATGAAAAGATAGACAGTATAAATGAAAATTCAGAAAAGCTGGAAAATAAAATAGACAGTATTAATGAGAACTCAAGAAAACAAAACGAAATTTTGAGCGAAAATTTAATTAAACAAATGAATGAAAAGTTTGACAAGAATGACGAGAATTTGAGACAGATTCAAGACGATAACTAACTAATGAACGAAAAACTTGAGGAAAACAATAAACGAATGAAAGCAGATCTTGAGAAAATCAGTGAGGATAATCTAATACGAATCGATGAGAGAATTGAGCGTTCTAACAAGGAAATAAGGGAAAATGTTGATAAACAGAATGAAGTATTAAGACAAGCTATCAATAAGAAAATTGAGGACGCTAGTGAGGCAATCAGCCAGAAGGTAGTTAAGAACGACGGTGAAAGAAAACAGGACATAGCGGAAACAAATAGAAAACTGAAAGCGACCGATGAAGTTATTACACGAAATAGAGCTGAACTAGAGGTCAAGCTAGGCCATATAGAAGAAGAAAACCGAATTCAAGTGGAATCAATACGAACAGATTGCGGAAACCAGCATCGAAATTTAGATACGGTCATGAGTGAAGTACAGGAGCAAGGACAACGTAACCAGGATAGAATCGAGAACCTACAACGGTCAGTTGACAACCGATCGATCACTGTCCCATATACACAACATATAGACGACCGGGAGACCATCAACTTTAAGGCATACAGGAGAAATCCAATGGAATTCTTGGAACGGGTCGGCGAACAAATCATGAGAACTGGTGAAAACAGGTGGCCAATAATTCGTCGTTATTTAGACGAACATTTTAAAGAAACTTATGATAACTGGTGGACAGCCACCAGGCACGAGATACGAAGCTACGAAGAATTTAAAATAGCTTTTAAAGCCAGGTACTGGTCAGACGCCACCCAGAACGTAGTAAGGGAGAGCATCAGTTATGGAAGATATGACGCCAGCAGGGGAACAACACTTACCGCCTACTTCCTGGGAAAAGTATGTTTGGCAAGACATCTTGAACCAAAAATCCCAGAGGAAATTCTCCTCACCAGGTTAGCATACCACTATGATAACGGTATATCAATAGCACGATCGGGTGGACAAATAAAAACTATACAGGCCATGTCAACGCTATTGGAAGAGCACGAGCATGAGGTACATTATCGAAGGAGTCGTCAGAGAAACGACCGGTACGGGAACAGGGATTTCCCAGACTATAACAATAGAAACAATAACCATAACAGTCATGAGGCGAATAACCGGACGAACTATAATGGCAGGCCGGGTAATTATGGTAATGAGGCGTACCAACGGCAAAATAACAACAACAGCCCAAGGAACAACGGAAATAATTACGGGAATAGACAGAGTATTCCGAACAACCAATATAACCGGTCGTATAACCCAAGTTACCAGAATCAGAACACGAACAACCGAAATTATGATAACAGTAACCGTAACCCGAATAACCAAAACCAAAACTACAGAAGAGTTAATTATGTGGGGGCGTACGACAATTATAACGGGAGGACATACTACCAAGGACGTCGAAGTTTTGATAGGGACACCGACTGGAACCAGTACAATAATAACGATAGAAGGGAGACTAGAACTAATAGGGGCAGAAGTCGGAGTCAGGAGGACTACCGCCGGATTAATTACGAAGAAGACCGCCAACGGCCGGAACCCAGGTCAACGGAAAATGAAATAAGTCAAACGAACCAAACCGGCAGAGGAGACGAAGAATCCGAGCCGATTTTAAACATCACACGGCAGTGAAAACACCAGCAGGACCCTCACTGAACCACTCTATCGGGTTTAACGACATAAGAAATCACAGTAAAAATAATAAATGTATCACAATAATTTGTAGTAACTACTTGAAAAATTTAAGGATCCCCATACACTAAAGAAGAAGGGTACATACAACCAGTCCTCAATTAAGCAATACTATGAAATGGTTGATGACAAAATAAATACAACAATGATAACTAGGACAGAAAAAATATGAAAAAAATGTACATAAACTTAATACAGACAAGGTGATTTAATGAAAAACCCAAAATTCTAAAGAAACTGTAAGAACAACTTACTCAATAATTATTCAGAAACAGTATAATTTAAAGTGAAGAGACTAAAACCAAAGTCAAAAAATAAGTAAGAACACCTTACTATACAATTTAGAAGAAATTGCTTTAAACTAATATGAAAAAAAAAAATAACACTGATTCAACCTAATAGAAAAATCATCAAAACCAAAAGACGAAATGAGTTTATCTAATATAACATAATAGTGAGAAATGTAATTTAGAATGTAAAAAGAATAATAATGATTGTGCCAGAAGAATATAACTACATAATGTAATGTATAGTACTGACCAAAATCTCATAACCAGCTGTATTGATCATAAAGGAATATGAGCCAATGAAGATAAGAGAATGAAGAAGCCAAAATGGAACCGTCAAAAGGATCGCAAGAAAAAAAAAAAACAAATGGTTAAGAATTATCTGTAAAAAACCAATTAATAAATGTCAATAAAGTAGCCAAGTATTGGAGAGAAAAAGTGTATAATAGAAGGAAGAATTAATATGAAGAAATAATATGATCTGAGTTAAAGTACAGTGAATAATCCCTAGAATATGATTATTATTTATTATTTTATTGAAGGTCACATGATGACTACCTTACGAGGTTTATTAATGAAGATTGACTGTAGAATATTCCAGCAATCATTTAACTGGGCAGAGATGATGTTCCTCTGATCCCAGAAAGTATGTAACGGACGACGGTAATTGGTTAGCCGATAGAGCACCACCGATTCGATTCCAGTTATAATGTTAGGGAGGTTTAGGAAAATTAAATATTAGAGGGAAAACTCACAAATAAATATAGAGAATTAAATAAAACCAGATCCAAAATGTATAATTAATAAAGAATGTCACAAGAATGATTATAGAAATAAGATTTAAACTTGGGAAATAATTGATTTTAAGAAGGAACGAAGAAATGATAATAATATAACGGATAATTATGAAATATAAAAGTACCATAAATAGGAAACCAATTGGCCAAATACAAGTTAGGAGTTTATTTCTTGCTAAACTTTGTTTATACCAAAATAAACTTATTTCGAAGGGGGGGGGTGTTATGTAACGTAACATAGTTGAGGTTCCCCAACGTTACATAAAAAATTGATTGAAATATGGTCAAGGACCATACCCTGACTTAAGGTTGTTCAATAGTTCATGTGTTTGAGAAGTAACTCAAGTAAAAAGGGGTCAATGACTAATATTAAATGTAAAAGAGCCAGACCAATGAATGATTGGATGTAATGAAATGTTTGTTTTGTACTGTGACATGTTAAGGTCTACAGAGTATTTATATTGTATGTTGAATATGTTAAAAATGAAATGATGTTGTTTGATAATAATACTTAATCAATAATTATGTTTATATTTATATTAGATTTGTTTTTATACAGCCCAGTATAGTTACCAATGTTAGGCACTGTACTAAGTTGTCAGTATTGTATAAAATTGAAAAATACTGTTATTCTAATTAATGTTTATAAACTGGATCAGGAGTGTGACCAGTGTTTCAAGTCTAACAAGTAGTTCTGACAATTATGTCATAAATTAATAAAGGGTTCCAGAACCAGTTAATTAATATAAAAACAAATAACCACCAGTAAATTAAAATTCATGTAATTAACTATGTAAACAATAATTAATTGTACAGTAGGTCAGGTAAAAAAGAAAATTAAGTTAAAAAAACCAAATAATGTTATAATGGTTGTAAATGAATCTATAGGCCTAAATTCCATATTAGTGAAAGGAAATTAATACCTTTTTAGTAAACCCAGTCCAAGGAAACTCTAGTAAAACATTTACTGTTTAGTAAGGAAGGTTAGGGGAGAATTTTATGTGATTCAAGATTAATCCAAGCATGGAGTATTTTATTGGAAAGGAGTAGTAATATTCTATAATGCCGGCTGAAGGATATAGAAAAAACGTGGTTGTTAAGGCAACTGAAATGTACAGAAGTTGTTGATTTTGGATGAATTTCGTGCTGATTGTTACAACCTATTAGATTGAGATGGACCGATATGTTTAAAATATATGAATAAATATAAAGAAAATATATATCCAAATTGAAAAAGCATTTTGCAAAACAATTATACTTGAATGTTAATGAATCATACAAATTAAATAACCCTCTAAATTATCAATGAATACAATAAAAGAGAATTGAAAGCATCTCACCTCATTCACTAAATAATTCCGCTGAATTTGGTATTAAACCATTTCATGCTATAAATCGAAGACCAGTAAAGAGTTAAAACCTGAATTAACGGGATTATTGGAAATACAGAAGACTCGGTTGGACGAAAGAACCTTCATTGGCAGCAGAAGCTGAGATCCTAATCCCAATTCACTGGGACCAAGACTTGTGAAGACCGCAAAAGAAGAATAGAAGCCAGAAGATCTCCTGAGGATTTACCAAGTACACACCATCATCAATTTTATTGAAAATCAGAGCAGTTCCACTGGAGGAAGACGAGATAACCCGCATTTTGACCAGATACACTGTTGACAAACGTTCACCGCCAGCCGAAGTTTCGTCGGTTTGGTAAAAAACAACTTATTTTCATTCCATTGTAATTTAAGTAAATAATATTATTTTGTAAATTGAACAACCTTAATTATGCGTTTTGCCTGGCCTTACTAATGGTTCAAAGAACTATACGAACCCTGGGATAAGAATTATTTGTCATTATTTTCAAGAGTATATATTTTTAGAGTTTGAATAATTAAGAATCGATATATGTTGGGATAGTCGATTGGATCGTCTTATTGTTTGTCTGAGACAACGTAACTTGTTAAATACCAGAGAAAAATAAATAAAGTACATTTGTTGTATGAGATAACGTTTTAGTCATTGCAGAGAAAATACTATATGTAGTTGGTGTAATAATTTATAAACAGATTGATACAAACACTCCGAATAACTAACCTATAAGTACACTTATTTCTAGTAACAGCGCTTAAAATTTGCAGCTGGTGGGACAGGAGATTGTTGAACTAACTGGTTTTTTAATACTAAATTTGAACGAAATTTTTATCATTGAGTGACTAGGGTTGAAACAAATACCACTTACATTCAGTAAATACTCCATATATATTGCTCATATTAAACAACCACTGAGAACTAAGTTAAGTCTATAGAATAATACCATTATAAATTCAGGAACATAATTCTAATTTTGTTGACTTAATAATCTATGTTCTGAGGGTTTCACCGGTCACAACCGAAAGGTATATTAGTTAATAACATATTAATTAAACCAGGTAACAGCATTTTAATTGTTACGAATCGCCACCTACAACGTATTACTTGGCATTTGTTACACAGGAGTCTCTTATAACTAATTACACCCATAGACAAGATTTCTTTACAATTTGACGTCTCCAGCTGGTATCATACACTATAACATACGTCCTCACATAATTAACAAGTAGTTCTCTACAAAACTGGTTACAACAGTGGGGTTTGAATAAGACGGACGTTTCACCGCTAGTACCCAACATACTTATTCCATAACAAATTGACGACTCCTACGAGGGGGACTGATCAAAGAAGGACTCACCATAAGTAGTTTATTACAAATTGGCGCCCAACGTGGGGCTTATAAAAACATTCATCACTGGAATTTAGTTTATTACAAAATGGCCAGCCCAACAGTGGGGCTTTAAGGAGAGTTATTAGTAGTTCATTACAAATTGGCGCTCAACGAGTGGGCTTTAGTTAAGTAAAAAATCATATTATTTGTTACTTAACTTGAGCAGGCAACCATTAGAGGCACAGGAATGCTTAATACCAGAGGCAGATCGAAGAAGAGGGCAGAAGAGAAGGAGAAGGAAGAAGGTGGACAGGAACAAGAAATAGAATTAATCACGGACAGTGAAATGGATCAACAGACAGGTGATACAGAAGAAACCGAAATAGTTATGGATACGGAAACGGAAATAGTGGAAGAAGATGCCCAAGGGGACCAACCAGATAAAGAGGAAGCCAGAGGAGGCCTAGATTTACAAAAATTATGGGAATTAATCAAAGAAGATAATAGACAACTAATGAAAAAATAGACAGTATCAAAGAAGATTCCAGGAAACAGAAGGAAGAATTAAATAAAAGATTTGAAGAAAACTCAGAAAAGCTAGAAAATAAAATAGACAGTATCAAAGAAGATAATAGACAAACTAATGAAAAAATAGACAGTATTAATGAAAGTACTAGTGAACTTTTAAGGCAAACCATAAATGAAAATAATGAACGATTGAAGGCCGATTTTAGACAAATCAATGAAAAGATAGACAGTAAAAATGAAAATTCAGAAAAGCTGGAAAATAAAATAGACAGTATTAATGAGAACTCAAGAAAACAAAACGAAATTTTGAGCGAAAATTTAATTAAACAAATGAATGAAAAGTTTGACAAGAATGACGAGAATTTGAGACAGATTCAAGACGATAACAAACTAATGAACGAAAAACTTGAGGAAAACAATAAACGAATGAAAGCAGATCTTGAGAAAATCAATGAGGATAATCTAATACGAATCGATGAGAGAATTGAGCGTTCTAACAAGGAAATAAGGGAAAATGTTGATAAACAGAATGAAGTATTAAGACAAGCTATCAATAAGAAAATTGAGGACGCTAGTGAGGCAATCAGCCAGAAGGTAGTTAAGAACGACGGTGAAAGAAAACAGGACATAGCGGAAACAAATAGAAAACTGAAAGCGACCGATGAAGTTATTACACGAAATAGAGCTGAACTAGAGGTCAAGCTAGGCCATATAGAAGAAGAAAACCGAATTCAAGTGGAATCAATACGAACAGATTGCGGAAACCAGCATCGAAATTTAGATATGGTCATGAATGAAGTACAGGAGCAAGGACAACGTAACCAGGATAGAATCGAGAACCTACAACGGTCAGTTGACAACCGATCGATCACTGTCCCATATACACAACATATAGACGACCGGGAGACCATCAACTTTAAGGCATACAGGAGAAATCCAATGGAATTCTTGGAACGGGTCGGCGAACAAATCATGAGAACTGGTGAAAACAGGTGGCCAATAATTCGTCGTTATTTAGACGAACATTTTAAAGAAACTTATGATAACTGGTGGACAGCCACCAGGCACGAGATACGAAGCTACGAAGAATTTAAAATAGCTTTTAAAGCCAGGTACTGGTCAGACGCCACCCAGAACGTAGTAAGGGAGAGCATCAGTTATGGAAGATATGACGCCAGCAGGGGAACAACACTTACCGCCTACTTCCTGGGAAAAGTATGTTTGGCAAGACATCTTGAACCAAAAATCCCAGAGGAAATTCTCCTCACCAGGTTAGCATACCACTATGATAATGGTATATCAATAGCACGATCGGGTGGACAAATAAAAACTATACAGGCCATGTCAACGCTATTGGAAGAGCACGAGCGTGAGGTACATTATCGAAGGAGTCGTCAGAGAAACGACCGGTACGGGAACAGGGATTTCCCAGACTATAACAATAGAAACAATAACCATAACAGTCATGAGGCGAATAACCGGACGAACTATAATGGCAGGCCGGGTAATTATGGTAATGAGGCGTACCAACGGCAAAATAACAACAACAGCCCAAGGAACAACGGAAATAATTACGGGAATAGACAGAGTATTCCGAACAACCAATATAACCGGTCGTATAACCCAAGTTACCAGAATCAGAACACGAACAACCGAAATTATGATAACAGTAACCGTAACCCGAATAACCAAAACCAAAACTACAGAAGAGTTAATTATGTGGGGGCGTACGACAATTATAACGGGAGGACATACTACCAAGGACGTCGAAGTTTTGATAGGGACACCGACTGGAACCAGTACAATAATAACGATAGAAGGGAGACTAGAACTAATAGGGGCAGAAGTCGGAGTCAGGAGGACTACCGCCGGATTAATTACGAAGAAGACCGCCAACGGCCGGAACCCAGGTCAACGGAAAATGAAATAAGTCAAACGAACCAAACCGGCAGAGGAGACGAAGAATCCGAGCCGATTTTAAACATCACACGGCAGTGAAAACACCAGCAGGACCCTCACTGAACCACTCTATCGGGTTTAACGACATAAGAAATCACAGTAAAAATAATAAATGTATCACAATAATTTGTAGTAACTACTTGAAAAATTTAAGGATCCCCATACACTAAAGAAGAAGGGTACATACAACCAGTCCTCAATTAAGCGATACTATGAAATGGTTGATGACAAAATAAATACAACAATGATAACTAGGACAGAAAAAATATGAAAAAAAATGTACATAAACTTAATACAGACAAGGTGATTTAATGAAAAACCCAAAATTCTAAAGAAACTGTAAGAACAACTTACTCAATAATTATTCAGAAACAGTATAATTTAAAGTGAAGAGACTAAAACCAAAGTCAAAAAATAAGTAAGAACACCTTACTATACAATTTAGAAGAAATTGCTTTAAACTAATATGAAAAAAAAAAAAATAACACTGATTCAACCTAATAAAAAAATCATCAAAACCAAAAGACGAAATGAGTTTATCTAATATAACATAATAGTGAGAAATGTAATTTAGAATGTAAAAAGAATAATAATGATTGTGCCAGAAGAATATAACTACATAATGTAATGTATAGTACTGACCAAAATCTCATAACCAGCTGTATTGATCATAAAGGAATATGAGCCAATGAAGATAAGAGAATGAAGAAGCCAAAATGGAACCGTCAAAAGGATTGCAAGAAAAAAAAAAACAAATGGTTAAGAATTATCTGTAAAAAACCAATTAATAAATGTCAATAAAGTAGCCAAGTATTGGAGAGAAAAAGTGTATAATAGAAGGAAGAATTAATATGAAGAAATAATATGATCTGAGTTAAAGTACAGTGAATAATCCCTAGAATATGATTATTATTTATTATTTTATTGAAGGTCACATGATGACTACCTTACGAGGTTTATTAATGAAGATTGACTGTAGAATATTCCAGCAATCATTTAACTGGGCAGAGATGATGTTCCTCTGATCCCAGAAAGTATGTAACGGACGACGGTAATTGGTTAGCCGATAGAGCACCACCGATTCGATTCCAGTTATAATGTTAGGGAGGTTTAGGAAAATTAAATATTAGAGGGAAAACTCACAAATAAATATAGAGAATTAAATAAAACCAGATCCAAAATGTATAATTAATAAAGAATGTCACAAGAATGATTATAGAAATAAGATTTAAACTTGGGAAATAATTGATTTTAAGAAGGAACGAAGAAATGATAATAATATAACGGATAATTATGAAATATAAAAGTACCATAAATAGGAAACCAATTGGCCAAATACAAGTTAGGAGTTTATTTCTTGCTAAACTTTGTTTATACCAAAATAAACTTATTTCGAAGGGGGGGGGTGTTATGTAACGTAACATAGTTGAGGTTCCCCAACGTTACATAAAAAATTGATTGAAATATGGTCAAGGACCATCCCTGACTTAAGGTTGTTCAATAGTTCATGTGTTTGAGAAGTAACTCAAGTAAAAAGGGGTCAAGACTAATATTAAATGTAAAAGAGCCAGACCAATGAATGATTGGATGTAATGAAATGTTTGTTTTGTACTGTGACATGTTAAGGTCTACAGAGTATTTATATTGTATGTTGAATATGTTAAAAATGAAATGATGTTGTTTGATAATAATACTAAATCAATAATTATGTTTATATTTATATTAGATTTGTTTTTATACAGCCCAGTATAGTTACCAATGTTAGGCACTGTACTAAGTTGTCAGTATTGTATAAAATTGAAAAATACTGTTATTCTAATTAATGTTTATAAACTGGATCAGGAGTGTGACCAGTGTTTCAAGTCTAACAAGTAGTTCTGACAATTATGTCATAAATTAATAAAGGGTTCCAGAACCAGTTAATTAATATAAAAACAAATAACCACCAGTAAATTAAAATTCATGTAATTAACTATGTAAACAATAATTAATTGTACAGTAGGTCAGGTAAAAAAGAAAATTAAGTTAAAAAAACCAAATAATGTTATAATGGTTGTAAATGAATCTATAGGCCTAAATTCCATATTAGTGAAAGGAAATTAATACCTTTTTAGTAAACCCAGTCCAAGGAAACTCTAGTAAAACATTTACTGTTTAGTAAGGAAGGTTAGGGGAGAATTTTATGTGATTCAAGATTAATCCAAGCATGGAGTATTTTATTGGAAAGGAGTAGTAATATTCTATAATGCCGGCTGAAGGATATAGAAAAAACGTGGTTGTTAAGGCAACTGAAATGTACAGAAGTTGTTGATTTTGGATGAATTTCGTGCTGATTGTTACAAGCTATTAGATTGAGATGGACCGATATGTTTAAAATATATGAATAAATATAAAGAAAATATATATCCAAATTGAAAAAGCATTTTGCAAAACAATTATACTTGAATGTTAATGAATCATACAAATTAAATAACCCTCTAAATTATCAATGAATACAATAAAAGAGAATTGAAAGCATCTCACCTCATTCACTAAATAATTCCGCTGAATTTGGTATTAAACCATTTCATGCTATAAATCGAAGACCAGTAAAGAGTTAAAACCTGAATTAACGGGATTATTGGAAATACAGAAGACTCGGTTGGACGAAAGAACCTTCATTGGCAGCAGAAGCTGAGATCCTAATCCCAATTCACTGGGACCAAGACTTGTGAAGACCGCAAAAGAAGAATAGAAGCCAGAAGATCTCCTGAGGATTTACCAAGTACACACCATCATCAATTTTATTGAAAATCAGAGCAGTTCCACTGGAGGAAGACGAGATAACCCGCATTTTGACCAGATACACTGTTGACAAACGTTCACCGCCAGCCGAAGTTTCGTCGGTTTGGTAAAAAACAACTTATTTTCATTCCATTGTAATTTAAGTAAATAATATTATTTTGTAAATTGAACAACCTTAATTATGCGTTTTACCTGGCCTTACTAATGGTTCAAAGAACTATACGAACCCTGGGATAAGAATTATTTGTCATTATTTTCAAGAGTATATATTTTTAGAGTTTGAATAATTAAGAATCGATATATGTTGGGATAGTCGATTGGATCGTCTTATTGTTTGTCTGAGACAACGTAACTTGTTAAATACCAGAGAAAAATAAATAAAGTACATTTGTTGTATGAGATAACGTTTTAGTCATTGCAGAGAAAATACTATATGTAGTTGGTGTAATAATTTATAAACAGATTGATACAAACACTCCGAATAACTAACCTATAAGTACACTTATTTCTAGTAACAGCGCTTAAAATTTGCAGCTGGTGGGACAGGAGATTGTTGAACTAACTGGTTTTTTAATACTAAATTTGAACGAAATTTTTATCATTGAGTGACTAGGGTTGAAACAAATACCACTTACATTCAGTAAATACTCCATATATATTGGTCATATTAAACAACCACTGAGAACTAAGTTAAGTCTATAGAATAATACCATTATAAATTCAGGAACATAATTCTAATTTTGTTGACTTAATAATCTATTAATATATATATATACTTTCACTTACGAACTTACTATTGTCACTTCCCAAACGTTTCAAGATGTTGTTTCTCTTCTTCAGTGGGTTGAGTACTAACTTGAGTAACACTCAGCGTGTTAGTACTCAACCCACTGAAGAAGAGAAACAACATCTTGAAACGTTTGGGAAGTGACAATAGTAAGTTCATAAGTGAAAGTATATATATATTATTAAATTAATAAGTGAACGAAGAGGATGCAACAACAAGATAATAATCTATGTTCTGAGGGTTTCACCGGTCACAACCGAAAGGTATATTAGTTAATAACATATTAATTAAACCAGGTAACAGCATTTTAATTGTTACAAATCGCCACCTACAACGTATTACTTGGCATTTGTTACACAGGAGTCTCTTATAACTAATTACACCCATAGACAAGATTTCTTTACAATTTGACGTCTCCAGCTGGTATCATACACTATAACATACGTCCTCACATAATTAACAAGTAGTTCTCTACAAAATTGGTTACAACAGTGGGGTTTGAATAAGACGGACGTTTCACCGCTAGTACCCAACATACTTATTCCATAACAAATTGACGACTCCTACGAGGGGGACTGATCAAAGAAGGACTCACCATAAGTAGTTTATTACAAATTGGTGCCCAACGTGGGGCTTATAAAAACATTCATCACTGGAATTTAGTTTATTACAATATACATCTCGTCAGATATTAAAAAATTAAAAACAACATATAACATTACACAAATAATAAATAAACTATATCACAACAAAATAACATTACAACAATGAAATATAAAAACAACGCGGCCGCAAACGAACCTGTACAGGAACGCCCCCACGGTAAGACTAATCAATGCCGGTTTGACCTTGGTTCAATTTTATCGATCTGATATAGCCAATTTCTCGTTCTATATGATCGATTCTATTAAATAAAACATTATTGGTATGTGTTGCTTTTTCATTTAGGACACGATTGTGATCCTCCTTTATGGCTTTATATATCTCGAACCTTTCAAGGGTGTCCAGCTTTAGTGACTTTTTACATTTATGTAGGATATCTAAATTATCATTAATACTCTTTATATTATGGTTATATGAGCTCAAATGTTCTGCAAATGTAGATCTTCTTACATTTGACTTGGAGCTTGGGATATGTTCTTTATAGCGTAATTTGAAAGAACGACCTGTTTGTCCTATATAGAACTGTGTGCAATCAGAACAATTAAGTCTATATACACCAGTACCATCAAATATTTTATTTTGTGTCTTCTTTTTCTTTATAATGGTATTATTTATTTGTCTTTCAATCAAATATGTTACATTGTGGACTTGTGAGGCATGTAAGTTTTGTAAAAGTTCGAGATGTTTTTTCATGAGCATTGTATTGAGTAAGTTCTTTTTACTATGTAATTGTTTTATTTCGTTTTTGATCCATAATTTAGTGGCCATTTCTTTAGTTTTTTTAGCGCTGTAAGAATTAGATGTTATTTTTATCTGGACATAACTCGGCACGATTTGCAAACTTAAACATGTTTTGTTATATCTAATGTTTAGTGCCGTTTTTAGTAGTTTCAACCTTAAATTCATATATTGAAAGGCAATTTTTACCTGACTGGCATTCAATTTAAACATTTTTCTTGCCTCCAGAAACGATTAAGACTATAAAATAGGTTAATTACCTTCTGTCAACGTTTCTTAAAATCCTTTTAGGATAACTCGAGTTTCGACACCATTTGGTGTCATCATCAGATCGGATATGAATTAGGTCAAAACATTTTGATGTATATACATCTCGTCAGATATTAAAAAATTAAAAACAACACATAACATTACACAAATAATAAATAAACTATATCACAACAAAATAACATTGCAACAATGAAATATAAAAACAACGCGGCCGCAAACGAACCTGTACAGGAACGCCCCCACGGTAAGACTAATCAATGCCGGTTTGACCTTGGTTCAATTTTATCGATCTGATATAGCCAATTTCTCGTTCTATATGATCGATTCTATTATATAAAACATTATTGGTATGTATTGCTTTTTCATTTAGGACACGATTGTGATCCTCCTTTATGGCTTTATATATCTCGAACCTTTCAAGGGTGTCCAGCTTTAGTGACTTTTTACATTTATGTAGGATATCTAAATTATCATTAATACTCTTTATATTACGGTTATATGAGCTCAAATGTTCTGCAAATTTAGATCTTCTTACATTTGACTTGGAGCTTGGGATATGTTCTTTATAGCGTAATTTGAAAGAACGACCTGTTTGTCCTATATAGAACTGTGTGCAGTCAGAACAATTAAGTCTATATACACCAGTACCATCAAATATTTGATGGCCTCCGATATATTGAAGTATCATTTATTTTTGTGACACAGGTTATTCTGACCTATCTAATTTTGAACCTTTTTCCTCTTCATAATTTTTAGACAGTTTATGAATGGCTTTGTGACAAACATGACAAATCTTATCTTGAGGCCTTATTAATGTAGGACAGCTTATAATATTAATATTATCAGTTTTCAAGTTTTTTTTCTTTGAAATAATTACAGTTTGGTCGTTTTCATTTTCACTTCTACCTGCCATTGATTTCTGTTTCTAAATTAATCTTAAAGTTATGTAAAACTTAAAACATACACATCTTTAATTGGTATTAATTTAGGCCTACATTAGGAACAGTATCTTAAAAAAAAAAATAGTTTTCCCAAAATGAAAACACAAGAACTGTTACTCAAACACATCCAAACATTTATGCAAAAACACTAAGAGAATGAACTTGGTGTATGAACCTCTGAATCTGAATATAATCTGAAATGAGTAGACAAGCATGTTGAGACACTCCTGAAAAATGTGTTACTAATATTTTAATAATAACGAATGTGCCATGGGAAGAATAATTACTACATTTCATGTAAATCAAAAATAGTCAGGTTGAGTTGGTGATTGATTTGTTGCGGAAGCACTCATTTTACTTCCATGTTCCTTAAGGAAATGGAAGTATGGTGATGGCAAAAAAAATCGTGTTCGAGATTATTGCAGATTCTGATTGTACTACACTCGAAACATGAAAAAAAGTCATTTTTCGAAAAGTGTGTGTGTGTGTGTGTGTGTGTGTGTGTGTGTGTGTGTGTGTGTGTGTGTGTGTGTGTGTGTGTGTGGATTTTTTTCTATGGCAAACGATAACAGCCTCAAATTCAAACAGAATCAAATAATTTTTTGCATACAGCCCTGATTTGTAGAGTACTCAAGACTTATTGTTTTTGGTGAAGATCGGTTAAGGGAAAGGGGTAGTTTACCTGCAACTTTTTTTTTTTAATCAAGGGTAATTATTTTCTATGGCAAACAATAACAGCCGCAAATTCAAACATAATCAAATACTGTTTAGCATACAGCCCTGAATTGTAGAGTTCTCAAGACCTGTTGTTTTTGGTGAAGATCAGTTAAGGGAAAGGGCTAGATTACCTGCAACGTTTTCTGTTTTAACAAGGGTATTTTCTATGGCAAATGATAACAGCTGTAAATTAAATCAGAATCAAATTATTATTTGCATACTGGCCTGAATTGTAGAGTTCTCAAGACCTATTGTTTTTGGTGAAGATCGGTTGAGGGAAAGGGGTAGTTTACCTGCAACGGTTTTTTACTTCCATATTCCTTAAGGAATGGAAGTATGGTGATGGCAAAAAAAATCGTGTTCGAGATTATTGCAGATTCTGATTGTACTACACTCAAAACATGAAAAAAAGTCGTTTTCCGAAAAGTGTCTGTGTGTGTGTCTGTCTGTCTGTCTGTCAGTCTGTCTCTGTCTGTCTGTCTGTCTGTCTGTAGATTTTTTTGTATGGCAAACGATAACTGCCGCAAATTCAAACAGAATCAAATAATTTTTTGCATACAGCCCTGATTTGTAGAGTACTCACGACCTATTGTTTTTGGTGAAGATCGGTTGAGGGAAAGGGGTAGTTTACCTGTAACGTTTTATGTTTTAACAAGGGTATTTCCTATGGCAAACGATAACAGCCGCAAATTCTAACAGAATCAAAAGATTATTTGCATACAGCCCTAAATTGTAGAGTTCTCAAGACCTATTGTTTTTGGTGAAGATCGGTTAAGGGAAAGGGGTAGTTTACCTACAACGTTTTTTTAACAAGGGTATTTTCTATGGCAAACGATAACAGCCGCAAATTCAAACAGAATCAAACAATTTTCTGCATACAGCCCTGATTTGTAGAGTACTCAAGACCTATTGTTTTTGGTGAAGATCGTTTAAGGGAAAGGGGTAGTTTACCTGCAACGTTTTTTATCAAGCGTATTTTCTATGG
This sequence comes from Magicicada septendecula, assembly GCA_034769895.1. Lineage (NCBI taxonomy): Eukaryota > Metazoa > Arthropoda > Insecta > Hemiptera > Cicadidae > Magicicada > Magicicada septendecula. The sequence goes on from CM068368.1 coordinate 14,542,521, forward strand.
CAAACGATAACAGCCGCAAATTCAAACAGAATCAAATAATTTTTTGCATACGTCCCTGAATTGTAGAGGTCTCAATGACTTTCGATTTTGGTGAAGATCGGTTAAGGGGAAGGGGTAGTTTACCTGCAACCTTTTACGTTTTAACAAGAGTAAAGTACTTGAAAATTTATTTAAACTTTTTGAAACAATGGTAATTGTTAAAAATAAAATAATTTTGTTGCCAGGCAATAAAATTAAAATTTTTTCATTTTAATGTAAATCATGTATAAGAGAAAATATATCGCACTTGGCAGGCGATATTAAGATTTAAATATAAATCTTTGAATATGGAAGTCATGTATGGTTCTCCATACCGATATTTTATCAAGGGAAATTTTTTTGCAAACATTAACAGCCGCAAATTCAAACAGAATCAAATAATGTTTCACATACAGCCCTGACTTGTAGAGTTCTCAAGACCTATTGTTTTTGGTGAAGATCGGTTAAGGGAAAGGGGTAGTTTACCTGCAACGTTTTATGTTATAAAAAGAGTATTTTCTATGGCAAACGATAAGAGCCGCAAATTCAAACAGAATCAAATAAGTTTTTGGATACAGCCCTGATTTGTAGAGTACTCAAGTCCTATTGTTTTTGGTGAAGATCGGTTAAGGGAAAGGGGTAGTTTACCTGCAACGGGTTTTTTTAATCAAGGGTAATTTTTTTCTATGGCAAACGATAAAAGCCGCGAATTCAAACAGAATCAAATAATTTTTTTGCATACAGTCCTGATTTGTAGAGTTGTCAAGACCTATTGTTTTTGGTGAAGATCGGTTAAGGGAAAGGGGTAGTTTACCTGCAACGTTTTATGTTTTAACAAGGTTATTTTTTATGACAAACGATTACAGCTGCAAATGCAAACAGAATCAAATGATTATTTGCATACAGCCCTAAATTATAGAGTTCTCAAGATCTATTGTTTTTGGTGAAGATCGATTACGGGAAAGGGGTAGTTTACCTGCAACGTTTTATGTTTTAAAAGAGTATTTTCTATGGCAAACGATAAGAGCCGCAAATTCAAACAAAATCAAATAATTGTTTGCACACAGTCCTGATTTGTAGAGTACTCAAGATCTATTGTTTTTGATGAAGATCGGTTAACGGGAAGAAGTAGGTTACCTGCAATGTTTTTCGTATCAAGGGTAATTTTTTTCTATGGCAAACGATAACAGCCGCAAATTCAAACAGAATCAAATAATTTTTGCATACAGCCCTGAATTGTAGTGTTCTCAAGACCTGTAGTTTTTGGTGAAGATCGGTTAAGGGAAAGGGGTAGTTTACCTGCAACGTTTTATGTTTTAACAAGGGTAATTTTTTCTATGACGAATGATAACTGCCGCATATTCAAACATAATCAAATACTTTTTTGCATACATCCCTCAATTGTAGAGATCTCAAGGCCTTTTGAGTTTGGTGAAGATCGGTTAAGGGGAAGGGGTAGATTACCTGCAACCTTTTACGTTTTAACAACAGTAAAGTACTTGAAAATTCATTTAAACTTTTTCAAACAATGGTAATTGTTAAAAATAAAATAATTTTGTTGCCAGGCAATAAAATTATAATTTTTTCATTTTAATGTAAATCATGTATGAAAGAAAATATATCGTTCGTGGCAGCCAAGCATATCTCAATTATGTAATGTTTACGTTTCCATTTTATTATTATGACTACTGCAATAAAAAGGCAGGGAACACACACACACACACACACACACACACACACAAAATTCGCGTTATTTCTGGCCTCACTCATGTTTATTTTCTTACATTTGCACGCTTTTTAAATGGAAAGTGCCAAAACCCACACCAACATAATGCGCGCAAGCCGAAGAAATGTCCAGCGTGGATAGCGATTTGCTTCCTGTGGATCGCTGGGCAGTGTAACTGCACGTGTTTACAGAGGAACGATTCATAGACAGACTTTTCGTCTTTAGGGAATGAACCCTCTGCAAGATGCTGAGGGTCCATGAGTGACTTCGGAGCGCTCCTTCTTTTCCGCGTGTTTGTTCTGTGAAACGTACACTGTAGATTCGCAGCTTTACTCTGAGCAACGCTCAATAGGGAATGTTGAAAATTTTTGTCCACGGTGTACCCTCATACACACTAAACCTGCTCTGATGTTTTAATTACGGACATCATAATATTAAAATTTTGGAAACTTGAGCACTACTTAATGGAGATCAAACATTAACTTATACAAGCCATTAATTTTATGCATATTATATATATATTGTCACAGGACAAATGGCGCCAATCGTACACACTATAGTTTTTTAGGCCCTTAAAAGGACCGTTTGTCGGGTACGCTAAATCATTTGCGTACGCTGCCCGAGCCGCGCTGTGATGTTCGGCGGCTGCGTCCGCTGTTCCGGGCGTGCTGCGGTTCTCTTCTTTCGGCAGCGGTATGTAGAGCCCGCTGCTGTCCCAGTCGATGTCCATCACTGCTTCTCCTGCGTTCTCCATTCTTCCTTCTTCCTTTTCTTCCAGCTGGCTTGACGACGTCCAATGGAGTGCGCCAAAAATTTTTAGCGGCGCTGTTTTTATGCCCTGACAGGTCGTATGCCACGAACCTATCAGAGTGCCGCTGGTCCCTGGTTGGCTCGCCTCGAGCACGTTAGATGGTCACGTTGAGGCCAATCAAGCTGCTGCCGATCCTTGATTGGGTCGCCTCGCCTTCTCGTGTCACGTCTCGGCTGGCGCCGAGAGCAGATCTTCGCCTCGCTATGTCACAACTCCCCCGGGTCTTGAATGCTCTCCGGTGGCCAGCCCATTGTTCTTCTCCGGCGGGTTTGAGCCGTTGGCGGTGAACCTTGTATGGACGTCCGTCCTTCTCCACCGTGTAAATCTGCCCGCCGAGGGTTGCGGCAACGCTAAAGGGACCTTCCCAGGCTGGCTCCCATCCAGGGTACCTCCGTCCTTTGGCTGGTCCGGCGTGGCTCTTGACGTACACCAGCTGCCCTACGGCCAGTGTAGGGTCCTGTGTCCTCCGTTCCGGATACCGCCGCCGCTGATACTGCGTCTGGTGTGACCTGGCCGCCTCTTCTCGTTCCTCAATTGGCCGGACGTCCTGTTCTGCGTGTGGCCGACTCCAGTCGCCGGGTCGGCGTAGGTCTCTGCCCAGCAGAAGCTCGCTCGGTGTCACTCCAGTGGCGGCGTTTGCACGATTCCGCAGCGAGAACAGAATCGTCGGCAAACGCTTGTCCCAGTCGCCATGGTCCTTGCAGTCATGGAGCTGGATCCGCAGCGCCTTCTTGATCTCGCCGTTGCGCCGCTCGGTCGGGTTCGCCCTGGGATGGTAGTTGGCTGTAGTCCACGGTCGTATGTGCAGCTTGTCGCACATCTGCTTCCACTTGTGGCCCGTGAGCGGCTTTCCGTTGTCGGTGAGCAACGCCTCTGGGTATCCCCAACGAGGGAACACTTCTTCCTCCAGGTAGCGGATAATGGTGTCGGCGTCCGCCTTGCGCACGGCCTTTGCTTCCACCCATCTCGACATCATATCCGTGACCACTACGATGTACCGGTTGCCAGCTCGAGTCAGCGGATATGGTCCCATGACGTCCAGGGCGACAGTATTCCAACATCTCCTGGGTCGGTGAGGTCGCTGTTGGTCCTGTTCGGGATTTGCGCCGCGCTTGTGTAGGGCGCATATTCTGCAACTCCGGACGTATCTGCGGACATCAATGGTTAGGCCGGTCCAGACGAAGTCCTTGCCGATGGCCCGAAACGTTTCTTCGGCGCCCGGATGACCGGCTTCAGGGAAGTCGTGGAAGTGCCTGATGACCTCCATGCGGACACTCGGCGGCACGTACAATCCTGGTTCCTGGTTGCGTCTGTCCTTCCAAACCAGGCCGTTGTCCACCCGGTATCCTCTCGCTGTAGCCGCCGCAGGGTCGTTTCTCCACGCTTGGCACTCCTGGTCGCCTTCTTGCGCCTCCTGCACTGCCTGATGGATGCCGACAGCTGTGATTTCTTGTAGTCGGGGTGCAGCTGCCGCAACACTGCGAAGTGGCCTCTCTTCAGGCTGCATCCGTGGTTCTTCTTGGACGCCGGCAGTATCTTCAAGCCCAGGTTCCCTCGAGAGGAAGTCCGGCAACTCGTTCTCCTTGCCCGGGCAGTGGACGACGGTGAATTTGAAGCTCTGTATCAGTAGAGCCCAGCGAGCGTACTTCGTCTTCTGCCCCGTCGCCTGCTTCAGCCAAGTTAGCGCCTTGTTGTCGGTCCTTAGGGTGAAATGTCGATCCTCCAAGTATGGCCGGTATTTCTTGATGGCCCAGACGACTGCCAAACACTCCAGTTCGTTGGAGTGGTAGTTCTTCTCCGCCTCGTGGAGCTTGGCACTGGCGTACGAGATGATACGCCTCTCTCCGGCTTCGGTGCATTGATAAAGCACCGCTCCAAGTCCCTTTTGGCTGGCGTCGGTCTGCAGAAACATCGGCAAGTCTCGATCCGGTCGTGAGAGTTTTAACGGCTGCCGGAAAGCGGCCTTAACCTCTTCGAAGGCTCGCTGAGTTGTGTCGTCCCAATGCCACTTTCTTGTCCGCAGCAGGTCCGTTAACGGTTCCGAAATCATGGCGAAGCAGGGGATGTACTCTCGCAGCCAGTTGCAGGTTCCCAGGAAGCGTTGCAGCTCTTTCTTGTTGCTGGGGGCCGGCTGGTCTTCAATCGCTCTGAGATGTTGCTGCTGCGGGAGGTTGCCGTCCGGAGTAATCTCGTGGCCCAGAAAGGCGACTTCTTCCCGGCCGAAGTGACACTTGTTGAGCGAGCAGGTCAGCTGGTGCATCTGCAGCCTTTCCAAGACTTGATCCAGGTGTCGCAGGTGCGTTTCCCAGTCGGGGGAGTAGACAATGATGTCGTCCAGATAGACGAGGCAGCACTCCCGTAATAGTCCCGTGAGAACATCCTGCATCAGCCGTTGGAAGGTGCTGGGCGCGTTCTTCAGCCCAAAGCACATCACCCGGAACTGGTAGCGACCTCCGTCGGGCACCGAGAATGCTGTGTACTTCTTTGCTTCTTCCTCCAGCGGGATTTGCCAGTAGCCGCTCTTGAGATCTAGGGTCGAGAAGACTTGGGCCCCGCTGAGGTCCTTGATTGTTTCGTATATCAGCGGCAGTGGTGAGTCCACATCCTCGGTCTGATCGTTCAGCCTCCGGAAGTCTACGCAGAACCGGGGTGTGCTGTCCTTCTTCTTCACAATCACCACCGGAGAGCTGTATGGCGAGGTGGCCGGTTCAATGATACGCTGCCTCAGCATCTCTTCTACCTGTTCCCGGATGGTGCGTTTCTTCTCGTCGGAGTACCGGTACATTGGGAGCCGGAATGGCTGGCTACCTTCTATCAGCCGGATCTCGTGCTTGGCCGCAGATGTAGTGCGGAGCGGGCCACGGGAGAACAAACTGCGATGACGGTGTAACATTTCCAGAAGCCGTTTATGGTGTTGGCCACCTGCTGACGTTTGAAGGCTAGCTTCGTCAATGTCCTCTTCCTCGGGCTCCGCGCGGTCATTCCAGAAGACCGTCTGTCGGTTCTCGCTGCCAATGTGAAGGCAGCCCCGTCGGTAGTCCACAACTGCTTGGTTGGCCGTGAGCCAGTGGTGGCCCAATAAAACTTCTTCTTGCAGTCCGGGCACTTCTAGCAGACTGGTGGTGGTCGCGAGACTTCCAATTATAATGTCTGCGACGACGGTGGCCGTTGAGTGACATTGCTGACCATGTAGCGCTAGCTGGACAACTCGGGGCTCCGTCTTCCTTCCTCCGGGCAGCAGACCGGCTCGTACGAAGTCGTAGTTTGCGGCGGAGTCCAAGGCTGCGGTCAGTTTTCGGCCGGCGATCTCTATTGGAATGCGCGGTATGTCCGCACCTAGTTGGTTCACGCGCCCCGGTGGGCTATTTACCGGGGCGCTTGGTCGTTTCCCTGCCGGTTCTTCACAGGGCAGTCCCGATGGAAGTGTCTTCCCAGGCAGTAGCGGCACTTCGGCGTTAGGCTGTTCAATCTTTGTTCCTCTTTCGTGCTTGAGGCCGATCGACACTGCTTCGACCCCCCTACTCGATCCAGGGAGTTTTCAGCAGAGTCATCCCGACCTCGCGCACCACTATCTTGATCCAAGTCCGCCTCGATGCTCATTGCCCGTTGTAAAAGTTCCTCTAAAGTCATAGGCGGCGGGAACCTCAGCGCAGGTCGAAGGCGTGGCTGCAGCTGTTGTGTAAGCATGCCTATGCTCGTCCTCTCGTCACCTCCGGGGTACAGACGGCGAAACAGCTTGATTTTTCTCAGGATGAAGATTTCCGCCGATTCCTGCCGCTGCGTTTGTCCGTACAGCTCGGCCAGCAGCTCTGCGTCTCGTTGCATCCCGCAGAAGTGATGCCGGAAGCGGTCGCAGAACTCGGGCCAATTTATCTGCAGTCCCGTGTATCTCTCTGCCCACGTGGCAGCTTCTCCTCGGAGCTGCCGCACTGCGTAATCTGCCCACTGTTCAGGTGGGACTCTGTAGTCCCGCAGCTGTCGCTCTAGCTGTTGAAGATATCGTTCTGGATCCTCGTACTTGAGGCCATGGTATGTAGCGGTGATCACCGGTGGCAACGTGCACCTCAGAGCTGCGGCGAATTGCGCAAAGCCTTGCTCTATTTCGAACCCAGTGTCCCGCTGGGTGTAGCTGTTGGGCGCCATGTTGTTTTGTGTGCCGGCTGGTAGTTCTCTGGCGTGGCTGGATCCTGCATCCGCAAGATGATCGTCGCCCCACGTTGGGCGCCACTTGTCACAGGACAAATGGCGCCAATCGTACACACTATAGTTTTTTAGGCCCTTAAAAGGACCGTTTGTCGGGTACGCTAAATCATTTGCGTACGCTGCCCGAGCCGCGCTGTGATGTTCGGCGGCTGCGTCCGCTGTTCCGGGCGTGCTGCGGTTCTCTTCTTTCGGCAGCGGTATGTAGAGCCCGCTGCTCTCCCAGTCGATGTCCATCACTGCTTCTCCTGCGTTCTCCATTCTTCCTTCTTCCTTTTCTTCCAGCTGGCTTGACGACGTCCAATGGAGTGCGCCAAAAATTTTTAGCGGCACTGTTTTTATGCCCTGACAGGTCGTATGCCACGAACCTATCAGAGTGCCGCTGGTCCCTGGTTGGCTCGCCTCGAGCACGTTAGATGGTCACGTTGAGGCCAATCAAGCTGCTGCCGATCCTTGATTGGGTCGCCTCGCCTTCTCGTGTCACGTCTCGGCTGGCGCCGAGAGCAGATCTTCGCCTCGCTATGTCACAATATATATATATATATATATGTGTACAACGTTATCGGCAACAAAGTAATTTTTTGTTAAAATTCCATCCCGGGCTGTTTGGCCGTAGTCCAATGTTTTCTACAAAACCAGACGTTTCGGCAATGCCATCGACTTCCATCATCAGTGAAAATCGAGTGCGATAACGTGAGGTGGTATACGTTAGTGACCACAGTACTGTGGTTAAGGCTGAAGCAGTAAGTAGAAAGAAGTAGTTTCTATGGTAATATTTCATTTTGAAAATGATTTTAAATATAAATCTTAGAACATGGAAGTCATGTATGGTTCTCCATACCGATATTTTATGTTGTGTTATGCTTGTGTTATATATATATATATATATATATTGTTACGACACAAATAGCCAACCCAGTACCAGAGATAAAAAATATATTTATAAATGTAAAAATACTTCTTATCAAATAAACTGATTGATTTTAATTAAAATATAAGGAATATGACTCGACAAACGACGACTTTGACCTAACCCAAGTGATTGACCCAACAACAAGAAACAAATAAAGAAGGGAACCACACAAATAAACAACGAGAATAAGGAAGTAATAAACCCAAACCAAAAGGAAACAAGTTCATGGGTTTAAACGACCCCAAAATACCCAAAGAAACGGATGAAAAAACACAATATATTAATCAAATAAGGAAAATGAAAAGGAGGGAGACAAGCAGAAGTGAAAACCAATAATGGTTCACAAAACAAGTAATAAAGCACTCAACAAGAATATTGAAACCAAAACAATGGTTATCCGGAGAAAGGAGAGATAACGGTTACTACCCATTAAAAAGGCAACCTAAACCACAGATAAAAATTGTTATTAGTTAGTAAGTATTAATTATTAAGTATTAATTGTCATTAGTATTAAGGAGATGAAAGAGAAATAAGTATAGGGATCACCCACTATAAAACAAGTAATATAAACAGTGATACAGTGCAATAGTGTAGGTGTAAAAACCCCAAAGTGAAGTGTGACACTAGTGAAGTTATAATTAACAATAAATAATTTACAAGTGAAGGTAAGATAAAGGTTGGAAATTAACAGTGAATAAATAGCTGATGAAAAATAGTATTAAGTGTGAATCATAGAATAAGGTATAGTAAACACTAGAAGTGATGATGACTTTTTTATTTAAGGAAGATGTTCAATAGAGTTAAGTTTAATAATAGCCGGTAGTAAGTAAAAAGGGAGGATTCCAGAATAGAATAAATTGAAGGTGTTACCATGGAGGGGATATAAAAATTGTTTAGAGATTAAGAGATCAAAAACTAACAAAGACACCTAAGTTATAAGGGACTGTTACTAATTTAATAGAAAGTGATGTTGTTTATCACAACAAAAATAATACGTGTTATAAACAAAAAAATTAGCAAATAAGGATAAGTTAGAAGGAAGTAATAATATTTCTTGATCAAAATAATAACTCTAATAACTTATAAAAAATTGTTCATGTTAATGTTATGAATGGGATATGGCTGAATGAAATGTGCAGTCCATAAGCCTAATGTTATGTTGTAAAGATTGAAATATAGAAAGCAATATTGAACAGTAAACAACACACCTACAGACTCAAAACACAACACAACTAATAAAAATAACAAAGTAAGGCCCAATAGGCTGAACCAAAATGTGATTTGAACGAAATAAGTAAATTACTATAATGGCTACTCAGGCCTAGAAAAAACATAACTGTCAGAACCAAACAACCAAAAATTATAACAAATTGAATAAGAATTTAGAAAATCTGAGGTGAAGGAATCACCAAGAATAAATTGTAAATCATTTATAACGCAAAATATGGTAATAGGCGTTATCATACAAAAAGAAATGTAATTAACAAGCATTAACATAATTGTAAAAACTTAAAATCTGAAATTACCCAAGCTTGTGGGGTATCAAAATAATCTATGAACGAGAATAAATACTATAGTGACAATATTTAATAACCAGGAAGGAAGATGGAGGAATAACAGCAATCAGAAGATATACGAAGAATTCGAATTTTGATAACAATACATCATCTCAAAATCAACCAATCAGAATTATACCGTTACTATGGAAACGGCGGTTGAAGACGAGATTACCGTTGGAATTAACAAGAAGTGAAGCGTCATTAAGCCATTGCAGATGCAAGAATTTGGAAGAGCGTTTTTTCAGTGTAAATCATGCAAATAATTATTCAAAGTTGCTGAACTTGATCATTGAAGAAGCAGATGACCGTTGTAGCAGATATTTCAAGACCCAAGACCATTTAAATAGAAATTATCCTTGAAAAGAATGTCAAAACCCATGACGAAAAAGACGCCACATTTAGTGAAGCCCAAAATCCATGAAAACTGAATTTATGCAGCCAAATCCTAACTCGAATAAACTACGATGGCACCTAGACACGTTGAGGTGTTAAGTACCATCCAATTATTTATTTTCCACCAACCCTAATCACTTTAAATAATTTCGAAGGGTAAATTTACCGCACTATAGAAACAATATTTCTCTTTCATAGAATATTTGAGCAAATTAAAACTTAATAGAAACTTTGTTAACATTGATATAACCTATGAATTAAACACGAACTTACAGAACACTTTTACGACACAACATAACAGATTGTAACAGCACACTTTATTCTTTATGTACACTTAGATTAAGGTAATTTATATTTTTATTGTAACCATTGGAGTTCTTTAACTCATAGCCAAAAGGATCCACAATTTGGAAAACCAATAATAACTGTAATACGCTTCACGTAAGCAGCAAAGCGAGGTTAAATGGTTTCTAAATCACTTCGCCAAACCTGAAGGCAAGATCTCATGTAATAAGTCGGTGCGAATTGATAATTATTTTATTGTAAATGTAAATGTTTTCAGTTATCACCCATTAAAAAATATTTATTACAGGGAGTAACCAGCGTTATCATTTCATAGGGAGTGCTATATAATAATTACTTGTGTTTAAGAATAAATCATAGCAGTAAACAGGTTGTCATTCACACCGCAGAGGCGACGATTGGGACGGCTGTGCGAGCGGGAACTATTCAAATGCACCAACCCGCAACGCTGATAACTTGTTTAACTTAATTTTAGTTGTTTTGTAAAATGACTTGGCGCCACCCGGGATTATCACCTAAGAATAAAAGGTAAGGTTACTGCCGTAGTATACCGGTGATCATACCTACGCTACGAACATCGCTAGCCACAACATTACTGTAACGACCCAGTGCGAGGCGAACACACTTATTATACATAACATATACAAATTGTACACATTTTGCAGGTCAGATCGGATCTATTCGTTACAGATCGACGAATACCAGGTGAGGGTTGGACGTAGACGGGACGACTGCAAAAATATTATTCGTTACAATATATATATATATATATATTTATTTATTGTAACGTCTCGTGGTCCTCTCCGAGTCATAATTATACGTTTCCTTTTTAGGTTTCTTAATTAAGCCCCACGTTTGTACGTCATCTTGTAACGTCTCGCGGTTTTTCTCCGAGTCAGTAGATCTTATCGTCACCCTTGCGATTGTCACTGTAATTATTTAATACAATAATTATGTTTTATTTGCCTGAGTAGTAGTAATTTTACGTCTAGTTATGCTCTTCGAAAATCTCGCTTTAATAAGAGTCCCAGAATTTGTTATAATTTATGTTCAATGTTTCCAAAAATCGAGTGTGTGTGATTATGCAAATATTTCCCTTAGATTTTATTTGGGTGAAATCAATACCGTTGTTTGACAGTAGTTAGGAGAGAGAGTGCAAAGAGAATTACTCTCTTAGTATACGATTAATTAATTCAAATTTCTCCGCTCATAAGACCAGCTGACTGTGACATTTACAAACACATTTGAGGTTAAATTAACTCCAAACGGTACGTAATATTTTCTGGTTGTCCGTTCTCTTCTCAGTCTCCTGACAATCTGTAACCAACTACCATCTACTGAAAATAATACACATTTTTATTCAAACAACAAAGTATTCATTGGATTTATTTAGCCTTTTTTTTATCTTCTCCCAAAACAGAAAGGGATAATCGATTCTTACTGACAACACAGCATTAGTTCGATCTTATTTTTAAACATATAATGTATAACAAATATTTTTATTTTTATTTTTATTTCAATAACAATAAAGAAACAATTTATTAATTTCCCAGGGTTATTATAGAGTTCTTTGTACTATGAGAAAGTCAAAAATGACTATGGGTTAATACCAAGCTTTACAAAAATACAGTTTTATAATTTGTATTATTTATGTGATGTAGTTGCTTGGTTGACTGCTAGAGCGCAGATTACGTTTCTTCACTGAAAACACGAAAATTATTTAATGGCGGCCGGAATGTTCACAAGAACTGCTGGTTTTTTAGGTTAACTAAATAATAAAGTTTATGTTCACCTCTTTTCCTGAAGTATTTAAGGATATGGTGTTTATAGTGCTATATAGTTATAGTTGAGGAGTAATTTAGTTAAATTTTACTCGGTAACGATCTCACCAAAATGTCGAAGTTCTGTGTGCTAGGCCTGGACATCGAAGGTTGATTTTTCAAGGTTTCATCAAATTACGGGCGTGAATTGTTCTATTCGAAGGAGTTCTAATATGTAGTGGACATCACTCGTTAATTTTTTATTAATTTTGCACTACTTATTCCAAATGGTATTTGTTAATTTCTTAAATTTTTATATGCATTACACTTTTTCAAAACGTTCACTTCCAAATCGTTTTAACAATTAATTCAAATCTTGTTAGTTGGTTACTGTTAGTAACCAAGAATCTTTTATTTTTTTTATTGGTGAATCTATATACTTTTTAGTATATAGGCTATTATTAATTATTATAAATTTATTTCTTCTTTTCATAAAAATAATCCTTTTTAGATTTTATTTATATAATTTATACTGGAGGCCTTTACTTGATGAAAATCCATTATAATTTTATTTATAATCGAATTTAGTTTATTTAAGGTTTTTCTTTATATTTTTCCTTGAGCTTGTACATTGGTATTTTATATTTTAATCTCCTTTAATTTGATTTATTTATGATTTATCATTTACTTAATGTATCCTTACGCTAAACTATTTTTCCTATGCCATCTTGCTAACATAGTATTATTTTATATTATTATTATTTTATATTTAACCCTGGGTTATCTTATCTTTAAACAAAATCATTATATTAAACACAAAGATTATTCCTAGGTACAAGACCTTTGTGGCCTACACAATACAAAATTATAAAATACAATAAATACAAAACTTGTCAGCAGCAATATAGTCCACTGCTCCAATATTGATTGTTTTTCATCTCCAGTATCAATCTGTGAGATGCTCTTTTTAAAAGTTTACATTTTCACTAAGTACACTATATTTCACTTTGTACACTGCACTTTTATTATATTGTTTATAGTGTTTTGTAGTACAAAGTTTTTATAGCTTGGTACATAATACCCATTTCTGACTTTTAGAATGGGGTGATTACTGGTTTTAACGATGGTGATTGTGTTATCATATTTGGGCAGGGGTTATGTAACGTTACATAAAGCCCCCCCCCACTAGAATAGATTTATTTTTGTTTACTTGTTTTAAAAAATAATCCTTGAACTCTTCAGTCTTCTGATTCTTTCATTATTCTTCATAATATCTTTTTATTTCTGATTGGTTGTATACTCCTTTCATTTTGTTATTGTTAACAGATTTGATCTCATATGTATTATTTCCTTTCACCTGGGTTAATCCGTGACAGTCGGTCTGCTATTATATTCTTCTTCCCCGTTTCCTTTTTATTTTGAAGTTCAGCTTTATGCAACAACCTGTTGTGCATTTCGATCTTGTTGAATTCTACTCTCTCTTCTGGAGGAAAATTTATTAATGATGTGATTTCTCTGGGTGGTGGTCTTTCAAACATTACTTGATAAGGGCTGGTTCCGATAGTGTCATGGTATGACCAATTAAAGAAGGTTTCTGCTGGTTCAAGGTACTGGCTCCATTTTCCATGTTCTTGGTGACAGTAGGTACGCAAAATTCTACCAACTTCCCTTAAGACGCGTTCGGGAGGATTACTACTAGGGTGGTATACTGACGTTTTATATGTTCTTATTTGCAATTTCCACAATTCTTCTTTCCATTTTTTACCTCTAAACTGCGTCCCATGATCCGTTACTATGGTTTCAGGTCTTCCCACTTCTGGTACATATTTTTGAATAATTACCTCTAAAATTTTCTTTGTAGTAGCTCTACTGATTGGGTAGAGTTTTGTATATTTGGTATAATGGTCAAACATAATTATTATATATTTAAATTTATGTCTCCCTCCACTTCTGGGAAAAGGTCCACATATATCTAAGAAGGTCTTCTCAAGTTTACCGTTAGATTTTATTGTAATAATAGCTCCAGTTCTCTTCTCATTATTTATTTTTACTAATTGGCATATGTTGCAGTTTTTCAATATCAATCTTACTCTCTTATTTATTGCTTTTTATAACAATGTTCAGACAAAGCTTTAATAACTTTGAGTGGTCCCATGTGACCATATCTTTCATGGTAGTCCTTTATTAGGGCTACTTCAGTTGCTTCTGGTACATACATTTTCCACACATGATCCTCAGTGGTTGGACGGATAAAAAGGATTTTTTCATGATCACAGAAAAATTTTGTTATTATAGGATCCTTTTGTGATATCCTGTCTCTAATTTTTATTAATTTGGCGTCCATTTCCCGATCTATTTTTAGTTTACTAATTATATCCTGTAACTCTTTCTTCAATTTGATAATGTAATATATCTTCCCAATACTCTCCGGTTCTATTTCAAATGTTCCTTTTTCTAGATTAATCCGTGACAGTCGGTTTGCTATTATATTCTTCTTCCCCGGGATATATTCCCAATCTAAATTATACTATTGAAGTATTAACACCCATCTTGTGAGCCTACCATGGTTAAGTTTACAGTTTTTTAAAAATGAAATTGACCTATGGTCGGTCCTTATAGTTACTGGGTATCCCAATATAAATGTCCGGAATTTTATACATGAGAACACAACACTCAGCAGTTCCTTTTCAGTTACTATGTAACTCCCCACAACTACTCAGTACTCTGCTTGCAAAACTGATGACCCAATGATGTCCTTCCTCATCTTCCTGATATAGTTCACTTCCAAGACTAAGGTTGCTGGCATCACAATTTATGAAAAAAACGTTTATTGCAATTTGGGTGGTGTAGCATTATGCTATCCAGAAATTTATTTTTTATTATCTTAAAATTATTGTCTTCATTTTCTTCCCATTTCCACTTGTTTTTCTTCAAAAGTAAATATTGGAAGTTGGCTGTTACTTCTGAATAACCCTGTTGAAATTTCCTATAATAGTTGCATATCCCCAAAAAGGATTGTAATTGTTTTAAGTTTTTTGGTTTAGGGAAATCTTGGGTAGCCTTGACTTTCTCAGGAGATGGTTTAATTCCAGTAGCTGACAGAATGAATCCTAAAAATAGTAATTAATGTGTGATAAATTTAGATTTATCTAGTTTCAAAGTTATATTATGTCGTAACAGCTTATTTAACACTGTTTCCACTCTATTACAATGCTCCTCCCATGTACAAGAAGTAATTAATATGTCATCAACATATATTGTAGTGAAGTCTAAAACTTCTTTACCCAGAATTTGATCCATGCATTGGATGAACACGGCCACAGAATTTACCAATCCAAAAGGCAAACGTTTAAAATGATAATTTCGTCCTTCAAATATGAAAGCGACATATTGTCTGCTGTTAGGGTGCAACTCTATTTGCCAATATCCACAGACTGCATCCCAAGTACTCATGTACTTACATCCATAGAACTTTTTCATTATTTCTTCAATCTCACCTGGAGACATGCGGTCGTTAATGAGCATTTTATTCAGCTCCCGAGCATCGAGGCATAGTCTTACTTGACCATCTTTCTTTGATATAGCTACCAATGGGCTGGTATACGGAGAATTGCTTCTTTCAATTATGTCTTCCAATATCATCCTCTGAATTTCCTTTCTTGCTGATTCTTTCAAGGCTTGAGCGATGGGATATGACCGTTTATTAAAATTGACATTTTCTTTTACCTTTAATTCACACAGGAAGTTTTTTGCTTTTCCAGGTGAATCCGAGAATACTGATCTATATTTATTATAAATTTTTATAAGTTGTTGTTTTTGTTCTACACTGATTATTTCCTGGGCCTGCCTATCTTGAAACTCTATGATTTTTTCTATCTTCTCTTGCCAAATCTTTGATTCTGTTACTTCTGTATTTTTACCTAGGGTTAACCTATTATTCTCCCTAATATAGAATGAGCTCAGACACTGAGGGGCACTTTGGCTACCAATTATCTCAGCCGATAACTCGCCTTCTTCTGCGCTCAGTGTTACTATACCACTGGCCAGATTTATAACTGCAGTGTGTCGCCGTAGCATATCACACCCTATTAACACCCTAAAAGGTAGCCCTTTGGCTACTAAAAATCCCATAGGTATTCCTATCCCACTGTTAGTAACATTCAAAGACACTTGTTTTCTGATTGTTTTATTTTGTTTCCCGGTGGCGCCAATAATTGTTAAGTTATTAATTGGTAAATAGGTATTCTCTCAGTAGTTAGTTCAGTAATCCGGTCAAGCTCTAATTGATCAATAATTGAAACATTTGCTCCTGTATCAATCATGGCTTCTGCTAATACTCCATTTAATTTGATTTGTATATAAACTATATCGTTGTTTTGTGATGACTCTTTAATTGCTCTTTCTTCCATTAACTCCACCTGTATATTCTATAAATAATGGTTTCTGATAATTGTTATTGGTTTTGTTAATTTACTATTATTATTAGGCCTGTGGTAAATTCTGTGCCCGGTTATTTCTAGCAGTGACGGGCAGTCACATCTTCTCACTGCTGGTACCCGTTTCCCCGATTTCCGTCATTATTATTATTTGATTCAACATTCTCACTATGTTGAGGATTGTTTAATGGCCTTCTGTCCTCCTCACTGGTTCTGAATCTAGGTTGTTCTTCACTCTTACTTCTTTGTGGACCTTCTTCTCTCTGATATGAATCATTTCGATAATTTCGATTATTATAATTTTGCCCTCTTCCTCGATACCTGTTATTATAATAATTATTGTTGGCACGGACATAATTTACCCTTGGTCGAATATCTCTGGGTGGTTCGTTTTTCCGCTCTTCTGTATTCCCTGACCTCCATCTACTCCTCCTGTAATATGATTCTTGCTCATAGTTCTCTAAAAGTGTTTCCATACCTCCAATGGTCTTTATATGTCCGCTTAGTCGAGCACTGATAATCTTTTCCTCGAAGTGATATGCGATTTTGGTCACCAAACACACTTCAGGGATCTTTGGGTCTAAATATTTTGCCACACATACCTTCCCCAAAAAATAAGCAGTAGGTGTCTGTCCTGTACTGCGGTCATACCTACCATGACAGATATCGTCTCTAATAATGTTTTGCACTGACTCAGACCAGTACTTAAGCTTGAGCATCATCTTAAAATTCCCATAATCACACACCTCGTTCCGGATTACAGTCCACCAATTATCGTTAATGTTTTTGAAACATTCATCTAGTGTTCCTTTAATCATGTTCCATCGGTTCTCCTTCGACCTATTTAAAATTTCATCTACTCTCCCTAAAAATTGGAGTGGGTTTCTTCGATAATCTCGAAAGTTTACACTTTCCCTATTATCTTGGATAGTATGTTGAGTGTTGCATGTAGATCTGGAACCCATTCTATCTACCTCCCCTTGTAGGTTTGTTTGTAGTTGTTGTAAATTGTCTAATTTTTCTCCTTGGTTATGGAACTGGTTCTTGACATTTTCTATTGTCTCATTAAAATCTGTGAATTTACAGTTTATGTTGGTTTTTATACCATCCAACTGATCATTATTTTCTGGCGTATGGCCATTATGCGAACTTGATTACTTTGTTCCTCTCGGTCCATTCGGGCATCTATTCCTGTTTTAATTTGTTCCATCTATTCTTCTGTTTTATCTAATCTTTGATTGGTTTCAATTATTTTCTTTTCTGCCTCCTCCTTGTACTCATCTACTCTTTGGCTAAGTGTATTACTGACCATTTCAATTTTATCATGAATTTCTTTTATATTTTTATTATTTTCTTCAAATTTCGTGTTCATATCTTCCCTTTGACCGTTAATAATTTCTCTCAATTCATGGTTTTGTTCCTTCAAAGTTTCGTTTTGTTTCTTTGAAGTTTCCTCCTGTTTCCTAAAATTTTCATCTATCCTGTCAAATTTCTCGTTTATTTTATTCAAATTTTCGTTAGTTTTTCTACTTTGTTCTGCCATAAATTTCATTATTTCCTGCCAGTTTGGTTCTTCTCTGGCTACCACTTTATCTGGTTGGTCCCCTTGGGCATCCTCTTCAACTCTTTTTTTTCCGTGTCCGTGACTACTTCGGATTCTTCTTTATCACCCGTTGGTTGTTCCATTTCACTGTCCGTGACTACTTCTATCTCTCGTTCCTGTCCACCTTCTTCCTTCTCTATGTCTTCTGCCCTCTTCTTCGATCTGCCTCTAGTATTATGCATTTCTTGTTTTCTCATAGTTGCCGACGAAAATTAGGTTTTTTGTTATATTATCTTTCGTATATCTCAAAATTTCTTCCTAATTAAAGCCCTTTTAAGTTGAGCGCCATCTTGTAACGTCTCGCGGTCCTCTCCGAGTTCAAATTTCTCCGCTCATAAGACCAGCTGACTGTGACATTTACAAACACATTTGAGGTTAAATTAACTCCAAATGGTACGTAATATTTTCTGGTTGTCCGTTCTCTTCTCAGTCTCCTGACAATCTGTAACCAACTACCATCTACTGAAAATAATACACATTTTTATTCAAACAACAAAGTATTCATCGGATTTATTTAGCCTTTTTTTATCTTCTCCCAAAACAGAAAGGGATAATCGATTCTTACTGACAACACAGCATTAGTTCGATCTTATTTTTAAACATATAATGTATACCAAATATTTTTGTTTTATTTCAATAACAATGAAGAAACAATTTATTAATTTCCCAGGGTTATTATAGAGTTCTTTGTACTATGAGAAAGTCAGAAATGAATATGGGTTAATACCAAGCTTTACAAAAATACAGTTTTATAATTTGTATTATTTATGTTATGTAGTTGCTTGGTTGACCGCTAGAGCGCAGATTACGTTTCTACACTGAAAACACGAAAATTATTTAATGGCGGCTGGAATGTTCACAAGAACTGCTGGTTTTTGAGGTTAACTAAATAATAAAGTTTATGTTCACCTCTTTTCCTGAAGTATTTAAGGATATGGTGTTGTTTATAGTGTTGTAAAGTTATAGTTAAGGAGTAATTTAGTTAAATTTTAGTCGGTAACGATCTCACCAAAATGTCGAAGTTCTGTGTGCTAGGCCTAGACATCGAAGGTTGATTTTTCAAGGTTTCATCAAATTACGGGCGTGAATTGTTCTATTCGAAGGAGTTCTAATATGTAGTGGACATCACTCGTTAATTTTTTATTAATTTTGCACTACTTATTCCAAATGGTATTTGTTAATTTCTTAAATTTTTATATGCATTACACTTTTTCAAAACGTTCACTTCCAAATCGTTTTAACAATTAATTCAAATCTTGTTAGTTAGTTACTGTTAGTAACCAAGAATCTTTTATGTTTTTTTATTTGTGAATCTATATACTTTTTAGTATATAGGCTATTATTAATTATTATAAATTTATTTCTTCTTTTTATAAAAATAATCCTTTTTAGATTTTATTTATAATCGAATTTAATTTAAGGTTTTTCTTTATATTTTTCCTTGAGCTTGTACATTGGTATTTTATATTTTAATCTCCTTTAATTTGATTTATTTATGATATATCATTTACTTAATATATCCTTACTCTAAACTATTTTTCCTATGCCATCTTGCTAACATAGTATTATTTTATATTATTATTATTTTATATTTAACCCTGGGTTATCTTATATTTAAACAAAATCATTATATTAAACACAAAGATTATTCCTAGGTACAAGACCTTTGTGGCCTACACAATACAAAATTATAAAATACAATAAATACAAAACTTGTCAGCAGCAATATAGTCCACTGCTCCAATATTGATTGTTTTTCATCTCCAGTATCAATCTGTGAGATGCTCTTTTTAAAAGTTTACACTTTCACTAAGTACGCTATATTTCACTTTGTACACTGCACTTTTATTATATTGTTTATAGTGTTTTGTGGTACAAAGCAGTGGCGGCTCGTGACTTAAGAGGCTGGAGGGCGCGGCCTTTAGGCTTCTTAATTATTTATCAACATTGAATTTAACGCACAATACAAATGCCACCAATGTTTTATCGCATAATTTATTAATAAAATAAGAATAGTAACACGTGCAGCATGCAAAGATTATTTAAAAATTTGAACTCACCTCAAATATTGTGAGCTGTTGTGGAGAGTCGGCAGTTTTATTGATAAACGTAACCACAAACTGTCGAAAGTGTCCACAAGAATGTCTATACTGTTTCCACAAAAAACTAATACACTATATTTACATTATATTATTTTTATGATACCTATACTTTAAACAGACCATTTATTTATATACAAAGTCCATTCGCCTTTCTTTTAAATTAACGAACTTTTCTAGCACTCTATCATCAAAGTCCTTCATTTCTTTAACAAGTTCCTAGTTGATAGATAACATCGCAAGGGCATTCAGTCTATCGTTTTTCATTGTATTTCTCAAGAAAGTCTTTAGTCTTTTCAGAGTCAAAAAGCAGCGCTCAGGTTCGGCAGTTGTCATGGGCGTAGTTATGATAATTTTCAGAAGTTTTGACACTTCTTTGAAAACTGACGTAAGATAGTTTTCTTCTATAAAGTTAAGAAGTTTTATTGCACCTTTAATATTAAAATCATAACTCGGAGTTAAGTCGGAGTATTAATACAATTCGGAGTGAATTGCCCCCTGTATAATAGTTCCAATTCACTCCGAAGTTTGTTTTCTTGTAAGAAAGGGTAATGCTGAATCACTCGCTTGAATTTTTCTTCCGGAAAGTTAGTAGAAAAAAGTGGAAATAAGTCAGTGGACATCAATGAAGCTGCTTCTAGGTGACCCGTGTAAGTAAACCTATCTTTTACGTGAGTTATAATGATGTCACATACTTCTTTTGCATCCCCTATTCTAATGCTGCATCCAACATTATTGGTCCTTTTTCTTGGTTGCTCAGGGAACTCTTCATTTATTTGTGTTTCTATTTCATTTATTTTCTCCCTCTGTTTCTGCAACTCATTTTCAAAAATTCCGATGTCACTTTGCCACACTACACTGTCTTTGTTCCTACTTTGTAGTTGTTGGTACAGTATGTCCACATCGGGTAGAATTCTATAGAAAAAAGTTAGCCAGAACATAAAATTTTGGTCCTGAAGAGCCCTTCTGTGACCACTTGCCTCATTAACTGTGAGTCTGTTTGTACACTTTTCTTCAAGAACTTCGAAACATTCCTCCAACTTATATCGGTTTTCGTACACAACGTTGACTGTACGAATGTTGTAGTTCCATCTTGTTATAGAAACTCTGGGTAACCTGGTTTGCACTACTTCCTCTAAAACATTCGTTCGTAGAGATGAGTGTGAAAAAAATGCTGGAATGGCAGATAGATTTTAGAAAAAAACTCTAACTTTGTTGTTTACACTTGTTGCTTTTTCTAATATCAAATTAAGTTGATGAGCGTAACAGTGTACAAAATATGCGAACGGATACACTTCTCTAATTTTTGCCTGTACACCTCCAATAGAACCACACATAACATTAGCGCCATCATAAGTCTGAGCTATTAACTTTTCCTTTGATGTGTGCAGAAGAGGATTGATATTGTCCATGATGCACTTTGCTAAGGTTTCTGCACATTTACCTTCAGGAGCGAGAAATCCCCATAACCTTTCGTATACCGACCACTTAAACACATACCTAAAAACTAATACCATTTGACAGTGGTTTGTCACATCAGTTGTCTCGTCACATTCGATTGCCACAAATTCAGAAGCGTGTATCTCCTTTTCTATTTCTTCCCTGCAGACACTAAGCATACAGTCCAATATATCATTTTGTATTATTTTCGATGTACCTTTGAATACAGTAGCCGATTCTAAATGGTCTTTCATTGCAGAATCCAGCTCCGCAGTAAAATTAATTAAACCTTTGTATACACCCGGATTTGTAGACGATGCTGACTCGTCATGACCTCTTAGAGGCAACTCAAAAACACTACAGAATTTGACACATGAAATCAGCCGTTTTAAAATATATCTGTTTTTGCTGACTTGAATATTTTGCTTTTCAGTGTTTAGTCTATATTGCGAGTCCAGACTAGACAGTATGTTTACTTTGCCTATCAAAGAAAGATCAACAACAGTATTCATGTGATTGACGGATATTTCATGCTTCTTAATTTTTTCTGTAAGATGTTTTACATCATTAACCCCTTTTACAGTCCACAAGCAATCACCACTGTCTCTGAGAGAAAATAAAATACATGGAAAACAGAACAAAGATTTCTGAACGTCACAGCCACAGATCCAGTAATTTTTTTGGTATGCATCTTTCGAAAGCAGTTGCCTTCTGAAAACACGATTCTCACTTTTCTTATTTTCTGTTTGCATCATGCAGAATTCAGGAGTTGGCCTACCTAATGACTTTAGTTCAATTTTTTGATCAAGAGTTAATCTTGCAAAAGTTATTGCTTTAAGCGCCTGCACTGAATTATCCATGTTGGATAAAATGTTAAAACAAAACCTAATAATTCGACACTACAATATTTCCCTAAACTATTCGTGATTATTCAAAAAAACTAAATTATTAAAAAAACACTCAAACTCAAAACCTAAACACTAAACAAATGCCCGCACTGAATTAACCATGCCAGAGAAACTATAAACACTAAAAAAATTAAATCTCATATTATCAATAGTCTGCGATTAGTTGTACTGAGGGATTCACGTCACTTTCTACTGAACGCGGCGCGGAAGCCTACGCGCCCGAGTCAACAGTGTCAATGCGGGCTATAAGCTTACAAGTTCATTCAACTTTGGACAGAGTGGTGGATTGGAGAAATGGCGCGACTGATAAAGCGCTGTGAGAGGCATGCTGTTCCGAAAACATTTGTGCTATTACCTAACACGAAAACATTTTCTTGTCCGAAGTATTAAAGAAATATGTGATGAATTTCACGATTAGTGATGTGATAATAGATTGTTTAATGATACGATTAATAGATTGTTTAATGATACGATTTAAACTGGGGGCACGCGCCTTAGCGCCCTAAGAACGAGCCGCCCCTGGTACAAAGTTTTTTATAGCTTGGTACATAATACCCATTTCTGACTTTTAGAATGGGGTGATTACTGGTTTTAACGATGGTGATTGTGTTATCATATTTGGGCAGGGGTTATGTAACGTTACAATATATATATATAATATAATATATATAATATATAAAATATAATATATATATATATATATATTCCCTTTCTTTTTACTTCAAAATAATAATAATATAATAACAACAAAAATTTTGTTTTCTGAAAAATATTTGTTTTCGTGGTTTTTGCTGTATGTATTTAATAAATAATTTTCCTAATTGTATTATGTAAAAATTTTATATATTTTATTGTTGTTTCTGTTGTTGTATCACTTTTTTGGAATAACTCCTGCGTTAATATAGTTATCTCCAGCACTAGTCGATAGACGGTTCTTCTTCTTCCTTCAGTATTCTACTTATTTCTTGGTAAATACCGCCTTTCGGATAGTCCGTGATCTTGAATTACTTTAATTTTAATTATATTTATTAAATTGATAAATAAATTTCAACCAATTTGCAGAATTAAATGATTTATTAACAATTATAGGATATATCGATGTTTAATCGATTATTAACAGCAATATCGACTCGTCTCTCAGGGCCGATCGATAAATTTTTTACATGTATATTGTATATTTATTATTTGGTTCTTTTAACGGTTATTTTATAAATAGCCAGAGAAGGGTAGGGCCATGAAAGTATAACACTTACAGTTAAAAGTCTTAAAACTAAAAATTACAAGGTTATTAAACAATATTGAATGTTTATATATTATAAAATTCGAACCAGTGATGACTCGATGTTCATTTGGTCAAACTCGCATAGGATGCTGGGAAGATAAAGATGGCCGCCTGCCGACTGCGTAGGTTAACGTTAGTCGCCTCGACAAATATTTCTTGCAATAAGTGATGCCTTTTCACCGATTCCTCGTCTCCGCAATTGTGAATATTCGTTCTGGTGTTAATTGAGTGTTCCTGGTTCAGTGTTTCGTAGTTCACTTTGTTTAAATGTGTGTGATAATGTCTAACTTCACTTTGGTTAAATAGGTCGTAACTATAACACTTTTCGTTTCGTTAGTAATAATTAATGGTGCTTGTGTTAATTTAATGATTTAGTCATATATTGTTCCATTTTACTGTAGTTTAATAGTGTTATGGATTGTGCTCACTGATTCTAAGGTTTAAAGTCAAAATTTAAAAAGTTACAAATTTTCACTGAAGACTCGGTTTATATACCGCACGCCATTTCTGCTTCTTATATAGGTTAATAGGAGCAAAACCTCGTTCAAGTGTTTTCTACAATGGATAATAATTAACTGTTCTCATTTCCTTCGTCTCCTGAAATTCTTAGCCAATTTAATATGCATAATACATTGTTTCAATTTCCTTTGGCTTCCGCTACATCTTTAAAAAATACATTATATCACTGAATATATTTTCGCTATTATTTAATTTTATGAAATACTAAATACATAATCGGTTTCTTTAATTCATTTTGCTTAATTTGATATCAAATAATATAGTTTTACAAAGTTTTTTATTAAAAATGCTATATTTCTTTCATTTTGGAAAAGTAGGTTTAAATTTTTATTTCCTGTTCTCCTCCAAATATTAGCCATTTTATCTGTTATAATTATTATTATACTGAATCTAAGATTGATATAATTGTTTATCTTTCTTTAATTTCTTGCAATTTTGTCCATTGATTATTGTTTTTAAATATAATTCATTAATCTATGACTCCCCCTCTGAAATTTTAGTTAATACATTTGCATATTTACTCATAATTTTACCTATTTCTGACAATATCTTTTTAAAGTATAAATTACATTATATTACTATGTGATGGGTTTATATTGCATAAATTTCATTAGTTTAGTTGGTTTATTGGACTGGATTTATCAATTATAATGTAGTTTAGATTTACCTTTTGGCCTATTTTTTATCTGATGTTACATACAAAGTTTTTAATAATACAGTTTGTTTATACCCTTTTCTGACCTTCTATTCTTATATAATATTCATTAATAATTCCTTATTTTACTACAATAACATTTAGTATTGACATTAACAATTAATACATAACAATTATTTGACATTAAATATGGTATTATAATTCATACCTTTTAGTACTGATTATTTATAGTAACTTATAAACACATTTTATCATATAAGAATGGTATCCACATTCAGACATTGCATTCGTGATTCAAACTATTAAACATAATAACCTTTTATAATTATAAGAACTACTCTCTATTTCCAAACCTTAGGCATAGAGTTCATTTATTGTAATTGGAACCTAACATCTCTGTTCCTTTATTTTTAAAACTTACTTAAAATTATTTGGGAGCAGTCTTATCTGTTTTTCTTTAATTTTAGGGATGTATCCCTTGTCACTTTATGGATTAACTCCCAGCTCTCTATTTATCTTATTCACTCCATTGAATGTTATTACATAAATAGTGGCACTTTATTAGAAATATTAGTCCTTGCTCTTTCACCATACTATTTATTAAATAGCACTCATGATACTAAATTAAAACTTTTAAAGTTATTTAAAGGTACAGTATTTAATGTACTTTCTCAAAGTTTATTTATTACAATATAATAACTTGCACTTGTCCCCTGTTATTTCTTGATACTATCACTAGTCAGTTTTATAGTTTTATTATCAAGTTGTTTAATCATGGGGGGACTGTTAAGATTTGTCTTTATTAATTATTCAATAACTTTCTTGGGTGCAGTTTTACTTAGCACTTTAAACACTTTTGTTTTCATTTATTTTACATGAGTTTCTGGTTTTTTGGGGTGTTATACTTTCAATAGTGACATTTAATTTCTTTTGGGGTTTTTGTTTTCTCCCTACTGGGTTTCCTTAGGGTATTGGTCGTATTCTTCTCCCTCTACTATCTATTATCTTCAAACTTGTCCCTGTTCATTAGGTATGTTGGTTTGTTCTGGATATCTTCCTTCTTCAGTCTTGGTTTCTTCAGTACCAGTTCGTTATTATTATTTTTCTTTGTTCTGGGTATCTTCCTTTTTCGTTCTCGGTTTCTTCATTATTATATCGTGATTTTGTCCGTTGATTTGGTCTGGGTATCTTCCTTACCTACTCCTATCCTACCTGGGTATTATTCTTATTTTATTTTAGTTTTTTGGGGTTTTATTTTGCTGTACATTTATTTTTGTTGCAGAGTTTTTTCTTTATATTTACTTTTTCATGTTATGGTGGTAATTTATTTTGATATTTATTTGGTTCTCATTTGGATTTTTCTTAATATTCCATGTAATTGATTTTTACTTATGATCATATGGTAATCTCTATTAAGTGGATTATCTGTCATGCTACAATATATATATATATATATATATTGTAACGTAACGATGAAGTCGTCTCTGTAATTATGGTAATTATGTATATGTTGTGTGTTCGCCTCACACTGGTGTCGTTACTTCAATGTTTTGCGCTAATGAAGTCCGCAGCGATGTTTCAAATTACCAGTACAACGCGAGTGGAAACCTTACCTGTTATTCCATAGGGGTTTATGAATACCGGGTGGCACCAAATTGTTTATTTAAAACAATTAAATTAATAAATAACATGAAAGAAAGTGTTCCAATCTATGACGGCCGGGAGTATTCAAATTTGTTCCCGCCTTCGTATGACCCACTGAGTCAAGCCGGTAGTTTGTCGAGTTGCAGCGAGAGCGCTGGCCATCGATTCTGAAAGTTCGCTAAAATGCACAAATTATTCAATACACTTCCCTATGAAATAAAAACAATGGTTACACTCTGTACTAGTTTCTTTAATTATTGATTGGTAATTATTCAGTTTGACAAGAAAATTATATATGGTTATTCAATAAATTTTTCACCGACAATTGATATGAGACAATTTCTCTAGGGTTTGGCGAAATCGATTTTGGAACGATTCATACGGCCTAAGATGGCTACAGTTTAGTTTGTTTACAATCTGTTCCGTTTAAAATCTAGGTTCTTTTGATTATGAGAAAAACATTAATTATGATTACAATAAAAAGTACACTAACTTACATTATTTGTACTTAAATAATATAAAGTGTAGCTACAATTTGTTACTGCAGTGTAGTAAAGTGTGTTTTAAAAGTTCGCAATCTAATGCTAGGTTATTTCCTTAATTAATAAATTTTCAGTGTTTATCTTACTTAATCTTTGAAAGAAATTATATTCAGTTTATAGTGAGAGTTCAGACAACTGTGAGAAATATTTAAAGTGAGTTTATTTCAGGAAATTGGGTAATTCAATTATACTTATCAAATCAGACGACTTGGTATAAACAGTCGTTCAGTCATAATGTAATTGGGCTGCAATCGTGTTCAGTTTTCAATAATGTTGGGGCTTAAGTATGTCTTGCATCCTTTTCAAGTTAGTTGTAGTCATTTTTTCATTTAATTCTCAGGTAAAAATGGTCCTTGGCATCAGTTAAAGATTATTGTTCCTCGTCTTCTTCTTACTTGTTCATGTTTTTGAATTTTGATTACTTTTTACTTCCATCTTCCTTAAGGAAATGGAAGTATGGTGATAGCAAAAAAAATCGTGTTCGAAATTATTGCAGATTCTGATTGTACTACACTCAAAACATGAAAACAAGTCGTTTTCCGAAAAGTGTGTGTGTGTGTGTGTGTGTGTGTGGATTTTTTTCAAGAGCATACGATAACAGCCGCAAATTCAAACAGAATCAAATAATGTTTCACATACAGCCCTGAATTGTAGAGTTCTCAAGACCTATTGTTTCTGGTGAAGATCGGTTAAGGGAAAGGGGTAGTTTACCTGCAACGTTTTATGTTTTAACAAGGGTATTTTCTATGGCAAACGATAACAGCCGCAAATTCAAAGAGAATCAAAAGATTATTTGCATACTACCCTAAATTGTAGAGTTCTCAACACCTATTGTTTTTGGTGAAGATTGGTTAAGGGAAAGGGGTAGTTTACCTGCAACGTTTTTTTACCAAGGGTATTTTATATGGCAAACGATAACAGCCGCAAATTCAAACAGAATCAAATAATTTTTTGCATACAGTCCTGATTTGTAGAGTACTCAATACCTATTGTTTTTGGTGAAGATCGGTTAAGGGGAAGGGGTAGTTTACCTGCAACGTTTTTTTATCAAGGGTATTTTCTATGGCAAACGATAACAGCCGCAAATTCAAACAGAATCAAATACTTTTTTGCATACGTCCCTGAATTGTAGAGATCTCAAGGAATTTCGATTTTGGTGATGATCGGTTAAGGGGAAGGGGTAGTTTACCTGCAACCTTTTAAGTTTTAACAACAGTAAAGTACTTGAAAATTCATTTAAACTTTTTCAAACAATGGTAATTGTTAAAAATAAAATAATTTTGTTGCCAGGCAATAAAATTATAATTTTTTCATTTTAATGTAAATTATGTATGAGTTAATATACATGTATAAAATAATATATCGTTCGTGGCAGGTAAGCATATCTCAGTTATGTAACGTTTACGTTTCCATTTTATTATTATGACTACAGCAATAAAAAGGCAGGGAAGACACACACACACACACACACACACACAATTCGCGTTATTTCTGGCCTCACTCATGTTTATTTTCTTACATTTGCATGCTTTTTAAATGGAAAGTGCTGAAACCCACACCAACATATCGCGTGCAAGCCGAAAAAATGGACATCAATTTGCTTCCTGTGGATCGCTGGGCAGTGTAACTGCACGTGTTTACAGAGGAACGATTCATAGACAGACTTTTCGTCTTTAGGGAATGAACCCTCTGCAAGATGCTGAGGGTCCATGATTGACTTCGGAGCGCGCCTTCTTTTTCGCGTGTTTGTTCTGTAAAACATACACTGTAGATTCGCAGCTTTACTCTAAGCAACGCTTAATAGGAAATGTTGAAAATTTTTGTCCACGGTGTACCCTCATTCACACTAAACCTGCTCTGATGTTTTAATTACGGACATCATAATAAAACTTTAGAAACTTGAGCACTACTTAATGGAGATCAATCATTAACTTATACAAGCCATTAATTTTATGCATATTTTTTATATATATGTGTACAACATTATCGGCAACAAAGAAGTAGTTTTTGTTAAAATTCCTTCCCGGGATATTTGGCCGTAGTCCAATGTTTTCTACAAAACCAGATTCTTCGGCAGTGCCATCGACTTCCATCATCAGTGAAAATCGTGTGCGATAACGTGAGGTGGTATACGTTAGTGACCACAGTACTGTGGTTAAGGCTGAAGCAGTAAGTAGAAAGAAGTAGTTTCTATGGTAATATTTCATTTCGAAAATGATTTTAAATATAAATCTTAGAATATGGAAGTCATGTATGGTTCTCCATACCGATATTATACATTTAAAATGAAAATTTAGGTAATTCAATATTTGGCGTCTAATGTTGACGAGCGTCACTTTGAGAGTACTATAAATTAACGGAAAATTTGTAACCAACGGTCTGTTGTCATGGTTACTTGTTAATTCTGATTGGTTAATCTTGTCTTATAACCATTGTTATCAAATTTGAATTATTATTCAAAATAGCTGTATATCTTCTGATTGCTTATATTCTTCTGTATTCCTTCCTGAGTATTAAATATTATCACTACTGTTATTATTTCCTTTCAAAGATTGTTTTGATATCCCATAAGTTTGGGTTCTATAGGATATTAACGTTTGTACAATTATGTCAATATTTGTTAATTACATTTCTCTTTTTAATTTAAGTCCTTATTCTAACATTTTTCTTTTAATATGATTTACAAATTACCCTTGGCTGGTTACTCGCCTTGGATTTGTTGAATTCCTTATTGATTTTATACAATTTGCAGTTATTTGTTTTTGACAGTTAGGCATTTCTTAGGCCTAAGCAGCCATTGATTATATTTACTTATTTTATACAGATTATATCTCATTTTACTTTGATGCATTTTGTTTTGTTATTTTAATTGGTTGTTTTATTTGTTGATGTGTTTTGGAACTGATTTTATACTATTTGTAGGTTTCTATTATTTTCTACATCATGGCTTGTTAATTATTTCCTAACTGATTTTCCAGTGTTATTATTTTTGTATTGATTTACCTTCTTATTTATCTATTTTGCCCTTGTTAACAATATGGCTATTACTTACTATTAAAACATAACATCTAGGCCTATGGTCTGTACAATTCCTTCAGCCATATCCTATTCATAAATTTAATTAAACAATTTTTTAACAGTTATTAGGTAATGTTTGTTTACAATTCATTTCATTCCTTATTATTTTTTGGGTGATAAACATCATCACTCCTTTTAAACTTATTCCATTAATTATCCCTTATAACTAGGGGTGTTTATTGATTTCATTTTTAATTCCTTATTTCTTACATAATCTCTATCTTCAATCCATGGTAACACCAACTGTTTACCTTTCATGGGATTCTCCCTTCTAAATACTAGTGTATACAATTTAACTTAATTTTATTAATAATAAGATTCTTATTTTAACAATAATGTCACCATCACTATTCAGTGTTCATTACAGGTTATTATCTGTTTACTCCTAATACTATCATTAAAAACATTATTAATTACTAGTGGTCGCCCAGTGGTCGAAATTCGACCGTAATTCATTAAATTTTTAAGTTTGAACGTTATTGAGGTTCTTTTGTCAAAGAGTATACCTCTATAATCATTGCATATAATTTTTTTGAATTTTGATCTATTACGTCAGCTGCGAGCGTGTACAAATACATCATTAGCGTGTGTTGTTTGCCTTAATTCCCAGCAATACCTATGAAATTTAAAATTTAATGTTAGTAACAGTTAAAAAAAAAACACAATTACAGCTTGTATTCGTATTTATGTTTTGATATAATTCATTGTCAGTTTAAATTTTTTCATGTTATTATTGAATCAAATAAACACTAATAAAAATGAGACTTGACATTCATAGAAGTATAAGATACATTGTTTTCAATTCCAGTGGATTACATTTCATTTTTGGTAAGGTACAAAATTCGAAAACAGTTTGAAGATTATCTGCTACAAAGCTTATATAATTTTTTAATTTTTGTTTTCTATGCATTAATTTTTGAGTTATTTGAAAAATATGAAAGATAGGAAAAATGAGGTTTAGCTTGGCTAAGCCATATTTAAAAAGCAATAACGCGTTTTTTGACATTTCCTTGGGTTTTTTTTATTGCCATACTGACCAGGTTTCGCCAAGGCTACACAGTTATTTTGCCTATCTTTTTCGAATTATATAAAATTTAAATAAAAAATTAATACAAAATAAAAAATGAAATAAAAAATACGTGCCTCGTATTTTTCATATATTTTTCATTAAATCAAAAAAACCGGGCGGTTAAAAAAATAAATGTCCATTGAACTTAAAATAGTTTAAAAGTGAATTTAATGATTCAGAACTTCTGTGTAAACGATGTTTTTTGTAAAAACTCTTTCATCATTTGCTAAATGCCCTTGGCCATTATATTCGGAAATATAAAATCTCAAACCATCGAATGATCGAACTCTACTTGCTGCGACGTACAATTGACCATGTGTAAAAATTGGCTGCCTCAATAAAATTCCAATTTTTTCGAATGTTTGTCCTTGAGACTTATTTATTGTCATCGCAAATGCAGGTATAATTGGAAATTGAGTTCTTTGAAAGTTAAATGGTAAAACAGTACCGGAATATGTTAAATTTATACGTGGAATCAAAATACTCGTATTGCGTGCGGTTCCAGTTAAAACTTCGCAATCAGTAGCATTATGATGCATACACTTGATGTGCATTCTTGTTCCATTGATTAATGCTTCCTTTTGTGACGTACTGATCGATCACAATTATTATTATTACCAAATTTCAGATTATTTGTTACTTACCGTTACGATAGCTCTTACAGGGTCACAGGATTCGATCACATGTACCTAGATACAAACATGGTCTATGGGTTACGCAAAGTACTGACACAACTCATTTTGGAAGAGAATTAATATTTATTATTATTTAATCTTGACTGCTTGTAAACTCATGAAGATTCATTTAGATACATTTCTGCAAAGTTGTGCAACACTCGCATAACACTTAGGAACTACAGCTTACCTTATTATTTCACAAGACACAAATGCAAATATCAAATACAAACACAAATATACACAAAAGCTGCCCAGCTTTGCACACACACACATTCACTCGGTAAATTATTAAACCCTGAACATTTTAAATTATAAATTCCAAACCCCAAATGCCGGCCACGCGGTCACCGCACACGCGCATCTTCTCCCGAGAATCGGTGATTTTAAATTATTCCAACGTTATTCTTGATGATGTTTCTTCTAAACACGACCGCGGTCTTATAAATTTATACTGTTTTACACTGTTATATTAGTTGTTACATTAATTAAAAAAAATTTGTTTCTAAGCCCTGGTTGTCGGGCAGCCTATGCACGCGGGAGTCGACCAAGAACTGCCGGCGTCTCTCAGTTCCCCACTCCGGGAGCATTTTAGTCAAGACGACGGACATCAATGCCTTACAGTTAGTCGTCACAGTTTCGACTCATGCTAGTCATGTAGTTGTTGGAGTGACGATAGCAGACGATTTCAACTAGGCACTGGCGAATGTCATAAAAGTGGGTGGGACTTAAAGCAGCACTTCCGCAAGGTCTTGAAGAAGGCGATGAATATTATCCTCTCTAGCCATCTTGGTTTTTTACCATCGCTTGGGTAGGCGCTCATGTGCGAGTAGTGACGTGTGTGCACTGCCACACCAGTACAGATTTCTGCGAATTTTTAGGGTGGCGCGAATTCTCTGCCGCATTCCTTGACAACAACTGCGCCTTACTTCTTTGTTTCGAACTGTTTCTTAACACAGGTCTGTTACACAATGGAATGAATTTCGTTACATCATAATTTTCACAACTTCTTTTTTACAAGTCCGCCCAAAATGAAAGAAATAAAAATGTACATGCCCCATACGGTTAAAATAAAAATACCCAAAAATTGACACGCTACAATACCCCCTCGATGAGAATTCTGCTGTTCACGACAGAAGAAATCTCATCGATAACCCCGAAGAGGACCGGTGAGGAACTGGTGCCAACAACCCCCTGGTTCTTAATCTCATGGGTACACGACCCCCCTGGCTCAGCGACCATGGACTCATCTTACCGAGATCACTGGACTTCTCCGTAAGAGATCCCAACACCGAGAAATCGAGCAGACTCGTACCACGGCGCACCTCGCCTTTTAACATGCTACCCCCAAAAATCCTCAATCCCTGGCTAAAATTATTCCAGCTCCTCTGCCGATATGGTTCCCCTTTTTTGCAAGCTGGGCTGCCTTTAGCAAATACTGGGCTCACACACACTAACATTATATGTGACCATAACACATTAAAAATAAAAACTTTCTTTTAAAATTTATTATAAATTTAAAAAATTCAAAATTCAAAAAAAATAATCTTTTATCAAAAAATTCTCTTCCTGGTTTTTCTAATTTTTTGTTTCAAATGACTTAACCTAAACATTCCTAATACAAACACATCCTTACTCTAACATGAGAACCATTTATAGTCTACCAATACAATAAAATAAACATGGTTAATGCACACATAATAAAAGAATCATTATCTAAAATATTCATTCGCTGGCAGGCGAAAAATCGTTTTTTTTTCCAACAAAAAATTAAAATTCCCAAAAATTTTAAAATTCAAGAAAAAATCTAAATTTATTTAAATGTTTCCCTCTATGTGTAGAAATTATTAAAATTTGGTTTACATAGATTAACTAAACAAATTAAACTGACTCCCTATTATACAAGCTTAGTCTGTGTATGACCCCATCAGCTGATCGAAACTAGGTCAAGTCCAAGATCCTTGACCTACATATGTTATATATAAGTTCTGAAAACACATTGAACATCTGTAATACCCTACCTTGACATACAAACATAATAACAAAATATTTAAAACAAACAAAATATTAATATAATAATCAAGTTGACATTTAAATTATTTAAAATAAACAATTCTTAATTTTACATTACTTTCAATTACATCAAAATTCTGTCACTGGTTTCGAAAAAATAAAAATTTTATATTCTTCATCATAAATTCCTCTCTTTATTCTTAACAATCCTACTTCAATCTACGGTGGGTGATGTAAATTATTTATTCTCATTGACTGTATTAGATCTGTGTACATATATGAACTTTCTCTTTGACTCCAACACCTACAACTTTTAGTAACATGACACCCATCTCTATCAAAATCTCTACTAATCAGGACACTCTAAACCCCAACTTATCATTTAACACAAATCGCCACCTTCTCTACATATAAAAAAAATATACTCTCTAACCCTTTGTACATAGGATACGTGTTTCCCCTACCCAAAACTCAATTCCCTTATTTGGTGGCCCGGATTCTACCTAAAGCGGCCCCTTCCCCACTAAAATCTATCCCTATCCCGTCCCAACCCTTGTTGCGGACTCCTACTTTACACTACCCTCTAGTACAAAATTGCCATCCCCAAAATTCTCAATCTCATTACATTACTACAAATACAACAAAATAACATCATTAATCATAAACATAAATATATCACTCAAAATCTACAATTATTCTCCATTACTACTGTGTCAACATCAATATTTCTCAAGATTCTATTGCATTACATTAACTCAAAAACAACATTACATCATATTCATCTCTATCATTTCAAATTCAACTTTTAATTCAATTTGGACAGGTCTACATGTCCCACAACATATTTATCACCCACGAATTATCTTTTATTAATTTGCATAAATTATTGTTATTTTATTTCTCATATTCTTTTCATCCTTACTTCAAAATATCTGTAGTACATTAAACATTAATTACTTGTAACATTTACAAACCAATATACCAGTGACATGGTATTACTGATCAGCTGATCCTACTAACACAATGAAAATACCTCTCACAATTGAATAAATTATATGAAATATACCTATTTATTTATCATCACTCCTCACCTTCTGGTTTCCCATTTTCTCTGATTCTGATAGTTCATATTGACCGCCTGCCAGACGATTTAATTATTGGCTTAGTTAAAAAATATACACACGATTAAAACACATATTTTATCAACAACTATATCTATTTACTACAATAAAATAATACGCTTAAAATTATGGCATGGATAACTTGTATTGAAAATATGATCATCTAGTTATTCGAGCAGAGCGCAAACATTTTTATTGGATCAAACTTTGAGTGAGCAAAAAATTTCTTTATTTTATAAAATTTAAGTTCGTGACTCGTTTGAGTCACCTCCTAGCCACACACACTATTTCAGATTATGGTGGACTGTGGCGCCCATTCGCTTCCACAGAGACTGTATATTTTGGAGCAGGTTTTACCTCTCCGTGTCTCTGCTTCCGCTATTAAGTTTTAAAGTAGTGAACATCATCATGTTCTTGTTATATAATCATACACCCTTAAAACGGTTCTACCACCGGTCTTGCTACCCCCAAGCGGGCAGAGTGGCAGCCGCTGTTCCATAGTTCCGGAGAGATTTCCTCTAATGTCACCCCCCATAGAATTTCAAATATATACCAATTTCAAGTCAGCTATGGTCAAGGGACTTGATATGACCATAGCTGGCCGCTAGCCAAAACCACGGTTAGTGCTGGTAAGACAGTAACCGCCCGAAAAGTCGAGGAAATCTAAACTTTCATTTCACTGCCTGTTTCACATCAATCTCATTATGTGCGACACGTTATTTAGTATTGTGTGTAAAATTTTTTATTTACACGGATAAGGTGTGCCGCACATTTATCGCCAGTTTGGCCTCCGATGGAGGTAACACTCCCTGTTACCCCCAACCCATTTCGCTATCTAAGAGAGCACAGGCCACCCCCTCAATAGCCACTTAATAGCTAATTAATGGAATTTTTATATACAACATTCTAACGTGACATTTTCATCAATCATCAATCATTAATCATCCTTCATAACTTTCTACAATTAGATTACTTAAAATTTTCAAATTCATTATTAATATTTATTTTTCATCATATCTCAGTTATTATTACCCTTCAAATCATTATCTCAAGTTATTTTCATTATTGAAGTTAAAATTCGTTCCATTAAGTTAAACATCTGTGTACATTTTATTATATTTGACTTGTATCATAAAAATTGTATACTTACAGTCCATAATTCATATACTGACATACATAACTATATACACCATACACCACTACTCCAAGTAACCTCTGAAACATTTAACAAAAAGTTATTTCAAAACAACAATTCATCATTTAATTACCAACTTCACTTCTCGTTAAACCATTTAAATTCATCAGAAAATTCAATTATATAATCTTTGAATTAATCAAAATATTTAAAACATTTCAAATTATTTTAATTAAATTAATTAAACATTTACAATTAGCCAATTACTGTTTTCAAAATTAATTCGGTTATTTGTTTAAATTGCAAATATTAATATTAGTATTACAACAATCATCTACACACATATTGTTTACTTAACATTCTACAATACACACAAATAAACTTATTAAACATTTATTTACAAATCTGCATCCTTATTTATTTAGTCATATCACACTTCAATGTTCAAAGGTTGCGAGGTCACAAAACCATAAAACAATATATATAAAATTGTCCATTGATTGTTTATAGTTTAGCCTCCATCGTTCCAAATTAACCTTGGTTCTACATAACACTTTTCGATTTCGTTAACACACATACTGATACTTTGTGTGTCATAAACCCAAAAATCAAAGTCATCCGTCTTACCAAAATAATCTTGCAACCAGTCAACACTAAGTATATCTGTTAAGCCTCCGTTAGTAAATTTCTTCAATATCGGGTCAGTTACTTTTGTATTAAAAATCAAATCATTCTTATTTAAATACTCTTCTAATACTTCTTCCAACTCACCATAATCTCTCTTTAAATTATATACTTCTAATTCTCTCTCATCATAACACCATCTCATACTTATAAAATCATTCCACACAGAGGGTATAATATCATACAAATAAAATAAACAACTCCAATCTTCTACTAATACGGGACCCTTGCCCTTCAAAAACTCTTGTGACCACATTAAATCATCGTAAATAATAAAAGGAAAATTTCCCCTCTGTCCCCACTCTACTACAACATTATTTTTCCTCTCTCTCTCTAACTCACTGACACACATTAACATCTCATAATCACTACATTCTACACTTTCATTAATACTCTCATTATTTATTTTTACTGTATCAGTCTCTGATACTAACTCTTCAAACACATTAATATTCTCGGTATTACATTCATTATTTTCGACATTATTGTTATTATTTGTTAACTCTTTATCTGGTATTACATTTTTGTATTTGTCATTACAATTTTCATTTGTTTTATTTTTCTCTGGATTCATCACATGTACTCCCATTCGCTCAACACTCTGTTCTAATTTATTCAAATTAGTTCTTATTATTTCGTTATTATTTTCTAAACATTTATTTAATTCTTGAATCTCATTTTTCAACTCGTCAAATTTGTCATTCTGGATATTAATTTGGTTTTTTAACTCATTCAACTGACTGCCAAAACTATTCTTTTGGACATCGAATTTCTCATTTATCTTATTGTATTTAACATTGGAATCAATTTGTTGTTCTTCAAATTTTGCATTTAAGTTGCTATTTATGTTTTCGGACATTGTTTTTATCAAGTTAAACATATCATCCATCGACAACCCTTTGGTTCGTGTTGTCGACGGAGTAGATTGCGCTGCTATATTTCCGTCAGTGAAGCCGACTTCTTTACTATCAATTCTACTTTCCCTATCTAATTTCGGGGTTATTTGAATCCCTGAATCTTCATTTACTTTACTTCGATCTGTTATACTTATTTCTGCTTCACTCTGACTCACACTTGGAGTCGAGTGTGTTTCATAGTTACTAACGTTTGAGTCGTCGAAATTTTCGACGCTATTTTCATTTATTTTATTCTCGTTATTTGACATTTTGTATTGTTGATGTAAATTAAATTACCTAAATTGCTTAAATAGAATAGATTAATTAAATAAAATACTGTAATTACTTAAATTTTGTAATATACTGTTAGGTTGCTAATCTAACCTAGACCATGTTTGTATCTCTGTCGATGCGGAATTCAATTAATTAATTATAATTAATTCAATTCGTGCCTGTTCCGTGGCGCCAATTGTGACGTACTTATCGATCACAATTATTATTATTACCAAATTTCAGATTATTTGTTACTTACCGTTACGATAGCTCTTACAGGGTCACAGGATTCGATCACATGTACCTAGATACAAACATGGTCTATGGGTTACGCAAAGTACTGACACAACTCATTTTGGAAGAGAATTAATATTTATTATTATTTAATCTTGACTGCTTGTAAACTCATGAAGATTCATTTAGATACATTTCTGCAAAGTTGTGCAACACTCGCATAACACTTAGGAACTACAGCTTACCTTATTATTTCACAAGACACAAATGCAAATATCAAATACAAACACAAATATACACAAAAGCTGCCCAGCTTTGCACACACACACATTCACTCGGTAAATTATTAAACCCTGAACATTTTAAATTATAAATTCCAAACCCCAAATGCCGGCCACGCGGTCACCGCACACGCGCATCTTCTCCCGAGAATCGGTGATTTTAAATTATTCCAACGTTATTCTTGATGATGTTTCTTCTAAACACGACCGCGGTCTTATAAATTTATACTGTTTTACACTGTTATATTAGTTGTTACATTAATTAAAAAAAATTTGTTTCTGAGCCCTGGTTGTCGGGCAGCCTGTGCAGGCGGGAGTCGACCAAGAACTGCCGGCGTCTCTCAGTTCCCCACTCCGGGAGCATTTTAGTCAAGACGACGGACATCAATGCCTTACAGTTAGTCATCACAGTTTCGACTCATGCTAGTCATGTAGTTGTTGGAGTGACGATAGCAGACGATTTCAACTAGGCACTGGCGAATGTCATAAAAGTGGGTGGGACTTAAAGCAGCACTTCCGCAAGGTCTTGAAGAAGGCGATGAATATTATCCTCTCTAGCCATCTTGGTTTTTTACCATCGCTTGGGTAGGCGCTCATGCGCGAGTAGTGACGTGTGTGCACTGCCACACCAGTACAGATTTCTGCGAATTTTTAGGGTGGCGCGAATTCTCTGCCGCATTCCTTGACAACAACTGCGCCTTACTTCTTTGTTTCGAACTGTTTCTTAACACAGGTCTGTTACACAATGGAATGAATTTCGTTACATCATAATTTTCACAACTTCTTTTTTACAAGTCCGCCCAAAATGAAAGAAATAAAAATGTACATGCCCCATACGGTTAAAATAAAAATACCCAAAAATTGACACGCTACACTTTGTATTTAAGTTTCTGATCAGTAAAACGATGCAATTAACTTTCAATACTAACTTATGTGGTGGCAAACCACTAATAGTCAAAGAATTCAAAAACTCTACTGGATAGTTATTGATTTCATTGTCATCATCACAAATTATTTTATCGTAGCTATGATATGTTTTCTGTTCACCTGGTATTCGATTAAGTATATCAGTATTAATAAAAGTACAATCATCATTTTTACTTCCATATTCCTTAAGGAATGGAAGTATGGTGATGGCAAAAAAAATCGTGTTCGAGATTATTGCAGATTCTGATTCTACTACACTCAAAACATGAAAAAAAGTCGTTTTCCGAAAAGTGTCTGTGTGTGTGTCTGTCTGTGTGTAGATTTTTTTTCTATGGCAAACGATAACTGCCGCAAATTCAAACAGAATCAAATAATGTTTCGCATACAGCCCTGAATTGTAGAGTTCTCAAGACCTATTGTTTTTGGTGAAGATCGGTTAAGGGAAAGGGGTAGTTTACCTGTAACGTTTTATGTTTTAACGAGGGTATTTCCTATGGCAAACGATAACAGCCGCAAATTCAAACAGAATCAAAAGATTATTTGCATACAGCCCTAAATTGTAGAGTTCTCAAGACCTATTGTTTTTGGTGAAGATCGGTTAAGGGAAAGGGGTAGTTTACCTGTAACGTTTTATGTTTTAACAAGGGTATTTCCTATGACAAACGATAACAGCCGCAAATTCAAACAGAATCAAAAGATTATTTGCATACAGCCCTAAATTGTAGAGTTCTCAAGACCTATTGTTTTTGGTGAAGATCGGTTAAGGGAAAGGGGTAGTTTACCTACAACGTTTTTTTAACAAGGGTATTTTCTATGGCAAACTATAACAGCCCCAAATTCAAACAGAATCAAATAATTTTCTGCATACAGCCCTGATTTGTAGAGTACTCAAGACCTATTGTTTTTGGTGAAGATCGGTTGAGGGGAAGGGGTAGTTTACCTGAAACGTTTTTTATCAAGCGTATTTTCTATGGCAAACGATAACAGCCGCAAATTCAAACAGAATCAAATAATTTTTTGCATACGTCAGTGAATTGTAGAGGACTCAAGGCCTTTAGATTTTGGTGAAGATCGGTTAAGGGGAAGGGGTAGTTTACCTGCAACCTTTTACGTTTTAACAAGAGTAAAGTACTTGAAAAATTATTTAAACTTTTTGAAACAATGGTAATTGTTGAAAATAAAATAATTTTGTTGCCAGGTAACAAAAATAAAGTCATTTTGATTTTAAAATATAAATATTTACAACAAGAAAAGAATTTTCAGTTTTCAAAATTTAAATATATTTTTATAAAACAATGGGTTCTTCATTGAGGTGGGGACCATATCACTCACTCCATCTCAAGCCTCTCCCATTTTGCAGAAAAAGAGGACCCTGTCAAGGCTGATACTTTGACGACAGTGACAGGGTTTTCCACCAAATTCAGCAGAGTGACAGGTAGGCCCAACTCTGATTGGCTCCTCAGATTTCCCCAGCGTTAGTAGGTTCTATGAAAATATTTTATTTCAAAAATGATTTTAATTATAAATCTTAGATATGTTTTATAAATCTCATGTTTTATGTTTTAACATGGGTAATTTTTTATATGACGAACCATAACTGCCATAAATTCAAACAGAATCAAATAATTTTTTACATATGTGCCTGAGCTATAGAGAACTCAATGTCTGTTGATTTTGGTGAAGATCGGTTACGGGGAAGGGTCAGTTTACCTGAAACATTTTTTGTTGTAACATGAGTAAAGTACTTAATTTTGATAAAGTATCCTGATAAGATCTTAATAATCCACTGTAGAAACGTAGATGAAATATCTATAAATGAAGAGGCTAGTTGAACGGGCTGGGGGTAATTTTCTATAAATCAAAATTATAGTTGAAGGGGGAGGGGATAATTTTTTTTTATATGTGTACTACGTTATTGGCAACAAAGAAGTATTTTTTTGTTAAAATTCCTTCCCTGGCTGTTTGGCTGAAAATGATTTTAAATATAAATCTTAGAATATGGAAGTCATGTATGGTTCTCCATACCGATATTTAGGTGCTAAAATAACTGACTTCAATATGTTATCTGAGAGTATGTTTTCGGAAATATTTCCATACACCTCATTAATAATATTTTTTAATGCAAATAATATTGACACCGATAATGC
Source organism: Magicicada septendecula (assembly GCA_034769895.1). NCBI lineage: Eukaryota > Metazoa > Arthropoda > Insecta > Hemiptera > Cicadidae > Magicicada > Magicicada septendecula. The sequence continues at coordinate 14,583,864 of CM068368.1, forward strand.
AGCTTTTTTTCAACTGTACGCTTCCTGGAAGTCTAATGTTTATATTTGTACTTTCCTTTAGGCTTTTGGGGAGTTACTGAAACAGTATTTTTTTCATGTAACCCATAACCATGAGGAGGCGCGAAAATAATCACAACAAAGTTCAACCTGTCCCTCTATTCCTTGCTATGTGGCGTTGAGTGTTTATTTTGAGTTCTAAGTTCGGCACTTAAAATATTCCTCTTGGCTTCTGGGTGCTCACTAAGCTTTGAAAGTTTTGAAAGCTTTTTAACGCCTATCCGCAAGAAAATGCGTAAACCGCAACACTGATAATGCCGCTTTTTTAGTTGTATCCTTCCTTCAGGACGCCATGACCATCAATTAAGCACAGGGGCAGAGCTTGATAGTGGCTGGTGTAGATCTGAGGAGTGACTGTTTCTCCCATGGCCAGTTGTACGTGCCGTTCTCCAGAGTCAGTTCACCTGACAGCCTGGTCATCCTCCAGCCAGAGAGCACAACCTGGATTGTTGTTTACAGGGAGGTCCTGAGCACTTAATCTGAGGGAGCTACTGAAAGTATATGTTAAGGAAGTTAAGTTATTAGCCTGGCTACGTAGACCAAAAAACAGTAGTGGTGGCGGGATCAAATGGCTTAAGCCCATCTATTTTGTTGTTGTTAGACTTACAATAAAGGACTGTATTAATCTCTAACAGAAATTTAGCTTACCCTCTCTAACTAAATAATACAGGGTCGTTTTAACAACTCATTAATTTTCAAGCTTTAATAGTTGATAGATCAAGCTTGATCAAGTTCAAATTGAACGAGCTTTTTGAGTTTTTAAAAATAAGCGTGTCAATAAATATGACCAGAGTGCTTTACAAATTGTGATATATCAACACAAATATAATAGTGCAGGTTGACTACAATGTTAAATAGAATTCAATCTAGAACACATTGACTAGCCTCGAGATCGCTACCATGTGTTGATTGCTACTATATGTGTTTGGTTGTGAGCTAAAGTTATGTTGTAGTCCTGTTGTGAATAGTTAAAAAAAAAGTTGCTGGAATTTTGGGAAATTGTTATTCAAATTAGTTCATTTAATCAAATTTAAATGTTTTTTGTAACTATCTTTTAAAAAATTATTTACATTATGCAGTTCTGTTATTATTTTAGTTTTTTTAAAATAAACAAAAAATTATGAATTAAGTGATGACCATAAATAGAAACGAAAATTAATGTTTTCCTTTTCATTATGCAGTAAACCAGAGCAACTTTAAAGTTATATACGGTACATAAGTAAAGGACTAAACTAAGTTGGAATATCAGTATACCGGTAACCATTTGCTTGAGATCACTTCTTTTATTATTATGAAAAATAATAACTCTTATGAAGAAAAATGTTATCAAAATATACATGTCATTTTGAGGATGTGAAGATGTTTAAGTAACTATATCTTGGTAAATTTCCATTTTATAGGAAAGAAAAAAAATATCAGATTGTAAGAAATGCCATATGCTTTACGAACAAATTAATGTTTCTTTTCTAAAGTGCATAGTTTTTAAGTTATTTGCACACAGTGTGTATGGAATTGTTAGTGAAAGTGGTATGAAAAGTCTTCATCTTTAAACAGCCATTTATTGGTCATGTTTTAACATATAGAAGACAAAAAACATTTATCAGAAATTTCTAAAAATTAAAAAAAGCATTAGTGCATTTTTTCACTAAAATGCATACATGTGCAAGCAAGTATTCACAAACAACCCCATTTGTGAATTTTTGTCCTTTTTTCCTCTACTAGTATGGTTGAGAAGCGTAGTAAACTGACATACCATCCATGGGTTCTTTCTACTGTTTCACACACACACACACACACACACACACACACACACACACACACACACACACACACACACACACACACACACACACACTCTATTATATGTATATATGAATTATAAGTATTGCATTCATTGTGCTATAGGGTCATTCCATGCCAAATCAACCTGTCACTCAACCTGACCGTTTCAGATTTCAATGAAACTTTCAGGAATCATTCTCCCGTATGATAGAAATGAGAATATATTTTTAGATTTTTTTTATCTGTTTGGGTTTTGATGTAATTAATTTTCAAAAATTTAGAAAAAGTACCGTTTTTTGGCTTTCACAAACTTTTTAATTCTTGAATAACTCAAGTTCTATAAGGCCTAGAGACTTGCTTGAACCCTCATTTTAAAGAGAATCTTACAAGGTTTCATTTTATATCGTTCGTCGTAGGTACAGTGGAAACAAAATAAGTACAAGACACCAATTAAGTCACTAATCACAGCTTTAATTTTTACAGTAAAACAGTTCGTAATTACGAACACAGTCTACTACAACAAATCAAATCAAAATTGTTCACACGCAATAAAATGTCACTAATATTAACACAATTGTATTACAATAAATTGTAATTATACCGCCTGATTATAAAACACAACACTTCCTAATAACTACTTGAACGTACACAGTAATCTCGCTACTATAACTCTCGAACCGCTCTGTAAATATCTCGCACTAAAACTGAAAACTAAGGCCGCTACCGCCATGTATTTATAGTTCCGCTTACACACCAGAAGCTTCCAAACTGCGTCTTATCTCTCGTGTGAACTACGTAATTAACTACGGCCTTGACGCAGTCCTAGCGCCCGAGCGAAGCCCGGCACAGTCGAGAAGATTCTCGCAAAATGCTTCTATAAGCACGTACGCCACACGTTTTCATTCTGGATCTCTCTGGAACGTTCGATAAACACGTAGATTGTTCTGTGACGTCGTAACAATATGCTACTTGACTATGCTTGGTGATTTTTTTTTTTTTATCCAAAGAACATTTACATACATTTTTGAAATAGTGTTTTTTAAAAAATTTGAAAAAAATATATGTTTCCTATAATATTATAAGCTATATAGATCCTGAAACTTTTAAAGTGGGATCTCAATGGGATCAGGAGTTATGCCAAAAAACGTATGACAATGTTTTAAGGTAAGGGCTAGATTGCAATCAATCTTAAAATTTTTTAAAGGTAAAAATTATACATAGGCTCTAAGGTAACCAGTTTATAAGAGGGATTATAATAGAGGCTTAATAAACCTACAAACAAATAATCAAGCCATAACTTATAACTTATTTAAGATCATTGTGAATAAAATATCTGCCAATTACAGGTGTTCTGGCACAGCACAGAAAGCCTGTACAGACTTGTCTGATTCATGTTCTTACAGGAGTGTGACTCGTACCCACTCTAGCTCAGTTTTTGCTTAGTTTCCTTTAAGATCTCAGTAAGTGAACAGTTAGTTGATGGCAGTGTCACTTAAAAAGTGTTTTGCATAAAAGTATGATTTTTGTACGTTATTACTTTTTTAGTGGATGTGAAAGAAGTGTTCTCTTGTGATAACAATATGGGTGAACCTAGTCAAACAAAACATTTTTATGTATATTGTTATAATCCGTTTAAAAAGGCTGGTCAATATTACTACGAAAAAAGCTTCAGACCTGTAAATGAAAATGTTTTAAAACGTAATGCCAGTTTACATGAAGGCGACAAGATATGTTGTGGTTGTCGTAATGCTGTTTTAAAGCTACCAGAAATTCCAACTGAGCAAGAAGAATTGCATTTGGACAGCTCAGAATCGCAGTATGGTTTGAATGTTCCTGAAGTACAAGTTCAAAACACATGTTCAACTCCAGAGAAAGTAGAGGCAATTGAAGCCTTAAACAAAAGTCTTGCTGCGATAGATGAAATGGCAATAGAAAGAAAACGTTTAAGTGAACAAAAATACCCAGATGAAAAGATCAAAAAAGTGACTGAAGCTTTCCGAACAAAAGTTCTAAATTTAAGTCCAGGTACCTCTGACTCTGACGCTGTGTCCTAGGTGAATCCGGGCATGTGCGTTGCGAGCACCGCAGATAGTTGCGGGGAAGTCGGAGGTGGCCAATGTGCCTGCGTGCGATTAGTTGTAAAGTAATCTTCCTGAGATCAACATGTCATGGAGTTTGATGCGCTCCATTTTTTTAATAGAAAGTAGTTTTTTAAAACTGAAAAAATTAAAGAAAATTAGGCGACGTGACAGACAAAATACTCACGTAATCTATAGGAACAGGTTGATTTATGACGAATTTCATCATCTGTATTATCAGCTATGAGAGGATGAAAACACATTCCATCAATACACCAGAATGTCATTGAATACCTTCGATTATATTGTAGACAAAATATGTAATGCTTGTTATCATTGTACAACAAACTTCCAAAGACCAATTTTTGTGGAAGAGAGGCTTTTGCTCACTTTGAGGTAAGTGACTGAATAATCATATTATTTATATTGCTTTTATTTAACTGTTTAAGAATACAATCTAATATTCATGTTTAATATGGTAACCAAATCACTTGTACGAATTAATAAATAAAGGTAATTACGAATAAAGGTAAATAATTTATTAATACAATCTAAGAATACATAGTACAGAATACTAACTTAATTGTTCTGTGTGTACATTACATTTGCATCATGAGGTGAAGGGTTAATATTTTCAAAATTATGAAAAGGAAAGAACGGAGGATTACAAGCGTAAGGTGAGTTGGCAGGAGAAACTGGTGAAGAAATGTTTGAGTAATTTGAGTGAACCAATGATGCAGCAGTAGTTGAGCACACAGAATAATTTGAAATATTAGAATTGACATTATTTGATAGAGATTGTGATAGCTCCTGGAGTAATATTTATTGAAATTTATTTCTAACTCGTAGCTGCTGCAAAGGATCCATTCTTTTTAAATACGGTAATAATGACCTCAGAAGCAGAGAATTTTCATCTTCAGGTGTTTCAATGAGTGCCAAGTTTTTTAGTTTCAGTATCCTGTAGTTGTCGTTCTATCTCAATGTTCTCTTCGCGAGCTCTCTTCCTCTTTGAACAAGATAGCGTTGACTTGGACGAAGTAGGTAGTATTTCCGTAGTTCGAGGACCAGGTAGTGTCTGTGATTCACTCGGATCCACATGGGGGGTGTCAATATTTGTATTTGAGTTAGTACTGGCAGCTTCTTCCTAGTCTTTATCTTCGTTCAACTCATTTTGATTCCTACCAGGGACCTCTGTGTCTTCTGAAACTTCTAGTCGTGGTACATTTCCCTGAGTCTCTCTTGGAACTACTGTATCCTTTAAAACGATCAAAATACTGCCACTTTCCAGTATAAGTTGATCCTGGGAATCGCCAGATTTGCCTTTAGGAATTTTTTTATTTAAACTCTTTTATAAATTGGTCACGTAAATTGCACCATTTCTTTCTAGCATCATCCTCTGAAAGCAAACAAAAGAACACATTTTTTTCTTTTGTTTCAAGTACCTATCAACAGGAGTTGCATTCAGACAAATTGCATTCACATTTCGAATATCTAAATCATCTGTTCCATCTATAGTTATAGAGGTTTGCAAGGCAATTTGGGATTCACTTCAGAAAAGGCGTATGCCTGTGCCTAATGTTGGAGATCTTCAACAGGTAGCCAAAGATTATTTTCTAAAATGGAACTTCCCTAACTGTATAGGGAGTATTGATGGAAAGCATGTAAGAATAAAATGTCCAGCTAAGTGAGGCAGCATGTTTTTCAATTATAAACAGGTTTTTTTTTTCAGTAGTACTCTTGGCAATTGTTGATGGAAATTATAGATTTCTAATGATCGGTGTGGGTGCATATGGAAAAGATAGCGATTCAGGAGTATTTTCTAACTCAGAAATTTATCGAAATTTTTAAAATGGTTCTTTACCGTTAACAAAAGATTTGCAGCTACCTTACTTCCAACAAAAAGCTCCATTTGTGCTTGTAGGAGATGAAGCATTTGCTTTAAAAACTTACCTATTGAGACCCTATCCTAAAAGAAGACTTCAAAACAATATAGCTGCCGCATATTTTAATTACCGTTTATCACATGCTAGAATGTCAGTAGAGTGCGCCTTTGGTATAGGTTCTGCAAAATTCAGGATTTTATGGAAACCTATTGAAACAGGAGTAAAAAATGTTGTTCGAATTGTAAAAGCAATTTGCATTTTGCATAATACTATAATTGACATGGAACAAGATGCTTACACAAACGTCTTGGAAGATAATGTAATACTCGAAAGCGAATAATTGTCCATCGAGAGCAGCAGAAAATGCACGTAACATATTTTGTGAATACTTCTCGCTGAATAAATTTTGAACGTTTAATGTCAAACTCATGTTACAATATAAGAACAATAAAGAATGCACGGAAGTCGGATGACTCTATCTTTTTCCATATAAATTAAAAGTCTCTGGATTTTTAAAGAAGATAAACAAAATAAGAAAATTCTGGGCAAACACTGTCACTTCGGAAATATACTTCATAACTTGTAACTAAAAAAAAATCAAACTGTATTATAGTATTCAAGTATTAGTCCTATATAAGAACAGTATTACTTACTATATATAACAATTTAGAACAAAAAGAAAAGTAGCATAGCTGGGCATCATAGTAAATGCCGCACCAACCAAAGTATTATGATCATTATTACAAAAACAAATATTATAAAAATATTATTTTAATTAAGAAAGTTATGTTAGTGGTTATAATCACAAACAGAATTATCACTGTTGCACACCACTATAGATAGTGGTGTACAACAGTGATCATTCTGTTTGTAAAAATATTGATTTTATAAAAATATTTTGTAATATTGATGCACATGTTAATATTATTTCATAAATATTGAGTTTATAAAAATATTTTATAGACGTGCATGTTGTCAATTTTATATTTATATACCCATACAAAATGTTTATAAAATATGATATAATGCACAGAATTGCTAAGGTCTACTTTTCTGATCAAACTAAACTTGAAGATTGAAGATGAATGAAATAACAAAAGACCGGAATCTATTTTTTGCCTATAGGGTCATCTGGCTCTCCTTAAAATCAAATGATATTTAATTACAACTTACTTAAAAACCCTGTACTTTCAGCTGCAATATCCCATTCCTTATCCACAATTGCACGGTCCTTGTAATGTGGGTTTCTTTTATTCCATAAAGCACTTCTCTTTTGTACTTCAAAAATTAATACTTCCATTGCTACTGCTTGCCGGATGACAACTGAGGTAAAAATCAAACCAGTTTGGTTTTCAAACAATGCGTGCGGTGCGATGGCGGAACATTGTACGAATCGCACGTGTCACGTGTTCATTTTGGACAAGGCCATTCTCTTCAAGCAGTTTGATCGGGAACGTCCATTGCATCGCACGTACTGCACCGCATGCATCGTCTTGCCCGCGTTTACCTAGGACACAGCGTGACGCCGTAAAAAATTATGACAATGAAGTTATTAATCAATTAAAAGAAAAGTTCAACACTACTACAGACAAAAGTGTGAGAATGCAGATTCTAACTACACTTCCCAAAAGCTGGACTCTAAAAACAATTTAAACTGAATTTGGAGTGTCTAACTTTATGGCTAGAAAGGCAAAAAAAGTAAATATCACTATAATATTGACGACTCGGAACACAAAGTTTTTTATAAGTAAAAACGTAAAGTTTTACCTTACAGCCTAAACCGACTTTCACCTATAGAAGGCTTCATCAGAGGCTGTCGCTAGTAGCGCTGCTCGTCTTGTTGTTGGCGACGAGAAAGTGTTTCGAAAGATTGAAGCTGTGTGTGTGTGGTGAGATGTGTTCGAATAATGCGTGCGATTTGAATTGTGTCTGTTCGTTTAGGATGTCGTTTTTATTTGTTTTTGTGTGTTTGTATATTTCTAATTGTTCTAGAGTGTCTAGTTTTCGGCCTTTTGTGTGTACGTGTAGTATGTTCATGTTATTGTCGATGTTTTTATATGTGTGGTTTGCTTCAATGAGGTGGTTTGCGAAGGTAGATTCTGTAGTGGTGTGGAGTGCTTTTGTGTGTTCAATGTATCTCTGTTTGAAGCTACGTCCTGTCTGGCCTATGTAGAATTTACTGCAATTTGAACAATTTAGTTTATATACACCGGGTAGATCGAATTTGTTTTGTGCTTTGGGCATGCGTTTTGATAGTGTGTGTTCTGTTTTGTTAGTAGTTTTGTAAGCGATTCTGTAACCTGCTTTTTTGAATTTGTGGGCAATTTTTTCTGTTTGTTTGTTGATGTATGTTAGTGTTATGAATTTGTTGTTTTCTGTCTTTGTCTGTTGTTTGTTTTGTGTTTTGTGTAGGAGTTTACTGACTATTGTTCTGTCATAACCGTTAGATTCTGCTAGATATTTTATCGTGTTTAGTTCGTTTTTGTAGTCTATTTCATCTAAGGGGATGTTGTTAAGTCTATGTATCATGGTTCTAAAAGCAGCTAGTTTGTGTTGTATTGGGTGATTGGAGGTGTTGTGTATTAGTGTGTCAGTTGTAGTTGGTTTTCTGTATATACTGAATTTGTGCCTGTGTTCTAGTTTTGTGATGGAGAGGTCTAAGAAGTTTATGGTATTGTTGTGTTCGTATTCGGCAGTGAAGGTTATGTTTTTATGTATTTTGTTTATGTGCGTTAGTAACTGTTCACATTGTCTTTTGTTTCCCCTGTACAGTATTAGAATGTCATCAACGTATCTGTGCCAGTATAGTATTTTATGTGAGTGTCTGTCATTGTTTGTGAGTATTTTTGTTTTTTCTAAGTGTTGGAGGAAGACTTCTGCTAGAATGCTGGATATGGGGGAGCCCATGGGTAGGCCGTCGTTCTGTGTGTAGTATTTATTGTTATAAGTAAAGTAGTTTTGTTTTGTGATAATGTTCAGAGTTTCTGTTATTTCATTGATAAGTTCGTCTGGTGTGTTGTTCTGTTTGAGTTTGTTTTGTAGGATGGTGATTGTTTCAGAGATGGGGATGTTTGTGTACAGGTTTTTAATGTCAAAGGAGGCTAATGTGGCGTTATGGGGGATGTGTATGTCTTTTATTTTTGTTACTAGGTCAGTGTTGTTTTTTACTACAATGTTGTTGTCTATTTGTGTGTGTTGTCTAATAATTTTGTCTAGATATTTTGCCAGTTTGTGTGCAGGGGCATTACGGTAGTTGATAATGGGGCGGATCGGAATGTCTTCTTTATGGATTTTGGGAAGCGCTTGGAGCGTAGGTGCTGATGGTCGGATTTGTTTCATGTAGGGCTTTTGTTTATGTGTCATAATGTGTTTGGCTTTGTTGACTATTTGTTTTACTGAGTTTTGGTATCTGTCGGTGGGGTCGTGTTTTAGTTCTGTGATGTTGTTCTGTTCTATGAAGTCTTGTACTTTTTTGTGTAGGTTGTCTGTGGGGATAATTACAGTCGTGTTGCCTTTGTCAGCTTTTACGAATGTGATGTTGTGATGTTGCTGTTCATTTATTTCAACACCTCATGATCGACTTTCTTAAACAGAACCTACCTCATAAGCCCGAAAAGCTCCATTATTTTTCAGACGGAGCAGCATCACAGTACAAAAACAAATCAACTTCCTTAATCTCTCCCATCATGAGAACGATTTTGGAATTAAGGGTGAATGGAACTTTTTTGCATCGTCACATGGAAAGAATGCATGTGACGGTGTAGGAGGAAAAGTGTTACGTGAAAAAGGTGTTATGTCATCCCCAGACCCAAAGCCTGGAAGAACATTGGAGCCTGCAATGGTGGCCTTAGTCAAGGATTTCTATCAAAATGATGAAGTTAGTCGTCAAATGCCAGGTAAAAAAAGACTTTGTTTCAGTGAAAAAATATGGCAAACGTGTACACGTGCAAAATTATTTAATTCTAAGTACATTAACAGAAGCATATGTACTATTCAAGGAGCGTTACCCAGATCATAAAATTGGATTTACTAAATTTTGTGAGCTTCGTCCCAAGCATTGTGTTCTTTCTGGGTCCAGTGGGACACACAATGTGTGCGTTTGCACAATACATCAGAATGCCAAATTAATGATGGCTCAGTGTAAAATACCTGAATTAACAAATGGTGAGCTCCCTATTAAAACATACAAAGATGTAACAAGCAATATAATTTGCAAAACTCCAACATGTAAATGTTATTTTGCAAATTGTGTTAATTGCCCAGGAAGTGACGATTTGAAGGCTAGGTTTGAAGAAGCTTTTGAGCTAAATAGCATTGAAAATGTGAGTTTCAAACAAACAATGGATGCAGATTGATAACAAGTGTGTCCTGGAAACTGTTACAAAACCAACAGAAGAGTTTGTGGATTATTTGTTTCAGAGTTTGCCAAAACTCTTAAGACACTCTTTCATTGCTACTCAACAGTCTTCATACTTGCGACACTTAAAAGAAAATCTACCTCAAAACCAATACATTGACAATTATGTACTTCAAGATGCTGCACAAGGCTTTCACTGGAATAATGCTTAAGCAACAATACATCCATCTGTTATATACTACATGGATGAGGAAAGCAAAAAGCTGGCATACCTTAGCTTAGTTATCATTTCTGATTGTATGACACACGATACCGTTGCTGTTCATTTATTTCAACACCTCATGATCGACTTTCTTAAACAGAACCTACCTCATAAGCCCGAAAAGCTCCATTATTTTTCAGACGGAGCAGCATCACAGTACAAAAACAAATCAACTTCCTTAATCTCTCCCATCATGAGAACGATTTTGGAATTAAGGGTGAATGGAACTTTTTTGCATCGTCACATGGAAAGAATGCATGTGACGGTGTAGGAGGAACTGTAAAACGTTTAGCAGCATTAGCCAGTCTACGTATGGTTTACAGTGAACAGATCATGACCCCCCACCAATTTTATGATTGGGCTAAAGCCAATATTGACAACATCAGTTTTTTGTATTCCACTAAAGACGAACATGAGGCAGAGGAACAGACCTTGAAGAGACAGTTTGAAGCAGCAACAACAATAAAGGGCACTCAGCAATTTCACAGTTACACTCCTGTGAGTGAGACTAGAGTTTTGGTGAAAAGCCACTCATTTTCAGAGGTATCAAGTGTAGAAATAGTTTCAGCTGACGACACTGATGCTGATTTGGACACTAATGATTGTTGGCTTTGTCACATGCCAATACTCAGACAAGTGGTGGTTAGGTTGTGTGTTAGGAGATGAAGTAAAAATAAGTTTTTTGGAACCACATGGCCCTTCTCCATCTTTCAGATACCCACAATTTACTGACATATTGGTTGTGCACAAAAGTGAGGTTTTAACAAAAGTTGATCCTACAACAGCAACAGGAAGAGTTTATCGCCTTACAGACTTAGAAACTAAAAAGGCAAACAAGAAATTATCTGTTAAATTAAAGAAGAATTAAGATCTATTTTGGTGCAATTACAAAATGACTTGAGTGCTAACCAAGAAAAAAACTTATTATTTTTATCATTTAAAACCAGGTATGTAACCTTCCTTGTTATGATGATTGACTATGTATTAGTATGATGTAAGTAACAAAAAAATGTAGATTTTACAAATTGTCTGTTACCGTGTAAACACAAAACAAAAATTATTAGCCTATAGATGCGTTGTACATTACTTTAAGGTTTTTGTCATAACTCCTGTTCCCATTGAGATCCCACTCTAAAAGTTTCAGGATTTATAGCTTATAATATTAGAAGAAACATATTTTTTTTAAAACTACCTCAAAAATGTATGTAAAAATGTTTTTTGGATTTTCAAAAAAAAGAAAAACATTTTGCCAAACATAGTCAAGTAGCATATCAAATTAAACCTTGTAAGATTCTCTTTAAAATGAGGGGTCAAGCAAGTCTCTAGGCCTGATAGAACTTGAGTTATTCAAGAATTAAAAAGTTTGTGAAAGCCGAAAAACTGTATTTTTTCTAAATTTTAAAAATTAATTATATCAAAACCCAAACAAATAAAAACAATCTAAAAATATATTCTCATTTCTATCATAAGGGGAGAATGATTACTGAAAGTTTCATTGAAATCTGAAATGGTCAGGTTGAATCTTAAAATTTTTTGGTTGGTTTGGCATGCACCATGGTATGATTAGTGATTTTTTTATTACTTTGAAAAGTGGGAAACTTTTGGGGAAAACAAAACAGTTTTTCTTTCAAGAAACTCAAAGTAGGTTTCATTAACAAAATTGTGATTCTAATTTTTTTTTGACAAATTGTTATCTGGTGCATACCTAAATACCAGAAACACGTTCTTCGATAGAAACACGTTTAGAGGCTGTAAAGCAATTTTTATTCAACGATTTTAAAAGAAGTCTCCATTAACATTAAGGCTTGAGTCCCACTGTTACACTAATCTGTAGATTTCCTGGTGGTAAAATTCTTGCGGCTGTTTGCGGAACCATTCGCTAACAGCAAACTCTACCTCAGCGTCCGATTTGAACCGCCGTCCTTTTAGTGATTTCTTTAATGGGCCAAAAACATGATAATCGCACGGGGACAAGTCAGGACTGCAAGGTATATGTTGTAAGACTTCCCACTTCATACGACCAAGCAGATCTTGATTCGTCTGGGCTACATGGGATTGAACATTATCATGCAGAAGAATGACGTCATTTGTGAGCACGTTTATTCTTGATGCTGACCTGTAAGCATTTTAAGCTGTCTACTACATATCGCTCAGCATTGATGTTGACACCAGGTTCTTTAAAATCTAAGCAGCACACCCTGATAATCAAAAAATACGGTCACCATTACTTATCCTGCCGAAGGTTGGGACCGACATGTTTTCGCCTTCGGAGATTGTGCGTGCTTCCAGTGCATACTCTGACGTTTGGATTTTGGTTCAGAGTGATAACACCAAGACTCATCACCGAGAACAATTTGGTGTAGAAAGGCATTACCTTGTTGATAGCGCATCAAATGGTGTAATGATAAGGCAGAATACAAATGCGCCTATTTGCGCGTAAAGCCTATTTGCAAATATTTCTGACAGACACGTCACGAGTACTTACACAGACAATATAAACAAATGAATTCTGTTGCCATGTCGACAAAGTCACGGCTGCACAGCTGAAACGTGTTTCTATTGAACAATCCTCGTAATTCAGACATCATTGTTGTGCCTTGTAATTATGTATCAAAACAGTTGTTCCATGAAAATTAATCTAGGGCTAGTAGTAAGGACATTTAAAAAAAATGGTGGTTATTGGTGACATTGCTGAAAGGTCTTTTATGGTAATACATATAAATAACAAATTCACAGCTGTCCTTGTCTTATACTAATTGGTTACACAACCAGTGTTTGATTTTAGCCTGGTTCAAGTCCCTCACCACATGCACCTGTATGCAATAATAAATCAGATTTATTGATAGATCTTGTCAGATGTGTCGGAGTTCTTAGCCTTGTGTTTACTATATGAGGGTAGGGTGAAAAGTTCCGCGCCTGAAAGAAAACAACACTTTTTTGGATTAATTTGCATTGTAGTTGTTTTGATAGTTCATCTTCTTTTTTCACAGCACTAAATTAATATAGATTATTAAACTTTCACTTGTGAAACTTTCTTTGTTTCTCCCGTACGCGTTTCGGCGTGATGTGCGCCTTCGTCAGCGGTGTGAGACAGACTGCCAGTAACTTGTAATGGTTTTATTTGGTAGGTTGAGTGGGGGTGTTGTGTGGTGGAAGGGAATTGGCGTGGGGTTCCGAATTATTGTTTGTTTTATGTATAATTGTGTCAAAGAGTGTATTTTCTCCCGTACGCGTTTCAGCGTGTGTGCGCCTTCGTCAGCGGTGTGAGACAGACTGCCAGTAACTTGTAACGGTTTTAGTTGGTAGGTTGAGTGGGGGTGTTGTGTGGTGGAAGGGAATTGGCGTGGGGATCCGAATTATTGTTTCTTTTATGTATAATTGTGTCAAAGAGTGTATTTGTTATGGTATGTGTATGTTATGGTATGTGTATGTTATGGTGTATCACATACCATAACTCCAACACACACAAAATCGCCAACACATTCAGGAAACACAAGTACAAAATAGCATACAGAACAAACAATACCATAAAAAAACACATCAATGATACAAACACGGACATAGACAAATACAACAAAACAGGTGTTTACAAATTAAACTGCAATGATTGTAATAGTTTCTATGTAGGCCAGACGGGAAGATCTTTTTCATCACGTTACTCTGAACACATAAAAGCTCTATCCAGCAACAACATACATCCCGCGTTCGCCACACACATACACACAAAAAACCACAGCTACACCAACATAGATACTAATCTTGAGATATTACTATTACACTACTTACCTAAAAGTCGAAAACTTAACACAGCAGAACAATATGAAATATACAAACACTACACAACAGAACCAAACTGCATACTTAACGACCAATTACACTATAAATCACACACACTCTTTGACACAACTATACATAAAACAAACAATAATTCGGATCCCCGCGCCAATTCCCTTCCACCACACAACACCCCCACTCAACCTACCAACTAAAACCGTTACAAGTTACTGGCAGTCTGTCTCACACCGCTGACGAAGGCGCACATCACGCCGAAACGCGTACGGGAGAAACAAAGTAGTTTCACTTTCAAGTGAAAGTTTAATAATCTATATTAATTTGCATTTATTTCTCAACATAATCTCTATTTAGCTCTATACATTTTTCCCATCGATTCTCTAAAGTGGTTATGCTAGACTGATAAGCCAGTGTGTTGAGATACTCAAAGTAGCCGTTTACAACTTTGCTGGCTTGATTGTTGTCAGTAAATCTTTTCCACCGAGCCATTTTTTTGATGTTAAGAAAGAGGTAGATGTCACTTGGGACTAAATAGGACAAGTATGGTGGGTGAGGAAGCAATTCAAACTTCATTTCTTCGATTTTAGCCATCGCAACAACTGGCGTGTGAGCTTGTGCATTGTCAGCACTTGTGGTGAATCAGCACTGTTTTTCACTAAATGTGGTTGTTTTTCCTCAAGTTTGTCGTTTACTAGAGACAGTAAGTTTGCATATTACTCCCCATTAATTGGTTTTGCCTTTTTAAGGTAGTAAATTAAGATTACTCCATGGTCACCCCAGAAAACAGTCTCCATAGCCTTACCAACAGAAAGAATTGTCTTTGTTTTCTTTGGAGTTGGTTTGGTTTTTGTGGTCCATTGTTTTGACTGTTGTATGGTTTCAGGAGTGTTGTGGTGGACCCAAGTCTCATCCGTCGTTATGAATTTAGACAAAAATCCGGTTGGATTGAGCGTATAGAGTGCCAAACAATTGGTTGAAACATCCTTTTGACACTGTTTTTGGTCAAGTGTCAGCAATCATGGCACCCATCTAGCACACAGGTTTGTCATACAGAGATGTTCGTGTAAGATACTATGCACACACGTTCGTTGACATATCAACCGTCTCAGGTATCTCCCACTCACTTTCATTATACGGTCTACCAAAACTATTGTATAGATTTTTTTCTATTTTTCTGGCGTAGTCACTTCAGTGATATGTCGAACTTGTGAGTTGTCAGTTGTGCTTATCCTACCCATTTTAAATTCAGCAACCCAGTGCTTAACCGTGGGGTCGATGGAGAAGAGTCCCCCAGCGTTGAATCCATTCCCTTTTTATATCAGTTGCAGTTAATCGTTTCAAACAAACAAACAAAAATAAAATAAAAATAGCCACAGCACGAATTTCCAGTCAATCCAATGATGCTGGAGGCTAATAATAAAAAAACTTACAACGTGAAATCATCAATTCTAAGCCTACAAAGAGTAAAATCATACAACATGGTCATTATGAGCATAGTAGTGCTATCTCTTTGTCAGACCCAAAACTGTTCACCTTACCCTTGTATTTTAAAAGTGTATGTCCTGGAATAGTACAGATTTTAATCGATCATTGTAAATATAGAAATGTTCCTGACATGTCATGTTTAGTCTTGAAGTGAAGCCTCCCAGTTGTCCTCGAGTCATCACAGCATTGTAGAGTCTCCATTTCCATTTGGCAGTCCAGAAACTGTAGCAAAAGTCTGAAGTCTTGCCAAATTTGGTGTAATGGTTGGACCTGCAGACCAGCATTCCTAATTTGAATGCCACATTTTGTAAAACACTTCTTAATGGAAGTAAAAGCAACTGTGTTCAACGCTGTCTTGATCCAGGATACCACATCGTGGACATAGATTTTCTTCACCAGATCAGATGCTGAATTGCTGTCACCCATATGGGACTTCGATAGAAAAGTTTATTTGTGAACTATTCCTTGGTTCCTTGGCTGGAGATGAAATGTCATGTTTGGTGGAATAAATAAAGTCTTGACATTGGACAGTGATGAAACTGGTTGAGATGTCACATTATCCAAAAATAAAATTATGCCGTGATTATTGTTTTGTATTTTTTTTTAAATTAAATTCCTGTGACCAGTGTTCAAAAATGCTGAACATCATGCTTTTTTGTTAGCATGCCAACTAGTGTTCAGGAATGTTGTCACCAAATTCTTGAAACTTATTGGTTATATTGATTATCTGATAACTAATGGTACTCTTTTTTACCAATAGCACTACAGTATAACACAACCATTAGTGTTTCTTTAGCCATTTTCTCCCTTTACACTTTTCGTTTTATAATGTTAATAATTTGTTTGCTTCAACTTTGAAATATAACCTAGCCTCTACAATGCTGTAAACGTCACCTAATTCGTATTCTGCCAGAAGAACATTGGTAACCTGTCTTTCTAGTCATTGACTCCATTAACAGGTACATCCACACCTTCACATAAAATTGTTTCGAACAATATGTGATGCCGCTTTCTAAAACACTCCAGCCATCCATTGCTTACTACGAATTTCCTTCTCTTGCAGTTTCTCTTCTCCTGTAACAGGCTTCCACTAACTGGAAGTTTTTTCTTTTGAGTGAACACATTACCCCTAAACACACATGACTACCAAGAAGAATTAAACACAATCAAATACATAGCAGTCAAAAATGGATACACCCCCGAATTAATAAGTAAACTACACAAACACATCCTAAACACTAAAAGTAAAACACATCAGACCAACAGCTCACAACCCAGTAAATACATAACACTTACATACTACAATTCCAACACGCACAAAATTGCTAACACATTTAGGAAACATAATTATAAAGTAGCTTACAGAACCAACAACACCATTAGGAAACACATAAATAATACTAACAAAGACACAGACACATACAACAAAACAGGGGTATATAAATTAAATTGTAATGATTGCCACCAATTCTACATCGGCCAGACGGGAAGATCTTTTTCCTCCAGATTTTCAGAACATTTAAAAGCCCTCACCACAAACTACATACATTCCACATTTGCCACACATTTACAAAACGAAAACCACAGTTACACAAACATACAACACAACATGGAAATATTACACTACTTACCTAAAAGTAGAAAACTAAACACAGCTGAACAATTTGAAATATACAGATATCACACACTACAACCAAACAACATATTAAATGAACAATTACATTATAGATCACATACACTATTCGATACACTGATCCAAACACACAATTTGAACCTCAACCCCACCACACACACTAAGTCCATAACCGTTATTCTGTTAACTGACAATCAGTATTTACTCCCACTGAGGAAGAGGAACAACACCTCGAAACGTTTGGGAAAGTGTAAAGAAAGTAAGTTCATTTGTGAAAGTTTATATATATATATAATAACATTTAAACCATTTGTAAAGAATTTCAGTGATTTACTTGTCCACACTTTGATTTGCTTTTTATTCCCTGAGTCATAATGGATTCCCACTTTTTTAAGAATTTGGTCTTTATTTCTTATTGTGCTGTTGACCTGTGTCCTGCATTTAAAAACTTCGGTAAGTTTCCTTGGGGAAACACATCTACCACTTTCAAAAAATAATGCATTGCTTAGCTTCTAAACATTGCGTACCTTGTTAAACTACACTACAAATTACAAGGACATTTAAGCACACATGGATTCCTTATAGCAACTCAATGTTATAACTGTTTCAACAGTTCGAAATGTTTGCTTATAACTAATCCTTTACTACTGTTTCACTATTTTGGAGGCTTCAGCAGTTTATTATGTACAAATAACATTTAGTAAATTTTAAAGTATGCAGATTTAGTAAATTTAAAAGCAGCCAGGGGTCAGGTTTACCTTATCTTTCAGTTGGGTCAGGTATAAACACTACGTGAGTATTCTTAGAACTGTGTATTGTTGGGTAGCTGTATATGGAAAAGGTTTTTTATTTTGTAACACCATAAGAGAGGTTTAGATAAATAGAAACCCATACCAGCTTAGCTGGGATAGGGAAATTCGTATTCGTTTAGAAGATTAACAATAACATTGGCTTATTATTTTCAACAGTTTTATTTGTTGTCAGGCTGCCAGTGTTGGGCAAGATGTTTTTCTTCCATTGTTTCCGGTGTTCCACAGCTTGTTTGTACAGGATGACACACGGGATTAGGACGTTTTTGAACTGCGTGGTACTGACTGCACGATGGTGGGAGAAGGTTGTGGTGGGGGCTCTTTCTCCCCTCAAAGAGACGCCATTTTAGTAGCAATGGAGCAGTGGACCCTGCAACATCGGCTGTTCACGTATGACAGTTTTGTTCTAAGTGGTGAGTATATCACAGCTACGCTTCCGCTGTCAATTCAATGTTGTTCGACAAGGGGCCGTTCCAAGTCGCATTGCAATCCTTAGATGGATGGAAAATTTTAGATCAACTTGGAACATTATGAAGAAGAAGCCACCAGGCCCTAGACGCAGTGTAATGACACCGGAGAATTTATGAAGGGTTAGAGAAGCACTGATTAGAAGCCCAAGACATTCAAGTGAGTTAGCAATCAACTGTGAAACGGTCAGGCGAATTTTACATAATGATTCCACCCATATAAAATTCAAATTGTGCATCAGCTAAAGATGGTAGATTATGGACAATGTGAGGACTTTGCTATGAAAATGCAAGTGATATTGAGTGAAAATGTGGAATTGTTAATGAGTGATGAACCTCATTATCATCTGGACAGGACCATAAATAAGCATAACATGCGTTATTGGGCACCTGAACAATGTCTTAGTCACCAGCGTCCTCTGCACTTCCAACGAGTCACAATGTGGTGTGCTGTTGGCTCTTTTGGAATTATTGGACCTTTTTTTTTTTGAGGAAAATGGCATTACAGTCACTATCAATTCGCCTTGTTATATTCACATGCTTCAAACATTCTTCAGGCCAGAACTGTGAAGACAATGAATTACCTTGAAAAATGTCTGGTTTTAGCAAGATGGTGCTGCGGCACACACGGCATACAATTCAATGAATTGTGAATTGTGAAATGAAAAAGTGCACTTTTACCGTAATGATTTTAGTATTTTAATTTTTTAACGATCTCTAATGAGTGATCAAGTTTTCTGAAGATGGCAATTCGTTGCCAAAACGCGTCATAAAGGACAAGAAAAACGAAGTCGCACGACGGATATCTGGTAAATACGTCTATATATATTAATATAAGCGACTTGGAGACAACTAACCTAAAATGTATTATAATTCAATGAATGTTCATCAACGCATGTTTTGTGGACGCCTTATTTCACATTTTGATGATGTTCCGTGGCCTCCAAGAACTCCCGACTTGTCGATATCTGACTTTTTCCTATGGGGGTATCTCAAAAGCCGTGTGTACGCTAATGAACCCCATAATTTGGATGAGTTGAAGAATGGCATCATTCAAGAAATTCCTGACATCCCTCAAGAGATGTTGGCCCATGTGATGCAGGAATTTCCAGCGGAGACTTGAAAACTGCATTCAAGAAGATGGGTGTCACCTTGCCAATATTATTTTTCACAAAATTAAGGTAGAACTTAGCATAACTCACATGGCATATATTAAGCTGTAATTATGTGACAATAAACCCACTTGAAGTTCAAAGTTTACTGAGTATTGGTTATTTAAAAACTGTCTGATTTCCGTGTATCACCCTGTAGTTCCACTGTTTTCTTTTGGACCGTCAGAAGGTTTGGGGATGTCACTGTCTCTACAAGGGTTCATATTGGGATTTCAATTCAGCACTGTTATCTTTCGTATGTCATCCTGTAGTATTGACCAGATTCACTTCTTCCTCTCATGATATTAAGAATTTGTCTGTAAGTGGTATGGACCATTCCACAACTACTCCTCGTTGCGTTTCAAATGTAATTTATTAATATCTTACTTAGGAAAGATGTTTGTTCCCATGTATGAACAGTAGCACAACCACAACCATAACCATAACATACCATAACATTTATTTGGTTTACAGCATGCTAGTGTGTTGATTTGAATACATTCTGTAATTTTATGAACAAATCATGTATAAGATATAATCTTTGTTATAACTCAAGTATGTGACTATATGTGTCTGTATTAATTTCATGCCCTATATTTTATATAGTATATATTTATTGTTCGGTTGTTTTTACTTTGCTGAGTCTTAGTCATTAGGCTACTTTTGGCATCTAGTGTAGTCTTAGTATAAGTATTGACCATGTTATACCGAACATTGAAATATTGTGACTTATTCTCTATTTGAAATATTCACAGACATGTATTTGCATTGTGTGCTGCAATAACATTCACTGTCTTGTGTAGTTCATATTTTCTCTAACAGGTAGCAGCTCTGTGTAGTATTTTTGATGATATTCAAATGGAATGGATACTAGGCCGACATTTCATATAGTTATGTTTGAAATTACAACTTGTAATATTTTATCTGGTTATAACATGTTGGAAAAATATATAATTTTTCATGTCTTTATAAATTTTTATTTTGTATATTATCTTACTTTACATTAATTTTTTAAGCTACACACTTGACTTTAAAAAAAATTAAACAGTTTTCTTTAATTTGTGTCTATAAATAAACTAAACAGTAGAAAAGGAGAAGTAAAAATAAATAATATTTGTTATTACAGGAAGATTCAATTGTGACATCATTCATATTTTAATTATAACAGTCTCCATCTTGACATCAGTTTTTGTTTTTTGTCTGCTAAAGATTTTGTGCAGATTTAAAAAGCAATTAGCAAGTTAATGCAAGGCGTGGCAATAAATAATATACTGATTATAATTCAAACACTTCTTGTAATGTTGAAATGTAAATTATTTAGCCTGATATTGAATACCATTTAATATTTAGTACTATTTTTCATTGAAGATGTAGTGTCGCCTTCAAGGCAGAGATTGAAATAAATCACTCTTATCACTGTGAACACCTTGTTTATTTGTTAGTATCACACATAATTATTGGATAATTATCAGACAAGTTATTTGATGGAAAGAATTCCATACGATAAGGGCACCTGATGTGACAGTAGGAAAGATAACGTGTAGGAGGACCATAATTGAAAGAACAGACCAAGAAGAAGATAAAAAACAGTGGAATAATCAGGTAAGGGTGCTCGTGAGGGATAGAGGAGAGTGTAGACAGCTTGTGAAGACAGCTGAGAAACAGAAACTTTTAATTGAGAAAGAGAGACACGAACACCTGTAGACTTGCTGCAGTACTGGACTGTATGATAGTAGTTGGTCAATGTCACTGTTGCCACAGAGGATACCCATATTAGGATGTAACTGGTTGTAAGCTACCCTTCTTCTATTTCTCTACTTTTGATTTTGTGAGAGTTTAGTAGTGTTAATAGTGGTATTAAATAATAAATGCTTTGAAGGTGCAATTATTAATTTTTGAACATATGAGTGATTTTTGTGTGTTAAATCTTTAACCATTCAATCTCCTAATAAAAGAAAATGTTTTAGAAAAATTCTGTGTGCATCCTGTCTGGAGGGCACTAAGTGGTAACACCTGATTACCACCTTCATCTAAGCATTTCAACTTTCTGTCCCCCTGAGGTGTGTATACTACACATATTCTGGAAAAAATCCTTTAATTTATGTGTGTATACAAATATATTCTTAATTTTCTTGATTTTTTTTTTTAATTTTTGAGTACATAAATACTGGTTTTATACATAACTGACTTATAAATAAGCAAACCTAACATGACCCAACCAATCCTCACCTAAAAATTAAAACAGTGTATTAAAATTGACTGCTTTCTCTGTAAAGGCCTGAAAGTATTCTTACTTGAATGTAAAATATAATACCATTGAATTATAATAAAGTAATGAAGTACTTACACTTATGGAGAGGTTGTATTTCAGCAGTACCGCTTAGATTTTGAGTCACACAATTCTCCTAAATTAAAATTCTTTCGGTATGAACTCAAAAACCATAACACTTCAGCAATACAAATTACCAAATTTTGTAACTTTCCATCAGTTAGAAACTAATTTGGAAAATCTGAACTACACATGCAAACAAAGAAGCCAAACATCACACATTGGCTGTTACATTTATTATTCAGAGCTACGAACCCACTTTTCCTGAGTAACAAAATTATGTATTGAATTGTATAATGATCAAACAGTCCAGCCAAGAATGGTATGAAGACAATACCACCTTCCCAGTTGCAATTATAAAATCTAAATAATATGGTATATCTACATTACCACCTTCCTTCAAAGGGTTAATTAATTATTTCTGAGAACTTGTTTTTTGTTGGGCTAACTGAATTGGATCATGTAGGAAATGACTTGTCGCTTCCTTCTCCTCATTGGACATCTTCATTCCTAGATCTTGTATGGTTTACTTTACCTTGTACAACAAGACTCAGTTCTTCTGGCCGTGTATCCAAAGTTACATAGGTATGCTCAGTAAGGGTCCATTGACAACCTACTCAGTAGGGTGGTTCTAACCCCTGTTTGGTTATAGCATTGTATCCTTTTCAACATCATATGTGTTTCAGACATATAGTGGTTATTGGGAATAAAGATTAGCCAGTATTACTTTTAGTGTTTTTTGAAGAGGGTTGTTTTCCATATTTTTATTATAGAATTAAGATGGCGCTATTCTGATTATGCATACTCTTGTATTAATTTGCTTGTATTAATTTAATTAGTGAACCTAAGTTCATAAATTTCTCCATTAACTCATAATTTTCTACCCGACAAATTCGGATGGAATTATAATTGAGCCAATTGACAGGTCTGACTTTGGTCTTAGTTTGAATGACATTCAGACCAACTTCCCTCTGGCAGTTTTAGTTGGTTGTTTTTATGAGGGCTTCGTGTGCTGTCATTGGTGTACCTCAGATTGCTTTCTCTGTCACCAAGTAGAAACCTCACCTTTCCAGTCACCAAGTATGTGTGTCATTGCATACGTATTATGTAAGAGTGTCATAACAGCCGTCTTCAAATTACACTGTTTGCACACGTCCCTGTCCTCATGGCGAGAATCCAACTTAAGTTTGGCTGTGGCGCCATTGCAGACGTCGACCTAGACTTACTAGATGAAAAATCACATCACTCACAACTTTTATAATATTGGGAACATTATTTAAGAGTTTAATAATATTAGTAGTCTAGTGGGCATCACTGGTATGGTAATGATCATATTGTCAAAGGCCGTTTGATATAGGGCGTGTACATAAAAAAAATGATTGCAGATGTTTAATTATGTCCACATTAAATTGCTATTCTTAGCCCCAAACAAGTGTCAAAAGAGTCATATTATCAACAAATTTTAGTTTCATAAGTTGTATTGGTAGAAATACATTTCCAGGACAAATAAAGTAACTGTGGGATACAAAAAGTATTGCTTTATTGATACACATTGAAACAAAGACTGGTGGTATACCACCACTGGTGGTGGTGGTGGTATAGCTGATAATTAATTTGGGAAATATGAGTACCTGAGTAATTAGTATCATAAGATAAATATTATACATTACAGTTATTTATTTTTCTCCTTCTTTTTTATTTCCAGCTTCAGGCATACTGCCTGTTCTAATTTAATAAATATGTTCTTTTTTTCATTGTTTCTGTGACTTTCATTCATTTTTCTTGGGATGCAGAAGAAGTTAAATTTCCCTAGAATGTGATTTTTTGTGTGTGATATTTCCCCGAAACTTGTAACTCTCCCCCTACTCTATTATTTATTACTACACATATATTGATATTTATATTTATAAAAATACCACAATATGGTACATCTACGTACTTACCAATTTCAGTCGCTGCTGGGCTCATATTCTTCTTTTTAACTATGCTTTTACCTAAGGGTGAGACGTTCATTATTAAATGACATCATAATAACATAAAATCAACGTTAATACACTTCTACTTACCATTGCGTGGATTCAAGGTTGCGTCATACGTATGTTTGGGATGCAGACGTAATTTCTTAAGGTTGTGAGAATAATTTACGCAACACATTTATATGAAGAGAATTGAGATTTTACTTTTGATTATGTCAGTTAAATTTACATATAGAAACAAATATTATACTGCTTATTGCATTTTACTCATGATCATCTACAACTATGGCTTACCTTATGTTTGATACTTACACAATTTGATTTATACAAGTACAGAACACAATTAGAAAACACAAACAAACAAAACACAGCCCAGCTTTTCCGCTCTCACACTCATTCATTATTTATAAAGCCCTTAACATTTTATATGAAGCCCACCCCAGCCCTTATGTAAACCGTGGCCACGTGGTGAGTACGCGCACTCATAGTTTTAAGCGAAAGTGGATTGCTATCTTTCTGTAAAATACTGAGTTCACTACTCCAGATTATCGAATTGACCGCGGTCACATAAAAATTGGCTGTATTACCACTTTTTTTACTGATAGATTAAGTACTTTTCTGACGAGCCTACTTAGGCCGCCCCGGCGCCGGTGGTTGCGGTTAGTCGAGTGGGAACGGTAATGTAACAGGTACATCTTGCTTTCTCTGGAGGGAAACTGTGGTTCACTGCCACTATGTTTTCGTCGCTCAAGCCTCAGTTGTTGTGAGGTAAACACTTTATGCATGGAATAGCAGAGTTATATTCTGGATGCCAAAGTACGATATTGGCTTTGGCTCTGCTGATGTCATTAACAGTAGGCGGGGCGTTAGCAGTATTTCCGGAAGGTCTTGGAGAAGACTATGAATATTCCCCGCTCTAGCCATCTTGAGTTTTTTTTACCAGCGCGTGGGTTGGCGCCCATGCTCGAGTAGTGGCATGTGTGCACTCCCATACATGTACAGAGTTCGGCGAATTTTGAAGGGGGTAAATTCTTCGCTCGCCGCGTTACAATAACAACTGCGTCTTACTGCTTTGTTTCACTGTTTCTTAACATCGTTCTGTTACACGGAATATAACGTTGCACAATAATTTTCCTAACTTTTGACAAACCCGCACCAAAATGAAAGAAATAAAAAATATAAATACCCCAAACTGTTAAAAATAAAAATGCCCAAAAATTGACACGCTACAATACCCCCTCGATGAGAATTCTGCTGTTCCCAACAGAAGAAATCTCATCGATAACCCCGAAGAGGACCGGTGAGGAACTGGTGCCAACAACCCCCTGGTTCTTAATCTCATGGGTACACTACCCCCCTGGCTTGGTGCCTATGGACTCATCTGAACGAGATCACTGGACTTCTCCGTAAGAGATCCCAACACCGAGAAATCGAGCAGACTCGTACCACAGCGCACCTCACCTTTTAACATGCTACCCCCCAAAATCCTCAATCCCTGGCTCAGACTATTCCAGATCCTCCACCGATATGTTTCCCCTTTTATGAAAGCTGGGCTGCCTTTAGCAAATACTGGGCTCACACACTCACATTACATGTTGACATAACACATTGAAAAATAAAAAAATTATCTTTTAAGATTTATAAAAAATTTTAAAAATTCAAAATAATATTTTATAAAAAAAAAATTCTCTTCATTTTTTTTTTCTTTTAAAATGACTTAAATTAAGCGTTTCTTCTACTTGAACAAATCCTTAATCTAACATGTCTTAGTCTAACGATACAGTGCAGTACAAGAAATCAGTAAACTAAACATGGTAAACACACACATAATAAAACAATCACTACCTAAAATATGCATTCGCTGGCAGGCGAAAAAATTTTTTTTTTTTTTTTTTTTTTTCAAAAAAAAATTTAAAATTCCCAAAAATTTTAAAATTAAAAAAAAATTTAAATTTATTCAAATGTTTCCCTCATATGCAAAATTATTTAAATATTGGTTCGAATTAATTAAACAAACAAATTAAAATTGACTTCCTACTATACAAGCTTAGTAGGTGTATGACCTCATCAGCTGATCGAAACTAGGTCAAGTCCAAGACCCTTGACCTACATATGTTATATATAAGTTCTGAAAATACATTGAACATCTGTAATATCCTAACTTGAAATACAAAACATAATAAAATAACACATTTAAAACAAACAAAATATTAATATAATAATCAACAAATTGACATTTAAATTATTTATAGTAAACAATTCTTAACTTGACATTATTTTCAATTCTATCCAAATTTTGTCACTGGTTAAAAAAATGAAAATTTTATATTCTTTATTAATCTCTCTCTTTATTCAACAATCTTACTTTAATCTATTGTGGGTGATGTGCATTATATATTCTCATTTATTCTGTCTACATATATAATCTTTCTCCCTGTGACTCTAATATTAATCAACTTCAAGTACCATGACACCCATCTCTACCAAAATATATATCCCAAAACACTCTAAACCCAACTTACCATTGAACCCCATTCGCCGCCTTCTCCAACATATATATATAAAAAAATACTCTCTAACCCTTTGTACATAGGATATGTGTTTCCCCTTCCCAAAACTCAATTCCCGTTATTTGGCGGCCTGGATTCTACCTAAGGCGGCCCCTTCCCCACTAAAATCTATCCCTATCCCGTCCCAACCCTTGTTGCGGACTCCCCAAATACACTACCCCCTAATACAAAATTGCCATCCCAAAAATCTCCATCGCATTACCTTACTTCGAATACAACAAAATAACCTCATTAATTATAAACATAAATATATCATTCAAAACTCCACATAAATTCTCCACAACTACTGTGTCAACATCAATACTTCTCAAAATTCTATAACATTACATTAACTCAAAAACAACATTACATCATATTCATCTCTACTATTTCAAATTCAACTTTGATTTTAACTTGGACAGATATATGTGTCCCATGAAATATTCATCACCCAAAGACTATCTTTTGTTAACTTGCATAAATTATTGTTATTTTATTTCTCATTTTATCAAATTCTTTTTTCATTACTTCAAAACACCTGTAATACATTAAAACATTACATTAGACTTTAATTACTTGTAGCATTTATAACTAATACACCAGTGACGTATTATTGCTGATCAGCTGATCCTACTAACACAATGAAAATACATCTCACAAGTGAATAAATTATATGAAATATATATTTATCAATACTCCTCACCTTCTTGTTTCCCCTTTCTTTGATTCTGATAATTCATATTGACTGCCTGCCAGATGATTTAATTATTGGCTTAATTTAAAATATACACATATCATGAAAACACCCAATTTATCAACACCTATACCTAACATACAACAATAAAATAATACATTTAAAAGCGCATAATGAACACCTTATTTTTAAATATCTAAGCAGCTAGTTACCTGAACAGAGCACAAGCAGTTTTATTTGATCAAACTTTGAATAAAAAAAATGTTATGTTATAAAATTTACATTCGTGACTCCTTTGCGTCACCTCCCAGCCACACACACTATCTCAAATTATGTAAGACTGTGGCGCCTTTTCGCTTCGACAGAGACTGTATATTTTGGAGCAGGTTTTACCTCTCCGTGTCTCTGCTTCCGCTATTAAGTTTCAAACGTTACGAACATCATCATGTTCTTGTTATAATTATACACCCTTAATACGGTTCTACCACCTGTCTTGCTACCCCAAAGCGGGCAGAGTGGCAGCCGCTGTTCCATAGTTTCCGGAGATTTCCGCTAAGTTCTCCCCCCATTAAATTTCAAGTATGTACCAATTTCAAGTCAGCTATGGTCAAGGGACTTGATATGACCATAGCTGGCCGCTAGCCAAAACCACGGTTAGTGCTGGTAAGACAGTAACCGCCCGAAAAGTCGGGGAAATCTAAACTTCATTTGACTGCCTGTTACACATCAATCTCGTTATGTGCGACACGGTCGTTTGGTAGTGTGTAAACTTTAATCTACACGGATAAGGTGTGCCGCACATTTATCGCCATTTTGGCCTCCGATGGGGGTAACACTCACTGTTACCCCCAACCCATTCCGCTATTTGCGAGAGCACAGGCCACCCCCGCACTAGCCACTTAATAGCTACCTCATTAATTAACAATTTTATATACATTATCATAATATTTTCATCAACAACCATTTAACCCATTCATAACCTTTTACCGTTTAACTTTCTTGAAATTTTCAAAATTTATTATTTAATAATCATTATATATCATTTTTCATTTATTATAAAACATTTTTTTTTTAATTATCATATTTATTAAACACAATGATTGCATTAAAATCTCACTATTGCATTAACACCTCAATCACACCTTTAAACATTTTTGTTACACATGATTATAAAATTTTCATACTTACACTCCATTTAACATGATATACACCCAAAACATAATCACCACCACAATACTTTTCACCTCACCTCTGTAACATTTAACACAAAAATATTAGTTTACATCACATAATTTCTCACTCATTACCAAATTTCCCACTCTCATAAAATAATTTGAATTCATTAAAAAATTTAATTAATTAACATTTAAATAAGCAATCAAAATATTTAATCATCAAATTGGTTTAATTTAATTAATTACTGACAATATAAATTATATAGCTATCGAAACAATCACCATTAGTCAATTACTGTTTTCAAAATTAATTCTGGTATTTATTTAAATTGCAAAATATTGATATTATTATTATCACAACATTTTCTAATACATATACACATTATTTACCTAACGTTTCATAATACACACAAATGAATTCACTATATTATTTACAAACTCTTGATATTAATTGTTCAGTTTTTTCCGCACTTCATTGTCCCATTCTGCCATGTCAAAAAACCATAAAGCATAATGTTTATACTGTCTTTTAATGTCTTAATAGTTTAACCTCCATCGTTCCAAATTAACCTTGGTTCTACATAACACTTTTTGATTTCGTTAACACACATAATCAACTTTGTGTGTCATAAACCCAAAAATCAAGGTCATCCGTCTTATCAAAATAATCTTGCAACAAGTCAACACTAAGTATATCTGTTAAGTCTCCGTTAGTAAATTTCTTCAATATAGGGTCAGTTACTTTCGTATTAAAAATCAAATCATTCCTATTTAAATACTCTTCTAATACTTCTTCCAACTCGCCATAATCTCTCTTTAAATTATATACTTCTAATTCTCTCTCATCATAACACCATCTCATACTTATAAAATCATTCCACACAGAGGGTATAATATCATACAAATAAAATAAACAACTCCAATCTTCTACTAGTATGGGACCCTTGCCCTTCAAAAACACTTGTGACCACATTACATCATCATAAATAATAAAGGGAAAATTTGCCCTCTGTCCCCACTCTACTACAACATTATTTCTCCTCTCTCTCTCTCCAACTCACTGACACACATTAACATCTCATAATCACTACATTCTGCAATTTCATTAGTACTCTCATTATCTATTTTTACCGTATCAGTCTCTGATACTAACTCTTCAAACACATTAATATTCTCGGTATTACGTACATTATTTTCGACATTATTGTCATTATTTGTTAACTCTTTATCTGGTATTACATTTTTGTATTTGTCATTACAATTTTCATTTATTTTATTTTTCTCTGGATTCATCACAACTACTTCCATTCGCTCAACACTCTGTTCTAATTTATTCAAATTATTTTTACTTCCATATTCCTTAAGGAATGGAAGTATGGTGATGGCAAAAAAAATCGTGTTCGAGATTATTGCAGATTCTGATTCTACTACACTCAAAACATGAAAAAAAGTCGTTTTCCGAAAAGTGTCTGTGTGTCTGTCTGTCTGTGTGTCTGTCTGTCTGTCTGTCTGTGTGTCTGTCTGTCTGTAGATTTTTTTTCTATGGCAAACGATAACTGCCGCAAATTCAAACAGAATCAAATAATTTTTTGCATGCAGCCCTGATTTGCAGAGTACTCGCGACCTATTGTTTTTGGTGAAGATCGGTTGAGGGAAAGGGGTAGTTTACCTACAACGGTTTTTTTTTAGCAAGGGTAATTTTGTTTGTTTGGCAAACGATAACAGCCGCAAATTCAAACAGAATCAAATAATGTTTCGCATACAGCCCTGAATTGTAGAGTTCTCAAGATCTGTTGATTTTGGTGAAGATCGGTTAAGGGAAAGGGGTAGTTTACCTGTAACGTTTTATGTTTTAACAAGGGTATTTCTTATGGCAAACGATAACAGCCGCAAATTCAAACAGAATCAAAAGATTATTTGCATACAGCCCTAAATTGTAGAGTTCTCAAGACCTATAGTTTTTGGTGAAGATCGGTTGAGGGAAAGGGATAGTTTACCTGCAACGTTTTTTTAACAAGGGTATTTTCTATGGCAAACGATAACAGCCGCAAATTCAAACAGAATCAAATAATGTTTTGCATACAGCCCTGATTTGTAGAGTACTCAAGACCTATTGTTCTTGGTGAAGATCGGTTGAGGGAAAGGGGTAGTTTACCTGCAACGGTTTTTTAACAAGGGTATTTTCTATGGCAAACGATAACAGCCGCAAATTCAAACAGAATCAAATAATGTTTTGCATACAGCCCTGATTTGTAGAGTTCTCAAGACCTATTGTTTTTGGTGAAGATCGGTTAAGGGGAAGGGGTAGTTTACGAGCAACGTTTTTTTATCAAGCGTATTTTCTATGGCAAACGATAACAGCCGCAAATTCAAACAGAATCAAAAGATTATTTGCATACAGCCCTAAATTGTAGAGTTCTCAAGACCTGTTGTTTTTGGTGAAGATCGGTTGAGGGAAAGGGGTAGTTTACCAGCAACGTTTTTTTAACAAGGGTATTTTCTATGGCAAACGATAACAGCCGCAAATTCAAACAGAATCAAATAATGTTTTGCATACAGCCCTGATTTGTAGAGTACTCAAGACCTATTATTTTTGGTGAAGATCGGTTAAGGGGAAGGGGTAGTTTACCTGTAACGTTTTATGTTTTAACAAGGGTATTTCCTATGGCAAGCGATAACAGCCGCAAATTCAAACAGAATCAAAAGATTATTTGCATACAGCCCTAAATTGTAGAGTTCTCAAGACCTATTGTTTTTGGTGAAGATCGGTTAAGGGAAAGGGGTAGTTTACCTGCAACGTTTTTTTAACAAGGGTATTTTCTATGGCAAACGATAACAGTCGCAAATTCAAACAGAATCAAATAATGTTTTGCATACAGCCCTGATTTATAGAGTACTCAAGACCTGTTGTTTTTTGTGAAGATCGGTTGAGGGGAAGGGGTAGTTTACCTGCAACGTTTTTTTATCAAGCGTATTTTTTATGGCAAACGATAACAGCCGCAAATTCAAACAGAATCAAATAATTTTTTGCATACGTCCCTGAATTGTAGAGGTCTCAATGACTTTCGATTTTGGTGAAGATCGGTTAAGGGGAAGGGGTAGTTTACCTGCAACCTTTTACGTTTTAACAAGAGTAAAGTACTTGAAAATTTATTTAAACTTTTTGAAACAATGGTAATTGTTAAAAATAAAATAATTTTGTTGCCAGGCAATAAAATTATAATTTTTTCATTTTAATGTAATATAATATTTTTCATTTAATACAGCAATAAAAAGGCAGGTAAGACACAGCCTGGCTGTTTGGCTGAAAATGATTTTAAATATAAATCTTAGAATATGGAAGTCATGTATGGTTCTCCATACCGATATTTTATTATTTCGTTACTATTTTCAAAACATTGATTGATCTCACTAATATGGTTTTTTAACTCACTGAAATTGCTTTCGCACTTTATTGTCTGTTCATGTATTTCGCTTTTCAACTCATGGAATTTAACATTCTGCTCATCGAATTTAACACACAACATTGCATTCATGCCACACAAATATCTCATTACATCACTATTCTCAGATTGATTATTTTCCATTTTTGTAATTTTACTTTATCTCTGGAAATCACAATGTTACAAACCTAACCTCTAAATATTGTTTACAAATTCGTCATTAACTTATTTTGCGTATTCTCACTCAACCTCCAAATTACGACTGCATCCCATTTATAGGTATGGAATTTATCTTATTAAATTCGTCCCTGTTCGGGCGCCATTGAGACGTTCATTATTAAATGACATCATAATAACATAAAATCAACTTTAATACACTTTTACTTACCATTGCGTGGATTCAAGGTTGCGTCATACGTATGTTTGGGATGCAGACGTAATTTCTTAAGGTTGTGAGAATAATTTGCACAACACATTTATATGAAGAGAATTGAGA
Organism: Magicicada septendecula; assembly: GCA_034769895.1. Taxonomy (NCBI): domain Eukaryota; kingdom Metazoa; phylum Arthropoda; class Insecta; order Hemiptera; family Cicadidae; genus Magicicada; species Magicicada septendecula. Next base: position 14,616,282 of record CM068368.1, read on the forward strand.
TTTTACTTTTGATTATGTCAGTTAAATTTACATATAGAAACAAATATTATACTGCTTATTGCATTTTACTCATGATCATCTACAACTATGGCTTACCTTATGTTTGATACTTACACAATTTGATTTATACAAATACAGAACACAATTAGAAAACACAAACAAAAAAAACACAGCCCAGCTTTTCCGCTCTCACACTCATTCATTATTTATAAAGCCCTTAACATTTTATATGAAGCCCACCCCAGCCCTTACGTAAACCGTGGCCACGTGGTGAGTATGCGCACTCATAGTTTTAAGCGAAAGTGGATTGCTATCTTTCTGTAAAATACTGAGTTCACTACTCCAGATTATCGAATTGACCGCGGTCACATAAAAATTGGCTGTATTACCACTTTTTTTACTGATAGATTAAGTACTTTTCTGACGAGCCTACTTAGGCCGCCCCGGCGCCAGTGGTTGCGGTTAGTCGAGTGGGAACGGTAATGTAACAGGTACATCTTGCTTTCTCTGGAGGGAAACTGTGGTTCACTGCCACTATGTTTTCGTCGCTCAAGCCTCAGTTGTTGTGAGGTAAACACTTTATGCATGGAATAGCAGAGTTATATTCTGGATGCCAAAGTACTATATTGGCTTTGGCTCTGCTGATGTCATTAACAGTAGGCGGGGCGTTAGCAGTATTTCCGGAAGGTCTTGGAGAAGACTATGAATATTCCCCGCTCTAGCCATCTTGAGTTTTTTTACCAGCGCGTGGGTTGGCGCCCATGCTCGAGTAGTGGCGTGTGTGCACTCCCATACATGTACAGAGTTCGGCGAATTTTGAAGGGGGTAAATTCTTCGCTCGCCGCGTTACACAATAACAACTGCGTCTTACTGCTTTGTTTCACTGTTTCTTAACATCGTTCTGTTACACGGAATATAACGTTGCACAATAATTTTCCTAACTTTTGACAAACCCGCACCAAAATGAAAGAAATAAAAAATATAAATGCCCCAAACTGTTAAAAATAAAAATGCCCAAAAATTGACACACTACAAGGGGTGCCAGGATTCATTTACAGCGAGATTTTGATACACAGATGATGACACAAATGACAACACGGTATTATGGCAAATAACTATCAAAATTTTAATATTCCAGATATGTTTTACATACACGACCATGCGGTCAAAATGACGTCATATAAAATTACCAAAACAAAATGGTGGTTAGATTAATATCCAAAATCATTCTTAATACTTTTCTGGTTTCTAAATCAAGATCATTATAACTCTTATATTGCTGCAGCTTTATTCATTTATTAATTAGTAATTAATTTACACACAAACCAATACCCTCGGCATATAATTATGGCCATGAGTTCACTCACCCACTCTCGCACACATTCACCCTGTTACAAGTACATTCATTTAAGTAATTATTCTTGATTAATGAGCTCATTAAACTATAAGAAAGAAGGTAAAACTGGACTTCTCTTATTGTTGTTCGGCGTTGTTCCTTCGCTGTTGGTGGTTGACGCCCATGTTGATGGCCGGTGTTCGCCTCAAGTTCTGCTGAGTTTTATTAAGCAAATATAAGCACTGATTCTACATATTATAGTTCATACTGTTACTGAATTCGAGCCTTTATTGCTCCACTATTATACTGGTAATCTTGAATCTAGTTATGATAAACTTTTGTTATAAAATTGATCACACAGCGATACATTGCTGTGTATCCTTTGAAGAACTGTGTTGAAATGAGAACTTGTGTGTGTGTTTCTTACGTCATTCAGCTTTGTCATACTGGACAACGCCTCGTTGCACGTATTGTAGTTAGTGCGTCATTGTTTTTGGTTATGACGGAACAGTGCTATGATCCAATCACAATGCATATGTACAGTCATTCGTCACAAACACCGCCATGGCCTTTCCCGACTCCTGCACGTCCATCGGTGACCTTGGTATGGTACTCTTGCTGAATCGACTTTGTTACTCCGTATATAGGGAAAATGGACCTAACCATTCTGTACTTTAATGATTAAACAATATAAAACATTGAAAATACCTTTATAACCCATAATTATGGTACTGGGTCATTATGTACTGTTACAAACCCCCTCAATGAAAGATTCTGTGTCGAGACACAGAAACTTTCATTGACTCATTCACACTTTCCTAAAAGGATCAGTCTAGATATGTCACCACAACTTCCTGTAAAGTTACTATAAAAAAATTTATCATCACTTACCCTTGGTCCAATGATGTTGGTCGCACCCCCTGACCTTACTGGACTTCTCCTGAGAGATCCCTACACCATAAGGGCATAAGGCACTCTACACTCCTGTTCTGACGCTCCAGCCAGCCCAGGACTGCGGTCACAACACCACAAAACTCTGAAATATGGCATACAAAATTTTAAAATAGTGGTCTAGTACACTTCCATATCTACAACTGATGTGTTCCCTTTTAGACGCATTGGTTTGTGTTTGGGGCATTGGTTTGTTCTATTTTAAAGTTTAACATAACAACAACAAGACTCTAAAATGAATATTCTTTTACCACCACCAAACTCAATTTCTTCCTTGTAAGAAAACAAACTATATATATAACTACAAATAACACAATACATAAACAATTCTCTAATATTCCCCAAAATACCTTCACCTAATTATTTCTATCAAACTCCACCTACAACTATTATGGCAGACACGTTTATTATTCAATTTTATTACTCAACTTATAATCATTTATCTATTTCGTAAATGGCATCCTACTATATTTTCACACAACTTCATTTGTACTTTTAGACTTTCAACTTTAAAATCTACTATTCTTTGACACTTGTTAATGTCATTACCCCGGTAACAATAAAACATCATAAAACATTAGACATTACACATTAACATTGTTACATTTATCTTACATTTACATAACTTGTACCAAAACTTTATAAGACATTACGGTTTCAACTTTCTATTAACTTTTAATTATTTAACATTTGTTTATATCAGATTCTATACAACAATTTCAAATTTATCCTTACCTTTCTGTTACAATTACCTTCCTACCATGAATTTTCCTTTTCTAACCCTTCATCTTTACTAGTTTGGGTGACTCTCTGTTATTCATTATTCTCTCTGTCTTATTTTGGCATTGTCAATCTAACCTTACTCACCTCTTTTTTCTACTAACAACCGCTTCTAACCCTTAATATATCATGACACCAATATCTCTATAATAACCCCCTTCACAAATCCCATTTAAAACCTCTGGCACCGCTCATTTTTGTACTAGTATGTGTGTTTCCTATCTATGCTCATTCCTTTATTGGTTCCTGACCCTTTCAGATAATCCTTTCCGGCACACAACGGTCCCTTCCTGTCCCAACATCTCTCGTCGCAGACTCCCTACACCAATACCCTTATTACAAAATATCACCATCAACAAATATAATTACCATTCACATCACTCAACTCTACTTATAATCACTAACCACTGTGTCCCTAAAATATCTAACACCTCTTTATATATTATCAGTATCTCAACACTTTATTTTCACTAACTCCCAATAACTTTATTTAACTAACTCCAATGCCCTTATTTATAATTATTACCCAAACTCTTTACAACATTTCACCTTAATATACCATTAGAAAATTCATCACTTACCTACTAACAACAATACCTCTCCATATCCAAATATATTACCTGCTTCATCATTTATTAACCATTAGAATCTAAATCTCATAATATCATTTAAAATCATTAAACTTCCTTAAATTATTTAAAATTTCACAGTACATGTTTACATAAAAAATACATAAAATACACAACTACAAGAATACACAAATACACTGACATTAATATACACAAAAATATACAATCCACATAATCATTAATCATTTACCATAATCAGTCCTAAACAGTCCATCTTAAAAAACACTGTTCACATAATTAAATGTTCATAACACAATAAAATAATTAGCCTCCATCGTCAAATAGCAATCGAACCTTAAAACTATATACATGGATTAATATTAGATATTTTATACTAACATCCTTATACATGCACCAACTATTCAAATTTTTATCCGTTTCCACAAATTCATATAACTCCTGATCGGTTATGTTCCTGTCACCTTCAGTAAAATCAGTCATAATTATGTATTTTGTCAAGTCATTATTCTCATTCTCTCCTACTATTTCAGTCTCATTACAAAGTAAGTTTTTATTATATTTATCATTTCTCTCTCCACCTAACCTTTCTATCAACTCTTCATAATCTCTACATATCTTAACAATCTCTAGTTCTCTTTTTCTCTCACAATACCTCTCACTTTTAAAACATCTCTCTCTATCACACCAAGCTACATTCTCTCTCTCAATATATGCAGGGTACACTACAACTTTATTTTCGCACCACCTATCAGGTGCACAAAAAATCCAGGGACAACTATTTGCAGACCTTTTGTCTCCAAAATCTACATCGAAGGCACTCTTGTCCTCCCTAAGAACATGTATATCACCCCCAAATACACCATTAAGGGAAAAATCTAACCCCTGCAATTCTTTTACAATTATACTTTCTCTACACACTATCTTTAACCCTTTAACACACACTATCATTCCATCATTATTATATTGTATTCCCCATAAAACCTCATTATTACTACCCCTGTTTACATAATCATTCTCTAACATCATACTTTTATTTATATTATCATAATTTTCTACCCCACTTACCTTGTCTTTGTTTTTCTCTAACTTGTCTACCTTGTCAATATTACAATTTTGTTTCTGTATTTCATTTTTTGATTTTTCTACTTTCTCCTCTAATTGATCTAATTTGACATTTTGTAAGGTATTTTGCTTCTTGAGGTCATTCTCAAAACTATCTAATTTTACATTAAATGTACTATTCATTTGATTGAATTTGTCTTCAAATTTACTATTCTGTTGTTCGAATTTGTCACTGATTAACGTGAATAAATCTTCTAACGAGATTTTATTTTCAGCTACTCTAGGTGTCGAGCTAACATGTTTTCCTAATAAAATGGATTCCGTGTCTGTATTGTCCATTTCTAGACTATTATTATTTTCTGCCATCGTTAATTAAATATTTAAATGACTGTTTATTTTTTATTTGTACTTAACTATGCAATTATTGGTCACTTTACTTCGTCAACATAACCTCTCGTGCATTAGGTTATGTATCGTCTTATATCATCTTCTGTGTTTCTCAATCTGGCTGTTTTATATAAATTAATTTTTATATAGTGTCCACAGTAAGGGCGCCATTTGTAACTCTCCCCCTTTTCTTACTTATTAAAACACATATACTGATAAAAATATGCATTACAAATACCATAATATGGTACATCTACGTACTTACCAATTTCAGTCGCTGCCGGGCTCATATTCTTCTTTTTAACTATGCTTTTACCTAAGGGATGCCAGGATTCATTTACAGCGAGATTTTGATACACATATGATGACACAAATGACAACACGGTATTATGGCAAATAACTATCAAAATTTTAATATTCCAGATATGTTTTACATACACGACCATGCGGTCAAAATGACGTCATATAAAATTACCAAAACAAAATGGTGGTTAGATTAATATCCAAAATCATTCTTAATACTGCCTTTTCTGGTTTCTAAATCAAGATCATTGTAACTCTTATATTGCTGCAGCTTTATTCATTTATTAATTAGTAATTAATTTACACACAAACCAATGCCCTCGGCATATAGTTATGGCCATGAGTTCACTCACCCACTCTCGCACACATTCACCCTGTTACAAGTACATTCATTTAAGTAATTATTCTTGATTAATGAGCTCATTAAACTATAAGAAAGAAGGTAAAGTTGGACTTCTCTTATTGTTGTTCGGCGTTGTTCCTTCGCTGTTGGTGGTTGACGCCCATGTTGATGGCCGGTGTTCGCCTCAAGTTCTGCTGAGTTTTATTAAGCAAATATAAGCACTGATTCTACATATTATAGTTCATACTGTTACTGAATTCGAGCCTTTATTGCTCCACTATTATACTGGTAATTTTGAATCTAGTTATGATAAACTTTTGTTATAAAATTGATCACACAGCGATACATTGCTGTGTATCCTTTGAAGAACTGCGTTGAAATGAGAACGAGGCAAATGTAAATTTGCGCTTGTGTGTGTGTTTCTTACGTCAATCAGCTTTGTCATACTGGACAATGCCTCGTTGCACGTATTGTAGTTAGTGCGTCATTGTTTTTGGTTATGACGGAACAGTGCTATGATCCAATCACAATGCATATGTACAGTCATTCGTCACAAACACCGCCATGGCCTTTCCCGACTTCTGCACGTCCATCGGTGACCTTGGTATGGTACTCTTGCTGAATCGACTTTGTTACTCCGTATATAGGGAAAATGGACCTAACCATTCTGTACTTTAATGATTAAACAATATAAAACATTGAAAATACCTTTATAACCCATAATTATGGTACTGGGTCATTATGTACTGTTACAAACTAGTGTATTCATGTTACTTTAAGCGATTGATAGATTACACGTTGGGTGATTAAGCAGTTAAGGTGATTTAATGTAGTTAGCCTAGTAATTGAAAAATAAATTTATGTAAGCATTGATGAATTACCGTTATTATTTAACATACGTTATATTACTGTGCTTTGTTATTATTTAACAATAATCCAGGAACCATTTCACAAAAAAAAAACACAAATTCCTGATATCGACAATGTTTACATACTGCAATGTGAATAGTGGATGTGAATACCTTGTTTTGTAGATCGTGTACACTAATATTAAACCATCACCTTCAGCCCATTACGTGCATTTGTTGAGTAAAAACAATTTAAATAAGAGTAGCTAGAAAAAAAATGTTTGGTTTGACCGTCTCGGCGGTGTGTGGTGAAACATGTCATACTTTAAATGATGTTTTTTTCTAAATAATTATCTAGTTAATTATCATGAAGTTAGTTGATTTTATGTTTAATTTGTATACCTGTATTTTTGCTTGTTGGTTAATAATGACAATTTCCTTTTGGTGTGGAAGGCCAAAATTTCCAGACAAAGAAAGATAGGGCCTGAATGTGCTTCTGTCTTGAGTTACGGCTAGATAAAAAAGTTAATCTTGTTTCTATTCTAGAATGTACTAAAATATCGGTATGGAGAACCATACATGACTTCCATATTCTAAGATTTATATTTCAAATCATTTACGAAATGAAATGTTTTCATAGAAACTACTTCTTTCCACTTATTGCTTCAGCCTTAACCACAGTACTGTGGTCACTAACGTATACCACCACACGTTATCACACTCGATTTTCACTGATGATGGCAGTCAATGGCACTGCCGAAACATCTGGTTTTGCAGAAAACATTGGACTACGCCCAAACAGGCTGGGAAGGAATTTTAACAACAAACTACTATTCTGTTGCCGATAACGTAGTACAAATATAAAAATTATCCCCTCCCCCTTCAACTATAATTTTCATTTATAGAAAATTACCCCCACCCCGTTCAACTAGCCTCTTCATTTATAGATATTTCATCTACGTTTCTACAGTGGATTATTAAGATGTTCTTATCAGGATACTTTATTTATCAAAATTAAGTACTTTACTCTTGTTACAACAAAAAATGTTTCAGGTAAACTGCCCTTTCCCCGTAACCGATCTTCACCAAAATCAATAGGCCTTGAGTCTTCTACAACTCACGCACATATGTATAAAATTATTTGATTCTGTTTGAATTTACGGCAGTTATCGTTCGTCATGAAAATATTTCTCTTGTTACAACATAAAATGTTGCATGTAAACTACCCCTTTCCCTTAACCGATCTTCACCAAAATCAACAGGCCTTGAATTCTCTACAATTTAGGGACGTATGCAAAAACTTATTTGATTATGTTTGAATTTACGGCAGTTATCGTTCGTCAAAGAAAAAATTAACCTAGTTATCACATAAAATGTTGCAGGTAAACTACCTCTTTCTCTTAACTGATCTTTACCAAAACCAATAGGTCTTGAGTCCTCTACAATTCAGGGATGCATGCAAAACATTATTTGATTCTGTTTGAAGTTGCAGCTGTTATCGTTTGCCATAAAAAAATTACCCTTGTTAAAACATAAAATGTTGCAGATAAACTACCCCTTTCCCTTAATATTTATTCCATAAATAGTACTAAAACTAAATAATTATTACTTAATTAATAAAAAAGTCGTTTTTCAAAGAGAGAGAGAGAGAGAGAGAGAGAGAGAGAGAGAGTGTTTGTGTGTGGATTTTTTTTCTATGGCAAACGATAACAGCCGCAAATTCAAACAGAATCAAATAATTTTTTGCATACAGCCCTGATTTGTAGAGTATTCACGACCTATTGTTTTTGGTGAAGATCAGTTGAGGGAAAGGGGTAGTTTACCTGCAACGGTTTTTTTTTATCAAGGGTAATTTTTTTTTTTGGCAAACGATAACAGCCGCAAATTCAAACAGAATGAAATAATGTTTCGCATACAGCCCTGAATTATGGAGTTCTCAAGACCTATTGTTTTTGGTGAAGATCGGTTAAGGGAAAGGGGTAGTTTACCAGCAACGTTTTACGTTTTAACAAGGGTAATTTTTTCTATGACGAACGATAACTGCCGCATATTCAAACAGAATCAAATAATATTTTGCATTGTAATAAAACTAGATTCCCCCTCTATAATTTATAATTTAATTAATAGATTTATTTTTTAATTATCGATTTGTTCGATTTGTAGTTTAATGGAGTCTCTTGTATTACATGCAGTAATTATTTTTATGATTGGTAAAATATAATTTAATTGTAGTGATATGGTTTATTAATTTGTAGTAATAAAACGTTAATTTGTTGTTCTGCTAATGAATGTAACGGTCGCGTCGAACTTGAAGTCGAACTCCTCTTCTATAGAAAAATGTTGTCAGTGTAAGTATAAGTCGAGTGTTGTCTGGACAAATATATTAATATAATGAACACTTCACGTACCTGGTTGTCGTACTTGATGTTCAGACGTTCACTGCCACTGAATAGACTGTCAAGTTTCCTTTTTGACCAGTCTAAAATTTATAAACAAGGTTTTATAACACCTTGAATGTTATGTGGGCGCCATATGGGTTTTCTTAGAGAAATGTCCCATAAAAAACAAACTTCTAATTTTATAATTGTGTATGTTTACTTTTTACTGTTTCAATCTTTAAAGCTTATTAAATTGAAAATATTTCAAATGGTATACTGAAAAATTTCTGTTGTAATGTACCTCAGTGTATGCAATGCTGAGGGCTGATTAGCTAAATTAAAATAATTAAGAACAAAAGTTACTGCTGTATAACATTATCTGTTTATTATAACCTCTAAAACTGGATTGAATAAAAATACATTTTTACAATAATACAATTCAGATCGCAAGTTATCCGTCTACTGACTGGTCTAGCTCAGTTAAGCACAATATAAAAACTCTTATGTTTATTATTAACAAAATTATTATCTTAATAGACTAAATACCTCAAGGGTAAGTTCTTTAAAATACAAACTAGAACGATATTAATTGCTTTTAATAAATACTACTGTGATAGTAATTCATTTTTGGCCTCTTTAAAAACTTGCAATTAAATATTTGGTTAACGAGAATTTCGTCTGCTTATATTCTAATTAATATTGTAATAAATAATTCTAACACATACATTCTTACGTCGGGTTATTAAACCCTCTAAATAAATGAATACAGTGTTCTCTATGAATAGTTTGATTGTTTTTGCGTCAGTACAAGTATGTTAATTGCTACGATCAATGGAAGGTACATAAACAATAAAATTGGTCACTGTACTACCTTGATTTTTAATCGTATAGATTAAAAATGAACACTTTAACGATCGGATTATATTGATCGCTAATACACTACACTTTAATCACACTTGGAAACGAGAAATAACCCTCTTCTTACTAATAATGGGTTGTAGCCTTTACAGGTTATGTTAAATTTACTCGTTCCGATTACACGCACTGTTTAAAAAGATTCACTATTAACTTTCGATGCACTCATAGACGATGACTCGCCTTTCCAATAGTTAATTTGATAAAATTTAAAGTATTTACTACAATTGTGCTATAGTAGATTATTAAAATATAAACCAACGCCGAGACGCAACTGGTTAGCTCGTGAAGAATGATGCGAATCCGAATTTCTTAGTATCCCTTTGATTATATACCCCGCTCTCGATCATCTTTAGGAACAATTTTCGCTAAGTAAACTCTTTTGTGATTGGTACGAAATTATGTCATAGTGACGTAATGTTTTTGTTAGACACCACTGACGCGTCTTTCGTACTCAACTGTTGCTATTGTTAGTATTCACATATACCTTCTTTAATCTTGTAAAAAAATTATGCTAACACTAACTATTAAATTATTACAATTCCATTCTGTAAGTCATTATCATCAAATTAAAGCTTAGTTCTTGATCTTTATTTTGATGTGGCTTAATGCCGGTTTGAACGTAGTTTTCACTGACAATACATAGAAATACCGTCCCGAAACATGGTTTCTTAGTGTCGTCTGCTAATAATGCAAAATGCGACTATTTCCCTATCTTGGATATTTGATTGTTTACATTGGTGTTCTCTTTTGAACGTTATTACATGAATAAAAGTACATACATTATTAAAACTAAAAGCTGTTTATAGCTGAACAATATTAAATCTTAGTATAATTATGACAATACATTATTCTGAAAATTCCTTATTCTCTAATTACATTTTTTACATGGCCTACTCATTTTTAAGGCATACAATATTAATTAAGTGGTGGTATTTCACACCTTATTCGTTATATTTACTATTCTGTAAATTTAATGTTAATTAGGGGTCCTGTTTCCCTATTAATTTACTGACATAAACTCGTTTATGCAAGGTCTAGATACAGTTATAGTACAAGGTTTATTCCCTGCTTATTATTATTTCTAATTACATCTCATTTAAGTAGGAAGTTGCTTATATACATAAGGCTTCCGTTTATAATTATCCTTATCCTATATTGTTACATCTTTGTTGGTAAAGCTGTTTTTTATAGCTTTGTGGCTACAGCTAGTATAGTAATAGTCTTTGTTATTTCTGTATCATTGTTCTATTATTTTCAGCCAAAATGCTGTTATTTGTGATTATCTTATTAAAGTCATTGGTTATTTAGTTTATATTATATGACTACACACATCAATGTCTTGAACTGGTTCACTTGACAGCTTATTTTGTTATGTTTTGATTTAATCATATTAATAAAATAAATAAAACATGATTGATTTTAAATTTATTCAATTTTTACTGTCTAACTTTGTCGGGCGCCATCTTGTATTGCCAACTACGTTGTAACATCACAAGATGTCACCTAACCTAAGTGTATGGTATGTTATCAGATTTTATAAAAACAGAACAACCATGTAAATAGGTATATAATAGTAGAAATAAACAAGAAAGAAGAAACCAAGAAAGAAGAATGAAGCAGAAGTGCCACATGAAACAGTAACCCAAGGGCTGTCTGACACTACAACTAGACTGAGACGAAAACGAACTAATGGACAGAATAAATTTACATTCAGCTGTCAATTCAGTAAATAGTTGATGTAAACCGAATGTCATTTGTAAACAAAAAAATGAACTAATGAGCAGTTAAATACTGTGAAAGCAAAATCAGCATTTTGCTGATACTAGATGTGACAACGACCAGTAGATTATGAATGCCAAAACCAATGTTAACAATGGCTACATAGTGAGAACTAAGATGTATTTCAACATCAAATATACCTGTTAGAAAAGAGAACTATTTATAAAAGAGAATCTTATACAAATAAGATGTCTCCACAATTTACCGAATTGAGAACCAATAGGCATTATTAGGGCCAAATTTCAATGTAGGCGATATGCCTTAGCAAGCTTAGACCAAACATTAGTCAGTAAAACGGCTATCGAGGATTATCACAAGTGTAAACTAAAATGCACAGAACTATGGTTATGCCTTGACATAACAAAAAATGTTATTAAAACAATAGGTTTAATCATAATTTTAATTGTTAAATAGTAGCTTAAAACAAATTAGCGTGAAACGAAATGTCATAGTCAGTAGGATCATTTATTACAATGTATAGAGTTAAGGTGTACAAGTAATGTTCAGCAAAAAAAAAACGTCAGTACAGCATTAATGGTGTTCGCGCATAAACATTTGATTAATAAAATGTTATGTGAATACAAGCAAGGTTAACCAAAAGTGTAAAATCGGCGACTCATAAAGAGCAGACGACAGTAAGAATAATGTACCCGAACGTTGGTTTTATAACAATGTCAGTCAAAGTGAAAGTAATTCGAGAACGAGTGATATCAAATTAAAGGAAAAAGAACAATCTTTAATTTGATAGTAATATTAACCCAATCGCAACTGTATTTAGTGCGGGAGAGATGTTAGCATCATTCTAAAAATGTACATCGGGAAACTGTTTATAAATAATAACAAGAACGACAACTAGTTACCACCACGACATTTGACGGTTAGAAAAAGCCGTTATCAACTGTCAAAAAGTGACACGTCACACCGACACACCTACCAAAGCCAATCAGAAAATTAGTTAGTAATCAACATTTTTACCTAGAGCCGATCAAAGAGAGGGGTATATAAAGACAAACCAGCGAATTTTGAGACAGACCTTTACTAACTAGCATGCAGCACAGACGTGTGCCCGTCATCTCCACGTTTTTTAATAACACTCAGCGTCAGTCACATAGCACATTGGAACCAATAGTTCAACAACAAGAAACGATTACTTCGAGTTCATCCACAACCAACAACAGTGATTAAGTGCAGTTTCATTTTAATTTTGTGCGGGAATAACGAACAGAAAATAATTTATTGTTATTATTCACGATCCATTTTAATCAGAAGAGGATCGCATTATTCTGTTCTTGTGCGAATTTAGTGCCGAAACCAAGTAATCATTATAATCCGATTACTTAAGTGATTAATAAGTTTTAATTAAATAATTAAAACTCAGAAGGTAAAAGTGCAATCATTATTAATCTTATCTGAGTGCAATAACCTGTACTTTTTGCAACAATAACCTGTACTGACGCAAAACACAAAAACATTATTTAAGATTACACCACGTCTCGATTTATTATACAAATTTGTTATTAGTAATTAAGCTATATGTTAGTTGTAAGGGTTCTCACTTGATAAATATTGTCACTAAAAAAGCAAGCGTTGATGAAACGCACGATCTTTCAACAGATCGTTTTTTTTTAATTACTTTGCAAAAGTAACCTAAAACTTTGTTGATCAATTTTATATCGAAAGGATTATTGGATATTGTGTAGGCTTAATTGTTTTCTTTCGTGTCTCAAAGAATTCACAACTGAGATAATCATAATTTTAATATTAAAAAATAAATAGTATCTGGACTTAACCAGATTTATAATTCATGTTCTGAGGAAGCCGTATAAGGCATATAATAACTGACTTTTAATTGTACAACTTTGTACTACTGAGATTATAATAACTTTCATATTAAAAATAAATAGTATCTGGACTTAACCAGATTTATAATTCATGTTCTGAGCACGCCGTATAAGGCATATAATAACTGACTTTTAATTGTACAACTTTGTATGTTTACTTTATGTTTATTTTTTCTTGAATTCACTACAAGGGTGTAAATAAACCCATTATTAGCAGCATCACTTGATTTTGATTTATTTCTATAGGATAATTGAATATTTTCTTTTAATAAGCTTAAACAACCTTCTGTTGTGTTTAACATATTGGAATAGCATTGCCAAAAGGTGGTACTCAACCATTTTAAATTTTCTAATCATCCAGTAATTTTTGTGCGTGGGTTTTACACGGGATTTTCCCTAAATAAATCCGTGTGGCGCCCACTAATTAATAAACAAGGTAACATAACCTTGCAACCAAAGGGAGTTGGTGATTGTAAGCTGAGTTGACAGTTTAGTGAACTTCTAGTAAACACAATCAGGTATGTAAAAGCATATGTTTGCTTATGATTTTGTCCAGACTTTACGAGACGTGACATACTCAGACTACCTGCAACCTGAAGAAGAAGTTTCTACTACCAGTTTCAACCAGACGAGAACTACTATCAAGCAACCAACTGCTGTACTTCATGTTTTAACTTAAGTTAATCTAGCATTTAAGTATAATCAACTTCACTATTTTATTTATTACAAGGGAATTTTTTTTTTAAAAACAAGTATAATTAAGCCATTGTAAACACTGTGAGTAACTTTGAATGTTTTATTTTAAATTACTTTACTACATTAGTCACCTTCAATTAGAAACAACCATTCTCAACATTGAGTTACCTCAAAAGGACACTTCACACATAGTTGAACTTTGTTTTAACGAGACTTTTAATATTTTAACCACGAATATAAGTTTAAAAATAACAACTCTTTTATTTTATTTCAAGTTAATTGTAAGCACACACGTTTTCATTTTATTACAAATAGGTTAGACCAACCGTGTGGCCTTTAAACGGAATTTAAACATTATTTTAATATAATTACTCTAAACAAATAAACATAATCAGTTTAAACATAACCCCGAATCGCGGTTTCTTATAACGTATGAAAAAATATGTGTACTTACCATTTTTCGGGTCCTTTTCGGCGAACACAGGAGCAGAATGGTTTATTTGCAATAATTAATTTAATTCACATTGGCAATGAACAAAAGGTTTATTTACTCTATAATGCACACAACAAAAAATAAAACTTCTTTTCCTGCACTTACATACTATTGCAAATTTAGCTATAAACTCATGAAATGAATGCCATTAAAATTAATTTCCTTACATCTTTTCCATTATTGATTTGGTCTTATTTATTAATTATATGTCTTTCTTTTATACACAAACCAAACTTTGCTCTCTCTCTCTCTCTCTCTCTCTCTCTCTCTCTCTCTCTCTCTCTCTCTACATTTCTATACCCCTCCCATGTTTAATTAATTCATTAGTTTTAGTTTATTTTAGGCTGCCAGTTCTTTGGTAAACATTCTCAAAAATTTCTTTTAAAGGTTTTAGATTTAACCCTTGGTTGATTACTTATCTGCCAAATTTAAGATCTTGACGAGTCCGTCTCTACCACGTATTTCGTTTCTATTCCGCACATGTTCCTTATTTTATTCGTTCTCCGGAACTGTAACTTTATTAAACTGTTTACTTTTGATTTAAATTCATATTTTGAAACAAATTGTTACATACGGGCGCCCGTAATTTGCGTTCCGGAACTTTTACGTATATCACTCGCGCGAGTGTTGAAGTTAGACTGGGACTAGGCCAACGGCACTATTTTATAAAGTCGCCGTGGTTTTATGACCAATTCTCATTGTTTTTTAAGTTTGTATTACTACGCCAACTGCATTCCACCGTTAGGCTAGGCTCTGACGTAACATCGCTTGATGTTCAGTTACATAATTTGTTTGCGCTGTTTTGTGTGTCATTGTCTGACCTTGGCACAGTTTCGTCGATTGTTTAACTCGCTTCAATAATTTTGTCACCAGCAGTGCTACCACTGTCGCTACCAGTAAATATACCTTTCAGTTACGTTTTGTCCCAATTATTGAAAAAATGTTATTTGCTTTATTAAAAAAAATACAAACTCTTTATTACCCCAAAATAGGCCCAAAATGTCCCATTACAATTTTTGAACTTTGTTTGTCCATTAGTTATAGTCAGTCATTATTTTTAAGTTGTAGTGTCATGCAGTGTATTCATCACTGCTTCTTGGGGTCCCTCCTCTTCTTTCTTCTTTGCCGGTCCCTTCTCTTCTTTGTTACATTCATTTTAATTATTCACTTTTTACAACCTTAGTGTCATATTTCACCCTTCTGGTGAGTATTATGGCTATGTAACATTTTGTGATGTTACAGCATACATCACTGAATTGTAGAGAACTCAAGGCCTTTTGATTTTGGTGAAGATCGGTTAAGGGGAAGGGGTAGTTTACCTGCAACCTTTTACGTTTTAACAAGAGTAAAGTACTTGAAAATTCATTTAAACTTTTTCAAACAATGGTAATTGTTAAAAATAAAATAATTTTGTTGCCAGGCAATAAAATTATAATGTTTTCATTTTAATGTAAATCATGTATGTGAGAAAATATATCGTTCGTGGCAGGCAAGCATATCTCAGTTATGTAATGTTTACGTTTCCATTTTATTATTATGACTACCGCAATAAAAAGGAAGGGAAGACACACACACACACACACACACACAATTCGCATTATTTCTGGCCTCATTCATGTTTATTTTCTTACATTTGCACGCTTTTTAAATGGAAAGTGCCGAAACCCATACCAACATAACGTGTGCAAGCCGAAAAAGTATCCAGCGTGGATAGCGATTTGCTTCCTGTGGATCGCTGGGCAGTGTAACTGCACGTGTTTACAGAGGAACGATTCATAGACAGACTTTTCATCTTTAGGGAATGAACCCTCTGCAAGATGCTGAGGGTCCATGAGTGACTTCGGAACGCTCCTTCTTTTCCGCGTGTTTGTTCTGTGAAACGTACACTGTAGATTTACAGCTTTACTCTGTGCAACGCTCAATTGGAAATGTTGAAAATTTTTGTCCACGGTGTACACTCATACACACTAAACCTGCTCTGATGTTTTAATTACGGACATCATAATATTTAAACTTTGGAAACTTGAGCACTACTTAATGGAGATCAATCGTTAACTTATACAAGCCATTAATTTTATGCATATTTTTTATATATATGTGTACAACGTTATCGGCAACAAAGAAGTAGTTTTTGTTAAAATTCCTTCCCGGGATATTTGGTCGTAGAACAATGTTTTCTACAAAACCAGACGTTTCGGCAATGCCATCGACTTCCATCATCAGTGAAAATCGAGTGCGATAACGTGAGGTGGTATACGTTAGTGATCACAGTGGTTAAGGCTGAAGCAGTAAGTAGAAAGAAGTAGTTTCTATGGTAATATTTCATTTCGAAAATGATTTTAAATATAAATCTTAGAATATGGAAGTCATGTATGGTTCTCCATACCAATATTTTTTATTTAAAATAATTTTAATAAATTAGTTGTATCATTTAATCTAATTCAAATCTTCACCAAAAACAATAGGTCTTGAGAACTCTACAATTCAGGGCTGTATCCAAAAAATTATTTGATTTTGTTTGAATTTGCGGCTGTTATCGTTTGGCATAGAAAAAAAATTACACTTGATAAAAAAAAGTTGCAGGTAAACTACCCCTTTCCCTTAACCGATCTTTACCAAAAACAATAGGTCTTGAGTACTCTACATTTCAGGGCTGTATGCAAAAAATTATTTGATTCTGTTTGAATTTGCAGCCGTTATCATTTGCCATAGAAAAAAAATCTACAGACACACAGACACTTTTCGAAAAATGACTTTTTTTCATGTTTTGAGGGTAGAACAATCAGAATCTGCAATAATCTCGACCACGATTTTTTTTTGCCATCACCATACTTCCATTTCCTTATGGAACTTGGAAGTAAAATTCATGTAAAAAGTTTTGTATGTTCTTTGGCCAGGTGTGCAGAATAAACGCACAAATAAATTTCAGTGGAAATTAGGGTAATCTCAAGGAAATTTGTGGTTGGAAAAAAATATGTACATACATAAATATAATTATCAGTATTACCTAACGAGGAAAACTAACTGGTTGAAAACAAATGCAATATAAGCATAAATACAATGTGACAGTGTGGAACTTAAAACCAGTTGACTTCGCTATAATTAGTTGAGTAATTATTATTTTGAAAAAAATGTGTTGTTCTCATTACCAGATGGTGTCAGCTCACAGCGAATGAACGGTGCATTGGTGAACTTAGTTTTTGTTTCTAGTTGTTGGATTTATTTTATTTAACAAACTTTTAATGGGTGTGGGGTAACGATTAGTTGTTATTTTAGAGTACATACACAAGAAGATATTTACATCCAAATTTTTTGTCCTATTTGATGAAAGGCAGTGTGACTATATATGGTAATACCAAACACCTCGATTCGAGAAATGAAATTTCTGGTTTTAAAAACAGTTTATGAACGATATCTGGATTACTGTTAAATAATAATACACTTACACATATCTGTGTTAATTAAATTTATATTTTAATTAATAAACAGATTTGTTAGGTTATACAGTAATAGGCTTTAACGTTAGTTCGTAACCACCAATATACACTTGTAGTCTGTAAATCACTTGAATTCACATAAATCTACACTACAGTTTGGGGGAAATTTTAGATTTAATAAAAATGTGTCCTAGGGAACATTTCATTAAACATTTCTTATTTTTTCTGCACTTATTTTTTTCTGAATTTACAAAAAGGGTCCCTGGTAGAGAGTAGTGTGTCTCCAGTAGTTTGTAATGAAATTTTGATAATTGCAAGAGAATTGGAGTTAATAAGCATAATGTTTTATGTTTGGTGAAGAATAATTTTGTTAAATTGGGAATATACAAAGAAAACTTGTGAATAAAATTTGTAACCTTATCTAATTTAGAGAAAATTTATGTGAATAACTTTGGTTAAAAGCAAGCACATGTTTAAGAAATTTGAATTTATTAAAAACAAAGTGTGATAGGAGTATGTGATGAACATAATCAAGCAAAAAGTATCATGTTTTATTTAGGTCTTTTACATCTAACACATTATTTTTCAGGATATCCATCATTTTGAACAGTTATGAAGCTTATATGTAATACATGTTATTTGTTTCAGGAACATCGTGGCACCTGTCGGCCGACAGTACTGGCGATGAAACACAGCTGAGTGCAACACAAGGTAGGAACATTTTAATTATTTCTATGCTGTTGTGAAAGAAATATTCTGGCACACTTCCTAATTTATCCTAACGTGTTCAGTGTTATCAATTTTACAGTGAAGTGAAGTGTCTTACTTTTGGTAAAAAACAAGTGGTCATCCATGTTCGACAGTGTGTGTTAAATTAATTGCAGTTTTTGGAGATTGCTTCTCTTGTTTGTGTTTTAGCCAGTGCGTTAAATAAGCTGTTACAATATGTATTTTAATATATACGTATATACATTTAGTATAAACAGCTCAGCAATGTTATTGTTACAAGGGGCATATGACAACTGACACCTGATTAAGGGTCTAATTATGACTTAATTAAACCTACTTTTGTTCTTCCTCAGCGGTGCGACAACCCACTACTGAGTCAAGGTCTCCTCCTTAGTCCACCAGTTGTCCCAGTCAAGTGCAGCTGCTCTCCAGTTCCGGGTCCCAAGGATATGGTGTGCATCATAGTTCACAGTGTCTTCTCAACATAGTTTGGGTCTACCAACTCTCCTGGTGTCATAGATCTATTCTGTGATTGCCTTTCTGGGTATATCACACAACATTTTCACACAAAGTTACACAATATCACTAGACCGTAAGTCACAATAACAATTACTCCGAATCGCACTGTAGTCAAACTGGGCCAAAAACTGAAGTTAGCCGGCTACTGATGCTTATATTTATACCGTGCTGACATTTGAGAATTGTCTACTTTTGTGACCAACGTGTTGAGAATAATTGCGTAGTTACAGGCAGTCTGGAATTCGCTGGAAACTGTATCAATGCCTGACCTTGACAAGTCCCGCAGACTGAATACAGCCACGTCACGTAGGTTGCCTATACCATTGGGAGTAAGACTGCTGCTCACACTGTCACTTCTGTACAAATTGTCATGGATGTTCTCCATCTCCTTAGCATAGCAGTATTTTTGAAACATGCAATAGCAGAGAACAATTCATATTGCTTTTACAGGCTCAACAGCTGTCTGTCAACCATGGTCTCTTCAGTGTTTGTTATCATTGAACTCACTACTGCACTGACTTTAATGGACCAGCTTCCTCACACAGTTGTCTGTCCTGTTAATCTAGCTTAATTTAGGTCTACCTATTTTTACTATGTCCATATTAATTACCTAACATCAGTTTTCATGCTGATTTGATTTTCTTTCATACTATTAAGTTTAACATACTAAATGTCTCTGAAATCCATTTTGTGGATTTTGAAATATGGAAAATATGTTTCTTAGATTTTAATTCCATGATGTTTTATATATGCTTGTTTTCATTCAGTTTTTCTTACATTGGTAAAAGATATTTTTGTGAAGATCTGAAATTCTTTTCGCAGAGAAAAATGTGGTCTACAGGTATTACTAGTATGCTCCGTGAGCTACTAAACTTGCTCACTATTTTGAATGAAGTACATTTATTTTTTTATTGGATAAATTTTGATATTGGATAGTTTTTCAATTATCACAAAAATTATGAACATGTTCTAAGACCGTATGAAGGAGTTAATGCTGTTAGATCCTACAACCACCGTTCTCAGAGATGTTACGGTCATAGTTTTTGAGGACAAATACAGAAGTAACCTCCACCATCAGGTTCAACCATTCACTAGGAGTTTGGAAGAAAACTATACATATAGCTCAACATATTCTGAATTGCCCATGGTGAGAAAAAGTTTTGTATCAAAATTATATTACCTTTAATTAGGGTTAAAATGTGTAACTTGTGGTTTGTTTGGTTGGTCAGAAAACTCAAGGACAGCCACTGCTGAAACGTTTGTCATGATTGGACGGCAAGTTTTTATTTCTCAGAATTTTTATGTTGAGGGTTTACAAGAAAGGTGGAAAACATGATACTTTGGTTACTCTACAGTGGTGAAGTGCTTACAAAATTCTTTCAACTTTTTTTCCTACAGAGTATTTTTGGGGAAGCAACTGAATTTTCATATAACTTCCATTTAAAATGATCTATCCATTCACTTTTTGTGGATGTTCAAACTCTAGTATCAAAACATTTACAATGGACATTACATTTTTTATTAGAAATACAGGATTAATGTGATGTGCATGTTGTCCTGAATTGTGTCCTGTGGATGTCAAATAAGAAGTCATGTAAATTACGTTGGTAACCGGTTTTGATAATGTTACCTTTAAAATGTAATTGGCAAATTATGCCAGATACAGATTATATAAGGAACTTCAATTTTTGTGGAAAAGTTAGTAACAATGTCAATTAATTTCATAAATAAAAAAAGCATGGTTATGATTTGTTACTATGATCATGTATGATCAGAGTGTCACATATATGTTTCAACCAGTATATATTTTATCTGTTCAAAACGGTTATAAAGATTTTCTTAATTTCATTCACAATCTACATTTTTGGCTAATTCATTTACTTCTTTTCTGATTATTTTTAACGTTTATCAGTGTCCTCTAAATTATTCTTCTCCATGTGTCAGTTCATCAACTTCTAGTTATCTCCCTCAGATTTTCTCTTACCTATTCGGGAGATCTCTTCTTCCTTCAGGTGTCGTCACTGTGACCTCATTTTTGTTTTATTTGATAATTTCTTAGTAGGTATTCCATTTCTTATTTTCTTGATTTCAGTGCTTGTTATTATGTTTTGCATAAACATTTTTAATTTCTTCTAAGTAAGAATGTAACAATTTTTTTTTTGCATCTGTTAATGTATGTGTATATTATCTGTCACAACTAGTGCAGGAAAAATAAATTTTAACCTCGATAAAATTAGTACAAGCAAGGAATTTGGTGGAGATGTTCCACTTGCCATCCTAATAAATATACTAAAAGTCCCCTAAGATCGAAGATGTGCTTCACCCGCCATATTGAAAAATGGCGGTTCATTTTCAGATTGTTGTATATAAATCCTTTACCATTGCAGATAGGAAAAAAAGTTTCAAATAAAATGTGTAGGCAATAATAAAACAAACAATTTTTGATATCAACATTTTTTCTCTAAATCGAATGGTTTTTGAATTATGAGCTGCAGAATGTTATTGAATTTTCAAAAATCCCAATTTTGTACAAAATACACTGTAAAATGTGTGTTGATAGGTTCTAAATAAAACAAAAAACATTTTTTTAGGTATATTACCGTTACAGAAGAAAAATATACTGTAATTATGAAGCCTATAACAAATAGAATAAAAATACGAAAATATGTTATGACATTAGTTCGTCATTATCAGTGTCGTCATCAGGTAACATATCTTCTGAGTTGCTGCAAGATAATCCCTGGCAATATCCGCACATGGCAGAACACTTTAACCCTGCTGATGAGCACTCACAACGTTTTGTGCATCCCAAATTGCAACCAGAGGATATGAGCTTCAGTAAATTGCTAGGGGCTGGATCTAAACGTGTCAAAACTGGTTTCAAAAGCCCATGGCTTAACTGCCAACCCCAGGCAGTCGGCTCTAAATTATTACCCATCCACTGCTGGACTTGGAGGTATGTGCGATATGAGTGATTGGCAGCTGCTGCACTTGTAGGAGGCAACACTGCCAAGTTAAATGTGGAATGTAATTGCTGTTTACTGATCAAACGATTGTAGGAAAAATATCTATACTCATCGAGCGTGTGGGACTTTATTGCCCCATAAAAGGCAAGTAGAAATTTTTCCCCTGCAGCTGCAATGTTATCTTGGGATACAGCATCCTCCGTAAATAATGCAACAGTCTGTCGCAAATTCGGGTTTTGTTCTAAAAGGCGTAAGCCTTTAATCTTGCTCTTTCTAAAGGGCGCTGAGGTTGTGTCACAACCTATAACAGCATGTATAAACATAAGACAGTTTAATGTATTCCTTTTCAAATTTCGTTGCTTTGGCATGTAAAAAATTGAGCTTTTTTTATTCCCTGAGCCTGGCCGAAGGAACCAAATATGCATCTCATCTCTTGACAAAGTAATTAGGAGGACTAATAAGTCGGTGTTCTGGCCAACAACAACTACTCGAGAACCATCCCTTGCTTTCTCAATAGCTGCTGCTACGATCGACACATCAGCATCAGCTTCGGCCTCTTCTACCTGGACACCCCGACTTCTTAACTGGACGGCTAGATATTTTATAAGAAGTTTTTTATTTGCACTGTTTGCAAGAAATTCCGCTTGCGTTGTTGTGGTGACAGTATTCAAAGTATTCTCACTTATGTTTATATCTTTTGATGTCCTTCTTGCCGCTTTTCTTTCTTGTTCGTTTCCTTTCGTTGTTGGGTATACAGGATAACCGTCAAATACCACAACGCAATTACCACCATACCGGCTAATGACGTGTGAGGTGTAATTGATAATGACCTCTTGATAGGTTGCGGGCCTGGGCCAGCCAATACTGTGAAGAATATCTCCCCCATCTAGGACGTAAATACAGCTGTCTATTTCTGGCGATTCCTCCATTTTAAAAGCTGCGACAAGTGATGATTTATTGTCTTTCCTCATACCAACCTCATTGAAAAGAGAAGTAGGAGAAGGTGCGAGTTCATGTTTGAAACATTCTTTTAGCTCCTTCATTCCTTTAACTACACACACACAGTTCGGTTGAATTGTGGGTTCACAGCAACAGTGTTTTCTCTCACTTTGATTGATGAGTTCATTGACGACATAGCCTTTACTTTGTTATTTCTTCGAATTACGATCTCACAAAAATTGTTCCCAACCATTGATGACATTGAACGTAGACCCTTCTGAAGTGCTTGATCGCAGTCTATAATATGATCAGCTACTAACCCTGAAGATAAGCTAACCAAATTCTCACAACGCTGGTTAAAGGTATTATGCTGTTGCATCCAGTTTATAAAAGTTTGCTTATCGCGGGTGTCTCTAGCTTGTCGACTTGATCTTTCTTCAACGTGTTGTTCTGAAGTGTAGGAAGAAATGCCAGAAAATTTTTGAAATGCTAGGCAAACTTCTACGGAAACGGGAGAACAAGTAACCCATCGCATTAAAGTATTTTCTGTTATTCCTCGACCATGAGTGAGACCTCCAATAGATTT
The DNA here is from genome assembly GCA_034769895.1 of Magicicada septendecula. Classification (NCBI taxonomy): domain Eukaryota; kingdom Metazoa; phylum Arthropoda; class Insecta; order Hemiptera; family Cicadidae; genus Magicicada; species Magicicada septendecula. The sequence continues at coordinate 14,640,163 of CM068368.1, forward strand.
CATACTTCGCATTAGACACTGCTCGATAATCATATCAGTCCAGGTTCCACTCCAAAATCTCTCTGACCATCTTACAGTGAAAAAGCCGTTAGAGGTTAATTGCTGAAATTCGGTTGGTGATAGATGAGACTCCAGCTCAGACATCTGTTGGGCATACAGATGAGCTGATTTCGCATAAAGTATATGCCCTGCAGAGTGAAAATAAGGTAACATCTTAACAATGGTAGAGACATGAAGGTTCCAGTTCCCAATTCTCTCGCTCTAATAAACTGGCAAACCAGTACCATTTGCTCGAAGTATTGAATCCACAATTTTGGAGTTCTTCCGCTGGCTTTAGCTTCCTCCAATAATGATTCAAATTTACTCTGAAAGCTTATAACGTCACTAGACAGTTTTGCATCTTCCTGTGATATTTGGTTAGATAACAGTTCTTCACTTGTTAACCTACGTTTATTTTTAATAGATATGATAGTTATTTTCATGTATTTTATTGTAACTAAATAATATCCACCATACATCCGGTGTAAACATGTGTTATTCTTATTAACATAAATTTGGTTTTTTCGGGTCCAAGGTTTCGTTAAGCGAAAAGGCAGAGGTAGTCAGGTTTTTTGAAATAACCATTCATACAACATATAGTAAACAAATTAGGTTTTATTTAATTTTCAATATTCACGTATTATAGACAATGGGAGTCATTTCTCAATTAACAATTACCAAGATGGTGGCTTCATGACTTCCGCCTTTCGCCATGCTTTCATCTCTATATAGCCCTTATTTTCTTTGTAAATTAATTCTTTAAACAAACGTATTTACTGCAGTACGGTTTTCAAAATTACTTGTTTCTTTCAAATCAATAACTAACATATATGTTTAACACAAACCAACGCCCCAGATATTGGTTATTAAAAGCCGGCAACCTTTCACTCTCACTTTCGCACACAAATCTTTCACACCTTGATGATGATTACATTTCTGTATTAAATATATTTTGAGATCATTTTTTACTTTTTATAATTTAGAATAATTTAAAAGGGCTTTCCTGAACTGAAGTGGTAAAGACGCTCCTCAGACTCCTCCCATGATGGTTGGCGGATGTTCGGCCGAACTTTAGATCTGTCTTTTCCTGAGTGCACTGAATTTATTACTACATTTAACTGTCCACTGACACTAGTTACTTTTGTGATTACATTTTTACAAAATTTTTACATCTTTGTTGGCAAAAACTGCCCAATACACAATTGAGCGTGTGTGTGCTCTGAGTTGTTAATGCAGACTGAGAACGGGTTAGACGCAACTTCTGTGTAAGTGGTAGTGTACATGACGTCACCGTCTTTTGTTTTACGGCCAACGCCTTGGTTTGTACGTATTTGGTGTTATGTCATCAGCGTTTAATAATGACGACATAGCCTTGTGGACCAATGAAAGTTCATATTTATAGTTTGTGTTCACATACACCGCCATTATACATGTTAGACTTCGCTCGTCTCCCGGTGACCTTGAATTCACTCCTCTCTGGTTGACATTCATAATTATAATAAAAAATACAATATGAGATCCCTTAATCCCATAATTATTGTAATAGGTCTTTATGTACTGTCACACACCCAACTGTAGCAATGCGTTTACTGAATCGTGTAAACTAGGAAATTGCACTGTACAATGCAATTAAAGTTAGAATATACGCTCTCAGGCTGCGGGCATATGCATGTCCTGTTATCAAATGTGGTACGGTGTTTTTAGCATACACAGTTTCCCACAATTGTTCTAAACCGCTACCCTCCATGTTTTGCCCAGTACATCCTAAAAAAGACATAACGAAATGAAATCCTCCCAAACGCACAACAATGGAGGATAAAGGGCTGTTTTTATCGGCTGCTGCCACTATTTCTGACGATTTCAAATACAAGGGCTGGTCAAATGTTACTGTGCGCGTCTGATTTCTTTTAGCACATTCTGCCGATGCAAATAAAAGGGCTGAGTGAAGTGTTGTTAAATTACTTGCTTGTAAGTTAACGAAAGGCAGTGGCATTACTCTAGAAGTTTGAAAGCTGCCTGATTCTTGTGTTGCTTCTTGCATATAACCATTACAACGTGGCAGCTGACCATTGGAATGTACGAAGCATGTCATCCAAAGTAAATCCAGTGTGAACCCTTTTTGAACCACTTGAATATCCTTTACAGAAGCAGAAATATCTTTGATGATTACCTTTTTCAGGCCCGAATTCAGTGACTTTGGGTATGGCTTAATAGGTATTAGTTGCGCTTTATTAACTTCATTGACCTTTTTTTGCGGAATTACATGAGGGATGGTAACTAAGTCTTTTGGCGTTGCGCATCTAACGCCGCCTAAAATGTGTATGGTCCCAGATCCATCCAGCATGTTAATATTTGCGTCAGCGTTATCAAACACATACTGAACAAATGCACTGCTTTCTATATTAGGCTGTATGAAAGATCCTGCACAATCCATATATCGAATTGTCTCACTGTAGGAATTACAAAGAGCAAGAGAATGTAACGTGTCTATCTAGTATCTAGACCCGTATTTTGATTGCAAGTGTACTGACAGCCCCAGCTGGAGTGGGGAGATGAAAGACCTTGGTCTGCATGTCGAAATTATGGCATGATTAATGGTAGCTCGTCGACGACTTCCTTCTTCCGTAGTTTTTTTCCCCAGAGGTCACACATTTCATAAAACATTGAAGGCTATTTGGAATAAGATCTGTGCCTCCTCTTTCCATGTCTCCAAATGTCGGATAATTTTTAGTTTCATCAATTTTGGCTCTTATGTCTTCTTTTATAATAGCTGCAGCAGTTTGAACAATTCTGAGTCTCTCACTCACTTCGGACTTTTCTCTGTTCTGATTACCACTGTTCAGATAAAATTTGATGTGCTGTTCCAAGGAAACTAAAGATTGTTGGCTTTCCGTTCATCTCTGTAAAAATTACTCCTCCATCGTACTTTTGTTTTAGCCGTGTAAAACAAAAGTTAGTTAGTTAGTTTTGTTGTAAACAAAGATTTATTTGTTTTCAGTAAATAATCGTTAATTTCTTCGTCCTCTCCTCCAGGCAATTGTTTAATGATGTCTCTTAGTTCTGTTGCTGTATATTGGCATTCAGTGTTTTCCTCGAGGTAATCAAAAAGCAAACAGAACAGATTTTCAAGCGATTTGTTTACTGGTCTGCCAGACTTATCAAAAGCTTTATATTTTTGAAATTCTGAGTAACAGTCTAAATGGTACCTTGCTTCCTCTGACACAAGATCTGTCCAAGATGTTACACGAGTACCAATTATCTCCTCCAATTCATCTTTGCGAACGGCACAAATTTGAAGAATCGAATCTTTTATTTCATTAGTTTCAACTTCTCTTATTTGTCTCCTTCAGTTTTTAGGCAACTTTATATTAACACTCCCCATCACCTGACCACAAAATAAGCAGTTTTTCTTGTAATCGAATCTCACTTCTCGAGGTCTTAAAAGCGGCACTTTATGGGCCAGCTTGCTGACTTCTGGCTTAGTAAAAGCCTTGATGGAGCTAGGTCTTGTATAGTTTTTCCGACACAACGCGTGAACTGTAAGTTCGTTGGCATTAGCCATGATTTTATGTTTTTCATCTTTCCTCTCCTGACTTGCATGAATGAGCGTGGGTAGCCCCCTTCCAACGACAACCACTTCTCCTTCTGTAAGGCTTTTACAGCAAAGCAAACATATTCCAGCATCCATAACTTATCTTGTTAATCTGAAACAAAAGAGAAAAGTATCCATACAATGCAAAGTGTTTAGAGGACAGCTCATAATTCAAAAACCGTTCGATTTAGAGAAAAAATGTTAATATCAAAAATTGTTTGTTTTATTATTGCCTACATTTTTTATTTGTAACTCTTTTTCCTATCTTCAACGATAAAGGATTTATATACAAAAATCTGATAATTAACCGCCATTTTTCAATATGGCGGGCGTAGCACAGCTTAGATTTTAGGAGACTTTTAGTATATTCAATAAGATGGTACCTGCAAGATCTCCACCAAATTCCTTGCTTGTACTAATTTTTTCAAGGTTCGTCTACTTTTAGGCTTATTTTCTTGCACTAAACGTGGAAATAGAAATTGTCCATGTTTTATATCCATATAATAGTACCAGTTTCAGAATAATGTTTAAACTCAAATATTAGTTTTGTTTACATTTGCAAATATATATTGGTTTACAGGCCTATATCTCATCTGTTTTAACATGAATATTGAATATCTTCTTTCATCTTGCCTTTCTTATTTATCACTGTGTTCATGTAACCAATGTGTTCTTATGAAGAATTTTGTTGAATTGAAAGAGGCTTTAACTCTTTTTTATTCAGCAGCAACGTTTATAATTGTTAACAGTGAGTTATTGCTTCAAATATATGTACGAGGTTGTAAAGTTACATACGTTTTATAAATTTAATCTGCCAGAATTCTTACCTGTCTTGCGATCTCTATCTCGTAACTTACCTTCAAACACCAACGGAAAACTCTAGGACCGCCACCTATATTTTTTAAGGAAAATTTGGAAACCTTAACACTCTTTTCCTTAATTAAAAAATACTTGATCAATTTTGCTATCTGACCTCCCTTAATTCAGAAAATCCCAAAGTTGAGGTTAGTTGGGGTTAACTGAATTCCAGAGTCATATAACAGCTGACTCGTTTAATTTACTGTCTTGAACTGCAGTTGAAGTTGAATGAACCTCCAACCCACTCATAACAGCTGACTCAGTCATTGACTGAATTTCTGACTCATTCATGACCGTTGCGTCAGTTACCTTTACTTTGTTCTCTGTATTTTCCATCTTAAATATCAATTATGGTTTCTTTTTAGTCAAATTATATACCAAACTACATACAGTTATAAAAATTTTAAATATTCCTTCCTAAACATAACCTATACTCCTGCACTTATGTGTAACTTATATCAATTATTTAAACTTTAAAGCCGTACCAAATCCTACTTTCTGTGCTTAAAACAGGTCTAATTCATATAATATTTATACGAATATCCTGGCAGGGTCGCCAATTGTAAAGTTACATACGTTTTATAAATTTAATCTGCCAGAATTCTTACCTGTCTTGCGATCTCTATCTCATAACTTACCTTCAAACACCAACGGAAAACTCTAGGGCCGCCACCTATATTTTTAAAGAAAATATGGAAACCTTAACACTCTTTCCCTTAATTAAAAAATACTTGGACAATTTTGCTATCTGGCCTCCCTTAATTCAGAAAATCCCCGATTCGTTAGACGAGTTTTTTTCAGCACAGAGTATAGGAAATGGTTCACGGCGAAATATTTACTCTAACACATATTTATTCTATTAAAACAAATCTTATTTATTTTAGTCAAATTTAAACTTTCTTTCTTTATCTTACATTTATAAGTTCTTTCCACTAATCTCGATTTTATAACATTTTACCATATTAACCCCTACTTATAAACCAGTACTTTTACGTTTTATTTTCCCTTTGTCCCCCACATTCACTCTCTACATTTGGAATACCCCCTTTTGTTTATTGAGCTCTCTTAGTTATCTTTACTTCACTTCGCGTTAACCTGATTACTTTCTATTGTACCTGTATGTCCTATCCGCTGAATGCCGCCATTACTCACTACTCACTTACACTGTCCCTACCACACCACGAACTGTTTTAATTCTTCACTTTAAATATTCATTTTACTTTCTTCGCACTCTCTTTACTTTTTCACCTATTTCAGTAGGTCTAGGCTACTTTTATCGCTTCGACCAACCGAAATACCGAGGCTAATACTATAACGTCTGCTACCACTGAACTATCGACTATACTGTTTGACTAGTGGTGATGAACTGGCTGCGTTGCTCGTGTGGTTGCCTACATGCCAGGCGTTAGGCGTCGCCCGCATGGCGTTCAAAACAGACGTAGATTTTATAACGCCTTCTCTTATTGGCTGGAATGTTCCAGAATCTTATGATGTACTGGAAAGCAGTTTACACGTGGCCAACCCATGGTCAATTCTGCGTTGCAATCCGTGCACTTTTCCATGACTCACGCATTCTTGGCGGAGTCGTACATGGCTCCGACTGGTACCGGCTAAACTACAGGGTGTTTAATAACAAATGTATAGGTTGATCAAAAAAGATGGTTCCCTCATTTTTGTCCTGTCACAAGGTTTGTCCATAAATGTTCCAAACCTTTTAAATAAAAAATGTAGTCCTTAGCTTACAAGGTATTCAGCCTTGTCACCTTCAAAGTAGTCCCCTCCACTTCGAATACACCACTGCCAATGTTTCTTCCATCCTTTAAATCATTTCTGAGACACTGTGTAATTTGGCTAGTGAATTTTTCTTTATTGAATTAATCAACTGAAAACAGTGACCATTAAACTTCATTTTTTACTTTGTGAATAAAGAACATTTCCTGGTGCCAGATCTGGTGAATAAGGAGCAATGGAATAACTATTGTCTTATTTTTTGCGAAAACTGATGGGTTAATAGTGGTGTGTGCGTGCGTGGGCACATTGTCAGCTTATCCATCGGGTTGACTGCCAAGCTTCAGGCCTAAATTTGGCATAACAATTTCATGGCACAGTTATTGAAATGTTTTCTTCTGCAGCTACGTTGCAAACAATTTGTTACATTCAATTGCTAGCATGGACGACTTCCCTGTCTTTTGCAACAGTTTCATCAGTTAAAGTTTGGCCATTTTTGAAACGGTTCCACCACTTCTACATGTGACTGTGGCTTAAAGCCTCATCATGTAATGCTGTTTGTAACATTGCAAAAGTAGCCATGAAGGATTTTTCCATTTTAACACAAAATTTCACATTAATTCGTTGCTCATGAAAATCATTCATTTTAAAATTTGGCAGATGTTTATAACAATTGTTGACACAAACAGGCATAGTATGATGACTAAACAAAATATTACATTGCGGTTTTCACCGATCTTCATCCATTGTTGCCGTATCTTGAACATTTCATTAATAGTACTGTCTGTAGTGAAATTTACGAAGTTCAGAAATTTTATGGACAGACCTCAAATGCATTCTTATAAGATATAATACTGATTTTGTTTTTCAAGGTTATAATGTGCAGTAGTAGTGCACCATCATTTTCAGTACTGAGCTATTTGATAGTCAAATTTGTATGACTTCAAGTGTACTGTTAGAGTAGCAGAATGGAATGTTGATCAGAATTAACAAAGCTGATCATTATTAAAAGAGTTACCTACTTGGCTAAAACAGTGATTCAGAGAAGCAGTCTTTGAAATGAGTGCTTACAGTATTGTGAAAAAAACAGTGAAATATTGTGAAATAAAATTATATAAATATGTGCTACTGTGCGTGAAGTGAAGAAATGTGCAACTTGTGTGAAGAAAAGTTAATAGTGATCACGGGGTGCGCAAGACGTAAATATTTATAATAAAATTGTTTTAAAGTGCAGTCAATTGTGTCATAGTCATTACATATCATTTAAATTCGTAATTTATCAACTGTTGCATGCGTAATGATTAACAAAGTGTGCTCGAATATTTCTTTCTCATTCGTTTTCTCCTTCCATCTCTTGTCAAATGAACTTAGTTTAGTGTAACAATTGAGGCGGGGTTTTTATTTTCAGCCTTTTGTTTACTGTGGATGGATGTGAAATATAACTTAATTTCCTCATGAAATGTTTTCATCAGTAGTGTAGAAATTCAGTTACTCTGATGTAAGTCACTTGAGATTAGTGATTATCGTAAAGGAATTATCAAATGCATTTCAGTACAGTGATGTAAGCCATAATAGTGTATTTACTTTTTTTATATTTGCTTTATTTTTTTTTAGTTATAATACAAACAGTTGTTTTGTAATTTGACTTTTTTACTGCATACTTGTATTCTTGGCGGCAAGATTTCTATAGTTTTAGATGCAGCAGGCAATGTCACTCTAAAATGGGCATGCTTGGAATTTATAGTTGTCTTCATTTAATAACTGGGAGATTTGAACTTTCTGATTCGCGTGTTTTATAATTTGACTAGTGTTTAATTTTGAAACAATTTGGGACTGTGCGAATTTGTGAACTTAATTATATGTTCTGGTCACACTTTAATTTCATTTTCTGTGATCTTATTCAGTGGATCAGACCAGTAGCTATTGGTATATCAACAGTGTGTTAAAACCGTTTTTATTTGAAATCTTGAAATGGAGTTTCCAGCTCTGGGCATGAGTTTTTAAGCAGTGTTACAAAGTCGTGCATTTCAGGTAGTCTACCATACTGTTTTGTAATTCGTGGAAATTTCATTAAGACTTGGTTTACCATGTTACAGGTGTAACCATAATATTTTCATTTTGAAAATAGCAGTTAACCGGTTTTCTGATTCTGTTTGTGTTTGCACAGCTAGTGGAGGATAACATTTAAAGAAGTAGAATATTCAGAAATAAATTTGTCTCTGTGTTTATCTGTGTGTGTGCATTCCTGGAGTTAACGTTTCTAATATTTATACTCCAGATCTTTGTAAGAAGGTATACCACTAGAGGAATGTGACCAAAATTGTAAATGAAGTTTAGGTTATTTTCAATTTTATTTTTAGAAAATGAAGTGGAATTGTGAACCCAATTTTTCTGCAGCTCAGAGTACATTTTGTTGGTGTCATTGGTGTTAAATGTGTTATTGGCAGGTATGACTGTGAGAGGCAGATGATGAGAAGACAAACTTAAGTAGACAATTTGTTTTTGAACAGTGTAGTCCTGTGGTGAAGTCTTCAGTAATAAAATAAATTATGCACTTGTTGGTGTGATTTGAAGGAGAATCGTCAGCAGATGGAAGCATCTAGTGAGTCCTGATAGTCTATTAAGATATCACGAGACAGAGATTTGAGTTTGTGACATGAGCGCTTACCGTCATTTTCGCTCTGCTAAATAATACACAATTTATAATATACCTTCCTATGAAATAAAAAAAAACAATGGTTAAACTCTGTACTAGTTTATTTATTGGTGATTGGTAATTACTCAGTTTGACAAAAAAATATATTTGGTTATTCAACAAATTTTCACCGACAATTATTATGAGACAATATCTCAGGTTGGCGAAATGAACTGAACGAATGACCCAGTCAAATATGGCGACTGCTTGGTTTATTTACAATCAATTCCGTTCAGATTCTGGATTCTTGTGATTACGAAAGAAATATTAATAATGATTACGATAAAGTACACTACCTTACATTATTTGTACTTAAATAATATAATGTGTAATTATAATTTGTTCCTGAAGTGTGGTAAAGTGTGTTTTAAAAGTTCGTAATTTTCAAACAGGTTATTTTACTCGATAACAAAATTTCAGTGTTTTATTTTTTTAATTAATCTTTGAAAGAAATAATATTCAGTTTATAGTGAGAGTTCAGATTACTGTGAGAAAAATTTAAAGTGAATTTATTTCAGAAATTCGGGTAATTTAATAATACTTATCAAATCAGTCGACTGGTGTTGACTGTCAGTCAGTTGTAGTGGGATGGGGTCTTCAATCACCATCAATTTTCAATATTCTTGGGGCTTAAGTACGTCTGGCATCCTTTTCATGTTAGTTGTAGCAATTTATTCATTTAAAATTTATTTAAATTGGTCCTTGGCAACAGTTAAATATTCTCGTACTTTGTCTGCTTCTTACGTCTTCATCCTTTTGAATTTTGATTACTTTTTAAACATTTTAGATTATAATTTTGGTCATTCACGGCCTGTCGTCTATTCTGGAAGAGCGTCACTTATTGAATAATAGGATTTAACGGAAAATTCGTAACCAACGGTCCGTTGTCATGGTAACTCTTTGCCTTTGATTGGCTAAGCTTGACATAAGCCCAATGTTATCATTTTTGAATTTTTATTCAAAATTACTGTATATCTTTTGATTGCTTTTATTCTTCCGTCTTCCTTCCTATTTATTAAATATTATCACTACTGTTCGTATTTCCTTTCAAAGATTATTTTGACATCCTATAAGGTTGGGTTCTCTTATGTATTAAAATTTGACAGTTATGTTGATATTTGTTAATTACATTTCTTTCTTATTTTAAGTCCTTAATATAACATATATCTTTTAATATGATTCACAAATTATCCTTGACTAGTTGCTTGCCTTGGATTAGCTAATATTTTTGTTGATTTTTTACAATTTGTAGTTATTTGTTTTTTACAGTTAGGGATTTCATAGGCGTAAGTAGCAATTGATTATATTTACTTATTTTATACAAATTACCTTTTAATTAACCCTCATACATGTTTTGTTTTGATATTATAAATGATTTGTTTACTTATTGATGTGTTTTGAATCTGATTTTATAATAATTGTATGTTCCCATTAGTTTCTACATTATGGTTTGTTAATTATTTCCTAACTCATTTTCCAGTTTTATTAGATCTGTATTAATTTACCTTTTTATTTATTTATTTTGCCATTGTTAATAATTAGGCTATTACTATTCTCTATTACATAAAACATAACATCTAGGCCTATGGTCTGTAGAATTCCTTCAGCCATATCCTATTCATAGATTTAAACTAACAATTCTTTAACAGCTATTAAGCAACGTTTGTTAACAATTTGTTTTATTCTTAATTATTTTTTGGGAGATAAACATCATCACACTGTTTAAATTTACTTAATTCTATCCCTTAGAACATGGGTTGTTTATTGATTTTGCTCGTATTTTCTTTCCTATATTTTTTCTTATATAAACTCTACTCTCTATCCATGGTAACACTAACTGTTTACCTTCCATGGGATTCCCTCTTTTGAATACTATTGTATCCCTCTCTTACAATTAAACTTAATGTTATTAATAACAAGATTCTTTTTAAATAATAATGTTCACCATTAATCTTCAGTGTTCATCACAGATTATTAAGCGTTTATACCTAATACTATTATTAACCAAATTCTTATTTACTAATAATGTTCACCATTAAACCATTTAGCGTTTGTCACTGATTTATTAAGTGTTTATACCTATCAATAGGGTTTCTCATTATTTTGGGGTTTTACACTATCACTTTTGCACTTCTTAAATTTTATTTTAAGTGTTATTAGTGGGTAATCCCTAACATTACTTTCTCTTTGTCACTTAGTTATGTTTACTTTCTCACTATCTCACTATTTCTCTCTTCACAAATGTTATTTACATGATTAATAAGTTCATGTTTTTATAGAGTTCTTTATTACATTTAAACTCTAATTCTTTGGTTAGTGTACTTTTCGTTTTTTCATTACTGAGTTTTATTAAATATCATTTACATTTATCATTTAATCGATAATAATAATTATCTTTTACATTTGTTAGTTATTGGTTTCATTTCCATTATCATATTTGAGTGTATTATTTCTCCTTTTTCTATTCTATATTATTTGTTTGTGACTCTTTTTATTTGATTTCATTTTATTTCCTTTATACTTGTTTTGTTTCATTTTCCTTCTTCTTCACTTTCATCTTTTTTCGTTTTAATTTCATTTTATTTTGGTTTTCCACTTTCTCATTTGATTTTATTTTATTTGGTTGTATTGAGTCAATCACTTTCTTATTTGGTTTCGTTTTTCCCCTTCTCCTTTTGTTTCCTTTTATTTGGTCAATCACTTTCTTATTTGGTTTCGTTTTTCCCCTTCTCCTTTTGTTTCCTTTTATTTGGTCAATCACTTTCTTATTTGGTTTCGTTTTTCCCCTTCTCCTTTTGTTTTCTTTTATTTGGTCAATAACTTTCTTATTTGGTTTCGTTTTTCCCCTTCTCCTTTTGGTTCCTTTTATTTGGTCAATCACTTGGGTTGGGTCATGTCGTCGTTTGTCGCGTCATTGTCATTTTATATTCATTAGTTTAAACATTTTGTATAGTTTATTCATCGTTTTTTCCCTGGTATTGGGGGTGGCTTATTTGTGTTGTAACATTATATATAACTTTTACTTATTTATTATGCATTATAATAAAAATGTTACTAAAAAATGCACTTTATAAATATATTCAAAAATAGTTTTTCTTCCAATCATTGAAGATTTTGACAATAAAATAACTTTTAAAACACATTTCTTATTTATACAAATTATAAATTATTTACTTATAACTTATTACGATTTACAAAATTATTAAAATATCGGTTTTTTTTTCGTCAATTTTTCGGATTTTTCACAATTATCAAGGTGGAAATTAACTTTTTAGTACATTTATTATTTATTTATAAAAAATTAGAACAATTATTTTTATAATGATAAATATATTTAAAAATCGATTTCTTCTTCAATTTCTTGAAAAGATTCAGTCTTTTGTTTCTATTTCTCCCTCATCACACACAATATATGAAAAATTTGTGCACCAAAATTAAATTCTTGAATAAAATTACACAAAATCAATAAACCTATCAAGACCTTTAATAAACGCTAGAACCGCACCAAATTATAAAATATCAAAATTACTAACACAAATCTTAAAACATAAAATTGAACTTCCAGCAAAATACAATATAAAAAATAGTATCGAACTCGTGGAACATTCAATATCGAACTGCGTCAATTCAATATCTGTATGGCACATGTACCAGCTGTCCTCGCTCGCCCTAAAATTCTTCAACTTTCAGGGTCTGTTCTTTTTACGCACAATATTGTAGTTTTACGTACAATAGTTACATATTAATATTTTTTTTTAGTTTTTAACTATTAATATTAATACGCGCAATGGACATATTTCTACATTTATTAATAAAAGTTACATTTATTTAAATTTAACTAAATTTTAACAATTCTTTACACCGCAGTCTTATAGAAAACACCTTGACCAATACGTGTTCATCATTTTGTTAAAAAATATTTATTTTGAAAATTTCTGTAGAACTTTTAAGTTAAGAAAATGACGTATACTTGCGAACTCAAAAAAATGATAAATTTTAAAACTTGCTCATTTTATGCCAATAAATCAAAACTAATTTTTATTATTTTTTTCAAAAACCTATACTGTATATGTAAAGTTCATATTGTGAAGTTTTTTTTTTTTAATGAAAATACATTTGTAACAAATTGTTAATATGGTTATGCATTAGTTGAAAAAAATAAAATCAAAAAAGTTATTACTTTATTTTAAGTATTTATTTAATTATTTTCTTTTCATTTTATGTAAAAGTGCAAACATTTAGCTTTAAAATGCTTTTTGATTTTTGTCTCTACGCCTATTATAACGGATTTTATTAAAATTTGTATGTTGCAATGTCAGAAAAACTTAGCCTTCCCGCTCATCGGGGCGGACTCTGACAATCAATTTTTTTTCTAATATTTCAATTCCATTTTTCTCACAAAGTATTGGCCTGACAAAAAAATAATAAATAGCGTTTTTGTAGAGAATTTAATGCTCTTTAATTTTTGTAATTTGTCTTTTTTTCGTAAATTTGTTATTTTTTAAGATAATCACGAAAAATTAATTTTTTGTACCCCCTCCCTTTTTTCAAAAAAACCGCAACTGAATTTGTGTAAACTTTTTTTAAAATTGTTTCTCACCCTTTTATCTAGCCTTATGCAAAACATCTCGTAGAAGCCACTTAATTTGAATTTTTTTCCTTCAGTAACTGTACTAACTTGGCAAAATAAAGAATCTGCTTTACAAAAATCAGTTTTAAAGGTTCATCATATTTCCAAACAATATAATATGAATATTGCCAGTAAGAAAACAAAGGTAATTGTGTTTCAAGGCAAGATACCAAAAAGAACAATAATAATAATAATAATAATTAATGATCAAATTTTAGAATAGGTGAGCCATTTGGGGATTGATAAGAATTATGATATAGATTTAAGTTGGGCAAGTTCCAGACAATCTGTGAGATATTCAGTTATATTTTTAGAAACAATGCATGTCAAGAGACAAAATCAAAGTTTTACAAAGTTATGGTGGTCCCTGTACTGTCCAATGGGTGCGAATTATGGACGGCAACCAAGAAACAAGAAAGTAAAATACAGGCTTCACGAAAGTCGTGTAGCCCCTGAGTATGCATTGTAGCAAACGAGAGAGGGTGAATGGCGAGTTCCCGGCGCCAGAAAACTGGGGCCCATCGGCTAAGGGAAGGGAACCCTAACAGAAAAATCCCTGGTCCTCCAGTTTGGGGGTTGGGCGGTAGGCCGGTAACCTACCCCCGGAAAAAATACCATACTACGGAACCTTCAAGAAAGCCTTGGATTGGACGGAAACAACGGCAACGACTACGACAAATAAATATGGAATACTCTTTAGGAACATGGAACGTCAGAACACTGAACAGACCCGGAGCACAAAGAGTACTTCGGCGAACTTGAAAGATATAAAATTAGAATCGCCGCAACACAAGAGACAAGATGGTTAGGACAGGGAATAAGAGACACGAAGAAGCACACTATACTCCAAAGCGGAAAAAATAGTGGAACAAGAGAATTTGGAGTAGCCTTTATTATAGATAACAAAATAAAACAACATATAAAGGATTTTACACCAATCAATGAAAGGATGTGCAAAATCAGAATAAAAACTCATTTCTGTAATCTTACAATAATAAATGTAGGCTACACTGTCCCACAGAAGACCAAGATAAGATTTTAAAGACAGAATTTTACCAAAAGTTAGAACAAATATATGACTCAGCACCTAGAAATGACATAAAAATGATTATAGGAGTCATGAACGCCAAAATCAGGAAAGAAGAAGAATACATAGGAACAACTGGAAAACACAGCCTGCATGACGAATCCAACGTGAACGGAAACCTCTTAATAGACTTTGCGACTAGTAAAAATATGGTCATTAGCTCAACATACTTCCCCCCGCTGAGACATACAGAAAATAACGTGGATATCTCCAGACGGAGAAACAGGAAATCAGATAGACCACGCCCTGATAGACAAAAGGGCAGCAACAAGTATATTAAATGTAAGAAGCAGAAGAGGGGCATGCTGTAACTCAGATCATATGCTAGTGCAAACTACCTTTAGGTGCAAAATTAACCAGAACAAAAGCAGCAAAACAGAGAGAAAAGAAAGATTAAAGATAGATAAACTGAAAGACCAAGACATTCGGGATAAACTTGGAAAAGAAATCAGCGAAAAACTTCAAGAGAAGGAAAACCCAACATTAGAATCATACTGGGAAAACATTAAAAACACTACAAAAACAGCAGCAAAAGAAATTTTAGGAATAAACAAAGGAAAACAAACGGACCAATGGTTTGATGAAGAGTGCAAAAGGGCAATTGGAGAAAGAAACAAAGCACACATTATAGCCTATATGACAAGACGGACACGAGAAAGCTGGCAGATAAGACTTGCAGACAGAAGAAGAGAAAGTTCGAGAATAACAAAATACTGAAAATGGAAAAAGACTATAGAAAATAACTCACGAGATGCATATAAATTTATTAAAAATTTAAAACAAGGATATAAACCAAATACAAATCTATGCAAACATCAAAATGGAGAAATAATCAGTGACATAGTAGAAATTAAGATAACGTGAAAAACATACTTCAAAAGGCTCCTAACAGAAGAAACAAAAGACAAATAGACAAGAGCCTAGAAGAGGAAATGAACACGATGACGAACCACCACCATCAATGCAGGAAATACAAGAGGCAATTAAAGCACAGAAAAATAACAAAGCTCAAGGAATTGACGAAATTCTCTCTGAACTATTTTAGTGGGGTGGGAAAAAAATCATGGAACAATTGCATGCCTTAATACTCACTATATGGAATACAGAATAAATCCCCGACGGTTGGAGGAAAACCATCATATGTCCTATACATAAAAAAGGGGACAAGCTATCCTGCCAGAACTACAGAGGAATCTCTACTATGCTCCGGATATAAAATTTTTACATACATAATCAATAAAAGATTACAGCCATATGCTGAAGAGATTATCGGCGAATACCAGTCCGGTTTCAGAAAAGGAAGATCCACCACAGATCAAATATATACAGTCAGACAAGTTCTGAGTAAAGCGTGGGAACAAGATATAGACATCTATAATATTTTTGTTGATTTTAGACAAGCCTATGATTCGATAGATAGAGATAAACTATCTAATATTTTATACGAATTCGACATACCAGTGAAACTGGTAAGGATGATAAACTTGACAATGACTAATAGAGAAGCTCAGGTACGAATACAAGGACACATGACAGAAGGATTTGTAATCAATCGAGGGTTAAAACAGGGAGATGGGCTGGCCCCGACCTTGTTTAATCTAGCTTTAGAATATGTGATCAGAAAACTGTCAGTAGGAAGAAATAACGTACTGACAAACAAATCGGTCCAATTAGCAGCCTACGCGGACGACATCAACATAATGTGTCGGACAAAAAATGCAGCAGAGGAAACGTACTTTGAACTCAAAGAAAATGCTAGCAATATAGGCCTCAAAATCAACATAGATAAAACAAAAATATTAGTGCAGACGAGAAGACAAAGAAACTACGGAACAATCGACAATATCAAAAAGGTGGACAACTTTAAATACTTGGGAACCATATTAGAAAAAAACGGCACAGAAGAAGCCAAAATCCGAAACCGGATAGTCCAAGCCAATAAAGCGTATTTCGCCACATCAAGTATCTTCAGATCCAAAGGCATCCACAGAAACACGAAACTAAGGATATACAAATCAATAATAAGACCCATCCTAACCTATGGTTGCGAAACATGTATCCTGAACTCCAAAGCAGCAAACACTCTCGATATCTTTGAAAGAAAAATATTACGAAGAATCCTGGGACCAGTTAATGACTGATGAATTTAATGAATGAAAAATTAAAAGATTATAAATAACAGTGGAAAGAACACATAGAAAGAATGTCGGAATCAAGACTGGAAAAACAAGTCTGGAAATATAAACCTATAGGACAGAGGTGTGTAGGTAGACCCAGGAAGAGATGGTGGGAGGATCTGTGAAGGCATCTTGTGTATGGCATGATGTAAAGATGATAATGAAAACCATTCAAAATGATCAATACTTAGTGGAAAAAGTATAAAATAGCTCATCTGGTTCTATAATTTTTTATTGTACATTGTAAAGTGGTTCATTCTTCTGTTTTCAGATCCATTGGATTCCTCTGCTACTTTTCTGTAAAGTGCAAAAAGCCTATGTGTCATTGTGCCATCATTTTTAGACAGCATAGTCAGGGGCTGATTAAGCGGCTGGCGGACCTGGTGGCCGCCAGGGGCCCCGAGATCGATAGATTCCTAGTTAAAAACTGCCACAACAGAAAAGCGAAAGATGCAATATTTATTCACGTATTGTACATGTAAATGCAAAAGCCAAAAGCGAAAGACTCGTAACAGTTTATTATCTACATCAAGTATACTATAATGTCAAATATACATCTTAGTAATAAGAAGTGATTGATTTTTACAAATCTCTTAGCAGTATGAAAGTTGCATTTGAATCATTTTAAATAAATACGTGAAATCCCGCCTGAAATTGTGATTGCGCGTTGCGATCGGTAGCCACCGTTGGCATCACTGCACTCTTGTAACTCTTGCAGCGCTCACGTAATCCATTGTGTTCGAGTTCGAGTTTGAGTCCACGTAATCCATTGTGTTTTAAGAGTTTGAGTCTGTCTCCGAGTTTTTTGTACCATTAGTGGTAAGTAAATAGTAGTACATTTACGTAGTATATAATAATGAAATGGTCCCGTTTCAGTTGGGTTTTCTTTACAGAGTGGCTGAATTGCACAGCATGGCCGCGAGGTCATCTTTGGGGGGGGGGGGGGGCAGACAAGACGAATATTTTGCTCTTTTTTTTTCAAGAAATAAAAGGATTTAATGTTGTTTTTAAAAAGTAATTATTTTTAGAGTCTAATTCACCTAAATATATAGTGCGGATGTGAACTTATTTAATGACAGTCTCTGGCATGTTCTACTACCCTTTTGTTTCTTTCCTATAGATTGAAAAGTTTCAGATTTCAATCTCTATCCAAACTCTTGCAACATTTGACTACTCTTAGTACTGTTCATTGTTTACTCTCCAACATTGGATGGTTAACCCTTTCAGTGCCATGTTTTTGACCAAATTTTGACATTGTTACATAAACAATACTAAAACATGTAATAAATAAACAAAAACAGAAAAGGAACAAAAATAAACGTGATATAAACATACAAGCACTATCCTTGCATAACCGCACATGTGATCGAGCGATAAACAGTCAGCTGTTTGAAAATCAACCTAAAAGATAAAATTCCCTCCCATACACAAGAGTGAACTATAAATGAACTATCGATGTACTGTGATACCAAAACTGGCCACCAGATAGCTCAAACATCGAACAAATTAATGCGACAGTGGCATTCTTGGCACTAACTCTGCTGCGTATTGATACGTCAGTGGCACGGCAGGCACGGACTGTCAGTGTTGCATGAATGCGTCAGTAGCACGGAAAGTGTTAAACAATTACTTGTTGATAGGTTCCAAAATAGATTACAAAAGGCAAAAACTGTTTTTTTTCAGGGCGAAAAAATGAAGCGTTATCAAAGCGGGGCAGAAAAAAGAAACAAGCTAAAACAAAACCTAGAAATTGCTGAAAGTCAGAAAAATCCATTGTATAAATTTTTAGTCGTCAGTACAGAGGCGGAGCTGCCCTCATCGTCTGTAATGTAATCCTACCTTCGAAGTTTCTTCTGAAGCATGTATAAGTGAAACGAGGCCCATTGATGGAGAACAAGACGAAGAAGAAGAGGAAAAGGAAGAAAAAGAACAAGTCGAGAATCGAAAGGTTGAAAGTGCTACTGAAGATGGTGATTGCGAAAACACAGAAGATAGAGATAGTCCATTAAGACGCACCGATTTAGACGTCAAAAGTACTAGATTGATATAGCTCTATGGCCTACGATATTAACAGATGCAACGATTGACCATATTCTTAGAAACAAACCAAAGAACATCGGGAATATAGAGGCATTAAAATCAGCATACAAAGATAGAGATGAAGTGTATTATAGAGGACTTTCCTATGATCATTTTTACAGGATAAAAACAAATGGAGTCAAGGAAGAGAGAAATGGCTAGTATTTTCAGAAACAAGCAAAAGTGTTTATTGCTACCCTTGCAAACTGTTTTCGACATCAAAGTCCAAATTAATAACGGGTTTTCAAAATTGGAAATCAATTACGGCAACTTTATCCGACCACGAAGTAGCAAAAGAGCATATATCAGCCATGTGTACTTTGTATAAAAGGTCATCAAAGTTTAATAGAATTGATTCTCAGTTATTGCAGAGGAGAGAAAATGAAGAACATTATTGGAAAGATGTCTTGAAACGAATAATATGGACTATAAAAATTCTTGATTCGTTTAGGGCTAGCATTCAGAGGTGATGAAGAAGGCCAGGATCCTACAAGAAAAGGAAATTACTTGATGTGCTTGGAATATCTCAGTGAATATGACAATTTCTTGAAGTTGCACCTACAGAAATATGCCAATCGAGAATGAGGAAATGTTAGCTATTTGTCTCACCATATTTGTGACGAATTTATATGCATCATTGGTAAACAAGTAAGAGTGCACATAATTGACAAAATTAAGGCTGCGAATTATTAAAACATTTTTTTTCAGTCACCGTATTTTTGAGGCAAAATATGCAAGACAACAATGGTCACAATTACCGTGTGACCTTTTCTTCTGCTTCAAATTTTCTCTTTTAAAGAGTTACCGATCACTTATTACCATATATTGGTTTTCCCAAGTGCCAACTTGTAGTTGTCTGTCTGCCATTACAGTTGTGTTGTATGTTGGAATTGCATGTCTTTCTCTTCTTTATGTGAATAACTATTCCAAAATTCTCTTTGACCACCTGTGTTTTCTAATCTACATTAGACATGTTCATACCATTGTAGAGTTTTTTCTAAAGTCTTAGTGACAGATTCTGTTATTCCAGTATGCTAGCACATGTTCATATTCTATATAGGTATATATGTATTATGAGGGGTGTTTGATAAGTCCGTGAAAAGTCAAAAGATGGCGCTCATAGTACATAAATGACGCCACTTTTAGTTTCCTGCATATCTGCTAGGAGCGTACACCACTTTTCAGTCATGTACATTCATAATTCTAGTGTTGCCAATCATTTGAATTTATCAAGTATTGTGATTTGGAAAAAATTGATGAAAGAGAATTTCGTGTGGTGATGAAACATTACTTTTTGAAAGGCAAAACCGCACAGGAAACTAAAACCAAGCTGGGTAAATATTATAGTGAGTCAGCTCCATCGACTAGAACAGTTTACAAATGGTTTGGTTATTTTCGTTGTGGTCACATAAGTACAAACAACGTTGAACGTTCCGGACGGCTTGTTGAGGTTTCAGCTGCAGAAAATCTTGAAAAAAATCCATGATATGGTCATAGAGGACAGAAGATTGAAAGTGTGTGAAATTGTTAAGACAATAGGCATAGGCATCTCAAATGAACAGGTGCATCATATTTTACACAAACATTTATATATGTGAAAACTGCCCGCAACGTGGCTGCTGCCTTTGTTCACAATCAATAAAAAGTATGAACAAATAAACATTTCCAAGCACGGTTTGGAGCTGTTTCAATATAATAAAGAATTTTTTCACCGTTTCATGACAGTTGATGGAACTTGGATACATCCATTACCAACCCGAAACCAAGGAACAGTTAAAATAGTGGGTTGTAGTAGGAGAACTTGCTCCAAAAGAAAAAACAAAAACCATTCCATCAGCAGGTAAGGTAATACCACCGTCTTTTGGGATCCTTGTAGCTTAATCTTAATTGATTTTCTGGAGAAGAGTAAAACGATAAATGAGCAATATTATGCATCAATATAAGATCGTTTTGATAGAAGTACGTAAGTGTATAGTATCAATGAAAAATTCTATCTGTGTTTGTTGACTGATGATCAGAAAGAGCCCCATTTTGAAATCGGTCAACAACTGCGTACCAATGCAAATGGTAAAGAGAACTTTGGAATGCAGTAGAAATTGCTCTGTAAAGATTTCACGAAGTTAGCAGCAAAATGTTATAACACACACATTGTGTTAAGATCTTCATTCTCACTTCGTTATAAATCCGCCGGACGGTGTGTGCCCATGCCCACTACAGTGCGTGTAGCTCGAAGACTGCCAATCATGATGGGAAGGAGAAAACGGCATTCCGGTGTCAAAACCTATCGGTAGCAGCACTTAATTGTGCGCAGGTTGACACAAATAGTTCAGTCTTTTTTAGAACATACCTTGTTGTACAATCTTTCACGACCGGCTTCAACATACGGGCGTGGTTCACAGTTTTTCTTTTTGTTGACCAATGTTTCTGAAACGGATTGTCATGGTAGAACCGAAACAAAAACTGGGAACCATCACCCAACAGTCTGGCTAATAGTAGCAATTTCAACAAATATCTAGCTGGTTTTCTCAACTTTTTCAAATCTTCTACATCTTGAGTATATTCATAGCTGCTTGTTTTTTATTGCTAATTTTACTTATTGTTTTAGAATTTTACTTCCTATATTGTTTTGCTTATATATATATCCATTTTCACAACGTTCTATAGCATGACTAGCAAAACACTGAAGTATATAATTTTCGAGTTGGTGACAGGTGTATGGATACCTTTGTTTTAGATTTTGTTTTTATTGTTATAGAACATGTGTTTTTTATCATTGTGTGTCTTTTGAATTATGCTTCAATTTTGGATTGCACCCATAAAATCCGCTTTAAATATACAACAGTCTGTTTTTTTTTATCCAGTTCTTAATTTGTAAATAATTGTTTGATGCTAACAGTTCCAATTTTGATATTCTAACCGTAAATTTTATTTTATAATTATTTTTGTGTTGTGCTTTTTAGCTTTTTTATATAGCTGTAATACTGTTTTTGACAGAATTGCCCCCCAGAGTTGTATTTTGTAAACGTGTAAAAACAGTCTAGATTTATTTATGTACAGATCTTTAGTTTTTTTTTAAATCTGTATTTTTAGAAAGTTTAATTTTTAATGAGGATATTTCAGTTCCATTTCATGAGGAAATTGCATTTGGAAGGAGAAAACAGGAAATATGCACACGTAAAGTGTCACTAAAAGCAAGTGTGTGTGTATATGTAGTTTTTGCGTGTGTTGTTTTCAGTAGAATTTTTTTCAGCTAACTGTTGGTTTACCATTCATTGCTGATGATATATTTATTACAAGGAAAATTTTAGAGGATACAGTCTTACAGAACTGATATATTTTGTATAACATATTTGAATTGTAAATATTATCACAACTACCTTTGCGAAATGTTTTTGATGTGCATATTTCTTTTGGATGTAATAATATAATGACTGATTTGCAGTTTGGTTATGATTTTATTGCCACAGTTTACTTGTCTTTATAATGGTGAAATTTTATGTGTTTACCATTGAACATGCACCTTTCATTTGGATATTTACGTTAAGTATTCTGGGCTGTGTGTTTTAATAAGTTTTATATGTTATGCTCAGAAAAAATGTTAACCGTCGTAAATTTTGTAATACATCTGAAATGTTTGTTTTTGCGCATTTTAACTCACAGTGCCTCTTGTTTGGCAATAGTACAAACTTCGTGGAAGTATGTGTCGTAGGTGCGCTGATAAGAACATATAAGTGTGGTACCTTTCAAGTGATAAATTCTTATTTATGAAGTCACTGAAGATAATGTTGGTTTTGGTTAGTGTGAGTTTGTTGCTGGATCTGGCAAATCAAATAAGAAGAGCCAAAGTTTGAATTCCATGAAGAAGCAGACAGACTTCAGTACAAGATTCATGGGTCAATGATGATAAATAAAGTTGTAAGTATACCTTTTCAACTTTATTAGTTATAAATATAATATATAATAGTATTTTAATGATATTTAATATTAATTATATTCTTAAACCGCATAAATGTATGCGAGCATAATCTATCCAGAAAGTTTTTCTTTATTTATGAGCAGGTCTATAATAGTCATACAGAGTGTTTCACAGTGTAATGGAAACAAACTAATGATAATGTGATGTATTTATAATATACACACACTTATTATTTACTAATGGTACCTATAATTTCAATTTTCTATTGTATAGTATATTTCAATACGGTATTGTATGGTACCTTTAGGCTATGAACAATAAATCCAATACAATAGAAAATTGTAATGAAACAGTTTCAGGAGATGTTCTACAGATGAAAATAAATAAAACAGTTCATATATGAACACAGACCTGGAAGCAGTTTGTTTTGGAAGTTACAACTTCTAATATATTCATCCGACATTTTAATGTAAAACAGTAGCTGTGTATTCAAACTAGGTACAAGTATACTAATTTTGTGATGGGGAATTTACTTAAGACTTCTAAAACATCAGTAAATTCAGATAATACAGATAACAGCTAAAATACATTTTAAATCCTTCAATTTAATAATTATCAAGACTATGATTAAATAAAAAGGGCCCTAAAAATCTTTTCACTGATAAAAGGCCCATTTCAGTCTTTAACACTGAGTAATTGTAAAAGTTAAAAAAAAAATAGAGAATTTTCTTCTACTGTATGAAAATAAAAGTTAGATTTCCATTTTGTATGTACAGAAATTAGAATTAATAAATCTGAAAAAATGTTTTTTCTTTGAAACAAATAAATATGTAAAAAAAAATCGTGTACATGAACTAAAGAATTTGACCAAATAGTTGTAACAAAAAGTGATATCATGAAAAAATAAATCACTCAAATGAAAAAACATGTCCTTGAAGATTTTCTGTTTAAATGTGAAATGCTCTGAATATTAAAATGGATCTTTCAAGGCGCTTTAAAAATGTGATTTAGTACTGTAGGCTATAGTTGTAAAGTATATAAAATTGAACTGTTTCAGGTAAGTTAATGCTAATCACAGAATTTGTTTGAAATGGTTTTTGACTACTAGTTACATATAAGTGTAAATACAGATTACTCTAGGAGTAAATTATATTTGGGAATTTTATCATATTTGAAATTTAACAAATAAATGGTCTGAAACATTTAGTTAAAGAAAAATGAAAATTCTAAAGGTTCTAAAATCAGGATATTGGGAGAAGATATAATCCTAGATTTAATGATGTTTGGCTGTAAAGAATGAAAATAAATAGGCTCCAATGTTAAAACTTCCTCAGGTGTTGTGCATCTTTTCTCACACTGTTTTTGTTGGAATTAGTTTAACGTAAATAAAAAATACAGAAATCAATAAATGATAATAAAAGGAGATCAAAATTGTTTAAATTGTATAAAGCCGTGTTTATTTATTAATCGGTATGTTATTTGAACAGAATATTATAGGGAAATAAATAATCATTTCTGGTATCATTAGACAATAAGTCTTCTTTATTTGCATCACATTCTGAATGAGACTCTTGGTTCCGTAATAGTCAAAATTCAAAATGTGATCTTTTGTTGTGGTCAGATCCATATAGAACGTTATAGAGTTGGTGAGCTTGACTTACTTTGTTATACAGAAGTTATTTATCTTTCAATAATTACAAGTAAAATTAACAAAAAACTGGCGTGCACAGTTAATAATTTCAAAGGTTCATAATTTGTTTTTTGTTTTATAATTTATATTAGAAACAAGTTCTTCAGAATGAGTCGGTGCATATATTCTTGAAGTGTCAGGCTATATCAGTGGATTACCTTTGTTTAAAGTCTTTTAGTCCAATTAATGTATTTGTGTTATGTGCCATCCAGTAGTAAATTTCCAATGAACTTTTCTTATTAGTGTTGTAGTTATTGCAACCCTCGAAAATTGTTGGCGTTTCCCACTCGCCAGATACCGTTTCCGGGGGGGGGGGGGAATAAAACTTTATTATTTAATATTTACCATGTACCGCTACATTATTCATTAGCCCAGTTTATATTCTGATAGTCCCTTATCGAGTTGAAGATGAAAAATAATTGATTAAAAATAATCAAGCTGGACTAGGCTGAGTGTTTCCTCTTGTGGCCACTAACATGGCGAAGTCCCGACGAGAAATACCATTTGTCTATTGCTACACCAGGGTTGAAATCTTCTAAGGGTGGTCCATTTACTGCCAGCTGCATTAGATCTCCTAATGAAGTGATGTCCAGGGAAAGTCTCTGTTTCACTTTTATCCTGTTAACGAAGCTAAATCCCCTTTCACAA
The DNA here is from genome assembly GCA_034769895.1 of Magicicada septendecula. NCBI lineage: Eukaryota > Metazoa > Arthropoda > Insecta > Hemiptera > Cicadidae > Magicicada > Magicicada septendecula. The sequence goes on from CM068368.1 coordinate 14,665,302, forward strand.
GATGCTGTTGTTACTGCCATGCATGCAACGCCGTAAAATACTTTCTTTAGCTCACCAAAACGCTCAGGAAACTTGTACAGAGTTTTTAATAACTCACCCAGTCCTTTTGAAGTTATTTGCTCTTCTTTAACCATCATTTTTAATTGAAGCCATTCCGATAGCAAAACATCCTCATTTATATCACCAGTAATAAAAACATGCGCCAATTGAAGAATCTCCTCATTGCCATATGCAGTTAGGGTGTCATCTTGAGGAAGGCACAAGAAATCCAGAACGTGGCACTTGGTGCCTACTACAGTCTCAAGTGTATCAAGACGGCACTTCAAGTAATGAACTGTGCTTTTGATCAGCTTATTACGGATTGATTTGTATTCTTCCTCCCCTTGAGACGTGTTTGTGAGAACAATTCCTTGGTCGGCTTTGTATTTTGAACAATTCAGTTTCTCTGAGTCTGAAGTGTCAGAAAGGAATTGTTTCACACTGGATCCTTCAGATGAAAGCAAGAACTGAACCATTTCCACCGTTACAATCATTGACGATCGTACCTGTGAGACCAGTAACTGTTTCAACTGTAAAACTTTACAAAATGGCTCTAGTTTCCCATACAGGTCAATCAAAAAGTTTAATGTTTTTACAAACTTGTATGATGTAAGGATTTTTAGATAGCCTTTTGCTCTAGCTGCATCCGTAGCTTCTCCTGTTGTAGCTTTCCGGTTCATTGTATCCTCAAGATGGATGACCAGAGGTACGAGATCATTTTGGGTCACTATTTTGAGGGTATTTAGCTCATATAGTACATTTTGCGCGGTCGGAATCGTAAGCTAGCCAGGGGAAGATATCCAGCCAAGCTCTTTGAAATTTTCGTTTCCCAGAGTAACCGTGAGTAGGCCTAAGTCCACTAGAACTCGCATTCGTTTTCCACAGTAGGCATTTCAGTTTCCCTACTAGGCCCGGCACTTACATCTCTAGCAGTAGACGTCGCACTCGCAGACTCACTAGGCGTCGTCGTACTGACAGTAGAACGTTTTTTAAAGAAATAATTAAGTTTAATCTGTTTCATTATGAATAAAATAACACACAAAAAATAAAATACACGCTGAACACGATCTTAGAAATTGAGAATACTCTTAGTACACGAAACAATAAATCACACGCGTAACACATCCGGTCAACTCAACAATAATTAGCAGACTGTACAACTTGAAAGGAGTGACAAAGGCCGGCGGCCGGCGCAGAACGGCGTGAAATTTCCGCTCCCCTCTCTCAGCAACACTGTTTTGTTCGACGTGTTTCAAGATGTTTATATCCAACAGAGCAGTTTTGTTATAAAGTTAACACGGTGACAGCTAACTGACGGCCTATGACTTCAACACGCGCCTTTACTAAAACAAAAACATGTGTTTTGGTTTAATAGACGTCGTGTTTTGGTTTAATAGACGTCCTTCTTTTTTCCATTTTTCATTCTTTCTCTCCTCTTTTCTCCTTTTTTGGCGAGTGGGCGAGTGCAATTTTCGAGGGTTGGTTATTGTGTATTAGTAATTCTTTCAGTGATCAGTCTTTCCTTCTGGTCCTGCTTTTGCACAGCATTTTCTTTTCTGTATATATATAAAACCAAACTTTTTGGGATGTTGCTCTCACCGGAAAAAGTTGTCAGGTATCATTTGGGCCAAGATCCGCAGTACTTGTTTTTCTAACACTCTTGTCGCTTTTTGCGGCCTGAAGAAAATCGCCGAGGGTGGGATACGAATTGTTGCCAGTAATGATCACATAGGAAGTGACCACAGCCTAACAGCCTGGTTCATAATCAATTTAAATTATTGACACTGACTGTGTGAGCTTACAAAACAATTTAAATTAATATTTTGCTAGCCTAGCGAGGACGTGTTTTTCCACTATGGTTCTCAAGCTCACTGTTCAAAAACTATCATCTGGTCTCTAACTGTGGAGTGGTCTGGTGTGGAAAGGGAATACCAAACAGATGAATGAAAAAGAAAAAAAATGGAGTTGTGTGTGTGTTTAACAAAAAAATGACACTTGGCAGCTCATGTTGTTTTGTGTTGAGTGGCTATTGCTTCATTTTTTGTTTTAATTAAGTAAGTTGTGTGTTACATTTTCATTCATGAGTACCAGGATTGCTTGTAATTTAAGTAGGAGGTGTGAACAACTAAATAACAAGAATTTTTGTTTTTTTATAAAATTGTCTATTTATTATTCTTCAAAATTAACATTGTCCCCTACAAAAAAAGTCCCCCCCTATCAGATACGGTGCATTTATTCTAACGTTCTTTCCAGTACATAAAACATTTGTGAATTTCTCGTTTTGGTATAGCTTTCAGTTCACTCAGTGATCTTGCCTTTATTTCCTCTATGGTTTCAAAATCTTGTCTGGTCATTGTGTTCTTCGTACTTGAGAACAAGAAAAAGTAACGTGTGGTGATCATATTGGTGTACAGGAGCACACCTACCATATAGGCTGTGTTATTACAACACTGTTTTATGAATTAGCAGTTGAAAGTTGAAGTGTAAGCCAGTGGTTATTGTGGTGCAAACTCCAAGAATTGTTTGCCCATAGTTTTTTTTTTTTTTTTTTTTTTTTTTTTTTTTTTTTTTTTTTTTTTTTTTTGCCTCAAGCAACAACTTATGTAATACTTCAAGGTATAATTAGTCTTTATTGGCAGTATGTGTGACGAATGGTGTATGTAAGAATTTGTTTGATCATGGGTTCCATTGGGACGATGAGCCTTTGGGTCATACACACACCTATGTTTTGTCACTGTTATGATGCGTTTTAGCAATTCTGTGTCATCAGCGACTTCAGCCAACATTTGCTCAGCAATGTTTTTGCGATGCCGCTTTTGCTAAAAATTTTATAATTTTGGAACAAATTTGGCTGCTACTCGTTTCATGACTAAAATGTTAGCAAAAATTGCTTTGCGTGGCCCAGACAATGTACTAACTTGGTCACTAGTTTCTCTTATAGTGATTTGGTGAGTACTGAGCACAGTTTCCTTAACTTTTTCATGTATTCTTCGGTGGTTGATATAGTGAGACTTTCAATTCTCTTGTCATCTTCAGTGTCTTCACGGCCCTCTTCCAAACATTGTACAACTTGTACAAACATTGTTCCAAACGTGGTACTATTTGTACCACTCATAGACCCTCAGTTTAGCATTCTCACCAAAAAGCCGTTTTCAACATTTGCACTACTTCACTGCACTTCATATTATTTTTAACATAGCATTTAATGCAAATTTTTTGTTCTGCCATTTTGAAAATGCCAAAATGTCCGTGTGTGATAAAATGTGTTGTCAATGTTCACTTGTTAAACACAAATCAAGCGTCTGATATTCACAACAAGTGACACATACATCACAGAGAGTGGTACCAACATGCGAAAAATATATTGTAAATTGAAAATGGATAGCACATGAAATTAACAAATTTTTGTAATTTTCTGATGACACCTCGTATACTTTTGATGTGTACAAGATTATGAGGCAGGTAAGTAAGATATCATCTCTGAGTATAACGTATAAAGTGAATAAGAAATTATGTGTAATAAATCAAGTACATATGTCTCAAATAAGTATGGTTTATAATTAATTGTGTATGTGTATAATGGCTTATGCACGCGCGCGCGCGCGCACACACACACACACACACAGTTACACGATACATGTGTAAACATTAATAAACCGCATAGTAAGGAGGCCAGAAATCTTGTTGTATAGTTGATTGAATTTAACGGAAAACTTACCAAGAATAATGTAAATTTGTATAAAAAAATTACTAATAACTGCCATAAGTAGTACCAGACTTTGGTGAATATACTGTGCATGGAAAAGGTGCATTCTTTATAGTTATATTTTCATTTATGTCTGTTTTGACTGATAATTGTTGTACCGCGGTAAAAAGTAAAACATGTATTAGTTATCAGCTGTAATAAAAGTAGAGTACTGTGTTTAAAAGAGGATTTTTTTCTGTTTAACTAAACTTTTTTCTGGTAGATAAAATAAACTAGAACACCTTTTCCATTGATTTGTCAAGTGTTCTAGATTCTTCTGTGATTTTGATGCCAGTGTAGATGGAATTACACTACATACTTCCACATGAGACATACTTTCATCGAGAGATATACCCAGAGATGTAGTCAAATTTACAGATTAGTTAGTTTGTTTTCAAGTTAGTACAATTAGCAAAGTCTGTATAACACAAAGAACGAAAATACAATGTTTTCGATTGACATTTCTTATTTTGCTCTCAACAGCAACAGCAGGCATCTGTGGACATACCCACAGTCCTTTGGAACAGCGCATAGTCTTAGCATCCCATATTCTAAGCATTGATCGATCTTAGGTATGCCATAACAGCTTGAGGTCTTCAAGGAAGCTGGTTTTCAAATAACATGGGCTTCGACTGCATTTTAAGTTCCTATAGATTCCTTTAGTCCATCTCTCACACTCAGTTTCTCTTGTTCTAGTTCCTTGACACTTATACTATCACTTGTTCACCTAACGTGTGTGTTTCAGACAAGTCTGGCTTTGCTTCCTAATCCCATTGTATACTGAACATGTTTATCTAGTTGTTGAATTCTTGTACATCATAATTCTAGAATTCACCCTTTATAAGTTTAATTCTTGTATACAGTAACATAGCCAAAGTACTTAAACTCGGTCCAGTATGTCAAAGTTTTGTCTGTTAGTATCTCAAAGTATGTTATATAAATATTTTAGTATGTTTCGACTCTGTCGGTTGTGAGATAAAGTATTGTTTTATTTTTTGTTGGTGATGGTTTACTGTTTGTTTTTGCCTGAAGATAGCTACAGATTTCTTGCATAGTGTAAACATCTCTGTATATAAAAAAAAGGGAAAGCAGCGATGAAAGAAGTCCCTCCCTCTAGTAGGCTTAATATCAATAACCCATCATGACGTCTTTTAAAGAAACTATATATCTGTGCATTTTATTTTCACGTTTTTCTGCTGCTGTGTATATTCTCTTTGATATATTTATTCTCAAGTGTTTACAATATATAGATCGTGGCACTTCTTCGAAACACATGGTAGAATTCAACCTCTTCCAAATATTTTCTTCTGCTAGTGATACTGTCCACACAACCTTGAGGTGCCAAAATTTCACACTACCTCATGAGTTTTAATGACATCCTCATTTTTGCAACTTTGCAAAGTTGAAAAGAATACCAGTAATTAAGAATATATACTGACAGGTCATATGAGTATGTTGCATGTTTATATCGCTGACAAAATATAAAAATGAAAACAAATAGTGTTTTTGTTTAAATAGATGTAATTCATTGAAACAACTAAAACAATTTCGAAGAAAAATTTATCATAATTCAATTTCTTTATATATTTGTTTTTCTTTTTTTACCGTAACGTGGAGTAAATCAAAAAAATAAATCATTCAGTAACAGCAGTCAGTCAATGTTGAAAATTGTTCGGTGGTTGTGAATTTATGACCAGGTTTTCATTATTTTACAAATTAGTTATACGTAACAGTTGTTTATCTTGAATATTACGTACAACAAGATTTTTGGACTGGGTGGAGGTGGGACAGCATGGTCCTTGTGGACCATTTAAATTATGCGAGTTATCTAGTAATTTGTATGGCCATGATTCCCAAACAGTGTTACAGCACTTGCGGGTGATATTGTCTTCAAAACTGTTAAATTGGAAATTTTCTAAATGAAAGTGTGTGTAGTTGAGAGACATTTCCTGTACAACTACAGTAACATCTTCTGTTCATGGGTGTAAACCTCTCATAGGTGTAAATATAAATTACAAGAAAGATTGGTTAGTTAGCAGAAGACTAATACTGGGGAGTGCAAAAGCATTTTAGACGACTTTGGAAGCATACCTAGAGTCCAGACATTTGAAATTTATTGGTTCAGTGATGTTTTATACTAAACGTTTGTTTAAACAAACAGTCGAGTAATTTCCTAATAATTACTTAATGTGTCTGCAGACATGTAATTGTTATGTTGTATATAAATGTGGTTGTGGTTATTTTGTATGAAAATTATAGAGACTAATTGATTAATAGGAATTTAATTAACCAACTTTTAAGCATTATAGTAGGTTAATTTGATAGGACTCTGCATTGCACTTACTAGTTCACCTAATTTCCAATAAACACTTTTGAGTTCGTTACCTGACGAATGATTTATTTGAATCTGATGATGAGTTAAATCCCTAAGAAGTGCTTATGGAAACTCGCCAAAGTAGTGGAGTGTGGTAAGCGGTGTTCTGTGTAAACAGTATAAATTTGTTCACGAGTTTAACTTTGGAATTGCCGATTTCTTGAGTAGAATTACAACATTCATATACAAACATAGTAGAAGGAGGATTATTACTCCGTTCTACTTTTCAAAAAGAATCATAGTGTACGAGGTGTTGTTATATTAATTATTTTAATGTCTTTTTATTATATGTAATATTACTAACTTTCACCAACATTTTGTTCAGGCGGCATCTTGTTATAATACAAGAAACATTAGATTTGCTTACCTTTATGGGCAGAGTTCGTTTAAGCGAACTAGAAGTAGCGGAATGTGTTATCTGAAATAATTTACTCTTGCTTGAAATGTTTACCAATGACATTACCTGTTATTGTCATATTACGTACTAATGAATGTGACTACTGTGCAAAACAAACACGCTACTATACACCATGAGGCGTTGCGCCATGAGACGCAGTTCCACTATTCAAGTTAAAATTCCCCTTAAACATTTCACAAGCCCTCCAAAATAACATATTCAGTTATATTTTATGATATCATTATTAAAATAACGTTACAACTCAGCACTTCTAATTAAATGTAATTAGATATTCTCGCATTCATTCACACTCTCATCCTTGTGGTACAATTTTCTTTTAATTTTCCCCAAATTGAGCTCATTTTTTATTAGTTATTTTGTAATTGAACATTTTGTATTGACCCTTATTTATACTTTTCTAGTACCCCCCATTTTGTCACTTAGCTGAAATCAGTCCTGCAGACGTCCCATCGCTGAACTCGCACTATTGATGTTAAAACTTTACCAAACTTTGTGTTTACGTTTTATATGTTTTAACGTTGAACTGTTACCTCACTTTATACAAAATACTTCACTTTTTACATTGTATGGGCGGACATCCGAGACTTAGTTTTATAAAATTTTGATATACAGCCCGCCGGCTTAACTGATGTTTCGTGACTGAGAACGATTTTCAATGCTTCAATTCCGAGGTGGGGAGTAACTACGTCACCAGTTCCTTTGTGTAGAGTTCCACGCCTTAGTTGTTTACAGGCGAGTTTATTACGTTTTTTGCATACTTTTGGATGACGTATACATGGGTGCAGCTTGTTGACACATTAGTATGGCAAAATAATGTTGTTGTTTCTGCGTGTATACTCCCGACTTTGAAGCAGTTTTTGTCCACTGGATATTGCGCAGTTGCAAACCTTCATAAAACTTTACTAGTTTCTTTGAATAAAAATACAATTTAAATTGATTATTCCCCAAAACTACAATAGGGCCAGAATTGTACTGTTACAAATCCCCCTCAATGAGAGGATTTATGACGAAGCATAAAAACTCTCATTGACACACTCATACTTCCTAAAGGGATCAGCTAGGATATGTCGTCGCAACCTCCTTACTGTTTATATAAAAAATATACAATAACTTACCCTTGGTCCAATGATGGTGACAGTACCTGCCTGACCTTACTGGACTTCTCCGGAGAGATCCCAACACCGCAAGGCGAACAGGCACGTAACGCTCCTGCCCTGACGCGCTGGCCAGCTCAGGACCGCCGTCACAGCACCACCAGACACTGAAACAACAAATCAAAAATATCAAAATAGTGGCCTGGTATAAAACCATATCCCTAACTGATCTGTTTCCCCTTAGCTATGTGCTGGTTTGTGTTAAGAAGCACTGGGTTTTCTTTAACTCCTAACACCTAGATGATTACAAGAATTATTATATAGACGTTCCATTCTCTTATTTCACTACATTTACATTATAAATTTTTTCGACTCGAATCGATAATAATTAATCCTTTCCCATTAACAAGAAGAAATACAAATCTTTATACTAATGCAACAATACTTTCAAAATATTTAAACACATAATCAAAATTTACTCAAATAAAATTATCTATATCTCTCTCTTTCTACAATTCTGAAATATTTTCTCTTTTATAAAATATTATTATTATTATCATTATTAACAGAAATTCTACTTATCCGGCGCTGTTAATAATAATCATCCCCTTTTCTCCTCCACACACACTATTTCTTAATACATAATAAACATAACTAGTGGTCGCCCAGTGGTCGAAATTCGACCGTAATTCATTAAATTTTTAAGTTTGAACGTTATTGAGGTTCTTTTGTCAAAGAGTATACCTCTATAATCATTGCATATAATTTTTTTGAATTTTGTTCTATTACGTCAGCTGCGAGCGTGTACAAATACGTCATTAGCGTGTGTTGTTTGCCTTAATTCCCTGCAATACCTATGAAATTTAAAATTTAATGTTAGTAACAGTTGAAAAAAAAAACACAATTACAGCTTGTATTCGTATTTATTTTTTGATATAATTCATTGTCAGTTTTAATTTTTTCATGTTATTATTGAATCAAATAAACGCTAATAAAAATGAGACTTGACATTCATAGAAGTATAAGATACATTGTTTTCAGTTCCAGTGGATTACATTTCATTTTTGGTAAGGTACAAAATTCGAAAACAGTTTGAAGATTATCTACTACAAAGCTTATATAATTTTTTTTCTATGCATTAATTTTCCAGTTATTTGAAAAATATGAAAGATAGGAAAAATGAGGTTTAGCTTGGCTAAGCCATATTTAAAAAGCAATAACGCGTTTTTTGACATTTCCTTGGGTTTTTTTTATTGCCATACTGACCAGGTTTTGCCAAGGCTACACAGTTATTTTGCCTATCTTCGAATTATATAAAATTTAAATAAAAAATTAATAAAAAATAAAAAATATGTGCCTCGTATTTTTTCATATATTTTTCATTAAATCAAAAAAACCGGGCGGTTAAAAAAATAAATGTTGTCCATTGAACTTAAAATAGTTTTAAAGTGAATTTAATGATTCAGAACTTCTGTGTAAACGATGTTTTTTGTAAAAACTCTTTCATCATTTGCTAAATGCCCTTGGCCATTATATTCGGAAATATAAAATCTCAAACCATCGAATGATCGAACTCTACTTGCTGCGACGTACAATTGACCATGTGTAAAAACTGGCTGCCTCAATATAATTCCAATTTTTTCGAATGTTTGTCCTTGAGACTTATTTATTGTCATCGCAAATGCAGGTATAATTGGAAATTGAGTTCTTTGAAAGTTAAATGGTAAAACAGTACCGGAATATGTTAAATTTATAAGTGGAATCAAAATTCTCTTATTGCGTGCGGTTCCAGTTAAAACTTCGCAATCAATAGCATTACGATGCATACACTTGATGCGCATTCTTGTTCCATTGACTAATGCTTCCTTTGTATTTAAGTTTCTGATCAGTAAAACGATGCAATTAACTTTCAATACTAACTTATGTGGTGGCAAACCACTAATAGTCAAAGAATTCAAAAACTCTACTGGATAGTTATTGATTTCATTGTCATCATCACAAATTATTTTATCGTAGCTATGATATGTTTTCTGTTCACCTGGTATTCGATTAAGTATATCAGTATTAATAAAAGTACAATCATCATTTTTAGGTGCTAAAATAACTGACTTCAATATGTTATCTGAGAGTATGTTTTCGGAAATATTTCCATACACCTCATTAATAATATTATTTTCATCTCCTATTAATTGCTGAAGTATTTCAATAATATTTTTACCAAACTGAGGGAATTGTGGGGTTTCATCATTACCAATTTTTTTCAAGAATTCGACAAATTCTATTTCACTTGGTAAGGCTCTCATATTTTGAGTAAACGTTACTTTATGAAAATAAACAAATTTATGCCAACTCGTGACACAATTTTCAATTAAAATTGCACGTGATCCATGTGGGACAACTGGTAAGATTTGCCGAAAATCACCGCACAGAAGTATCGTTTTCACTCCAAATGGTTTATGTTTATCATTTTCATCGCATAGATCCTGCAATAATCTATCTATGATTTGAACACTTGCAGTGGGCACATAGGAATTTCATCAATAATTATCAATGATGATGAATTAATGTAACGTCCATAGCTACTGTTTGCGGTAATATTCGCTACAGAATTTTCCAAAATGGGTATAGGCAATTTAAACACATTGTGTAAAGTTCTACTTCCAAGTAATAGAGTTGAAGCTATGCCACTAAACGCTGTTGCAATGCAACTAAGATTAAGCGAATTTAATTTGTGGATGATTGCTGTTTGTGTGAATGTTTTTCCACAACCTGCATGAGCGGTTAAACAAAAAACATTAGATCCAGTATCATGGTGCAAAACTTCACGAATCACACGATCAATTAGATTACGCTGTTCAATATTTGCAGTTTCATAATGCTCACAAAACAGTAACTCTTGTTCTATTAGATCAATAGCATTTGCTTCGTCTGTTCTCTGCGAATACGTGGGAACTGGTAAACCAAGTTCTTGACATGACAAATTATGAACATTCAAAATATCTTCAATTTCTAATAGAACTGTGTTAAAGGATACTTCTTCGTTGTAATCTCTCAAAAAATCTTCACTAAGATATATACTTTAAATTCATTCCATAACGCCAATGCATTGGCTGGCACATTTAATGCACAAATGTAACCAAATAAATTTCGCATTTGTTTTGGTGAATGTAATTCTTTTGCTTCATTTAAACATTCGCGCCATTCATTATCATTTGAAGCAATGGCGCGAGCATGGCACGCTTCAACAAAAGAAGTGTGTATAATTCCATTGTATGTTCTAACATCCTCAAATGATTCTGGACCACAGACATGTAATAAAAGCAATCGTAAATGGAAAAGTTCGATGTCTTTTGGTGATACTACATATATGCGTGTAATGATTTTATCACCTCCACGCCTTCTCTTCTTCCATTTTTTTCGGGAATCTTCCCACACATAATGCAAAGGAATTTCAATATACTTATATTCATGCGCTGATGGATCTGATCGATTCAATTAAAAAAATGCTAATAATTTTGTTTGTCTTGCATTTTCAATTGCTTGACGTTCTTGCCCTTCTCGAAAGTAAACATTCTGTCTACGCGGTAAATGAATGTCAAGTCTAACGATGACATGTGATTGAAAATGCATTGGTAATTCATAGATGCGCATATGCAGATGACATTAACATCATGTCAAGATGGATCACGGCAGCTAAAGAAATGTTTATAGAGCTTAAAAACAAAGCCAAGGAAGTTGGGCTAGCCATAAATATGGACAAAACAAAAATGCTTATCAAAACAAGAAGGGACCAGGTTCATAACAACATCGAGATAGAGGAGGACACAATTGAGGTGGTGGACAATTTCACGTATCTCGGAGTGAATCTAGCAAAGACTGGATCAGAGGAGCCGGAGATCCAAAGACGGACCACCATGACTAACAAGGCGTACTTCGCATTGCTGCCATCATTTAGGTCTGGGGATGTGCACAGGGAAACAAAAATGAAAATATATAGGACTGTCATCAGACCGGTGCTATGCTACGGGTGTGAGGCATGGGCAATCACACAGAAAACAGTCGACATAGTAGACACCTTTGAAAGGAAAATCCTCAGACGCATTATAGGCCCAATACAAGAAAATGGCTCATGGAGACTGAGATACAACAACGAACTGTATCAAATATATAAAGAGATACTAGTCTCAAAATTTATAAGAATTCAAAGATTGCGTTGGGCCGGACATGTTATGAGAATGGAGGGTGGCAGGAACCCTAAGAGGGCTTTGCTGGGTACATGGGAGGGAACGAGACCGAGACGCAGGTAGACCGAGGAAGAGGTGGGAAGATGGCGTTGCAGAGGACGCGAGAGACATGGGGATAAGAAACTGGAGGAGGGTTGCAGTGGATAGAGTGGATTGGAGGCGGAGATTGGTGGAGGCCAGGGCCTGACTTGGGCTGTAGCGCCATAGGAGAGAGAGAGAGAATTCATAGATGCGCCATACAGCTTCAGTTGATCCGACATAACGGCCATTTAAAAAATTTTTAACTTCATCAATTTGTATTTCTTGACCTGGTTCATTTCTCTCTGAACCTAATTCAACAGATGCACTGTCATAGCCTTTATACACGTATTTATAAATGTATTTAACACTTTTAACTGTAGTGCATACTTCAACATTTATATGGCAATTAAATTTGGCAAGTAAATACGGATTGTATGGTACAACATAACGATTGTCGAGGCAACTACCGCGAACTTCAGCATTAATACCATTATCATGCCTTCTGTATAATGGATATCCATTTAATGATTCACATGTAAATTCATTAAATCGTTTTGGATAATCTTTTGTGCATTTTCCATCTCTCATACATACAGAATTTGGATTAAGTACACCGCATGGACCATGCATCATGTGTTTTACAACATATTCATGTAATATAGGATGTGTTTGAATGTTAGGAATCTCCGCAGATACAACTTTATCAATATCGGTAGCGTTAACAATTTTATCTTGCTCATTTAAAGAGAGTAAAAGGTGAGCATGAGGCAATCCTCTCTTTTGAAACTCAATTGTATAAATGAGTGCTTCAACTTTACCGAAGATTTTTTTTAGTGTAAGGCCCTCAATTAATGCTTTCAGTTTGGACTTGAATACACGCACAACAATATCAGGTCGAAAATTAGCTGACTCACCTACACCAATATTGCTAACTATTTCAGGCCAACTTGGATTGCAAGCCATTGTAATAAACAAAGAAGGCTTTCCGAAATGTTGTACAATTGACATTGCATCTAAATAATTCTGATACATATTTCTTGGAAATCCATTGAACGAAGACAGTAAAATTACTCTACGGCCAACATTATTGGCATTGGGGTTCAATTCTAAATAATCTGTTAAATTGTTGTAAACTTCAGACCTAAGACTTATTTGATTTTGTCGAATGAAATGTAACCTTGTGCCCTCTATTCTCACATACATGTCAACTATCCACTGCAGAAATAATTTTTGTGAATGGTGCAACATGCTAAAATCTTCTCTAATTGCAAGTCGATAGGCTGCATACTGAAGCATGGTTAATTTATTTCTGGGCGCTCTTGAATTAGATGTCGTTGGTACATTATGAGAAATATTGATATGCCACCCAGTATCACCATTTGGAAAAAGTAATGGATACGCTAAAGGGTCCAATGATGAATCCAAAACAGAGATATTTTTTTGGTACCATTAACTTTTGAAAACGAAACCATATTTCGTTCAAAGGGTGGCTCACCATCAACTGTACTAAATATTACTGCTACATCAGTTCGAACTGCATCATTATAACGGCGTAGATCTAAATCACGATTTACTTTAATGAGCATACAAATTTCTTTATTTTGATTGTCAACTCTCTGACAATGATCTTTCATTGCAATGAATGACCGAACGAAAGGATTAATGCGTTCCAATTCAAGAGAGATTTTCGCATTATATTGTTATTGCATGTTTGATTATAGTGTTCACGTAATCTATAATTGACAGCAGTGTCAACATCATAAAAATATAATTGTGCATAACATGGTGAGCGACCATCTCCAGCAGTCATTGGACCTGTTCTGTGATAAAAAATATCATGTATTTTAAAATGATACACTCCACGCGTAACTGTATCCGAAATTTTAGCTTCTGAGCTAACCATAGCAAATGATGAATTGTATTTACGAATGTTTTCAAAATAATTTTTTGACTTTCTTTTTATTGAAGGTTCATTTGAAGTAAGTCCATCATACAATGATTTAAAGTATTCATTTTGACTTAAGGCCGGTAATATTGCTTTACCCTTATGACAACATGAAGTGAATGCAGTCCTTTCACCTAAAGTGACCTCAGATTCGAAATGTTTTGCATTGCAAAACTTGCATTGTAAATGCATTATCCACAATCAAAAGTATTAAAATTTCTTGGAATGACATTCAGTGCGCATTTAAATGTATCCCTCAAAATAATTTCATCAGTTTGTATACTATTTACACTATTTAAATTTGCATTTGGTCTATTATCATTTTAACTTTCACGCAAATATATATTCCTTCTTCTTTGTCTCTCACTCCGACCCGTCAATGTTATACTATTTACACTATTTAAATTTGCATTTGGTGTATTATCATTTTGACTTTCACGCGATTATATATTCCTTCTTCTTTGTCTCTCACTCCGACCCGTCAATGTTCTATGTCGAGGCATAATGGAAGTAGGTGCGAATATCTGAATGTAAAAAAAAAATCTTATGAAATTACTGAAACTAAGATTAGACAGGGCTTAATTTAAAAATAATAAAATGTACTCACTTTTTTGAAACCACCAATAATAATTAGGCGAGAGTAAGTCAATTCAAATTGCTGCTACAAAATTTTCCTTTTGCAACAGGTATATATTAAGCAAGCTGTATTTCACTTTCAACTGCACATTAATATATAAAACAGAGATATCTAATATACAAAATATAAAATAAACGCTTGTTTGCCTTGACATTCACTCCACAGACTATTGAAAAAGGAACATTTGAAATCACACAAAATTCACAGCTCATTCAGTCAATCTGTCGGTAATTATTTATTGGCAACATTTTAAAATTCTTTGGCGACAATCTCTACTCTGTGCGACTGTTTGACCACAGACTATTATGTGTTTGACATTGGCAGTATGAACGTAAACAAACGACAGACTATTATGTGTTTGACATTGGCAGTATGAACGTACACTAAAATGAAAATATTATAATTTTATTGCCTGGCAACAAAATTATTTTATTTTTAACAATTACCATTGTTTGAAAAAGTTTAAATGAATTTTGAAGTGCAAATGAATGTTTTATTTTATTTAATGTATTTGTAACACATATTATATATAAATTTTAGCTTTCTGCACTCCTTCTCCATATAAACTTTAACTATGCCAAATCGCACACTCCTCCGTGCGCGCAGTATGCTTAAAAAGGGGTACAAAGTTTTCTCTTCACGTATTAATATATAGATACATAATAATACACTCATAATTAACATTGTGATTATTACATTAAAATAAACAATTCACATTTAACTTTGATCAAAATTTACACACCTTACATCTTTAAATTTGCGTATAAAATTACAAACATATTTTAATTTAAATTGAACTTTTATTAATTACCCATCAATTATTTCTCATTTACTACCATTTAATTCGTCACAATTCAAATTTATTATTAACATTCATGTTACATTATATTTCATTTCTTATTACCTTTCTACTCTGAATTTTCTACTTAACCCTTCACACTTTGATCATTGATTAGTCTGGGTGACTCCATTATTCACTATTACTTGATTTATCGAAATTGCATTAACATTTATAATCTTACTCCCTTTCTTCCTACTAACAACCACTATTAACAACCAGATTTACATATTATGACACCAATCTCTCACTTATAACCCCCTTCACTAATTTCACTTACCTCAATTTATTCTCCTCTTTGTACTAGGATGTGTTCCCAACCTGGCCATATACATTCCTAACCCTTTGCCCCCCACTAAATATCGGCAAACACTCCCTTAAACTACTCTATCACTTGCCGCAACGCCGCACGCTGATCACTCCTTACACCACTACCCTTACTACAAAATATCACCATCAACAAATATATTTACCATTTACTTTACTCACCTTCTCTACATATAATCACTAACACCACTGTGTCCCTAAAATATCTAATACTCTCTTTGTATGTTACTGGTATTTCAAAATTCTTATTTATCTAACTCCCATTAACTTTAATTGACTAACTCAAATGCCTTTATTTTAATAATTATCACCCAGGCTCTATCCCTTTTTAACACTTTACATTACTGTGATCATTGATAATTGCATTAGAAAATTCATCCCTTACCTACTAATAACAATACATCTCAATATACAAATATATTACATGCTTAATAATTTATTATTCATTAGAATCTAAATCTCATAAAATCATTTAACTTCATTATCAAACTTTCTTTTATACAACATTAATTAATTAATTCAATTATTTAATTCAATTATTTAAACTTTCATCATTACTTTCATCACTTGTGTTTAGTCAAAACAAAAAAATATTAATTGTTATTATTAAATCAATTAAACTATAACCTCCTGTTACATACATGGTTTACATAAAATTACATGTAATACACAACATCAAGAATACACAAATACATTGACATTAATACACAAAAAAAAATATACAAATCAACTTATTCTTTTATCATTGACCAAAATCAGTTCATAAAACAATCCATCTCAAAACCACTGTTCACATATATAAATGTTCATTACACAATAAACACTTTATCCTCTATCATCGAACAACAGTCGAATCTTAGGTCTACACAACTTATTTTTCCTTGAAAACATTATATTAGCATCAATAATATAATACTTATTTAAATTCTGATATTCTTCCACAAAACTATCGTAATTAATAGGGTTACTCCGTATCATTACATCATACAACTTGTCACGATCGGGTATGGTCCTGTCACCTTTAGTATTATCTGTCCTGATTAGGTAAGTTATAAAGTAATTACTATCGTCATCACAGTTATCTACTACTACACCCTTTACTTCACAAGGTAAGTACGAGGCGTGTCCGGAAAGTAAAGATACAAAGGTCGTAATTGGTCTAAAAATATTTATTTACAAATCATTAACTGACAATTATGTAAATACATATATCTTTATTTCTCTACATAATTACCGCCATTATCCAAGCACCTATTAAGTCTGGCAACCAGCTTTTGTATCCCCGTGTCATAGAAGTCTGCCCCCAACCCTTTGAACCATGTCATGACCTCTTCTTTTACCTCGTTATCATCATCGAACTTTTTTCCGGCCAGATATTGTTTCAGGTGAAGGATCAAGTGAAAATCACTGGGCGCGAGGTCCGGGCTATGCGGCGGGTGATCCAAAACATCCCATTTCCAACTGCCGAGCAGCGCAGAGGTCACGCGTGCAGTATGGGGCCGAGCATTGTCTGGAGCAGGCAGATGCCACGTGTCAGCATTCCTCTCCTTTTGTTTTGAACAGCCCGTCGAAGACGTCTCAGTGTCTCACAATATGCATCTGTGTGACGAGGTAAAAGAAGAGGTCATGACATGGTTCAAAGGGTTGGGGGCAGACTTCTATGACACGGGGATACAAAAGCTGTTCCCAGACTTAATAGGTGCTTGGATAATGGTGGTAGTTATGTAGAGAAATAAAGATATATGTATTTACGTAATTGTCAGTTAATGATTTGTAAGTAAATATTTTTAGACCAATTACGACCTTTGTATCTTTACTTTCCGGACACGCCTCGTACTTGTTATCATTATTATCATCATCTACTATTGCTGCTATCTCATCTTTAATACAAGGTACGTATTTACTATAATTATCTACCATCTCTACTCCTAACCTTTCTACAAATTCTCTATAGTTTCTTTTTACTTTAAAAATCTCTAACTCTCTCTTTCTTTCATAATATCTCTCACAATACCTCTCTCTCTCAATATATCTCTCACTCTCAAAATATGCAGGGGACACTAACTCATAATTACTGCACCACCTATGAAGTGCACAAAAACCCCAGGGAAATTTATTTGTAGACCTGTCGTCTCCCAAATATATACTGAAGGAACTCTCGTCCTTCCTAAACACATGTGAAGCCTTTACTTCACCCCCTACTACACCATTAAGGGAAAAATTTACCCCCTGCAACCCTTTTACCTGTAAATTCTTTCTACACTTTCTCTGACTCAACACACACTAACATCCCATCATTATCATCTTTCTCTACTCTCTCTAAAATTTCGTTATCACTATCAATATCCACACAATTATTTTCTAACACCATATTTTTATTTGTATTGTCATAATTCTCAACACCACTTACCTTATTATTTGTCATCTGACCGTCTTTATTTACGTTTAATTTACCTGTTTCTCCACTATTCTCTACCCCCATTTTATTCTCGTAATTCTCGTCTACTTTATTATCTGGTCTATCGAACTTCTCATTTACTAACGCTACTATTTTTTCTTTCGTTTTATCGAAACGTACATGCATTTCATCGATTCGTTTATTAAAGTTAACATTTTGTATTTGTATTTCATCTTTCATTTCATTGAATTTTTCATAAAATTTGGTATTTATCTGATCGTATTTCAGGTTGGAATCGCTTTTTTGTTCGTCCAACTACTCGTCAAATTTACTATCTAGATTGTCACATTTCTTGTCTATTTTTAACAGTAATTGCATCATTGGACTAATCTCATCGTTTTATTTTCGTACCGAGTTGAGATGGGTGTTAATTGAACTGTATTCAATTGGGTATTAATTGGGTGTTAATTCGACTAAGTCAGTGGCACTGGACTCACCGATCTGGCTAACTGGGGCTAATTGAACGCCCATCTCACTCGTAAATGTTTCGTCAGTGACGCTGACGTTTTCATCATTATTTTTATTAGTACTCATTTTGCTTATTTATAACACACGCATGCACATAATCTTATAACATAACCCTATCTTTACGTCTATATTTACGTATCTTCAAATTATATATTACTTCAGGTAAGGGGACGTCCATTAATTACGTGAGTTTTTTTTTTAAAATTTGGACCCCCTCCCCCCTTGGTAAGATTTGGTGAGATGTGGGACCCCCTCCCCCTCACGTGAGGTTTACCCTATAATTTTTAAATAATTAAATTTATTTGATATGTTCATGTTTTTGCTTCATACCACTAAAAATACCTAAAGCATATCTTCTATGTACTACATTTTTTCTGTGAAATTAGAGTTGAAAATGATAACTACTTTAAGGTGCGTTATAATAATGTATATTCTCTGAATTAAAAAGATGACGTGAGATTTTCATTGGCCCCCTCCCTTTAAATGAGATTTGGTGAGATTTTGCCGGACCCCTCCCCCCCATTTTGAGCTCACGTAATTAATCGACGTCCCCTAACTGTTCCGCTCTTTCCAGTAAGCTTACTCCACATAAAATCACATTTTATGTCGAGTCCCTGTTCCAGAAGCTAATTATTTTAATGTCTTTATTATATGCAATATTACTAACTTTCACCAACATTTTGTTCAGGCGCCATCATGTTATAATGCAAGAAACATTAGATTTGCTTACCTTTATGGGCAGAGTTCGTTTAAGCGAACTAGAAGTAGCGGAATTTGTTATCTGAAATAATTTACTCTTGCTTGAAATGTTTACCAATGACATTACCTTTTATTATCATATTACGTACAAATGAATGTGACTCTACTGTGCAAAACAAACACGCTACTATACACCATGAGGCGTTGCGCCATGAGACGCAGTTCCACTATTCAAGTTAAAATTCCCCTTAAACATTTCACAAGCCCTCCAAAATAACATATTCAATTATATTTTATGATATCATTATTAAAATAACGTTACAACCCAGCACTTCTAATTAAATGTAATTAGATATTCTCGCATTCATTCACACTCTCATCCTTTTGGTACAATTTTCTTTTAATTTTCCCCAAATTGAGCTCATTTTTTATTAGTTATTTTGTAATTGAACATTTTGTATTGACCCTTATTTATACTTTTCTAGTACCCCCATTTTGTCACTTAGCTGAAATCAGTCCTGCAGACGTCTCATCGCTGAACTCGCACTATTGATGTTAAAACTTTACCAAACTTTGTGTTTACGTTTTATATGTTTTAACGTTGAACTGTTACCTCACTTTATACAAAATACTTCACTTTTTACATTGTATGGGCGGACATCCGAGACTTAGTTTTATAAAATTTTGATATACAGCCCGCCGGCTTAACTGATGTTTCGTGACTGAGAACGATTTTCAATGCTTCAATTCCGAGGTGGGGAGTAACTACGTCACCAGTTCCTTTGTGTAGAGTTCCACGCCTTAGTTGTTTACAGGCGAGTTTATTACGTTTTTTGCATACTTTTGGATGACGTATACATGGGTGCAGCTTGTTGACACATTAGTATGGCAAAATAATGTTGTTGTTTCTGCGTGTATACTCCCGACTTTGAAGCAGTTTTTGTCCACTGGATATTGCGCAGTTGCAAACCTTCATAAAACTTTACTAGTTTCTTTGAATAAAAATACAATTTAAATTGATTATTCCCCAAAACTACAATAGGGCCAGAATTGTACTGTTACAAATCCCCCTCAATGAGAGGATTTATGACGAAGCATAAAAACTCTCATTGACACACTCATACTTCCTAAAGGGATCAGCTAGGATATGTCGTCGCAACCTCCTTACTGTTTATATAAAAAATATACAATAACTTACCCTTGGTCCAATGATGGTGACAGTACCTGCCTGACCTTACTGGACTTCTCCGGAGAGATCCCAACACCGCAAGGCGAACAGGCACGTAACGCTCCTGCCCTGACGCGCTGGCCAGCTCAGGACCGCCGTCACAGCACCACCAGACACTGAAACAACAAATCAAAAATATCAAAATAGTGGCCTGGTATAAAACCATATCCCTAACTGATCTGTTTCCCCTTAGCTATGTGCTGGTTTGTGTTAAGAAGCACTGGGTTTTCTTTAACTCCTAACACCTAGATGATTACAAGAATTATTATATAGACGTTCCATTCTCTTATTTCACTACATTTACATTATAAATTTTTTCGACTCGAATCGATAATAATTAATCCTTTCCCATTAACAAGAAGAAATACAAATCTTTATACTAATGCAACAATACTTTCAAAATATTTAAACACATAATCAAAATTTACTCAAATAAAATTATCTATATCTCTCTCTTTCTACAATTCTGAAATATTTTCTCTTTTATAAAATATTATTATTATTATCATTATTAACAGAAATTCTACTTATCCGGCGCTGTTAATAATAATCATCCCCTTTTCTCCTCCACACACACTATTTCTTAATACATAATAAACATAACTAGTGGTCGCCCAGTGGTCGAAATTCGACCGTAATTCATTAAATTTTTAAGTTTGAACGTTATTGAGGTTCTTTTGTCAAAGAGTATACCTCTATAATCATTGCATATAATTTTTTTGAATTTTGTTCTATTACGTCAGCTGCGAGCGTGTACAAATACGTCATTAGCGTGTGTTGTTTGCCTTAATTCCCTGCAATACCTATGAAATTTAAAATTTAATGTTAGTAACAGTTGAAAAAAAAAACACAATTACAGCTTGTATTCGTATTTATTTTTTGATATAATTCATTGTCAGTTTTAATTTTTTCATGTTATTATTGAATCAAATAAACGCTAATAAAAATGAGACTTGACATTCATAGAAGTATAAGATACATTGTTTTCAGTTCCAGTGGATTACATTTCATTTTTGGTAAGGTACAAAATTCGAAAACAGTTTGAAGATTATCTACTACAAAGCTTATATAATTTTTTTTCTATGCATTAATTTTCCAGTTATTTGAAAAATATGAAAGATAGGAAAAATGAGGTTTAGCTTGGCTAAGCCATATTTAAAAAGCAATAACGCGTTTTTTGACATTTCCTTGGGTTTTTTTTATTGCCATACTGACCAGGTTTTGCCAAGGCTACACAGTTATTTTGCCTATCTTCGAATTATATAAAATTTAAATAAAAAATTAATAAAAAATAAAAAATACGTGCCTCGTATTTTTTCATATATTTTTCATTAAATCAAAAAAACCGGGCGGTTAAAAAAATAAATGTTGTCCATTGAACTTAAAATAGTTTTAAAGTGAATTTAATGATTCAGAACTTCTGTGTAAACGATGTTTTTTGTAAAAACTCTTTCATCATTTGCTAAATGCCCTTGGCCATTATATTCGGAAATATAAAATCTCAAACCATCGAATGATCGAACTCTACTTGCTGCGACGTACAATTGACCATGTGTAAAAACTGGCTGCCTCAATATAATTCCAATTTTTTCGAATGTTTGTCCTTGAGACTTATTTATTGTCATCGCAAATGCAGGTATAATTGGAAATTGAGTTCTTTGAAAGTTAAATGGTAAAACAGTACCGGAATATGTTAAATTTATAAGTGGAATCAAAATTCTCTTATTGCGTGCGGTTCCAGTTAAAACTTCGCAATCAATAGCATTACGATGCATACACTTGATGCGCATTCTTGTTCCATTGACTAATGCTTCCTTTGTATTTAAGTTTCTGATCAGTAAAACGATGCAATTAACTTTCAATACTAACTTATGTGGTGGCAAACCACTAATAGTCAAAGAATTCAAAAACTCTACTGGATAGTTATTGATTTCATTGTCATCATCACAAATTATTTTATCGTAGCTATGATATGTTTTCTGTTCACCTGGTATTCGATTAAGTATATCAGTATTAATAAAAGTACAATCATCATTTTTAGGTGCTAAAATAACTGACTTCAATATGTTATCTGAGAGTATGTTTTCGGAAATATTTCCATACACCTCATTAATAATATTATTTTCATCTCCTATTAATTGCTGAAGTATTTCAATAATATTTTTACCAAACTGAGGGAATTGTGGGGTTTCATCATTACCAATTTTTTTCAAGAATTCGACAAATTCTATTTCACTTGGTAAGGCTCTCATATTTTGAGTAAACGTTACTTTATGAAAATAAACAAATTTATGCCAACTCGTGACACAATTTTCAATTAAAATTGCACGTGATCCATGTGGGACAACTGGTAAGATTTGCCGAAAATCACCGCACAGAAGTATCGTTTTCACTCCAAATGGTTTATGTTTATCATTTTCATCGCATAGATCCTGCAATAATCTATCTATGATTTGAACACTTGCAGTGGGCACATAGGAATTTCATCAATAATTATCAATGATGATGAATTAATGTAACGTCCATAGCTACTGTTTGCGGTAATATTCGCTACAGAATTTTCCAAAATGGGTATAGGCAATTTAAACACATTGTGTAAAGTTCTACTTCCAAGTAATAGAGTTGAAGCTATGCCACTAAACGCTGTTGCAATGCAACTAAGATTAAGCGAATTTAATTTGTGGATGATTGCTGTTTGTGTGAATGTTTTTCCACAACCTGCATGAGCGGTTAAACAAAAAACATTAGATCCAGTATCATGGTGCAAAACTTCACGAATCACACGATCAATTAGATTACGCTGTTCAATATTTGCAGTTTCATAATGCTCACAAAACAGTAACTCTTGTTCTATTAGATCAATAGCATTTGCTTCGTCTGTTCTCTGCGAATACGTGGGAACTGGTAAACCAAGTTCTTGACATGACAAATTATGAACATTCAAAATATCTTCAATTTCTAATAGAACTGTGTTAAAGGATACTTCTTCGTTGTAATCTCTCAAAAAATCTTCACTAAGATATATACTTTAAATTCATTCCATAACGCCAATGCATTGGCTGGCACATTTAATGCACAAATGTAACCAAATAAATTTCGCATTTGTTTTGGTGAATGTAATTCTTTTGCTTCATTTAAACATTCGCGCCATTCATTATCATTTGAAGCAATGGCGCGAGCATGGCACGCTTCAACAAAAGAAGTGTGTATAATTCCATTGTATGTTCTAACATCCTCAAATGATTCTGGACCACAGACATGTAATAAAAGCAATCGTAAATGGAAAAGTTCGATGTCTTTTGGTGATACTACATATATGCGTGTAATGATTTTATCACCTCCACGCCTTCTCTTCTTCCATTTTTTTCGGGAATCTTCCCACACATAATGCAAAGGAATTTCAATATACTTATATTCATGCGCTGATGGATCTGATCGATTCAATTAAAAAAATGCTAATAATTTTGTTTGTCTTGCATTTTCAATTGCTTGACGTTCTTGCCCTTCTCGAAAGTAAACATTCTGTCTACGCGGTAAATGAATGTCAAGTCTAACGATGACATGTGATTGAAAATGCATTGGTAATTCATAGATGCGCATATGCAGATGACATTAACATCATGTCAAGATGGATCACGGCAGCTAAAGAAATGTTTATAGAGCTTAAAAACAAAGCCAAGGAAGTTGGGCTAGCCATAAATATGGACAAAACAAAAATGCTTATCAAAACAAGAAGGGACCAGGTTCATAACAACATCGAGATAGAGGAGGACACAATTGAGGTGGTGGACAATTTCACGTATCTCGGAGTGAATCTAGCAAAGACTGGATCAGAGGAGCCGGAGATCCAAAGACGGACCACCATGACTAACAAGGCGTACTTCGCATTGCTGCCATCATTTAGGTCTGGGGATGTGCACAGGGAAACAAAAATGAAAATATATAGGACTGTCATCAGACCGGTGCTATGCTACGGGTGTGAGGCATGGGCAATCACACAGAAAACAGTCGACATAGTAGACACCTTTGAAAGGAAAATCCTCAGACGCATTATAGGCCCAATACAAGAAAATGGCTCATGGAGACTGAGATACAACAACGAACTGTATCAAATATATAAAGAGATACTAGTCTCAAAATTTATAAGAATTCAAAGATTGCGTTGGGCCGGACATGTTATGAGAATGGAGGGTGGCAGGAACCCTAAGAGGGCTTTGCTGGGTACATGGGAGGGAACGAGACCGAGACGCAGGTAGACCGAGGAAGAGGTGGGAAGATGGCGTTGCAGAGGACGCGAGAGACATGGGGATAAGAAACTGGAGGAGGGTTGCAGTGGATAGAGTGGATTGGAGGCGGAGATTGGTGGAGGCCAGGGCCTGACTTGGGCTGTAGCGCCATAGGAGAGAGAGAGAGAATTCATAGATGCGCCATACAGCTTCAGTTGATCCGACATAACGGCCATTTAAAAAATTTTTAACTTCATCAATTTGTATTTCTTGACCTGGTTCATTTCTCTCTGAACCTAATTCAACAGATGCACTGTCATAGCCTTTATACACGTATTTATAAATGTATTTAACACTTTTAACTGTAGTGCATACTTCAACATTTATATGGCAATTAAATTTGGCAAGTAAATACGGATTGTATGGTACAACATAACGATTGTCGAGGCAACTACCGCGAACTTCAGCATTAATACCATTATCATGCCTTCTGTATAATGGATATCCATTTAATGATTCACATGTAAATTCATTAAATCGTTTTGGATAATCTTTTGTGCATTTTCCATCTCTCATACATACAGAATTTGGATTAAGTACACCGCATGGACCATGCATCATGTGTTTTACAACATATTCATGTAATATAGGATGTGTTTGAATGTTAGGAATCTCCGCAGATACAACTTTATCAATATCGGTAGCGTTAACAATTTTATCTTGCTCATTTAAAGAGAGTAAAAGGTGAGCATGAGGCAATCCTCTCTTTTGAAACTCAATTGTATAAATGAGTGCTTCAACTTTACCGAAGATTTTTTTTAGTGTAAGGCCCTCAATTAATGCTTTCAGTTTGGACTTGAATACACGCACAACAATATCAGGTCGAAAATTAGCTGACTCACCTACACCAATATTGCTAACTATTTCAGGCCAACTTGGATTGCAAGTCATTGTAATAAACAAAGAAGGCTTTCCGAAATGTTGTACAATTGACATTGCATCTAAATAATTCTGATACATATTTCTTGGAAATCCATTGAACGAAGACAGTAAAATTACTCTACGGCCAACATTATTGGCATTGGGGTTCAATTCTAAATAATCTGTTAAATTGTTGTAAACTTCAGACCTAAGACTTATTTGAT
The DNA here is from genome assembly GCA_034769895.1 of Magicicada septendecula. Lineage (NCBI taxonomy): Eukaryota > Metazoa > Arthropoda > Insecta > Hemiptera > Cicadidae > Magicicada > Magicicada septendecula. The sequence goes on from CM068368.1 coordinate 14,691,208, forward strand.
TTTGTCGAATGAAATGTAACCTTGTGCCCTCTATTCTCACATACATGTCAACTATCCACTGCAGAAATAATTTTTGTGAATGGTGCAACATGCTAAAATCTTCTCTAATTGCAAGTCGATAGGCTGCATACTGAAGCATGGTTAATTTATTTCTGGGCGCTCTTGAATTAGATGTCGTTGGTACATTATGAGAAATATTGATATGCCACCCAGTATCACCATTTGGAAAAAGTAATGGATACGCTAAAGGGTCCAATGATGAATCCAAAACAGAGATATTTTTTTGGTACCATTAACTTTTGAAAACGAAACCATATTTCGTTCAAAGGGTGGCTCACCATCAACTGTACTAAATATTACTGCTACATCAGTTCGAACTGCATCATTATAACGGCGTAGATCTAAATCACGATTTACTTTAATGAGCATACAAATTTCTTTATTTTGATTGTCAACTCTCTGACAATGATCTTTCATTGCAATGAATGACCGAACGAAAGGATTAATGCGTTCCAATTCAAGAGAGATTTTCGCATTATATTGTTATTGCATGTTTGATTATAGTGTTCACGTAATCTATAATTGACAGCAGTGTCAACATCATAAAAATATAATTGTGCATAACATGGTGAGCGACCATCTCCAGCAGTCATTGGACCTGTTCTGTGATAAAAAATATCATGTATTTTAAAATGATACACTCCACGCGTAACTGTATCCGAAATTTTAGCTTCTGAGCTAACCATAGCAAATGATGAATTGTATTTACGAATGTTTTCAAAATAATTTTTTGACTTTCTTTTTATTGAAGGTTCATTTGAAGTAAGTCCATCATACAATGATTTAAAGTATTCATTTTGACTTAAGGCCGGTAATATTGCTTTACCCTTATGACAACATGAAGTGAATGCAGTCCTTTCACCTAAAGTGACCTCAGATTCGAAATGTTTTGCATTGCAAAACTTGCATTGTAAATGCATTATCCACAATCAAAAGTATTAAAATTTCTTGGAATGACATTCAGTGCGCATTTAAATGTATCCCTCAAAATAATTTCATCAGTTTGTATACTATTTACACTATTTAAATTTGCATTTGGTCTATTATCATTTTAACTTTCACGCAAATATATATTCCTTCTTCTTTGTCTCTCACTCCGACCCGTCAATGTTATACTATTTACACTATTTAAATTTGCATTTGGTGTATTATCATTTTGACTTTCACGCGATTATATATTCCTTCTTCTTTGTCTCTCACTCCGACCCGTCAATGTTCTATGTCGAGGCATAATGGAAGTAGGTGCGAATATCTGAATGTAAAAAAAAAATCTTATGAAATTACTGAAACTAAGATTAGACAGGGCTTAATTTAAAAATAATAAAATGTACTCACTTTTTTGAAACCACCAATAATAATTAGGCGAGAGTAAGTCAATTCAAATTGCTGCTACAAAATTTTCCTTTTGCAACAGGTATATATTAAGCAAGCTGTATTTCACTTTCAACTGCACATTAATATATAAAACAGAGATATCTAATATACAAAATATAAAATAAACGCTTTTTTGCCTTGACATTCACTCCACAGACTATTGAAAAAGGAACATTTGAAATCACACAAAATTCACAGCTCATTCAGTCAATCTGTCGGTAATTATTTATTGGCAACATTTTAAAATTCTTTGGCGACAATCTCTACTCTGTGCGACTGTTTGACCACAGACTATTATGTGTTTGACATTGGCAGTATGAACGTAAACAAACGACAGACTATTATGTGTTTGACATTGGCAGTATGAACGTACACTAAAATGAAAATATTATAATTTTATTGCCTGGCAACAAAATTATTTTATTTTTAACAATTACCATTGTTTGAAAAAGTTTAAATGAATTTTGAAGTGCAAATGAATGTTTTATTTTATTTAATGTATTTGTAACACATATTATATATAAATTTTAGCTTTCTGCACTCCTTCTCCATATAAACTTTAACTATGCCAAATCGCACACTCCTCCGTGCGCGCAGTATGCTTAAAAAGGGGTATAAAGTTTTCTCTTCACGTATTAATATATAGATACATAATAATACACTCATAATTAACATTGTGATTATTACATTAAAATAAACAATTCACATTTAACTTTGATCAAAATTTACACACCTTACATCTTTAAATTTGCGTATAAAATTACAAACATATTTTAATTTAAATTGAACTTTTATTAATTACCCATCAATTATTTCTCATTTACTACCATTTAATTCGTCACAATTCAAATTTATTATTAACATTCATGTTACATTATATTTCATTTCTTATTACCTTTCTACTCTGAATTTTCTACTTAACCCTTCACACTTTGATCATTGATTAGTCTGGGTGACTCCATTATTCACTATTACTTGATTTATCGAAATTGCATTAACATTTATAATCTTACTCCCTTTCTTCCTACTAACAACCACTATTAACAACCAGATTTACATATTATGACACCAATCTCTCACTTATAACCCCCTTCACTAATTTCACTTACCTCAATTTATTCTCCTCTTTGTACTAGGATGTGTTCCCAACCTGGCCATATACATTCCTAACCCTTTGCCCCCCACTAAATATCGGCAAACACTCCCTTAAACTACTCTATCACTTGCCGCAACGCCGCACGCTGATCACTCCTTACACCACTACCCTTACTACAAAATATCACCATCAACAAATATATTTACCATTTACTTTACTCACCTTCTCTACATATAATCACTAACACCACTGTGTCCCTAAAATATCTAATACTCTCTTTGTATGTTACTGGTATTTCAAAATTCTTATTTATCTAACTCCCATTAACTTTAATTGACTAACTCAAATGCCTTTATTTTAATAATTATCACCCAGGCTCTATCCCTTTTTAACACTTTACATTACTGTGATCATTGATAATTGCATTAGAAAATTCATCCCTTACCTACTAATAACAATACATCTCAATATACAAATATATTACATGCTTAATAATTTATTATTCATTAGAATCTAAATCTCATAAAATCATTTAACTTCATTATCAAACTTTCTTTTATACAACATTAATTAATTAATTCAATTATTTAATTCAATTATTTAAACTTTCATCATTACTTTCATCACTTGTGTTTAGTCAAAACAAAAAAATATTAATTGTTATTATTAAATCAATTAAACTATAACCTCCTGTTACATACATGGTTTACATAAAATTACATGTAATACACAACATCAAGAATACACAAATACATTGACATTAATACACAAAAAAAAATATACAAATCAACTTATTCTTTTATCATTGACCAAAATCAGTTCATAAAACAATCCATCTCAAAACCACTGTTCACATATATAAATGTTCATTACACAATAAACACTTTATCCTCTATCATCGAACAACAGTCGAATCTTAGGTCTACACAACTTATTTTTCCTTGAAAACATTATATTAGCATCAATAATATAATACTTATTTAAATTCTGATATTCTTCCACAAAACTATCGTAATTAATAGGGTTACTCCGTATCATTACATCATACAACTTGTCACGATCGGGTATGGTCCTGTCACCTTTAGTATTATCTGTCCTGATTAGGTAAGTTATAAAGTAATTACTATCGTCATCACAGTTATCTACTACTACACCCTTTACTTCACAAGGTAAGTACGAGGCGTGTCCGGAAAGTAAAGATACAAAGGTCGTAATTGGTCTAAAAATATTTATTTACAAATCATTAACTGACAATTATGTAAATACATATATCTTTATTTCTCTACATAATTACCGCCATTATCCAAGCACCTATTAAGTCTGGCAACCAGCTTTTGTATCCCCGTGTCATAGAAGTCTGCCCCCAACCCTTTGAACCATGTCATGACCTCTTCTTTTACCTCGTTATCATCATCGAACTTTTTTCCGGCCAGATATTGTTTCAGGTGAAGGATCAAGTGAAAATCACTGGGCGCGAGGTCCGGGCTATGCGGCGGGTGATCCAAAACATCCCATTTCCAACTGCCGAGCAGCGCAGAGGTCACGCGTGCAGTATGGGGCCGAGCATTGTCTGGAGCAGGCAGATGCCACGTGTCAGCATTCCTCTCCTTTTGTTTTGAACAGCCCGTCGAAGACGTCTCAGTGTCTCACAATATGCATCTGTGTGACGAGGTAAAAGAAGAGGTCATGACATGGTTCAAAGGGTTGGGGGCAGACTTCTATGACACGGGGATACAAAAGCTGTTCCCAGACTTAATAGGTGCTTGGATAATGGTGGTAGTTATGTAGAGAAATAAAGATATATGTATTTACGTAATTGTCAGTTAATGATTTGTAAGTAAATATTTTTAGACCAATTACGACCTTTGTATCTTTACTTTCCGGACACGCCTCGTACTTGTTATCATTATTATCATCATCTACTATTGCTGCTATCTCATCTTTAATACAAGGTACGTATTTACTATAATTATCTACCATCTCTACTCCTAACCTTTCTACAAATTCTCTATAGTTTCTTTTTACTTTAAAAATCTCTAACTCTCTCTTTCTTTCATAATATCTCTCACAATACCTCTCTCTCTCAATATATCTCTCACTCTCAAAATATGCAGGGGACACTAACTCATAATTACTGCACCACCTATGAAGTGCACAAAAACCCCAGGGAAATTTATTTGTAGACCTGTCGTCTCCCAAATATATACTGAAGGAACTCTCGTCCTTCCTAAACACATGTGAAGCCTTTACTTCACCCCCTACTACACCATTAAGGGAAAAATTTACCCCCTGCAACCCTTTTACCTGTAAATTCTTTCTACACTTTCTCTGACTCAACACACACTAACATCCCATCATTATCATCTTTCTCTACTCTCTCTAAAATTTCGTTATCACTATCAATATCCACACAATTATTTTCTAACACCATATTTTTATTTGTATTGTCATAATTCTCAACACCACTTACCTTATTATTTGTCATCTGACCGTCTTTATTTACGTTTAATTTACCTGTTTCTCCACTATTCTCTACCCCCATTTTATTCTCGTAATTCTCGTCTACTTTATTATCTGGTCTATCGAACTTCTCATTTACTAACGCTACTATTTTTTCTTTCGTTTTATCGAAACGTACATGCATTTCATCGATTCGTTTATTAAAGTTAACATTTTGTATTTGTATTTCATCTTTCATTTCATTGAATTTTTCATAAAATTTGGTATTTATCTGATCGTATTTCAGGTTGGAATCGCTTTTTTGTTCGTCCAACTACTCGTCAAATTTACTATCTAGATTGTCACATTTCTTGTCTATTTTTAACAGTAATTGCATCATTGGACTAATCTCATCGTTTTATTTTCGTACCGAGTTGAGATGGGTGTTAATTGAACTGTATTCAATTGGGTATTAATTGGGTGTTAATTCGACTAAGTCAGTGGCACTGGACTCACCGATCTGGCTAACTGGGGCTAATTGAACGCCCATCTCACTCGTAAATGTTTCGTCAGTGACGCTGACGTTTTCATCATTATTTTTATTAGTACTCATTTTGCTTATTTATAACACACGCATGCACATAATCTTATAACATAACCCTATCTTTACGTCTATATTTACGTATCTTCAAATTATATATTACTTCAGGTAAGGGGACGTCCATTAATTACGTGAGGTTTTTTTTTAAAATTTGGACCCCCTCCCCCCTTGGTAAGATTTGGTGAGATGTGGGACCCCCTCCCCCTCACGTGAGGTTTACCCTATAATTTTTAAATAATTAAATTTATTTGATATGTTCATGTTTTTGCTTCATACCACTAAAAATACCTAAAGCATATCTTCTATGTACTACATTTTTTCTGTGAAATTAGAGTTGAAAATGATAACTACTTTAAGGTGCGTTATAATAATGTATATTCTCTGAATTAAAAAGATGACGTGAGATTTTCATTGGCCCCCTCCCTTTAAATGAGATTTGGTGAGATTTTGCCGGACCCCTCCCCCCCATTTTGAGCTCACGTAATTAATCGACGTCCCCTAACTGTTCCGCTCTTTCCAGTAAGCTTACTCCACATAAAATCACATTTTATGTCGAGTCCCTGTTCCAGAAGCTAATTATTTTAATGTCTTTATTATATGCAATATTACTAACTTTCACCAACATTTTGTTCAGGCGCCATCTTGTTATAATACAAGAAACATTAGATTTGCTTACCTTTATGGGCAGAGTTCGTTTAAGCGAACTAGAAGTAGCGGAATTTGTTATCTGAAATAATTTACTCTTGCTTGAAATGTTTACCAATGACATTACCTTTTATTATCATATTACGTACAAATGAATGTGACTCTACTGTGCAAAACAAACACGCTACTATACACCATGAGGCGTTGCGCCATGAGACGCAGTTCCACTATTCAAGTTAAAATTCCCCTTAAACATTTCACAAGCCCTCCAAAATAACATATTCAATTATATTTTATGATATCATTATTAAAATAACGTTACAACCCAGCACTTCTAATTAAATGTAATTAGATATTCTCGCATTCATTCACACTCTCATCCTTTTGGTACAATTTTCTTTTAATTTTCCCCAAATTGAGCTCATTTTTTATTAGTTATTTTGTAATTGAACATTTTGTATTGACCCTTATTTATACTTTTCTAGTACCCCCCATTTTGTCACTTAGCTGAAATCAGTCCTGCAGACGTCTCATCGCTGAACTCGCACTATTGATGTTAAAACTTTACCAAACTTTGTGTTTACGTTTTATATGGTTTAACGTTGAACTGTTACCTCACTTTATACAAAATACTTCACTTTTTACATTGTATGGGCGGACATCCGAGACTTAGTTTTATAAAATTTTGATATACAGCCGGCCGGCTTAACTGATGTTTCGTGACTGAGAACGATTTTCAATGCTTCAATTCCGAGGTGGGGAGTAACTACGTCACCAGTTCCTTTGTGTAGAGTTCCACGCCTTAGTTGTTTACAGGCGAGTTTATTACGTTTTTTGCATACTTTTGGATGACGTATACATGGGTGCAGCTTGTTGACACATTAGTATGGCAAAATAATGTTGTTGTTTCTGCGTGTATACTCCCGACTTTGAAGCAATTTTTGTCCACTGGATATTGCGCAGTTGCAAACCTTCATAAAACTTTACTAGTTTCTTTGAATAAAAATACAATTTAAATTGATTATTCCCCAAAACTACAATAGGGCCAGAATTGTACTGTTACAGTGTGTTAAGAAACTGAACTTTTTGAACAACACACAGTAGGGGGAAAATGACAGTTCATTGCCGGAAGTGACGTCACACGGCGGGAAATTCAAAAATTGTGTTGGGGGTAACCATGCGTTAGTCGGCTTTCGGCCATGTTGTCGGCCAGCCTAAAGTGGGGTTATGTGTGCGTTGATTGGCGGAGGCGTGGCCTGTCGTTTCGCCGTTCGCCGTCCGGCGGCGGCCATGTTGTCGGTATGTGCGTGGCCATGTTGGAAAAGCGGCGAGGTTGTCTGTTGATGTAAGAGTGTGGTGGTTAAGGTTCGGCCACGTTGCCGATTCGTGCATGTGTTATAGTGTGTGGGTATGTATATGTAAGGGGTTTTTCCGGAAGTGCGGCCATGTTGGAAAAGCGTCGTCGGTGCTGCCAACTTGTGCTGGTTTATCGACGTTGTCAACTCGTGCGTGTGTTATAGTGTACGGGTTTAAGATATATTTACACTGCCACCAATGTCCGTCGATGTGAAGAGGTGAATTGCATTGTTGCCAACTGTACTGGCGTTGGTCACGTTGTCAACTCGTGCATGTGTTATAGTGTACGGGTTTCGGATATATTTACACTGCCACAATTGTCCCAATATCGTCGATGTTGTGTCTATGTGTTAAGTAAGTATATATACAGATTGAAAAAATACGTTCGCACCAACCTGTTGGTCTAGGGCTTGCTATGTCGAGCCCTACATTTGTTGTTGTAAGAAACACATGATATGCAGCGGTCAATTCACTTATATAAAACACATGCACACGCAATATTTATGTAATATCTGAATAATAGGACGTTGCAAATGATGTAATCGGCTCCCACCATGATTTTCACTTGTGGAGTTATTTTTTACAACAGAATGCTGACAGACCATCCGTTATCACTGGTGGGTATGTAATATGAATAATAGGGACAAGTGGCAGTTGGCTCCCACAAAGATTTATACACATGCAATTTTTTTTTTTTCACATGGTGCAGCTGTCTGGACATCTGTTTAGCGAGTCGCTAATGGTAATAATTAATTGCCTCCGTCTGTCTGAGCGTATAATTAATTGCCGCCGTCTGTCTGAACATATGTTATCGTTGCGTGTGAACGAAGTTAGGAACGTACATAAATTATTGTGTGAAATAGAACGCAAGCCAAGCTAAGTGTGCGTCTTTGACTTTGTGTGTGCCAGCTGTTACTTTTTTTTATTGATGAGTGTGCATTAGTTGTTATGATGATGTAATCGACTCCGTCTGTATGGCCATCTGTTTATCGCAGCGTGTGAACGTAGTCGTACATAAATTTTTTTTTAAATAACAGAACAAACAAGCTGTCTGACACCATCTGTTATCACAGCGTGTGGGAAACAGAACGCAAGCCGAGCTAAGTGCGTGTCCGTGACTTTGTGTGTGGGAGCTTTTTTTTTTTTTTTTTTTTTTTTTTTTTTTTTTTTTTTTTTTTTTTTTTTTTTTTTTTTTTCATCTCTTTCGTGTATATTTTTGAGATACTATATATAAGCTGTACGAACTGCTCTCAAAGGCACATAGTTCGTCGCGAGACAACTGGAACTCGTACAAGGTCAGTTTGATTTTTAAATATTCTTTAATTTCTAAAGTATATTATAATCATGCAATTATTGTTTAATAAAATTGATTTTTTAAATTAGTTCTATGTAACACGTTCTAGCTTGTATATTGAGTTATGAATAGTGTTAATGTTCCAAGGAATTTTGAAATTAAAAAACTATAAAAATGTTAAAGCAATACTGTTTAATTACAAATAATTAAAATACATGTAATTAAAATATATTACAATTTAAAATACATAATATGTAAACGCACACAGTAGTGAAAATTACAAAATGTAAACATGTGCAATATGACAATTGTATACGAAATACAACTAAGTAAAACTAATTACAAGTGCACTATGACATGACAAATATGTACAAAAAAAATGAAATAAACACACACTAGTGACAATTGAAAAAATACAATTGTATACAATTATATCAAATGAATTATGTCTAAGCACATTATATTATAACATTATTTTAAATACTATTGGTAAACGCGTGCAATGACAATTATGTACAAATATATTTGTTAATTCTGAAGATGTCTATCCGGACTTACTCTAAAGTGTACACCACGTAAGCCTTGTTTTATTGTCTAGGCATAAGTACAATGACAATCGATTACAATTAAATCAAATGAAATATGTGTAATCACATTATAATATATAAGTTAAAATATATTATTTATAATTAAATGAAATACAACTAAGTACATGTTAATATATATATATGTAATCGTACGCGACAAATGAAGATGTCCATTCGATCCTACTGTACAATTTCTACTATGTAAGCTCTATCCTTTTCTCCGCGATAAATTAGTTGCAGCGAACACGGTACTAAATTTTTTAATTCCTCATCTTCGAAAACGCCTGCGTATCTCTTTGGTAGATATACACGATATTTTAGTCTAGGGTCTCTGTAATCTTGGAGAGTGACGAGTACAGCTTTACCGTACTTTGCGTCTATATTCTGCATTTCTTCTATCGGATATTTTACACCGATTATCAATTCCTTTATTTTTTTATACTCAAATGCGCTAATAGTTGCAAACTTTTCAGTGAATGATGCCATTTTAAAATAAAGAATTTATAATTTCTGGCACGTCTCTCAACGAATGAACGAATAACGCTCGTGCACAGCGGAATATATAGGGAGGTAGTTGTGGAGGTGGAAACCGGAGAGGGGGGAAACCACTCAACGCACAGTAAGCGTTTATTTTAACCATGTGAACAGGTCACGAGCTGATTTCTCACGGATCGATGGGTAGGTGGGGAAGAGGGGAGTCGGTTATTTTTTATACGTCTAGACAGCATTCGTGCTTGTTCGAACATGTCGTCGACGCTAATTTATTTTTAACCGTGTGAACAGGATACAACTTGGTAGGTGGGGAAGAGGGGTGTCGGTTATTTTTTTATACGACTAGACAGCGCTCGTGCTTGTTTGAACACGCTAATTTATTTTTAGACAGATGATGTAATCGATAGAAAGGCGACGACTGTTATTTTTTACGTAAGCGCTAAACAATAATGTTAGTAATTTATCAGAAACATATTGACTATTCAAAAATCTGATACAACCCACTCGCGTAAAGCGTGTACTCTACTATTTGTACATATTTCCGGACATAAGCGGTGCGCGAGACAGGCTGTCCCGTGTATTGATTGTAATTGATCGAGTTTGGGACAACCGAAATCTTCTAAATTTATAATATTAAAATGCACGATACGCTTCTGTAGAAATCTTTTTTTTTGCAATCCTTTTACGAACACGAAGTTAAAAGGAAACGTATACTTTTCTAATATCGGTACAAGATGTTCGTACGATGTGTCCCCGTCCGTCCACGTTAGTCCATGATAATGGTCTGTTAACCATCTGTTTGTCCTCACATGTTTGTGATTCGAAACAATCGTCTCTACTGGATGTGTAAATATCCAATGCCTGCTGGCAAATGCAGTGACGTCCATAACGGCTAGTTCCTTAACGAGTTCGCTTCCATCGTTGTCGATAAAACAGTGAAAGTCAAGTATGACTGCTAGTTTATCCTCGCACATCCTTTTTTCGTTATATACAACGTGTTTGGTTTTACTAGGAACGTTGCAGATCCGTCCGTCTTACGGAACAGACACGTTGTATATTGTGAAACGCTCGTAAAGAATTTGTTCGGAACATTTATTTTGTACCTTATATTTTCGTCACGGATCAGTGCAACAAATTTACATGTCAGAACGTTGTATACAAAAATTTCTATAGGGTACAGTACTGTATGCTTTAAGTCACTGCAGCGTATGTACTCGTACGGAGATGGCAGCTCCATGCGTCCGTCTTCAACGCGTGCTGTTCAAACACTGAGGTATGCGATATTAGCGGAGGTTGTATTAAAACACTTTTGTCACAGCAGCATATATATATTTTCAAACCTGGTGTTCACTAGACGATAAAAGTATAGCGTGAAAACGAACTAGAAATACGCTCTCATGTAAGCGGTGTATGCGGTTCTACATAAGGGACAATTATGTAGGGTTATGGCGCAATTCACACATGTAATAAAATGTCGACAGGGAATAAGTACAACTTCCACGTTTTGTGTGTAACAGACTTTGCACATCGTATCACGATTCGAGGTTCCTTCTACGTTTTTTATATTCTCCTTGATCGTGTCGGTGCGTTGTTCGTTCTTTGCTGTCACTGCTGCTGCTGCTGTTGGTGCTTGCGCTTCGGTAACGATACCCAGTGCCTTGATGATAAAATTTTTATCTTTCATTAACATTACGTAAGAGCACGCAGGAAAATGACGTGCGTGTTCCATCCAAGCATATTCTCCACGTTCCCATGTGTTTAATCCGCCTCCACAGCAAAAACAAATCACTCTATCGTTGCATCCGGTGTAAAAGAAACCCGCTTCTGATAATTCTTTAGGCGTTATCGTTAACGATACAGGCCATTCTTTAAAACTCTTTAAACGGTTTTCCAAGTTTCTGTAACGTGGGTACGGAGATGTGATTTTTTGAATTAAGATGACCTGCACTTCTTTATCGTCTGGTGACAAGGACTTGATTGACGTCGTCGTCGCCGCTTCACCGCATTGTTTGAAATAGCGGTTGTTGTTGGGATTGATATCGTCATCATAGATATCGTGTGAAAGCATCTTGTGCGTCCACTCACGACTCGTGCTGATGAAACACTGAGCGAAGAATAGGGAGGAGAGGATAATCGTTTTCCCCCTCCACAAAAATAAAATACACGAAAATTGTTTACATTTTTTAATAAAATATCACATTACATTCTATTTACAACAAAATAAAAATACATGAAAATTGATTACATTTTTTTAATTAAAAAAATTACATACATTTAATGCACACATTATATTCTAAAAAAAAGCAAAGTTCTATTTGCAGTAAAAAAAAACATTAATATATAGTAAGCGTTTAATTGTGTCTGCGCACCGTGTTGGATAACGGAGTGTACACGTTGATTGAATCATGCAGTATCAAGCAGTAGGCCGCGGTCTGAGCGGGGAAATTGGTCGATGACTCGAATTCCAATCTGACGTCGACTGGTGATGACTTGAGCGATTCGTCCTGTCTGCTACAATCGAAGACGAATAACGGTGCTTTTGCTATGAACTCAGTAGGTGTTAGAAGTACGTTGGGTTGACTTCTGTGGTAGTACGATTTTTGAAATCGTGTATACATGTCGTACAGCAGTGCGTAACATCCGTTATCGATATCCAGGTTCAGGTTATCGTACGGGTACTATTTGTCGTTCAGAAAGAGTCTCGCGTTTGTCACCTTGCAGTGATCGAATTCGTCTGCGTGTTTATTCAGATTGTTTTTTTCTGGCGGTCTGGAAGGTGAGTATCACGTACCGCGGTTTCTCCAGTTGTGTAGTTGTTTTCACCGTCCAAGTCTGTCTGTCGGTCGTCGGTAAAGCCGGATACTCGTGCAGTTCCCAACTACGAAACGGTAAGAATAGCGGTAGGTCCTTGCGTATGATATCCAACAATCGTATCCGTACTTCGTTGTTCACGTACACGAACGGAATCATCCAAGAGATTTTGGTCAGTTCTATATCAGCGTTAGCGGGGGCATCCGTGGACGAGAACAAAGCGTTAACGTTGCTGGAAGTGCGCAACAGTATAAGTTCCTGTTTCATGTTTAAAATAACATGCGTGAAATCCTCAGCGAATCCCATCAGCATCCTCAACGGTATGCAAAAATTGAATTCCTCGTGTTTGCCGGTCGGTGTTAGCTCGTTAGCTGTAGGAGCAACCCAACCGGCGTTTTGCATCGAAACAATGTCCTGCTTGCCGGCAGATAGCACGGTTTTAATAGTGGACGTAATGCCGACGCTCTTGGTACGATCCACTTCCACACCGGCCAGTTCGTAACGGATTTCTTCGAAGAGAAACGCGATCACTTTGTTGATCATTTTCACGTTCACACTATCGGTGCTGTCGGTCTTTTTGCTCAACTTGCCTTCAACGTACAGGAAACTTTCCATCGGTAAAGTGAAGACTTCCTGTTGCAGTATAGGTATGCGTATCTCATCGTTATTTCCGTATCGTGACGCTGACGCGTACGGCGCATGAGGATGATATTCGTAATGCGTGATGTTGTCTTCAAATTGTCTTCAAAGAATGGTCGACGTTCAACCGATAAGACGATACCGCTGTCCGCCATATTACTTGTTTTTCTTGACTTTGAATCCTAGTGAAATCAGGTAGCATCGGTTAGTTGCTGTTAACCGTGCCAACGACGAACGTCTACTGATACCTTTTCCAAAAGTGTTGACCTCTTTTCTCTCGTGGTGCGAGCCGTCGCTGCCGCCGCCACTCTTCATCACGGGGGTATCGGTGAAATCAATTCCCATGATTACTACACACGTTTCAAATGTATACGTGCGGTGATGACTTCGCCTTGAAAATTCACAATATCACCGTCCTGATCGTGTACGGACAGTGTAACGTTACGCAAGTGTAGTACGTTAAGCGGAAAATAAATGACGTTTCTAGGCGTTTCTACTATCTTGAATCCTGGCTCAACCGTTGGATAGAACGAGTGCAGTATATGCTCGTTTCGTCCCGTCTTGTACGAACCTTGTACAGCGTTACACCTTATCTCCAAAACGTTCACTTTGTTAATGTTTACAGGCGCGTCCGACGTGTGTAATATATATATGCTTCTAACTTTCGGTTCTTGGAAAAACCCAACATGGTACCGATCGTGTGTTCCGTACATCCGAAATCGATATCGTATGAACAATAAATTTCACATTTCAACGTGTTGTTGTTGGGTCGTAGAGAAAATTTCGGGTCTGCTAGTTCTTTCTTCAGGTACGTTTCGATATCGCTGATTTCGTACACACCGGTCGGTATATTGACGAGTTCTAACGTTTTACGTGCTCCCTTTAGTACGGGAAAGACGTTGTTTCTTCCGCTTTCCACGTTCGGTATAGAGTTGTACGTGGTAAAGTCCACCAGTCCCGCGTACCATTCACCGTCCGTCAGTTCAAGCGGTGGAAAAAAGTCACAAACCAGTGCGCTCGGATCCGTTCCTGTGACGGTGACCGAAAGCGAAGACATCTTGTCGTTTACTGATCGTTCGATGTCAAAAACTCTAAACATAAATGTCCGCAGATGACTGTGTCCGACGGCTGTTTCCGTGCGTAATTGTAATGAACGTCGGTCACGTTCGATCCAAATTACCGTATTAGCTCGACAGGAGGGCGCAGATTGCCGAATCCATCAAAGTACCAGACTCTGCCGCCTCGCTTCTTGTAGCATACCCAGTGCGTGCCCGGTCCGGTAGCGTCGTCCAGATTCACGATCGCGCTTTCGTTCTCCCACGGTGATGTATTAGGAATTGCGTCGCGCATGTACACGCCTCTGAAATAAGGTATACGCAATAGTTTCGTGTACTCATAAAGATCTCGATCGGACAACGGACGCACGGGTATTTTGATTAGTTTTTTCGGTACGGCCGAAGGTATAGTCCTGAAGCCTTTTTACCACCGGTCCGTCTTCGTCGACGTCCTGTCCCCGTTGTCGTCCTCCTCCTCTTGCTGATTATCGTGCGTCGAACCGGCTTGCGTCGTCTGGTGCGACGTCGACGTTTACGCACACCGCCACCGCAGCATAGCCCGCTGCCTAACGCCGATTTCGCCTTCGTCGCTGCTGCTACGGCTGCCGCGTACGCTCTTTCACTTATGCTGGAATTCAAAGCTTTCACTCGTTCCCACGCTTTACCGGCTAGCACACGATCCGCTACACGTCGTCGTTCGTTGTCCTTGTACTTGCTGTAAGCGATATCGTGTTCACGACAAGCTTCGTCCAACTCGTTGATTCCTCGATCACCACGAGCCAATCTCTGCTCTAGTTTCGTTCCGGGTCCACAGAACCTGTAGCCGGGCAGATGTAGTTCCACCGGTAATACGTCCACCGCTCGATTGAACAGTGTAGGTACTGACTTCACAACGAATGGTACCGCGCTTTTAACTATTTTTCCGATAAGACCACGCCCCCTTTTTCTTTATCATCTCGGCTACGTAGTTCGTACATGACTACTGTTTCGGTTGCTCTCGATAAAGGGATCTCCAATCGTGCTCGTCTTTAGATTTGTCCAGATCACTAATCATCTCGTTCGTCTCCGCCTTGTTCGTAAGTAGTAAGTCTGCCTCTTCGGCACCAAGTGAAGTACGCGCTGCGCGCGTATGCAATTTATAGATATACGATACCACTTTCTCCCAACGGTGTTGGAACACTTTTGCGAGTTTGTACGTTTCGCTCTTCGCGTACCGCTTCGCCTCCTCCAATTGACGTGCGTTCACCGCGTCCGTAGCCCGTGCGCCACCGTCGCCGACGTTTAGAATAGTCTTTCCTTGTGTGCGTTGAAATAAGCGTCGTTTACTGCGGTGATCGTGTGTCGGTTCAAAAATTCCAAATTCACCGCGTCCTTGTTGTTGACGGGCGGCGCTAACTGCGTTATCCGCACGTTCCCGACCATTAGGTTAGAGTTCGTATCCTTCGGTATGATTTTCGAGTCCACGTATACTTTGGTCGCAGCGTCTCTCGCACGAATCGGTTCCCTCAGAGACTGTATGCGATGGTCCCGCGCGTCGACGACAGCTCCGTTCTTCTTGTTCGGTACCAGCTGTGTGAAACGTAAGCACGAGTAGTCTACGTACTGCTTGTTGACAGCGTCCCCGAGATCGACGGGAGCGCCGACGTTGACGAGCTTACGACCTTTCGCGTCTATTCCTTGCGTTGTAGTCGACGGATCGTCGGCAAACAGACAGTGGTCACGCACGAAGCGCAGTGGAACGGCATCGTTACCGTCTTGGGGTTCGCCCAAGTTGTGTATTTTTTTCCCCGCTACGTCAAAGTGCCCGTCCTCGGTCATCGTGATACCAATATCCTCCCGTAGACTGCGACGCGTCTCCCTTCGCGCTCTGACAGCGCTCTGGTGTCTGTCGAACTTGTCAACACTCATCTCCTGAATGATGCGCCTCGTCCGTTGTTCAAAGCATTTATACGTACTCGCGTAATAAATCGATTAGTTTTGATACGATCGTACCGTCTATGCATTTTATTCCGACAACGGAGAGTCCGTCGCTATGTTTTCCTTTTACGATCGTATTTAGAAATTCATCGTACACGTATACGCGTGCGTCTTTGAAGAAATAAATCTTTCCGTCGATGTATCGGAACGCGCTGTCGACGGCTTCTGGTAAGCCGACAAAACGATCTTTAACGTATCCGTGTTTCTTGATCGTGAACGTGCACTCGTCTATTTCGCTGTAATACATATCGTTGTACAACAGAAGGGTTCGACCCGTGTACGTGTGTATCGCAGCGTTTATTTTCGTCATCGTGCGAACACCGAGCGTTGTGATCGAACGCGGATACCCGTTCAGCGGTTGCAGACTGTGTATATCGAACATGTATACGTAGTTGTCTATGAAGAGCACCACTTCTTCGGTCCGCGGTCTCTGGTACATCGCCGAAACATTGGTGAACGTCAGCGGTAAGACGTCAGCCAATCCGTCAACAGAAGCGGCGGCGACGGACCCGATCGCTTCGACTCGAGATCCAATGTCCACAAAAAGTTATCGTGCACAATATACAGGTGTCTGTTGATTATTAAAAATTGATTAACGTTCTTTAGCCGACATAAATCCGTCGTCGTCGTCCGAACAGTGTCGTTCGTTGTCGGTGTCGTCGTCGTCGTAGCGGGCGGCGGCGGCGGCGGCTTCCCGTACAAGTGTTGAATGCCTTTTATATCGTCGTCTCTCAGGTCGAACGGACCGTCTGAGCGTGGTACGTAGAACGGGTACATGATTGAATCTCTCTCGAGGGAGTGAGACAGTCCTAACGCGTGTCCGATTTCGTGCGTTAACACCTGAAGAAAACTGGTCTGATCGTCCGGTATTTCGGTTGCGTTCGTATAATTCCACGATTCGTAGTAGTCCATGTGTATTTCGGTAGTTATACGGTAAATCGGGCGGGTAGTAAGCGTGAGCGAGTATACCTCGCCCGTCCAAATCGTACCCGCAGATCGTGCACCTGGAAGTCGGACACCTGTGTTTAAAATATTTCATAGCAATGACCATGTCTGCGTTTATGTCGTTGGGTCGATATTCGAATTCCAGGTTCGAATGTTTCTGCCACACAGCGAACGCTTGTCGCGACGCTTCTATAGCACTGGCGCTACCGTGAAAGAACCGCCACGACAAACGTCTCTTGGCCCACGGTGTTCGTAAGGTGTACGACACGAAATCTTCGTTACCGCATCTCCGCGCATGCATCAGATTCATCGTTTCGTTGTTCAATTCTCCATTTACGGTTAAATTGTAATTCACTTGAAACGTGCGAAGGTAGGCGTCCATATCGATGGTGGCGTTGTCCGTGAGTCGTAAACTATCGTCGGGCACGTATCCATATCGCACCAAGTAATCTATAGCGAAATCTACATCGTTAGCGTTAACGCTCGATGCGACAACGGCACTTGTGCACACGATAATAAACAGTAGCACGATATCCATGTTGTCACAACCAAACGTGGAATGTCCCTGGCGCGTGTACGACAGTATTATTTATACTTTATCGGCTTTGCTGCTGCTGCTGGACAGTTGATGATGTATATTGCACTTGTTATACGATGATGTCGGCTTCGCGTAGTTCTTCCACTATGGAGACGATTTCGTTCGTGTGCCCGCTGTTTCCAACACGCTGTGACGCCATTAACAGTCGCAATCTGTCCACCAGTTCGTTTGGATCGTCCAGTGCACGTAATCGATTTTGTCTGTTTTTCTCGTCAGCGTCATATACGATGTATCGATATTATTATTATTATGTCCATGTCCTGTACGTTTCGGTGGAAACAGTTGTGATATTATTCGTTTATACTTTACTCCTTTGTTCGTGTTCACCTGTGAGTTCGCTAAATAATACTGCTTGTGCGCGTTGGTGTCACGCAGTATATCTTTGTACGCCTTCATATCCGAATCCTTGACAACGTTTTCTTTAGGATGCTTCATGAACACTAGTTCGTAGAGTCCTGGTGTACCTTTGTATCGTTTACCGTTGATAAGAATCGTATCGCCCGTTTCGATTTCGAACGCTGAATCACCGATCATCCATTTTCCGTTTTCGTGTCTTAAACCGTACGTATAGTCCATCAGACGATCGCGTTCGGCCGAAACGATCATACGCATGTACTTGTTCGCTAACGATTCACTGTCGTATTTGTCCCGAAAATATCTACGCGCTTCACGTCTTCCTTCCGGTGTGTCTAGCATTTTTTCAATGTTGAGACTAGGATCACCCTCGTCATCATCATCATCATCATCGTCCAATGTTTCGGCTATCACAGGCGTTTTCAGGAAACGCGGTGGCTTCGTTCGGGAACGAGATGGTGTTCCCGCATCGATTTTACTAATTGCACCCGTCGGATCCTCTTCCTCCTCCTCTTCCTCTTCACGTTTCATCTTTTTCACTCCTGTAGGCTTTTCATTTGTTGATTTACGTTTCTTTTCAAGCAACGCTTGCGAAATATTTTGTAACGGTTCTAGAATCGGTTTGTAACTTTTGGATAACGATGCTTCTTCTTCACGAATCCCATGTTTTAACGCACGGTATTTCTTCCGTATGTCATCACTGATCGTGTCGATATCACGTGCTAGTCGTTTCTTCTTGTCGTCCATCTCGATAAACGGCAGAACGTCAACTAAAGTCGTTGACAGCAGGACATGTGTATTTAGCTGAACGTATGACTTTTTTTTGTTTAATCGTTAGGTGCGACTACTATGAAACGGTCAAAACCGACTCTGTACCTGCCGGTGTCGATAGAAGAATCCTTGTCCACAACGAGAAAGCCGTAACGATCTTTCCACGCTTCAGCGCACATGTTCTTAAACGTGTCATATTTCATGTCTGTGTTGACGTGATCGTTGTACGCATGTTTCAAGTTGCGATCGTCCTGTTTCAACAATACTATTAGATTGGCATGTCACGAACCAACTGTTTTGGCACTTGACTGTACGTCTGACAAAGGTAAAACGCGTCCACACCGCTGTGTCGTCCCATAGAGAAATACTTGCGTATGTTGTGTTGTCTTTCACAAGACACGTCGTCGAACACCATAATAGAATTGGGATCGACCTCGTCGGGAGGCGGTACCTCTTCGTTATCGTTGTAGGCGTGATAACCCATTCCTTCATCGGAAAGTCGCGTCATCAGGGTCTCCAGCATCTGATATTTGGGTTGAAATAGTGATTTAGAAAACGCGAATCTCAATCCGTTTACATCGAACAACAGGTTGAACATGACGTTTTTCTTTCCGCACGCGGAAGGTCCGCAGATGATCGAACGAACGGTATCGGGCAGAAGACGTCCGTGTTTACGTTTTTTTCTGCCACAACCACTCCCACCATCGTCGCACAATAGTCCACGTCCTGTATTTTTTAGTCTGTGCGCTTGTTGCAATATTTTCATCTTGTCGTTCTATGCACAGTCTATTTAATAGTCGCACTATATCGTAGCAGTCGGTAGATATGTAACTGCATACACATGTGTCCGGACCCGTTTCACAGTTTGGATCCGACCAAACACATTCTTTGTAGTGATCGAATCCGGTGCCGGTTGGTACTATTTCGCCGAGTCGGAACCTCGTCACGCGATTGGTAACACGTTGCCAGTACTCGTACACTGTCAAGATCCTGCGCATGCGTTCAACGTTGTTTGCGGTCGTGTTCACGATGTACTCATCGTAACCAGGATGCGACACAATGTCTTTTACACTGTACACAGCGCGCATGTTGTCATCGTAACGTATCGACGCATACTGGTTCTATTTCCTCGAGTCGAATCGTTGTTATACCAAGTTCTTCTTGTGTATCCACGAATCGTGTTTACCATCGAATCCTAACCATCTGACTTTCACGCGATCGCCTTTACGTTGTACGATCTTTTCTACCAAGTACACGTCACCAACGTTCGATTTACTGATTTCGTGTTCATAAAAACCGCCTTTCAACACTTCTCCTGTATGATCCTTTAGCGAATAAGTGACGGGTACGCTGCCGGTACGCACCGTGTGAACGAGTAATATCTCGTTTGTCCAATTTGGTGTGTATCCTTTGGCGAACGTCATTTTGTGTTTGCTTAAACGCACACGATCGCCTACTGTGAACTCTGGTCGTTTATAATCGATGCTCCTCGCTGTGTTCTCACGAATCCGTCGTAACACCGTACGTTCGTTGGATTCGTTCACCTGTCGCGGTTTCATTCCAATCGTTCTGTGCACACTGTTGTTATACGTGCTGACTAGTTCCGGTAACATATCCAACCAACGGTAATGACCTTGTTCGCTGAACGCGCGATACATGTGCGTCTTCAACGTACGGTTGAAGCGTTCCACAATGGAAGCCTTTTCTCACTGTATGTGGAATAGAGTGTGACACCATATCTGCTCAGCAATTTTTCTATGGTACTGTTGTAGTACTCTTTCCCGTTGTCCGTCTGCAGATATTTCATTTTATTAGCTCGCAGAATCGGTTCCAGAGCTCGTGCGACCTCTACACCCGTCTTCGTTTTCAGTGGAACGGCGTACGCGTACTTGCTAAACGCGTTAATCATCGTCATAAGGTACTTGAATCCCTTGTTCGCCTTTGCGTGCGGTATCATCTCTACCAGGTCTGCTTGGTACAAGTCGTGAAGTCCCTTCAACTCGACCGCACGTCTCGGAAAATTCCTTCTTACCGGTCTGTGCAACTCCGTCGCGATAGTCTTGCGAACGCTCTGGTGTATATTCTTCACAGCTCGTATCATTCTCATGTCGTCGTGCGAACCGTGATTCACAATACGCTGGAATGTAGTAAACTGTCGGCTCGGTGTTGAAGGTAATTCTCATCGATGCCGTTCTGGTACGTCCACCTTCCATCACGTGACTGTCACGTCGCCACCGCTCCACATCCACTTATATCATCTCGACCGAACGGAAGAACATCGCGTTCTTTTTCCGATTGCGCAAGTACGTTAAAACGTGAGCTAAACTGATTTTCATACGCCCATTACGCACGAGGCTCATACCGATGTAGTATCTCGGGAGCGCGTGTTGTTTCGCGTCCAACGCTCTTACAGTCTTAACAGAATTCATGTCTTTGAACATGACGCTACGTATAACGTTGTCGCGGTACTCGTGCATTTCCGCGACTATGATGTTATCGTTCTCAGGTAGCCACTCGCACATGTGTTTAGCTTTGAGTTCAGCGATTGGGCGTTGACTTCTCGATTCCGTATGCAGGTGTATCAGATACGAGTTCAACAACCAAAATTCATCTGCCATAGCGCCCGTGCAATGCTGCCACTGTTCGTACAAACGTCGGTCTTTCACCGTGTACCCTTGTTCGTGCGAATACCGCAGACCAAAGTATTCGCAATGCTTGCGGAGTGTAGGCAACGCCTCCTTCAGAAAGGCTACCGAAAATAATCCCTGCGCCTTGTTGTTCACCAACGCGAACTGTTTCCCTCTCGCTAGTGTCGGTAACGAGGACGGTGGGCAGTGCACATCAAAACTTACGTTGTAGCTATGATCCAGTGCGCACTTTGGCGCTATCATCATCACGCTTCTGTATATTTCCATCGGTGTGCGTATCGGAACAGTGCGCTCCGTAAGGACGATGCAACAAGAAGCGTGTGGTATCGAACTTCCGTAGGCGAGCAGGTCCGTGTATACAGTCGCGTAGTTCATCTGCCCGTGTGAATCATGGAAGCCGTGCACACGTTGAACAGCGTTATAGAGTTCAGGAATCGGACGGAAACGTGAAAGAAAATTCCATCCGTGACGTACGGTACACTTGAACATATTCTTTTCGTAAACCACAAGTTCTATCGGTACGTTATTTTGTTCGCACTCTACGATAAATTGAAGCCATCGTGATTTGTTGTGTATACGATCGGATACTATCATCAACAGCACGATCGGCGGCAAATCACCGCTGCGTTTTTTTATGTGACGCCAACAACGAGCGTTATGTTTGTCAACGCCGAACTTGTAACGTGTACAGTAGTTGCCGCAAAATCGTCTTTTCTTCACAAAACACACGGAACATAAGTTGGACCGTATCGCGCTTCGTGAAGCTTTTGTTATTGTGAAATGTTTCCCATCATCATATCGATAGACGTCCATCGTCTCGATGATCTGCGATGTGAGTGATACGCTATTAGTCATGATCGTGATATTTATAGTGTATACGCATATTGTTTGAGGAATTTTTTATTTATAATTTTTTTATTATGGGTGTCTTCACTCACACTTTTGGAGTGACTACTGTCGTTCGGTAGTAGTAGTAGTACTAACACCTAGTACTACTAGTACTACCCAAACGGGTATGTTTGTACATGAGTTTATGTCGGCTCTGAAAAGAGCCGTTTTTGTGTGCGTCGACTTCTACAAGTGTTCACGAACGAAATCGCATGCTGGCATTGACGCCTTATGGACTTGGGCGGGATCATCACCCACTGCCCAATCCATAATTCGTATTTTACACTTGCAGCATCTTACAACATCACCATCGTCTTCGTAAATAAACCCGGCTTTGGCTAGGTCAAAAATTTTTACGTTCGCATTCGGAAATTTATGAACGTAAAATTTAATGTTACCACGACGACTGATGTTATAAAAACTTTTTAATCGGCTTGCAAAAGAATATGTGGACACATCCATATCTGAAGCAAGAATGTTAGTTTGTCGCGTTGCATTTCACCTCCTCAGCGATAGCTGCGCGCGCATCCGTAGTGGGGATGGCTGTCGTCAATTGGTCGGTATGAAATAAATCACAGTAGTGGGAGCAGATAGCTGCGCACGCAGTTGGTAGTGGGGGATCGTTGGCGGTAATAGTTCGGTGGTGGGAGCGGATAGCTCCGCGCGCAACCGTCATAGATAGTATAAGTAGAGCGACGATCACTGCCAGCGTTCACCTTCGAGTCTCGCACAGTCTAACTTTCACGTGTCGCATATAAAATAGTGCTTATTTTCTAACTTCGTATCAGTCTTCAATTGTTCTTCAAGCGAGCAAGTAATTGTTAAAGTTTCGTGTTTTTATTGTTGTTGTTAATTTACTACAAATGCAGTCGTTTGCTGTTGATTGTAAACATTCGTTACGCGGCGCGTTGGTATTGCGCGTTTACACGCCTATCACGGATGACGAAGAATGCGTCAACGATGTCATAACCTTTTTTGATGAAATGCACGATACGTTACATACGGACATTCTAAACGAACTGACACGTTTGCTTTCTATAAAGTGGCATATAACGGTTAAAGCGAGATTTGTCAAGTACATCGTAAACGCTGACACGGACCAGGACGAAGAAGTGACGACTGAAGCTTATTTTCACGGACGATGTCATACGACACTGATCGCTGACCAAGATGTATTGCCCGATCGTTTAGAAGCTTCGTACGAAAAGATCATTGAATCGATTTATAAATTCACACGCGAGGGTAGCGGTTGGGCGTTAGACCGCATAATCTCCTTAGAACTTGTTCTCTCACGATACCAACCGCTAACCGCCTCCAGTTTCATTCGTACACCTCCTGAATTGTCTCGTACTAAATCCATCATCAACGTGAACAATACAGGCGATCAAATGTGTTTCGTATGGTCAGTGTAGGCCGCTCTGTTTCCACAACAATCAGACCACAAAGATCGCGTATCCAAATACAAGCCGCATATCTGCAGTATCATACTTCTGGTATAACTTGTCCCACCCGTCTATCCGACATTGTGAAGTTCGAACGAGACAATCCTAACGTTTGTATAAATGTTTTCGGTTACGAAGAATATGAAATTTACCCTTTAAGAATAACTCCTTCCAGTGGCAGACAACATCACGTTAATCTATTACTTCTTACCGCTGACGACCGAAAACATTACTGTTTAATAAAAAATACAAGTCGCTTATTCTCTTCACTAAGCAAACACGACGGCAGTTCTTTCTATTGCGATTACTGTCTGCATAGATTCTGCGAAGAACGACTCCTTACCGAACATATCCCCCACTGTTCACCGTACGGCGAACAGAAAATTCGTTTATCCACGAAAGAGGAGGAGGAGAATGTGATGTGTTTCAGAAATTATACATACTGCCATAAGGTCCCTTTTGCGATATACGCAGATTTTGAATCATTTATCGTCCCTTGCCATCGCTGCGACGCTCCTCCGCACACATCGTCCACCACAACGGAGTCGTTACATCTTCCTTCAGGTTTCTCCTACCTCATAGTCGACTACGAGCGTAACATTTTCAAACCCCAGGTCGTTTATCGTGGCGAGAACGTGGTAGACGTTTTTCTCGATAGACTGGTCGCTGAAGAGCGAGAACTGTTCAGAATCATCCGATCCGTTGTCCCTATGACTATGAGTGACCATGATGTGTTATCTTTCGCAATTGCCCTCGTATGTCATCTCTGTGAAAAACCACTGACCGAAGTCGACAAAGTGCGCAACCATTGTCATCTGACAGGACGATACCTAGGCGCAGCTCACAACATCTGTAACCTTAACTTCAAGACTCTACGACACATACCCGTCTTTTTCCACAACTTACGAGGTTACGATGCACATCACCTAGTACAAGGGTTGGGTAAATACGACGATCTCGCTTGTATCGCTACCACTAGCGAACGCTTCGTATCAGTCTCGTTGGGTCGTCTGCGTTTCGTAGACACGTTTCAATTTCTGAACACGTCCTTGACACACTTGTTGGAAACTTGCACGCGAGCTGTTCGGATTTCGATTTAACGAAGCAATGTTTCGAAGAACACTTCGAGCTACTCTTACGTAAGGGCGTGTACCCTTACGATTACATGACGGGTAGCGTGAAATTCGACGAAACACGTCTGCCCGCACGCGAACACTTTTTCAACAGGTTGAGTGAATCGCCAGTATCTGACGAAGATTACGCTCACGCGCAGAACGTGTGGCGTACTTTTGGAATCAGTACACTGGGCGAATATCACGATCTGTATCTTAAAACAGACGTGCTGGTACTGGCCGACGTCTTCGAGGCGTTCCGTGAGATGGCCATGCGGTACTACCAGATCGATCCGGCTCATCTTTACTCGCTTCCTAGTGTCGCTGGCATGCGATGTTAAAGATGACCGGTATGCGACTGGAGCTGTTGACGGATATAGATCAGCATCTCTGTATCGAATCGGCCCTTCGCGGTGGCGTTAGCATGGTACCCAACCGCCACGCCAAGGCCAACAACCCGCTAATTGTCGATCAGTACGATGCTTCAAAGCCGACCTCTTTCATATTGTACACGGACTGCAACAACCTTTACGGTGCAGCCATGTCACAACCGCTCCCTTACGCCGACTTCAGATGGTTAGATCGTAACGAGATCAACTCACTGGACGTGCGTACCCTGTGCGATGACGGTGACATGGGCTACATACTCGAAGTCGACTTACACTATCCACCCGAACTTCATGACCTCCATTCCGATTATCCACTGGTGCCTGTCCGTTCCTGTGTCCATCCTGACATACTTTCACCGTACTCTCGACGACTCCACACACGACTGCACTATACAAAAGGGTATAGCGGATCGGAAACGCCTTCGTCGTCCGTTCCCAAGTTGCTGACGACTTTGGACGACAAGCAAAATTACGTTCTCCATTTTCGAAATTTAAAATTGTATCTGAGTCTCGGTCTAGAATTGAAAGCGATACATAGGGTGTTGAGTTTTAAACAGAGAGCGTGGATGAACCGTTTATCGATTTCAACACGCAAAAGAGAGCAGCAGCCACCAACAGTTTTGAAAAGGATTTTTTCAAACTGATGGTCAACGCCGTCTATGGCAAATCGCTGGAGAACGTGAGGGAACGAATAGACTTCCAACTAGTCTCTAACGAACAACGGCTGCAGAAAATTGTTTCCAATCCTCGGCTAAAGCGTATGATCCGCTACACCGATAACTTGGTCGGACTGGCCTTACGAAACAGGACGATATTCCTTTCGCGTTCGGTCTACGTCGGCTTCACAGTACTCGATGTCAGCAAATTGATAATGTACAATTTTCATTATCGGTACGCTGTCGCCAAGTACGGACAACGATTGACCTTACTAATGACTGACACGGACAGTTTGCTTTACAGCATTCAGACTGACGATGTGTACACAGATATGAAAGAGGATCTCCACCTTTTCGACACGTCGGACTATCCTATGGATCATCCTTGTCATTGCGACGACAACAAAAAAGTCGTGGGGAAGTTCAAGGATGAGACCAATGGAAAACCCATCAGGGAATTTGTCGGACTCAGGGCGAAGTGTTACTCGCTCTTGTTGTCCGACCGCACCGACAAAAAGGTGGCGAAAGGTGTGCTAAGGACGGCAATAAAAAAAGGTTACGGCATCGATTGTACAGCGAGTGTCTTTTTGACAGTCGTACCGTATTCACCTCTGCTGAGTGTATACGAAGCAATCATCATAAGCTGTGCACGCAACGTATAACAAAACTTTCCCTGTCTCCTTATGATGATAAGAGGTATGTACTGGACGACGGTGTAAGTACACTCGCGTACGGACATTACAGGATAGGCGCAATAACCGACGACGCTGCTGGTCCTAAGGCAAAGAAGAGAAAGTACATGGACCGATAACTAACGGTAAAGATGATGTTCAGCATTACACACACACACACATTAACTTTATGTTCTTTACCTACTTATTTTACAACTTTTGATACGTTTTACAGAATGAACAACAACAACAACAAGAAAGTAACAAAACATATGCCAGCAGAGCAATGTCGAGTACGATGGTAAATATAACATTTTTTTCTTTATTTATAATGTACAAACAGAATATTCCATTCGATTGACGTGTTTTTTTTTTTTATAGTTCACAACGGTTACGACGTGCTTTGCTGGAACCCGGCTCGAGTCGGTAAGGCCGTTTTCATTAATAAAATCTTGTCCTATTGCGTTTACCTCCGGTGTTCAATTATATATTTTTTTTCCAGTGATACCGACGAGGCACCTACCACTGTTACTGATATGGATCCCCCCCCTATCTCCAGAACTCGACTCGAGTCGGTAAGACAATTGTCATTTTAATAAACTCGTGTACTTTTGCGTTTTTTACCTCCAGTGTTCAATTTATATATATATTTTTTTTTTTTCAGCGATGCTGATGCTGATGCTGCTGCAAGTTCGCCCCAATCTCCACAACCCGTCATGAGTCGGTAAGACATTTTTCATTAATAAACTCTTGTGCTCTCACGTTTTACCTCCGGTGTTCATTTCATACATTTTTTTAAGTGATGCTGACGCTCCAACTGCTGTTGCTACTGGTGCTGTTGCTGCTGTAGTTCGTCCCCTATCTCCAGACAGTGTGCAACGTTTAAAACGTGCAATATTACAGCTAAAAAGTGGTCTGTTGCGGTAAGTCCGTTTTCATTAACAACAAAGTCTTGTACTATTGCGTTTACCTCACGTGTTCAATTTATACTTTTTTTTTCAGCGATGCTCTAGCTGAAGGAGTAGCGGTCTTTCTCCCTCGACCCGGCACGAGTCGGTACGTTCGTTTTTATTAACATTCAATTGTTCTCTTGCGTTTACATCTGGTATTAAAATTGTTCCTTTTTTTCAGTAATGTAGAGTCCACAGAAGATGAAAGATTTATGGAGGACAATCAAAGTGATGTCGATACTGTGGACTTGAACATGGACCATGACGATGATGATGATAGTGGCGATAATGATGATCATGTTGATGATGACGATGTAGCAGTCATCGACGTAAATATGTAAGTCATCTTCTTATGCGTACATACTGCTTTGTTTTATTTGCGATTATACATAATTTCTATGTTGTCTTTTTTTTTCTTAGTGACATTCGCCCGATACCAGCGCCACCACCACCACCACAACAACTTCATCAACACATTCCAGTTACACCACCACCGTCACCGCCACCGCCACCGCAGATACAACCTCTACCACGACCACAACCCATATATCGTCAGCAGCAGCAGCAACTATTTATGCGAAGAGATCCCCGTTTGTGGACCCCTCCAGAAGACGCGCTACCCGTCTTCTTTGACGTATTACATGCTACTGAACCAAGGACGCACGAAGACCCAACAACAATGAGACTCCTTCTTAGGAAGGAGTCTACCAACGTGGTGTTGGCGTCGCGGAGAGCCCTGTCCTGTTCAAGGTATGGTTCCGAACACTACCTGCAGTGTGTGCATAGAAACATACAGTGACGGGCAGAGGCTCCTCGGTTTGGTATGTGGTCATACATACCATTACCCATGCGTCCTCGATTGGTTTCAGTCGGTAGCGATGGAGGGGACACCACCCGCATGCCCGCAATGCAGACAATTTATATTTGGAAAGCCCAATCGCACTTTCTATGGGCGCATGCATATTTAAGGTATCTTACAGTGCTCATAAAGGTTTTAGTAATCCATCCTACTTGTAACAACCACATGTCACTAATACTGTTACTTTTTTTGTTACAGATGGAAATTAACTACCTAACCCGGATTGTGACTTTTATTTTGTAAAAATATATAGACCTATACCCGATTGTGACATGTATATTTTGTATATATATATATATATATGTATTTGTAAATATTAGTTTTAAAATAAACTTGTACATATTTTTTTATTGTATAACATTTTTATGTTTATATTTCGTGTATTTGTAAATATTAGTTGTAAAATAAACTTGTAGATATTTTTTTTCTTTTATGTTTATATTTTGTGTATTTGTAAATATTATTTTTAAAATAAACTTGTACATATTTTTTCATTGTATAAGTGTTTATTTTCAACTATCCTTTTCGCATACTACAATTTACTTAACACATAGACACGCAGTTCACAAGTTGTCAACAATGCAATACACGACATCGATTCCGTAAGTATTGTGTGTGCGCGTGTGTGTGTTTTATATAAGTGAATTGACGTTCAATTATGCACTGCATATCATGTATGTTTTTTACAACAACAAAAATGTAGAGCTGGACATAGCAAGCCATAGACCAACCGAACGTATTTTTTCAATCTGTATATATATTTACTTAACACATAGACGGACAATTGTGGCAGTGTAAATATATCCGAAACCCGTACACTATAACATATGCACGAGTTGACAACGTGACCAACGCCAGTACAGTTGGCAACAATGCAATTCACCTCTTCACATCAACGGACATTGGTGGCAGTGTAAATATATCTTAAACCCGTACACTATAACACACGCACGAGTTGACAACGTCGATAAACCAGCACAAGTTGGCAACACCGACGACGGTTTTCCAACATGGCCGCACTTCCTGAAAAACCCCTTACATATACATACCCATACACTATAACACATGCACGAATCGGCAACGTGGCCGAACCTTAACCACCACACTCTTACACCAACCGACAACCTCGCCGCTTTTCCAACATGGCCACGCACATACCGACAACATGGCCGCTGCCGCCGACGACCCCCACCACTCCGGGGGGGGGGACAAGCCACGACGAGGACACCGCCAGGCCGCCGCCGGACAGCGAACGGCGAACTGCGAAACGACAGGCCATGCCTCCGCCAATCAACGCACACATAACCCCACTTTAGGCTGGCCGATGACAACATGGCCGAAAGCCGACTAACGCATGGTTACCTCCACCACCACAATTTTTGAATTTCCCGCCGTGTGACGTCACTTCCGGCAATGAACTGTCATTTTCTCCCTACTACACACCAACCAGCCCAAACAACGGGCTGCGGCATTGAGCGCACCTAGTGACAGTTTTTGACAACAAACTGTCATTTATATTGTTTCGCTATAAGCATTAGTCTTTGAGCTGTATCAGATTGTGTGAGGACATGCACACGCTGTCCGGCGGGTTATTGAGAAAAGTCACTAATATTAACCCCGAAAAACAACGTGTGCGTATGAAACTGCAGCAAAACAGGGTTAAAATTTTTTGGAAACATTCTGGTTGCTCAGTCAAGTATATGGGGAGACCCGCATGAACCGAACAGTTATTTTAAGAATTTTTGAAAACGGCAAAACATCGGTCGATGAGATCAAAGCGATGTTAAAGATTAAGTCAAGAAACCTAAGAATGTGGTTATTGTAAATCATTATTTAACTGCTGAGACTTCTCAAGAGACTGGGTATTAACATAATGTTGTAAAATTATATTATTATAGAAAAAACTTGATTGCAATTTATCACTGAAAAATTCATGTTGCTTTTGTTGATTGACAATCAGAAAGAGACCCATTTTGAAATCGGGCAGCAAATGCATACAAATACAAGTGGACTAATGTCAACTTTAGATTGCAACGGAAATTTGTCTGTAAAGATTTCACGAAGTTAACAGCAAAATTCTATACACACTCGTTGTGTTAACAATCATTCTCACTTCGTTACAAATCCACCGGACAGTGTGTGCACATCCATACGCGGTCAGATACAGCTCAAAGACTAATGCTTATAGTGGAACAGAATAAATGACAGTTTACTGTCCAAAACTGTCGCTTAGTGTGCTCAATGTTGCAGGGCGTTGTTTGGGCAGGTTGGTGTGTAGTTCAAAAAGTTCGGTCTTTTTTTGAACATACCTTCTACACTCGACAGAGAAATTGATTAATATTGATGACTGTGTAGGACTGCGAAATATTTACAGCTGTAATAAGCATGACATTGAATGTATGTTATAAAACAAATGTAACAGTGTCCTAAAATAGGAATCCACCGTCATCAGGAAGAAAATCGTCTGAGCGAGTTGTCAACTCAAATTGTTGTGTTTTGTTACTTTACGTTGTGTGAATCTTGTTCTCAAAACTTGTATCTCGTCTTACCACTTTAGAACCCAAACAGAAATTTAAATATATTGAAGAGTAATTCTAAAAATGTGGGTACAAGATTAACTTAAGAAGAGATTAACTACACCAGAGTTTGAAGTTAGACTTGAAGTCCTTATTGTTCATGAATAACAGTGGCTGTGCAGGATAAAAAATGTTTAAAGTATTGTTAAACTGGACACTTAAACAGGACTGTAAAGCATGTAATTAGCACCAAATGAAAAATATTTGGTAATTTGTAAATAATAATGTTTACAAGAAATAAATATCTATAAACGTATATTTTTGAATATCCAGAAATAATTTAAGTCGTTCCAATATTTTAGTGTTTTGTAAATTGTGCCATATTTTATATTGATTTGTATTTGTATTAGTTTGTTGTGTGTTACTAAACATTATAAACGCTCAAAGTAAACAAATTATACACCGTTTGTGTGGACAATAACACAAATGTAAACAACCAAAAGCCACAACAGGAACCCATAGCAGTGACCAACCAGGACACAGATATTCAACGAGCCTAAAAACAAATATGGCTGACAATTTACAAAATGTCTTATGCTCGAAACATGTACCAAGAAGAAAAACATCTTGAATGTAAACTAGTATTGTATATTAAAAGTAATTCACTTATCAAGAAAAGAAAGCAACAAGTGTTTAAGACAATATATAAAATAAAGGTGTTTACATAATATATATTTATGTAATACATATGATTTATATAACATATATTTGAGTATTTAATTCAGATTTTTTTTTGTTTTTTACTTATTTATTCAAAATTTGATAACTGAGAGTTGAAGAGAAATAATGTTTTCCAAAAGTATTAAAATTTCGAATTACTAAGGTTTACAATCAATACAGTGGGACAACAGTGTTCCATAAACACATATTCATACTAAACTGAAATTATATTAGTTATTGTAACAGGTGCACCGAAATGTTTCTGTTATTGTTCAGATGTATGCTTCTTATATTGAGGTGCTATAAATGCTTGAAGTCAGTAATACTGTACTACTATACATAGTAGCTTATTTCTTATAGTTTATTCCGTTATCTTAAAACTTGTTTTATGTAAGGTAATGGAATTGTATTTAGAGTCTCTGATATAAAGCGTTAAAAATGTGTAACAATAAATATTGTTTACATGCCTATTATGATGAGTTATTGTACCTAGAGAGAATGTTTTGTAAATGTGTACTTATCAGTATATAAAATGTAATAAGCACTTCGAATTTTTTTAATTTTTCAGAATTCATAAAACACTTCCTTGTTAACTGTGATATTTTTAAAACTTCCAAGCATGTTAGCTGTGTTTGAGTACAAAAATCGTGTGTGTGCTTTGTTTTAATGTTTTACACTCATGTGGCTGCCGTCATCAGAGATCGATCACGTAGAGAGATGGAATGAATGTCTTAGAGGCTGGTAATAAAGATCAGTCTGTTATCTTTCATTCATTCCAGCTTTCCTTTTGCCCAGCTCACTAATCTGAGCCGGACGCGACCCGTTTATTTCAAAAACATTACGAGCCTCTAAAATTTACTTAATTATGTGCCAGTCAGCAACGGTCAGTACTGAGCTAATTTTTTTTTGAAAAACAGTATGGAAAATGTTAAATGCTAAATATGGGGCTGTCGCGTAAATCAATACTAGTTTACAAAATGGTGTTCAGCGTACACACTGTGATCTACTTATAAATTTCTGACACTGTTATCTATCACCAAATTTTTTAAAATTGTTTCTGACACTTATGATGAGTAACTAGTTTGTCTCGCTTTTGCTTCGTGATTATGCAGCAACCGCCACCGTAAGTTATTAAAGGTAAAAATATTACTTGGCAATCCAGATAAGTCCATTTGCAACCTGCTGTATCTGGTCGCTACGGCTGCGTGTTCCTCAGTACCTGCTTTGAACCACTGCTATGTCTGTGCTGGAAGATCGAGTAAAAACTGTACGAAGTTCGTGTTCTCGTGTCTTCTGTCCGGAACGGCGAACCAAGTTTTGAACTGAAAGTTTTCACATCTTTTAGTACACTTTATACCCACATCGTTCGATTAACACGCACACATGCGTTCATACAGTGCGTAGTTACAATTTATAATATTACAAAACGCATTACAAGGTTACGACTTCAAATTACATATATAACGAGTACTGACACTGAACCTTACATATCTTAGGTCTTTTCATCAAGTTGACTGACTGAAATTTAGTTTTATGCGAGGCTGACTATTACAGACAAGATACGTCTTGGTTGGTTATGGATAACAATCTTTTTACATCTATTACAAGTTTTCTTCTTTTCGTTACAAACGTAATATACAAAATTATTAGCCACTAGCATTGATTTACGATAGCTCAAAAACAATCATAGTTACCTGGTTATTGAGGCTCCCATACTTGACAAAAGTCTGGCGACGGACCGCTCTGCTCACAGCGTTTGATGGGAGACTGACGAGATTTTACAAAGCCAACGATAGGGTTAGTAAAAGGGAGGGCGTGACGTCAGTGCGTCGCGCAAGGTACAATTCGCGGATTGTTGCATTCGGCAGAAGACGAATAATTGCAACAATTGTTAGGGTATTGATACTTTGTCTATCATAATGATATTTAGGTGGAATTGTATTTCTTAAATTGTGAGCCCAAAATATTCAAATTAGCTATTTTTTTCGTATGAACCATGAGGCCTACATTTGGTTTAACTGGTTCCTCCCTTCTTCTCCTCTCTTTTCCTCCTTTCCCATATCTCCTTCATTCTTGATTGATGTCTTTCTCTCCTGTCAGTCCTGATGGCACCTGTCCTCTTCTTAGTTTTTCCTGAAAACCTTAAGCATTTTTTAATTTTTGTCTGAGTGTCAAGCATTTTAAATTAGCTATTTATTATTATTATTGTTTTTATACTTAAGAAGGGTTTTGTTTTATGAAGGAGATGGGAAATAACAACTGTGAACAATCAAGGTTTTAATTTAACAAGGTTTGAGTTATCGAAGTTTGACTATATAATTATTATGATTGTTATGTTTATAGCATATTTTGTGGTGCATATATTTATAGTATATTTTTGAGTGTTCATATTCATAAATTGTGACATCTAGAAAATTATTAAAAATTTCTGGCATCTGCTATACTAAGTTAAATTGCTTAACCTCTAAATACCATATCCTATACACATAAATGTTAGAACCATTTCATGTTCTTGTAAAATAATCGTAAGAATAAATTAATTGTATTTTTAAAACATGTATTTACATGGAAGTTGTGTTTATTTGCCTGCATTGTGTTCACCATTCCAATTTTCCTTTGTTATGATACGGTAGAATAGTGAACAGTGACGAAGAATTTGTATTAAAATGTTAAAAATTAATACCAACCATCATTGAATTAATAGAACAATGTTTGAGATACTAAAAAATTTTGACTTCTTGCTAAACTATTGTTTTTAATTTTGTTTTGTATAACTTATTTACTTGTAATCGAAGTAGTGGGAATACATTGTTGCCAAGTTGTTAAATCATATTTTTCAGACTCAAAACTCGAATGCATTGGAAGCAGTTTTGTGTGGCATCATTCGTTTCTTGGTATGTGAATGGTTGTTGTAAACTTGACCAATTAGTGGTTAGGTCAAAGACACCAAATCCGTACCTCTTCTACTTCTCAAATGTCAACACAGAAGATACATTAAACGTATTATTATACCAAAATATAAATAATAAAGATACCGTAAACAATACTCTTTCACTTACTTGATGAGGGGTCATTTAAATAGATGTTGTTAAAAGATATCCATAAATACAAATTACTATCTATAATTAAAAAAAAAAACTTACGTTGTAGAATCCTTTTGTCTGGTATGTAAATGAGCAAACTAAGCCCAAATAATAATAGACAATAAGCACTTATTAGACTTTTCAGAGCGTGAATCCTAAATTATTTATTTTAGATTCTGTTCACTTAGTGAATGCTGTTGGCGTGTTGGACAGCCCTCACTGAAACACATACATTAGCCTGGATCGGGCTTCTCTACAGCAGCATGACTTGCGTAATTGGACTTCTTGTACACAACAACAACTTACTAATTATTCTCTGTAACCTTAATATTGTAACGATTATATTCTGCTAATTTAATTAATTGTTAATTAATTAACTTTATTTATTAACTGCTGTTTTATTGAGTTGTTAATAAAGTGTTAAGTGTTGATGATAGTTTTCGTAAGCCCCTCGTCTGGAAGCCACATCTAATTGTATTAATTTTACTATGTTGATTAATGCATTCATTTATTAATCAAATAATTAAGATCGAGCCACACATTGGTGAGCCATATGCAAATGTATCTATATTCAAGTATATGCAAATATATTAATTGAATTTATCTATTGTTATTATTATCAATTGATTGATTATTTATTGATTTGTAATTCAAATATAACTATAACTTTATTTGTGTCACACGTCCGTACATCATATGCAGATGTGTAATCTAATGTCTTGCTAATTATGAATCCTTGTATATTAAACTTACTTTGGGCATGACAGTGCTATCACTGTTTACTTCCATGCATTGGGTGCCGTTGGTATCATCGTACGTCTACCTAAGTAATTGTTATTAATTAGGTAATAATAATCATACGACTCGAACACCAGAAATCTTTGTTAACAACAATAATTTATTTAGATACTTAGAAATCACTTTCAAATTCTGTAAATTAAAGTTAGCATTACTACACAATACCGTAGGATGCATTATGTTGCTAAATCGTCTATTACTTCTCTAATACCTTATCTATTAATTGATTAAGTATTTAATTAATTACTCTACATATTACAAAGTACTCTACTTTATGTATTCATATTTTCATTCGGTTCTGCTCAAAAGAAATTAAATAAACGTTTAATTAACTCAGTTGGTGTGTTTTTTGTGAGGAACAGGACAGTGGTTACTTAACCTAATAATACATAAATGGTGATGGTTTACTTGGAGTATGTACCCAAATCAAACGGCGATTATCTGCGAAGCTTTTCATTCTCCTGCGAGTCCCAGATTGCTGATGGCTTGATTGATCCTCTCCTCATCGTTTTGAATCGACACTTTTCATTCTCACTGAACTCTGCACTCCGGCGTCGACAATATTTTGTTTCACACTCGTTTAGGATATGTTCTTTAATGAAAGCTACTTATTGCAGTTATTCGGGTTTGATCTATTTGTCTCATGACCCTTTCGCGTAAAGTTTTACCCTTACACTTTGCTCACGTACATTAATAGTTAATACTTTGTTCAATTAACACGATCGTTCCACTTATGATTCGTTTCATTACGAGAATTTAAGTGTTTATTTGATACAATGACGTATTAATTCATTACGTGATTTTGATATTTATTTCATGTCACCTACGTTACGGTATGGTGATATACTATTAATATGTTATCACGCATGTTTCGATTCGTCAGTATATTAATGTATTACGAAGTCTGATTAAAGTCAATTCAACATTGTCTTAATAACTGAATCCCACGATCTAACTAATTCTCTCAATACACGAGTAAGTTCAACAATTAATTCACTAACTCCATCACTTCACTACCCAATTTCAACCTACTAACAGTTTTACATAATTACCGACTCACTCCCTAACAGTCTAACTGCTTGTATGAATCCTTTTAATACCAATCAACTAACTCTTTGCAGGTTTACCGAAAAAAGACTGATCTTGAATAACTGTTCACTTTTGAATAGCTAACTAACTGACTGTTTCTTAATAACTCTACAACTTCTGACTAACTTCCGACTAACTGATCAACTTAATAACTGGTCGACTGAAACTTAATAACTGATCGATTGAATCTTACTAACTGGCTGAATGAATCTCAAAGACTCTACAACTGATTCTTAATAACTGGCTGAATGAATCTGAAAAACTGGCCTCTGCTCTTCGCCAATACTTATTTTTATGTCTCGAGTACCACGACCATCTCCACATCTCGTGTACTCTTCCCACCATCTACGTCCTTATTGGCTTTTCGTCTATGATTCTGCGAAAACTCCTCCTTGATTCTCAAGCTACTATTCTGGCTACTTCCTCATTCGTTCTTCACCTTCGTTTCCATGGTGATGTCTTCTCAACAACCCGCCTTTACCGAACTTTCGTTCGTGGTAGGTTACTCGAGACCCCTCCTTTAAAGTCTCGTTGTTTGCTCCTCCTTCACCGTATGACGACGGACCTAATTTCACGGTTGCCTGTCATCCGATTGTTCTTATGTTCTCTTTCAGTTCTTCCCTAGTAATTTCCGTCCAGCTACACGTGTGTCTTATAACTCGGGTGTGGCGAATCGCTGTATTGTCCTCGACTTCCTTCGTTATGTTCACACGCTGATGGCAGTCCTCTTCCAGGAATGAACATCTGCTCTGCAGCTCTCCTGCATGCTCCTTAGTTTTTGCTGGTAAACAAGTTCCCCGCCGTGTCACTATGCGTGGTCTATTGTTCCTATAACGTCCGTTTGTATCTTGCCTTTGTGGAATCTGTCTCATCCATGTGTAGTCGCTAAACTCCCACGTGTGGATTGACAAATACTTGGGTCGCCCTTGTATACGTTTTCTCGGTAAAGAGACGTAGTCTTTTGTCTCTCTGTTATTGCAGCTTATTCCCATGCCGTTCACTTATGTCAAACATCTGCTG
Source organism: Magicicada septendecula (assembly GCA_034769895.1). Classification (NCBI taxonomy): domain Eukaryota; kingdom Metazoa; phylum Arthropoda; class Insecta; order Hemiptera; family Cicadidae; genus Magicicada; species Magicicada septendecula. The sequence goes on from CM068368.1 coordinate 14,729,143, forward strand.
TCGCCGAGGCATTGTCTTCCTTAGCGTAGCCTGTTTCGTCACTAACATGGCGCACGTGTTATTGTCTAACGGCGGCCGGTTGGCTACAACATACATCAACATACATACACTCGCTACTGTTTCCTTTACCAAAAAAAAAATCCTTTACAAAATTGCTTTACAATATGAGGGTCATTTGAAAAGTTCCTGGAGCAACGTCTATTGCTTACAGCTAGAACTAACATTTTGTGTATGTAACATTCTAGAGCTGTAAGATTAATTTACAACTCTTATTGTCAATGCATGCGTGACACGTAAATTTTAAATAGCTGATAAACAGTGAATAAATGACAGATAGATTTGAAAATGAACAGGTATTTACATGAAATACGAATCTTACAGCATACAAAAAATGTTAGTTCTAGCTGTAAGCAATAGAAGTCGCCCTACGAACTTTTCAAATAACCCTCGCATTGTTGTTGTTTTCAAATCGTAAGTAAAACTGTAAGGAAAATTGGTATGAATCTGAGATTCTGTATGTTAAAAATAATAAAATAACTTTTGGTTATTATCAGTCATAATACAACACTATATGCACTGAGTAGTAAATAATTGGTATGGCCAGTTTGCACTAGTAGTGTTGAGTCAAAATAGCTGTCGTGGGACAATTTTGTAGCTTTATAAAGTTGACATTGAGTAAAACTGTGTAGTAGTTGAGTGACTAATGACAGCCTATTCTGACTGGCCATTGCTAATTTTTTTTTCATGGAGAGGAAACTCTTATTTCTTGCCATTGTGGACTCCACAGATATCAGTCTACCCAATAAAAACTTCCCACTTAGTAACTATCTTAATTATGCTAACCGTGTAGCCCTACTGCTATGCATTATTTCAAGAATGATGTGTACGCATCTCATGGTAGTGCCATTCGACCTGCTAGAGACTCGGTCGTAGCCTTTACACATGCCGGAATTCCCAGCCTGTACATTGTTAGTTGCCAGCATACATCCCACAGTACTCTTGTGACTCAGTGGTTGCTGCGGGAATAATGCCTAAATGCATGTTACAGCCTGTTTGGCACTGCGCTGTTATGCATTATTAGTAGATATGTTGGCTGTCAGAATGTCAAGACCAGCATTCCCTCAGTAACACACACTGCATCCTCAGACACAGTACAAAATGTGGAGCATTAAGCCGATATACCACACCCTTGACCTTCAGTGCATCACATCATACAGAGGACTTATTGTTACTATAGTTACATGGGTTGTCATGTTTGGACAGGGGAAAATAGAATAATTCCCATCTGATAAAATCCGTTTTTAGAACCTTAATTTTTAGTTTACATAAATAAACGACAATAAACACGTATACACAACACAGTATTGCAGCACAACAGTACAATGCCACACTGTAACGTAACACAAATAAGAAAACCACCACTTTATTTATACCCTGGGTGTGCAGCATAGTATGTGACAAAAATATCCTTGATGCGGTACAATAATTGACAATAATCTGGAAGGCGCATTTGAAAGTTGAGAAAGTGCCAGAGTATTATGTAATACTTTCGCTTACACAATATTTATATGCAAAATGTCGCATAGCCACATACATTATGAATCATCTCACTATAGCAATTAGTATTGCTGTGTGTGTGTGTGTGTGTGTGTGTGTGTGTGTGTGTGTGTGTGTGTGTGTGTGTGTGTGTGTGTGTGCGCGTGCGTGCGTGCGCGCGCGCGCGCGCGCGTGAGAGAGAGATAGGGCCTGCATTTCCGGCTTGCAGTAGTTTATACTATATATTTGTGTGTATGAATTAGTGTTTTATGGTTTTTCTATTTGTATAATTTGCATGGTAGAATATTAGGTACATTATCTTTATTCCTCAATAGGTGATTACCAGTTTATTATGTAGCTAAAATATTGCTGGGATTAAGTATTTCAACAATGGATAATGTCAGGTCAGTTTTTCAAGTATTAGTGATATGGACAACTGTTGTACACTATAGCTGCTTTGTATTTGTGTTGTATTGTGTATAATTAAGTATTGAATAAATTAAAATTCTCTTAATAGCTATTACTGAGTGTTATTGATTCATCCTTATTTATCACCTTACTGGATGCACAAAACATTTTGGAAAAATTATAACATACAACTGTCCTGCTCCCATTGCACCAACAGATTTCATGCTGCTAGTGAATTGTAATTGTTGAGACAGTGATAAAGTCTGTATAAAAATTTACAGTTGTAAAACCCAGTAACGGTAACGTTAGATGAACTACACTCATACTTTATGTATTCTTGTCACCCTTGAGAATATGAAGTTTGCTATAAAACTTGCACAAATAGTTTCAAGCTGGAAGTAATTTGAGCATTTCTTTTCACTGTAGAATTTATATTTATTATATATTGTAAATATTGTTTGAGACTTTTACTCTTCATTTATTTAAGTAATCGGATAACTCTTAAATTGTATATAACTTTCAACAACTGCTTGTAAGAAGTTCAGAGTTTTAACAGTTTACTTCAAAGCACTCTTAACATAGCTTTCTGTAACTGATTGGAAGTACTTGTAAACTGTGTACCATTTCCTCATTGGTTTTGACTGGCTCATTTCAGCACTTACTCGCTTTTAATTAATATAATGTGTATATAGATATATATCAAGGACTTCAATGCAGTGTTCTGAGCTTCAGTAGAACTCCCCCCGTGGGAACCGTGATGTATGGTGGTGATCGTAGATACCAGCCATTGGGGTTCATTTTGACATAGTCTAATTCAGGTTCAGTTTTCACCGAGGCCGGGCCTGAGATTCACCTGGCACAGAGATTCACCTGGGTGCTAATGAGGGGATTGCCCTGGAAGCGGGCACAGCAGTGGTAGAACGTTTGGTAAAGTATCCATATAGTGGCACTCATAGAACGGACACGCAGGGGATTTCAGATGATTAGGTTTGGAGTCAGATAATAAACTTTGCAGGTTAATCTCAAACCGTGGTACAGGAGTTACTGTGGCTTCACTGTGGCTTTTGCTTATGGGTCTTTGCTAAATAGTCCCACACTGGGATCGTGTAGGTAACCGTCGGTGCCACAAACGTGGTAATGATGAGTTTTCCTATACAGCGGTGACATTGATTTGCTGCAGAGCAGGAGCTGGAGTTTATACAATTGAATAGTAGTTTTGCAGGCTACTTGCTTGGAGTGTGTCCTCCAGGTGAGAGACGTCGATCAAGCTGAAGCCCGAGGTACTTCACACTGGAAGACCAAGGCAGTTGACTATTACCTACGTATAGTCTAGGAGGGAGCCTTATGTAAGCATTTTGCATGGTTCCCAATAAATTGAAACATTGTAAATTTATTCTATTTAAACCTTAATCCTGTTTTTATTTTTGCCATGCGTGCTGTTATCAAAATAAATATAGAATCTTGTGAAAAACACCATTCAAGAGACTCAGATTTCTTCACCTTTTTTTTTTAATTCAGAATTTGAAACCATAAAATAGTTAAAAGAGAAAGCAACAAGGTAATAATTTTCCTCTAAGCTCTGAAGTTATGGCTCAGCTATAAAAAAATCTCCATGTATGTTAATTGGTGATGTTTCAGTATAATTTTATTTGTTGGACCAACTGATGATAGAACTAAGTACTTAGAAAAATGTACATTGGTTGGTAGGTTATTGTGTGGTTTATTACTCTGTGTATCCGAAACACTATCCATGGTCTTGATTACAGGTAATGTCAACATAATGTTTGTGACAAACATCAGCGTGGAACTGCATTCCATATTGTGAGTGCAACAAGCATGAAAACATTTCTGTAAATTGTTTTATTAATTTCTTCTCCATTTTCCGTTCTCTTTACCATGACTAGTTTTATATCTCTGTTTGTTTGTTTTTTCTTTGTAAGTTTTCTTATTATTATTAGGGGGTTATGACCAAGTACAGATGTGGTCAGAATTTGGTGTTACATTATGTTGGGTACAATCATACATATTTTGTATATAATCCAGACACACATAATGTCGCCCTCATGTGCCTGGAACTGTTTTGCAACTGCCGGACTATGGCCAGGTATGAGCCAAGAGGATCTCTTGGAATTTGTTGTTTTAGTTATCTGTGCACTTACCATGCCCTATCATATACAAAAATATACTATGGTTATGTCATAATTATTAGTGATTATGTATTAACTTTAAAAAAAATTGGGAAATATTTATAAAAGGAAGGAAGGACTGGGATCTCTCTAATAAAGTATTAATTTACTGGGCTTTGGTCTTACGCCGGTTGAGAATTACTGCCTTGAGTATCAAGTTTTCCTCTACTCATCTTATTACTTTTTGAGAACTACTGGGTTGAGTATCAAGCTTTCCTCTACTGAACCTGTTACTTTTTTTTTTAATTAAAAATTCTGCTTTTTCTTGACCTTTGCCTAATTTTGACTGTTTTTCAAAATGAATTAATTTCTTTAAACTCCTGGTATATTTGTGTTTCAAGAAGCATAAAGGTAAGTCTGACTTTACATTTCACTAACCCATGGTACGACTAAGAATGTTATTTCTTTTAACATGGTAATGAGCCATTTATTGATGTATTTATCGATATGTGATTTGTTTTCTTGATGTGGTTAAAATATTTTACATTTGTTTTCAGAAAATAAGGTAGCAGATCAAACAGTTTCAGATAAACCAACAGTAAAAACAGAAATACCAACAATCACCAACAAGGAACCCACAAAATCCTACCAGTTACGAGTACTCACCACCGAAGAACTAAGGGACCCAGTTCCTGACAAACCAAAGCATAAAGAGTCTGGTTCGGATGGATCGTTGCCAGGATTATTGCATAAATCTAAAAGTGGCGAAAGTACTAACAAACCAAAATCAGCGAAAAATAATCAAAGAACATTGTTTAAGCCTAGTAAACCAGTGAAAATCCTTCCACAGCCACCGCCACAACCACCGCCGCTGCCACCACCCCCTCCTCCACCAAGTCAGCAGAATATTGCTGTTGCAAAATCAACGTTTCCCTTTGTTATACCGTCTTCATCACAGCCGATGTTTGTTTCTACCGAAATGCTTCAAGTGTCTTCTCAGTTCATTCCACAGACTGTCGTGAGTCAAAATATCATAACCACCAGCCGGGCAGTGACAGAGAAGCAGATTCAGATTCCAACTCATTACATATCACAAACGGTCGTCAGTCAGCCTACAATACTGAACACAACTCCTCACATTACAAAAGACCAAATCCAGATTACGTCGCCGTTCATTCCTCAAACAGCAGTAATGTCACAGCAAGTATTAAAACAGAATACTACACCAGAGCAGCACCATCAAGCTCAGTACATTCATCAAAACGTCAGTAGTAGTCATCAGCAGGGATTGGATAAAAACCAGCCGTTGCGGAGTGTGCAAAATATGTCTAACGATAACAAGAACAAACCAATGCTGGAAATGCTGGAAAGTGCCAGCAGGCAGATACAGAAACGTTTCAGAAACATATTGCCGAAACCTTAACGTGGAGTGAATTGAGAACGCACGCGATCAGTGGAAAGACTGGAAACTATAACACTCAAAGTAACTTTCAGAAAAGGAGAAGTGGGATTCAGTTTTACAGACTACTGTGCACTTCAAGCCTGACTCTCACTGTTGTTTTTGTGCTAGGCATTTTTATATAGAAATGAGATCTGATTCCATAATTTGCAACTGATTGTGGTATATGTATACTTGTGTAATATAGGAGAATATTCAAGAGAGTTTGAAATTTCATCTAATGTTTGTTTTTTTTTAAAAAGTGTAAATATTTTGTGTATGATTTATGAGAAACCAGTGACTACATTCTTCTTTGTCATATACGAAAACATTATATTATATAAATGTATAAACATTGTATATATTACATGCACACACAACTTGATAAACAATATAAATGCTGAAAATGTTTAAATTATATTTAATATTTAGTGTGTGTTTGAAGGTGTGTGTATTTTTTGCAGTGCATGTCCATACTATGTGTATTTATTAGTTTTGTTATGTACATGTATAAAAACTTATTTTGTTCTGTTGTTTTTGCAAAAGAATGGAATTCTGTGAATATGAGATTACCAAAAATTGTATTTTTATTTTTTTTATACACAAAATTTTATACATATTGTGTTGTGGTCTCCAAGTTGCATATAACTAACTATATTTAATATTACCTTGTGTATCCAGGTACACTGGTGCTCCTCCTTGCAACTTCAATGTTTCTTTAAAAACTACGCGTTTCGGGACTCATGGTCCCATCATCAGGTTGATAAAAAACAAGAATCACTCACATGGAGTACGTCAACTTAATAAGAAATAAATAAAAAGTTTCACTCGCACATACCGCGTGTATACAATTACACAACTACACGATGCGCATCGTATCGGAACTTGCAAGCGACTACTTCCGACTACTTGTAGTCGCTTGCAAGTTCCGATACGATGCGCATCGTGTAGTTGTGTAATTGTATACACGCGGTATGTGCGAGTGAAACTTTTTATTTATTTCTTATTAAGTTGACGTACTCCATGTGAGTGATTCTTGTTTTTTATCAACCTGATGATGGGACCATGAGTCCCGAAACGGGTAGTTTTTAAAGAAACATTGAAGTTGCAAGGAAGAGCACCAGTGTACCTGGATACACAAGGTAATATTAAATATAGTTACAAAATTTTATTATACAAGTTTTCATGTTTTGTGTACATAGTTGAGAAATTGACTTGTCAACACTCTCTGACACAGCTTATGATATCGTTGATTGGTATGTGTGTACTGAAATGAATTTATAGGTGTTTAGTTTATTAATCCATTTAATTTTAAATGGTGTCTTGGTGTCTTTGTAATTTACAATGCTGCCAATAAGTATTAACTGAGATGATTGTAGTATTTGCTCTGGTTAAAAAAAAAAATACATGCTATACCAGAAAATAAATGTCTAGTGTAGTTTAATTTATTGAGTAACAGAATGACAATTATTATAAATTATTTTATGTATATTCACAAGTGATTGTGTTTCCAACAAAAATTGTTGACAAACAGATTATCACTGTTGCACACTACTATAGAAAAATTATTCCGATTAGCGCTTTCAGGCTTCTCAGCTCATCATCAGGGCTAGCTGAGATTACTATTTCCGATCTGACGATGAGCTGACAAGCTTGAAAGCGCTAATCGGTGTAACATTATTACGTTTTTTACAAATCCCCCCACGTGACTTCTACTTACCTCATGCGATCTTTTTACGCATTGGCCCTGATTCCACTTTACCCTGACTTACCAAAACAGAAGACTCCAAGATTACTTAAGGTCCCCACCAATGTTTTTAAAAGGATAAATATGGAAACCTTAATACACTTTCCCCTTTTTGACTTTAATTACTTACCAGGTTCGTTTTAGGCGACATTTTCCATATAGGACAGGTGATGATAATTAGGCGTAATAATTGACTTAACGCATGGTTACGCTATTAACCCATTTTATTTATATTAATTTTAAAAGTTAATTACTCTCTGTTTGTAACTGTTAACAGTTCATCAAATTCTCTGCTTTATCAAACTCTCTATAATATTATACGTTAAACATTTAAGAAAACAAAATTTACTAAATCAACTAAGCGGTATACCTTTTATTTTTATTTGACAAACCAGTATTTGCTCCACTTTTATTTATACATACTTTACACCCCCTGCTCTTTGAGATCTGTTTATTATTATGTTAAATATGAATTTTGCCTTTAAACGCCCAAATGAATGATTTCTGAAGTTTAGTCATTAGATTATAAATGGTACTTAGCCATTTTGTAGATGTCTCCCTGCTGTTTCACCACCACTTGATTCACTTTTTATTTAACGTTCCGAAATTAGGTTTTAAAACTGTTTAAACTTCAATACTACTGTAGATTATAGTTGTTTTGATAGTTCTTCTTTTTTCACAGCACTAAATTAATATAGATTATTTAACTTTCACTTGTGAAAACTTTGAATCCTCCCGTACAATTATACATAAAACAAACAATATAATTCGGATCCCCGCGCCAATGCCCTTCCACCACACACCACCCCCACTCAACCTACCAAATAAAACCATCACAAGTTACTGGCAGTCTGTCTCACACCGCTGATGAAGGCGCACATCACGCCGAAACGCGTACGGGAGGAAACGAAGTAAGTTTCACAAGTGAAAGTTAAATAATCTATATTAAAATACTGTAGATTGTTTCTGATCACATGTTTAACTATTGTTTCATTAGTTAATATACTTTTTTGTCGGTCGACCGTAACTTTGTTCGTGAGCCCGTGTTTAGCGAACCGCGCGTTAACACACCCGCGCAGTTCTGAGGTTGGATGGCGACTGCAAGCATCCAAAATGGCTAAAAGGACTCGCTGCCTTTTCACCTTGTGGTGACCAGGGAGCCTTGCTCGTTTTGCGTTCGCTGATTGGTTCAAATGCAGCTAGCGGAAATAATTCACCTTACTTCCGTGACGAATTTTGGTTCGGAGACTACATATTTTCTTATGCCCTTTCGTGTCCTCTGAGCACATGTCGCAAAAGGCGGCACACACGCGCGCTCTTCCACACAAATACGCACTTTGCTGATAATGAACATTCCTGTACCGGTCCGTACCTCACACGGCGCTACAGTCAGTGGCTAAAAGTACACACTGGGTAAATAAAAAGGGTTACGGAATAAACCTACCCCTGTTGTACCGTCATATCGGAATAATTTTTCTATAGTGGTGTGAAACAGTGATAATTCTGTTTGTGATTTTAACCACTAACACAACTTTCTTCATTAAAAATTGTTGATATAGGAAGACTAAATTATACAAACATGGTCAGAATATAATCTGAAGGGAGGACAGTGGCATAACTAGGAGCTGTTCTTACGTGGGGGGATGGGGGGCTAGCTTGAAGGTGGAACTCCCCATTTTCCATAGACCAAGTGAGATATTGAAGATTCTTTCCATACTATTGTGTATAAGCCTTATGTTACCATATCCAACTGGCTTAAAAATAGGCTTACGTTAAGTGATTATGGACATTCAGTGAAATTTAATTGATGTGTGATGAGATCCCTCTGATCCCCCCCCTCCATAGTTATGCCATTGAGGAAGAGTGTCTAACACAAATTGTAAACAGTATTGTCAAGTAGGCTGTATAAATATGGTGTTCTGATGTTAACGAATTCAGTCACTGCTATATATATAATTATGCTAGTGTAAGACACATAACATGTGGTGTTGTCTACTCCGTCATTGAAAAACGATTTTGTTGAATGCCATTGTCTTATTTGTGACGTGAGACCAAACCTCCCAGAGACCTTGGACTGCCGCAGTTTCTTCTGCCAATTATCCCTTATCAATCAGTGCTCTGGCTTCCATTCTTCCGTGTCGAATATTGTCCCTGTATCATCTTTCATTCCATCCTTTGGTCTTCTTCAGGATCTAACAACTGGCGGTTCTCTCCTGTTCAGCTTTCCATTCAGGACTTTTTTTGTGGTTTTGTGGACACTTTGTTGTCACTTGTGTTCTTTGCAAAGCCTCATTGCAGTTGGTGCTTTATTACTGAATTTCATTCCTTTTAGTATTTCCCTAACTTTAGAAACAATTAACGTGGGGTTAGATCCGATTTTGGTCTATGTTCCAATGCGGTCCTCATGTTTTTAGCTAACATGTGGCTTCTTGTGGCAGGCACATTGTGTCATTTGTGGAGATGCTGACAAAATGTTTTTGTGACAAAATACTGGCCTTGTGTACCCAGAAAGTGTCTGCACACTGTTTAACTTTTACACATTATTATAGTCTGTATGTGTAAGTAAATAAATGACTCATGCACTGACACCATAAGTCAATGCCTTCTCGATGTTTCAATGTCGTTTTTCTACATTGTCATCCTCAGTTATGTGACATTTGTTTGGCAAGCACTTTTGACACTCCCCCCCCCCCCCCGGATACGTCTGTCAATAACTGACAGCCCTCTGTGAAACAGGTCCTCATGAATATGTTGCCTTTTCAACATTTCCTAGCATAGAATTTAAGAAAAGCGATATGGGGTTTCTGTTCAGTGCTGGCACACTGTGGCGAGTTTGCAAAATTTAATGTCAGGGAGTGTGTATACATAGTAGTTGAATACAGGGATGTGCAAATCAGTATTAGGGAAACATTGTATCGGTATTATGAAGTTTAATGGTAGCAGTGTATCTGCGCTTAGTAAGTAATAAATCCTTTAGAAATGTAAGCGCTAAAAGGTTTAAGCAGTTATAATGTAAGAAATGAAGTTTATTCATCACGTGTTAATGATCTGTAATAATTATAGATATTTCCATTAGTGTGATATTTTCAGCAAAAATATTAGTTCAGTTTGTATATGATAATATTAATGTAAATTATTAGTAATTAACCGTTATTCATATGTGATAGTGTAAAGTCACGGATTTTTCAAAATATATTTTTTTAGTATCTTGTATAAACTGTTTATTGTATAAAGGCAAACATTTTCTCTATTGTGATTTAGATTTTTGAAAGGGATTTATTGAAGTTATAGAGTTAAGTCGATAAAGATGTCTGAATAACTTTTTTCTAAAAACTTAAATTATTATTTAACAGATAGTGTTTGTGACTTTTTTTATATGTGGTACATTTTTTATAACAAAATATGGTCATGTGGCCATATTTTATGTCAATATCTATAGTATTTTATATCAAAATACAGTCGCATGACACTTTCATATGTTCAAGTAATAAATTTTTAACAAATTTTTATTGCATCTAACTTCACTTAACCTTCCAATTATAAATTATATAAATATTAAAATTATATATTTTTATGTTTTTGATGTCACACTTGCTAAATATACAATTGTCTAAGATGTTTTTTGTATAACAACTGTAAGCTCAAAATGTGAAAATTTTATGTTTTGTACTTCTTTCAATAGATATATACGTGTGTATTATGTCTTTATAGACAATTTTTTGATGAAATTCTTATAATAGAAATGATGGACACATGTTTATAATAAACTGTTGTTGCTATGTTGCCATTAGTTTTTTTTTGTCATTATGCTATTTAAAATGTTTTGTGTATTATAATTACTATCATATAAAATACCTGTACATGTCATTGTTATTGCCACATGTGAAGATTATTTGAGTAATCTTAGACTATCTCATTGGTACTTATTTTTCTTGTAAAAAAAAAATAACAAAAAATAACGTAAGTATGGACCAATTGGTAGCTAATGCTGTATGATACTGTGTGTGTGTGTGTGTGTGTGTGTGTGTGTGTGTGTGTGTGTGTGTGTGTGTGTGTGTGTGTGTGTGTGTGTGTGTGTGTGTGTGTGTGTGTTGAGTGTAGCGTTTGGTTTTGCAGTTTTTCCTGAAGCATTTCTGCAACATTTTAACCAATTAGTTTGTGGCGTCTTTACGCATATTTCTCCCAAAGACATTGAGACAAATTCAGCCTGAAGATGGCAGAGATGAATCTGGTTCCAATGTTGTGAACAACTCTTCATTGGTAAACAGGAGAACTGAGTGCATGACTCAAACCGATAAAACGACATGTCATATTACCTCCCCACAAAAGGTCTAGAAAAGTGTGAAAGTATTGTGAGTTATTGTGTGCGAACACAATAATGATAGTCCATTGTTCAAGAAAATCTTTACTATAATGCATAATATAGTAAGGAACTCTTTTTTTCTGCATATTGTACTATTACAGACTTTCTGTGCATCTTACATAGTAAGGTAATTGGCCATAATGTTTCATATAAAGACTGTGTAAAAAAAAGAAAGAGTTCATATCTTCTTCTCACTTCTGCGGCTGCAATAATAATAATATTATTATGGAAGGACTGCCAAAAATCGTGTTAGCACATTACTGACTTAATTATCAGCATGGGCTGTATAGTGTAGCTACTTTGACATTGTTAAAGACATTGTTATCCAGTTTCATTCAGGAGTTTGAGTTAGTTTGACTCCTCCACTTTTTATTTCTATTTGAACCAGTTTTATAGGTAAGTGTGTGCTGTTTGAAGTATGGACTTTGAATAACTGATTAGCAGTTTATACTGTTACTATCATCATCACTACTACAAAGATTAAACCGTTTTTTTTTTTCAAGCAGATAGACTAGACTGTGTCACTCAAGTACTTCCTTGGATCACCTACAACTCTCTGTTCTTTGTAAAGAAGAAACTAAAGAAACAGGATTTTTTTTTAGAATTACTACTTTGAACTGACGGTTTGTAGTTCCATAGTTGTTTGGGGATGTGGCAGTTGTCCATTCGGTTAAGATGTTCCAGCCATTTCAGCCACTGTTCGACAATCATGTCAAGTATATGTGCCCATTATAATGTTTAGTTCATGCCATATATGTGCATTTCTTCAACAGTCTTGGAGAGTATATCATGCCATATGTCTGAGAAATAGCATTTCAGCCGCTTGAATATATGTCTGGCCTGTGATTTTGTTGAAGTCCTATTCTCAGACCCATAGAGAAGTGTGGGGACGGCCATCACATTGTAGAACTACAGGCATGGTTGTTTCTTTACCCAACTGATTAGTACTATAAAGTGGTATTCACAATGAGTGGTAGTACTGCTATGACCCTGTTACCCTATTCAATAATTGTGTTTAAATAGTTATTGAGGCCTCTCTTAGTTTCAGACCAGTCTAACCATCAGTTACTTATCTTAAACATGTTTTCTCTAGACGTGTAGGTCTTCATGTGCTTCTTGCTCTCATCTCCCAGTCTCCCAGTTCGGTATTCTCTCACCACATGAGCGAACCACCTCAGCTGCTGTGCCTCAGTTATTTCCAAAAATCGCATACCCAAGCCTTTGGCTAATTGCATAATCTGGAATCTTATCTGTTTTGTAGACCTTTAACACTTTTGATTAGCACTTTTTTGAAGTTGCATTTCTTTGAAATATGCAATATTTTTAATGTAATTCAGTTCTTTTTTTAAACTGACATAAACACATTTACAGTACTATGATTTTCAATATTTTGTAATTAATTTATACAAAACTTTTGTTTGCGTTTATAAATGATACATAATAGCTAATTAAAATTAATTATATATCTAAACTAGCACCAGAAAAATATAAATAAAAGGTATTTATTAATAATAACTTCTTAATTTTCTGCAGAAAAAATGAACAATAATTTGAAGTAGAATTAATTTTTTTTTTCATTTGTTGGAAAGGCTGCGAAAACATGATTTGTATTTGCAAAATAAAGAACATAAAACACACAAGTGTGCTGTGATCTGTATTGTTTTAATGTGAACTAAATATGGGAGAGAATATGTTACGCAGCTCGCAGAGATCATGTAATTAAATTTGTACAGCCCCATCTGCACTGTCTGTGGCGCTGCCCCCCCCCCCCTTGTGTCAGCTTCTGTCAACACCCATGCCTTCATACATGAGTGTAAGCACCAGAACGGGCTTATAAATATTTATCTTTGTTTCTGCAGGATTCAATATAATGCTGATTCTTTATCAATTATATTTGCTATTTGCTATTTTCCTGTATCATTCATTATTGCTGTTAGGTATTTGGTTTTTGTTTCTTATCATGTATTTTTGTGCCCTGGACTGCCAGCCTTACCTGACAGATTTTCAACTGCTAATTTGTGACTTTTTTCTTAAGTTTTCATTAAAAATAAATGAAGAATATTTTTTTAGTAGAGTAGGATTGAGTTTGACGATTAGCTCTTCTAATTCAGTTATAAACATTTTATTTGGATCTAAACAGTTTTGTAGATCCCATTGTTGTTTAGTACTATGTTCATGTAGAAGCTTTGTGTTAATGCACACCACATTAATCAGCTTTTGTATTTATACTCATAATAATTCTTATTAGAACTTCACACTCAATATTAATCTTTTTTTTCTAAGATAAATAAGAGATTTTATTTCAATATTTTAATTTTATTATTTCTGAATTGTTGAATTATTTTATAAATTGACAGACCCTCGAAATAATTTTTGACATCTCTCTAAAAGTGTTACACAAAAAGCACTTTCAAAAGCTCATGCCACTGCCATTTGGTTTGGCACTTTATGATTTCATATTACTGTCATGGAATGTCCATTGTTTTGTTACTAATGTGGCAGTATTTTACATTGTTTATAGCTGTCAGGTGTTTTTTTGGAGTCATTTGGATGGAGTCATTGGATGTCAGATGGATGGAATCATTTCAGAACGGAGTGATGTAGGTTTTATAGACAAGGCCATTTATGTTTTTGGTGGTAAACTAGGTGTGTTATAAACTACAACTACTGAGTCTAGCATGGTGCTATGTTAGGTTAGTGTTTTGCTGGTGATCTTGGATTTCCCTGCTGTTGTGTGTATGTGTACATCAATGCATTTGATAATCTGCAGTTGTACAATAAAAATTAATCTGCTCACAATGCTCACAAATTCTACGTAAGCCAGACAGGACACAGCTCAAGAAAAGATGCAATGAACACAGAGGCTTTATACTCGACCACTGAATCCACTTTTGCAAACCATTTCATTGAAGCAGATCAGACATATACAAATATCAACAACAACATGGAAATATTACATGTAAACACAGAGGATTGAAAACTAGGCATTCTTGAACAACTAGAAATGTACAACCACACAAAAGCATATGACAACAACATTCCATATGAAGAGACACAGTTTAAACAACATATAGCCTACTTTTAGAACACATTACACACCATACGTCTACCAATGATCTGTCAACCAAAAAACATCACTTCAATAACAGAACTGACAGCGCTCCAACTGGCTGTCTATGATGGAGCTCACAAACATTTGTATCTGAAATAAAATTGTTCTCCTTTGGAGAAAAGCATACACAAATCAGTATTATAATATTTCAGACAATTTATGAGAATTTTAATGCCATGTACTTTATAAACAAATAACATAAACTGTATTTTTGAAGTGTCTTGCCACCATAATAACATAAACTGTATTTTTGAAGTGTCTTGCTACCAAACTTTGAAATTGACAGCGTCATGTGAGCCAGTCGATGAATGGATTACTTATTTACTATTTGAAGAATGTTCTGGCCAGATTCAGTTTAGTCAGCAAAACACTAATAATTGGATAGTGTATCAACTACTGGAAGATGATTGTAGTTCACTTCAGTTTAGTTTAGCCAAGACCTAAACTTCCAGCATATCGACTACTTGAAGGGTGAATTGGTTTACTTCACAGATCACTGAATAAAGCACTAGATAAAGAGTAGTGACATACGTTATATTACATAGCTGCATCTTGTCTTTGCAAAAACGTAGTGTATCAGGTAACAATTGCATTCAAAATTTCTAAAGAAGCCGTCTTTAAAATATAAAGCTTTGTAAGGTGTGTGTGTGTGTGTGTGTGTGTATATATATATATATATATATATATATATATATAACTTTTCATTAGAATGTTCTGGTTTCAGTGCTTTGTATTGGATGTTCAAGATAACATAATTGTTTACTAACACATATTAAAAATAATAATATTATGGCAATTATAGAGTCATTTTTTGTGTTGTATTTTCTAACTAGCATTAAATTTTCAGGGTTTTCAAAAAAGTTATTTCAAAAACAGCTTGCAGAAGAACTGATCACAATGCGTTTGAAAAACAGAATTTGGCCATTGAGTTCACAAACAAACAATAACAACAAGATGTTTCATAACGGCCGCGTCTCAATGTTCACTTGTCCAGATTGTGGTAAATCGTACATGTGGAAGCAAGGTTTGAATACGCACAAACGTTTGCACTGTGGGAAGGAACCACGATTTCAGTGCCCGCACTGCCCTAAACGTTGTTACCAAAGAGGGAATTTGGACAGCCACATTCGCAATGTCCACGGTCCATCAGTTATGGCCAAGGTATGTGTATTTACTAGAATTTGTTAGGAGTGTCTAGTTGTAGGTACTTGTCTGTGAACAAAACCTCACCCAATATTATAATTACAAACAGAATCATCACTGTGGCACACCACTATAGAAAAATTATTCCGATTAGCGCTTTCAAGCTTCTCAGCTCATCGTCAGATCGGAAATATCCAGCAGATGTAAACCAAACCCTTCACACCTCCCCCCCTGTCCACACACACAAGCTATAATTCAACTGTCCCTTCCCAACCTCTGAGCCCTGTCACCCCTGTCTGGACAGTCACATATTTTTCTAGCACATTCCTTGTGTGTGTGTGTGTGTGTGTGTGCACACGCGCACGCGCGTGCGTGCGTGCGTTCCTTTTAAACCTAACGCTGACCGCCTTTCTCATTCACACTTGTGGGCGCGGTTACTCACCCTTATTTTAAAAACATCCAATTAGTCCTATGCAATTTAATTCTTAATGTTATGTATCCGTCCTCTATCTTTTACTTTTTAATTATATTATAAAATATTTCTTCTTTATCAAATTTAGTTTTTGTAATCATTAAATTGTCTAACCCTTTTTCTCTTTCTTTCAATATTTCTAACTCCTCCCTAAGCTTCCTTTCAACTGTGTTATTTACTACTTTTACAATTTCATACTCTTCCAAAGGATTAACAAACATATGGTTCTCTTCTGTGAAATGTCGTGCATATAACGAATTTGTTGTTCTATTATCTTCTCCACGTTTGTGGTCAGACAACCTGCATACGAATTTCCGTCCTGTCTCACCTAGGTACACTTTGTTTCAGTCTTTACATTTTAATTTATAAATTCCGCTTCTCTGTAATACTGGAATTTTTTCTATATGTTTATTCCTTATCTTATCAAATACCGTTTCACTTTTTTTAATAGCTATATCTACTCCGTATTTATTAAAACATTTTATAATTTTCTAGTATGTGATCCTATGTATGTCGATGACCCTGCATAATTCTTTTGTTCTGGTTCTATTTTAGCTTTTTGTATATTAATACTTTTCATAACTTTATCCACTATGTTGGTGTTATAGTTATTATTTCTTACAATTCCCTTTATCGTTTTTAACTCCCTATCTTTTGATTCTGTCTCTTTTAAACACTTCTGAGCTCTATAACAAAATGAATTGATTCATTGATTGAATGAATATTATAATTGATTGAATGAGAAGAAGAAGAAAAGATTTTGTAAATACCAAACAAATTATAAATTGTTGTATCAATATATTTAGATTAGATGTGAAAACGAAGAAAACAGAAGTGTGGGTATCATTCTCTGTATAAGGTTAGGAAACTATAGTTTTGGTTTTAGTTTTAGTTTCATTTTATCAAAATTCTGCTAGGGTTATAATGACATTGGCTTTACCCAGTATTACACGAAATATAGTTGGTACAGCTTTTTATTGAAACAATATTTTATTAATTACAACAATATCTACAATTGCTACATTTCAGGAGGCAAGTAGTCACAGATGTTAAGTAAAATTTGGTCGAACAGTTCATTTTGAAGCAGTTTTGTTCAGAGCCTGAATTCTTTGTAAGTAGCTTTCAGAATGGTCCCATGTAGTTCCTTGGTGTATTTTATTGCATCACTTGACAGATCCCCCTACACGTTTTATGTGGGGTATGAGCGTATGATGAGGGGTTAATAAAATTGTACTACTTGTGGTTAACTGTTAGGTGTTTTTATCTGGTGGCCTCAAACTATGTATTGTTATAACCTTTACAGCAGTGAGAATAAATGATGGAACCTGTCTGAAACTTCTCTTTCACGGCCAAACAGTTACGGACTTCTACAATGAACATTTCGTTATTTGCTTTACACTGCCTACTGAAGATCCACTGCTGTTGTAACACACTACCAGTGTTTTTTTTTTATTAGTAAAGAGGTTTTCTTCTATTTCTACTACCAGTGCCTTTCTCCCTGTTTTGTCAACAGGATTTTTAGACATTGCAAACGCACATATCTCTCACATATTCCAGTCAATAACCACTTCCTTATACTTGTTGAGTTGTCTGTTACAGACTATTATATTGAATTCAGCTGTTCGCACCGCTGTAACAAATGGAATATGGGAGTCTAGCAGCCATTACATACACATACCCTAACCCTGTATACCCGTAGGGCTGTACTTTGCATTTCCAAAACAGATGTTAGGCGGTTTATAAGTTTATCACATGTTGGTTTTGAAGGGACACAATGGCTGCTTCATCCGTTACAGGAAGGTCCCACAGCATGTACACAAATAATCGGAAATGTGTAAGCAAACTACAAATTATGATTATATTAAAACAACATATAATATAGGATAAAAAAACTGACAGTTGGAATACAATAAAATGGAAAATCAAATAACAGATTCATATTTTATTCCATTACACCTTCACTATATATTAGATATTGGTGCAAAGCAGTTACCGTTTTCTTCTTCGTATGTAAACATATCAATACAATTGCCTATGATCTGCCAGATTGAAATAACATAATATTGAGTGTGGTTTGGATAACAGGCAAGTACCTAGTTTTATTATACAGTATGAATTTTAAATACATTATATTTTTAAAACTATATTTTGAAGTCGAATTCTGAGTATTTTAATAATGTGTGTGTGCATGCATGCATGTAGGGGAGGGTATCTAGCACTTCTTGTGACTAGTTTCTTGTCTGTTAATACAAAAACTTTTTTCTTTCTGTTTCAGGGCCAGGCTGTGTAACATAACCGGTTGCTTGTTTTCTTCATGGCTTTAATCATCAGTATTACTATTACTATTAAAATTATTATTACTTTTATTTTAATTTTATTTATGACAGAAATATGTATAAGTTATATGAAAGCTAGTGTTGGTTGGTTTTGTTCTTATTATCATTGTAAGAGATGTATATAGTTTTTAATAGGGTCAGTAAGTCTTGTACATACAATTTTATGATATTGGGATTTGTAATTTTTGAATTATTTAATGGCTTTATGAATATAAAGGAAGAACGTTTGTGGGGGGACAGAGAGAGTCGCAAAGGAGCGACTCTGAAATTGTTATGGCAACTGTTGAAGTATGGCATTGTTAGGAAATAATCGTGATATTAATTAACATACATTGTGTGTAAGTCTCTATTTAATTATGTATTATTTTGTAGACATATTTATTTGTTGTTAGTAAAGTGTAAAAAATGTTATAATCTTCTCATTCTCAACAGGCAGTTCAAGGATATAATACTGCTCACTTACTCCACTTCTCTAGCCTGTACAATCCTGAGCCAAACAAAATAATGGTAGTTCAAGAGTGGGTCTTTAAACCTTCTATGTGGTGGGTGAATTTGATGTGTGAAACGTACTGCTGCAGACCATCCAGTGTAATAACTTGTCCTTCATGTTTTGGCTCCGAAAACCTGTGGTCATCCTCATAGGCTGAGACTGACAGTAAAACACCTTATTGTTCAGTCTTTCAACTGCCATTTCAGCTTCTGAAAATGAGCACACATATTTTGTGGTCGAAATGTTAAGGAAAAATTACAATGGCAAGGGGCATATGACCTTGAACCACTGTTGGGAATGAAGTGAAAAACATTGTGGTTGCTATTTTCACTATAAGTTTGAATTTTATGACAAGTTTCAGTTGTTAAAACTTTTGGAGTTATTTCTAAACTGAGGCTACTAGACAGGCCTACAGGTTTAGTGGTGACTTAAAATGTTTTCACAAAGTCACAGTTGAGTATTTATAGCCGAATCGTGGATAACTTTTTTTTTACATTATGTATATACAATGAAATATTGTTGTTTTGCTTAGATAATGATGCAAGCGACAATTTATTTCAGAAATGTAGGGAGTTCTTAATTATTGAGTTTGTCCAACTAGTGTGTATATAGAAACTGCTGTTGTTTTTGATGTATTGGTCAACATTTATGAATCAGTTTAGACTATTTCAGATTTACTAAAACATTACTGTGAGCTATTAACTTATATTGTTATCTTAATTTAAGTTTCTGTATTCATATGGTGATTAATATGATGTAAAAGGATAAATGCTTTGTTATTTGTTTTCAGTTGCCACATGTAATTTGTGTTTTGCTATATTTGACACACACACAATCATTTGGCCATTTGTGAATTTCTGTATATGTTTATACGCTTTGTCTTAATAGACAGTGGATCTATTTTAAATTGTGTTTTATTAAATGGTTTAAAACTTTAAACTTCTACATTTTAATTAATGTGCATTTATATTGTGTATTTTTATTTTTAAAAGTTTTTTTATAGATATCTGATATTCGAAAGTTAAATAGTTCTGTTGTATCATCATTTGCTTTTTTATGAGTTTTTTAACTTGAGGTTTATGTGACATGTAGTTTATGAGTTTAATACATTTGTGTTTTTGCTACTTGTCTGTATCCAGGCGTGTCAGAAAATGTAGGATAGCGATTGGATGGATGCACCCCTGTATAATTAAAATGATCAGAAGAGTACATACAATTTTGGTACCGATATCTGTAGTCAGAAAGTTTTATATCCCCGCTGTTATGTGCATTTTTTAAGTTTTATTATATGGAAGCTTGAATACAAGATAATTTCAATCATTTTGTTTAGAATATTATGGCTGCTGTCCTTTTTCAGTGTGCCAGATAGATCTTCTGGTTGTTTTCCAAGATTTGTATTTGTATGCATGTCTATTGATACTTTCACGTATGACATTGAATATCAGAATAATATTTAATAATTCAAGTATTATACACAAAAACGGAATGAAGTGGTGTTATAAGTGATGACTGCTAAATGTTTCAAAATCAGTAAACATTTCTTGTTTCGTAGTTGTGAAGGGCTATACATTCTGACAATCCTGTCTCTTTATAAGTCTGTAAACAGTAGAAAAGAGTTTTCAAGGAAAGGGAATATATTATGTGTGAATGTATATAGCATGTATTTTTGAATATATCTAAGACAATAAATATTATTAAAAGTAACTCGTTTGTATAGAAGGGTGTTATGTTGTTCCCATTTTGCAGTCCAAATAGATAAAAAAAATGTTTTGTGGAACATAATATAAGATCTGAGTTTTTTCCAGTGACCTTAAAATACTCCTGTTATCCATAATAAGTTTGTTTATTTATTTATTTTTTTGCATATAAGCCACTGTGGACTACGTTTGGTTCAACTGCTTTCTTCCTTCTTCTCCTCTCTCTTCCCCCTCTCCCACATCTACTTCATTCTTGATCGATGTCTCTCCCTCCTTTCGTCAGTCCACATGGCACCTGTCCTCTTCTTGTGGTTATCCTGAAAACTTGGGCATTTTTTAAATTTATTTTTGAGTGGCAAGCATTCTTCATTGTCTTGTTGAGTAATCTGGAGTTCTTCTGTCTTTTTCTGTTTATTTGAACCATGTATTGGACATTTGGAGCTTAAGTTTGAGTATTTATTTATTATTATTATTTTTTTACATACAGTATATACCAAGGTATAAACCAAGGAATGTCGAATGTAATTGTCATTGTTGGGACTTTTGGAATACTTACTGAAGAAATATGACATGTTTTGGGGTCACGGTTCTGTGTTGAATTCAAATTGAAGCCATTAAGGTCAGATGAAATTTTAAACCCACTAAATTGCTGAACAAAAATTTTACACAATTCCTACATTTTGTGTCGTGAGTGTTAGCATTGTTTTGATGCTGTGTGCTATAGTCAGTGAACTCTTTTTTTATTTAATTGTTAAATTTAATGTGAAGATAAGTCTAGGAGGCTCGAAATGTGTAGTTTTTCAACTACTGTTTCAAAAGTAAACAAACAGACAGTAAAATAGGAACACAATTTGCTTTATACATTACTTAAAATAAGCCCATAATTTTAGCTTTAAATAATACTTACATATTGTTAGTTTTTGTCTTCCAGTAAATAGTGCATATGCTGCATCTGCATTAGACTTTTCTTTTACTGAATGTATTCATACAGTTTTACTTAATCCTGATAATAGATAAGCAGTGAATGGAAAATGCATCTGTGTAAAACACACACACACACACACAATACACACATTCAATGGAAATAAAGACTGTGTGTTATCTGTGAAAGTTTGATTTTGTTACTATTATAGTAACTTTTTTCAAGTAAATGACTCCTTTGTATATGTTTTGTTCAGTTTGTTTGAGTTTCGTATTTCAAATCACCCTTTCCATGTTTTGATAGATGTGTAAACTGTGTAATAGATCTATTGGAGTTTACTCTCTCTCTGTGTGTGTGTGTGTGTGTGTGTGTGTGTGTGTGTGTGTGTGTGTGTGTGTGTGTGTGTGTGTGTGTGTGTGTGTGTGTGTGTGTGTGTGTGTGTGTGTGTGTGTGTGTGTGTGTGTGTGTGTTATAATGGTAGGGTGGTTATGTTCTTAAATTTTTGACTTTGTCTTGCAAATTTTGTAATGTGTAAAAATCTTTATATATTGGTGGATATATATATATATATATATATATATATATATTACTATAATATTTATGACTAAATTTACCTCAAGATATACTTTTATCCTTTAGGAACATGTTTCGGGAGATCTTGTTCTCCCATCTCCCGAAACATGTTCCTAAAGGATAAAAGTATATCTTGAGGTAAATTTAGTCATAAATATTATAGTATTATATACATCAAGAAACGGACTGTAGCAGAAAGTGATTGAAAAAAAAAATATATATATATATAGTTCATATACATAAAGTGTTAAGTTGTTTGTGTATAGATATTATTATATAAATATTGTTAATACATAATATTTGTGTTTTTAGTAATGTAGTGTTTACACTGATGAGAATTTGCCACCTGCTGTACAAGCGGGTCATTTTGTAATAGTGTCCTTTTATGACAAAATGGAATAAAGTATAATTAAAATTTCTGAGAATGTTGTGTCTTAAGTGAACTGGAACTAGTTTTTTATAACTATGAACGGTATTTTCACTTTGTAAAGGCTCCATATCGTATGTCTGTGTGTGTGGTTACCTTTCTGTAAGTGGTCATAAAAAAATATGTATTACTGGCTTACAGTCCCATTTCCAACCAGAAGGTAAAACTCTTGCGTCCAGAAAACCATGCATGTCTGCGGTTTGTAAGGATACCATTATCTTCCCTCCTTTGCCATTTGTTGTGTGGTACATAGATATGGCCTATATATATACTGACCTAAGGGACCCAAGCTGTTAAACAGTTTTTGGGATCAAATTTTAATAAAAGTAATTGAGCTTCCTGAAAAAAAACAAGTAGGTAATCATGAACCTGGAACTGCAGTAAGTTTTCTTCAGGAGTACCAAAGGCTGTTGGTTGTTCCCCTTGTCATGAAGATAATATTGTTTCAAAAATTTATTGCTCCTCTTTACCACCATTATAGTGCAGGAGAGCATCGATCCAAACAATCTATTATCCGAACTCAATAAAAAGTACAATTATGTACTGTACTGTACAGTAATGTGTTGGACACATGTAGGCATATTGGATATTTATTGAACATAAAAAATTGTATGCTATAAATTATTACAGTACTGTACAATAATAAATAAACGCTGTAGCTATACAGCCTTACAATCGATAAACAAAGAATTTATAGACACACTTACATCAACAAATTTCGATAAACGCATTTACAAATTGGTAAACAAACTGTGTCAATGGGAGTCTCTGTCACCGAATGTCTGTTTCTTAATTAATTTTATAGTACAATATTTGTCATTACACTATAATTTTGTTTAAATTAACTTTTGGGTTTTATTAATTACACTCAGTTTTAATTCAATGATTTTTAGCCTTAGTAATACACTACAGTACAGTATACAGGTTGCTGTAATCATATAACAGTATGTTAGAAATTATTTTGTAATAAAAACCTTTGTTTTTGTAAAGTGAAACAATGTTTCCAATTTATGATCTATTATCCAAAATATTGATTATCCGAACAGGCCCTTGTCCCGAGAGGTTTGGATAATCGATGCTCTACTGTATATTGTGTTGTTATTACTGTTTCATTGATGTGAAAGACTATAGTATAATGTGTATGCTATTGAGGTTTAGTTTCAAAAGTTATGTCTCTTCTCTTTTTCTTCTGCTCAACCCAGAGGTTCGTGGGTTTGTAATTTCTTTCTTTCCATAGACATCTCTTGATCACTCATTACTCATCCTTCTTTTAATCAACCTGGTATAACTAGGAGCACCTGCTGGGGAGGGGCAGGCATGACACTAGCTTGTAGGTTGGACTCCCCACTTTTCCTCAATATAAATGAGAAATTTAGGTATAATTTAATGCAAATTTAGGTAAATTTAATGTATAATTTTATAAGTAGATTTTATAAATTCTTTGCGTCTCAAAGTTTTGGACGTTTTCTGGTGTATGGATAATCGTGCTGCTAATACGTACGTTGTTTACCAAACTTGAGCAGTTGTCATTATTAACACATTTAGCCCTATGTAGACTATATACTGCTATACCAATTACGTCAAAGTCAAACAAGCGGCCAGAATCCAAAGGACACGGCACTGAACTCAACCCATGTGTTCAGTGCAAACTCCCAGCTGACGTAGAGATCCACCGTAGTATACATTAGATCTGCTGCATCTTCCAGTCAGTATACACTATCCTGTCATCCCAGCCAGCCTTGATACAACAAC
This sequence comes from Magicicada septendecula, assembly GCA_034769895.1. NCBI lineage: Eukaryota > Metazoa > Arthropoda > Insecta > Hemiptera > Cicadidae > Magicicada > Magicicada septendecula. The sequence continues at coordinate 14,753,685 of CM068368.1, forward strand.
CTTCTCTGATCGGCATCTGAGCGAAAGTGGAGTTGACTTGGAAGTGCCAGTAAGTTCTCTGCATGTGTCATCTCCACCGAATATTACTTGCAGAATGTAAGAGAAGATTGTAATTATATTGCATAAAACTCTCGTTTGAGCCCATGATTTTACCTGCAGAACTTTTGTTTTTTTTTTTACAACAGTTATACCGGTAATGTATGGGTGTCATAATTTGAGTGTTGTGTTTATTGTCTGTATTGTGCTAAATTTTATTAACAACAGAATGTTCCAACAGGTAGCGAGATGGTACGATATTACTGTGTTCAGTGCAACAAAAGTTATGTACATCTGCGCAGTTTGCGTAAGCATGAAAAGTTTGAGTGCAGAAAAGTGGCCCAGTTTGAGTGTACCGTTTGTTTGAAACGGTTCCATCAGAAGGGCAACTTGAAAACACATTATGGAACTAAACATTGTTTATAAGCAAACGAATGACATCAAATGATGACATTAAATAAATAAATAAGTCTTGTTACCAAATAATAGACTGGTATTTGTACTTTGTTAATATTACCTTTAATAGTGTTGATTAACTGACTTGATCATGCTGTAAAAACATTGCAGCAAAATGCCAGCAAATTTAAACAGATTCACTGTTTTATAAAACACACACACACACACACACACACACACACACAAAGTAATTGTTCGAGTATGTGAAAGTGAAATATTTGACTGTTATAATCATGTTTAGCAGCCAATGAGAAATATGCAACATGCAAAACTTCATGCATGATATTACTAACTTCAGAAACAAGAAAATCCTAACTAGCATTTTTTGTTCACAAAATTATCCTCTTCATGGGGTTTCTGGCTTTGAAGGGATATTTGTGGAGAATTGATAAGAAGTTGGGACTTACAACTGGGTATATTGTAGCTTACTGTTTTGTTTGTTAGCGGAGGTGAGGTTCGTTAGGTCTCGATGGTAGTATTTCACTCTAATGTTATTTTTCTATGAATTTTGTGAAGCTGTGAGCTTAACAAGGTTGTTGACAACCGTATAATAATTTTTAAGTATCATAGGCCCGGTATCCCTAACCGATGAACATAGCAGTTGGTAACTTTTGTGTTAATATACAAACATAAAACACAAAACAAACTTATACCTGAACAAATACAAATCAATACAAAACATGACACAATATTCAAAGCACTCAACATCGAAAATACACAAAATACAAATACATATACCACAATCACACACAATAATACGACTTTAAAAGACCAGAGACCAACAAGAAACCTTAATAGTATCCAGCCAACACACAAATACTTCACCAGACGCAAGATCGCGAAGGCTGAAGATGAGAGCACGGGAGCTCTCGAAACATGTTCCGAATAGGAAAAATATAACATCCTGAGGTAATATAAACAAAAATTTTAAATTACTTTATATATATATTTTGCAACAGATCAAATTTTATTATACTAATAAGGATATAGTGAGTGTGTAAAAATCACAAACAAGTCTATTATGGAGGAGATGAAAAATTAATTATTATACACACAAATATAGTTTTTAAAGATGTATAATGTATTTTAAATTGTCATGTATTGATAATAGAAATAATTGTTTGTATTGTTCGATAATATAAATCGATTTTACGTGGTTGCTGCAACGTCCTCCTCTCGTCTCGTCGCTCCCGTCTTGGCGTCCTCTTCGTCCTGGTGTCCTCTTCGTCTTGGCGTCCTCTTCTACAGCGTCACTCCTTCCTGGGGTCCTCTTCGTCTTGTCGTCCTCTTCTACGGCAGGCGGCTCCAGCGGCAATATTTCAATGAGTCTCGTTGTTACGTTTGACTGCTAACATTAATTAGTTTCTTCATAAATTGTTCACTCACAATGCTTATAAATTTCACTCGTACAGTTTATTATTAATTTATATTTTATATTTTCTTAATCTCAGGATTAATCTGGGTATTACTTAATGCGGTGCGTTTAATGTACACCTTCCACGATATCTTGAAGTGTCTTTAACTTCCCTAAGCGGATATCTTAACTTACACGAAACAGCACTGTATTATATTTTAAATTGTATCTAAATATTTTACCCACTCGGTTCTTAACGTGAAACTTCGTTAAGAATTACCACGGTTTATTTTATATATGATACTTCGACGTTCGTAAGAGGACAACTCTCTTCACCGGGCACAACTTCCCCTTGCAACTTCTACAGACAGACTGTGTCCATCCTAACTCTACAACATATGAATCTCACTGAATTTAGTGTATTCTGATAGGCTAAGTCCAAGTCACATGATTGATGGAACAAACAGGTATATAAATTTCATGAAAAACTTTGTATAATTTAGCAAAGTCCTGCATGAAAATTATCTACGAATTTTATTACCCTATCATTGATAAGAGTTACAAATTGAGTTTTTCTTCACTTAAAAAACCATATTTCTAAAATAGTTAACCTCAGAGTGTACACAAATTGAAGCTATTTACCTAAATAATTCCTTATCAGAGTTTCACGTCAATCGGTTAACTACTACTGAAGCTATAGCGATCACAGATTGTCACACCCGCACACGCGCACAAATTCACACAAAAAATACATGACAATATAGAACACCTTTTTATGAAGAGTTTGGTATACCCTACATGCTTATCCATTTAAAAATACAAAACTTACGACTAAAAGACAAAATATTACATACAACAAATTTGAACAAGACAGTGCTCGTCAGCCATGTGCTTTGATATAAACAGCATAGCTTATCATCCTGTGTTCTGTCGCAATATATATAGTATAAAATAGGTTAATTACCTTCTGTCAACGTTTCTTAAAATTTTAAGAAACGTTGACAGAAAGTAATTAACCTATTTTATAGTCTTAATCGTTTCTGGAGGCAAGAAAAATGTTTAAATATATATAGTAACGACTCGATTCTGTATGTATTTATTCTGCCACACGTTGTTGGCGTCAGTTTGTAACGAGTGGACTCTTATCGTCTCTGTAAAAGTATGTTTTTATCGTGCGTTAGCCTCACACATTGTAGTCGTTACTTTATGTTTACTTACTTACTTTTTCTTTTTGTTACGCTGACGATGTCCGTCACAATCTCACGAATTACCAGTAAAATATCTCGCGAGTGTAAACCTTACCTGTCCTTTAATGAGTATATTTCATACCCGGGTGGCGCCAAATTGTTTATGAAAACAATTAAAAAATATGAAATTGAGCGGTCGTTCTAGAAGGTGTTGGCTGATTCAAATTACCCTCGCAATTGGCAGGCGTATGAATCTCCCTAGTAGTTCACTGTGCTGCCGACGTCTAACGCTGACAGTCAATTTCGCTCGTCGCTAAAGTACACAAACTTTATAATGCAATTTACAATGAAATAAAGGACGGTTATTACTACTCAGTACTAGTTTATTAACGTGAAATTATCAGTTATTCAATTAAATACAAAATTATATACTGTTATTAAACAAAGTTACTCCGGCAATAAATAGACTATTTTTCTCAGGTTGGCTAATATGATTTAAACGTTATTCAATTGACATGGCTGTCGTTTTGTGTTTATTTTCTTACTGTTCGTTTTATCATGAGTTCTTTTGGTTACGAAAAAGTATTAATAAGATGATAATAAAGTACACTACCTTACATCAATGGTACTTATATACTATTAGAGTTGATTACAATTCGTTTTTGAAGTGTTATAAAGTGTGTGTTAAGAATTCGTAATTTGTATACAGGTTATTTTCTGTGTACATACAAGTTTAGTTTTTATTTTCAATTAATCCTTGAAAGAAATTTAGTTATCAGTTCGTAGTGAGAGTTATTTGTGTTGTGAGAAAAAGTTAATTAGAATTTATTCCATAAATTAGGGTATTTCAGATATACTTAACAAATCTGTTGAATTCGGGTGAAGTCATTCAGTTTTTAGGTAGGTTGGTCCATATGATCATCAGTCTTCCTTCATTTATGATTTGGAGTATGTCTGGCTTCTTTTTCAATCAATTGGAAGTTTTAATTATTTTCAGCTGGTTAATAGGCTCTCCTAGTTTGATTAGGTCTTCATCAGACTTCTTGCATCTTCATTTTATTAAATTTTGACTGATTTGTGGCTATTTTAAATTAAAATTGTATCGAATATGGTTTGGCTTCTGTATGTCTTGAGCGTCAATAATGAACTAATTCTTTTTAATGGAATTATAATAAATAACGTCCCGTTGTTATGGCAACTGTCTGTACTCTCATTGGCTGGTCATATTTATGTCTATTGTTATAATATTTGAATTTTAATTCAAAATGAATAAATATCTTCTGATGGCTATTATTCTTCTGTCTTCTTATTTATGTATTAGATATTATCACAACTGTTTATATTTTCTTTCAAAGATCATTTTGACATCCCACAAAGCTGGGTTTGTTTATATATTAAAGTTTTGACAATTATGTTAATATTATGTTATTACATTTCTTTCTTATTTTATGTTTTTAATCTAACTTTGACATCTTAATATTGTTCACTAATTGTACTTAATGAGTTACTTGCCCTGAATTTTCTAATACAGTAGTTAATTTCTTACAATTTGTTTACTTTGAATTTAAACAGTCAGGCATTTTATAGGCCTAAGCAGTAACTGGCTATAGCTTCTTAATTTATGCAAATTAGAGATTATTTTTTATTTACATATGTTTTGCTTGGTTCACTTATGACTTATTTACCTTTTGAGTTAATTTGGGCTGTTTTACAATAATTGAATGTTCTTCTTACTTTATAAAATCATTGCCTGTCTGTTATTCTCTAATTTCTTTTCGTGTCTACTCTGAAGATTATTGTTATGTTTGTAATATTTTATCTCCTTACTTATGTATATTGCCATTTTTTATAACTTGTCTAGCATTTAATATTACTTATAAAACATAACACAAAAATTAGGTTTATGGGCTGTTTACTTTTTTCAGCCATATTCCTTCTTATAAACTTAATTGAACAAATAACTATCTTGGTGAATAACTTTATAACACCATTTATTTTATCTTGCTACTAGGGACATCCAGAAAGTAAGAATACAAGGGCTGTGTAGGACATAGGGAATTTTTTTTTCAAAGTTGGCACCCGTGACGTGTAGACGGGTTCTTAACGGTATAAAGGAACTTTATAGATACAAGTATTTATATTTATAGTGGTGTAGTATTATTATAGATTCGTAGATAGTACGATAATATTTTATAACTCTTCTTAGTGGATCTTCACTCACTTCTCCCCCGCGATGGAGCGCCAAGTTGTAATGTAACAACTATTATTGATGTATGTGTAGTGGTGTAGTAGTGTGAGTGCAGATACGCACCGGTATCTACGATGATGTTGTTTTTTATAAAATGTTCTAATTATAACTATTATGGTTATTAGTGTGATTGTATTGTTTAATAGGTGCGTATTAATAGTCCACTTCTTCGATTGAAAATGTTTCGCGCACTCTGTTATATACCTCCCTCACTTACCACACGTGGATATTTTAGTCCTGTTCAGTGACGGTTCCGCTGAAATATATACACTTTACATACAAATAAATATTCAGGTTGAATATTCAATATGGTTATTATACACAATATAAATGATATAATATCTAAATAATGTTCTGAATTATTAGATCTATTTAAACTCTTCCGCCACCTTTGGTAGAACTGACTAAGAATAAATGAGCTGATTAAAATTGAAATGATACTCTTTTTCACTGGTAATAAAAAGTAGAGGTTTATTAACAATTTAAGATATTATAAAATTTTTGAACAATTAACAATCAATGGCTAACAACCTTTCAGATAATAATTACAATTAATAAAATTCAAAATAAGACTCTGTTCAGCCTCAAGGCTGGTAAACCTGTTAGTTGTACAATAGTTTAATTTCAAGAGGTTATGTTCTCTTGTATCAGTGAATTACCATGTTCGTAAGGTTCTTTTAGGTAGCATGATACCAGGTACAAGATGTAATATCAATAATGATATAAAATGAACAATAATTAATAACAAACAAACAAATATAAAAATCGAAAATTAGTACCATATATCTGATAGTTATGGTATTATCGTACGCGGGAATGCGCACGCAATCTACAGTACTTTTTTGACAATTACCAAGCTCGTTGGCTTGTACGGTTAAAATGTATTACTTTATTTTAATAATTCGCTTTGAGAATTATTTACTTGCAAGAGAAAAAATTATTAAAAAACTCTTGTTATTATTTCCATCTGGTTTGGATTTTACTTGAGAACAGACTTGTAACAGTGAAATTGGCAAGTTACCGTTACGACTTTAAGGTTACCTTACAACGGATATTATTATAATGGTTAATTAATTTTTAATATTTATTATTTCTTAATCTAAATATAAACACATTATTCGTAATATTTTGATGTGTCATTATCAGTATTACATTTATTCTTTCGCATGAAAGTTAAAAAACGTTTACTTTAAAACATCGAAAAATCAAGAAAACAATTTTAGTCAATTGAGTGACTATTGGTATTACTCGTATTTAGTAATAAATGCTTCAAACATAATTCTTTAAATTATGATAAATATTATTAAATTAGATATGATAATATTTATTCAATATTTTAATAATTGTGAATTAATATTTCCTTTAATTCTGATAATTCAATCATAGTTTTTGATACTTCGCTTTTTACTGACTTGCGTAGTATCAAAATTATTTATTTACGAAAATATTATTTCTGTTTCAATGTTATTTAAATAAAAGAATTGTACTCCCTGTTTTTTATCTTTCACAACACTCGCAAGTACGATTGATATTATACACTAATCGTACTTATATAAATAAGCACTCCGCACATTTCACTCGTTTATGTTGGTGTAGTTTAAAGGTTATGTGTATGTTGATTTACTTATGTCTCTGCCGCGCACAATTCAAAAATTGAAACTTCTTCATATCGGCGAGTGACATGACCTCTCCGTCGAAAGACTGATCGTGAACTGTGATGCTTCTTCGAAGCGTCTCTGGCTCGTCTGCCTAAGGTTCATTCATTCGATTGGTTGAAAAAACTATACTCTCCAACCCAAAGCCCTTTGTTTTCTTAAAATATTTAATTTTTTACCAAATCTGGCTTTGCGTTTGAGGCTTTGTGACGTCAGCACTGGTACAAAAATTAATTGAAAAGTTTAAAATCACAATAACTTTCTTAATCTATGTCCTATCGTTAAATGGTTGATGTCAGTGAATTGCGGACATCCTGTGCTTTAATTTAAGTCTAAACATGATTATTTTCCATCCATCACTTCTATCACTATAATGATTTTATTAATTATTTATGGTGTATCTTATATTTATAAGTCTATTACACCAAATTTAATTATTTATATTAAAACACTTTTAAATAAACACTCTGAGTCCATATCTCAACTGGTTTGATTCAAAACTTGGGAATAATTGTTCCCTAAACAATATCTCGTTATGGCGTCTTTGGGCGTCCATATTTGATTTTTCATAAATGTACTTAAAACTAATTTTTCTTATTTAATACTAGTAATATTGCAATCTAATAATACTAGAAACGTCTATTTACATAATTTTACACTAGAATATTTGTACATCACTGTATTTAATCTACTATTTACATTGTTTTAGTCCCCTCCTATCTCTCTTATACAATTGTTACCTTATTTCTGGTTTTTTCTATATAAATTATATCATGTACTAATTGTAATTAGTGTACACTCATTGTACCTAATTCACTGCATGTAATGGTTAGCTTTTAGCTATCTCAGAACCCTTCAATTTCTTAGTAATGGGTCTGTTTATTTTGTGTCATAGCATGTTAGTCATTTATTTTTGTTTGAAACCATAATTAAATTGTTATTGTTACACTTGATTTGGGTTTCCAAAGTAGTATTAGACATTATTCTGACTCTTGATAATGTTTTCATTTACTTTTAAACAAGTTTATATGTTACATTTTGCATATATAACTAGCTCTTCATGGTTTGTTTACATCTGGGTTCCTTCATCATAGTCATTTGGTTTTTAATTATTTATATATAAAATGACTGTTTTCATGGTCATAGTCTGTTCTCAAAGTAGCATTAGGATTCCCTCTTACTACTGGTAACACTCTTAACAATCTGTGTTCAAGCTTTAATACAGTATTTTTCTTAACTAGTTGGTTATACAATGGTTCAGCTTACTTCTGGCTATGTGTACATAGTTAGTTAGTTTACAATATATTGGTTACAATACTGTTATTATTATGTTCAGAATCTGTTCTCACAGTAGTACCAGAGGTTTATCTAACTACTGGTAATACTTTTATTATCATTGGTACTTGTTTTGATATTGTATTTTGTCTAACTAAATTGGCATACTTGTTCCATTTCTCCTATCTCTGTGCCATCATATTTGCTCTGTTTTATTTACATTGTTTTGCAATATAATACACTGTCTATTATGATATATTATCATTTATAACAAATTCTTGATTGATATCATAGTTGATGGTCATTTATTTACATTAACATGTATGATTTTCTGTTTCATAGGTGTCTTTCCTATGGGGTTATGTAACAATGTACAACATGTTTTAATGCAGTATTTTGCTCCTACTAACATGACTTCAGTATGGTATCTTACTATAATATTTTAATTGTTTTGTTACACATGTTTACACAACTTCTTCTTAAACAATAACACAAATCTTTTTGTATTAATTACAATATCTCTCTGGTCATTGGTTGAATTTAATTCCTGTCACTTTGTTTGATACATAACAAAGGTTTTTTATTGTCAGTTCTCTATGAACAATAATATAATTGTTCGATTTTATTCTATTCTGGTGGTCTTATGATTATCTATATTGATCACAATCTTTATTAAATTAGTCACACTAATTGTCTGTGTATATTTGACTATTTTAATTCTTGCTGCTTTCACTAAGAAATTAACATATTTTCTTACACTATAAACCTTATCACTGGGATTGTTTGTGTGGTTTATTCAGTTGAAATTAGTTAATTGGTCACAGGTTTCACATCTATATTAAGTACTCACTGTAATTGTTTGTGGTTCCTTAAATGTTAAACACTGTTTTCTTTTCATATTTGATAATCATTATTCCTTTGGTCACTTATATAGTCTCTAGTACACTTGGTTTATGTTGAGTCCTTGCATGGTCTATCCATTTTCTTCTTTCTTCATGGTACGCTTCCTTGTCCTTCTTCTTTCTTCTTCTTCAATATTTTCATTGTAGTCCTTATCTTCATTTGTTTCCCTCGCTGTTGGAGTTTATGGGTCCTTATTTTGTTGGTTCCCCTCACTGTTGGATCCTATTGGGTCTGGTTACTGATATTTTGTTTTGGCTCATGGTCATTTTCTTTCTTCATTTCGTATTCGATGTTGCTATGTTAATATTATCTTCTTCATTGTTGGATTTTTATACTAATATATTTGTAGATACACATTTTTATACACATAGGTTTATTTATCTAGACATACTTTCATGCTTTTCTCTTACTTGACGTTATATTAGCTTATTTTATGTAACTACCATATTTGGTAACGTTACAACGGTCAAAATGAGACATCGAGCACCTCAGTCCGTTACGAAATGTCGTCGCAGCAACTTAACACGTCAACCAGTTCGTCCCCCGTTTGCTCCACGTACCGCAGGTGTGAGATTTCAAACTGAGGGTGAATCCTTTCTCGACTCAATTGTGACTGGGGACGAAACGTGGGTGTGTCACTATACTCCTGAGTCAAAAAGACAGTCTCTGCAGTGGCGCCATACCCATTCGCCAAGATCCAAAAAATTCAAAGTTCAGTATTCACAGAAGAAAATCATGGCATTTGTCTTTTGAGACCGGAACGGGATCTTGTTGGTCGATTTCATGCCCAAAGGGACCACCATCAATGCTACTGCATATTGTGAGACCCTAAAGAAGTTAAAAAAAAAAACAAAGACAAAAGAAGGGGAATGCTGACTTGTGGTGTGTCACTCCTTCATGACAACGCCAGACCCCATACTGCCCAGCTCACTCAGGACCTGCTCGTGTCGTTTGGATGGGACATTGTGACTCACCCACCCTACTCCCCGGACCTGGCACCCTCGGATTTTCATCTTTTCACCAAATTGAAGGAGTTCTTGGGTGGACAGCGATTTTCGAACGATGAGGAGGTCATGGAGACTGTGAAAAAGTGGCTTAAGGAGGTGGAGCGGAATGTATACAATGAGAGTATACAAAAGCTGGTGTCCAGGCTTCAAAAGTGCATTGACCTCAACGGCGAATATGTGGAGAAATGATAACATATTTTGGCACATACCCTGTAAATTTCATTAAAATATATTCATTTTTTGATTTTTAACAAGTGTTGTATTCTTACTTTCTGGACGTCCTTCGTAATTATCCCTTTGAACATTTTTATTAACATAGGATGTTTTATTTATTTTGCACTTATATTATTTAGTATATTTTTCTTTTTAACTTTTACTCTCTATTTTTTACTACGTAACCATTGTAACAATAACATTCTTATTCATTATGGGATTTTCATCCTGATTACCACTGTATTCCTAATCTACTATCATAAATAATTATAATAACAATATTCTGGTTATTCTTATTGTTTGGTATTTATCACCCTTAAACTATAGTGTTTATCACTGGTTTTGGTGTCTTTACCTATATGTTGTTTTCTATTTATTTTGGGTTACACTGGCACTTTGCACTTTTTTGCGGTTCTGTAGTGTTACTAGTGGTTATTCCCTACTATTGCTTTCTTTTACTCACTTAATCATGTTTACTTCCTACCTGTCTCTCACTTCTGGGTTTTTTATTGTTTTATTCACAACTATTAGTTATTATGTTAACAAATTTCCTGTTCCGATTCACTTATCATTATAGAGTTATTCATAACATTTAATATCTATTTCTCTGGTTAGTGTACTTTAATCAAGATTACTTTATTTGATTTTAATACTTGTCATTTATATTTATTATTTGTTTGTGCCTTTTTCATATACCTTCTCATTTTATTATCTTTTATTGGGCCAATCACTTGGGTTGGGCCATAGTCATTTGTCTCATTATAGTCATTTTATTTTCTTTATTGTAATATAGGTTTTTCATTTAGTTTTAGCATTATAGTTTTTTTCCCTGGTATTGGGGTGGGTTTTTGTGTTGTAGCAATATATATATATATATATATATATATATATATATATATATATATAGGAATGTTAATTATCGACCGTATTATTATACTGTTAATGATTTCGAGGTTCGGTCATTAATTATGAAAACTCAGTTTTGCGACGTTTCGAGATTTATTCTTCTCATAATCATGCCTACAACATTAAAATATAGTCTTACTACAATTATATTATTTGTAAGTGTGTATAGGTGTGTGTAAAGTCATACATTACTATAACTATTTACTTACATTAACTGTGAGATGAGCTACAGCAACCACATTACACTAAACACTTATAAGTATGGAACGGTGATAAGTGTTTAGTGTAATGTGGTTGCTGTATAAGTATGGAACAGTGATAAGTGTTTAGTGTAATGTGGTTGCTGTAGCTCATCTCACAGTTAATGTAAGTAAATAGTTATAGTAATGTATGACTTTACACACACCTATACACACTTACAAATAATATAATTGTAGTAAGACTATATTTTAATGTTGTAGGCATGATTATGAGAAGAATAAATCTCGAAACGTCGCAAAACTGAGTTTTCATAATTAATGACCGAACCTCGAAATCATTAACAGTATATATATATATATATATATATATTGTAAATAAACATGATTATCGTTTATTTTGCTCCACTGTTGTGAGCGCCAATTTGTAAATAAACGAGATCCCTCGTTGTTAAAAATTGAATGTATTGGTTTAATTTAAAGTTAAGTTAAAAGTTGATTATAATGAATCTCGTGTTACAACTCGAAATGAGCTCTTTTTAAAATATTTGTAGTAATAATCTTTAGTACTAATTGATAAATATTGTTTATTTAGTAAAGTTTGATAATTATAGTGAATAATATGTTAATCGCTGGTCGGTGGATGAATGTAGCCGTAGCGTCGATCTTGCAGCGGAACTCCTCTTCTCGGTTATGTGTCGTCAGTGTACGTAACGTTAAGTCTCGTCTGGACAAATAATTTATAATAATATATACTTTCACATACCTGTTCGTGATACTGGAAGGTCTGAAGTTCACTTACCAAAAAATAAGCTGTCAAGATGCGCTTAATACCAGCTTGCTTTATCAACAAGGTTATATCACTCCTTGTGTGCAATAAGGGCGCCATATGGGTTTATTTTAGGAAAATTCCCATGAAAAACCAATTAATAAAATTTAGGATTTGATAAATTCACTTTAAACTTTGTTTAAATGCTTGATGCATTCACTACAATTCAAATCTAATATAGTAGAGTCTCTACTCAGAGTTGTCTCTCTGTACTCAATGTTAATAATTAATTCACTATTTGAAATAAATATGATCAAGGTTTATGCTGAATAAAAACGGGGTTTATTTTACCCTTTGAAAATAAACTCAACAATTAAAATACAATTGATACGTTAATATAAACTTGATGTTACTTGGTCCGTTTACAATACGGTCTAGCTCAGTTAGAACAATAAACTCTTATATCTATTAACAAATTTACTTTTTAATTATATAATATACCTCACGGGTAGGCTCTTTGAAATACAATAAAGAACTATCTTATGCCTTGACAGACGTTAATAACAATAATTAATAATTTGGCCTCTTTTTAAAACTCGTAATTATGTTTACTGGTTAGCGTTTGTTACGCTTCCTTATCTACTAACATATATCTTTAACACTTAGTCCTAATACAAATATCTTACATTGGATTGATAAATCCGCTAAGTAAATTGAAACTGTGTATACAATTGAAAGTTTTGTTGCTCTTGCGTCAGTACAATTTTGTGGTAAATGATGAGCAGTGCAAGCAGAGTAAATAAAATAAATTGTCACAGTGTTACCTTATTTCTTTTAATCATATAGATTAAAATTTTTTAAAAACACACCAGTGCTCGGATTATAATGATCACCGGTCAATTACACTTCACACGAACTATGAACGGAGAGTCGGCCCTCTTCTCACTAAATCTGGGCTATGTTAATTACTGATTATTAAACTCTCTCTCTTGTTCTAAAATCATGCACAAATTAAAATATTCACTTTACTTTCGAAGCACTTCCTGGTAATCAATTGTTGTATGGTTACCTGTCTTGAAGAAATTTTTAAAAGGATTCACTGTTTACATACTATGTTAAGTTATTAAAAATGTTGCGGTGACGAGCGACAACTGTCTCGCTCGAGATGATGACAAAAAGTGTAACGAATTCTCTCCGTTTTTGATTATATACCCCCTCGCTACATAGGGCTTAGGCGGTAAAATCGTTTAATAAACTCTTTTCTGATTGGCTATGATAACCGTTACAAATGACGTATTGTTTTTTATAACGGCCATGTGCGAACGTTGTTGACAACTGTCGTTGTTGGTTTTACCCACATAATTTCTCAATTTTTAACAATAAATGATGCTAACGCGCACTATGCACTTATTATTGTTTCGATCACGAGGTTATTACCACCAAATTAAAGTTTAGTTTATGGGCTTTAATTTGATGTGGCTTAACACTGGTTTTAACCTCTTTTCTTTGACAGTGCTCATAAATAATGTTTAGAAACATGGTTTCTCACTGTCGTCTGCTAGCGATGCATAATACGATTATTCCCTATCTTTTGACATTTAGTGTTTCACATTGCGTTTTCTTTATAACGTCTTTGTTTGAACACTAACACATCTGTGATTATACTTAATAGCTATTTATAACTGTACAATATTAAATCTTAACATAATTAATGCGATACATTATTATCGAAAATCCTTATTTCTAATTACATTTCGTTTGGCCTACTCAATTTAACGTTAATCATTAACAATTGAGTGGTGATATTTCACATTTAGTTATATTGATTGTTCAGTAAATTTTATGTTCACTAGGAGTCCTTTTTCCGTATTAATTTACTGACAAACGTTTGTTTAGGCATGGGCTAGACACATTTTTAGCATTATGTTTATGCCTTAATAATTTTTACTAGTTACATTTTGTATAATAAGGAAGTTACTCATCCATACAAGGCTTCCTTTTATAAGTATTCTTACTTACTAATATTACATCTGAGCTTGTAATACTGGTTTTAATACACATTGTGGCCATAGCTAATCTAGTCATAGGCTTTGTCATTTACTGGTCATGGTCCTTTTACTTTCAGCCAAAATACTGTTACTGATATTATGTTATCTTAGTCATTATTTAATTAGTTTTATTAACACATGACTCTACATTAATGTCATGGATTGGCTTATTTGACAGCTTATTGTGAACTTGACATGTCCATTAGTTAGAGTCGGTCATAGTATTTGTTGTAGTGTCATGCAGTGTATTCATCACTGCTTCTTGGGATCCTTCTTCATCTTTCTTCTTTGTTGGTCCTTCTCTTCTTTGCTACTTTCATCATAAATGATTCATTAATGTCACTACGGTATAATTATTTACCCTTCTGGTGAATGTCTAGGTTATGTAACATTTTGTTGTGTTACAATATATATATATATATATATATATTCAATCACTTTCTGCTACAGTTTGTTTCTTGATATATATATATTACAACGCTACTTTTTATCTAACACACTTATATAATATATTTAATGATAGATAAAACGTTACTTGAGCCTCCAGGTGGTCTAGTGGCTAACGCGGGCGATTGATGCGCTCGTGGTCCCGGGTTCAATTCCCGGCGGAGGTTCCGTACGGCGTGCACTCAGCGTCGTGAGGCAAACTGAGTAGGCGCTGAGATAACAGTGCCGCCTCCGGGCTGTGAATACTGCAACTAGCGGCTGGTGGCGCGTAGTACTAGCCATACACCGTCACACTAACACAAAAGCCGCGCGGTACGCCTTGGTCCTTAACGGACTGTTGAGCGGAGGTTTATTTTATTTTTATTTTAAAACGTTACTTACCCGTGATATTACTTTACCTGGGCGCCAGAACAAATCCCAGATACAAATGACACGGTTTCAGCTTAGCTCAGAGCATAGAGACACACTTTCTCAGGATTCGTTCAGTGAATGAGGAATTCAAGGGGAATCGTTACAAATAACACTTTAAAATTGGCTTGAGTTTGTTTAATTAACGTTTTAATTATTTTGTTAACTTCTTGAAAAATGCAAATTGTAGGACTTATTGCTACCCTAACTCTTATAATTAATGAGTGTGCGTGAAAAGTGAAGATTAAAACGTCCAAACGACCTATTGCTCTTATCTGGTTTAATTTAGAAAATTTATATCTTCAAAACCAGTGCTAAAGAACTGGCCTGCAATAATTTGCACGTTCAATACTACACCTCACTTTCCATTCAACACTCCTATACTATGTTATAACTAATCTTACTAATTAAATACAAAGTGTGAAATTCTTAGTGTCTTTTAACATTGTTTATTATTTCTTTATTATTTATTTCATTGATCAATGAATCTATTTCTTACTGTTTGATGCGTTTGACCGTAGATGGGAATCCGTAGAGATCCTCCTTTTGATGGTTCAGCACAGAAGAAATGATGTTGACCAATCCTGTTGAACGATGATCTGGGCAATTACAGATGCTGTAGCTCTCTGTTTCACCAGTCACTTCACAATTGATTATTAATTATTTAATTAATTAATGTATGTTACACAGCGAGAGTTGTTGTCGAACTGTACTAGTTCCTCTACAACTGCGAACTACTTCTCGAACTTTTTACTTAAATGAAACTTTGCGTGTTTGTGAAAGTAAGCACGTTATTTACACACGTCTAGCGCATTGAAGATCCGAACGAAGAGTCTCGCTACCCTCCGTCAGAGTTGGCATCTGTTCTAAATGCAGGATTCTGATTGGTTGTTCCAAATAAATCATGCGTTTTTCCTGTTGAAACAGTATCGGACAGGTCGAGCAAACGCCCCTTGACAGGTCTGAGACGCCACAGAATTACTGGCTAAAATCGTACTTCCTTTGTTTGCAAATCGTTTGATTACAGGTATTTGCAAACGTGTTTTCAAGGATCTGACCACAGAATATTGTTGCTTAAGTCTTTATCTGTGTGTGTGTGAAAACACCTAATTTGTAGTTAGCCTAATTCTCGAGTTATTTCGTTTGGCGTTCTTCTTCTGTATATCTTCTGTAAATGTTAATTATATTGGTTGATATTTTGGCTACTTATAGAGCTTTAATTGCTGAACACTATGCTGTTTTCAGAATTGCTGTATATTTATTGGTTTTAAAGATATTGCAGTTTTAACACATAAATTCAATTGAGTAAAATTTCCTGTCTGTACCGACATTTGTCATAGCAGTGACGAGGTTAGACAGAGATGGCTGTGATTATACGCTCTCTCTCTTGCTTACGTCGCTATACTCGCTCCGTTTGACACTTTCATATAACGCTCAGATAGGACAACAATATGAATCGTTATATATATATATATATATATATATATAGTAATAAAACACGTTATAAGGAGTACTTCTTAATTCAGCCCCACGTTGGAGTCGTCAATTTGTAATAAAACGAGTTAGACGGTGTTAATAGAAGACGATGATGCCCCACGTTGTGAGCGTCAATTTGTAATACAACGTTTACAAGTACGTGAGTGTGTGTACTGGGGTTCAATCAAGCTCCACGTTGGTATACGCCAATTTGTTATAAATAACTTTGAAGGTGACAATTTGTAACAATTAAAATGTTGTTACCTGTTATAATTAATGTGTTATTAATAAATATATCTATTCGTTTGTGACTGATGAAACCTCCTGAAAATATATTATTAGACAAATATAATTATAATAATGTTCTTTTAACTTATAATCGTACTACGATATAGGTCTAACTTAGTATTCAGTAGTTGGGTAATATTAACGATATATATCGTGTATTAACTGAATGTAATGAATATTCTTGTCAACCCTAGTCACTCGACGTTAGGAAATTCTATTCAAATTTTGCACTGAAAACACGCTAGTTCAGCGATCTCCCGTTCCACCAGCTGTAAGCACTTGGCGCTGTTATTTGCAATAATCGTGTTTCTAGGTTAGCTGTTCATCGGGTTTAAATCAACCTTTTATTGTAAATTATTCCACCCACTACATATAATATCTATTCTGCAATAACTTCAAACATTATCTCATACAATAAAGATCCTTTATTAATTTTATCTATTAATTCACAGTCCCCATTATCTCCAAAATAATAATATAATCAAATCGATCACACAAAAATATATCGATTATCAATTAATCAAATTCCATAGACTTATACAAATGAAAAATAATAATAAATAGTTCTTATCCCAGGGTTCGTAAGGTTCTTGGAACCATTAGTAAGGCCAGGTAAAATGCATAATTAAGGTTACTCAAGTATTACAAAACAAAATTATTAACTCTAAATATATTGAATTTAAAATAGGTTGTTTTTTTACCAAGTCGACGAAAACTCCGACTAGCCGTGGACGTCTGTAAACAGTTGACAAGACTCAGCTTAACTCATCTTTATCCAGTAAAAGTGTTCTGGCCTTTAATAAACGTGATTGTGGAGTATACTGTGAAGCTCTCAGGAATTCCTCTGACCGCTGTTCTTCTACTATGATCTTGATAGTTGTTGGTCTCGGTAAAATGGAAATAGTATCCCAGCTTCTTCTGCACGTGAAGGTTAACTATGCCAAACGAGGTCTTCTTATCTTTTCAATAATTCCGTTAGTTTCGGACTATAATTCTCTTCTGATCTTCTGGTTATAGGGGAAATCGTTTTAATCCCGAATCCAGCGGAATTATTCTGGTGAATGAGGTGAGGGGTTTCAACTCTTTTTTAAATGTATTCAGTTATAATTTGGAAGTCTATTTAGTTTTATTACTCATCAATATTATGATAGAAATAGGTTTCAAAGAGGGTTTTCTAATTTTGATTTATATTTTCTTCAGAATTTATTATTCATTTTTTAAAATGTATCTGCCCATCTCAACTTAATAGCTTGTAACAATCAGAACGAATGATTCAATATAAACAACTCATGTCCATTTCAGTTGCCTTAACAACCACGTTTTTTCGTCATTGGGTGAAACTAGGTATCCTAGAGCCAGAATTATAGAATATTACTACTCTTTTTCAATAAAATACCCCATGCTTGGATTAATATTAAATTACCTAAAATTCTCATCTAACCTTCCTTCTTAAACAGTAAATGTTTTACCATAGTTTCGTTGGACTGGATTTCTTAAAAAGGTATTAATTTCCTTTCACAAATATGGAATTTAGGCCTATAGGTTTTCTTACAACCGTTATAACATTATTTGGTTTTTTAACTTAATTTTCTTTTACCTGACCTACTGTACAATTAATTATTGGTTAATGGTTAATTACATTAATTTTAATTTCCTGGTGTTTACTTTATTACATTAATTAACTGGTCCTGGAACCCTTCATTAGTTTACAATATAATTGTCAGAACTACTTGTCAAACCTTAAACACTGATTGCCCTCCTGGCCAAGTTTACAAACATTAATTAAAACAACAGCATTATTCAATTTTAGACAATACTTAAAACTTAGTATAATGCCTAACACTGGTAACTATACTTGATTGTCTAAAGACAAATTTAACATAATTACAAACATAATCAGTGATGAAGTATTCCTATCAAACAACATCAGTTCATTCCTACCATACTCAAAACATAACATAAATATTCTGTGAACATTAACATGTTACAGTATAAAAACAAACATAATTTATTATATTTAACTATTAATTGGTATGGTTTTTTATATTCAACATTAATTATTGCCTCTTTTGACCTGAGGTACTTCTCAGATGCATTAACTACTGAGCAACCTTAATTCAGGGTATGGTTCTTGACCATAGTCAATTCAATTTTTATGTAACGTTGGGGACCTCAACTCTGTTACGTTACAATATATATATATATATATATATATATATATATATATATATGAAATAAAACGTTTATGGTGTTTTATTTACTTATATGAGACTCCAGTGTATCAACGTCAAACAACACGTTGAAGGTGGCAATTTGTAACAATTAAAATGTTGTTACCTGTTTTTAATCAATGTGTCATTAATGAATGTATCTATTAGGTTGTTACAGATGAAACGTCCTGAAAATATATTATTAGGCAAATATAATTATGATTATGTTCTTTTAACTTATAATTTGTACTACGATATAGGTTTAACTTAGTATTCAGTAGTTGTGCAATATCAACAATATATATAGTGTATTGACTGAATGTATTGAGTATTCTTGTCAACCCTAGTCCCTCGATGTTAGAGAATTCTATTCAAATTTGGTACTGAAAACACGCTAGTTCGGCAATCTCCCGTTCCACCAGCTGTAAGCAATTAGCGCTGTTATTTGTAATAAGCGTGCTTCTAGGTTAGCCGTTCATCGGGTTTGAATCAACCTTTTATTGTAAATTATTCCACGCACTACATATAGTATCTATTCTGCAATAACTTAAAACATTATCTCATACAATAAAGATCCTTTATTAATTTTATCTGTTATTTCACAGTCACCGTTATCTCCAAAATAATAATATTATCAAATCGATTATACAAAATTATATCGATTGTCAATTGATCAAGTTCCTTTGACTTATACAAATTAAGTATAACAATAAATATTTCTTATCCCAGGGTTCGTAAGATTCTTTGAACCATTAGTAAGGCCAGGTAAAATGCAAAATTAAGGTTACTCAAGTATTACAAAACAAAATTATTAACTCTAAATATATTGAATTTAAAATAGGTTGTTTTTTACCGGGTTGGCAGAACTCAAACTGGCACTGGACGTCTGTAAACAGTGAAGATGTTCGACTTAAGTTACGTTCATCCAGGAAAACTTGTTTTGGCCCTTAATAAAATTGATAGTGTAGTATCCAGGGAAGCTCTCAGGAAATCTTCTAACTGCTGTTCTTCTCCTATGATCGTGATAGTTGTCGGTCACGGTGGAATGAAAATAGTATCCCAGCTTCTTCTGCAAGTGAAAGTTAACTCTGCAAAATGAGATCTTCGTATGTCTTCTCAATAATTCCATTAGTTTCGGCCTTTATTTCTCTTAATTAATCTTCTGGTTATAGGAGAAATCGGTTTAATACCGAATCCAGCGGAATTATTCTGGTGAATGAGGTGAGGGGTTTTCAACTCTTTTAAATGTATTCCGTTATAGTTTGGAACTCTAATTAGTTTTATTACTCATCAGTATTATGATAGAATTAGGTTTCAAAGAGGGTTTTTTTCATTTTGATTCATATTTTCTTCAGAATTTATTATTCATTTTTTTAAATGTATCTGCCCATCTCAACTCAATAGCTTGTAACAATCGGAACGAATGATTCAATATAAACAACTCATGTCCATTTCAGTTGCCTTAACAACCACTTTTTCCTGTAATTGGGTGAAATTAGATATCCTAGAGCCAGAATTATAGAATATTACTACTCTTTTTCAATAAAATACTCCATGCTTGGAATAATACTAAATTACCTAAAATTCTCACCTAACCTTCCTTCATAAACAGTATATGTTTTACTATAGTTTCATTGGACTGGACTTCTTAAAAAGGTATTAATTTCCTTTTACAAATATTAAATGTAGGCCTATAGGTTTTCTTACAACTGTTATAACATTGTTTGGTGTTTTAACTTAATTTTCTTTTACCTGACCTACTGTACAATTAATTATTGGTTAATGGTTATTTACATTAATTTTAACTTCCTGGTTTTTATTTTATTACCTTAATTAATTCGTCTTGGAACCCTTCATTAGTTTACAATATAATTATCAGAACTACTTGTCAAACCTTAAACACTGATTGCCCTCCTGGCCAAGTTTACAAACATTAATTAAAACAACTTCATTATTCAATTTTAGATAATACTTAAAACTTAGTATAATGCCTAACACAGGTAACTATACTTGATTGTCTAAAGACAAATTTAACATAAATACAAACATTATCATTGATGAAGTATTCCTATTAAACAACATTAGTTCACTCTTACCATACTCAAAACATAACATAAATATTCTGTGAACATTAACATGCTACAGTATAAAAACAAGCACAATTTATTATATTAACTATTAATTGGTATAGTATTTTATATTCAACATTAATTATTGCCTCTTTTGACTTGAGGTACTTCTCAGATGCATTAATTACTGAGCAACCTTAATTCGGGGTATGGTCCTTGACCATAGTTAATTCAATTTTTTATGTAACGTTGGGGACCTCAACTCTGTTACGTTACAATATATATATATATATATATATATATATATATATATATATAATATAAAAGAAATATATATGAAAGAATAATATGAAAGAACAATAGTTTGGCATCACGTGATTCCCTCACTACTTCAGAAATTGAGACATTCAATTTCACCCCAGTCTGCAATAACAACTCGCGCTGTACAGTTGGAAAGTTCTGGAACGAAATCATGGGCGCCCGCAACTCATAGAATGTGATTCATTCAAATTTATAGTATTAAAGAATCATGAAGTGACAGTTTCGGCGTAATATAAAACAAGTAGAATCAGTGAACAAAATACCGAGTAATCGACGTAGGGTGCGTGAAAAAGTCGAAAGTGCATATCAAAATATATAATATATATATATATATATATTCAAACTCTTTTTGCTACAGTCCGTTTCTTGATTTATATAATATATTTATTATTTATACTGAAATTACCTCAAGATATTTTATTTTCCTAACTAGGAACATGTTTCGAGAGTTATTGTGCTCTCATCCTCAGCCTTCGCGATTCTGCGTCTAGTGAAGTACCTATGTGTTGGTCTGTCGCCATTGTGGTCTTCTGTTGGTTCTGGTATCTCAAAGTGGTATTTTTGTGTGTGATTGTGGTGTATGCAATAGTATTTTGTGTATTTTCGATGTTGAGTGCTTTGAAAATTGTGTCTTGTTTTGTATTGATTTGTATTTGTTCGGATATTAGTTTGTTTTGTGTTTTATGTTTGTATATTTGTAAATTTTCCCAAATGTTCATTATGGTCCCTTTGTGTGTGGTATATGTGTTTTATTAGTGTCATATTGGCTATGTCTGGGAATTCATGTCCTGTGTTTATTGCATGTGTGGCTAAATTGGATTTATATATTTCTGGTTTTTTGTATGCTTTTAGATGTTCAAAATAACGTTTTTTCAGCTGTTTTTTTATTTGTCCTATGTAACATATATTGCAATCTTGGTATTCAATTTTGTATATAGGCTACCTTTAGTTGTTGTATTATCTTTGTTGTGTGGGTTATTTAGTTTTTGTAAATTATTTTTATTAGTTTTGTATGCTATTTTGATATCTGTGTTTTTAAATAATTTTGTTAGCTTTGTCATTTTATTATTTATGTATGTGAATGTGGCCCATTTTTTGTTGTTGTTATTGTTTATGTGTTGTTCATTTTGATTAATTCTTAATTGTTCAGTTTTTATTTATATTTGATTTTATTTTCTATTTTGTTTACAGTATTTTTATTGTATCCATTTTCATGAGCAATTTGGTATATTATATTTCTTTCTTTGTCTCTTTCTTGTTTGTTTAGGGGAATTTTGTACATTCTGTTAAATAGCGAATAGAATGCTGCCATTTTATGTTGTGGCGGGTGGTCAGAATGGTTAGGTATGATGATGTTGGTAGAAGTTGGTTTTCTGTATATTGCATATTGTATGTGGTTGTTGTTTCTTGTGATGGTTATATCTAAATAGTTGATTTTATTATGTTTTTCTTTTTCTTCTGTGAATTTTATTTTTGAATGTATATTATTGATTTGTTTCAGGTTTATCTGTGGTGGTCTGAATTATATAAAAGCAGGGGTGCAGAATATGTCCAAACGTGCGACCATGGTCCGGGGGAAATTTGGGCTGCCCGGGGAAATTTTTGTCAGTGACGAAAAATAGAAATCACAATGTAAATAAATATCAACTGATGTTGTATTCACATCAGTTTTACAGTCATTAACTAAAATAATTAATCTTTGAAATAAGTTTTCAAAAGAAACATTCATCCTAATGAGAACAAAGATAGCAACATCATTCCTCGCGAGCAATGATTCATAGAATCAAGTTGCGACAGGCAAGGGATGGACCGATAAAGGTCACTGTTGTCACCAGTGTGTGTGTGCATGCATCTCGTATAGTCTTATAATTTTTTGATTAAAATAAGTGTCTGCAACCTGTATTTTTATTACTTCTATTTTTATCATTCATCACATACAATAAATTGGTTGGTAAAACATAATAAACCCTTGTGTTAGTTTTGGGGAAATTTCCTACCGAGAAAATCATGTTCAGGGGAAATTTGAGGGGTCTGAACATTTTCTGCACCCCTGTATATAAGTACTATAATAAGTTGTGTGTAGCCAGAAAATCTAACAAGACGATTATTTTTTCTGAACCGATCAAACCAGATTCTGTGGAATGCAAATATTGCAAGGTTGAACAAAATTGCTAACACTTAAAAAAAAAACAAAGTGATTGAAGAAAATGCATTTATTTGACAGCAGTGTGGATACGATACATTAATGCAATGTTCAAGACTCTGTCTGCCAGCCCACATCTGATCTTCACTTGAATATAATATTGACTTCAAAAAGTTGTTTTTACCGGTAGCTACTGAAGGATGTAATGAGTTTACTTGTGAAATATATGTTGAACAGTCAGTAAGTTTTTCTAAGATTGTAATATTTTATTTGCTCAATTGTATTATACAAACAGTCGTGCATATGCTTAAAACGAATTAATTGGAACATTTTTTGCAGGAGACAGAGATCCACTAGAAGTCTTTCCAGTTTTGAATAATAGTTTTGACAGTTTTGAGCAGAGTGACAGTTTTGTTAGCTTGAAATGGAAGCTGTGCGGCAGAACCATGATAGCTGGTGACTGTTCGGGTCCACTGTTTAAGTGTGACAAGTGTGGTAAACAGTACCGTCATAAGTCCGACTTAGGCAGGCATGTACGGCTTGAGTGTGGCTTGGAACCAAAGTTTCAGTGTATCGTTTGTTTCAGAAGATTCAGTCAGAAAACAAATCTAAAACGTCACGTGTACACTGTTCACTCTAACATAACCTATCTTGGAAAGTAGCCCATAATTTTGTAACACTGTCTGAGTTAGTTTCACGACTGTGTTAGAAACATTTGTTTTTAATATAAAGTATTCCTGTTTATAATGGAACTCAGTTGTTTATTTATTTATATGTGAATGTTTCAAGATTTAAAATTTTTATATCTGTTTGACTATTTACACTATAGTTGTATACACTTGTTAATATATTTTATTTATTATTTAATGCTTTATTAAGCATATTTATATACGTATTTGTATCAAGTTTCCTGTGATCATGTATTTTATTTTTCTAATCAACCTCATTTTTTATTTTCTGTTTGTGTGGTTTTTAATCATAATTGATCTTTAATAACGTATTGTTTTTCAAAGGGCATCTTAAGCTTGTCAGAAAACAAGACAAATAATAAAACATAACATCAAAGGTAAATTATTTCCATAACTTAAAAGACAGTGAAGTTTCAGTTTGTTCAGTACCATTTAATGTTTAGTTTGTTTCTAGTACAGAATTTAAAACTGTTAATTTCTATACATTTAAGTGTCTGTAATCAACATTATGAAAATTCAAGCATTCTGAAACAACTTTGAAATTTCATTAACAGATTTGGCCAGTACCGAGTATCAGGTTATATATGCCATATACATGCCCCCCCACACACACAAATGTTAACACGAAATAGGAGGTGTGTATTCATATAACTTTTTAAGGTGGGGAAGGGAGGATAGATGTTTTGTTCTATTATCATTCTAGTACCTGGCATATAACACAAAACAGGGTTGACTTATACATATTGTGTTGTGGTCTCCAAGTTGCATATAACTAACTATATTTAATATTACCTTGTGTATCCAGGTACACTGGTGCTCCTCCTTGCAACTTCAATGTTTCTTTAAAAACTACGCGTTTCGGGACTCATGAGTCCCGAAACGCGTAGTTTTTAAAGAAACATTGAAGTTGCAAGGAGGAGCACCAGTGTACCTGGATACACAAGGTAATATTAAATATAGTTAGGGTTGACTTGTTTATGACTGTTGTCAAATAAATACAGGGCACGTGAAACTGTCAACTTGTTCTTTAGTTATGTTGAACAACTAACTAATAAATAGAACAAACCAATTATATTCCATACTTTTGTAATTATTTGTTTCTCAGGTTAGTAAAATATCACATTCTGTTTATACACTTTATTTAATCAACAAATAGGCTCTGTTCTTATAATAACCAAATGATTTGTTATCTGTTATATAATAAAATTGTGTGATCTTATGAAATAAGTGTAAACATATGCTGTTATTTAATTTATATTTTTGCATAAATTGTTGAATTTAGAATCAGGTGACATTGTAATAAACTGCATCATGGATAAGAGTATTAAAAAACAAAACAATGAATCATGTTTTTAGTAATTTTATTGTTACCCCTTTTACTCCTCCTGCAGTTGTTCTAAACAATGTATGTATATATTTCATGTAGGTATAAGTTCCTTTTACAGTTATTAATGTTGGCAATATCCGTGTGTGAGTGTCCTCTAGGTTTCTTTCGTAAACTATTTTCCTTGGAAAATGTTTTCATTCTTATTCATAATTGACTATTTACTGTGTTTGTATAGAACTGTTAAGTCTGATTGGGTTAAGTTTAATCTGAGAAGAGAACATAACATGGTCTCATCACCAAGAACTCTTATATGCTTGGAGGCAGTGGTGGCTCGTCTATAAGGTTCATTGGTTCAGTGAACTCTCCTAAATAATTTAAATATATGTTTAAGGATTTGTTGAGATAATGGTTTCGTATTTAAATAACAAGATTTGCGGGATTAATCTTGTTAACTGAACAGTAATGATTTACATAATAGGCGAATTGCTTGGAGGTGCAAAACAGCTCTCAGTACCTCCTGGACTGTGTAGACAGCTTTGGAGGGGGAAATCAGTATATGCAAAATTACATTCAACAGTCGCTAATCCCGAATGTTAGCGATAGAGACAAATTGTTCTGACAAGGGCTGAACCGCACTGACTGGGAATTTTAACATTTTCATAATACCGCGATTCACCATTATTTTGATTTTACCACATGATTTGTCTGTCTACCATCAGTTTTGTGTTAGATTTCTCTATTTCATTTAGAATGCAATGAAAATGTATGCAGTAAAGTCTTAAAATCAAATAAAATAGTGAATTCTTTGTACTCCGAAAATAAAGTGTGTTTAATGTAGTAATTAAATAATTATATTAACGGTAAGCTGATCGAAGCGTGTATAACAATCAAAATGTTTACTGGTATTTTTGTGTGTTAAGTGTTCAGGTATTTTTTATTTTTGTGTTCAGTTCATTGATTTGGTAGAATGAATAGTTTTAAATCTATTTTAAAAACAAATTTTTCTTGTCTATCTATTAAAGATAAATGCAAAATTAAGGAACTCGGTAGGCCGCTTGCCATTTTAAATATTAAACAAAATATTAACTATCCTTTTATTGTAACTATATATTTTTAGAATAATTTACAAACAGCATGAACACAACTGAATATTAGGCCTACTAAAAGTTGTCAGTAGTTATGTCTTCATGTTGAGACCCACCCCGTGTGTTATTTGGAATGGGATAATTGCTCTTATCTTAGTAGAAACATTCAGACATTGAACCCCCAACTGTCAGAACCACGAGCCGCTATATTGAATGGAGGTTATAGTGAGTTCTCCTACATGGCCAATTCTTAGTACAACTCAGCTTACACTTCCTCTAACAAACTGAAGTGCATAACATAAAGAGAGCACGCACAGGTATAACGCCAATTGTTGCTCACAATATTCACAGCCTGGTAGAATATGTTCGGAATATGACTGTACAATTTGGGAACACACAGCTGACATGTTTCCAGTATGAGGTTTAGTTTTAAGTTACAGGCGGCAGACAGGTTACAGGTGACATATTCATCACTGATATAGTTTCATCAACCATATATAAGTAATATTTTGTTTAGGTTTCATTGTATACTTTATTCAAATTTTATAACACTGTTGTTTCAACTCATATATGGCGTCCTCAGTGGCTGGTCTAAGACAAGAATAAACATTCCGTGGAATCTAATTTTAGTTTTAATTTTTCCATTAAACAGTGTCATTGTATGGATTGGACTGCACAGTTTTTTTCATCTTTTTTCTTTGTCAGTAGGCCAATTCTTGTCATGCAACCTGGGGTGAAGTTCCCATTGTTCATGTATTTTATCATAAGCCGATATACCCAGTAGATTTCTTTTAGAAATGCTCAAACAGATCCATTATGTCTGAACGCATAGATTAATTTATCTGTCTTCTCTTTTTTCATAATTTTCATAAGTTTATTTTTTTCCAAACTTCAACATTTGTTTCTATCTATATCCATCTGGTCTGTACCATCTGTCTGCAACATGGATGTTGATGTTTCTATTTGTTTTTTACTACAGCTAGAACCACATTTTGTGCATAAGAACTACTACCTAGAAATTTTTCCCCTTATGTCTGACCATATGTGATTAATATCCTACCTATCAGAACATTATTTAATATATTAATAATATTACTTGGAATGTGGGTTGGGATTTCCGTAGTATACAACAGTAGCTAAATATCTGTGGGGTTTTCATCTTTAGTAAAATCCTTAATTTAATAGTGATTGTTAATCAATAATTTTTAGCGATGTAAGGTGTAGCGACGATCAGTGAATAAGTAAGTAGAAACACAGTTGCCACAGCGAGAACATATTCACTCAATTAATTGATCTATTAATGTGTTTTATTATTCTCTATTGTCCATGCACAAGTCCTGATGTGATGACAATAAATATTCTCAAAACGTTGACACAAATTTAAAAATTGTGTTTCTACTTATTGATAAATCCTCGCTAAACCGTCCATTGCTTCTTTAGAAGTAATTAAAAATTAAGAATCTAAGCTCCAGGTAAGTAGGTATTCTTACTTACTATTTACTATTTAGATTTTTTAAATGTATTTCCGTATTACATACATAATACAGTATGATAGTAAAAAAGTTGTATTAGTTTACGTTGGTTATGGTTTTTAGGTAGTGTGTTTAATAATGTGTGTAATAGGTACCATGTATGTATATCATGTGGTTGTGAACATTGCGTTTGAAATGTTTCAGGCTCGTTAACGATGAGAAGATATTTTGATTTGTTTCCGCCTCGTAAAGACGCTTCTCATTATTCGTCACCGTTAGATTCTAATACGAGTTCGAATTTGATTGGCTTTTTCCCGTGTGACAGTTGTGGAAAAGTGTACAATAGGAAAGGGAACCTGATACGTCACTTGCGATATGAATGCGGCAAAGAACCGCAGTTTTGTTGTCTCGTTTGCGATAAAAAATATTTTCGCAGTGACAAACTGGCGGTACATAGTAAAATGCATATGGGTCATACCATGTGAATTGTTTAGATCAAATGAAATATCAAGCCGCAGTGTTTTCAAAAGGCTGATATTTTACACGTGTACTAAGAGAACAAAGATTTAGTGATGAAAGGGCTACAACGTTCTGTTTTTGCTAATTCTCATTCTGTGGCAGGCACATTTTTGTGTATCCTGCTGACATTTTTTAAAGCAGAAAATTATAATAAAATCTTTCAAAAATAGATTCAATTATTTTGAGTAACTCTAATGCCTTTATTTTTAAGAAATGAAACTGGATTGGCATATTGTATATTTATGAAATGTGGTTACAGTGAATGGAATAGATTGCGCCCACAGTACACACACACATCCACACAAGTGATTTAATATTGCTTTATGTGGTGTCTTTTTGTCCTAAATAAAAAGGGTTAGTACAGAAATGTTTTTGGCCTTTAAAAGGAACAATGTGTGTGCGCGTGCGCACAAAGTTATAAGGAAACAAAGAAAAATATAGGTTATAAGTTGACAACATAATTTTGTTACAAATAATTACAAATTTATTTTGTAAATATATTTGTGTTTCTTTAAAGCTGTCAGTGGAGTTTAAGAAATGTGATTAAAAACATGTAGGAGATTGTTGAAATATTGGGTGTCTAACAAACATTGTGTGTGTGTGTGTGTGTGTGTGTGTGTGTGTGTGTGTGTGTGTGTGTGTGTGTGTGTGTGTGTGTGTGTGTGTGTGTGTGTGTGTGTGTGTGTGTGTGTGTGTGTGTGTGTGTGTGTGTGTGTGTGTGTGTGTGTGTGTGTCCACATCCTATTGTTGGAATCACATGGAATGAACAATGTTTCATGACTCGATAATGTTTACTGTTTATAAAAACACTTTGTTAAATTGTTTAAACTCTGTGGATGGAGTGTCATGTTATTCTGATTTATCTAAAGGAAATGAACTACTATTGTTAGGTTATCAACTGTTAATTATATGAAACTGTTATTTGGTGTACGATTATGTACAGTCAGGTTTTGGTGACTACAATTAAATAAGTAGGACTTTTATGACTATTAATGACAATTTTTTTGTAAATTTCTCACTAGTAGACTTTCAAGCAAATTGAGAAACATCATTACACGTGAAATATCTTCTTAGATATATGTCAAGATATACATAAGATAGTAGTATGACACTTGAGAGTTTTGTTTTGGGGGGGGGTGGATGATTCGTGGGATAATTTGGTAACCAGGAAAATTATAAGAAATTAAATATTTAACCATACAAAAATGTATGCCTATTATAAATATATAAAGTTTTTTTTATGCAAATTTTAGAGCAGTTTCTGACTATTCTAAAACGGTGCTTTCGAGTATTTTTAAAAATAAAACTAACCTTGCTAGGGAACTAAATAAAATAATTTTGTCTTGGTAGGATTGTAGAAAATGTTTTTTAATGTTTTTGGGCATAACATTTTTTGCAATTTCTTTGTAGATATAAACCCCTTCATGGATGTACCTGATGTGTGATATAATTGTATATATATATTATCAGTTTCAAGGCCATTATTTGTAAGTTTAGTAAGTAACATTGTTTTTTGTCAACTAAATGGTAAATGAGTTACACAAAAAGGGGAGTGATAAAGGCCTTGTAGAAGTTATCATCTGCTGGCTCTTGTGCTGTTTTACAGTGAATTCAATTCAAAGTGTAATTAATTAAAATCAACTCTAGTTAATTAAAGTTTTTTAGAAAACGAATTATTAATTATAGATTGATTATGCATTCCTTATTTTTGATTGGTTAGAAATTATTGTCATTATTTTTTGTAAACAAAATTGTTTGTAAAGTTATTTACAATAATTTCTTTACTATAACGTATATATTTGTGTAACTAGTTTTTATTATCTATTATAATCATTATATGTTAATGTTAATTATATTTTTTTTTCTTACAGTAATTATTGATAATTGTCTATAATTGTGTAACATTAGTAACATTTTGAAAACACAGAATATTCTGTGAAACTAAATGAAATAACAAAGATATGATAAAGGGTGTGAAGAATGTGTATAATTTATGTGACGTTAAGTTTTCTTG
Organism: Magicicada septendecula; assembly: GCA_034769895.1. Taxonomy (NCBI): domain Eukaryota; kingdom Metazoa; phylum Arthropoda; class Insecta; order Hemiptera; family Cicadidae; genus Magicicada; species Magicicada septendecula. Next base: position 14,784,407 of record CM068368.1, read on the forward strand.
GTTGTGTTAAGTGAGTACAGAGGAAAAATACAAATTTTTCACTGCATGTGAAATTAGATAAAATATCATTTCAGGTTGGGGTCTTCTACATAAGTGTTTCAACTGAATAACAAGTCTTTACTGATTTGAAGTCGTATCTCATTAGTGATTGAAAGTCATTACCAGAAACATTTTCTTTAAACATATCAGTTTTAGGCAGTTTTGGATTCCCAAAAGGAGGTGACCTGTATAGTGGTGAAATTTTGGTGTAAATTAAAATGTTTACAGCAAGATATATCTTTTGTGGCATTTAATTATTGCTTGAATTTAATAATAAATTACCTTATTTCAAATCCGTCCTGTGACTACGTTGCGTTGTTTTTGTTGTTATGTGTTTCGGGAACTATGTCCCATCATCAGATGTATCACTCGGGAAGAGATCGTCAAATATCAACGACTGTGATAGTTTCTATATTGGCCAGACAGGGAGACCTTTCATCAAAAGATTTCAAGAACACACACCACGCAAACATTTAAATAACATATATTCACTTGAAAACATTAAGTCAAATTACGCATGCCATTTGATTTCAAACAACCATACTTACACGGATTTAAGGTCTAATCTTATACCTTTACATTACTGTAACAAGGGTCACTACATGGACCCATTGGAGGAGTTTGAAATATACAAAAGTTATAACAGCACGAACAACCATGATGGCATACTGAATGATAAATTGAATTTTAAATCCAACCCACTGTACGACACCGCGTTGCATTTGCTTGAGATAAACAACCTGGCAATAACTCGAAGTCCAAATATTCAGTATCCAACCGAACGTTACACGGTGCGCACCGAGTCGGACACGTGTGTTTAAATAATGCACTTTTATGAATTTTAATATTTGACGATCTCTTCCCGAGTGATACGTCTGATGATGGGACATAGTTCCCGAAACGCGTAACAACAAAAACAACGCAACGTAGTCACAGGACGGATTTGAAATAAGGTAATTTATTATCAATAACGTGACTTGGACCATAATCAATAATGTTTAAACTTGAATTTAATTCCCGTAAGTACAGTTACACTTTTACAATGTATCATAAATGTCTAGAGTGTCATAATTTATAGGACGGTAGTCAGAGGTGCCTTATTTTATATTAACAGTTTCTGTAATATTTTGGGCTGTATTCAAAGGGCACCAGCATTTGGGAATCTCTGTTGTAAAGTCTTTATCCTGTTGAAGTATTAACAGAGTTTTCTTTTAATTATATGAAGAACAGTATTCTGTAAACTACCCACAGCAGAGAGTTGAAATTTTGGGAAGTCTTTGTTCTTCTGCAATCCGTGTTTATAACAGAATTTGATTTTGTGGCATTTGAACTGCATCCTTTTGTGCATATACAAAGAGTGGAAAATTAATGACAATTGTAGTCTTTGAGTTAATCTTGAAACAGTATTTACTTATTTGGTTGTACATTCCATTACATCACATTGGACTTTATTGTTTTATGGATTGTAAACAGTGATGTGATGTAGATGAGTATTGGTTTGTTAGTTAGTTAAGCAAGTGCCTTAGAATGTAATTTGGGTGTGATATAATTTATTAAACTGTTGACTGTTATTATTAATACTAGTGTGTACGACAGGTAAATTGTATTTTTCATTATCAATTTCTTATTGTTAGTTTTTATAAATATTGTCGGTTAATGTTTTATTATTGTAATCTTTTGTGTTGTTAAAACAATTTATGATGTGTTTTTACATTATGTTGTGTTTTTTTTACAAATCAGTTACCTTGAAATTTTCCAGCCCAGCAGTACATTTAAAAATCCTCCATCCTACACATACAAATGCTTTATAAAATTGTTTGTTACTTCCTTGTTAGCTCCCTCTTCATTGGTGATTCATCTTGCATGCTATACAAAAGCGAGTTGTTTTAAGGCTCTGTGTCTCAGTATCAGGTTGATACGAACATGCAGAGTTTATTAATCACTAAAGAAAGTCACTTAACATTGTAGGCCTGTACAGGAACACTAACTTGTTGGGTACTTTGTTATTGATTGGTACCCAGCATGACTATTTATACCAGGTAACAACTACATGTCGTTTAGTTCTGTGATATGATATTAAATGACATTGTTTAGTAACTCCCCCAACCTCCAAGCATCGCGATTGGGCTGGTGGGCTCACGTCTTGCCCTTGGGTAGCTGATTTCATAGTGAACTGAACGCTAGCAGTCACTTGTCTCGAAGCTCCACAATCTGACGGACCATCATGCCTCAATTAGCCCTTGTCAGGGCTCTTGACGACTGGTGGTTCTGCAGCTTAACTGTAAACCCACTACTGCTGTGTATTCTGCTATTGTCTCAGTATCTTGTTTGGGAGGTTGGGTTGGCAAAACTTTATTTTATGTAATGACAATAATTGGTAAATAAAGTAAAAACTTGACAATGAAATCAAGAAGTAATGATGAAATATATCAAAGTGTAGAATATATAACAGAAACAGTGAGAAAAAGAAGGCTATTTTTTGGACATTTATATAGAATGGACGACACTAGGGTAACAAAATAGATCTTCAAATATCTGTGGGGAAAGAAGTCAACATCAAGTTGGATTAAAGAAGTCAAAAAGGATTTAGAAAAATTAATATAAACGCAGAAGAAGCAATTGAAAGAGAAGTTTTTTGGGCAAAATTGTTATAAATGGAAGGAGTCCAGGGTAGAAGAGAGAAAAATGCCAGTTCAAAGTGAACTGAAGGCAGGAAGAAGAGACATTGTGTCTTTGTTATCCTGTATCTGCCTTATGTTCATGCTTGTGGTTGATACATCAGACTCCATGATTTCCTTTAGTTTGACTATCACAATGAAGATTGTTTAGTAATTAAGAAGACAAACAGCTGTTGTGAAAAAATTGTTTATTGAAACAAAAATTTAAAGATACTCTTAGTTGACATCTTTGTGATCAATTTTCAACAGTATAAAGTTATGTAAACATAATACTTTTTTTATACAGGCTTAATCGCTTTTTCTTCTAGGCAGGCGTAATCGCATGTTTTTCTTCATGCATCAAGGGAATTCACTAGAGGTCAGTTCCAAGTTCTCCGTCCATCTCTTCTGTGGTGTGCCAGGTCTTGAAACCCAACAGTCTATAATCTTGAACTGTTTTTATCAATCTTTCATTGCTTACCTCGTCAGTGCGATTTTTCCATTCTCTTTTTCGTCTTCTGACAAATTTGACTATATCATTTATTTGTCACTGCCAGTAAATGTAACTTCAGATTATCTTATTTATGATTGCATGTCCTTTCAAGAATAGTACATTTGAAGAACACCATGTAGTGATAAGAGTTTTTCTTTCCAAGATGTGAAACCATCAGAAATCTACTCGCGTATGACTAAAAGTATGGAAAAAGTTGTATGACTTGTGAAACTGTTTTAAAGTAGGTTGAACAGTTTAAAAGTGCCCGAAACATGCAGATGACCCTTCTTGACATCCATTACATTTTTAAAATTGTAGTACTAGTTTCTCTAATGTATTTTAGAACTCCAACGTACAGTAAATAATGGTTGATACTCAACAGTGAAGCCTACAGTATTGAAGTATCCCTTGGTTTACAGAGAGAAAGTGTCCTCACCCTTTACAACTATGGCTGTCCTCACATTGTGCAATTGACACTTGAAATAATTAATCAGCTGTGTTGGGAGACTCTACAACACCCTCCAGATAAAAGGCCTTTTCAATGTTATTTTGTATTTGGTCTCCTCAAAGAGTCATTATGAAGCTTTACGTGTGAGACCTTCATAAAGGGTAAGACAAATGTCCATACCGTGGCTTCAACTACCCTGACTTCTTGACAGCAGACACGAGAAGGTGGGACAAACGTGTGTCTCGGGGAAAAAAAAAAAAAAAAAAAAAAAAAAAAAAAAAAAAAAAAAAAAAAAAACTTTCCCTTTGCACCTGCTTCTCACCATAATTATTGAAAGACCTCATGTGAAGTCTAAGTTTGTATCAATCAAAATCTGAAAAAAATTGCTAAAGTGGCTCAGACATCAGGACAAAGAATTAGTTGTTACAGGTTTAAAGAATTACTAGAACGACACAAGAAACGGTTATTCCAGTATATCGTGTCAAAAAGACAGGTAATTTGTCACATTTATTGAAAACTACAGTCATTGCTCTCCTTACTTTATACAAGTAGTGAGTCTTAACATCTGATAAACCTCTGACATGTGATTACGTCATCAGCAGAAGAAGTTGGACACATGGTAGGCAGAATATACAGGTGGCAGTACCTAGAAATTCAAACAATTTGATTGTGCGTGTGTTTTTATATTTATCAGTGTTAGTAAGCATGCCTATTACTTTTTCCTTTACAAGTTTTTGTTATGTTTATTTATAACAAAGCATTTTACAGTAAATCTCCATCTTAAGAACATAAATGTTTCTTCAGCAGGTTTTATAAAACATCCCAATTTCAAACGCCATTTAGTTTTCCTTTTCTTTAGTTGTCTCCTAATAAATACACCATACATTAAATTTAATAAAGTATCTTTGTACAGAGTACTTTAAGGTGTGTGAGTGTATGCATGAAGACTTCAAAAATGTTTTTAACAATACTTTTTTTTAAATGTTTTAATGCAGAAGTTAGGTGAAGTTTGTTTCTTCAGAAGAAGGAAGACATACATTATGAGGTATTCCATAATTTTATGGGGAAAATACAAAAATAATATAAATGTTTATAATGGCTAAGAAATAACATTTTTTTTACTGATGAAAAGTTTAGTGAGGATTGGTCAGTTTATTGGACACAATTTAGAATATTTGTGTTGATGTTTCAGTGAAGTTTATTGTCATCTTTACGATAATTATAAATCAAGTTTCTATGACATAAAAGAAAATCACAAGTCGGTTGTTCGTGTTGTGTATTTGGATAGGTATTTAACCCAAGCACTAATTGTCTTTCATTTGCTTATAGTAGGAAGTAATGTGAAGAAATAGTGGAGTCTATGGCTATCACTGGAACTACTTGACTTGTGAAATTACCCAGGAGTTGTACTCCTGAGTAACACATTGAATAGTCTTTGTAGACAGGTCCAAGTTCGCAGAGTGCAAGACCCCTTTACACTGTAGTCACTGCAGTATACAGACACATTTTCATCTCAGTTACACATACTCAATCTTCTTCTTCTGATAGTTCCTATCCATTTTGGATGTTGGATATCATACAGACTATTTTATCTTTTTGTACTGCTGCAAGGAATAAGTCAGTTGTATTCATGCCAAACCAGGTCCTTAAATTTCTCAGCCATGATATTCTTGGTCGCCCAACTCCTCTCTTTCCAAGTACTTTTGCTTGTAGTATGGACTGCAATAAGTAAAATCTCTAAAATACAAATTTTATTAGTGGTTAAGTAAATTTATGCTACACTCACTTGTTGCACACACCACTAGTCACTGTGACACCGTTTAGCGCTTTCAAACGTACCCGTTCATCATCAGATCGTGGCAGTTACGATCTGATGATGAACGGGTACGTTCGAAAGTGCTAATCGGTGTCACAGTGACTAGTGGTGTGTGCAACAAGTGAGTGTAGCATAAAAGGAAAATCTGTTCATTTCTCATGAGATGCCCCAGATACTGAAGCTTTCTTATCTTCACTGTGTTAATAACTTCCTTTTCTTTCTTCATCTTTCTAAGAACGTCAACATTAGTTATATGAGCTGTCCATGATATGCTCAGTATTCTACGGTAAAGCCACATTTTGAAAGATTCCAATTTTTTAGTTGTGGCTTCAGTCAAAGTCCAAGATTCTACACCGTAGAAGAGGACCGAGAATATGTAGCAGTGTAAAAGTCTCATCTTTGTGTTTATTGTTAAATCGGGACTTTTGAATGAACTGCTCATTTTAGTGTACACTGCTCTTGCTTTTTCAATTCTGCTCTTTATTTTTTGTGAGTGGTCCCATTTTCATTGACTATAGTACCAAGATATGTAAATTTACTTACATGTTCAACTGGCCTTTGTTTTATATTGGGTGCAGTTTGTGAACTTGTTCTTAGATACAATCATTAGCTTCGTTTTATTAACATTGATGTCTAGACCATATCTACTTTCTGTCACTCTATTCATTAGTTGTTGCTGCCCCTATAAGATTTGTGAATATGACGGTATCATCCACATGTTACTCAATAAATGTACGTAATTCAAGTCCAAGACTTAAGGCTGACATACACAAGAGAGTGGTATGCAGTAGTGATGGTAAGCAGTACTAAATGTGAAGAATGTAGTATGTAAAGAACACAGAATTTCATGGCCAGTATTTGACTGGTAAACACTTGCCAGTCTGTTAGGCCATGCTCAATCATTATTAAAACTACAGCTGTTACTGCAAAATTGGTCCATGGTAACAACACTGACCATGAACTTAACAATGAGATTCACAATAAAACAAAACCAGACATTTTGGCTGTGCCCACAAGAGTGGTTCTATAGTGGTACGGGAAAGAGGTAATTGAGTCCCACAAGAGACAGATTATGAACAAATCTCCTATGTAAAGTACTCATATTTATAATTTTTAAGAAAGGAGGAACACTTTAGTCATAAAATAATAAAACACATTCTAATAGGTCAAAGTCACGTAAATACAAATAGGGCATCTCATCTCTGATAGGCTTGCTTTAAACACAAAAACTAGTATATATATTCAGGGTTATGGCTTCCTCTCTTCTATTGCTACAATCTTCACAGCAATGGATTTCAATCACCTACCCTGAGAGAAAACCTGTTACTTCTTTTCTGTGCTTCTTCGATACGGCTGTAACATCTGATTTTGTTTGACTGAATTTCATTGTGAAATTTTTAATATAATTGATGGACAGTGTTTTACCATGGATCAACTTTACAGTAACAACTGTAATTTTAATAATGATGGCCCATGTCTAATGGCCTGGTAATTGTTTACGAGTTCCAGAATGTTGCTGCATGGTCGTATGCTAAGAAGACAATTGTACAATTCTACCAAGGATCTCATCGTGAATGTGGAAAAAAGTGCTATTTTATGTAATATGGCACTCTATAAATACAAGAGTGTTCTGAAAATGTGGAAAATTGGAGAGATATAGTGCAGGTGCTATAGAAATATAATAATCCCATTTTTGCTGTATTACCATTCATCTAGGTTTTATTCACTTCAAAACACAATGGCGTTTATACATTTTTATTAGTAATGAATATTAATAAGGCATAAAATACAGTTTGGAGTAAAATTCCACTTCATCTTATTCTGGTTCAAAATTTTGAGAAAAATAATCAACATTTGTTAAAAATAGTTAATGAAATGAGCTTTGTAAGTCTCAAGACTTCAGTGAAACCATTGGTCCCTTACTGCTGTGTGTGTTTCAGCCGTTAGAATCTAAACCTGCACCTACGCTTTACTCCAGTCAGGCATCCCCTTCATTCATTTATAAGAGATTTCTCCTTTCATATAACAAATAATTATTGTCCTTCATCCCCCCTCCATCTTCCTTTCTATCATGTTCCCAGTAAGGCGGTTCCTTCTTATCATGTACGTCCTAATCGATTTTCTTTTCCTAACATACTTCAGTAATTTCTCCATCTCTATCTTTCCCGTCAGTATCTCATTTTTTATCATATCCATCCATCATGTATTCTATTTCTTCTCCAGGTCCACGTCGTTCCTACATCCAGTAGTCTTGTGTCTGCTATGTAGGGGGCTATTCTCCACACGAAAATTTATTAGTTCTATTTAATTGACACTTTCTAGTGTAATTTTCTATACATTTATCACAGTATAATAGTAAATCAAAGTCACGCTTTCGATGTCAAAGTAACGTACAAGTTTTGTGAAGATAGCAAAATATTTCTTAACATAATGTTACCATAAATATTTTAAATTAAATTCAATAAGTTGACTGCTTAACTCACCCTTTTGTCATTTAAAGTGAATTGATGGTAATGCCAGTTTGATAAACTGAACTGATATAATGTTTATCAGTTTTTTGTTGACGTAAGGAAGCTTGAAATATTGAGGTATTCATTCAGTAGTAGTAGTAGTATGCCAGAGTATATGATAGGATGAATCAAATAAAAAACTTCTTAAGTAAGTATATCTGATTTTTTCATCTCAACAACAATTGAGAATATTACAGTAATTGAATAATGTATCAATAAATTAATAATTCGAGACAAAGTAATTCCAAGGGCTGGAAGTCAGAAGACGATAAATTGTTTAGCAATAGGCTATAAGTATGTGCAGTTAGTTTCAACTGACTGCTGTTTATAGAGTTATGTAAGTATTGTTGTACTAATTTTATATTTTTTACAGGCCTGTCATGGACTGTTGAATTAAATATAATGAAACCAAAGAAAGATTCAAAACAAGAGTTGACTTTTTCTCCAGTGTCGCTGCGAATTACTCCGCCTGGTGGATTCAGTTGTAATAGGTGTGGTAAAAAGTACTCTCTGAAAGGTACGCTGACGCGGCACATGAGGTTTGAATGCGGTCAGAAACCGCAGTTTCACTGCCCAGTGTGTAACAAACCGTTCACACGCAACGACACGTTGTCACAACACATTAAAGTTATACACTCGCAGACTGTGAGTTTTATGAACCTGAGGAACTGATAGTACTAACGGGCAATTCATACATCACTTTTTAATATGACTTTAAGTTTGAAGATGGTGTACTGCGCATGGATGAGTGAAATTCTTTGAACCATGTTGGTGTATCACTGATACTGTGTGTAATTTATACTTCCATTGTATGTATGTGGCCAATAGACAGAACAAGAGAATATTTATATAGAATTTGTAACAAACAATTTGTTATTGCATTGTGGGTCTGTGTATGTGTTGTATTATAAGAGCAGACTTTTATTTTATATTTAATAAAAGATTATTTTTTATACAAAAAATGTGTTTTTATAACTAAGTGATACAAATGAACTAGTACTCACGTATTGTTCTGTGGTATAAACTGTGTTCCTATATTTGTAAAATAAGAAGAGCATATGAAAGGACGTATTAGTTCCTATAACTGCTAGATAACTTATAGTCTTAAACTTCATTTGAGTAGTTGGTACAACAATGCAACTCTGTTTTATACTGTGAATAAAATAGGAATAGGATTTTGCCTGATGGAGGTGGTGCAAGGTTCTGTAATATCACAGGCAGTCAGCACTCCATTGGCTGTGAGCTAAAATGTGTGTTAGTCAATCACTGTGTGAGAACCAATTCTGCTCTATAACCACTACTCACATATCTATTCTTGTTTTATTCACACTGTAGTGTAGTGAGTTAACATTTTAAGTGAAAAACTTAAATAGGCGTTAATGTTAGGCAACTTCCTATCTTGATGATCCAAAATTTAAAAACATTCAAGTGATAGTAGTCAAATATTAATATGTTAATATTTTATATAATGTGATTTTCATACATTTATGTCATTGTTCCTTAACTGGGGGAGGGGGAGGAGTAAACATTTATAGAATACTTTTGGTTTTTAAAAGTTTTCAAATTGTTTTGAAGAGTTACCAAATTACCAAGTTTACTTTAATTGTATTGTTCTATTTTGATTGTTTCGTTACTTTCATTTGTTTCTATAGTTTTCTATTAGTACAGTCTGAAGCCTGCAGTGCAAGACCAGATGCAAAATCTGTTTAATAGTTATTGTGTTATTACAAACTGGAGCTTGCTAAAATATTTTAGAGTATCTATTGGAGAACTAGTTGAGAACCAGTGACATAGTATAACAAAGGAACAGATGGCATAAATGAAATAGGTCATGTATGTGTTAAACTTAATATATGTGGGTATCTGTATACATGTACCATACCTGTGTATAACATGGCTTCCGTTTGTATAAAATTTTGTCTATTAAATGATCTGTACCTGGGTATACCACTCATTTAGTTGGAACGTAACCTTGTCTTTAACCTTTTCAGTGCTGAGCTAGTAAAATTTGTATGTTATTATTGTGTTCATGACAAGTTAAAATGTACTACTTTTTGTAATTTGTACAAGACGGGTGTTGTGACTCTTAGAATACACGACGTGCAAAAGGTCACATGTTTATGAGTCATTTCACACAAAGTGATTGTGAGTTGATTACTCATATTACGTATACAATCAAATTGAGATGCAACCAACATACTGGTGACAGTATATTCCTATGCTTTTCTCCCAATTCAAACGCATACACCAAAACATACAGTATTTGCTGATGCCTAGACTTGGCTTCGGAGAAACAGATTATGTAGAGGTCAGCAACAGGTGCCCATGTAGTTAAAACTCATTAATTATTAAATTTTAATTAGTAAACTTGTGTTAGTGGTTACAGACACAAACAGATTACACTGTTGCACACCGTATGTTAGGAACAAGAAGGTAAGGGCGTTTACCTCAGGCTTGATTACATAAATGTGTACACCCTGTTGAGCAGGTATAAAGGAATTGTCTCATTTTTATTATTGTATATTTCCAATTTGATGATGAGCTGTGAAGCTAGACACCACTAATTGGGGATTTTGGTGTCCAACAGTGTTAGTGTTATTCCTGTTTATTAAATTTTGTATATACAATCGACCACAGCCCAGCAGGCTGGTAGTTTCCATTTTAATAAATTTTATATATATGTCTTTATAAAAAATGATTCGAGATTAGCTTGCTTTCTTACACTCATTAATTCAGAATTTTCTCAGTTTTCTAAGCGAGTATTGTTGAATAAGGTCTAAGTCTCTTATCTGAAGTTTCTGGTATCCAAGACAGTTGTGCCCCCAATTAGCTTGATTAAATGAATCTTACATTGCACTGTGAAACATATATTTGGATATTGAAGCTGCATGAGTTATTTAAATATTTTGTATTGAATTCTGGGAACTGTTGCATGATGCTCCAGAACAATTGTCATTTATTTTTCAACAATTCTAGACGAGTGTGTGTCTATTGTATGGGAAGGTGGTATCCATGAGATTTCCAAGAAAAGAGAAAAAGATGATACATGGCATGAGAGAATTAGGAACTTATCTACAATTTGTTATTTATTTTATTAATTTGAGGCAGTTGTGGTTCAGATGTGATATGAATTCATTTACAGTTGTTTTAAAGATGACAATATAAATTTTTCAACATATTTTTTTAAAACTAAATTGAATTGTGTCTAGTTAACTGGAGGTCTCAACCAGAGTGGATGAAGTACAAAATTTTAGTTCGAGGCTTCAGTATGTGCACCAGTGCTCTCATAGGCGTGCGCAAGGCGATTACAATGGGGGGGGGGGGGCATGGAATACCCTCAGTAAAATGGTATGTAAAATTAACCTTAAAAAAAGAAACTGGTTTAATTTAAAATATATCATTATCTTATTTTTGTGACCTAAACAACAACTATAAGAAGAAGTAATGGAATAAACAAGAGCCTTAAATAATATTTATTGACTATATTTTGTGATATTAATTAATCACTTAAAATATACAAATACATAAATTTTATTCCACCTACCTGCAAGATTCGTTTGGGTCCAGGCTTCTCGCATGAACGTAAGATGTTAGCGTTGTTTATAGGTTACTGTAATAATTGACATAACTCATTTTGTTTGAAGAGAATTCATGACCTTTTTAATTTTTAAATATTGACAAACTTTAACAGATTTTACTCATACTTTAGCAAATGAAATAGCAGTCTAATAATTTCTTATTTTTGTTGTTCGTTCCATAAGTACAATTTCTACTCTACTTTATTCTACGAGCTTACCTTATTCTAAGATATCGATATCAGACCGCCCAGTCTGCCAAACATTCTCACACACACACTATATTAAAAAACCCTTCCCTGATTCATTAATTTACCAAAACCCTTAACATATTAGGAAATACCCCCCCCCCCCCCGGCCGGCACGTGGTTATCTCTCGAGCTCGTAACTTCTCATTTTTTGGATTTGGTTGTGTGTCCGAAATAACTTGGAATGTTCCTTAGTTAACGCTTCACTTCACTGCCACATCACTGTTCCGTTAACTCACGGTTTACTTGAAAATCATAAAACTTTTTGCAGAGCCCCTTGGGGCAGTACCTGGCCAGGCACAGTCTGTAAGTGAACTGGGAAAAGCGGCTCTACATTCACCGCCAACTAGATTACGTCTTTTTCAGGTGGAAACCAACGCCTTGTGGTTCTTCGTCGCTTGTTATTTTACATTTAACCCATGCAATTGATTGTGTGTTAGTCTTAGCTGATATTTGTTCAGCACTGGTTGACGTCACGAAAAGGGTTGGACTTAGGACTCACATCCGTCAACCTGGAACATGTGCTCGTACAATTTCTTTCTTTAGCCATCTTTGAGTTTCACAAAACGGCGTTGGTCCGCGCACCTGCTTGTCGGGTGCGATCGGGCGCACGACCACACACTCGCAAAGTTCTTAGAAAATGATGCTTAGTACATTCCTTCATAGAGATTGCACAATAGTTAAGGCGTATTGTTCCTTTGTTAGAACACTGTCTCAATTCACCACGTGTTCTGGTCCCAGATGGAAATTAAATTTATAAATTTTTTTAATAAATCCCAAAAATTTAATAAAATGAAAATCCCCTGTATTTGTCACGTTACAATTTATTGAAAAATATGTTCATAGTGATAGTTTGATGATTTCAATAAACATTTATATCAAAGTTTGTAGGTATTACAAAATTAAATTCTAAGTAAAATCAGATTGTGATACAAAGCTTACAGTGTTATACTTCTCTATAAGGGACCATCTTTTTGAATTTGTCAATAATTTCTTCTGAACTAACATCTAATATAAGTTCTTGTTCTATAAATGGTAATAATAAGTTTTCCAGTTGTTCTTGCTTCGTAGTCGATCTTAGTTTTGTTTTTAGTGCATTTTGGAGAATGTTTTTAAATTGCTTACCTTTTAATTTTTCTGAATTTGGTTTTTTTTTTTGCAAACTAATGGGGGGGGGCCAAGGTCCCTCTGGTCCCTTCCGTGCGCACAGCTGTGAGTGCTCTACTGTTACAGAAAACTAAGTCCATTAGTTACAGTAAACTCCTGTCAGAGAGTAGTTCATTTCCATATGATGATGAGATTGATATGAAAGAAACAAACTTTAAGCTCTACTTGGTTTTTGCACTGCTGTAGTTGACGAGGCTCACTAAACCTTTTGTTGTTTGCTCTTAAAAACAAATTGACCGACTACTGTTGGTGTGTCTTCAGCATTATGACGGGGATTTAACCTCAGTTTGTTGTTTGAGGAACGGGTTGACTTCCTCAAATGCAACTATTATAACAAATAATATAATTTATTGTTTGTAAAATCCTTTTCCATGGTGAATTTGTTTTTCAGTGTTTACTGCTTGGTTTTATGGTTTATAATTAAAGTAATTTCAGTTATAATAACAATATTTTTGCATTCAAAAACTTGGACGATATTTTCTGTATTAAAAGGAACACTGGTTTTTACATGCATCCTACGTTTTATATTTCTCAGCCAAATGTTTCTCCCATTCTACAGTGAGGCAGTGTCAATGATTCGGCTGAGACTGTCAAGAGCCAGTAAGGTGACTGGAGGCTATCTTCCTTTACTACAGGCTTCCTGGCCTTGTACTCTTTAGCTATAGTAGAATGGTCATACACAAAATCAAATTAGAAAAGAAATCGTTTCCTATTGTGTATTGAAAAAACTAGTGAAAACGTCCTGTACAAATGTACTGCATATGTCATTTGGGGATTTTTATATTTGCGGAAGGAACTAGTTAATGGTTTTTGATTATATTATTCAGTTGTCCTTAGTGTTCGGAGTCCCATGTTGGTACACCCAGAATACCGTTTTTAAGGCAGGGTCATCTGTAATCTGCAGACCATCTGTACTTTGTGACACATTTAGAATTTCACAAGATTAAGAATTTAGAAAATTGAAGGGATATTTCAACATGTATGTATTAGTACAGAATTCACCATTCCATCAGGTAATTAGGAAAATAAATATCTGCAGACGAATATTTTATCTGATTTCTCAGCATCATTTTAGATCTTTTGTTGATTACGCTATTGTTGTGTTAAATGATTGGATTTGAAAGTGATCATTGTTCCATCAGAAGAACTGCGTACCACAAATATTCTGGAGGGGAAATAGTATTGAACGGTTTGTAAAAAACAATGTTCACGTTAGATGAGTATTTACATTATTATTTTTTAACACCTTCTGTTTTATTTGTTGGAATCATTTTGTAAAGTAAAAGACATACTAGTAGTGTACGTAATAGTGTTTGTCTCAGAGGTGTGTGTTAATAAATGCTCTGAGAGATGTATAAATTGGTAGTACATGTTTTACTGTTTAGTTCTAAAATTTGTTTATTTTAATTTGTGTCTATGAAAACATGTCTGTTACAGGAGTAACCACATTACACGATGTGCCTTTCGATTTTTCAGTGGATTATAAATATAAAAAGTTCAAATGTCCCCGTTGTCCTAAGGCGTATTTTAACAATTCGAGTTTGCGACGGCACATAAAGTTGGAGTGCGATAAAGAACCGAGGTTGGCGTGTCCTGACTGTAACATGATGTTCACCTATAACAGTAGCCTTTTCAAACACTGGAGGCGAAACCACTCACATCTTCGTGCGTCCATATTTTCAAAAATGTAGAAGAGTGAAATGGCAATGGCATAAGATGTTCCATATTGTGTTCTACTTCACACACACACACACACACACACACACACACTATTGCCACTGATTGTCAAGACATTAGTTGTAATCACGGTATCTTTTGTGACAGTGATATTCATATATATGGGGGTCGTGGAATAACTTTTAAAGTTTATTTGATTGTAATCTAGTCCTTGATAGTATATAATTTGTTACCTAACTATATGTGTGTTATGAGTCTGATTATATTACATATGTATTGTGATAATTATGTAATAAAATAGTGATAATTTGTGATATTTGTATAGTACAAACATTGATGTGTTCATTGTAGATGCAACGTTGTTGTATCAATATAGTCTACAGAGCCATAAGAGTTTATGTATAACAAAACATGGGTGCTAGTTTAATAAGAACTACTAAAACATATTCTTAACAGCTGTACAAATAAGTAGATCATATGTTATTGTTTTCTGAAATGAGATGAGATGTGAATAAAATTCTATTGAATATGCTCAATAATAGTAGTATGCTTGTTTATTATTCCTTGTTTTCAGTTTTAGTTTTTTCACTATCAGTATGAGTCATTAGGTAATAGTTTTATTTTCATGTTCGTTTTGGAAATGCTAGCAGCTTTTTCAATAGCCAGTTGGTTGAAGCATCTTTTGCCAACTTTTTAACAGCAATAAGAAATGTGTTATGTGATTTAACAATAATAAAACAACTAGACTAAATGATGTACCTGATAACAACAAAGACCGGATGTATTTATTGTAATCGGTAATTAGAATATGACACAAAACTTGAAATGGAGGGATTCAGTGGTTCATCAAAATTTTCGAAGCTTTGATGGTCAAAGTCTTTTTCTAGGCTTTTCGCTGCGGTGTCCTCAGTTGATTTCTCCATATATGTTTCAACAGCTGTTTGCCATATTAGCTGATTCAGTCCTGCTGTTTTGATGACTGATTATGTAACACTCCAAACTCCAAAGGAATTGGAGGGCTTTTAAATAAAAAAATTAAGTTTAAACAATTTCTTATATTTGTATATTTAATATTTTTAATTTTATATTTAATAAATATTAATTTTTTTTTCTACGTATTTGGTGTTGTGTCCTAAGCCAGGTCTTCAGATGGTAAAAGCTCTCCAAGCTGTCCTATCGCCTGCCAGTCTTTTCATTTCTTCATAACACTCTCTGATTTTAATGCTATCTATTAACTTCATTCTTCAACGTGCTCTTCTTTTTCTCCTTCTATGACACCATCCATGGCAGTTGTAAGCAAGTAGTCTCTTCTTAAACAATGACCTAACCAATTCCTTTTCCTATTTTTTATTACCTTCAGGATTTTTTTCTCTTCCCCTGTTCTTCTTAAAACTTCATCATCCCTTACTTTATCAACCCACCTTACTTTTTCCATTGCTCGCCAAACCCACATCTCAAATGCTTCTAATCTTTTCTCATCCTCCTTCCTCAGTATCAATGTCTCTGCACTGTATAAAGCAGCACTCCACACATAACGTTTGGCCAACCTTTTCCTTAAATTCTTATTAATTTTGCCACACAGCAGTCTTTTGTTCCCGTTAAATGACTCTTTCGCTATGGCAATTTTTGCTCTAATTTCATGAGTGCAGGACATATCTTCACTTATCAAGCTTTCAAGATATTTAAACAACTCCACCTGGTGTATTTTGTATATTTGCCCTGTTTCCTCCTCTACTAATCACCATGCACTTAGTTTTTTCCTTATTAATCCTCATTCCATATTCCTCGCATACTAAATTCAAATCTCTTATCATTTCATTCATTGTCTCTTCCTTTTCTGCTAAAACATCCATGTCATCAGGAAACCATATACATTCAATTCTTCTTCCACCGACATTCACCCCTCTTGTTTTGTCAAAGCACTTCCTAATAAAGTCATCAAGATAAAAATGTTAATTAAAGTTGGTGACATACAGCAGCCTTGCTTTACTCATCTTCCAATCTTAATTCCTTCTGAACTCTCCTTTTGGATTTGCACACTCACTTTCTGTCCAAGGTACAGATTACAAATTAACCATCTGTATTATAAATATTAAAGTAATTAAAATTAACTTTGTAACTAATGTTTATAACTTGTAGATGGATTTGTTAGGAAAATTATAGACTTTGAGTTAGAGTTTCCTACTGTTATATCCATTGAACTTTTGCAGATTTTCTGTCTTTAATTTAAGAAATTTGTAATTTGTTTGAAATAAAATTTAAATAAAGGAAAAAATAATTTTAATACGTTTGTAAAAGACAAATGAAAAAATGACTTTAGCATGTGGATTATACATTTGTGTTTGAGTCAAATTAAAATTTTCATTCATTTATCTTTAATGTTAAATTTTTTATTGAATTTCAAATAAACACATGTTGCATAGTGAGAAATCAGCTTGGCACTTTAGGACTAGCCTACAGAGAACCTGTTGGCACTGGAAAGGTTAAATTTGGCGTGACTTCAGGCATCTCCCCACTTTATCAAAGTGGGGGAACCGATCGCTCATTCTTAGCGTTCGACCTCACATTTTCGGCAGCCTTCACGTAGATGGTTGAATAAATACAATCAGATTCATGATCACATATAATAAATAATTTGACAAAACACAAAATAGTATGGAGATGAGAACTGTGTATGTCCAGCCAACCATATCCAGAAAGAGACTTTCCTAAGATATATGATACTGCTGTTTTTAGCATTTACTGTGCTAACATTGAGCAAAGCTGTTTTCAAAGCATAACACTGCACAGCGTAACTTCAAGCAGCACAGCATTTCAGCTGTGCCCAACTTTTATTATGTTTTATAAAGTTTCGTTCTGTAATCTTTGTGTGTACTAGATGACACTTCTTCTTCAGATAGTTCCTATCCGTTTCAGATGTTGGATATCATACAGACTATTTTAATTTTCTGTACTGCTGCACGGTAGTTAATAATTAACTTACTCTTCCCTTTAAGATGACACTTAGTTAATATTTATTCTTCGTCTTTCAACAGGGACAGACTTTTGATAATATGAATTTATTGACAACCTGAAGTGTCCTTAATCCCAACTAGTTCTGGTTACTACGATTCGAGTGCAGTTCCTAGAAGGCTTCAATTCCCAGACAAATAGGTTTTATGTCTCTGAAAAGTGAGACAGTTTACTAATATATTGTTTCCTTCATTGTATGAGATAATATTGTAAATACTGTATATACAATTTTTTAGTAAAGAGAAGGTGATATTATTGAAGACGCCAGGAATCACAAATTGTAATGAAGCTGTTTTGTTTGTAGTGTCTGGTTTTACGTGTCCGTATTGCTACCGAGTGTACAGACAGAAGAGAAATCTGAACCGTCATATGAATGTTGAGTGCGGGAAAGAACCTCAGTTTCAGTGTCAATTCTGTGATCACAAGACTAAGCGCAAGTCCAGTCTGCAGATTCACTTGGCAAATAAACACGCCGTGTTTGGTGAAGGGCCGTTTGATGGCAGTGTACATATTTGATAGACTTTTAAATATATTGATTTGAAATATACTACTGTATTTGCGCTGTAATTATTTTGACTAAATACCATATCATAAGTCATTCATTTTTTCTGTCCATAAAAATTAGTTTAAATACAGTCAGTGTTCCAGATAATTTCTGTAATGTAAGCTAAATTTGAATTCACTATTAAAGGATTTGGGTTTTTTTTAAATCTCTATAGATTGATTTCTATTTTGTCTCTTGATCCACTAAGCATAAAAGTACACAGTATCTGTTGCCTTTAAAAAATGTTCACCCACCAGTGATCTATTTAATTGTGTGAACCATTTATAAATAACCATAAGCCTCTCGGTGTTAGTACCAGTTCCTTTGTTCTTATAATTATGTTGTATTAGGTTTTGCATAAGCAAGGAGGACATTTTGAACAAAACTATACCGCTTTAAATAATTTTAATTGGTTATAAATGGCAGTAATTATGATTTTTATTAAATTTTTGATTTCAATAATATTTCTCTTTCTTCAGTTTCAATAATATTTCAGTTCCTTCTTGTTGTGTTTTGTTTCCAATGAAGTGTTTTTTTTACTGATTTTAATTACATTAGTTTGCTCAAAATTAAATTCTTTATAGAGATTTTTTCATTAAACTAATTAGCACTTTAACAAAGTTGATTACTCCAAACCTCCAAATATAAAAGTGTATTTTGTAACAGATATTTCTTATATTAAAAAAAAAATCCAGATAGGAGTAGAGTTAGAGGAACATGTCCATTCCCGCATGGGGCATTCAGCGTACTTTATGTGTACAAATTTATTGTGCTTAAATGTGTAGGTGCTTAAATTTTCAGCACTTCAGTAATAGCAAGTGTTCAAGACAGTAACACAGATAGAGCTGAATAGTTCAGTTGTATTGTGCGATGAAAAACGAACTGAAACAGTAATATACAAGGTGTGATAAAAAGTATGAGGATTGATTTTATTTATATAAATATTGAAACTATTGGTTTTAGCTCGTGTCCTTCTTTAATTATGCCCCACTGTTGTAGGCGTCAATTTGTAACTCGACGATTCTTTGATGTAAACCGGTGTTTGATTATTTACGGTCTATTTATCCAGGATTCAAATAAAAACTAAACCGTAGTTTATTTTTGGTTACGGGATATCTTGTCAAGATTGAGGAGAAGAAAGATAACGCAAAACAAATATTTCAAAAGTTCCCGCAGTGCTGTCTGATAAAGAAACTGACTGTGACGTAAACAGATCAAGTGTATGTTGACGGAGTCTTGTCGTCTGCTTCGTTAAGGTTATCTGCGTGTTGCTTCCGCTCTCACTTGGTTCCTGTAAAAATCTCTTCTCCCAATTACAATTCCCCAAAAATAATAACTCTTTTTCGTAATCAATGGTTTATTATTATTTCTATTATTTGATTACTAGGACAAATTAATAGTTCAACCATACATAGGCTGCAACAAAATATAGGATCGATCTTTGTATTGGATTCGATCTGTGCGAAAATTACAATTAAATATATTATGACTTTAATCTCAGGGCTAGGGTTCTTGAAGCTGTTCGGAAGTCAGATAATGTCAAAGAGAATACAACACATTACAATAATTCTGAAATGAAACATTAATCTTATTCACTAAATTAAATAACATAAAACAGAAATATAGTTAATGTCTCTACTGTGACGCGAAATTCCGTTAGCAAGGCTGTATACAAAACATCTCAAAATGGCCGACCTCACTTCGATCTTTTACACGTTGTTTGCATGTGTTCCAGTTTTAATTCAAATAAAATGTTTTATAGTTGTTTTGATTGTTCATCATCTTTTTTCACAGCACTAAACTTTATAGAATATTGAAACTTTCAACTTGTGAAACTTACTTGTCTTTTCTTCTCGTACGCATTTCGGTGTGGTGTTCGCCTTCGTCAGCTTTGAGACAGACTGCCATTAATTTGTAACGGTTTTTATTTTGAAAGGTATAGTGGGGGAAGGTGTGTGGAGGAAGGGGATTGGCGCGGGGATCCAAATTATTGTTAGTTTTTTGTATAATTTTGTCAAAAAGTGTGTGTGATTTACCAAATTAATGGCAGTCTGTCTCAAAGCTGACGAAGGCGAACACCACACCGAAACGCATACGAGAAGAAAAGACAAGTAAGTTTCACAAGTTGAAAGTTTCAATATTCTATAAAATGTTTTACTCTATTCTTTCACTGTATCTTTATTAAGTTCTAGATTGTTTAATAATCTCTGATGATTATTCAAGTAGTGTCTGTGAAGCTTGACCGAGTGTGGTGTATAACTAGTTAAAGGTTAAATCTATAGTTACGCTTCAGATGTAGTCGACATTATGCCTCCTCATTTCTGGTGAGTATTTGTGATCCTCCTTCGATCTTTTCGTTTTATGGTTGTATTTTATATGATTTTAATTATATTTCTTTCTTCTTCATTTTGGTTATATATTTTTTCTTCTCAATACTGTTGTAATTACAATTTTTACTTTTAACTTCAGAGGCTTGTAAAATTGATCTTGTTTCATCTACAACTAACAAAAGACTTCCAATAATGTTTCTTTTGTGTCAACGGCTTTGACCAGCAATATCTGCCTTGCTATTGGTTGGTTTTGTGAACCTGAGGTCAACCGGCACTGCATTTGAATATAATGTTCATCCATACTCAACCAAAAAGTACTCCTTTTCTATTTTTTGATTGTGTTATAATTTAATTATACAGCGTTATGCCTAAATAAGAAATAAACATTTTGACACCTTATTTCATGTGATTGGATTTTGTAATAGGAGCTTTTACCCCTTTACAAAAGTACTACTTAAGGACCATTATCAATCTATAAAACCTATCATAGAACACTTTCATTTATCATATTGGTTTACAATACTCTATAATTAATTTACAGGATTAGATTTATTACATACTCTGGGTCCCTAATTGTTATATTATTACATTAGTTTGTTGTTTTAGACATTTCTGACCTTGCTATCCTCTGTTTTTGGGATTAGGCCATACACAACCATGTTTTTACTTACATTGCATTACATGCTTAATTACATGTCTGCTTCGAACCCATTTGCCTTGTTACAATGTTTATAAATTATTATATTAATTACTTCATTTTACATTAACTAGAAGCCTTAACATTTAACATTTTAAATTTACAATAGAACATCTTAATATTTATAAAAGAAATGTTGCCTACATGGCCAATACCATGTTCCCTATTCTATAAACAACATTATGACTTAGTTTGTTATTTCACAGTCCTGTCTGTCTGAATTCATAACACACAATTAGTTTATGATCATTATTTCAATGTTTGTGTTAAACTTTGATAAGGTTTATGCTGTGGCAATACTAAAATGTTAAACTGTAGGTCCCATATACCTGTGAGAGACTCTGTAACACATGCACCACGGGTATATGCGGGGAGGGTCCAAACCAGTCGAAAGACTGAAGGACTACGAAACGAAACGAATACTAAAATCTTGTCCTGTAACCCCTCTTTCCTTTTATGTCTTTTTTTTTAGTATAAAACAACTTAATTTATTTTAATATTTTTTTTTTTTTTTTTTGAAGAGAAGCCACAAGTCAATTAGGACTAGGCCGAAGCCTAGAGAAGCAAAAATTATGCTGGGTCCAGTATGACGGGACTTGCAATAAAACTCAGCTGTAACAGAAC
Source organism: Magicicada septendecula (assembly GCA_034769895.1). Taxonomy (NCBI): domain Eukaryota; kingdom Metazoa; phylum Arthropoda; class Insecta; order Hemiptera; family Cicadidae; genus Magicicada; species Magicicada septendecula. The sequence continues at coordinate 14,806,244 of CM068368.1, forward strand.
GATAACAATTTATTTTATTTCATGCCCTGCTTGTATGCCCAATCACAAGTATGAATATGGGTAAAACATAACAAGTGTGTATAAATCTTAGTCATAACAAATGTGTGTAAATATAAAACATCACAAGTGTGTATAAATCTTCAGCATAACAAATATGTATAATATTAAGCACAACAAGTATATATAAATCCGTGAACACCTGTATATATATAATTATAAAATTTTCTCCCATCTTGTGGCTAGCTAGACACATAACAACACACACAGAACATAAGGTACACCAACTCACAATTACATTAATTTTAACACGCATGCCCCTGGAATGCACCCACCTAACAGGTAGAGTAACTACAATCTTATAACCCAGCAGTGATAAAATATACGCCCGTTGGCAACCCGTACAGTAGAATTACATAAAGCCAAAACCCCAGGAAGGATGATAATAATTCATGAGGCATAAATAAAACCGGACCACCCATTTGTCTAGCATTCCATTGATCAATGACCCATGATGAGCGTGTGAACCTTAAGTTCCTTTCACATCATTAAGTAAAATTGACAAAACTACATCTCCTGCCTTCAAACAGTGTTTATAGAATTCTAGACAGTTATTTGACTTCAAAAAAAATTCCAAAAAGGAATTAAATCTTTATGTACTTTAATAAACAGAAATTAATTGCTTGAGGCATTACTATTTCAGAAGATTTTGACAATATATAATTTACCCAAAAAAAGAAAATGATGAATACATGTTTTATAGTCAAAAATTAAACAGCAAATGCTATAAGTGGGAAGTCAACCCATATGTGTTTGCCAGTTAAGAAAACAATCAGTTTAGCCCTTGTGCAAGGGGCCAAATCAGCTAAAATATTTCCATAAAATTAGTAAATTATTTCTATTAGCCTCAAATGACTATATAAAATAATTAAAAGAAAAAAGAATACAATAAGGTGGTTGTGCTCTGGCATCTGTGGGAGCGCGCCCACATGTAGTTGACAAAAGTTGACAGGCATTCAACCTGTCTGAAGTTGCACCAGCGTGTGTCAGAGAAAAACTAAGTCCCATTTTGTAACCCCAGAAAAGTCCCAAAAAAAAAACCCAGGAAAGTCCCCAGCCCTTAAATGTGAAACCCATAGTCAAATTAAAATTTATACACAGCTGTTCCAGCCGGAACAGAGCTACTGAGCAATAATTAAATTTTGTAAAGAGTAAATGAAAATGAGATGCAACAGTAAAATGGTACAAGAGTAAAATCTCTCTGGTGCGCTCCCCCAGTGCAGCACGCACTTACAGGCATTGCATTTAGTGTTATATAAATGAGTTATAAAAAAAAGTTTATGAATTTAAGTTATAGTGTTCAGAGTCATGATCACAGCTCAACTTCCCGGTAAACAGTCTGGACACGTGGTCCCATGGCTTCTAGGCTATTTACAGTGAACGGGCACTCTGCCGGCCCGGCCCCAAAAATGAAATAAATGCATGAATATCACCTTATAAGTGCTGGCGAGTGCAACATAGAAAATCAGTCTCCATCTCCCTCTTCGTATAAGATCTTGTACATGGTTCACAGCTTAGGCAGGTGTACAGCCATCAGCAAGCCCGGAAACCGGCTTAGTTCGAGAACCCTATTCATTCAAATAAATTAGAGAACAGTCTATTAAAAATGTACACCCGAGTTAAGGTAATTAACCTCTTAACGGGCCGCCAACTAACTCTCAATAAAGGCACAATATGTATTACTAAAGTTTTTACAATCAGCTTAAAGAGTCTAAAAATCAGCCATGGAATAAGTAAATTTGAATCATGAACAGACCTTATTAAATTGTGGCTTAATATAAAGAGAATTGCACTCGGTCAACATGCTTCGACAAAAATTTGCAGGTTAAATGGCCACGTGGTAAGTTTTAATCGTTACTTGACCAAAAATTTAACAGCAAGGCACTCACAGCATTAAGAATGTTTTACATTCAATTAAATTTCATACATAGAAGCTCTCACCCTTAATTCTCTACTGTGAAGTTAATTAACAAACTCTGCGACAGTTTACTACATGCACAGACACAGTTCATGACCTGACTGCGCACCAAGTTTTTAGTCATTAATTTTTTAATGTAGTACACTTTTACTATGACAATGACTCTTGAAAAACTTCTCGCACTATTACAGAAAATAATACAAAGCATGGGCTATATACAGGGCGTTACGTAAATCAGTAAAGAATAAGTTTCTCTGAACACAAAACGTGCCGGGCCGCACACACATAACTACGTATTTTATACGGTTGCATACTGTTATTAAATATCCATACTTGTATAATTATTTATAAAGACAAATAAATACAAAGACAAACTTACCGGGAGTCAATTTACGCTCTAGCTTGGCATGTAGAGACAGAAAACTTTGTCGTAACGTCCGAAGAGAGAGAGACAGCCAGACCGGTGTATTTCTCCGTGGGGGCAGTGAGTGCAACTGGTCGTTAGCAGGCAAGCTAGACGACCCTTCAGCACGAGCTGCGCGCGCAACCTTAACTGCAGCGAGCAAAGTTCAGCCGCCCCTGCTCACTTTTACAATCAGAATACGACTTTAACTAAAATTGTATTAATGGCCGGCTTTAGACCGGCACAGTCCTTGCCCACAAGTTCATAACAAACATTAACATTATTTATCACTCATAATGTCTATTGGGTTTAATATTAAGACCAAAATACATAAATATCATTAGACCCTTCTGCAGGGTTACCTTTCAAAATAATGTCCTTCTGATAAATCTTATGACTAGTATAGTTTATGATATTAATAAGAAAAATAACTAATACTGACTGGGTATTAGTAGAGTTCCACGCTATGCAATTCTAATTGACATTTATTATATTCACTCATTTTGCTTATATAGCAATGGTTTGTTTTGGGCTTATTTTGTTTTTACTCACTCATTGGGTATTTTAAAAGAAACACTGATTCACTTAGTCACTTCTGCTTGGTTAATAATGCCTTACTTCACACTATTTACAATGCTTGACTTATTCATTAAGATACAAAGGTCTTTATTTTATGCTACCTAATTGTTTTGCATTCTTTTTTTACATTTTACAATTTAATTTTATTTCAATAAGGTTTTCTTTCATTAACATACACAGTTAATGGGGCATATAATGTTCATTATTTGGGGAATATTTTAGATTATATTGGGGCTCCCTTTATGTCACATTACAATATACAAGAGTTACAGATTTGTAAACTTGTTTCCTTCAAAATAGTCCCCTCCCCCAGCTACACACTTCTTCCAGCGCTTTCCCAACTGTTCGAAGCATGTCTTAAAAGTCATCTTCTGTAAGAACCTTAAGTTCTCTCGTCGCATTTTCTTTTATCTCTTCTGTGTCTTAAAATGATCTCCCTTTCAATTGATTTTTTATCTTCAGAAAGAGAAAAACGTCACAGGGAGCATGTGATGTGTGTGCGGGTGCATTGTTGTGTTGAAGCCACCATTCACCACTCAGATGATACTGTAACCTATGTCGTCGAATTGCATCGTTCAGTCGCCTCAAAACAGAAGTGTAGTAAGCGTGGTTGACTGTTTGGCCTGGTGGAGCAAATTCATGATGAAATATCCCTTGTGATAAAAGAAAACTGTGAGCATGGTCTTGACTTTGCTTCGGCTCTGTTTTGCCTTTTTTGGTCTTGGAGAATTCGGCGTCTTCCACAATGAAGACTGGGCCTTAGTTTCTGGATCGTTTCCATAAACCCATGATTCATCACACGTTACGATCGATTTAATGAAGTTCTCATTGTTTTTAGCACATTAAAGCAGGTCTTGAGCGACTGACTTTGCAGAAACATGTCTCATTCTCAACTCATCAGTAAGAATGGACTGTACTGATCCGAAACTAATATTTAAATCATTTGCTAGCTCACGAATGGTGATTTGGCAGTTTTCTTGCACACAAAAATGCACAAGCTCAACGTTGTGGTCAGTCTTGCTGGTTAAAGGCCTTCCTGAACACTCGTCACTCTCAACACTTTCACGCCCATCATTAAAACACTTAAACCACTCAAAAACCTGTGTACGACGCATACAATCTTCCCCAAAAACATTTTGTAACTTTTCAAATGTATCTTTACATGTTTCACCAACTTTTTGACAAAATCTGATAGAAATTCTCTGATCAATTTTTTCTGACATGGTAAATGCACCAAATGAGATTAAACACACAACACAACAATGGGCGTTTGTAAACAAACCAGATCAGCTGTTATTATGTAGTTTGTACCGAGTAATCAGTATACTGTAAAGTAAACGTATGTGTCGCTTTTTTGGAGCCAAGTCAGGTGACTTGGAATTGCCAGTATCAATCCTGATACTTTTTGATCACACCTCATACTTTTCAACAACCGCAGCTGAAATTATGCTTTGACAATTAATGGATCTTACACCAAGTTAGTTATTGCAATAGTAATAATAATTTAATATGTGTTAATCAAGTGATAAATTACAGTAGTATTAAATCATAAAATTTGGAAACAGCTGAACTGAGATAACAGACAATGTAAGTGATAGAAAATATGTCATCATGCTCGGTGTATTGTTGATGATTTGTAGCAGCGACTGGTCATCCGTTTGCGAGGGTAGTTACAGCTAGAGAGATAATCTTCACCGGTCCTGACATTCAGTGGCTAATACTTTGTTTTAGATCTAGATATGCCAATGTCACTCATTCAGTGGCTACAATATTACCAGAATTTTTTGTTGTTGTCCTAACCCTAATAATTACATGACATGTTTTCAGCAATCTCTGTGCATTATACTACGTGATGTGTGTTTTTACAAATACTTTCACAGCTGCAATGTGCAGCTTTTAAAATAACAGACTCCCCCTCCCCCAAATGATGGTAGTAGCAGCGAACACTGCAAGTAGTTGGCTTATGCTCTCCTCCCATCTGTTATAAAGTGCATCTAACCATTTGTCAGAACATTGAATGTTAGTACGAAGCAGTGTGTTAGTATGAAATATCTCGTAAAGAGACGCCATTTGATGAGATCCATGGTGGTGAGTGTTTGTGTTATCAGTTTTACAAGTTAAAAAAGGAAGTGTGGATGAGTAAATACAAATTCACAGGAATTATGATTTTTTTAATGGTAATTCACACACAATATTGGGTGCATGAAAGTCTAACTGTTATCGAGAATTCTTGAAAAAGAAGACATCGTGACACTCTTTTGAGACTGAGGTGCGAGAGGGAGAAAGAAAATACCTGAAATATGGAAGAATGACATCAACCAAGTCAGTACACACTAGCACATCTGTCAAGATGTTTTTGGCAAGACTTGGGATCTCTTTGTCGGAATAACCACCATACTCACCTGACGTAGTGTCACACTGCATTTTTGTTTCATTCAATCCAGTTTGCAAGGGAGGGGAATATGTTGAAGAGATAGTGTTTACATTGTGGAATACTATCAAAAATGAAAAATTTTGAAACATCAGGCCAATTATTTAATAGTCACACCTTCTGTACGAGACCTACAGTTTTAACACTAGAGACGTATTTTGGGGAGGTATGTGTGTGCGCGCATGCATGCTTGTTGATATATTCTGTCTCTGATGATGCAGACATGGTACGGTAAAGTTAAGTGTTAGACTAAATAATTTTACAGTTGCTGAAGAAATTAATTACTTTTGTTATTTTATTTATGTCATTTTCTAAGCATGTACGTGTGTCCGTGTGTACATACACACACACATACATACATACACACTCAAAGGCACTAATTATTTTCAACGTCTAAGTATAATTTAAGAGAAAAATTGTCACCACATGTGATATGAATGTTGACATAGTTAGCATTAAACATTATGTAGCAGTTGTATTAGTTGCATGAAAAATTTTAAAAATGTTTAATTCTATGCTTTGTTTGGTCATGTTTTCAATAATTCTTTTTTAGCCTTCAGTAAAATTTTACTGTGGGACAATTGTTTTAAAGTCGACTTTCTAAAAGTGCCTTTTTGTAAGACCATAATATATTACATGTGAGACAGTTCGTTGGTGTTATTATATATTTACACACATTTATTATATTATTATTTTATATTATTTATTATACATACACACTCAAAGGCACTAATTATTTTCAACTTCTAAGTATAATTTAAGAGAAAAATTGTCACCACATGTGATATGAATGTTGACATAGTTAGCATTAAACATTATGTAGCAGTTGTATTAGTTGCATGAAAAATTTTTAAAATGTTTAATTCTATGCTTTGTTTGGTCATGTTTTCAATCATTCTTTTTTAGCCTTCAGTAAAATTTTACTGTGGGACAATTGTTTTAAAGTTGACTTTCTAAAAGTGCCTTTTTGTAAGACCATAATATATTACATGTGAGACAGTTCGTTGGTATTACATAGTTCGTTGGTGTGTGTGTGTGGGTGGAAGGGGGGGGGGTCGAATAATCACAGGTAAGGACAGCAACTTCAGCTGCCTTCCGAAAGCATACAGTATACAGTAGTACAGTACATGTTTTTGCCATTATATTAAATTTTTAATAAATTCATTCCAAGTTCACAAGATTGCTGCGTATTAACTTGATAAATACCATTGAAAACACTAGGTTAACAGTTGATTTGTTATGTTTGCAGAGATTTGTTTTTAAAAAAATCTGTGCTTCTATATGTGTATGGCATGAATGTTACATTGAAGGGGTGTACATATACGTACTACACAGTACTTTATATCGGTGTGTGTGTGTGTGTGTGTGTGTGTGTGTGTGTGTGTGTGTGTGTGTGTGTGTGTGTGTGTGTGTGTGTGTGTGTGTGTGTGTGTGTGTGTGTGTGTGTGTGTGTGTGTGTGTGTGATATTAAATTCTATGTCAAATGAGTAAATAATATTTGTGTCTTGATGTTCCAAAGTGTGTTAGGGAAGTCTAACGATTTGTTTATACCATTTGATGGTATTTTTTTTTCAATTTTTTGTAGTTGGAAGATTTATATGTCCAAACTGTTTGCGATTGTATAAAGAGAAGAAGACGCTAAACCGACACTTAAGATTTGAATGCGGAAAAGAACCTCAACAACAGTGTCCACACTGTGACCACAGGACCAAAAGAAAGTCAAGCCTGCTGCTTCATATAGCCAACAAACACTCTGATTTTCTAAATGTCACATAAATTTGTGTACAGGCTGTAGTAAACGTGTTGTTTTGATATTATGTAGTATTTGGTTAATGGCTGCTATGCTGTGAAATGGTTGTCTTTTTCATTGAAGGAAACAGCTGTCAAACTGATGCCTAAATCCGCATACTGCCAATCAAAAACAGTGTCCTGCCATATCAACTCTTACTGTTTCTACAGATCTGAAAGAGGGCTATTGAAAAGAAAAGGCATTCATCAATTCAAATCAAACGAAAATTTCAAATTTTTCAGTAACCGCAGGTACAATTTTATTAGTTATAACAAAGAAAATAGAGCAGAAGTTCAGCCAATAACATTTCTGTATCCTGATTTGTGACATAAATAAAAATAATTGTTATTTTGCAGTGTCATGTGATATGTAAGTATATAGTAATTTGCTGTGATAAAAACGTTATTCATCAGACGAATGTTTATTTCACTTGTGTATCAGTACATAGTACTGTATAGATAACTGTGTTCTTGTTATACAGCATTGTATATGTGGTACAGTACAATACAATATATATTTTTAGATATAATTTTTGTCATTTTCTGACCTTTTTTCCTTTATCCTATGAGCAGGCACCGATATCAAGTGTCTTCTTCAATTAAATTCTGCCAGTAACTGCTTTAGACAGTTAATGTACATACATTCAGTTGTACTAACCATTCATGCCTGATGTTCTTCAATCAGGCTGTGTGAATTTTTACCTTGGTGTTACAGTTATAAAATAATGGCAAAATTGAACTCTTTGCTTTTTATTAGAAAGACATTTGTGTTCCCATAATTTACAAGCACCTGGGTAGAAATATATTAAAAGTATTGTTAATCTCAAAACCTACTTTGCAAACTACCTGTATTTAAAATAGTGTTTGAAATTGAAATTATTTATAACTCTAAAATTATTGCATTTCACATTCCTAATTTAAATGCTAAATCAGAAAGCATTGTATAATACTATCGTTACATATGTTACATGATGTTATTGTGACATAACTAATTAAATGAAACAGGCTCTGGCATACACAGATTAAGTATCTACAGCACCATGCTTACATATAAAATACGACAAAACACAATCAAACCTATGTAAAATTCAAATAAAACTGTATTTTTAAACAATGCACAGGTTCCCTATGAAAAGAACCGTGGACTCATACAGTGGGGTAGCTCCACCTTATATGGCTACACGTCCTCTTTCCCTGCTCTCCGCAAGACCGTCCAGTTAACAACAGGCGGGCAGGGCCATGTCAAGTGTCTGATGTCGGGACCACGCTGAAGACATTGGGTGATCACTATTAGCTGCCCCAAAAGTATCTATCATATAAGGAAGCTTTAAATTTTTCTGTAGTGTTATTGACGATTTTAATTTACAAATTAATGGGGGGGGGCTGCGCCTTTTGCCCTCCCTGTATGAGCAACCACTGTTTTAGTGATTACGTCACCGTTAACCAATTAGTAGCATGTGGTCAGGAGCAGATCCAGCAAACAATTTTGGGGGGGATTATGGAAAGTTGGACCATTCTTAAAAGGCCAGAAGTATAAACGATAGGAATAAGAGAAGATACAGATGCAGTTTACTATATTATAAACACATTAACGTTATTGAGATACAAGTGTCAAAATCATATCTGTGTTTGTCCACACGTACTCTTGTGTTCATTTACAGTTTGAAATACACACTACCGTTTCTGTGGTTGGTATCAAACAAAAATTAACACACTAGTAAGGTACAGTTATGATTTAAGTAATTTTAGAGCAAAACCATAGAACCTACATAACATGGTATGAGTTTTTGTTACCATATTCACAATTACAATGCCAGTTTCCAATCAGACAAAAAATTCCCCATTTCCCCCTCCTTTGATCTGCGTCTGCATGTGGTAACGGAAAACAAAAACAAAATTATTTGCCTTAAATATTGTTACTGGTAAAACTTTATCTGAATTTCAAAAATATTTCAAAGCCATATTAAAATATACATTTAAAATCCATATTATTTACATTAAAATATTTTAATGTAAGTATAGAAGTAGGTTTGTTTTGAAAGCAAGAAAAACCGTAGGCCTACTATATATTTTAAACAGGGTACTAATAGTAGTGCTACTAATTTAGGCCTGATACTAATACCAGGTGTCCATAATACTTATTTTAAAGGCTAATACTAATACCGAAGTCTTAACACTTATTTTACAAATCTGCATAATTTAGACAGACTGTGGTACTCAATGCAGATTTGGTTCAGTGTATCTCTGTGAAGCACTTTCAGTTGTGAACATAACTAGTATGCTCCCTAAGATGCAGAACTTGTTCACCATTTTGAATGAAGGTATATTTATTATTGGATACATTTTGATATTACATAATTTTTCAATTACAAGAAAAATTGTGAAAATCCTGATCACCGTGCTATGTGTTGCTTAGTAAAGTAACAGTTGTAGGGAGATCATACAGTAGCCTAATAATTAAAAATCGGATTTGTTGTAAAATTCACTGTAGTCTAACATGAGGCTGGATTTTACAATTTTTTTCAAATTTGTGATTCCTGGGGTCGAAAATTTCCAGAACTGCAGCCATCACTATGCTCAGATTTTGGTTAAAATTCTCTTTAATTTGATATCACTCATGGAATTTGCATTTTATCAAACTTTTGCCCCATTTATTTTAGCCATGGCATCCGTAAATTTTGAAATATATAGAATTTAACACTCCCTTTAGATTTTTAGCTAAAATTCGTTTTAATTTGATATTCCGTATGAGTTTTGGCGATTTTTATGAAACTTTTCACCCACTTTGTAGCCCCTGGTGGCCCAAAATTTTTTATTTAAAAAATGAACACAAAATTAATATTTTGGTTAAAATTTCTTTTAATTTTATACTCCACATAAGATTTTGCGTTTTTTAAAATAATTTTGGAGCACCCACATTTCCCTCCCTTATTTTTTGGACGATCACTCTCAAAAGCAATAGGGTTTCTGTAGGGTAAAAGTATGGAGAAGTATGCCAAGTTTTACAAAAATCAGTTAAAATGTTCAAAAGTAATATGAGACGTACCTAAAACACACAAAGACAAACACTAGACAGTCGAATTAAAACAGAACTTTCTTCACACGTCCATTTAAGACAAAATGCTGTTTTTCCCTCACAGATGCACACGTGAACAATTTTATATTGCTTGCCAGTTAACAAATTAATCCAAACATGTAAGTAATTATATGAAAATTTAAATTTAAAATCTACATCAAATAGACATTTTACACTTACAAAAAACAAAATTATCTTCTTGATTTATGTCAAAACAAACACAAAGTACTTGTGTACATAATTATTTCTGGTGCTGATAAACTTTCACAACAACTGAAATATTTTTAAATAAAAATGTTCATATGATATTTATTTGGTAGCTGTAGGCCCAGTCTGAACATAAAAGTTGTCACCACTATATGGCTTGTCTATAGTAGAGTTATGGTTTATCGTTGTGAGTTTTGAAAAGACACGGCAGTAAGAAAGTAGAAAATATTAATGAAAAATGATACAAGTAAAGCAATAAAAAAAACGCTTAAAGGTACAATAGTTCATATTTAGACTTGGTTTTAGTGTGTTCTTAACAGTAGGCCTACATTTGTAGACTTAGTTTACTGTTTGTCTGTATACACACACTTAACATGAAATATATATATACACATATGGTATGTAAGAACTAACACATAAGGGACCACTTATTGGACTTTATGAAGCACTGAACTAAGAACCGAAACAAAAATCAAAATATATAAGAAAATAGTGGAAAGTATTGTAACATAAGGGATGAAGTGTGGGAAACTACAGATCATGTGAGGCATGGGAATGGGATCTTGGAAAAGGTGCTGCAGGCTTATATTGTAAGATGGGGGTAAAAATGAAGAGATAAGAGAAAAATGAATATTATAACTTTCTCCCCTTTCGTCTTCTCTTATTCTCGTATATATAGTATGTGTTTTGTTGTGATTTAAATTAGGTATTGTATTAAGTGTGGATCGGTTTCTCTTATAGAACCGCAATGTTTGATTATTGGTGAATCAACAATATCTTCTACTGTGTGATCTTATTCAAATACTAAGAATATCTCAGTATTCTGTATTAACTTAGTGCTTCGGGAATAGTAGCGTTCAATATCAGTTGATGTAGTGTGTAATTATAATTTTCTTGCTCAAGCCTAGTCCGCGTTTGAAGAGAAGAGAGAGAATCCTTATCTGTTTCTCGTTCTCTTTAATTCAACAGCGGTCCGCGAGGTAGCGCTGTGGTTCACAGACAGCTGAAAATTGTAGGTTAGTTATCCGCGTACAATAATTCCTACGTTACGCTCTCTACATAAATTATATTGTTCATACTGCACTAAATATTATATAAATGATAAGATATCGTTCAATTCAGAAATAATTCTTTATTATGATTTTTGTATTTCTTGACAACAAAGTTCTTTCTTTACGAGATACAAAAGTCGATCGTATTGGAAGTAATCGATTATCTATCGGATTCTGGGCTATATATTATTTTAATGATTATTGTATTTCTTTAAACACAGGGTGTGAAGGTTCTTTCAACTATTAGTAAGGTCAGAAAATGCATAAATAGAATTACAAGGTATTACAATATAATACTAATTTCTTATTAAATATTATTTAAAATAAGTGGAGTTTTACCGTCCACTGGACATCGTTACTAGGGAAGCCCGTGTACAGCTAACCTCATTGAAGTGTTTGGTCATTAACGGAATACAGATGAATTAATCCTCGCCAGTCTTCACTCCAAGTTTGAAATAAAGGTTGAAGTCTTGGTCCTGGGATGATGCAGAAATGCCGCTCCTTTTGTTCACCAATGTCCGATTCTTGTTGTTACGGGTTTCAATGTATTTCGTGTCTAACTACGCTTTTTCTATTGAATTGTGGAAGATGACGTTCAAGTATAATTTAGTGTTTTGTTCTCGTTCTTTATACTACTGGATTATATAACTCTATCCAGGTAGTTATTTCTCTGCATTGGTTTATTAATTAAGTTAATGATTACTCATTATATTGAGTTTTATTGGTAGAGTTCTTCCTTTAGATTTTTCGTCAATTTTGATGTATAGGTTTATTATTATTCGGTTATATTAGACTGTCGAATGTCAGTGAACCATATTATGGTTATTTATTACTTAATTGTGTTCACAATTGTATTGATTTAATTTAATTTGATCAATTCTTTTCTGAGTGCATCAAAACTAATCCGTCTTCATTCATGGATAATATTTCAATAAAGGAATCAACAAATTTTATATCTCTCGTCGTCCTTGACAACCATCCTGTCTTCTCTTATTGGATATTATATATAAAATTTAAATTATATCTTATTATACCTTTACATATAGTTTGTTACTAAATTATATACATTTTGCTGTCATTTCCTCTTAATTTACTTATTCTAACAAGTATTAATTTCCTGTTACAAAATATTACCTTTTGGTATCATTGCACTATTACATTTTGGGATTTTATTTAAATTGAATTTATTTATCTGCTATCAGTAATTATTATTGACTTCTCCTAACTCATTATATTCTATTTAGTATTTTTTACAAATTTCTTTACCTAACTTTTCTGACCTGACTTACTATACAATGTTACTGGTTTTAGGCCTATCATTACATTTTTATTTACTTCTGATTTTAATTTGTTACTATTTGCATTATTATAGAATCCTTCATTTGTTTATTATATAATTATACTAAACCCTTTTGTATCTCATTAACAATTATAGCCTTTCTGGCCAAGTTTACAATTATAATCTGAATACTAACTAAGTACATGTATACAACATTTAACTTTATGAAGTTTATCACCAGCATTACAATGATATATTTGATAACACAATAAATGAAATTAAGATCAGTTAATTGATATTCTATTAAAAGAATTACTCCATTTGCTACACACAAAAAACAACATAAATATCATGATAATAACACAACATGATTCAACGTAATAACAGGTACATTTTTATAACATAAATTATGCACTAATTAATCATTCTCCTCTCCTTTAATTCATCAATTATTATAAAACTGGCTAAGTTAGGTTTTACATTCGTCTATCGTTTACATCTTCTCACTGAACATTGAAGTTGGTATTTATAAACATTCTCAAATTTTTCTTTCTACCTTGTATTCTTATTGTGGGATGATTCATTTATTTATTAATGGGTTATTTTCTGACCTTTTATTAGTATGGACAATTAATATTTTTATTTTTATTTTAAAAATTATAAACTTATTTATGTAACGTAGGGGACCATATTTTCGTCACGTTACAATATGTACCAGTATGAATAACACAATTGATGCAAAAAGATTAAAATGTACAGTCGTGTATCCCACAAAGAAATTACTAGAATGGGCCCTACCCCTCCTTAAAGAAGAAAAGCAGGAGGCTGTGAAAGACTTGATTAGAAGCTGTAAGGAGTGTAATGGCACAGCGAAATCTGAAGAAGGATGATTGGGTAGTTTGGAAGCTAGCATGCAAAAAACAACAAAACAACTAAATGTTGTTCGAAAATCGCAAATACACGCACGTGTGGTATATAAGAAGTAATTGTGTCAACTAAACGTGCAACGTAATTGGCATGTTGTGTTCACAGCCCACAAAACTTACCCATGATATGAACAATAGATGCAACATGTGATTACCATGTTGTACTTCTTCTTCAATGGCGCAACAACCCATTACTGAGTCAAGGTCTCCTTTAACAGCCTCTGCCAGCTGGCAAAAGAAACTGACAGGTTTCTGCACATAAAAGTTTTACAGATGGGCTATGTAAATTCTCCGATTCAACCCCCAACCTGGAGGACCAGGAACTTTGATTTCGGGGTGCTCTTCCCCTAGAGAGTTGCTTTCACCTCAGCTGACGAGCTCTCTCTGCCCGGTCGCAGTAGGCTAACTGACTCAGCCCATGTGTGCAACCGTTGGGCTACTATAGCCTCCTCCGACTCCACACTAGATGCACACCCTGCTGCCGATGTACACTATCCTGCCCGGCCGGGACCCAGGATACCCCCAGGCTGTCCTGACAGAACCCCCATCTCTCGTTTGCTTATCGATCCACTCTGCCGAAGGGATTGGTTACCACAACCTTGGAGTGAATTGCTCAGCGTAACAGGGCCCACCGGCGTGTAGGTGAGAGTGGAGTTGGGGAGGAGAGGCTGGTGCATTTCTCTTCTATGAAAGCATATGTTCGCATCATACCCCCTTTGGACCCCTACTATGTTGTACTACTTTTGAATATTTATGTTTCTTTCCCATTCAATTACTGTATCTCAATTCACTACACTTGACAGAATCCCTATATAAACTATATTGACAATGACAGAAATGTCTTTTGTCAATTGCAGATGTGATATTTAGTTTTTAATACTACAGCATATAATTTTATTTAAAACAACTCAGATAACTGGAACAACTTATCTCAATAACTGAAAAATCCTGCTCATACAATTTGATTGAACAATTTTTGTTTTCAGTTGCCAGGATTGGAGTGCACCTAAATTATGAAACTCTCATTTCCCTAATTGCAGGAGCCATCCAAGTCAGAGTGGTAGCTCATCAATCCGGCCGATGCCAGTGTGGCTCTGAGCTCAATCTGTAAGGGAGGCATGGTGGAACTGCACTCCCCAGCAAGATCCACGCCAGAGCTATCAATGAAATCTTTTCCTACATGCCATATCATGTAAAGGGGACCCATACTCTTAACTCATTGTGACCACACTATGCTGGACGAATGTGCCATTCATTGGACTGGGGGCAGGCAAAGCACACACAGACCGATCCATAAACCTCCCCCCGTACTCAACGTCTGTCTGTCAGAATTTCATTAACGTTCCGCTGTAGGAGTCGGAGCTGGTTGTGAATACTGCAACTATGCCACTAGTGGCTGGCGACGCGTTGTACTAGCCATGCCCACTAAACACAAAAGTTATGTGGTATGGCTTGGTCCTTTACAGACTGTTGAGCAGAGGTTTATTTTTTATTGCAGGAGCCAGAGAAGGAATTAAAGAAAATAAAGCAATATGTGATAGCCATAACGCTAGTTTGAATTATACCTTAAGAGACGTTCATAAAAGGAAAGTCTGAAATAAGTTGTGTCTTGAGGTGTGGTGTGTGTGGTTATGTCGCAAGAACAACAATTCTGACTTTTTCAGAAACCTGGTTTACAATTGAAATATTCTTAAATGATGGAAAATTACAAATTAAGTTATCTGAGGTGATAATTAAAGGTACATGAAAGTGTATGGAATACTCATGTATTAAATATATAACTGGAACATCCATGGGGAAGAAATAAGAAAGTTTCCACCCCAAAGTCTTGGAAAAATATTTCTGCAGTCCTACTAAAAGAAATTAGTTCTAATTTTTTCTGGCAAGCTAAATTTTGTTTTTAAATTATTAAAAAACAAAATGCTGACCAACAAAATGCTTTTTAAGAGAAAGCCTTATTTCTTTTGAAAGATGAAATTTTAAGAGTGTCCTTCGCCTGTATTTATTTTATTCTGTCTAATAAATTGTCCGTGAACCTGCTGTCAATTTTTGTAGAGTACAATCTAGAGAGAACATGCCACATCAGCTATATGATTTAAATGTAAATGCTTGACTTAATACTTCATAAGAAAGAAATGTTGTTGAAGTAGTAAGTCCCCTCCAGGATATTTGTTTTACAGTGATGCAAGTAGGAACTGCTCCTGGAGAGGGTGGGATGAAGGTTGAACTCCCCATTTTCCTCAGGACAAATAATTATATAATTAAGTTTCTTCTCATATAATTATTTATAAGTCTTATTTTAACACATGCAACTGGCTTAGAAATAGGCCTACATTAAGTGTTTGTGGAATTTCACTGAAATTTTCAATAGCTCTGTGGGGGGGGCGGGGCTGTTCCCCCTAATCCTTCCCCATATTTACGCTCTGCAGTGGTGTATGGAAACTGAATTTTTTTAAATATAATTGTGTCATGGTTTAATATTTATTGGCTGTTTTATATTTTTTAATCTTATTCAGATAAACTTTTTTTTTAAATCACGAGTTCCTGTGTCAAGGAAAATATATACAAATAACAAGTATACCCTCTTAATGAAATAAAATCCTCAAATGTTCCTGATAATGACCAGTTAAGTGTTAATTTGGTTTTAATTTGGTGCGCTCTTATTAACAAAAACGACTATCTTCGGAAGGTTGCAGGTTTCATTTCTCACTTGGCATTTAAATGGTGAAGGATGATTAATCTTTATGTGTTGTAGACAATTAATATTACCCTGTTATATCCTTTTATTACTTCTTGACGCTAACACTTAACATTCCTTCAGGTCTTCCGTTTAAACTGATTGATTAGTTTTTTTTGTGTGTTGAATATGTTCACAACTAATTTATTGGTGATGTTTCAGAATACATCCTTCCTCATGAGAATGTTTATGGGAGAAAGATTTTAGGACATTCTAAAAGACAAGGAGAGTTCCCTTGCTTTCGCTGTGGTAAAAAGTATAACTGGAGAAAAAATTTACTCAGACACTTGAGATTAGAGTGTGGACAAGAACCGAAATTTCATTGTATATTTTGTCCACACAGAACTAAACACAAGAGTAGTTTGATTACCCACGTGTATATGAAACACAACAATGTATCGTCGGCAGAAGATTTCAGTAAGTTATGAACAAAATAATACATCACCAGATCTTTTTTTGATAGATTGGTTGTTATGATATTACGTTAGAAGTACAGATTGTTAAAAGAAAATTGTTTTTATATTGTTCTAACAAGTTTTTATTTAGTTTTTAATATAATTTGTTTATTGTCAAGTTACTCTTGTGTTGAGTTAGAATAAATACAGTACTGCATTGATATATAGTAATGTCACAACAGTGGTGGCTGGTGTATTTTATATGTGAGAGATGGCATAAGAAGAGAGATGGTACCACTTAAAATTTAAGTATAACTTGGTACTTGCATGTAAACTCATTTTCAGATATTTTCCATTAAAATTGCTCAGTTATTGAATTATACTCGTTGATAAAAAGCCCGGACATTTCAACTTCAGCTGTACAAGTCATTTTAAGGTGGTATGGTCTTGGTCTTAACAGTTTGACTTCAGTGGTCTACTGTACAGGTCAGTGGTGTAACCAAGAGCTGCTCGTGAAGGGGAAGTATGAGGCTAGCTTGAAGGTTGAACTCTCCATTTTTCTCAGGACAAATGAGATATTCAAGCTTTATCCCATATAATTATGTGTACAATTAGATATAAGCCTTATTTTAGCACGTGTAACTGGCTTGCCTATGTGAAGTGATTATGGAATTTTACTAAAATTTGTAATCCTCTTGGGGATTAGCTTCTCAACCAAGACCGTACTGCATGGTGAAGACCCACATCCTACTCGAGATGACCCTGTTTTCGCAGAACAGTACGGATCTAGATTGGGAAGTCAAGAAACATCCCTGGTGGAGGGGAGCAGCATCCACCAGTATTGACATAGGGGCGAAGATGGTAGTAGTCAGCTGGGCCCATAGCTGAACATCACATGGCAGAACTGAAGGGCAGTGGTACAGCTGGTGAACTGTGAGGGTGGACTTGGACTCTCTATAGCCGAGGTGAAGGCAGCCTGTGTAGGGGAAGAACACCCCAAAATCAAAATACCTTGCCCTCCAGGTTGGGGGTTGGGCATGAAGCTGACAATCTCACCCTGTGAAAAATCTATTGTTGTGAATGCTCAAGAGTGTACAAAACATATTTTCTACCAGAAACCAATGGGCAGTAGAAAAATGGGAAGACCCCGAAGTTGATTCAGAGACCAGATATACAATGACCTCGGAAAGCTGAACATAGAAAACTGGAGAACCAGGGCATGCAATAGGGAGGAATGGAATTGACTCTTGGAGCAGGCCAATACCCACCAAGGGTTGTAGAGCTATGGGATGATGTTGATGATAATGAGGGGGGATTAACCCCCCCTCCCCACACTGTTGTTACACCACGGGTACAGGTATCACATTTACAGTAACTTAACACTTCCTGTAATTTTATAATTGGTTCACAACACAACAAACGATACAACTCATCTGCATTATCTTTCCTTTCCCTCACCCGTTCTTTTGTGCAATATATTTATATATTTTGATCATTTTTTGAGTCAGCTGAATATAACGCACATTTAAAGACATTAAGAACTTTCTAACCATATTTTGTAATTAGCATAATTAAATACAATTTATTTATTATCAATAGAAGCTGGTTTTCAACTTTTGCTGCAGAAGATAGTTTTGGTTTTAATTTCAGCTTTTGTACTAGCTTTAATTCCTATTTGTCAACTCTGCATGCGTGTGCGCATGTGTGTGGTTCTTGTGTTGACAACATGATGAGATAAGGCTGAGACCATACAATTGAAAATGACCTCTGCACAGAGTTATGACATTGTTTTTTTTTCTCTCCGCAAAAGACCATGTCTAAATTTTAGTAGATGAGTTTTGAGGGTAGCACATGACAGCTCTCTGCTCACCAGCTGCTACTTACTTTAACTAAAGTGATAGTCACTTTAAAAGAAAATGAAGATAAGGATATTCAGTATTGTATAAAATAGTCAGTTCGGATATGTGCACATATGATTATTGTGTGCATATGCGCGCGCGCGCACACACACACACACACACACACACACACACACACAGCATTAAAAAATTGGTGGAAGGAAAGTATTAAGATATATGTCAAGGCAGTATTCTAAATACTGTGTAATAATTAATTATAATAACAATTAAAACTATATGTATATATAAGTTGAGAGTCAAAAAGAGAAATGGAATTTATGTTTATATGTAAAACTTACAATATATTTTAATTAAAGGAAAATAACATTTCCTTGGAAATTGTGTTAGAAGTTAATTTGAGTGAATAATAAATGTTTTTGAGACTAAAAGTATGATTCACAGTTTATTGTATGTGTTAGAAAAAAAAATGAACATTTCAAATTTCACAAGCTGAGTCGGACTTGGAACTGAAAAATGTACCTTGATTTTTTTTTAATATTATGCCTGGGTATCAATCCCAAGACCTCCACTGATCTGCTGAGCTCCTCCCCCCCTCCATCCTACTTAACCACATTCTTCTTTGCAACCCACAAGAGTGTTCTGCCTCCTTGATTCCTATGAGTACATCTTCATGGCAAACCAATGCAAATAATGTTTAACTTCCAAATTAAAGTGGGAGAAGTAGTATAAAATATATTCAACACTTATCATCATGCGGTATTGTGCTATATGGGAGGTCAAAGACACCATAACTGTTGCCACTCTTATCGATCGAGGCTTGAACCTTCATCTTTTCAGACAACACCCCATACTGTATTCCATATTGTTTATGTCAGACCTTCAAAACTGTTGTCCACGTGCCATTATCATATATGAAATCCTATTAACTTGTACTAATCAGATACTTTTTTACCGCTTAAGCAGTCTAGGAGGAGTTGGGCAAGTAGGTTGTGTTATATGATGAGCCATGTTCTGGAGTGTTTTACCTGTTCTGGCTTCATCATTTTATATTCTCCCCCCCCCCTCTCTCTCTCTCTCTCTCTCTCTCTCTCTCTCTCTCTCTCTCTCTCTCTCTCTCTCTCTCTCTCTCTCTCTCTCTCTCTCTCTCTCTCTCTCTTGTGTGTGTATATGTTCATGCACGAACACACAAGCCTAATTTAATATTTATGTATGTTTCCTTGCAAAAGTATGTTGTACCTATTTGTACCTTAAATTGAATTTAAAACCAATTGTATTTGTCCTTATAGATTTGTTTATCTGAGTCAGCAACAAGTATGCGTATGTTTATTTTTTACACGCAAATAAATTATGTTCTTGTATCTTGTGTTTAGTTATTACGTGCATTATTGTTACATTATTATGGATAGTATTTAAACTAAATTTGATTTGTCAAATACATGCCTACATCAGCCATGTGTTGGAATGGTTTTACTGAATTGGAATTGTACAAAAGCAACAACTTAACATTTTTGTTTGAAGCCACAAAAATTGTACTTGCAAAGGAAAATCTATAAATATTCTAAAATAACAGAATCTGCAAAATCAGAATTTTAAAAGTACTGTAACATTTATGTTTGTGGCTTATAAGATACATATTAAAAGGATTATATGATTGCTTGCAAATTTAAAATCATTTTGTTTACAGTAAATTTATGTTATGTATTTATTTTTTATATCATATTAATTTCATTAGGCATATGTTTATGTTAATATAAACCGGACTGTTATAGTAAGGTATAGTAAGGGCTTATTATAATATATTTATTATAATAAATTCTTGAATAATAATAATAATTGAATATTGATAATTATGAATATATACATGTATTTAAAAATCTGTTGACAATTTGCAGACGAGTTAATTGAATATATATTTTTACTTTAATATAAAATGAATATTATTTAAATATAATCTGTGGATATTTGGTTTTAGTGAATTTATAATCTATTTAATTTAACATGTTATGTAAAGTTCTTGTTTTTTATAATAGTTTTTATTGTTTTAGTAGGTAGCGTTAATAATTTATTATACAAATACTGTATATGTTCTTTTGTATTATTAATGATGTATTTTTTTATGAAATAAATTTCTTTTTATTGTACATAATTGTTTAAATGACCAATACAGGATGTGTGAAGTGGCATATTATAGCCCTTAAGATTTTGATTGATTGGCATTTGCATAGGACCATTAGTTTTATTTGATGTGTCGTATAATAAATATGGGATTTACTTGCAGGTTGTATGTAAATTTATACTAAAAATTGAAGTGAGTATGGTAGGAGTAGAAATCATGATATTGTCTTTGTAACGAGTTAACTAAAACTTGCTTAACCTGAGTGTTGACAGATTTCTTGACCAGAGATGTAATTGGTGCTTTTTCTGAGAGAATAAAAAAGAAAGATACATGATCTAGTTGCAAGAACATTGTACAGGTAGTACCCAATGGGTTGAAAAGTTGAAAGAGTTCTTGTTAGGTACAGTGGCTGCTGGTGGTTGAAAAATTTGGGGATTGCAGTTGGGTTGGATGGTATTAAATTGTTTATTCTCTGAATAGAAAATGTCAAAGTCTCCTTCCCTCCAAACAATACACAAGGAAAGCAGAATAATGCAATTTTAGTGTCACACCCATGTAACCACGAATATTTATTGTATAAATCTTTTTTTAAATTTACGATTAATATTTATTCTGTTACCTGATTTTACACTTTGATTAAAATTTGAAATGTCTGGTGTAGGCCTACCTACTCTCTTAATTTCAATTTTTTTCTCAATAGGATGTAAACTGAACAGCATTTTTGTTAAGTTAACGGCAGAATTCATTGTGTCGTACCAGTTAAATATAATAAATATCTTACACTATGACACCTTAATCCTTTATATGTACCATTATTTACATTTAACGATGAATTGGACTGACACGAACAATGAACTTCCAAACTGGCGCACCACATGTTTGTTATTTACCAACAAACAGACTGGTGGCGCCATGACGTACAAGCGGGGTTTGCAGTCGCTAATCACACCAAGCGAGCCTATATCACTCTAATAGAACACCCGAGCCTAGCCATCCAGAGCACTACTCTATTGTATTTCCCCCCATATACAAAGCGTGTCACAGTTGGTGCATACACCGTGGAAATAGCGCTCTGTGCTTTTCAATCGACAAGTGATTACTTATGATGATTTAGCTTGAAAACACTATTATTAATTATTGTTTTATTCATAATTCTATAATTTAAAATAAATTTGGGATTTAATGGGGGTTGTACAACCTAAGCACGGGCTGCCACTGGTTAGGTAAATCCTCTACTCAGACTGCTTCCATCGTAATATTTTTCACTCGATCTTTCGATGCCTAGAATCTGGGATCATCCTCAGAAGTTTTGAGTGGCGGCTGAAAGTCCTAATAAGAGTCCTTAAAGACACTAATGCTATTAGATCTTTCAACAGGGGGCAGTCCAAGTACAGGATTTGTCTGTTATAAATCACCCATACGTTAGTGAGTTTTAAAGAAGAGTTTTGTAACTAATTTTAATTATAATACTACTGACTTACAACACAAATAGATAAGTATATAAATTTTGTTTATTTTTTTTATTCTTTTATATAGCCTAAAGGTACCATATAATGTTATTATTTATATTTTAAAGCGATCGATTTCGGTCAAAGACCATCATCAGGTTATATAGCACATTCACAATATTATAAAACACCGTTATTTATAAAAATAATAATAAATATTAAATATAATATAATAAAAATAAAAATTTTTTATAAATCATAGTGTTTTATAATATTGTAAATGTGCTATATAACCTGATGATGGTCTGTGACCGAAATCGATCGCTTTAAAATATAAATAATAACATTATATGGTACCTTTAGGCTATATAAAAGAATAAAAAAAATTAAAAAATTGAATTATAGGTACCATTAATAAAAAACAATAAGTGTAAGTATAAAATACATCACATTATCATTAAGTATATAAAGTTCATGATTACCGTTTTTTTTTTTCCACTTATAGCTATATTGAACTAAATTTTTGTTCTATTAATAGTAGGAATTTTTCTACTAATAGTAGGTTCATCCAAGTCAGGTAGACAGAGTACCATCAGCACCAAAATCATCTGGATGGAATAACATTTGATTTTGTGAATACAATAGTGGCTAAAGATTTGTTAATGCTGTGATGATATTAATCACTAGAGCTAGGAATTTTAGGTGCTGCACCTTAATTGTTTTTGCTATTAAAATGCCCAAATTAGCTTGTCTTGCAAAGAAAACATTACATAAACACTCCTAACTGTGTTTTGGTTGCACCTTTCTGCACTTTTTTTCAATGCAAGCATCTTTTTGCACCTTTTCTCAATGTCATCACCTTTTTGCACCTTTTTTTACCTTTTTTGGGTCCTTTACCGCATTTTATTCCTATAATAATTAAACAAGGAACACCGAACGTGTGCGGCATCACATTACTTTCGCTTCAGTGCAGTCCCGTTAGGGTATAGCTTTTAAATTAGTTTCCTCCTCAATATACTCCTGTTATGCGAAAGGTCCACAAATTAGTGTGCGCTCCGTTGTACCACCGTTAGGCAAAAGCTATTGAATAGGAAGTAAAGGGAGTAGTGTGGTGTCTGTCATTTTCCATTGTTGCCAGTATCCAGTATGCCGAAACAGAAAGTGAACGCCGGGAAAATGCGTAATATTGTTAAGCAGTTTAGTGCAGATGGTATTCAGAGTAACGGGTCTGTTCTGAGGTGTAATATTTGTGATATTTCAATAACAATTGATGAAAAACACCAACATAATCGTGTTACACACCAAATAGGTAGTGCAAAGCACATGAAGAATAAGGAACTACAATGCAGTAAAGGTGGAGTGCGACAGCAGTTTATTGGCGAGGCACTGGCTTCTTCAACTTCAATAAATAAAAATGAATTTTTTACTGAAACAGCAAAGACATCTGTGGTGTGTGGTATTCCCCTTTCCAAACTTAACAACCCTATTATGAAAACATATTTGCAGAAATATACTGGAAAGTCTGTTCCGGATGAGAGCACCTTACGAAAATCATATCTTCAGCCTCTGCATGAAGAAAAATTAAAACAGATTAGACAAGTAGTAGCTGAAAATCCAGTACATTTTATACGAGATGAAACCACTGATAGGCAGATGAGATACGTTCTAAACATTTTAGTAGCACCCTTAAATGGACAGCAACTGAAACCCATGCTGTTGTAAACCTTTCTGGACAAAACAGACAATGCCAGTGTGATGCAAAGTTTCAACAATGCATGTGTTGTGTTGTGGCCGGAAGGAATTGAATATGACTGAGTGTGGCTAGTACTTATGGACCAAGCACCTTACATGTTATTGCTATTCCCAACCTGAAACCTATGTACTCTAATCTAAAACATGTGACCTGCATGGCATCGAGTTTGTGAGGAACTAGAAGATGAATATTGTAACGATCAGACTCTTATCGTCTCTGAATGTGTTTCGTGTGTTCGCCTCACACGTTGCAATCGTTACTTTACGTTTACTTCCTTACTTTTGGTTATGCTGACGATGTCCGTCGCGATCTCACGAATTACCAGTACAATATCTCGCGAGTGTAAACCTTACCTGTCCTTTAATATGTAATTGTAATTCCCGGGTGGCGCCAAATTGTTTAAACAAAAACAATTAAAAATTATGACAATCGAGCGGTCGTTCAAGACGGTATGGTTGATTCGAATTACCCACGCAATTGGCGGGCTTATGAATCTCTCGATGTAGTTCGCCGTGTCGCCGACGTCTAACGCTGGCCGTCAATTTCGCTCGTCGCTAAAAAGAACGGTGGTTACAACTCTGTACTAATTTATTAACTTGAAATTATCTGTTCTTCAATAATATACAAAATTATATATGGTTATTAAACAAAATTGCTCCGGCAATAAAAAGACAATTATTCTCAGGTTGGCGAACGGTGATCTAGAACGATTTTACTTCGACATGGCACCGACAAATGTTTATTTTCTTTCGTTCATTAAATCTGAGTTCTTTTGGTTACGAAAAAATATTAATGTGATTATAATAAAGTACACTACTTTACATTGCTGGTACTTATATACTATTAGGTTTAATTACAATTTGTTCCTGAAGTGTTAAAAAGTGTGTGTTAAAGTTCGTAATTTTTACCCAGGTTATTTTCTGCTTTCATACAAGTTTAGTTTTTTATTTTCAATTAGTCCTTGAAAGAAATTTGATTATCAGTTCGTAGTGAGAGTTAATTGTGTTGTGAGAAAAAGTTAATAAGAATTTATTCCATAAATTCGGGTAATTCAGCAATACTTATCAAATCTGTTGAATTAGTGTGAAGTGTTACTCAGTTCGAAATAGGTTGGGTCCTTTTGGTCATCAATCTTCCATCATTTATGAATTTAAATTACGCCTGGCTTCTTTTTCGGATATGTTGGTCTAAATAATTAATTTAGAATTTAAAATCTGGTCTGTGGTCTCTGTTGAATGGACTAGTTCCTCATCAGACTTCTTGCGTCTTCATGTTATAAATTTTGATTGCTTGTTTACTGTTTTATATTAAAATTGAGTCGATTATGGTTTGGCGTCTATAGGCCTTGAGCGTCAATAATTTTTAACGGAATAATAATAAATAACGTTCGGTTGTTATGGCAACTGTCTGTCTCTCATTGGCTATTCATATCTTATGCCCATTGTTATAATATGTGAATTTTAATTCAAAATGACTAAATATCTTCTGATTACTATTTGTTGCGTACTGGAAGCTGTTGAAGGCTCTTGAGTTATTCCTAGAAACGCTAAACGAAGAGAGCTGGTTGAAAGTATAATGAAGTGGACTGTATAATTTTTTATGTAATGATCCTTTATTGAAAACGGTTAGATTTTGATGCTATTGCTGACACGTGCAGAAGTTTACTCGCCATAATGCCCGTTAATTAATCATTAATAAAAGTCAAAAGACATAATGAATGCGGTAGAGATCGCCAAGTATAATCAGTGCATGTTGCACATAATGAATGATTAAATAAAGAAATCCAGAAGCCACGGCTGGATGAGAAATGTTACGAGTGCTCAGCTCGGAGTATTTTGAATAACTAACTAAAATTTAGCTACAGACCGCCCAGCCGGCCGGCTGCAAGCGGAAGATAAGCAAAACGTGACGTCATCTGCGCGTGTCGCATTATAGCGTTTAAAGTACAGAGTTTACAGGTACAAAGTCTGAACATACTGCCCCCACAAAATCGGGGCGATTTTGCAATTTATGACTTAAAGTTAATAACATATAGTAATTGAATTTATATGCAAAAAAAAAACAACAATTGGTGTATTCAACACAGAGCAATGACAGCTAGACAATTAATAGTAATAATGTGGCTCACATAACAAATTCAAGTGATAATTGTAAAATACATAATGATTCGAATTGTATAGTCATAAAAAACTGACAATGAAATTGCCCAATACATAGTAGCATAGCATGATGCACAATAATAAAATAATTAAGTAGACACATTGATTTATCCCACATAATACCCAATAATGATCACAAAGCATTCAATAAGTAACAAGCAATAATACAATGAAAAAATGAAACAATTTACATGCATAATATTGAAACAACAAACCCCTGATAAATTCAACAATACATAACCATTGGAAAATACAATGACAAGTACATAATAATTGATACAATAAGATTACAATAATAGTTCCCAAAAAGTTTAAAAATACATAATTATATAATAGCACAATGACAAATACAAAATGATTGATACAATATGGCGTAGTAACTATTGCAATAATAGCTACACGACAGTAATAATACTAATTACAATAATAATAAAATTGGATTGGATGATCGCCCCGGGAATGTCCCAGGAGTGATACAAGGCAATGCGACAAGTTCACATTCCTGGTATGTGTCGTATGATGCTCATGCGACTAGTCTGATGCCACCAGAAGGGGGCATAATTTATGGATGGGTCGACGTAGGATACCCTGTGCGGTGCGAACTTCGGCAACGCGCACTATTGAGTCCTGACCCGTGTAAACATTTGTGATTACCCCGCGTTTCCATTGAAGGGGGGGTGCATTATCGTCTAGAATGAGGACGAGCTGTCCGACAGTTAAATTTCTTGAAGTGGTGCGCCATTTATTGCGCTGCTGCAACTGGTGCAAATAATCTTTGGACCATCGTTTCCAGATGGATTGTGTGACTCTTTGGGGCAGCTGCCCGCCATGACGCACAAGTACGGGCCCGGCATAGTCAACAGCCGATTGGGTAAATGGCTTAGCAGGCGTGACCCTGGAATGGGGTAACTGTCCCAATAATTGGTTTGCACCCCTAGCACGGTATCGGGAACAAGAGATGGATTTATGTATTACCGGGAGACCGGTGCAGGGAGAATGAGTATCGAAGGCACTGGTAGGCCATGATGACTCAAGCGGGTGAGCTTGTACAAATCGGTTGCGCTTACGGTTACGTTTACTTTTACGTTTAGGCTGGACCTTAATTTCCAGAGATTGAGCTCTGCGGGTAGCTCCGCGAAGAGAATCGCCTAAATGAAACTTGTCTGACCTGCGAAGCAGGGATACCACAAATCTGGCCTCGTCATTTCGGACAGGATTGAAAACAAAATGATTCTCACATGCCGAGTCCTCAGTGGAGGTATCACGAATAGAAACTTCCTCCAACTTCCAAAATTCCTTTAGCTGCGAGGAAATCTCACTATCATTTTTACATACCATAAAGGATGAAACCGGTTTCGTCATGTCGACATTGAACGGCAAATTACCTGCGAGAATGAATCCTAGTTTTGTCTCCTGATTTATGGGGAAGTGCAGGCTGCGGATAAATTTAATAGGTTCAATTAACTGGAAATAATACTGAGCCCCGAGCAATACATCGACTTGCGACGAGAAGTGAGTTGTGGGTCAGCAAAAAATATGCCCTTTGGTAAATTTAAAGAGGCGACATCAAATGATTCTGCCGGGAAATTATTAGTTATGCTGGGAAGCACAGCGCAATGTATGTTTAAACTAAAGTGTTTATAGCGAGACTGTAACCTTACTCGGGTACTGAAGTCAGCTTGGGACAGTGAATTGTTTATACCCGTTATGGGCAATTTAGATTTAACCAATTTCAGACCCAAGCGACGTGCGAAATCCATTGTACAGAAGTTCGCCTGCGAACCGGAGTCTAGTAAAATTCTAACCGGGTGCTTTCTACCTGCATGGTAAGTTGTCATGCAGACTGCGGTAGATAATAGTATGGACTTATTTGTTTGTAATTTTAGCGAACACTGGTTGTTGATGGACGATCCGTTTTTGTTAGGCATATGAATCGTCGTGTGATGACGTTTCGCACACGTTCTGCAAGAAAATTTAGATGGGCAGTGGGAGCTATCGTGGCCTGGGCGAAGGCAATTTAGACAGAGCTTATTTTTGATTATACTGTTTTTTCTCTCATGAATAGTAAGAGTTATAAATTTTGAACAATCAGTAATTCTGTGTTTACCTTTGCACAGCTGACATAGATTATTTACGACATGGGAGTGGAATGCCCCTTTAGCTGCATTCATCGTTTTAATTGTCTTGCGATAATAAGCCTTATCGCAACCGTTTATCTTGCTTGCTGAAGTTGATGCGCTATCAAGATTTTGCAATAACTGCCTACGTGTATTTAAGAATTTTATAAAATTATTAAAGTTGGGAAATCGTTCTTCTGACAAACTTTCTTTCCACAATCGAAGAGTGTAACTATCGAGTTTTTGGGCCAGATAATGAATAAGAATAATTTCGGATGTATTTACGGGTAAGTTTAGGGTGTTCAACGCATTGATATTAGTGGTTATCTCGTCAATAAATCTGGAAATACTAATTTTGGACTCTTGTTGAACCGATTGCACACCCAGGACATTTCCCACATGATGGGCTGAGACAATCAACTTACTGTCATACCTATTTTTTAGCAGATCAATAGCTACCGTGTAGTTTTCATGAGTAATTGGCAGCGATTTTATCACGTTCAGCGCCTCGTCACTTAATGATGAGTGCAAGTAGTGTAGCTTTTGTATATTCGTCAGATCGGTTCTGGCGTGTATTAATTCGAGAAATGTGTTAAAATAGTGTTGCCACTCAATAATGCTACCTGAAAACCGAGGTAATTTGATCGGTTCCAATTGTATAGGGGGGATTTTAAGAGGCGTAATTTCGGTATTAATTAGCGGTTTTTGATCCACATGCTCCACTTGCTCTAACAAGTGTTGCAACTTGCATTCGATGCTGCAAAGATCGTCCTCAGTTTGGACTCTTATCACTTGCTAATGCGAAATCAGCGTCATCGGATTCAATTTGAGACTGAATATCATCGTATTTGGTGGATAATTCCATCAAATGCCGAAGCTTTATTTTTAGTGCGTGATGATCGCTGTTTTCCGGATCGAAATTATCCGCGAACGTGTTCACGCGGGATATCGATGCTTTAATAGTGCCTCGTTTCTTTATTAGAGCTTTCACATCCGTCATGATTGCAATTGAAAATATAATTTAAAAGAATTTAAGCGTAGAGCAGGTGAATAATTGACGTAATTTTGATACAATTTGGATATAGTGCGGTAGCTAGTGATCGTCATATAGCTTAACACATTACTTACTATAATATATACTTATTATCTCTATTAAAAAAAAGCCATCAGCGTTATTGAAATTATGAATTTAAATAATAATGCGTATAGCCTTATCTCGACACTTGAACTCTCAATGAGTTATTAAGCAGTTACGAAAATATGCTCAATTATAACGATATATGTTTACACAAAAGTATCAATAATAGTATATTGAATATGAAATATTACTACGATTGTCATATTCATACATTATGTGAACAGTTATACTGATAAATGAAAGTTAATAATCACGTGGAATCCTGACGTGTTCCGAACTGCTTCGGTCCTGTTGGTTCCGCTCTGCTCCTGTCCGTCAATCCTGTGCTGTTGGTGCCCCGCCTGTTCGTGCTGGTTGGATGAAGGTTGTCGTCGTATCTCAGCGTGATTTACCGTTGTGGAATTTGCTGCTATTGAATAACTGCCTTGCCGTTTCCTGTCGTGTCAGATCTGACGTTCTGTTGTATCTTGTTTGTCACTCCTGGAGGTCGTTTTTGCGTTAACGAAGGGCATGCCACGGCCAGCAATTTAAATTTGAAAATATTTGAATTTTGAAGCTTGTTTGGGACCCAGGCTTTTTGTGCCCAATAAATGAAATATTCTGAAGCAGTGACCCAAAATGTTGCCCGTAAGGCGGAAATAAAATCCGGATTGGTGGACCAGAAAATGCTGTCGCTGCGGACAAAAATGCGGTCGCTGTGGACCAAAAATGCTGTCGCTTGTGGACGAAAATGCGGTCGCTTGTGGACCAAAAATGTTGCCCGTAAGGCGAAAATAAAATCCGGTTTGGAGGACCAAATGTTGCGTACTGGAAGCTCTTGAGTTATTCCTAGAAACGCTAAATGAAGAGGGCTGGTTGAAAGTATAATGAAGTGGACTGTATAATTTTTTATGTAATGATCCTTTATTGAAAACGGTTAGATTTTGATGCTATTGCTGACACGTGCAGAAGTTTACTCGCCATAATGCCCGTTAATTAATCATTAATAAAAGTCAAAAAACATAATGAATGAGGTAGAGATCGCCAAGTATAATCAGTGCATGTTGCACATAATGAATGATTAAATAAAGAAATCCAGAAGCCGCGGCTGGATGAGAAATGTTACGAGTGCTCAGCTCGGAGTATTTTGAATAACTAACTAAAATTTAGCTACAGACCGCCCAGCCGGCCGGCTGCAAGCGGAAGATAAGAAAAACGTGACGTCATCTGCGCGTGTCGTATTATAGCGTTTAAAGTACAGAGTTTACAGGTACAAAGTCTGAACACTATTATTCTTCTGTCTTCTTATCTATGTATGAGATATTATCACAACTGTTTATATTTTCTTTCAAAGATCATTTTGACATCCCACAAAGCTGGTTTGTTTATGTATTAAAGTTTTGACCATAATGTTAATATTATCTAATTACATTTCTTTCTTATTTTATGTTCTTAATTTAACTTTGACATCTTAATATGATTCACTAATTGTACTTAACTAGTTACTCGCCCTGGATTTTCTAATACAATAGTTAATTTCTTATAATTTGTTGATTTTGGATTTATACAGTTAGGCATTTTATAGGCCTAAGTAGTCATTGGCTATATTTTCTTATTTTACACAAATTAAAGATTATTTTACATTTATACATATTTTGCTTGGTGTCACTTATGACTTGTTTGCATTTTGAATTGATTTGGGCTGTTTTATAATAATTGTATGTTCTTATTACTTTACAAAATCATGGCCTGTCTATTATTCTCTAATTTCTTTTCCTGTATTATTATGTTTGTAAGAATTTATCTCTTTACTTATCTATATTGCCATTTTTTATAACTTGTCTATTATTTACTATTATTTATAAAACATAACACAAAATTTAGGTTTATGGTCTGTAGGCTATACTTTTTTCAGCCATATTCCTTCTCATAAACTTTATTGAACAAATCTTTTAACAGTTACTATGCTAATCTTGTTTATATTTAGTTTATTCTTAATTATTTTGGTGGCTAACATTATAACACCATTTATTTTATCTTACTAATTATCCCTTTGAACATAGGATGTTTTACTTATTTTGCACTTATATTCTTTAGTATATTTTTCTTCTAAACTTTACTATATATTTTTTCTCTACCTAACCATTGTAACACTAATATTTTTAATCATTATGGGATTTTTTTACCCTGAATACCATTGTATTCCTAATCTACAATCACTCTTAATTCTAATAAGAATAATATTCTTATTCTTTGGTAATTTTCACTATTAAACTGTAGTGTTTATCACTGGTTTTAGGTGTCTATGACTACTGTTGGGTTTTCTATCTATTTTGGGGTTTACACTGGCACTTTGCACTTTTTTATGGTACTTGAGTGTTACTAGTGGTTATTCCCTAATATTGATTTTTCTTTTCTCACTTAATCACCTTCACTGCCTACCTATCTCTCACTTCTGTGTTTTTTATTGTTTTATTCACAATTATTAGTTATACTGTTAACAAATTTCATGTTTTGATTCACTTATCATTATATAGTTATTTATAACATTTAATATCTATTTCTTTGGTTAGTGTACTTTAGTTGTCATTACTTTATTTGATTTTAATATTTATCATTTACATTTATTATTTGTTTGCGTCTTTTCCATTTTCCTTCTCATTTTATTTTTTGTTTGTTTCTTTTTCATTTACCTTCTCATTTTGTGCCATTTTTGAGTCAGTCATTTGGGTTGGGTCATAGTCATTTGTCTCGTCATAGTCATTTTATTTTCATTATTTAAACATTTAATATAGTTGATTCATAGTTTTTTCCCTGGTATTGGGGTGGCTTTTTGGTGTTGTAACAATATTCATATGCAAATGAATTTCTGTCTTGCATTAAGAAATTGCTGAATAAGGCTCCTGCTAGGATACAAAAGTATGTTGAAATTACAGGACTTCCTCTTCCAACTTCCCCAATTCTCACTAGATGGGGTACTTGGTTAAAGGCTGCAGTGTTTATTTGTAACCATTTTAAGGCTATATGCGATTTCTTAGATGCTATACCAAGTGATTCTTCAGCTGTAAAAAAGGCCAAAGGACTAACAGTTAAACAGGAGTTGCAAGATGAACTTTTATTGTGCATGGTTACTCTTTCGTGACAACTGCCATTACAACATTAGAGGAGCAGTGTCCTGAGAAAGACGCACAATGGGTTGTTCTGATGGATGTGAAGGAAGCACTGGAAGGTATTGTAAAGCAGAAGGTAGAACAGAGCTTAGCCAAAAACCCTGATGTTGAAGATGTTGCAACAAACAAGGATTTTAATTACCGACAACAAACAAAATATGCACCACTTGTGTCTGTTGATGTTGAACGTTCCTTTTCTTCATACAAGTATTTACTTAGCGGCGAGATGCAGCCTCACTGAAAAAAACATTGAAATCTTAAATGTTATCTGTTTTAACAGTTTTCTGGACTTGTGACTTTAATAACATTGTGTTCAGGACTTGTTTTAGGTAGACTTTTTAATACATGAGTGAATTTTGAGTCCTTATATGTGATGTAGTTGGTTTTGGTACTGTTTGTATAAATATTTATATTTGAAATTTGCACCTTTTCTATTATTATTATTACCTAGTCTACCTGAAATTCCTAGCTCTATTAATCACAGGCACTTCAGTGCTGTTCCACACATCTTCTCCGTTTATCTTCTTTACCTTCAATTTTCCATTTTGTGATGAATTTATGCTTTTACAGTTTCTCCTCAGAATCTGAAGTGTGTAAGTAGCTTTTTCCCTCTAGTTTGCTTAAGCCAACTTTTTCTTATTGC
Organism: Magicicada septendecula; assembly: GCA_034769895.1. Lineage (NCBI taxonomy): Eukaryota > Metazoa > Arthropoda > Insecta > Hemiptera > Cicadidae > Magicicada > Magicicada septendecula. The sequence continues at coordinate 14,839,474 of CM068368.1, forward strand.
TCGTACATATCTGTGCATTTGATCAGTACCCTGCCTATATGTCTTTTTGTATTAATATTGTAAGTGAATTTTTTAATTTCATTTTGCTAAAACAACATTTTCTTTTATCTCAGAATATAATTTTTTTCGTATAAATAATTGTGTTACACAACATTTTCACATAGTATGTATAAAGAATCTGCTTTTTTTGGACAGACTTGCAATGTTAAGAAATAATCTTAAATGTTAGCTGTTAAAAAAAAAATAATCTTTCCAAAACAACACATTTGTCTTCTTTGTTGGGATAAAACACAAAAAAAACAGTTCTGTGTTTTATATTATGTACTTTTATTTATTCAAGAGGTAGTGTTTTGTTGGTAAACGGATTAATTACAAAGGGATGTTTATGTTAGTGTACCAACATGGCAATTAAATCCGTTGAGCACATTATACATTTGTATCAAGTAACAGTCAGTCGGAAGGAATATCTTATAAATATTGGTAAATATCTTTCCCCTCCACCAAAATTTTTACAGATTGCAGGTTTATTATAAGATATCATACTTTATAATGTTGGAAGCACTACTACGACGCTGAATATGAAATTGGTGCAGTGGGACCTTCAATGTGTGCAATACTTGAGACGTGTTAGAGATCTACGTACGTACTAGATATATTTAGAAGCTGTATAAGGTATGTTGTTTATGATTAATACATCTAATAGATGTACGACCTTATGCAATTATTGTTGTGCTACATTTACTTAAAAGATTATTTTTAAAATGTATATTGTTTGTACAATAGTAATTTTGCATCAGGTGTTGTAGTGTAAGAGTGTTCCTTAATGCTGCAAACTCTCGCTTCTTATTTTGATTGCCTTTTCATTTGAAAGGACAAGCCCATTCTTATCTAGATGTTTTTATAAATACATCTTCTTTATCCTTCCCTTCCTAAGACTTTAATTTCCAGGATGTTTGAGGTAAAATCAGTGTCTCTTATATGGTTTTAATGATTTATGTCATTACATCTGTGTTCTGTAAATTTGATCGTCCTATATATGTAGTTTCATACCTTCTCTATATAGTAAATACCTTCTTTTATTCACTCGCCATGATACCTATAACATTTTTTTCAGCCTAGCTAGTTCTTGCTATATTGATATATCAATACAGCTGTTCTCTGCCATGTTGATGATATTTCTTCTACTTTGAAACATGTCGCCTATCTTCCCCAGTATCAATACTTCCACAAAAGTTTTAAATGTAGAGATTTAAAAAAAGGTATTTGTAAGTTTTCAGTTTTATTATTTTTGAGTTAACAAGGACTAATGTGTTTGTTAGTTGTTGCAGTGCAAGCTAGTTCCCCGCGCACCTCACTGTGAGATCTTCTTCATCTGTAACACAAAATGTATTTGTTAGCTTGTTGCTGTGCGAGGTAATACACTGCTCATATTTACAGCTTTTGTTGGGATGGGATGCATACATAAATTAGTAAGAAGCATGACGATGAAACACACTAATTCTGTACTGCTTTCCTTTAAACCATAACAAACTGTCCGTCAGTAAACTGGCCCGAGGCATGCATCAGCAGTGAAATGTTTACTAATAACAAAAACTGGTTACTAAAAGGCATGTAAAGAAACAGCTGGGTAACTTGCATTCTGTTTGTCGCTTCTGTTACCATGTACACGTGGCACTATTAAAGTGTTTCTTAAACTGATTGAAATATATGTGCAGTATGACTGATGTGATGTTGATCTTTGTATAAAAACAGGATGTGTTAAAATTTATAGATACTTTTCCCAGATAAGTGATTAATTAATTCATTAATACATTGCCTTTCTTTAACTATGTTTTGTGACCTTCTCTAGCAAGTTTGTTATGTGTTTTGGAACGATTGTTCCATCACTCATGCGAGATCATCAAACATTAAAATTTTATTAAAGCACAACACATTTCAACATTTAAAACCATTGTTTATGTACATGCTTCTTGAACAGTATACGCCATGTCATGTTTGGACGGACACTCAACATGGGTTTTAATTGTTGAAATTTGTTGTTTTAATAAAATGTTAATCTTTATCGCATGAGCGATATATATGCCTGAGGATAGAACAACAGTTCAGAAACGCGTAACATAGTTGCTAGAAGAAGTGACAAGTCTTAGTTGAAGAAAGACAATATAGTAATTAAATTAATGTGTGGTTTGGATACTGGAGACATGAAATTTATTAATTAAATTTTTTGAAGTGTAATGTTGATGAACATTTTTAAATCATTGACTTTTGTTCATCAAATTTGTGGGATCAGGGAGTTAATAAAATATAAGTAAAGATACATAATCAAGATTACTATCATAGCATTCCTGCCTCCTGACACAGTGATGTACACAATACTATAAGGCAGTGCACTTTGTAGCATAATGACACCTCAGTGGTGAATCTTATACCGTGAGTAAAACAGAAATAGGCTTTGCTAGAGTGGGAATAATAGTTCGTGTATAATCTGTTGGTAAAACAATCTGTACCAACCATTGGCAGTAGTTATAGTAACCACTGGCTAAAGCCATAGTTCTGATCTATTAATGGTATTCTTCTTCATTGGCACCGCTGACACATGTCATTCCCGTGGAATGTTCAACCAGTGTCGTCCATCCATATCAGCCCTGAGCAAGATGTTTATTCTCGGCTGCTTGAGATCACTCAGAGCACTGGCCGTTCGATTTATCAATGTTTACGATCAAATATGATATTAATAAAACACTTATTTTAAAAGGGAGATTTAATGATAATGATTTTTGTATTACTTGTATGGGTTACAGTTACACACCATGTCAATACTGTATTACATGTTTGATAGGTAGCATGAACTTTTGAGTTCTAAATTGTTTTGTTTGAAAAATGTATATATTACAATCAGAGTTAAGAAACACCATTAAATATTTTAATATAAACAATAATTTAAAAAAAATTAGATTGTGTGCTGTTTAAGTGAAATCCTTTACAGATATAAACTTATTACGGAAAAGGTTCTGCGATATACAGTTATGTGTGCTTGAAACTAACAACTCTGACTTAACATAAGTAATTTAATTCAAAGTACTGTTTGTTATCAATGAAAGGTTGTGGTGAACTAACGCCTATCAGCTAAGTTGAGTAAAGTGTTTCTGGTATACATGTACTGTACTAATGTGGATGTATAATACTTGTTGTTACAGATGGTTGTATTTTAGATGGATGTGATTTTATGGATGTCAACGATTTGACAGAAAAGTATCGTTTAAAGTTTTCACAACACTCACAGTATGCCCACGTCTGTCCACGCTGCAATAAGGCCTACAAGTGGAGACACAACATGATACAGCATATGAAACGCGATTGCGGTAAACCGCCAAATTTTCGTTGTCCTTACTGTGAATACTGTTCAAAACAGAAAAACAACCTTATCCGACATGTTCTGTCAAAGCACAAGGAATTCACGGACGAGTTTTTAAACGACATTTATAAAGGTCGGCCCGGTGATAAAATATTCAATTCACCTTAATATCTTTTCATTAATAAAGGTGGATTTATTGTGCAGAAATTGTAGGTCTCTGTGAGATTTATTTATTGGTAAAGATAGTATCTATGGAACTGTTAAAGCAAATTTATTGTTAATCATTAAGCAAGTGAAGTTTGTAAATTAAAAAAGAAAGATAAAATGTATTACTACTGTATTTGTACATATTACCTAGGTTATGGGTGATATATACTGCAGATGTAACAATGTATGTTGATCATTTTTGGTATTATTTATAACAGTGTAAATAATAGTTTGATCGATATTGGTATGTGAAGAAAGAAATAATTACATGAGAATTAATCATATAAGAATATAAAATAACAAAGAAATATGAATTAAGAATTATACATGATAAAAGAGAAAATCTTTGTGATATGGTAAGCTTCTCTCTTATTATTTCTTTTATGAATTTGCTAACTGCTATGATTTTTTTTATTGTTCGACTAAGCTTTTTGTCATTACTGACATCTTCAGGTCTTAAACAACGACCATTATTGTACAATTCTCTCTTATTGTACATTTATTTTGGCAAGTGACATATTGCCATTTATATAACATTTATTTTCTCTCTTTATTTTATTATACTTGTGTAGTTTAACCCGTCGTAGGTCGCTATATACATGAGAGTTTCTCTTACAGTGATTTTTTAATACAAAGTTTGTGGTGAGGTGGTCAATGGTGATGCTGAATTTGGGTCCGTTGTCAGTACTGTGTTTGGCTGTGAGTTCTATGAGTAGATTTTGTGTATGTAAGTATTGCAGCGTCTTGTGAGAATTGCTCTCATCACATGATCAAGTGTGTCATCAAATTATTAACTACTTTGTTTTAAGAAATCTACATTATTTTTGCTATTGTTTATGTTTAGATCATACATTCCTCTCTTTTAATGTTGTTTTGACCACGTGCTATCAGTGTAATGGCTTACTTATTATGTTAGGTTTTATAAACTATATTGTTATGTACTGTATTCACCTGAACCATGGTCATTGTTAACATGAATTGAGGGGAAAAGTTTTTAGAGATACTGCTTCGAATGGAATGTGGAGCTTCCACTATTGCTTTGGCCAGAATTGATTAGAAAAGATGATGTTGATATATTAGAGCAAAATTATATCCAGTACATCGAGGTAGATAGTGATGTCGAATCAGAAAAGAGCGTTGCACTGGTACTGAATAATTCTGTGATGATGAATCAGACAAGGAAGAAGGCATAACCTTCATATTTGGGAAAAGATAATAAAACATTGCTTGGTGCACCGTCTGCGTCCTGGTGTGTGTACCAAAAGAAAAAGTATTGTAAAACATCGTACAGATGTAAAAGCTGTAGCAAAAACAATATTTGATAATTTAATAATTGATTGTTGGGAATTACTTTTTGTATGAAATGGTGTAAAATGTTGTATACTAATATTTGTTTGGCTGACTTTAGCAGTGTCACCAAGTTTAAGGAATTAAATTCCTTAAATACCTTTGCTGGCCCTTTACTTTATATGGCTGGTATAAAAAAGGAAAGACATTCAAATTTAGAAGAATTATGTTGGGACTGCTGATAAGTGTTTCCGATCAACTATTCATGATTGATCATGAGGGATGAAAGTTGATTGACAACCTTACCCTGATAAGAGATATATTTGAATAGATTCTGGGTAGGTGTTTAGCCAAGTGTCAGGTTAGTGATAGTATAATTGTGTATGAGATGTTAGAGGGTTTTTGAGCCTGTTGTAAGTTTTGACAGTATAGTCATAACAAACCAGCGTTACTAGACGTTTGTGCATTTTACACATCGAATGTGGAAATTTTACCAGTAAACAGCGAAGAAGGCCTTACAAACTTGATATCTCCACAAGGAGTATTGTAAAACGAATTATTGCACCAGTTGTTAACACTGTGAGAAATGTAACGTACTTCACATCAATACCTCTTGCAGAAAATCTTCAACTGAATGCAACAGTAGTTGTAGTTGGTATACTAAGGAAAACAAAAGGGAGATTACAACAATTGTTGTTTAAGACAACTCACATGCACGACCAACGACACAACTCTTTATGAAGCAACCAATTTCTATTGGTTAATAGAAGAAATAGCAGATGATTTGTCAAACATTTTAATATTTCTCATGGAAATGTTCTGTTGGTATTTGTATGTATGACTGTTACATACTTCTCATGTTTACTTAACAATTGACAACTTAGTAGGTGAACCATACTTAGTAGGTTCATTTTGCCCGGTCCTTGTGTAGTATCTGTGCCTGGAAATGTTGCTCTAGTGCTAGAGTGTACATCACAAATGCTACATTATAGAACTGATAGCATATATTCAATATTTTAATTTAAAAGTAAAATTGTTAATTACCAATTGTTTTTCTTATAATTGTAAAATATGTTATGGCATTTGTTATAATTAAAGATAATATTGTTTCATTTATTGATTGTGTTGTTTAGATTTTAAAGTTTATTATTAAATACTCAAATTATTTTATATTAGATGGCTAATTTATTGTTTAAGTATTTGTCAAATTTGTTTAAGTAAGTAGTTGTCAAAAGTTGTTTGGTGCCATTGGCTGCATTTGTTATAAAAGTTTTTTTTTTAAACATTTGTGAAGTTTTAGAATTTATTATAAATTATTAGTTACAATAAATGTTATTACTTCCATGTTCCTTAAGGAAATGGAAGTATGGTGATGGCAAAAAAATCGTGTCCGAGATTATTGCAGATTCCGATTGTACTACACTCAAAACATGAAAAAAATATCGGTATGGAGAACCATACATGACTTCCATATTCTAAGATTTATATTTAAAATCATTTTCAGCCAAACAGCCAGGCTGTGTCTTACCTGCCTTTTTATTGCTGTATTAAATGAAAAATATTATATTACATTAAAATGAAAAAATTATAATTTTATTGCCTGGCAACAAAATTATTTTATTTTTAACAATTACCATTGTTTCAAAAAGTTTAAATAAATTTTCAAGTACTTTACTCTTGTTAAAACGTAAAAGGTTGCAGGTAAACTACCCCTTCCCCTTAACCGATCTTCACCAAAATCGAAAGTCATTGAGACCTCTACAATTCAGGGACGTATGCAAAAAATTATTTGATTCTGTTTGAATTTGCGGCTGTTATCGTTTGCCATAGAAAATACGCTTGATAAAAAAACGTTGCAGGTAAACTACCCCTTCCCCTTAACCGATCTTCACCAAAAACAATAGGTCTTGAGTACTCTACAAATCAGGGCTGTATGCAAAACATTATTTGATTCTGTTTGAATTTGCGGCTGTTATCGTTTGCCATAGAAAATAAAACGTAAAAGGTTGCAGGTAAACTACCCCTTCCCCTTAACCGATCTTCACCAAAAACAATAGGTCTTGAGTACTCTACAAATCAGGACTGTATGCAAAACATTATTTGATTCTGTTTGAATTTGCGGCTGTTATCGTTTGCCATATAAAATACCCTTGTTAAAAAAACGTTGCAGGTAAACTACCCCTTTCCCTCAACCGATCTTCACCAAAAACAATAGGTCTTGAGAAATCTACAATTCAGGGCTGTATGCGAAACATTATTTGATTCTGTTTGAATTTGCGGCTGTTATCGTTTGCCAAAAAAAAAAAAATTTCCCTTGATAAAAAAAACCGTTGCAGGTAAACTACCCCTTCCCCTCAACCGATCTTCACCAAAAACAATAGGTCGCGAGTACTCTACAAATCAGGGCTGTATGCAAAAAATTATTTGATTCTGTTTGAATTTGCGGCAGTTGTCGTTTGCCATAAAAAATACGCATGATAAAAAACGTTGCTGGTAAACTACCCCTTCCCCTCAACCGATCTTCACCAAAAACAATAGGTCTTCAGTACTCTTCAAATCAGGGCTGTATGCAGAAAATTATTTGATTCTGTTTGAATTTGCGGCTGTTATCGTTTGCCATAGAAAATACCCTTGTTAAAAAAACGTTGTAGGTAAACTACCCCTTTCCCTTAACCGATCTTCACCAAAAACAAAAGGTATTGAGAACTCTACAATTTAGGGCTGTATGCAAATAATCTTTTCATTCTGTTTGAATTTGCGGCTGTTATCGTTTGCCATAGGAAATACCCTTGTTAAAACATAAAACGTTACAGGTAAACTACCCCTTTCCCTTAACCGATCTTCACCAAAAACAATAGGTCTTGAGAACTCTACAATTCAGGGCTGTATGCGAAACATTATTTGATTCTGTTTGAATTTGCGGCTGTTATCGTTTGCCAAACAAACAAAATTTCCCTTGCTAAAAAAAAACCGTTGCAGGTAAACTACCCCTTTCCCTCAACCGATCTTCACCAAAAACAATAGGTCGCGAGAACTCTGCAAAACCGGGCTGTATGCAAAAAATTATTTGATTCTGTTTGAATTTGCGGCAGTTATCGTTTGCCATAGAAAAAAAATCTACAGACAGACAGACAGACAGACAGACACACAGACACTTTTCGGAAAACGACTTTTTTTCATGTTTTGAGTGTAGTAGAATCAGAATCTGCAATAATCTCGAACACGATTTTTTTTGCCATCACCATACTTCCATTCCTTAAGGAATATGGAAGTAAAAATCATTTTTACTTCCATATTCCTTAAGGAATGGAAGTATGGTGATGGCAAAAAAAATCGTGTTCGAGATTATTGCAGATTCTGATTCTACAACACTCAAAACATGAAAAAAAGTCGTTTTCCGAAAAGTGTCTGTCTGTGTGTCTGTGTGTCTGTCTGTCTGTCTGTCTGTCTGTAGATTTTTTTTCTATGGCAAACGATAACTGCCGCAAATTCAAACAGAATCAAATAATTTTTTGCATACAGCCCGGTTTTGCAGAGTTCTCGCGACCTATTGTTTTTGGTGAAGATCGGTTGAGGGAAAGGGGTAGTTTACCTGCAACGGTTTTTTTTTAGCAAGGGAAATTTTGTTTGTTTGGCAAACGATAACAGCCGCAAATTCAAACAGAATCAAATAATGTTTCGCATACAGCCCTGAATTGTAGAGTTCTCAAGACCTATTGTTTTTGGTGAAGATCGGTTAAGGGAAAGGGGTAGTTTACCTGTAACGTTTTATGTTTTAACAAGGGTATTTCCTATGGCACACGATAACAGCCGCAAATTCAAACAGAATGAAAAGATTATTTGCATACAGCCCTAAATTGTAGAGTTCTCAATACCTTTTGTTTTTGGTGAAGATCGGTTAAGGGAAAGGGGTAGTTTACCTACAACGTTTTTTTAACAAGGGTATTTTCTATGGCAAACGATAACAGCCGCAAATTCAAACAGAATCAAATAATTTTCTGCATACAGCCCTGATTTGTAGAGTACTCAAGACCTATTGTTTTTGGTGAAGATCGGTTGAGGGGAAGGGGTAGTTTACCAGCAACGTTTTTTATCATGCGTATTTTCTATGGCAAACGACAACTGCCGCAAATTCAAACAGAATCAAATAATTTTTTGCATACAGCCCTGATTTGTCGAGTACTCGCGACCTATTGTTTTTGGTGAAGATCGGTTGAGGGGAAGGGATAGTTTACCTGCAACGGTTTTTTTTTATCAAGGGAAATTTTTTTTTTTTTTTTGGCAAACGATAACAGCCGCAAATTCAAACAGAATCAAATAATGTTTCGCATACAGCCCTGAATTGTAGATTTCTCAAGACCTATTGTTTTTGGTGAAGATCGGTTGAGGGAAAGGGGTAGTTTACCTGCAACGTTTTTTTAACAAGGGTATTTTATATGGCAAACGATAACAGCCGCAAATTCAAACAGAATCAAATAATGTTTTACATACAGTCCTGATTTGTAGAGTACTCAAGACCTATTGTTTTTGGTGAAGATCGGTTAAGGGGAAGGGGTAGTTTACCTGCAACCTTTTACGTTTTATTTTTTATGGCAAACGATAACAGCCGCAAATTCAAACAGAATCAAATAATGTTTTGCATACAGCCCTGATTTGTAGAGTACTCAAGACCTATTGTTTTTGGTGAAGATCGGTTAAGGGGAAGGGGTAGTTTACCTGCAACGTTTTTTTATCAAGCGTATTTTCTATGGCAAACGATAACAGCCGCAAATTCAAACAGAATCAAATAATTTTTTGCATACGTCCCTGAATTGTAGAGGTCTCAATGACTTTCGATTTTGGTGAAGATCGGTTAAGGGGAAGGGGTAGTTTACCCGCAACCTTTTACGTTTTAACAAGAGTAAAGTACTTGAAAATTTATTTAAACTTTTTGAAACAATGGTAATTGTTAAAAATAAAATAATTTTGTTGCCAGGCAATAAAATTATAATTTTTTCATTTTAATGTAATATAATATTTTTCATTTAATACAGCAATAAAAAGGCAGGTAAGACACAGCCTGGCTGTTTGGCTGAAAATGATTTTAAATATAAATCTTAGAATATGGAAGTCATGTATGGTTCTCCATACCGATATTTTGAAAAGTGTGTGTTTGTGTGTGTCTGTAGATTTTTTTATGGCAAACGATAACAGTCGCAAATTCAAACGGAATCAAATAATTTTTTGCATACGGCCCTTATTTGTAGAGTATTCAAGACCTATTGTTTTTGGTGAAGCTCGGTTAAGGGAAAGGGGTAGTTTACCTGCAACGTTTTATGTTTTAACAAGGGTATTTTCTATGGCAAACGATAACAGCCGCAAATTCAAACAGAATCAAATAATGTTTCGCATGCAGCCCTGAATTATGGAGTTCTCAAGACCTATTGTTTTTGGTGAAGATCGGTTAAGGGAAAGGGGTAGTTTACCTGCAACGTTTTATGTTTTAACAAGGGTATTTTCTATGGCAAACGATAACAGTCGCAAATTCAAACAGAATCAAATAATTTTTTGCATACCGCCCTTATTTGTAGAGTACTCAAGACCTATTGTTTTTGGTGAAGCTCGGTTAAGGGAAAGGGGTAGTTTACCTGCAACGGTTTTTTTTAATTAAGGGTAATTTTTATCTATGGCAAACGATAACAGCCGCAAATTCAAAGAGAATCAAATAATGTTTTGCATACAGCCCTGAATTGTAGAGTTCTCAAGACCTTTTGGTTTTGGTGAAGATCGGTTAAGGGAATAGGGTAGTTTACCTGCAACATTTTATGTTTTAACAAGGGTAATTTTTTCTATGACGAACGATAACTGCCGTAAATTCAAACAGAATCAACTACTCTGTTGCATACCTTTTTGAATTATACAGAACTCAAGGTCTGTTGATTTTGTTGAAGATCGGTTAAGGGAAAGGGGTAGTTTACCTGCAACATTTTATATTTTAACAAGGGTATTTTCTATTGCAAACGATAAGAGCCGCAATTTCAAACAGAATCAAATAATTATTTGCATACAGCCCTGAATTGTAGAGTACTCAAGACCTATTGTTTTTTGTGAAGCTCGGTTTAGGGAAAGGGGTAGTTTACCTGCAACGTTTTTTTATTAAGGGTAAATTTTTTCTATGGCAAACGATAAGAGCCGCAAATTCAAACAGGCTCAAATAATGTTTTGCATACAGCCCTGTATTGTAGAGTTCTCAAGACCTATTGGTGTTGGTGAAGATCGGTTAAGGGAAAGATGTAGTTTACCTGCAACATTTGTGTTTTAACAAGGGTAATTTTTTATATGACGAACGATAACTGCCGTAAATTCAAACAGAATCAACTACTCTGTTGCATACCTTTTTGAATTATACAGAACTCAAGGTCTGTTGATTTTGTTGAAGATCGGTTAAGGGAAAGGGGTAGTTTACCTGCAACATTTTATATTTTAACAAGGGTATTTTCTATTGCAAACGATAAGAGCCGCAATTTCAAACAGAATCAAATAATTATTTGCATACAGCCCTGAATTGTAGAGTACTCAAGACCTATTGTTTTTTGTGAAGCTCGGTTTAGGGAAAGGGGTAGTTTACCTGCAACGTTTTTTTATTAAGGGTAAATTTTTTCTATGGCAAACGATAAGAGCCGCAAATTCAAACAGGCTCAAATAATGTTTTGCATACAGCCCTGTATTGTAGAGTTCTCAAGACCTATTGGTGTTGGTGAAGATCGGTTAAGGGAAAGATGTAGTTTACCTGCAACATTTGTGTTTTAACAAGGGTAATTTTTTATATGACGAACAATAACTGCCATAAATTCAAACAGAATCAACTATGTTTTTGCATACCTTTTTGAATTATAGAGAACTCAAGGTCTTTTGATTTTGTTGAAGATCGGTTAAGGGAAAGGGGTAGTTTACCTGCAACATTTTATGTTGTAACAAGAGAGATGTTTTCATGACGAACGATAACTGCCGCACATTCAAACAGAATCAAATATTTTTTTGCAAGCATTCCTGAATTGTAGAGGACTGAAAGTCTATTGATTTTGGTAAAGATCGGTTAAGAGAAATGGGTAGTTTACCAACGTTTTATGTTTTAACAAGAGTAAAGTACTTAATTTTGATAAATAAAGTATCCTGATAAGAAGCTCATAATAATCCACTGTGGAAACGTAGATGAACTATCTATAAAGGAAGAGGTTAGGTGAACGGGGTGGGGATAATTTTCTATTAATGAAAATTATAGTTGAAGGAGGAGGGGAGAATTGTTTATGTGTACTACGTTATCGGCAACAAAGAAGTAGTTGTTTGTTAAAATTCTTTCCCGGGATATTTGGCCGTAGTCCAATGTTTTCTGCAAAACCAGACTTTTCGGCAGTCCATCGACTGCCATCATCAGTGAAAATCGAGTGTGAAAACGTGAGGTGGAATACGTTAGTACCACAGTACTGTGGTTAAGGCTGAAGTAATAAGTAGAAAGAAGTAGTTTCTATGGAAATATTTCATTTCGAATATGATTTTAAATATAAATCTTAGAACATGGAAGACATGTATGGTTCTCCATACCGATATTTTTTTGTAAGAATCTGTAATTGGGATGTAAAACTGTAAAGGTTTGTCTTACATAGATTATTTAAAAGTTTTAAAATTGACATGACAGTAGCCCATTAGTTGTCTGAAAGTGACTAGTTAGGTCACAGCTACCAACATAGAGATCCCCATTTGATTTCCAGCGATGCGTATCGTGGTGTGTTGTCAACTCTTCATCCTTACAGCGACACCTTACAGATGTTGGTAGTACAGCAAGAAGGGCACTATTTATTTGTTTTTTAATCAGGAATTAATAATTAAACAGAAATGTAAGGTAAAGAGATAATTGGGAAGAAGTTGTGGAAAGTTTGTAGATATGATGCAAGGAAAATAAACTATGTGGGACCCAAACAGCTTGGAGAGAAGGTCTCGATTGTAGGTTTTTGTGTGTTCTATTGTTAAGAACGACCATTTTTTGGTTTAACACATTATATTTCTGTTTTTCATTAAACCAAATGAAATATCCTCAGGATACCTCATCATATATGAGCGAATTCATTGATTTAAAGAAAATGAAATAAAATTTGCATGTGTATTAAACAAAAGGAATGAAGGTGTTGTTATTAACAAGGATGGGTGGGGCATTGTTTAACTGAAAATTCCTGCTAGCTGTGATGTGATATTTGTGATAACGACACATTCTAGATCTAATTGGTAGAATTACAATTCATAGGAATGAATTGAAAATCCCAAAAATTATATACATTCTGCAGTTTTAGTAAATTTTTTCTGTAATTAAAGCACTAATCTACATCTCAGAAAGCAAAGGGTTTCAGAGGTTATTTTACTTCCATGTTCCTTAAGGAAATGGAAGTATGGTGATGGCAAAAAAAATCGTGTTCGAGATTATTGTAGATTCTGATTGTACTACACTCAAAACATGAAAAAAAGTCATTTTTCGAAAAGTGTCTGTCTGTCTATCTAGATTTTTTTTTATGGCAAACGATAACAGCCGCAAATTCAAACAGAATCAAATAATTTTTTGCATACAGCCCTGATTTGTAGAGTACTCAAGACCTATTGTTTTTGGTGATGATCGGTTAAGGGGAAGGGGTAGTTTACCTGCAACGTTTTTTTATCAAGGATAATTTTCTATGGCAAATGATAACAGCCGCAAATTGAAACAGAATCAAATAATTTTTTGCATACATCCCTGAATTGTAGAGATCTTAAGGACTTTTGATTTTGGTGGAGATTGGTTAGGGGGAAGGGGTAGTTTTCCTGCTACCTTTTACGTTTTAACAACAGTAAAATACTTGAAAATTCATTTAAACTTTTTCAAACAATGGTAATTGTTAAAAATAAAATAATTTTGTTACCAGGCAATAAAATTATAATTTTTTCATTTTAGTGTAAATCATGTATGAGTGAAAATATATCATTCGTGGCAGGCAAGCATATCTCAATTATGTAATGTTTACGTTTCCATTTTATTATTATGATTACTGCAATAAAAAGGCAGGGAAGACACACACACAAACAAAATTCTTGTTATTTGTGGCCTCACTCATGTTTATGTTCTTACATTTGCACGCTGTTTAAATGGAAAGTGCCGAAACCCACACCAACATAACGCGTGCAGGCCGAAAAAGTGTCCAGCGTGGATAGCGATTTGCTTTCTGTGGATCGCTGGGCAGTGTAACTACACGTGTTTACAGAGGAACGATTCATAGACAGACTTTTCGTCTTTAGGGAATGAACCCTCTGCAAGATGCTGAGGGTCCATGAGTGACTTCCGAGCACTCCTTCTTTTCCGCGTGTTTGTTCTGTGAAACGTACACTGTAGATTCGCAGCTTTACTCTAAGCAACGCTCAATAGGAAATGTTGAAAATTGTTGTCCACGGTGTACCCTCATACACACTAAACCTGCTCTGATGTTTAAATTATGGACATCATAATATTAAAACTTTGGAAACTTGAGCACTACTTAATGGAGATCAATCATTAACTTATACAAGCCATTAATTTTATGCATACTTTTTATATATATGTGTACTACGTTATCGGCAACAAAGAAATAGTTTTTGTTAAAATTCCTTCCCGGGATGTTTGGCCGTAGTCCAATGTTTTCTACAAAACCAGACGTTTCGGCAATGCCATCAACATCCATCATCAGTGAAAATCGAGTGCGATAACGTGAGGTGGTGTACATTAGTGACCACAGTACTGTGGTTAAGGCTGAAGCAGCAAGTAGAAAGAAGTAGTTTCTATGGTAATATTTCATTTCGAAAATGATTTTAAATATAAATCTTAGAACATGGAAGTCATGTATGGTTCTCCATACCGATATTTTACTTCCATGTTCCTTAAGGAAATGGAAGTATGGTGATGGCAAAAAAAATCGTGTTCGAGATTATTGCAGATTCTGATTGTACTACACTCAAAACATGAAAAAAAGTCGTTTTTCGAAAAGTGTCTGTGTGTCCGTCTGTCTGTAGATTTTTTCTATGGCAAACGATAACAGCCGCAAATTCAAACAGAATCAAATAATGTTTTGCATACAGCCCTGATTTGTAGAGTACTCACGACCTATTGTTTTTGGTGAAGATCGGTTGAGGAAAAGGGGTAGTTTACCTGCAACGGTTTTTTTTTTTATCAAGGGTAATTTTTTTTTGGCAAACGATAACAGCTGCAAATTCAAACAGAATCAAATAATGTTTCGCATACAGCCCTGAATTGTATAGTTCTCAAGACCTATTGTTTTTGGTGAAGATCGGTTAAGGGAAAGGGGTAGTTTACCTGCAACTTTTATGTTTTAACAAGGGTATTTTCTATGGCAAACGGTAACACCCGCAAATTCAAACAGAATCAAATCATTTTTTGCATACGTCCCTGTATTGTAGAGATCTCAAGGACTTTTGATTTTGGTGGAGATCGGTTAAGGGGAAGGGGTAGTTTTCCTGCTACCTTTTACGTTTTAACAACAGTAAAATACTTGAAAATTCATTTAAACTTTTTCAAACAATGGTAATTGTTAAAAATAAAATAATTTTGTTACCAGGCAATAAAATTATAATTTTTTCATTTTAGTGTAAATCATGTATGAGTGAAAATATATCATTCGTGGCAGGCAAGCATATCTCAATTATGTAATGTTTACGTTTCCATTTTATTATTATGATTACTGCAATAAAAAGGCAGGGAAGATACACACGCACACAAAATTCGTGTTATTTCTGGCCTCACTCATGTTTATTTTCTTACATTTGCACGCTTTTTAAATGGAAAGTGCCGAAACCCACACCAACATAACGCGTGCAAGCCGAAAAAGTGTCCAGCGTGGATAGCGATTTGCTTCCTGTGGATCGCTGGGCAGTGTACCTGCACGTGTTTACAGAGGAACAATTCATAGACAGACTTTTCGTCTTTAGGGAATGAACCCTCTGCAAGATGCTGAGGGTCCATGAGTGACTTCCGAGCACTCCTTCTTTTCCGCATGTTTGTTCTGTGAAACGTACACTGTAGATCTCCAGCTTTACTCTAAGCAACACTCAATAGGAAATGTTGAAAATTGTTGTCCACGGTGTACCCTCATACACACTAAACCTGCTCTGGTGTTTTAATTACGGACATCATAATATTAAAACGTTGGAAACTTGAGCACTACTTAATGGAGATCAATCATTAACTTATACAAGCCATTAATTTTATGCTTTTTTTTTTACATATATGTGTACTACGTTATCGGCAACAAAGAAATAGTTTTTGTTAAAATTCCTTCCCGGGATGTTTGGCGTAGTCCAATGTTTTCTACAAAACCAGACGTTTCGGCAATGCCATCGACTTCCATCATCAGTGAAAATCGAGTGCGATAACGTGAGGTGGTATACGTTAGTGACCACAGTACTGTGGTTAAGGCTGAAGCAGTAAGTAGAAAGAAGTAGTTTCTATGGTAATATTTCATTTCGAAAATGATTTTAAATATAAATCTCAGAACATGGAAGTCATGTATGGTTCTCCATACTGATATTTTATTTTATTATTATTTTTTTTAATTGAACATCATGTTTTCCACAACTACCTCTTTTGTGAGGAATGTGCAGAATATGTATTACAGTAAAACCTCGTTATAACGGACTCCATTAAACCTGATGTTGATTATATGAACGCGTATTTGGGTTGTACATATGTATTTGTAAAGGTTATTTCGCCACATGACTCATGTCGCTCCTGCCAGCTGGGCGAGTTTGTCTGGATTTTGCAAACTTTCTTTTGTATTGCAGGCTATGTAAATGCAAAATAAACATAAACTCGTTTTATACATATTCCTGTAGTTTCATTGATGTACTGTATTACAGTGCTTACAACCTTACAAAAGATACTTGTTTTGAACCAGACTTTCATTAAAACAGACAACATTCAGCCCCAATTAGTTCGTTATAATGGGGTTCTACTGTATTAATTTTATTTTCCTTTATTATATTAGATGATCAAAAATAAGGACAACGATAAATATTTTAGCAATCGTTAGTTTGATTTGTAGACACAATTTTTAATACATTCATGTTGATGTTTTAACACTATTTATTATCATCCTTATGACATGTGTCCAGACAATACGGAAACAATTTATACACACATATGTATGTATGTATACAATGTGTATTTTTGTGAACAGTCTTATCACAGTCTCGTCTGACATAACAGTAGCAGTATGTAACCATAGGGGTTGTTTTGAGGTAGAAGCCACACTTTAAGGTAGTTATGACATTTTGTACTACAAACAATTAGAGAATAATGTTCAGAACAGTTGTTCACAATAATAATTGATGTTCCTATTTTTATATGTGCTCCATTTTTGTAATGTTTTTATTAGGCCTACATGTACGAACAAACTATTTGATGACATATAAGCCAGTATGGTTATCTGTTTAAGGAACTGTTAGCGTAGTTTAATATACAGTTTTAATAAATTCTTTAACAAGAAACTGTAAATGTTTTAATGATGTGTACTGTAAGTACCTTGGAAAAATTTTCATTTTAGGATGTATGGCTGGACTTTGGTTTCATTTCTAAATGGCTCATTGCTGACATATAATTCAGAATGTTACATATCAGTTGAGTAAGTTTGGATTGTTTTAATTATACAATAATTTAAAGGAAAACCCATGTTCTATAGTTATATATACCTTTGCAGATTATGATTTACTATCCTCTTCCTCCTCCTCTCACTTAACTCCTCCCCTCTCCTCATCCCTCTTTTATTTGCAGCTAACAACATCCTCCAGTCTTTTCGTTGGGTGGTTTTTCGGTCTTCTGTTTTTCATACTTTGTATGAGGATTCTGTTTTCAGCATTCTGCCAGTGTCCATTCTCAAGATGTAACCAGGCCATTACAATCTTCCCAGTTTCATGTACAGTATATTCCTACTGTTGGCTCGTTGAAACTACAATACAGTAGACCATCGATTATCCGAACCTCTCGGGATGAGGGCCTGTTCAGATAATCGATATTTCGGATAATAGATCGTAAATTGAAAACATTACTTCTCTTCACAAAAACGAAGGTTTTTTATTACAAAATAATTTCTAACATAGTGTTATATAATTACAGCAACCTGTTTACTGTACTGTAATGTATTACTAAGGCTAAAAATCATTGAATTAAAACTGAATGTAATTAATAAAAGTTAATTTAAACAAAATTAGAGTTTAATGATAACACTGTACTATAATATTAATTAAAAATTAAAAAACAAGGGTCATTCCATGTCAAGTCACCCAGGTCATGACACCCACCTCCTCAGATTTTGATGAAACTTGACACAATTGATTCTATTACTATCCTGATAACACCTGCAACATTTTTTTCCTCTATCATTTATAGTTTGTTTTTTTTTATTAATTTTTTAGTTTTTTTAATTTGGCGCTATCCAAAGCCTCCGAAATCACGCCTTTAACGTGCACTCACAACTTTAAAAATATTTTTCTTGAAAACTATTCAAGATATCATCATGACATTTTGCAGGAAGTTTGTGTGTTATACCTAAAAGCCGCAAAAAATGCTCTTATTAACCTATTTCAATCCCTCAAAAAACTAGAAATATTTAAAAATAATTTTTTAGAAATTTAAGAAACGGGTGTTTTGTTTTACAAAAACCACAATATCTAGAGTCTCAGACATGATAGAATGCTCAAATTTATTTTAAAATACTCTTAAATATATAGGCTATTAGATAATTAAAAAATATAGTTGGCTTTTTAACATGTTTAATTACTGTGCACAACAGAAGAATATCTTTTAAAATTCAAAAGATGATTGAGTACTTATGTTAAACACAATTTATTGTTCAAAATACACATTCAATAGTGTGAGTTGTTTGTCTTTTTAATACTTGTTAATGCTGATTGAAATACTTTTTCCACTTCATCCAACAGCTTTCAGTTTTTTTCACACAATCTTTTTTGAAATAATACATTCTTCCGGTGCCACTTGATTGAGGTGCGTCTACTATACTGATGATGTGTTCCAAAGGCACTATGCACAAATCTTCTCTTTGAGCCCAATAAAAAGATGCAGCTGGTCCTGAAGGGTGGAGAAAAAGAATTTCCGCATCTTCTTCTTCATTGAAGATAGTTTTTACTAGTCCAAAATACCAGTTACCATCATAATTTGCAGCCACATAATTATTTGAAGATGGTTGAACACAAACCCAATCAGAAGAAGTTTGATAAGAAAAGATTAGTGCAGGGTTAAGACTATCAGTAGTCCTTCTAATTTCAAGGTTGTTTGTCTGAAGTGGTTTGAAATTATGAAAACTTCTAGTACCAGGAATAGTCCGGGTTGTTGAAAATCGTTTTTCTAGTTCCAATCGTAGTGAATCAGCATCTTTTTTGTCAATAAAGTGAAAGTGAATGTTTTCAATGTTCTTTTCACAATAGTTGTAGACAGCACTTGCTGTCATAATTTGATCTTCATCTGGTAGCTGGAGGCTTGCTTTCCTTAAAATTCTTTTTACCGTTCCTCCTAGACCATCACGTATTGATTTCCCATGACTTGTAGCAAAAAACGAGTGTTCAGCTTTCATATTGAAGTCTTTCAAATGCTCAGACAGGTTCTTAAAACTATTCCTATTTTTATATTGACCAGCACAGCCATTAGGAAATAATGAACTGTGTCTATTTCTGGATGATTTATTTCCAGCCATTTTGTAATTTCCCTTTGGACATAGTTAACAAAACTTGTGTCATGCTCAAGATCGTCACTTATAAAACAATGCTTAGAAGTCAAAACATTCTTTGTTTCTTAAAAAAATTCCTACTGGATGAAGAGTACAACCCTCTCTATTCCAATGATAACTTTGGATTTCATTTTGAATGACATATGAATAATTTTCACTAAAATACATTACTACAATTGTTGTATTGGGTGGTGGGTTTTCTTTCAATCTCTTAAAAGCTGATGACTGCGATTTAGCGACAAATGAATGGGGTATTAGCTTTTCTAGTGATCTGCTCAATAAAGAAATATAGTCCTCTACGCTAATAGATTGTTTTACTATCTCTGCTCTGTCGGTATTCACCCATTGGCTTATTACAATTTCTTCTTCTAAATCATAATCTTCACTTAATTTTTCAATCAAATAATCGATTAATGCAGTGTTTGCAGGACAGTTATCACAATGGCGCAGCATGCAGTTGGAATTTTCTATGTTGCACACAAGCATCTTAATTAGGTCTTTATATGATTCTTCAATTTTGGCAGTATCCATTAACAGTTTTACATTTTGGTGGATGCAGCAAACACATACAGTGTGTGTGCCTGCAGAACCAGCAAGGATACACCACTTAGGTCTCAAACAACAAAATTTTGAAAACCCTACTTTCACATCTGGATATTCCCATTTAAAACAAGAATAGAGTGCTCTCAAGTTACAAAGGATAAGTCTTTTTTGCATGTAAACATTTTTTTTAACACTTACTTTGTCTTTAGCCCCAGGTAACACTCTTGAACTTTCATCATTTTGATAAAAGTCTGTTACAAGTTGAATTGTATTTTCAGAAAGTGTTTTACCTTTTTTGGGATCAGGAATTGCCAAAATACCCTTTTCACGTTTCAGCTTTCTTGCTTGTCGCACAATGTATTCACTCACATTGAATTCCTTCATCACTTTTTCTTTGCTCCAAGATTCTGGAGCCAAAGTCAAAATCTGGATTTTTGAGACCTCCCAATAGATAAAATCTTTTCTTTCAAAAGACAAATCATCACATCAAAATCCTGTGCCTTTTTAACCATACTTGTATCTTCTTCCTCGTCATCAGAACTTGGAACATCATAATCTAGTGCTTTTGAAATTTTTCTTTTCACAGCCTTAGTTACATTATCAACTTCTCTTTTATAATACGACCCCTTACTACGTGATGACAAGGTGTGAAGCTTTATTGGTGTTAAACCTAAATCATCTAGAGCAGTGTTTGTTTGTGAGAGGGATACATTTCTTGATTCTAATGAATCTAATTCAGTCATGAGTTCATCATCTGTTTCATTCTCACTGACTTTTATTTTTATTTTTTCTTCACAAAAGTTACGGCATGTTGAACAAAGCTTTTGCCCAGGTTTTATGTAAATATTTTTTGCTATCAATTGTTTTGAAAAACTTAAACTTACACTTCTCAACGATTTTTTAATAGGCTTTTGTGTTTCTTTAACGGGTCTACACAGACTGTTTGATACTTTTCAAATCCAGTTAAAAAGTAGTAGCTGTGATGAGAACAGATATTTTTAAATTCACACAAATTATTCCAGATCTAAGGCGAATCAATCTTTTTCTTCGTCACTTAATTCAGAAACACATTGTAACTTTTTTGAAGGTATGTAGATTGTTTGGAAACAGTCGGATTTTTTAAATAGTCCAATGCTACAGGCTTGAATATCTGCCATGCTGTTTTGCATACTTCACAGCATGTTATGAAATTTTTAAGTATGATTCTTCATATAATACTTCCAAAATATTTTAGTAATTGAAGCAAAACATTTATAAAAAATTAATAGTGATATATTATTTTTAGTAATTAGCAAAAAAAGGGAGTACTTATTAGAGGGTTTTAAACTGTAAACAAACTGCCAGTACTTACAGATTCAACAGAATTATTGTTAAAAAAAACATCCATGCCCTACTTGTACACTCAAATTTACCTTTTCTTTAAAACACAAAGTAAACAAAATAAGTTTATATTCACACGAATTTAAATTATCTTCAAAACCCAAAGTAAATTTAAAAAAGTTTATATTATTACTGCCTCAATAACACTTAACTTAAAAACATTAATTTAAACAATCTTTAACTAGGAAACAATTAGTCACTGTAGGTATGTCCTCATTTAAAGAAAGATACGAACAACTGCACTAATTCAACTGTAGAGAGG
Organism: Magicicada septendecula; assembly: GCA_034769895.1. Taxonomy (NCBI): domain Eukaryota; kingdom Metazoa; phylum Arthropoda; class Insecta; order Hemiptera; family Cicadidae; genus Magicicada; species Magicicada septendecula. Next base: position 14,861,294 of record CM068368.1, read on the forward strand.
AGCATGTCACCACAGGAAAAGAGCCTGTTGAGACAGGCTTGGTGAGTCATGTAAATTATCAGCAGCACAGCTGAGCTGCTGATAATTCACCAAATCAGAGTACTGAGATTAAAATCTGAGTACTGAGCTTTTAAATATTACTTTTAGTTGCTCTCATTATTACATTTCAAACTTACTAGTATATCTTTGAGTTGTTTTTATGCAGTAGGTACTGTAAGACTTTTCCCTAATGTTTATAAGTTTGTAAAAGTTATAAAAAATAAAAAGCAAACTAAATTTTAACTTTCCCACGGACTACCTATTTAAAAGCAGTATAGTTTTTTTTAGTTATGCCTATATAGTTCTTTATTTTGTATTGTAATTAAACATGTTAAAAAGCCAACTATATTTTTTAATTATCTAATAGCCTATATATTTAAGAATATTTAAAACAAATTTGAGCATTCTATCATGTCTGAGACTCTAGATATTGTGGTTTTTGTAAAATAAAACACCCGTTTCTAAAATTTCTAAAAAATTATATTTAAATATTTTTAGTTTTTTGAGGGATTGAAATAGGTTAATAAGAGCATTTTTCGCTGCTTGTAGGTATAACACGCAAAATTTCATGATGATATCTTGAATAGTTTTCAAGAAAAATATTTTTAAATTTGTGAGTGCACGTTAAAGGTGCGATTTCCGAGGCTTCGGATAGTGCCAAATTAAAAAAACTAAAAAATTAATTTAAAAAAAACTATAAATGATAGAGCAAAAAAAATGTTGCAGGTGTTATCAGGATAGTAATAGAATAAATTGTGCCAAGTTTCATCAAAATCTGAGGAGATGGGTGTCAAATTAATTTTTTATTGGGTGATTTGACATGGAATGACCCCAAAACGAAACATACTGTACCACGGATTTACACTTTTTTGTAGAATTGTTTTATCACTGTCTGCTTCAAACCATTCCCTCGTTTTTTTTTTTTTTTTTGCTGCTAAAGACTGAAGTCGTTTAAGATTTATAAGCTGAATACAATCTATCTCGTCTTAATAACTTATAGTATACAATTTTTTTATGTTCAGTAAATATCCAATACGCCTACACGTATCCAATACATTACTGTACAGTACAGTACTTAACTTTACTTTTTGTTGAGTTCGGATAATAGATCATTCGGTTAATAGATGTTCGGATAATCGATGATCTATTGTGTGTTGTTTCCACAAACTTGGTGATGTTGTTTCCTGCAATCCTCAGTTATATGTATGGTGCCTGAAATGTGCTTCAGGAGCATCCTCTCAAATGTCTTAAATGTGTTCCGGTGCACTTTGAGTTAATATCTACATTTCATTACTGTCACGTAGGATGTGAGTTGGTAAACATAAACCACTTTGCACTTGTAGTAAGGATGGATATGACATAGTGAAACGAGTAACAATGGGTTGATGAACTTTTCATGGCACCAGCTTTTCATAGTGTGATAAAAATCAGTGTTAGTTAACTGATGAGGTTATTGTTTAATTTTAATTTCATCATTGTTTAATTTTTAATTCTGTGCAGTTATTTCTCTTATCTTATTTACATTAGATGTTTTTAAAAGTATAGTACATGTTACTGAATAATTTTAATAAGCCATTGGTTGAGGTTTGTGATCTGCAAAACTGTATAATTTTGAGGGTTATTGTTTTAATGTTTCTTTGTATGTGACTTAAACTAAACGCTATTTAGAAGTGAAACAGTTCACCATATAATTTTCTACTATCCCTTGCTCGTTCTGTTTTGTTCGAGTTTTTAAAATCTATTTTGTTTTTTGTTACTTCAATAAGTGCATAACAATGTGTGAAATCAAAATTAGTCTATCAGTTTGTGTATGCTCAACTTTGCTCAAATTTTACATGACGATTGGAAAGAAAAACAGAAAATAACTAATTGACCGAGAAAATAAATGTAGAAAAGGTTTTTAGTTTATATATTTTTGTTTGTAGAAATTGCTGAATTCTTGTTAAACCAAAGACTTTAACGTGTGCCTATACCATTTGTATAATAAAATCAGACCAGCCATAACACTAGCACATTGTTCATCATTCTGCATCACTATTTACTTTGGAGTCTGCCAGTCACCGTTTACACATACTCTACTAGAACCCTTTGTCGCTTCTGTGTAGTACTGGTGTTGAAAATATAGTTTAATTGACAAAAATCTTTAGTGACGTTTGAGCAAGTTACTGTACACAGTTATACTGTTTCGATGTTTTCATAACATTTATTGACACCTTCAGCCCATATAGGCTATAAAATGTACTTCCTGTGATCCCATTTTATTATATTATCCTTCAGGTGTCAATAAATTATTGTCAGAATGTTGACACATTTTAAATTGAATTTGCAGTTCTTCACAGGTTGAAATCCACCTTTGATGAATAATTGTGAGATGGCCTTTATTCATGTTCAGCTTCGCATAGTAAGAGCCTTGTGAACAGATGCTTAACAACCAGAAGATAATGATGGTTCATAACACAAAACATTACAACAAAAAGAATGGATTGGACTTGCAACACCCTGAGAAATCTATATTTAGCATTTCACCTGCAAAAAATTCAGACTAATGTTATATTGTGTACAGTAATTTAAGGACACGTCACTAAATATGTTCACTGGTTATTCGGTGTATTGTTGCTACTATATGGCATGTCAGTGTTTGCTACACATGCTGCTGGAAATCATTATCAAGTATGACTCATTGGGCCAGAAAATGTTAGGCGTATATATAAAAAGATGGCTAATCTTTCTTAAGGCAAGCTCCTCCCTCCATGTATCCGACACCACCTTTGTACATCTGTTGTATTCCCACTATGTACATCTCACATCCAAGCACATAAAGGTTAAGAGAAATATTAAAGCAGATGTGTGTGTGTGTGTGTGTGTGTGTGTGTGTGTGTGTGTGTGTGTGTGTGTGTGTGTGTGTGTGTGTGTGAGAGAGAGAGAGAGAGAGAGAGAGAGAGAGAGAGAGAGAGAGAGAGAGAGAGAGAGAGAGAGAGAGAGAGAGAGAGAGAGAGAGAGAGAGGAACAGAGTGAAACCTGTTTATGTTGTGTGTCAGTGGCAAATCCACAGAAGAAATTTGAAAAGGCAAATTTTTGGTGGGGAGAGGGGAGTAAATGCTGGGTTTTCTTTCAAAATTTTAAGTAATTTTTTTTACTATTCTTGGGCATCATTTTTTATTGTTAAAATTGGTACAGTTACTATATGTGTTTGGGGGGGGGTATTAAAACAATGATAAAAAGTAAGCAAAAAATACTTGCAGACATAATTATTTGGCAACACACATACACACATAGATACTGCTAGAAACATCGAGAGTTATGTACAAAGATAAGATTATGTGTATATGCGTGTTTCGAAAAGATGGTGCCAAACTTTGGGAAATGATTCTACTCATTAAAGTGAAGGAAAAATGTGTAATAAACATATGTAAAAAAATGCTTCATTTTCCATCTGTATGTATTTTTATTAAACAATATTAATTACTACAGAATGGGATAAGACGTGAAGTTGAATTTTGGTATGCTTAGTATATATGTAGGTCTACTATGTCTTGGAAAATCTTGAAAATTTTCAAAATGGTGGCTGATTAAACGTTTTAATTCCAAATTTCACAAAAATCAGTACTTCTAACAAAAAATGTGTTAATATGTAAAAAATTATCTCTTTCATTCTCAGTCCAATGATGCCTTGTTAATGAAATTTGGATAAAAAATTATGGCAATATTACATTTCTTGTATAACAAAACAGGCAAAACAATAACTAGAAGGAAAATAGGCAGGTTTCTTATAATCTTTTCTCTGTTATTTATTATCCAGATTCAATAAACAATGTACCATTGGATTATTAGCGGAAGGGCTAATTTTTTATGTAATAAGGGATTTTTTATGTAAGTACTGATTTTTGTGAAATTGAAAATGAAAATTTCAATCATCCGCCATTTTGAAAAATGTTAAGATAACGTTTTTGTTTCTTTTTGTACTTGTAAAAAATAGCTCATGTACTATGTATACCAAATTTCAAGGCCACATCTTATTCCATTCAGCACTGAATATTATAAACTTTTTTTAAATATATAAACAGACGTACAGATAGGAAACATAGTATTTATCGTTTTATGTTTATTGGTCATTTTTCTCAATAAAATCATTTCCTTAAGTTTGGCACCATCTATAGGAAACACCCTGTGTGTGTGTGTGTGTGTGTGTGTGTGTGTGTGTGTGTGTGTGTGTGTGTGTGTGTGTGTGTGTGTGTGTGTGTGTGTGTGTGTGTGTGTGCGCGTGCGTGCGTGCACGCGCATGTGTGTTGAAAATGCTTTTGTTATCAAGTTTGGAGTGGGGATCGCATTGATTTCCTTTTCAGTGGATCTTCCCCACCATGTTTACTATTTCATGAAGCACTATGAGTCTATGTTTTTATATTCTATAAAAGTAAAAGTTGTATTAAACGTTCACTTGTTAGTTTCTTTTGTAAATTTTGTACTTTTTTAATTAAAAATTTGTTATATTTGTGTTAACAATATATATAGATATAATTTAAGAGTAATTAATGTTAAAATGAAAATTTTATATTTAGAAATATGATTTTTGTTAAGTGAATGCGTAATTTATGTAAATAGTTAAACATATTTTAGAGAGAATATTGAGCAGTTGGTATTGTTGTTGAGATTATTGTACTGTTTTAGTTGAATGAGGAAGTTTTGTAAATTAATAAGGTTTAATATAATTTATTGACTTTTTGTATTGATGATTTATAAAACAAATTTGAATCGATTACTTGCAGATGTTTTGTGTATTTGTTTCCTGTCTTAATTCACAGTATTATTAGAATGTATGTTTGATTACAAATCTAGAATTAAAACTATTGCACACCACTATCTTGGATTAGGGCTTTCAAGCCTCATATATAGGCCTATTTCCAATCTGACAATGAGCGAAACCTTGAAACTGCTAATCGGAGATTTCTATATAGTGGTGAGCAACAGTTTAACAATTAGGGTGCCGATTATGTCATTTGACATGAGGTAGTTTTATGTTTCTTTAAATACGGGATCACTTCTAATGACGTCGTTTATGCTGTCACGATGTTTATTAGTGTTCTTAGTTCTTCAAATTGCCAGCAGATGGTAGCTCAACTGAACCAAACTGAAACTAATGAAGAAATTTTACAAGATAATTTCCAATTGCTATATGTAAAGACCTTTCTTTAAAAGTGTGTGTGTGTGTGTGTGTGTGTGTGTGTGTGTGTGTGTGTGTGTGTGTGTGTGTGTGTGTGTGTGTGTGTGTGTGTGTGTGTGTGTGTGTGTGTGTGTGTGTGTGTGTGTGTGTGTGTGTGTGTGTGTGTGTGTGTGTAAATACGAACTAATAATAGTGATGTGTTTCAACAGTGAAATGTACTACTTCTGGGTTATTTAAAATAATTTTGTAATATTTTTAGTGTGCCATTACTGTTTTGACAACTTCTTTTTTTTATAAAAATTGTGTATAAAAAAGTAATGCTTCATTGAAAATGTCTATATAAAACAATAAAATTTTATATTTCATTATGAAGAGTAAGGTGCAACATTTAAAACAAGGTAAAGTACCATTTTTCTATGTTTGTTACAATTATAGTTTCACAAGAATTTTTTGAAAAAACAGTAAAAACGGCCGGCACTCTATAGAAGTTTTGTGCTGAAATGTCCGGCAGCCAAAGTGTTAACTTCTGTGTGTGAATATTGTCCCGATATCATACCAATTGTTGTGTTGTACAGGGTAACAGAATAATTAACACCAGATGAAGTTACTAATTACAACTTTAATTAGAAACAAACAACACTTAGAAATCAAAAAAGGTACTATTATATTTATAAATAAATACTATAAATAATTCAATTTTCCAACACACAACAATAAATGTCATCTTATTACAGTTTTCCACTAAGTAACACAATAATCACTTTCCATTGAACTTCAACAATCACTTTGAACTCCACTTGTAATATCACCAGGTCTTACTGAATTGCGAGGTCGGCCACTGATACTTATATATACTCCACAGAGATTCCAGGGAAATTAGTTCTTTCCGGCGTATGAGTTGAGAAGAGTTGTGTAGTTACAAGTGATCTGGAATTCACTAGAAGGTAGATCAGTGCAAAATCTTGACACAATGCACCAACCGAATCTGTTAGAATAAACTGCAAATGACTCAAATAACTCTATTGATCCACCTCGATTAGTGGGTAATTAACATGTGTGAAATATCATGTTGTTGTTGTCTTTTGTTCTCAGTGTAGTCGTATATTGAACATTTTAAAAAGATTATTGTGCATTGGTTTCCTATAAAGGTGAATGTAGTTCTCTAACAAATAATGTCATCATCTGTCAACGTAAATACTACTTTTCTTATTTATAAACATATATTATCCTTTTAAACAGTACATAATGACTTTTACAACATGTATGATTGTTAGAAAGTTCACGAAATGAGCGAGGTACACATTATGTCCATTAATTACTTTGCATAATTGGTAGTTGTTTGTATTACCATCAAGGTTTATTTTCCAGCTACACCATCATCTCAGTCTAAGGACATATGTCCAGATTAACATCTGATTTAAAAAAAAAAACAAGATGCATACATCGGCCATTCTTTGCTTATACTATACGTGGCTGAGTTAAGTAGTATGCTATAACTCTGTACTCTAGTCCTCTATTGTCAGTAGTCCAAAGAGCAGTCTATTTTTAATGTTAGTTGCATAATTTATAATTGCAGATGTGAAAAATATGGGTAACTTGGAGTGAAAATTATTTGTGTCTCTGGTAAGGCGGTGGCCAAATGGATGGTGGACATTCCCGTTGGCGTACTTTATATGGTTTTGTGTAATGTAAAAAATGATTCAGTGGTATGTTGACACGATATGGATTGGTTTGTTGGATTAAAATTGTGGATTTAAAATAAGAGGAAAAGTGGGCTTGCATGAAACTGCTGTATTTGTGATGCCGTATTCAGATAATAAATACAATTACCACAAGCAAAAACAACAAAGAAATTTTACTTAAAATCTGGTGATGTATCAGAAACAATCACTCTGTCCTTTGTTCTTGTAAACTAATTTATGTGTAGTGTCATGCCCGGTAAAAAAAATCCAAATGTAGAATATTAAGAAACTGCTGTAAATTACCATAATCTGCGTATGAATTGGTTTCATATATTACGTTCTCACACTTTAATTTTGCTTGATTCTCTGTCTTTTAATATTATTATTCTTTTTTATTATTACATATGATGTGTTAATGGGCAGTGGTGTATTGGACAATGAGGTTGTTTCTGAATTCTGCATCTTGCTTCTACTTAATTTTTGTGTATTTTCATTATCATCTATCTGAAGCCAATAATTTCTGATTTGGTTAGAGGAGTCATTTCCATTCACATTATATATAATGTGAACAGTGTGTAATCCAGGTGAAGTGAACAGTGATTTTTGTACTGTGTCTGCTTACTACAGACATAGTAAGCCTACGTTTGTATTCACAACATGTTACACAGGGAATGACACTGCCACTTTCTCTCCCTGTAACGAATGACTGTCTAACCTGCATATATGTTATTAGTTTATCCAAAATCTGTTTTACACATGCAGGTAATACATATTCAAGGAATATATTTATATATTTAGCCTAGAATTGCAGTCCCATTCAGACATGTGCAAAAGGTGAACTGTTCTCATTTTGTACATCAAACATGAAACCTCTCTCTTGTAAATCAACTGGAGGATATCTATACCAGTTTGCTATTGAAACTTACTATTAAAACAAGTTTACTTCAGTGAATTAGACTAAATAAATAAATATTGCCTTTTTTAGTTTCATGCGGAAGCAACGTAGATCCATTATGCTAAATAAATATGTCATTGATGTAAAATGTTGTGGGGGAAAATGATAATACCAGTCATAATAAATTATAGATATAATGTAGGTTATGCGCAGATCTATTTATTATTTAACGAAAAACACCATTTTACCAAAATTGCATGAACTACATAATGAATTTATAGGATGTACTTAAAACTTTATAATGTGAGTTAGTTTAGTTGTGTTCGAAACTGTCACAGTAGTAAATTGACAACATGTTTCAGTTATTTTTCATTTTCTCTTGCCGATTTGAAAAGGTTATTCCAGTTTGGATGTGTAAGAATTTGGTGTTTTGATTTGCTACATAATTTTGTTTATACAGATGTACATGTATATCTACAACTTTGATTTGTAAAAGTTAAAATGTTTAAATCTCTTAAGTTGATTTCAATTTATTATTAAATTATTAAGTATTATAAGCACTTTTGCTTAATTTTAAAATGACATTAGATGAAAGAGCAGTCGTTGATGACACTGTAAAACATACAGGGTATGTGATGCCACTGTGATAAAATGTTGACGTACTTTATTGATGTTAATTACTGAGTTCTGTTCAAAGTTGTCTCATAGTAAAGCTATATACCTATGCCAATGGCTGGTTGACCATTTTTCAGGCAGCTTTGGACTGGTTTTGCAGAATCACTTTGGGATCTTTCATTGTATTATTTCGCTGTCACTGAGTTGGGTCAATTTCAGTGTTTCCTTTACCTGTCAGGAAAATAAACGATCACGTGGGGTCAGATTCGGTAAATAGGATATGTGTGTGCAAACATATTGATGTTTTTCGATCTAGAAATCTCTCACATTCAGTGTTATTCGCGGTATTACCATGGCCCTAGGTTATTAGTGAAAAGTTTGGGCCTTATTTATTATGTTAACTGTTCATGTAATCCTTAAATTTTTAGTGACTGTCAATCAATGAATTTTACCAATGAAGGGTTTGTGAGGATCGGTCAGAAAAGTATAACACAAATAAATGACACAAATAATTTAAAATTTGTGTTTTACTATTCTGACCGATCCTCGCAAACCCTTCATCGGTAATGTTCATGTAATGTTATCAGTGCCATAATGTATGCAATTCACTATCTTTAACATTTCTGTTTAGAAGGACTGCTGCGACAGACGGCAAGTTCACAAACTTTATTGTCAGCTCTTCTATTAGAGATTGAAAAATTTAAGTGACCAAATTAAACTTTCAAATTTGTTAAACAGTAATTTGCCAGTTTGATTTTGCTTTTCTACAGGAAACATGAAATCTTCCAAGAAAATTAAGTGTACATTGCCAGTGAACAAGAAGATTTTAACAAATGTTTCTGATATTTTGTTTAAAGAATACATTTTCAGTTAAATGATCGGGGAAATTATTTAGCAAATCAGCGTGCTTAAAAAATACTGTGTTTTTAACCTTGTTTTTATTATATCACAGTTAATCAAAGTATTTTATCTTAGTTTATAGCTTATAGTCATAAGTGCTTTAGTAATTGTTGTTTATCAACAGATTAAAAGGATATTTACAACAGTGTTTTAACAGTGATAGACTTTATTATACTCATACACTATTAATAAGTTGAGTTTCGTAGATAGTGGGTTGTTTTACATTACTAGTTTATGATGTTAATTGGCTCAACAATGGAGACAACAATAAAGTTAATTATTATTAATAAGTTTTGTCTGTTTTTTACAGTCCATTTTCTGTATAGTCAGCCACACCAAAACTCTGCCGACAGACAATATTGGAACAGTCAAAACAGAGACATTACGGCTTTCTATAAAAATGTGTGTCCGCAGTGCGGAAAGCGTTACAAGTGGCGGTGCAACATGTTGAGACACGTAAACAATGAGTGCGGCAAACCTCCCAGCATCGAGTGTAAATACTGTTCGCACCGGTTCAAGCAGAAATCACATCTGCACAGACATATTATCAACGTTCACAAAGATCTGATAAACTCAATGTGAAGAAAGCTTTATGGTAAAACTTTATACAAGATTGTAGTGAATAAATTTGTAAGAAAAGTCAATTGTGTTTCTTATTTCGCTTGCACTCCTTCCTCATATAATAGTGTGCTACTAGGGGCATAAGACCTATAAATAATGAATGCTATACCACACTGTGACAGATAAGAGTAAATCTGTTAAATTTTGAAGATTCCCATAAAATAGTTGAAGATTGTGTGGTTGTCAGGTGAAGATTATGTTTTTGTGTTCCACGAAATTTCATCACTAGGTGCAATGGTAAATAAAGAGTACTATTTGGACATTTTACTCTATTTGTATGAAGCTATTCATACCATTCAAGCCATTTATTGGCTTGTTAGGGAACAGCCAGATTTATGGAAGACTAGTTTATAGAAACTGCAGCCCGATAATGTGCTGGACGCACATCATTGCGTGTTAAGGCTAGGCAAAAGAAAACGTCATAATAATGATACGGCAGTTGCCATATTCACCGGATGTGGCCCAACGCGATCTTTCCTCCTCCCAATAGTTATAATTTCCATTAAAGGACAACGTTTTGTGACCGTTGAAGGTGTAAAACGAAAATCGCTAGGTTGAGAACTGAAGCTTAGGTATTGTAAGGCAACAAAGAAGTTAGAGCTGATGCAGAAGTAGGCGAGAATAAGATAGAGAATCTTCAGTTTTATTATAACTTAGTTTGAAAATTGAAGGCTTGGAAAAGGAGAAAGGATATAATGTACTGTATAGTTGCATACATAATAAAGCCAATAATGGTTTTGAAATATTTATAGATCTCCTTGCCTGTTACAAATATATAACAGTAAACGTGATAGTATAATAAGCATCTTTCGTGAATACCGTGTCTTCTGATTACAACATAAGTTCAAAATGGACTTTATGTGGGATAATGATAGGAATTTTAACTTCATTTATTATATTATATTTAATTAATAAAGTTGTGTTAGTGGTTATAATCACAACAAGAAATAACACTGTTGCATACCACTATAGTAAACATTCCCAATTAGCACTTTCAAGCTTCACAACTCATCATATTTCCAATCTGAAGATGAGCTGTGAAGCTTAAAAGTGCTAATCGGGAACTTTCACTATAGTGGTGTGCAGCTGTGTTATTTCTGTTTATTATATTATATTTTGCAAATACAATAATATACTAAATACTCACACAAATGGAATAGGCATATTTTGTATCAAATATGGAAATACCAGCATATTATGTTGATCTCTAATCTGAGTAGATTTAAGTATATCTTTCCTTACATATTTTCTTCATTTACCATGAAGCATATTTTAAAACATTGTATAATACAATTTTATAAGTTATTTAAAATTTATAATTATATTACCTCAAGATGTTCTTTTCCTTATTTGGAACATGTTTCGAGAGTTCCTGTTCTCTCATCTTCAGCCTTCGCGATCTTGTTTCTGGTGAAGTATTTGTGTGTTGGCTGCTGGATGTTATTAAGGTAGTTTGTTGGTCTTTGGTCTTTTAAAGTTGTATTATTGTGTGTGGTTGTGGTATATGTTTTTGTATTTTGTGTATTTTCGATGTTGAGTGCTTTGAAAATACACAAAATACAAAAACATATACCACAACCACACACAATAATACAACTTTAAAAGACCAAAGACCAACAAACTACCTTAATAACATCCAGCAGCCAACACACAAATACTTCACCAGAAACAAGATCGCGAAGGCTGAAGATGAGAGAACAGGAGCTCTCGAAACATGTTCCAAATAAGGAAAAGAACATCTTGAGGTAATATAATTATAAATTTTAAATACTTTATATATATCAAGAAACGAACTGTAGCAGAAAGTGATTGAATTTTATAAGTATATCTTCGAAATTCGAGTATGTCCATAAAATATTACTCTTGAGTATGCCCATAAATCAATAATGTAAGGTCTGCAATCTTAAATCCTATTATGCCTGGCTGTATCACAAGTTGTTATTGAACACATCAGACTTAAAGTTACGTCAGCCAGGACTAAAGCCATGTATTTTAAATCCCTACACCATAAAGCCCTCTGGGGGAGGTCCGCTGCCTCTAAGTGTTATTATTGGTGCTATTCAACAGCTTTAAATGGTGCAACAGCTTTAAAACGGTGGCTTTATGGTGTAGGGCTTTAAACTACATGGCTTTAGTCCTGGCTGACGTAACTTTAAGTCTGATGTGTTCAATAACAATAATGTAAGACGGTTACCCATTACAGTGGCATAAGTAGGAGTTACACCTTCCGGGTGGGGTTGATCTCCGCAATCCCTCCTCTGTAGTTATATCACTGATCCATTATATACTTTTGTCTAAACAGTTTTAAATATTATTTTTCTCATTTGGTTGAGTAACTTCATTATGACATTTGAATACTCCACATAAACAGACAATCTGTTTGTGTCACTCTTTGTTTACAAAAGAAATCAAGGTTTTCTATGCATTATCCACTTTTCCACAGTGTACTCCACCTTTTCTTATGTCATTTCCTAATTGTAGGTTTTGCATGGAAGTTTAGAAAGGAAAGAAACTGTAAGAAATTGTGTGAAGAAGATTCTGACTTGTGGAAACACCAACACCTAGTGCTAACATGGAAAGTTTTCAGCGGGAGCTTACCCTTAGTTCTTATCTAAACAAGATGTCCTCTTATTTTTTGTATTACACTTTCTCAGTTATTGTGTATTCTTGAAACTGCATTAATAGAATCTTTTAGTAATGTAAGGAGGGGGAGTGGTGTGGTTCCAAAATTTTGAAAAAAAAATTCTTGACTTACTAGGCAAAGACTCTTTAGATAACAATTAAATCAAGCTGATTTATATGTTCATCAGATTCAAAAATAAAAAAGCCAGTGCATATACAGAATAATTTAGTGTTATGCAATACATGCTTATGTCGAGTGTCTCGGTGAATTTGAACTTTTGTTTGACCTTGATATCCTAGTTCTGTTTACAACAACCTAATTCCTTATAATAATAAAATTTCATTATTATCAGTGGACTGAAGACAGGAAGAAGAGACACAGTGAAAAGATGAAAGAATATTGGAGAAAAAGAAAAAAACAAGGAATAAAGAATTTAAATTGGCATGTGGTCTTCAGAAGGCTGATACAAATAAAAAAAATTATTAATTATATTCCATTGTGACAAGTTTTTAACAAATCAATGACTGCTTGATGTTTCGAACGTATTTTTGCTTTAGCACTTTAAAAATGTGATATATTGTGATTTCTTGGATATATTACAATTTAGTAAATTATTGTTTTCTACTGAAAATGATAACTCATTGTTCTTATACATTTGTTTAGATCAGTCATTTTATTGGAAACGAGAAACGTGTCAGTAATTGTAATAACTTTCTCGTATTTAATTATATTTTCATATCAGTAATCACGGCTTTGGTTCTTACTGAACAAAACCTATAAATGCATCAGAATTGTACATAAACAAAATGTATGTCAATCTGATTGCCTGTAAGAACATAAATACATGTAACTTGCAGGTTTTTGTAGTTATTGTACACTAACCATAAATATTACTTTTTTTTAATTATTAGTTTTGAAATTATAGTATATAGACAAAGTATATAAATGAGTGTATGGCTTAACAATCCTAGGAAAATAATTAAGACTGTCACGTGCTACCTTCTTTGAATCTCGCACAGCAGCATGCCTGCCTCTGCAAAACTATTCTTCTTATCACTATTATTAAAATTATAGTACATGATGTTGGTTTTGCAAGAACCTTTTATTTAATCTGTGGGCCTCTGGAATATACAGAATGAGCTTGTGTAGTGTGTATCAGAACTTTTAATACTGCATTTGCAGAGCAAATAGTATTTATAAAACACACGCACACAGATTTAACACGTACCTGAAATGTCAGATTTTGTATCTGATGCACTTTTTGTTAATATAGTTAACATATGATTCATCTTAAAAATAAATGTCAGATTAAAAAATGTATCTAAGGTAAGTCTGTTATGGAATGTGTGTGTGTGCGCGCGCGCGCGCGCGTGTGTGCTTAGATTTGTGTTATTCTTCATTTAGAAATTAAAATTATAAATAATTTTAATAAACAATTATAGATTATTGATGTTTATTTGTACTATAAGTAAGTGTTGGTAACAGTAACTATTTATGCCCGTTAAACAGTTTGGATATATTAATTATGCCACATAATTTATTAGTGATATGAAAAGTTTTATATAACAGATAGATCTATATTGGTTAATGGAACGTTAGTAAATTTATTATCTGTTGTTATTTTTAATGTGGTTTAACAATTATATATGCTTTTCAGATTTTCGTCTTTGGCAATTTGATGGAAATAATTCACCATGGTCGCCAGGTCATAAATGTGATAAGTGTGGCAAAAGTTACAAAACACGTAACAACATGTTAAGACATAACCGCGTCGAGTGCGGCAAAGAGCCACAGTTCCAGTGTCCTGTGTGTTTACACAAGTTCTTTTACAAGAGCAAACTTCATATACATGTGAACACTGTACATATAGCAGCGTGAATATGCGCTGACTTCGGATTGTTTTGTTGGGGGTGTAAAATTGATATAAACTTTATATATCGTGCGTAATGACAATATAATCACAAATAACATGAAGAACCGAGAATAAATGTTCAATATTGGGTAACAGAAGAGTTAACTAAAATAATTATTTTCATCATTCTCATTATTGTTTGTTATTTTGCATTACAAAACGCAAAGTACAAAATAGTGTAAATAAATATAGTTAAACTTGCTTTACAGTTATGTTTTCTGTAGGTACATTTGCCTTTTATAATCTTGGCATCAGTTCATTTCTTCGGTACATCCTTGTTTAAAATGTGGAAACAACAAAATCACTTATCATTTCAAAAACTAGATACAAATTAAAACTGTAAGCTTTACCTCATTGTGTGGCATTGTTGGTGAAACATATTATTTGTATATTTAATCTAATACATTTTATAGTATATATTGTAATTTATATATAGTGTTACAACACAAACAAGCCACCCCAATACCAGGAAAAAAATATGAATCAACTATATTAAATGTTTAAACTAATGAAAATAAAATGACTATGACGTGACAAACGACTATGACCCAACCCAAGTGATTGACCAAATAAAATGAAACCAAATGAGAAGGTGAAAACCAAAATATAAATGAAATCAAATGAGAAGGTAAATGAAAAGGAGACAAACAAAATATAAATGAAATAAAATGAGAAGAAATGAAAAGACACAAACGAATAATATAGAACAGAAAAGGAGAAATGTTACACTCAAATAAAGTAATGAAAAAGAAACCAATAAATAATAAAAGTAAATGATAATTATTAGTATCGACTAATTAATCAATGTAAATGATAATTATTAAAATCCAATAAAGTAATGACAAACTAAAGTACGCTAACCAAAGAAATAGAGTTTAAATGTAATAAATGACTCTATACCATGGCATGAACTTGTTAACAGTATAACTAACCATTGTAAAGTGAGAGATAGAGAGATAGATAGTGAACAGGAGTAAGTGAGAAAGAAAATTTAATGTTAGGGAATACCCACTAGGAACACTTAAATAAAATATAAAAAGTGCAAAGTGACAGTGTAAACCCCCAAAATAAATAGAAACCCTGTTGATAGGTATAAACACCTAATAATCAGTGAAAAACACTAAAGGTTAATTGTGAACAGTGTTAGTAAATAAGGATATTGATATAATTAGGATTAAGATTAATGGTAGATGAGGAATACAATAGTATTCAGGAAAGGAATCCCATGGAAAGTTAAAAGTTAGTGTTACCATGGTTAGAGAGTAAAGTTTATTTAAGAAAGAATGTGATAAAGAATATAAAGGCAAAATCAATAAACATCCTATGTTCTAAGGGATAGTTAGTTAGATAAAGTAAGTGGTGTGATGATGTTTGTCACCAAAAAATAAGTAAGAATAAACCAAATGTAAACAAGAGTAGCATAATAACTGTTAAAGAATTGTTTGATTAAGTTTATGAATAGGAATATGGCTGAAAGAATTATACAGACCATAAGCCTAAATGTTATGTTATATTTTATAGAGAATAGTAAATAATAAACAATGGCAATATAAATAAGAAAAAAGATAAATTCATATAAATCAAATACTGGAAAAACAGTTAGAAAATAATAGACAAACCATAATACGTAAAAATAATGAAAACATACAATTCTTATAAAACAAACCCAAATCAATTCAACAAGTAACCAAATCATTTGTAACACAAAACAAAACATGTATAAAGGTAAAATAATATGTAATTTGTATAAAATAAGAAAATATAGCCAATTACTACCTAGGCCTATAAAATACCTAACTGTAAAAAACCAAAAACAACAAATTGTAAGAAATGTAACTATGATATTGGCAAATCCAAGGCAAGTAAATAGTTTATGATAATTAGTGAATCATATTAAGAGATAAATGTTAAATTAAGGACATAAAATAAGAAAGAAATGTAATTAAATAATATCAACATAACTGTCAAAATATTAGTACATAAGCAAACCCAGCTTTGAGGGATGTCAAAATGATCTTTGAAATAAAAGTCATTTCGAATAAAAATTCAAATATTATAACAATGGTCTTAAGTCATGAATAGCCAATGAGAGTCAATCAGTTACCATGACAACTGAACGTTATTTATGAATATTTCGTTAGAAACTGTTAGTCCATTATTGAAGCTCCAAGCGAAGAGACGCCAAGCCGTAAATGACTCAATTTTTAATACAAAACGATAAAAAGTAATCCAAATTTGATAAAATGAATAAATAAGAAGATGATGAAGGACTAGGACATCCAATTGAGGCCAAATACCAGAATAATAAATTCTAAATTAATAAATTTCGATCAACTTATACGAAAAAGACGCAAGGCGTGATTAAATCCCAAGATGATTGAAGATTGATGACCCAACCTATTTCGACTGAATGACACTCCACCATAAGTCAACTGATTGATAAGTATTGCTGAGTTACCCGAATTTATGGATTAAATTCTTTTTAATTTTTTCTCACAACACTTTTAACTCTCACTATAAACTGATGATCTAATTTCTTTCAAGGATTAATTCAAAATAAAACACTAAATTTATATGACATTAGAAAATAACCTGTGTAAAATTTACGAACTTTTGACACACACGTTTTAACACCTCAGGAACAAATTATAATTACACCTTATATTATATAAGTACCAGTAATGTAAGGTAGTGTACTTTATTGTAATCAAATTTATATTTTGTCGTAAACCAGAAGAATCCAGATTTTTTGAACGAAAAAAGAAAAAAACTTTCAGTAGACGCCATGTCTGACTAACTAAATCGTTCGAAATCGTTTCGCCAAACCTCGAGATATAATTGTTTCACTGCCGGAGCAAATTTGTTTAATAGCAAAATATAAGTTTGTATAATACTGCATAAATACTAATCACAATTTAATAAACTAGTACAGAGTTGTAACCACTGTTCTTTATTTCATAGGAAAGTGCTTTATATGATTTGTGTAATTTAGCGAAGAACCAAGGTGACGGTAAGCGCTCGACAGGGGAAACTCGGCGAGGGGGGAACTATCAGCGAGATTTATAAACCCGTACAGGCGGGAGTAATTGAATTCACCATACCGTTATAGAACGAACGCTCGATAGACCTATTTTTTAATTGTTTTCAGTTAAAACAATTTGGCGCCACCCGGGAAATACAACCATATATTAAAGGACAGGTAAGGTTCACAATCGTATTGTACTGGTAATTCGAGAGATCGCTACGGACATCGTCAGCGTAAAATTAAAGTAACGACTAAAACGTGTGAGGCGAACACACAAAATTTACACTTTTATAGAGCACATAAGAAACAACTCGTTACAAATTGACGTCCACAACGTGTGGCTTAATACACGCAAAGAATATATCGTTACAATATTTACAAATAGAATTTGAAACTGCAACTTTAAACTGCCTTGGTTTTTTTTTTTAAATTGCCCCCTTGATACAGATATAAAGTTAAAAGTTGTTGTAATTAATGCGAGGAGGGTAACAAATTAATTATGCTTCCTGAAAATTTGGGTGGGAGCCGAAACTCTCTTGCCAATGCTAAGTCAGCACCATTGAGTAAGGTTTTGTGTTGTTATTCTGAGGTGCCCTCTCCCAAATGCCATGGTGCAATTCCCCCCCAAGTATTCCAAAATTTTGCCCCAAAATTTGATTTTGTGGGTAGGGGGGTCACAATACGGGATATGGAATAACCTTCAGTTAACGATGGATCTTGGGGCATTATCCAAAATTTTTGAAAACTAAAGCCATTTAAGCAATTATTGGAATAAAAATACTAATGTTATTCTTTTGAAAAATAAAGAAATGCTATTACTTAAAAAATCCTCCTAAAAATTCCAGTGATGTGACTTGCACCATGCTGTGGGACTGTTATCAGAATTCTGTGCAAGTTTCTTTTAAGTTGTAATGTTTGTTGTGCTCTTGTGTTGTCAGCCCTCGCATCTGTTGTTGTTAACTGTTGGTTGCCCTGTTTTGTATCTAATAAAATTTCTTAGTGCTTAACGAACATTGCTTTCAAGAGATCTAGTTTTGTTTCTGTATTTTTACAGTCTAATCATATTAAATGTGGATACTTCGTCTTTTTCTTCCAATGGCGCTACAGCTCATATTGACCCCTGCCCTCTTCAGTTAACCTCTTCCAGGCATTCTGGTTCTCCCAGCATCTATTGCTACACTATCCTCCCACCGTTTTCACAATTTTACAATTGGTTGGCCCCATACGCGTTTTTCGGGACTTGTCTCCCACCTTTCGCAGCACATGCCCTATGTACTAGAGACACTTCAGCTTTATAAGGTCTGAGAGTTTCCTTGTGTACTACATAGAGCTTATGGTTGTACCAAACCCTACAGATTCCCTTGTTCATTCACAAGTCTGAATGTCCTATGCAACATCTTTTGTTCAAAGCTGCACAACATGTTTCAAGATTTCTCTGTTAAGGACGAACCTTGAATACATAGGATATCACAATTCTAACAACCCTTTTATGAGGCTGAAGCTTAGTTTTCTGGTGGATGTTACAAGATTTCATAACAGTCATAAAAGTGGGGTTCCTGCAACCAGTCTCTTTCACGTCAACATTATGTCTTGAGAGAATGGGATGGAAATAACAGAATTTATGAATCACATTGAAGATGCAAGCGCTCATTAGATCAGTTTGCCCCAGACGGTTTGCCTGTATTCTGCTCTGATGTGTAAGTTTGGTCTTATGTTCATTAATTTTGAGTCCCATCTCTGCGAAAACCTCCTTCAACTTCTCAAATCTTCTTCTATCTAATGTCAGAGATCTGCCAATTATATTCAAGTCATAAATGTGGATACTAGTTTTATTTATAGATTGTTTAGGATAATATTAAATATTGTTAATATCAGTGTATAACGATAATGTGGAGGACTATATGTAAAATGCTCATGTGCAATAAAGTACTGCGATCAGTTCCTTTATGACATCGCGGTTGTGATCCATCTTAGGATTTGATCATTTCTATAGTGTTGAACCTAACCAGATGGAAGATCTGGTTACTGGCGTAATCAACTAGGGATGCTGTAAGCAGTCTATAGTTGTATTGGTAACAACATTGCCCTGCTTTTGTGTCATATCACTGTTATAATGTAAAACAACTTATAAATTCTGTCAGCATTATAAAATGAATACTTAATAATATTACATTTAATATTTATAAATAAATTTATCTCAAGATTACTTTTTTCCTTATTAGGAACATGTTTCGAGAGCTCCCGTGCTCTCAAAACATGTTCCTAATAAGGAAAAAAAGTATATCTTGAGGTAAATTTATTTATAAATATTAAATGTATTATATACATCAAGAAACGGACTGTAGCAGAAAGTGATTGAATTAATAATATTAACATTTATTTTCATATTTTTAAGTTTTTCTTAAAAATGTATACAGCATTCTCTAGTCTGCTTAGTGATAACTGTTAAATTGTAATAAAATATTAACACTTTATATTTGTTTCTCAAACGTTGTGTAGTATTTTGTAAAATACTCTGCATATGTGTGCATACATGTATATTTAAGGTCACAGTTTATAATAATCGGCAATAAAAAATATTTTTGGTTGTCTTCTATAAAAGTACATTCTTGTACCTCACAATAAAGTTCACTTCTAATTCGATTCCCTTTCAGTGTTGATACAAAAAGAATGAGGATCTTTTCTGTTATTCTCGTACCAGCAGCAAATTATTCCATTTTTTTCATTACAACAATAACATGAGAACATTGCTTGGTATACTTTATTGCTAGGTGGTGCATTGCCCTATCCCAGTTCCTTGTTCATTTGAACAAGCAGGACCATTATTTCTGATTTTCTGAAACCATACAGTGTGATTAAAAACATTGCGGGGTAGCTTTTTAAACACATGATGGTGTGAACTGTTCGAAAAATTTGGTTGGCCAAACACAGGTCAATACAGTGCTTAGGTTACGTTCAAGTTAGGTCTTCCCCATAATACTTTTTCTACAAAAAAATTTCTTATTGTTTCCAGTAAGTTTAACTGCTTATGACACTGTAGCAAACAGTTTGACTATTAGCAGGGCAACATAGCAAAAAATAAAATACAAGTTTCGTATGTTTTCAACCGTTACTGGTATGTTTGTAATAAGACTGTAAGTACATTGTAATTATAAATATGCATTTATAACATTAACATATCAATTACACTGATCAAATGGTCACTCGTCACTTGGTAGAACATTTTATTGATATTTGAATTGAATAAATAAACTATTGCTAGAATATGTTTTTGAAGTCTTCTTCCGGTATGGACCATGTCAAAAATGTCTTGTATGCTAACGTTTCACTCATATTACAATGAGTATCCTCAGATCTAAGTGACAAAATCGCCAGCAAGTGAACTCAGTTATACAGTGTAGAAGTGACGGTGGGTGGTCCGGTAAGTGGACCCTGCCCTGTAGACATTACCGTGTGAGCATTATTTGTGCGGTCTGTCAAACCACGTGCACTTAAACCAGAAAGTAAACGGTACCAAGTCATACTAAGCATGGCGATTTCTCTGTTGATGTTATCCTTGTGTTTATTAATTTCTATTGCTTCTATAACCAATCTGTCATAATATCTATTATACAACCTTATTACAGATGCGTCTTCAAAGTTTACCATGTGATTAGTTAAGGCTGAATGCGCAGCAATTGCAGACTTTTCAACTGCCGAGTTATTCGTATGTTTGACATGTTCTTGGACTCTTGTGGAAATCAGGCGGCCTGTCTGGCCAATATAAACCTTTCCGCAACTGCATGGAATTTTGTAGATACCTTCAGTGTTGAACAGGATTCTGTCTCTGACTGGTTTTAAAAATTGTGCCAGCTTCTTATGTGGTTGAAACACTATTTTAATGCCGTATTTCCTCAAAATTCTGCTAATTTTGTCTGTGGTACCTTTTATGTATGGTAAGAATGCTCTGTGATTATTATATATAATTTACCTTGTAATTTCCGTCCAGTGACGTCGAGTGTAATTTGTATGGTTACGCGTTTCAGGCCATGTGGCCCATCCTCAGACAATCACTCCGAGAGGAGCTCGTTAAACAATAAAATCCACACAAAACAAACACATAATAAATAAATACATAAAATATATTAAATAAACATATAAAAGCGTTCTATTACCCGAACACGGTGCACCGCGTGTAGCATGTCTGAACTGCGTCAATGGAATCTGTTATCTATTATTATCTGGAATCGATCGCAGCGCGGTATCATACAGTGGGTTGGACCCGAAGTTAAGTTTATCATTAAGTATGTCGTCACACACACCAGGGTTATTATGACCTCTATATATCTCGAATTCCTCGAGTGCATCCATATAACGGCCTTTACCACAATAATGTAGGGGTATGAAGTTAGTGTTGAAATTAGTATAAGAATGATTACACGAAATCAGATGCCTTGTAAAGTTAGATTTAATATTATCTATAGAAAAATCACCCCTGTTAAAATGGCTTTATGGTGTGTGTTCACGGAATCTTTTGATAAACGGTCTACCCGTTTGGCCGATATAAAATCGGTCACAGTCGTCACATATAAGCTTATAAATACCGGTTTTGGATTCAAAGTTTGTCTGAACGACTGGGCGAACCAAGTTCCGTAGACGGTTATTTGTTTTAAAAGTGACAGTATAACCTAATTTACTTAAAGTGGATGTAAGGATCCTGGGCATCAACTCAGTGTATGTTGTTGTGATGTATTTGTTGTTAGGTGTATTATCATGTGTCTGTTTGGAACGACGGGATTTGTGTTTTCTAAGAATACTGTCAATCATTTGGGACTCATATCCGTTGGCCATAGCTATGTGTTTAATTATGTTGAGTTCACACTCGAAATCATCATTATTTAGGGGGATCATCAAAAGTCTGTGAATGAAACTGTTGTAGGCCGCTAATTTTTGAGAGAAAGGGTGGTGTGAGTCCGCATGTATGGTCACGTTTGTGGTGATAGGTTTTCTGTAAATTTTAAAGTTTAAGCTGTTAAGTTGCCTGGTGACAGTAAGATCGAGAAAGTTGAGTTCATTATTGGTTTCAGTTTCCATAGTAAACTGAATATTGTGAGTAACAGTATTCATATGGTTTTTAAGATTACTGATTTGGCGTAAAGTACCGTTAAAAATTAGAAAAGTATCATCAACATATCGGCCATAAAAGATAATATTATTGGCGAAGGTATTATTATTAAGGATATAATTGTTTTCATAAAAGTCAAGATATATATCAGCCAACAGGCCGGATAACGGTGAACCCATGGCCAGGCCGTCTGTTTGAATATAGTAATTACCGTTGAAAGTAAAATAGTTTTGTTGAAGGATGAGTCTTGAGTCTTAGTATGGTAATTAGTTCTTTAATGAGTTGTGTGTCCAATTTGTTAGTATCATGGAGATTGTCATTCAAAATATCTAAAATTTGGTTCACGGGTATATTTGTGTATAAATTGACGATGTCAAAGGAGGCTAATTTGTAACTGGGTTGTAATTTTATGTCGTTGACCTTGTTTATGAAATCAATATTTTTGACGATAATATGGTTGTTTTTGAGAAAGATGTTGTTTTTAATTAGTTTGACAAGTTTCTTGGCTGTTTTGAAACCCGGCACTGTAGTAAAATTGACTAATGGCCTGATAGGAATGTTATCTTTGTGGATCTTGGGTAAGCTGGTAAGTTTTGGGGCGCGCGCGATGATAGGTTTTAAGGAACGTCGAGTGCGATCGTTAAATAAATTGGTACAATTGTTAATAGTATTATTTAATGATTTTACATATGAGTCAGTGGGATCAAAATTTATTATCTCGATATTGTTATCGGAAATGAATTTGTGTACTTTCTGTGTGTATGTGTCATTATGGATTATTACCAAAGAATGACCTTTGTCTGCTTTAGTAATAAGTGCGTTGTTATCATGCAACTTAGTTTTTATCTTTTTGAGTGTCTTGCGTTCAGCCTGTGCTCTTAACTGTTTCTGTATGTTACGACCATCAGTATTACGGTTATTTAAAATTTTATTGGACATACAACTCACACATACAAGTTGCCCAATAAAATTTTATTGGACATACAAATTGGACACACAACTCATTAAAGAACTAATTACCATACTAAGACTCAAGACTCATCCTTCAACAAAACTATTTTACTTTCAACGGTAATTACTATATTCAAACAGACGGCCTGGCCATGGGTTCACCATTATCCGGCCTGTTGGCTGATATATATCTTGACTTTTATGAAAACAATTATATCCTTAATAATAATACCTTCGCCAATAATATTATCTTTTATGGCCGATATGTTGATGATACTTTTCTAATTTTTAACGGTACTTTACGCCAAATCAGTAATCTTAAAAACCATATGAATACTGTTACTCACAATATTCAGTTTACTATGGAAACTGAAACCAATAATGAACTCAACTTTCTCGATCTTACTGTCACCAGGCAACTTAACAGCTTAAACTTTAAAATTTACAGAAAACCTATCACCACAAACGTGACCATACATGCGGACTCACACCACCCTTTCTCTCAAAAATTAGCGGCCTACAACAGTTTCATTCACAGACTTTAGATGATCCCCCTAAATAATGATGATTTCGAGTGTGAACTCAACATAATTAAACACATAGCTATGGCCAACGGATATGAGTCCCAAATGATTGACAATATTCTTAGAAAACACAAATCCCGTCGTTCCAAACAGACACATGATAATACACCTAACAACAAATACATCACAACAGCATACACTGAGTTGATGCCCAGGATCCTTACATCCACTTTAAGTAAATTAGGTTATACTGTCACTTTTAAAACAAATAACCGTCTACGGAACTTGGTTCGCCCAGTCGTTCAGACAAACTTTGAATCCAAAACCGGTATTTATAAGCTTATATGTGACGACTGTGACCGATTTTATATCGGCCAAACGGGTAGACCGTTTATCAAAAGATTCCGTGAACACACACCACAAAGCCATTTTAACAGGGGTGATTTTTCCATAGATAATATTAAATCTAACTTTACAAGGCATCTGATTTCGTGTAATCATTCTTATACTAATTTCAACACTAACTTCATACCCCTACATTATTGTGGTAAAGGCCGTTATATGGATGCACTCGAGGAATTCGAGATATATAGAGGTCATAATAACCCTGGTGTGTGTGAGGACATACTTAATGATAAACTTAACTTCGGGTCCAACCCACTGTATGATACCGCGCTGCGATCGATTACAGATAATAATAAATAACAGATTCCATTGACGCAGTTCAGACATGCTACACGCGGTGCACCGTGTTCGGGTAATAGAACGCTTTTATATGTTTATTTAATATATTTTATGTATTTATTTATTATGTGTTTGTTTTGTGTGGATTTTATTGTTTAACGAGCTCCTCTCGGAGTGATGGTCTGAGGATGGGCCACATGGCCTGAAACGCGTAACCATACAAATTACACTCGACGTCACTGGACGGAAATTACAAGGTAAATTATTTATAATTATCATACAGTGGCCTGGACCGCTTTAAATATGTTTAAATCTGTGATTATTATCGTCTGCTGTAGATGTTTCTGTAAAAAAGCCACTTCTACAGTATATAACAGAGTTTGCTTGCCGCCGTTTTTGTCACTTAGACCTGAGGATACTCATTGTAATATGAGTGAAACATTGTCATACAAGACATTTTTGACGCAGTCCGTACCGGAAGAAGACTTCAGGAACATAATGGACACTGGCTGCGGAAGCCTACATGAGAATATTGGTATGGCACTACAGATAATTTTATTTTCCTTACAATTGTCTCACCATTTATGGCAGCTTCAGAGGTTGTATTTGAACTGACAGATTTGAAATGTATGTTAGGCAGGGGAGGGTTGGAGGTAGTGTATGACCAAGGGTGCATTGGAAAGTCCCAGTTAAAAAGTTTGAATAAACACTGTAATGCCTTTTATTTCTATAATTATGTATAAGCTTTAATTTAACACATGCAACTGTTTAGAAATAGATCTACGTTAAGTGATTATGGAATTTTGTTGAAACTTTTAATTACTGTGGGAGGAGGGAATCGATACCCTTGATCCTCCCCATAGTTTGCCACTGGACCTTAATAATAATAATATATATGAAGTTTACAATTAAGGGAATATAAAGAATGAGGTATATAGTGTTTATAAGATTTTGAACATAACAATGACATTAATATTGGTAGTCAGCGTGTTGATAGTGATACATTATGTAACACAGATTTGTAATTTCAGAACTGAATACGGAACCTGATTACTATATTCATTCATATAGTTTGCCCAAGCTAAATGATCCCGACACTTTAACTGCACTAATGCGAACAGCATTGGAACTGCGAGCAACCAATCCTCAGGATGCGCCAAAATTTACTTGTAAAAACTGTGGTCGTAATTATAAATGGCGTCAGAGTTACGAGAGGCACGTTAAACATGGATGCCGAAAAGAATATTTTTGCCCGCACTGTTCGCTCCATACTACAAAAAAAGCAAGTTTTCAACGGCATCTCACGTACTTGCACTTAAGGAATGTAATGGCAATGCAGGAAGCTCAAACAAATGCCATTTCTGTGCCTTTATCAGTATCGCAAGTAACACGAGATGTGATAAGAAATTACTCCATGCCTGCACTACCTCAATAATATAATCATAGAAATGATAACAATATAGATTTAACGATTAATAATCTGTCTTATTGGATGATATATGGGCACTGTCAGTTGCAGTCAGTATCAGAGTCATATAAATGTTTTGTTCTGAAATCAGAACTTTAAAGACTTAATATATTTTGTGTTACAGAGAAATTAATGTATTCATTGTTATTGAAATAAGTTACTGTTGCTGTTCCTGAAAGCTCAAATGTGTTTACTGAAAATGGTTGAAATATAAATTATGTTTATTAATTGAAGTTACATAGTCACAAAATGTGTTTAGATTTAGTTTTGTACCAAATGACTTTCTGTAACTATGATAATGTGTGTTCTAAAATGTGATCAGATTCCAAAGATATAAATTAAAGTATTTTTTTCATAATATTTGGATATTGAATTTGATATTTGTTCATACACAGTGGAATGTTAATTACGTGGAATACTCAGCATCAGCCACTGCGAGTGGACACATTTGTCAATGACAAAACGACAGAAACATGTGGGCAGTGAGCAACTGCAACTTTCCATAACTACACATAATCTGATTATCAGAGTGTCTGATTAGATTGGGTTACCACATGTTTTAAGTGGTCACAGCAATTGAGAACATTCTGCCTTGTTTTTGAAATGTTCAATAATGAGGTGAATGACTGAACTTCCATAGCAAAGTTGCTTATTTTATAAAACTCTATATACAGTGTATGATCCTGAAGTGACACAAAAATGAAAAATTTATTGCACATATTTTTTACACATATTAATGATTTACTATGTATATTATATATTAAAATAAAATATAATTGGCATTCTGTTGTTTAAACAGACTTTGGCCAAAATCTCCAATTTTCCGGTACTTGTTGCTCTATGGAAGGCAAAACACATTTATGTTTTATGATTCATCTATGTGCTTACATGGTCCGTGCTTGTGTGTAAACAAGGCAAACACCGTCTCCCTTTGAAGTGAACATTAAAATGAAATTATATGATTATCATCGTTGTCATCATCTTTTATGGCTTAGGCTAGTAGCCTCTTCCAGTCTCTATGGAATTCATCCAACTATCGTGTACGGGGTCTTCCCACTCTTCTCTTCCCCATTGGATGATAGTTAAGAGCTCTTCTTGAAAATGGATCCATTCTCTCTACGTGTAACCGCCTCTGTTTTGTACCGGGAGATTGTCTCATTTAAGCTTTCAGCTATGCCTAGCTCCATTCTAGTATGATCATTTCTGATATGATCTCTCCTGGTACAACACTTTACAGCCCTCAAGAACCTCATTTCTGCTCCTTGTATTAGATATATCTTTGGCCTTTCTAATCCAAGTCTCACTACCATACAGTAGTTGAGGTACGGCCATTACATTATAATATTTCAATTGTGTCTCTTTCCATATTTTCTTCTTTAAGTGTTTAATGATACATCCACAAAGCAACTGGAGAGACTAATTTTGCTTTCAACCTCCTTATCATCTTGATACGTAATGCTGCACCCTAGATACTTGAAATCTGGCACCTGTTCTATTGGTGAGTCCTGTATGACAATCTCTGTTCTAATATGATTTGCTCCAGAAAAAGCCATAACTTTTGTTTTAGATAAAGAAATTGTTCGATTGTAATCTGTTAAAATGTTAGTAAGATAAAACAACAAGGTCATTATATGCTTATTTGTGTAGAAAATAAAATTATAGCATTTATAAGTTTCAGAGCATATTCCAACCCACTAGGGAGGCGCTACAATTTGTTTGTTTGTTAATACTTAGCCAACTTTGTTGGAACTAGACCATGGACTGTCATTTGTATGACTGTTAGAACGCTGCTTAAAGTCCCAAACAAATCTCTGTGAGAGATGAACCAAAACACAGTGTTCCAGTTAATTGACACTTCACAGCTTGTTTACAGTTGGGTAAAACTGATTAATGTCTAGAATTTTAGATTTCGTATTTCATTTAAGTATGTTCAAAGTCACTTAATGAAAGAGCGACTGTTCAAATGCATTTTAAGATAAAGAAAGTCGAGTATATTCTTAGTCTTAACTTCTTAACTTAAAGAACTCGTCTTGGTGGATACAAAGGTTGGTTACTAACTGGTATATGGCGGCTACCCACTGTGCAGTGGTGCATCAAGGGGGTTTTATGGATCAGCCCCCTCCTCCAGATGGATAAAGATAAAAGGAAATTTAAAAAATTTAAAAGAAAGTGTTTAAACATGAATTTGCCTCCAAAAGCGTTTTAAGACTATAAAACAGGTTAATTACCTACCGTCACGCTTTTTGAAATCCGAAAACAGGATACTCGAGTTTCGACACATTAAGTGTCATCTTCAGATCCTCGATGAATATAAGTTAAAAATACATTTGTTGATGTATGCACATCCCGTCAGATAATAAAAACAACACAAACATAACAACAAAAATACTTAAATAATTTAACACATATTAAAACCGAGACAAAACAGAATGAAAACACGATCCACGCGGCCGACGCGGACCTGCGCAGGAACACGTTATGCGATAAAATCAATCGATACCGATTTGACCTTTGATAAATTTTATCGATCTGACACAGCTAGTATCTCGTTCGATATCGTTTACTCTGTTAAACAGAATATTATTTTTATGGATTGATTTTTCATTTAAGATGTGATCGTAATTAACTTTAGTGGCCTTATATATTTCAAACCTTTCAAGAGTGTCCAGTTTTAAGAGATTTCCTGCATTTATGTAATATATCCAAATTCTCACTAATACTTTTTATGTTATGATCTTGTGAACTTAAATGTTCAGCAAATGTGGATCTTCCTATATTTGATTTAGAGCTTGGGAGGTGTTCTTTATAACGCAATTTGAACGAACGACCCGTGTGTCCTATGTAGAAATTTGAACAATCCGAACAATTAAGCCTGTAAACACCTGTACCATCGTATTCATCGAAAGACTTAATTTGATTTTTAAACTTAAGTTTTTTCTCGAGTTTATTATTTGCTTTTGAAGCCAATACTATATTTTGTTTTTTCAATTGGTTTTTACTTCCATATTCCTTAAGGGGACCCGGAATGTCCTATGCCTGCAATGTTAAATGTAAGGTACATTTTCTCCTAAACAGTTAGAACTAGAAAGCTGATTTTTTTCCTGTATCTTATTACATGCTTTTAACACTTTGTGTCATAGGGATTTCTGTATATTTGCATTTTTCTTAAAAATAATAATTTTTTTGTACTTGAAGAATTTTTAACACATTTTTTCACTACATTTTGCAACATAAAATTCGTAATTACTAAGATATGGAAAAAAGCCTATGATACAAATTGTAGTTTGACATTATATACAAACCCTGAAATTTTGAGGTGTCTAGCTCTTATAGTTTACATGCAAATGTTCCTTATATAGCAAAAAAATAAACTTACGGGAATCGAGGCTCAAAGTTCCAACTGCATATTTAGCGAAGTTCTGGACCATAAGATGGGTTGTCAGAGTCACTAGACATTTCCTCATGTAGTTTTCTCTTTATTCCTTTCATCCTTTGTCTGGCTAACCTCTCACTCCTTCTGTTTCCTTTCAGCATTCCTCTTCCTCTCATTGTCTACCGATAACATAGAACTAATCATGAATTTTCCCGGCATTAGTCCCATCCTCTGTAGCACTTCACACTTAATTATATTTCCTCTGTTGTAGGTGGCAATGGCATCATATACTCCAAAGTGTAAAGTATTTATTTGGACAAACACATTTTTCGGGATTCTAGTCCAGATCACATGGTTCAGGCTCTCGTTTTGATTTTGTGTACGGCCATGGAGACATTTCTTCAGAAGTTCAGTTTGAGACAAATCTCTGAAAACTGGCTTTATAGTCTCCATGATAGCGTGTGGCACATTGTGGTGATGTTTATATATTTGTTCAGATCCCTGATACCTGTTATATTTGCACCAGGAATCAGGTCCCGTTGGGCACAGTCCATGTTCTGGCTTCTCATCGGTAGATGAAGTATGAAAATATAAAGCCCATACAGCTTTCTTCATTACCTCAAAACTCTGGGTATTTTGTCTTATTGCTAGCCCGTAATCTCTCTGCAACATATTGATTACCTCATCAGTCAATCTTTTAGTACCTCCCAAAGGTTTTCCATCGCTGAGGGCCTTACCTTTCATCGTGGTTTTCAGTCGACGCAATCTTGCTCCCATACGTTTCTGAACATGTCCAATACACTCCTGTTTTTTGATAGTGACATCATTTCCATATGGTTTCAGTTCAGATACAGCAGCAAAAGACTTTGAATCCCCATCACCTAGGTAGTTTATATACCTGACATTGTACCATTGGAGAGAGCGACTGAAAATATCTTTGACACCAGCAACTTCCGTGCCCCCACCTAACCTAACCTCACAATTTTCAGATATACTTTCTTCACTTATATGAGAAGTTGTTGCGGTTTTATTATTTCTATAATATCTCCCTGGAGGCTTCTTCTTTTTATAAATGTGATTATTGCAGCAAGGCATCTTTACAACACTAAATAATACTATACTACACAATGAAAACCTTTACACACAATGTACACATTAGAATTAAAAAAAACAGTGCTTGCAACAAATAAATATCCCTTTTAATTCATGTTAGCCAACACAAGAAACGTCCTACACAAATATATTCTCTTTGGAATAAGTGGGAGATTTGAATGAACCTATTCTCTCTGGACACGAATCTATGGAAAACTGACATGACGTGTTACGCTCATTTTATAATAGACGAGTATATTTTGTAAAATATTTTAAAATACTTACAAGTAAGCTACAGACAAGATAATTATGTCATTTTAAACAGGAAAGTCTCTATTTTATAATACATAGAAAAACTCAAAATCCATTTTTTCATCATTTTTCACCTTCCGGGTGCCCTTAAGGAATGGAAGTATGGTGATGGCAAAAAAAATCGTGTTCGAGATTATTGCAGATTCTGATTCTACTACACTCAAAACATGAAAAAAAGTCGTTTTCCGAAAAGTGTCTGTGTGTGTGTCTGTAGAGTTTTTTCTATGGAAACGATAACTGCCGCAAATTCAAACAGAATCAAATAATTTTTTGCATACAGCCCTGATTTGTAGAGTACTCACGACCTATTGTTTTTGGTGAAGATCGGTTGAGGGAAAGGGGTAGTTTACCTGCAACGGTTTTTTTTATCAAGGGAAATTTTTTTTTTTGCAAACGATAACAGCCGCAAATTCAAACAGACTCAAAAGATTATTTGCATACAGCCCTAAATTGTAGAGGTCTCAAGAAATATTGTTTTTGGTGAAGATCGGTTGAGGGAAAGGGGTAGTTTACCTGCAACGTTTTTTTAACAAGGGTATTTTCTATGGCAAACGATAACAGCCGCAAATTCAAACAGAATCAAATAATGTTTTGCATACAGTCCTAATTTGTAGAGTAATCAAGACCTATTGTTTTTGGTGAAGATCGGTTAAGGGGAAGGGGTAGTTTACCTGCAACGTTTTTTTATCAAGCGTATTTTCTATGGCAAACGATAACAGCCGCAAATGCAAACAGAATCAAATAATTTTTTGCATACGTCCCTGAATTGTAGATGTCTCAATGACTTTCGATTTTGGTGAAGATCGGTTAAGGGGAAGGGGTAGTTTACCTGCAACCTTTTACGTTTTAACAAGAGTAAAGTACTTGAAAATTTATTTAAACTTTTTGAAACAATGGTAATTGTTAAAAATAAAATAATTTTGTTGCCAGGCAATAAAATTATAATTTTTTCATTTTAATGTAAATCTGTACATAGTGTAAAGTAAAGTCGGTCCGTTTTCTCTCTGTGTTTGAAATCGCTAATCTCAGGAAGTACTGAACGGATTTTATTCAAGTTTTCGCCAATAGATAGAGTGTCTATCGAGGAACATTTATGTGTATAATTAATACATATATGTTGTACATTAGCTTAGCTATCACGGTTTATGTCAAGTAAGTGGTATAGTTTACATCTTATATATAAAAATGAATGTTTCTTTGTTTGTCCCGTATGCGTTCCTATACCATTCATCCGATTGCGATGAAACTTCGGTGAGTTGTTGTGCGCATGTCCGCGAAGGTTTCTTCCACATCTCCTGGACCGATTTCAACCAAACTTGGCACAAATATTTTACGCAAAAGGAGAACCAACATAGGACAAGTGTTTTTTTCGATACGATCCTTTGGGGTCTTCCACGTCTCCACCTAAACCATTGGACCGATTTCAACCAAACTTGGCACAAATATTTTACGTAACGGAAGAACCAACATAGGACAGGTGTTTTTTTCGATACGATCCTCTGGGGGGTCCTTTGCGGTCTTAAAAAACTATTAGATCTGGTTACTATGGCAACCCAATAGAATAGATTCTGTTCTAAATATATTATCGCATTAAATTGAAGACCACGCGAACGAAGTTGTGGGCAACAGCTATTTATTTTTAAGAAGCCTACTTTAATTAAACTTTATTAATTACACTAACATTTTCATTACGTACAACGTGAAACTCCGTAGCGAAGCACGGGTATTCTGCTAGTCGTGTATAAGAGAAAATATATCGTGCGTGGCAGGCAAGCATATCTCAGTTATTTACTGTTTACGTTTCCATTTTATTATTATCACTACCGCAATAAAAAGGCAGGGAAGACACACACACACACACACACACACACACAATTCGCGTTATTTCTGGCCTCATTCATGTTTATTTTCTTACATTTGCACGGTTTTTAAATGGAAAGTGCCGAACCCATACCAACATAACGCATGCAAGCCGAAAAAGTGTCCAGCGTGGATAGCGATTTGCTTCCTGTGGATCGCTGGGCAGTGTAACTGCACGTGTTTACAGAGGAACGATTCATAGACAGACTTTTCGTCTTTAGGGAATGAACCCTCTGCAAGATGCTGAGGGTCCATGAGTGACTTCGGAGCGCTCCTTCTTTTCCGCGTGTTTGTTCTGTGAAACGTACACTGTAGATTCGCAGATTTATTCTAAGCAACGCTCAATAGGAAATGTTGAAAATTTTTGTCCACGGTGAACCCTCATACACACTAAACCTGCTCTGATGTTTTAATTACGGACATCATAATATTAAAACTTTGGAAACTTGAGCACTACTTAATGGAGATCAATCATTAACTTATACAAGCCATTAATTTTATGCATATTTTTTATATATATGTGTACAACGTTATCGGCAACAAAGAAGTAGTTTTTGTTAAAATTCCTTCCCGGGATATTTGGCCGTAGTCCAATGTTTTCTACAAAACCAGACGTTTCGGCAATGCCATTGACTTCCATCATCAGTGAAAATCGAGTGCGATAACGTGAGGTGGTATACGTTAGTGACCACAGTACTGTGGTTAAGGCTGAAGCAGTAAGTAGAAAGAAGTAGTTTCTATGGTAATATTCCATTTCGAAAATGATTTTAAAAATAAATCTTAGAATATGTTAGAATATTACATTAGTGTAATGTAACATTTCACCATACTCTATTGCGATATATTTTACTTTTTCTTTAGGCATGTCAATATTTATTAGTCTATTTTGTTTCTTATTTATTATTTTATCTATTATGTTACATTTATAACCATTGGCTATTGCTATGTGTTTAATAATTTCGACTTCTTTTTTATGGTCTTCTGTGGAGAGGGGCAATGATAACAATCTATGTACCATACTATTAAAAAATGCCATTTTGTGTGAATAAGGGTGGTAAGACGAGGCATGAATAGCATGATCAGTGGTTGTCGGTTTCCTGTAAACATTATAGTTAATTTTATTATCAATTTTTGTTAAAGACAAATCTAAGAAATTTATTTTATCACTTTAAGAAATCCTGTTTTCGGATTTCAAAAAGCGTGACGGAAAGTATTTAGTTGCAGTACACTGTAGAGGTGATGTACGATGCTACCAATGTTTACACAGTAGGGGCCATGGACAGTATAGTGAATTCGATGATTTTGTTTCACTGATACCTTGTTTCAATCAAGATAAAATTATGTGTCTGTGTGTGTGTGCCAACCTGCCACGTTATGGTGTGCTAAGATTTGGGTACTAAATTTTTATATGATGATAATGGGCATTAACAATGTAACAATACAATTACTACAGAGTGCGATTGAGTTGGATTGGGAATTACGAGAAGTTTCTGTTAAGTCTTTAAGTAGTTTTTAATTAAAAGGTTGTTTTATGTTTGTCGAGTTGATTGTTGTAAACCACGTAATGTAACATAATGTGTGTATTCTGTTTCTTATGTTTCTTGTTAGTGGTCTAAATTAATTAGTCGTTATTTAACATTAAATCTTCTCCAAGTAGTTGTTGCTGTGCGTTTCCACTTCCAGCATCTCGAGCATTATGTAAGTAGTTTCTGGCCATGTAGGTCAGGTCAAGTAGGATTATGAGAATATAATGAAATTGTCAGGTATAAAACAAGTAACTAGTAGACAAGCAAGTGGCATTAACAATATTATATTTTGACACAAAATATTAGAGTATTGTGTTATGTATATTTGATGCCGGTGACTTTAAACAGCTTCTTTTATTGCTAAACTCAATCAACCTATTTATTATTGAATTGTTTAACGGCAAAGGCAAGTATTCCGTGTTGACAATACTGAAGCAGACATTGCACATTCGATATATTTGTCTGTTCGTCCCTCATAGAAGTATTGAACAAGTGTATGGTAAAATAAGAAAGAAGGTAATGTGAATAAATAACTCAACATACTTGAGAGGAAAACTTCTATTCTGTGATCAGTGGCAAGCCTGCGACCCCAGTTTAAGATGGACTAACTTAATCAGAAGTTAAAAATTTTTTTTTAGTTTCCATATTAAGTTACATGGAAGATTTATTTCACATCTTAGGTTCTCTGGCATTTTCAGGTGAATTCTTAAAAGTGTATTTGAACCACCCGGTCATAAAGAGTGCATATTACTTTAACACTGTATACGAGGTGTGTTCTAAAAGTCAGGAAAAATACATTTATTTATCTGCAGCTTTGAAACATTAGATTGCACACACTTCTTCCAGCAGCCATGCCACTTTTGGAAACGTGTTTGGAAGTCATCTTTTGATATGGAGTACATCTGTTTTGTCGTATTTTGTATGATGTCTTCTCTTGACTCAAATCAGGTCCCCTTCAGTGACATGTTCAACTTAGGAAATAACCAAAAATCACAGGGAGCCATGTCAGGAGAGTAGGGAGGCTGGCTTAGTTGAGGAGTGTTGTGTTTCACCAAGGAAGTCTGAATTAGATTAAAAGAATGGGCAGCTGGGTTGTTGTGATGGAGTTGCCAAGTTTGCGCTGTCCACAGGTCTGGGCTTTTGCGCCGTACAGCATCACAGAGGTGACGCATAACCTCTAAATTGTGAAGACTGAACTTTGGTTTTAGGATCGTACCCATATACCCATGTCTCATCGCCAGTGATCACAGTGTTGAGGAAGCTTGGGTCAGTTTTTACACAGTCCAACATGTGCTGCAAAACTTCCAAACGGAGTCCCTTCTGCTCCATCGTTAATACCTTTGGCACAAATTTTCAGTATTCAATATTTAGCAGTGGCGAAGTTGCATGGAGGCAATTGAGGCAATGCCTACCCTAAAAAATTCTGTAGAATAAAAATTATAAATACGTATGAACTACATAACGTAAAGATTATACATTGTTACCGCGACTGTCGAATTTATTAAGCCGAAACGTGCTTTACTGAGCGACCGCTAGATGGTGACAGGTGAGATTCGGCATAGCTCGTTTAAAGCGAATGAGGCAACCTGAACTTGCCTCAGCATTTTTTGTATACATCGTATGTAAGCAATGTGCTGGTGAGACAGGGAAGTGAAGGGAGGGGGGATTGTCCCGCGCTGTACACACAGAGCGTTGAGGCATGCCTCACTTCTGTGGTCCAAACAGTTAAGTTAAAACACCTGTGTTGTTTATAAGTGTGTTTATTTTATGCGGTTATTAAAAGTGTCCCGTTATTCCGCTGAACTAACAGATGATCAAGATTGTTATTTGAATT
The DNA here is from genome assembly GCA_034769895.1 of Magicicada septendecula. Classification (NCBI taxonomy): domain Eukaryota; kingdom Metazoa; phylum Arthropoda; class Insecta; order Hemiptera; family Cicadidae; genus Magicicada; species Magicicada septendecula. The sequence goes on from CM068368.1 coordinate 14,897,492, forward strand.
ATTTGTAACATCAAACACATATATAGAAACTAATCAAGTTTAAAATTTTGAAGTTCAATCATTTGTATTATTGTGTATGACTAATACAAGGAATGTTCAATAGAAAGACGTATAGAGCTGTAAAGCATTTTTTATTCAACGATTTTAATTTTTATTAACATTAAGACATGAGTTCCACTGTTGCACTAACCTGTAGATTCCCTACTAGTAAAATTCTTTCGGCTGTTTGTGGAACCATTCGCTTACAGCAAACGCTACCTCAGCATCCGATTTGAACCACCGTGCTTTTACAGATTCCTTAAAAAAAATTTAAGATAAGATTTTTGCGTACCCATTCATTAACTACTAGCTTCGCCACTGATATTTAGATGAAACAATCTTTAAACCTAACTGTAGATGGTTCGTTAATGTTATCAGAAGGGTTAGGCCAGACAATAACCATCATCAGAATTTGCCACACAACATTTTAACCACTAAAAACATCTATGGTCGTCTTCAGTTGTAACTTAAATGAATACGTTAAATACAAAATCTGTTCACTAACAAGCATGAACCATCAAAATCCTGAACAACCACCACCACTAAATACGCTGTAAGCTGTAAGTCTGCTGGAGAGAACAGGGAATCACAACCATGCGATACAAGTTCATGGTGTTCATGGTGTGGGAACTTGGGGTCAGTGTGGTTGTGCTTCCTGGTTTTGTCCAGCAGATTTATAGGGTAAGTAGTGGTTCTTTTTTTTTTGAATAATTTTTCTTTAGTACTTTTTAATTTTGTAGGTGGTGGGTGATTTAGTCTTTTGATGGCTCACGCTTGTTAGTGAACAGATTTCGTTTTTAGTGTATTAGTTTAAGTTACACCTGAAGACAACCACAGATTTTTTAGTGGTCAAAACGTTGTGTGGCAAATTCTAACTATTGTCATTGTAGGACCTAACCGTTGTGGTAACATTGATGGAAGCTGATTTAGTATTTATGGAAGAGGTTGAATAAAATAGCAAATGATGGAGGAAATTATATTTATTAAGAAAACTTATGTGTATACGCTACTGTTCGAAATGGAAAGAGGTTAATTGTTATGAACACTGAATCATTTACTTGATACATTAACACTAATTTTGTTTTATAATTTCAGATGTTACCGGTATAATTCATACAGTTGATTTACTGCAGAGTGAAAGTGTTTCAGGGCAGTATCCGTGTCCAAACTGTGGCAATGTGTATAGTTATAAGGGAAACTTGAGACGACACATGAACATCGAGTGTGGAAAAGAGCCGAATTTGAAATGTTCTTTTTGTGCATACATTACCAAGCACAAGTCAAGTTTACGACGGCACCTACAAATCAAACATCCCTACTATGTAGGGATCAAATCAAGCAGCTCATTGCAGTAGTCGAACGGTTGTTTATTGTGCCTCTTTATTATGTGATAATAAAAGGTTACCTGAAGTATATAATAAGTTATATTATTAATAATAAAAAAAAAACTTTTAACGAGAATATATTTTTGTTGTTGTTGTAAATTACAAATGTTTCGATAGTAATCCAACAATCATCAGATATAAATAATTATTAATTCAACATTTTTAAATAAATTGTTCTAAACAGCTGTTTTATATGTAGACTGAATTTAGTGTTTTTGTAAATATATATAAAATATGTTATATAATTAATTGTAAAATATAATATAAATATTTATTATTTTATTAAATTAGTAATTTTGTGATAGTATTATCATTTTTTGTATTAATCTGAATTTCTTCTGGTATTAATTTTTTACTTGTTTTATGTTTAAATATGGTAATTGTTTTATACCATAAGGTCATTTTTGGACCTTTGGAAATATGTGTTTGTTTTTTATTGAGTGTGTAGCTAAATGCCCTGACTGCAACAAATTGTATGTTTGCCAAACTAAAAAACATTTAAAAGAAAGATGTATACAACACCGTAATTCATATTTAAAACTAAGTATATATAAATAAAATTTAGCTAAACGCTCAAGAAAAACGAAAAACACATTTCCAAATTTAAATAATATCAGTTTATTAAAACACATTTCACATTTCCAAAGGTCCAAAAGGAAATATTTTAAAATATTTAAACATAAAACAAGTAATAAATTAATACCAGAACAAATTCAGTTTAATAGAAAAAAATGGTAATATTTTCAAAATTACTAATTTAATAAAATAATAAATATTTATATTATATTTTACAATTAATTATATAACATAGTTTATATACACAAGAAACATTAAATTTAGTCTACATATGAAACAGCTGTTTAGAACAATTGATTTAAAAATTTTGAATTTATTAATTATATCTGATGATGATAGTTGGATTATTATCAAAACATGTAAAATTTGCAAAATAAAAATACGTTCTTGTTAAGTTTTTTATTATTATTAATAATAATATAAAATAACAAGAAAAATTTGAGCATATATGGATATAAATAATAAGTTATATATAAGGCTTAGTCAAATTAAAATTATAATTTGCTCAAGTGTGAAGAGTTGTGTTGTGAGGCTGGCAGTACTGACTGGCTGTTGTCTAGAGCGATATTACCTCACTAATGCCGTTTGCATTCCTTGGGGTGCTTGGTAAACGGATGTTCAGTAGAAGTGAAAGAAGACTAGTCTTCAGAAAGTAAGAATTTCTGGGAAAAATAATTTTTAACTAACCGGTGCATCAACATACAGTAAGAAAGTCATTTCCACACACTGTGTAACAGTGAGGAGGAGATTGGGAAGACAGACTCGCTGGATTGTCAGAAATGATAGGAACTGGTTGCACTGAAAGAAAAACATTTACAGATACAATTGAGTCATGGAAATTATGTATGACAGTAATATGCATGAAATATGGAAGGAGGAATATATGCCTGAAGAATGGAACATTAGCTTAAATAGTACCTATTCATAAAAAAGGGAATAAGTTAGACTTCAGAAATTATAGAGGTACGTCAATGTTGTGTACTGGTTACAAAATATTCACTCGAATATTGCAGAAGAGACTGGAACCATATGTTGAAGGAATATAGGGGGAATACCAAGGTGGCTTCTGAAGTGGAAGATCCACTATATACCAAATTTTTACAGTCAAAATACTGATGGAGAAGATGTGGGGAAACAATATGGACCTAACGCAAATCTTCATTGATTTTAGGCAAGTGTATGGCAGCATAGCTAGGAATAAACTCTTTGAAATTATACTGTACTTTCAAATACCCATTAAATTAGTACAACTGACAAGACTGACAATGATACAGACGACAGCCAAAGTGAAATTGCAAACGGGTACGACAGATCCTTTTAATGTCAGAAGAGGGTTGAAACAGGGTGATGGCCTGTTTTGTGAGGGTGCACTTAGCTCAGCTTAGCACTTGAATATGTGATCAGAGAAAATTGTCAGTTGATAGGAGGAATTCAACATTAGAACATACAATGTCCAGATCGTAGGATATGCAGATGGTATTAATATTATGGCAAGATCCCAAGGAAGAGCAAAATAGACATTCCAGGAACTCAAAGGTGAAGCAGAAGAGATAGGATTATAGGTTAATACAGATAAAACAAAGGTTATGATCACCACTCAAAGGGAAACCAGGAAACCTGAACAGTTTGAAATTGGACCACTAACCCTGGAAATAGTTAATCAGTTTAAATATTTGTGATGGTGGATGTCAGAAGATAATGAAGAAATAAACGAAATAAGGAAAAGGATACAGGCCGCAAATAGAGCGTATGCTTTGTTGACACTATATTCAAGACAAGGAATATCCACCATCAGTTCAAGATCACATTATATAAAGTTATGAGACCGGTGATAACATATGGCAGCAAGACTTGGACTCTGAACAAACAAGCCGCTAACATAGTCAATACCTTTGAAAGGAGAATTTTTAGAAGAATGTATGGACCAATCCAAGTCAAAGGGATACAATGTGTCACAATGAGAAACTATACAAGCTATATAAAGACAATGATCTGGCCACCACCATCGGACTGCATAGATTGCAATGGGCAGGAGACATCATTAGGATGGAAGGTAACCGAATACCTAGGAAGGTACTGTTTAGTCTAATCGAGGGTAGAAGGCCTGTTGGGAGACCCAAGCATCGCTGGATTGATGCAGTGGCAAGGGATGATATTTTACTTAAAATAAAATGATGGACATCGATTGCCAAGGACAGGGAAAAATGGAGGTGGATGATTATGGAGGCTAAGGTTCGACTCCGAACTGTGATGCTATAGATGAAGAAGAAGAAGAACCAACAAGTTATTCAACAAGATTATACTCGTACAATAATTCAAATTAAATTTATCCACTAATATCAACTAATAGAGTCCTGCAGAATAACCACTTTTCACTAATAGCCACTTGAAACGCACTGAGTAATCGCCTGAAGTAAACAGAAAACTTATCTGCAGGTGTGGGCTATTTATAGTCTGCAGGGTTCCATAATATGTGTCCTTAACAAGCACTTGAAAATTCTAGAGGAGAGGATACTTCGGTGTGGCCTTGGCAGAAACACACACTGGCAGGGGTAGTCGAGAAGCTTGTAGAACGGAACCATCGAATGCACGAGAACGTTCCATATTATGTAACAATATGATTTTTGAAGATATCACTTGCCCACACATGGACAGTCACACCATTGTTACAACTCAAAAACTGAAATGGTGTCGCCTCCTTCCCCACATTCTGTAGAGTCCAGACCTTGCTCCAATGAAGTTTCACTTTTTTTGTTAACTTGAATGTATTTTTGGAGAGGAAGATAAAAAGGGGTATCAACTAGATTGTAACAATTACAGAGCTCTTCTCCCTGTCACATATAAAATAATTTCCCATATAGTGTACACAAAAACTGCTTCCACATGCTTATCAGGTGATTGGTTGATATCAGTGCGGATTTAGAAGAGGGAAATTGACAATAGACCAAGTTTTCACACTGACAGATTCTGGAGAAAGGTAGGGAACATAAGCTACAAACCCATCACCTCTTCATAGATTTCAGAAATGCATACGATAGCATTGATAGACAACAACTTTACACTGCTCTTGAAGAACTAGGCATACCAAAGATTGTATAGGATGACAATGCTGACAGTGAAGTGGTGAGTATGGTGACTGTCTAGAATGATTTATCAGGAGAGTTTGACAATGGAAAGGGAGTCCTCCGAGGTGCGTGCCTCCTCTTCATTCTTGCCTTAGAAAAAGCTATGAGAGATACTGGAATAGATTCTTCCAGGACTGCATTTAACAGCTTTGTGCAGGTCCTAGAATATGCCGATGACCTAGATATAACCAGGAGGTCCCTTTGAGCAATCACTGAAGTTTTTTTTGCTCTTGAAGGTTCCATAAGGATGCTGGGTCTCATAATAAACGAAAACAAGACAAAATACATGGTCACAGGACAGGAAGCTAGAGAAGGAGAGCGCTTCCGAATTGGCTTCTATTCCTTCGAAAAAGTCAACAACTTTGTTTATTTAGGATGCCAAGTTAACTCCGATGGGGAAACAACAAAAGAAATAAAGCGAAGAATCACCTCAGCTAATGGTGCTTCTTTGGTCTCAGACCCCTGTTCCAGAGCAGAATAATTGTCAGGAGCATCAAACTGCTTCTGTATAAAACACTGATCTGCCCAGTTCTCACCTATGGTTTTGAGACCTGGACCATTTCTATAGTCTGAGTCAAGCTTGCTGGTTCATGAACGCAAAATCCTCCGCAGGATTTTTGCTCCAATATATGTGGGAGGTGAATGGAGGAAAAGGACCAACCAAGAACTGAACACTCTTCTGAATGAACCAGATAATGTGAAAATTATAAAACTTTGTAGATTCAGATGGGCTGGACGTGCGATCAGAATGGGAGAATTAAATACCCAGAAAGGCACTCACAGAACAGATCTATGGCACCAGGAGAGTTGGTGTATAGTTTTCCACCTGTTTTTGTCTGTGGTGAATATAATTATGTATAAAATTATTTGTACTAGTCCTGTATGTTTATTCAGTGTTATCATAGATCCAAAATGTTACTATGTAAATACATCAAAAGCATGTAAGTCTAGTACGGTGCGAAACAATCTGTCCTGGTCACAGAGGCTTAAACTAAGTGCTGCACATGCATAGATAGGGTTAGTCAGTTTTAAACTGCGAGTTGTTTATGGTTTGTAGACCCAAACTATGTTGGAAAGACGGTGTGAAGTACGATGCATGCCATATCCTTGAGACCCGGAACTGGAGAGCAGCTGCACTTGACCGTGACAACTGGCGGAGGCTGTTAAAGGGAGGCCTTAACTCAGTAATGGGTTGTTGCACCGCTGAAGAAGAAAAAGAAGAATGGGAACAAACTGTTCTTCAAAGCAGCCAATGGATGATGCAATATAAGACATAGTAATGACTATAGTTAACAACATCGTTATAGTTATAGTTATAAAGATATAGTATAGTTGTTTGTTAACAACTGCGTTGGGTTTTTCTATATTCCACAATTATAATTTATACTTGTCTAAGCCTCATATTATATCATATGTTTAAATAAAATGGTATTCACTTGATGGTACATTTTGAATTTAGTAGTTACGTCTATGATGATTCTTAGAGATACACAAGAAATAAGAATTCAGTTTTGCCACGTTTAGATTTGTATATTTTGTATTATGGGCTGTTGTGTACATTTTGTAAGCATGCGTGTATGTGTGGGTATATATATAAAACAATAGGAACATTTTTATCCATTTCACAAAATATTTTTTGTGCAAAAAATTAATTTGTAGAAATAATGTCGATAATAAAGTTGTTTTTTTTTTGAGAATTCTTGATGTGTATTATTTATACCTTCAAAATGTACCTCAATATTATACTAATTGTGTTAATTTATGCTAACTAAAAAGATGTAGCAAAAGTACAGTGCTGTGAAGTGAAACGTTTTGTTTTTAGAATGCTTAATTTTTGTATAGTTTTCCACCTGATTTTGTCTGTGACGAATATAATTATGTATAAAATTATTTGTACTAGTCCTGTATGTTTATTCAGTGTTATCATAGATCCAAAATGTTACTATGTAAATACATCAAAAGCATGTGAAAGCAGGTGTTAAGGCTGCATGGCTACACGATCACAAAAATTTGAACTTAACTGTTAGTGATACAAAACATATTTTAAACGGTTAATATAGGTTTTAGCTAGCTATGTGCTTTATACAGTACTTACTTTTCTACTGCTGAGAAATAATGTCAAAGATGTAAGTCTAGTGCGGTGCGAAACAGTCTGTCCGGGTCACAGAGGCTTAAACTAAGTGCTACTACTGCACATGCATAGATAGGGTTAGTCAGTTTTAAAACTGCGAGTTGTTTATGGTTTGTAACCAGTAAACGCAAGCTTCCTGTCAGGCTTGTAACACTGCATGGAAAACACAATCAATGGTGGGGACAGCTGTATACAGAGGCTGGTGGTTGAGTACTGCAACTGCCACTGTTTGCACAGTACCAGTGTATTTGCTCTCTTACCACCACAACTAATTTAATCAATTTGTCTTTTAATGTTTCTATCATTGATGTTTTGTTTTTGTATTTGGGAGTGTGATGTTAGTTTTCATACTTAATAGTTTAAAAGATGTTTCTTATGAAACATTATGATATTTTATTTCTGCGTCCGTATGTCATTTATCTCTTCTGAACAGAGACTATAATTTTATCTCGATTTTTATTCTACATATATACTTACACATATTTAGGTGTGTGTGTGTGTGTGTGTGTGCGCACGCGCACGCGCGCTTGTGCACGCATATGCTCTCATTGAAGACTTTCATGGTAAATATCTGTTGTGTAGCAAGTTTTTGGGTACATATGTATATGAAATTTTCGAAGCTTTGGTGGATATTTCTTCCAAAGTGACCGATAAAATTAGTCGCAGTTTTTGCACAGTATTTGGTAGCATTTGGCTATAATTACTTTTCATTGACATATAATTTTTATGCGAAGTGTTTCTATCCGTATTATAGGTTTAAACATTCTGCACCTGTGACAGCTAAACTTGTATGTTGTTAGGTTAACAGGCAAAGTAAAGAACGCAGAAAAAAACAATACACCTTTAAAATAATACTCACTTTTTGTGTAAATCAAAAAACAAACCAACTCAAAGTAAGGTGGTGTGGTCCTAATGCAGGTTACTATACATGTCTCACATATTGTGACAGAGCTTGCTTTTCACTTTGACCGATAAAGTTTACAGATTTTTGTTGTCATAACAATATTTGTGGTTTTCACTATTTTTCTGGTCCTGCACATTTGCAGTGTTTTCCGCCTGTATGAGGTGCACCTGGTTTCAATACAGTGCGTAAAGACATGTCTTCTGTTTTAACCATAGTACATTTGCTTAAAAAATTATGTAATGTTCTCATGCACAAGGTGAGGTTCAAATACAGCTTCATAATAATAGAAATCCATTATAAACAACATTTTAAGTGTAGGTGCAGAATGTTTATGAATGAAGAAGAAGAAAATACTTGAATCTCTTAACAATGCTTAGTTCTGTTTGCTTTCAGTTGTGTTACTTTTACACATGTTGAGATTGTCACCAAATGGTACTCTGTCACAGCCGTTGTATTTACTTATTAAATGTTATACTTTGCCAAACCATGAGTTTGTTTTCTTAAGGAAAAAAAAAGAAAACTCACCTAACGTTGTGCATTAACTCACCTAACTACATTTTTGCTTTAGACTCATCAATACAATCACTTACAATTGGTACACTTTTTCTTCTTAACTGTGCAATGTATCACTACTGGTACACACTCAAAACATTAAATACTTTTTGAATCTGGAAATGCGTGATTATTTTTAGCTACCCCATTCAAGTAATTTTTATTATTAATATTCTTTAATAAACAAGAATAAATGTGAGTAATTATGGGTATATTTAATTACAGTAAATAAAATATAATAATATCAAGGCAAAATAATTTATATTTATTGAAGTTTATTGTTGTGACAGATTATATCAAACATTGAAGAGTCACCATCAAGTAGCATATTTAGTGTACTGTATAGCCTGTATAGTTAGAGGGAAACACGTTTCAATTGTTTATACTTTTTTTATTATTTGCATTGGTGTATTATTTGCAGTGGGTTTTCAAAGAGCATACTAAAATTTCGTCTTATTTTTAACTACACCCCTAAGCGGTATTAGTTGTGGTGTGTAGCTTGGTGGGTACAACCAATGTAAGTACATAAACATTTTGTTTGCTACAGGCATGAGTAATGTGTGTGAGATTAGACAGATGTATGTTTGTGAATGAGGACGCCAGCTGACCTCATGCGAGGTACTGCCTCTCCTTGTGTACATTATATGTGTTTAGTTTCCTCAACATTTAAATCATCATCACCATCAGCATCACCATTAGATACCTCCCGAGTCAGTCGTTCTCCAGTGATTTCTCTTCTTAACATTTCTTGTTGAGTCCCTGTATCCAAATGAACTCATTGCATCAAGCTTTTTTACATTTTTCATAACATAATAACTCCTCTTTGTAAAGTCAGTTCACCTTGCTCTCAATAGTGTGTTGAGAAGCAACATGTTTCTCACCCGAAATATTACACGTCAATCACAGCCTTTACCATAATCAATTTTCACCTCCTCTGTGGTTGCACCACAGTGGCGGCTGGTGTTATGGTTGCAATGTTGCACAACCACCAATGTAGAATAACTAAACTATAAAATAATATACGAAAACATTAAGCAGCTAAAAGTCTCATAAATTTAAACGGAGAGCGTATTAGTTTCTGTGTGGCAAACTCCACATACAATTCGAATTTGGCACGCAGGCTGATGGTTGTAGGCCCCTTGCAACTTGAACAAACGTTATATGTTGTTTCAGGTTATAAAATTATAATAATAATTTTGTATATAACTGTGATTATGATAGTTTAATGTCTTTTAATCGCTCTCCCATCCACTCAACCAACTACTGCAACCACCAAAATTTGGAACCACCACCACCACTGGTGCACCATTACTGAACATAATTTTATTTTTCCCTGTAATTATTCAGTTTTTCAGTTTATCCCATTGAGCTTATCAATCACTTTTTCCATATCGATTGTATTTTCACTAAACAGTACTGTTATCTACAAGTCTGTGCTTTAAATGTATACTGTGTTTTTCAATTATAATCAGATAATCACTGTTTACATATGTAGATAGGTAAATGGGATAATTCTGTTTGTATACAGCTTAGGTCATAAGTTGCTTGAAAGTAGTAGTTATAACTACTAACCGCAGTTTTGTCGACCAGCTTATGCCCCTTCCTGTATCTATGATTACTGCCCACATGTGTTGGGTGTTTGCATGGATCATCCCATACCTGACACCCCGAGGATTTTTCCAAGTGGTGGATTACTGATAAATAAGCGGTGTATTACCTACTTTAAATATATCTATTTTGTGAATGGGTAATGTGCACTGGTTATTTTAACAAGAATCATATTTACAGTTTTATATTGTGTGTAATTTGGTGCCATATTCTTGTACAGTCGAATGATGTATGTGGTGGAATGAATTAACTGATTCCTATGTGTGTGCATATAAAGTGTTTTATTCTATATAAGATTGAAGTACGGTTTCCTAATTGTAACATCGTTCTTGTTGCTTTGTTAATTTTGATGTGTGAATCTGTTTGTGTGAACACAGTTTTTGTATGGCTTCTTGTAATAGTTAATGTATATCAGTAGTTTCAGTGACAAAACTTGCTTGATCCATCAGCTGCCTAGTTCAGTGTATGTCAGCCTTACTCTCTGGTATGGTGTAGTACTGTTCATTTCATACCATACTGTCGTACCAATGATACCTTTTGAACACTTCCTTTAATTTAAATATTATTGACAACTTAACGCTCCCTGCCAGTTTTTCTCTAATAATTTGTCTCTTCTGAACATCGATCATTATTCTCAGTTTTGTAGATGTCATAGTTGTTTATTGGAGTTGTCTTTCAACAGTATGGCCAGATGGGTCAAGATGCAATCATATTTTTTGACGACTTTTGTAATACTCCTTCAGTGAGCTTATTGTAATTTTTCTAGAGACAATGCTAAAAAAAAGAAAGTACTACCACAGATGTAACAATGAACATTGTTGGTCATTCTCACTGATCAAAGAGTCCAACGATGTACTATGACGATAACATTGAGAATATTAGAACAGATGCAAGAACTAAACTCTGGCTGTCAAAAACTCATAATTATTCTATTGTCATTGTTCTTTCGATTTTTTGTCTTTATGTTGTGATATTTACACACTTATGCCTTTGTCAAGACTAGCCTCTCGACAATCTGTGATAACATTTTCACATTTAAGAAACAGTTGACAGAAAGTTGCATAAACAGTACAGAAATATTGACAGAAAACATTAACACTGTTAATAATCTCTGTCAAACATTTTGACATTACCTCTTTTACACAGAAGTTATGTTAACAACCAACCTATACCCTAACAACCCTTAATGTTTTACAGTTAATGATTTGGCCTTCTGATGACCCTTCATTAAATCTTAATGTCCTACAGAGAAAGTTTTTTATTATTATTATTAACAACAAACATTCCATGGACTCGATGTTTGTAAGCAGATGTAGAACGAGTGTAGAGGCTATAATAGATTGTAAATGCTACAATAGTTGTGATAGTAGTTTTGTTTATTTTGCATATATCTGAGTTGATTCCTTTAATTAATTTTGTAATAGTAAGTTTTCTTTTTATAAAAGAAACAAATTTTATTTATTTATTTATTTATTTTTTCATAATTGTAGTGTGAGACATTTCAATAACACTTCTCATGAAAATGTTAGTTTCTACTGAAACACATATTAAAACAAGTGCATATGACAACTTTTAAAAGAACGTATGGCAAATCATTTAGTGTGCTAGGCTTTTTTGACACAATGATAGTGGCGAAGGGGAGTGTGTAATTCAAAAGTGACAACTGATTCTTGTTCTTATGGTACACAAACATAGTAGCCAGATAACTAACTGCTGCCCCTCCACGCGTTCTGAGCTTCTTCAATTTGTTTCTCCGTACGCCCATATCTAACTGGTACATCTGTAGTAACTGCTTCTAGCATTACTACTTACAGTTCAGTGGTCACTGTAAAGTGGTTTATCAACGTTATGCGAAAAACAGTATTAAACGTTAATAACAGAATAATAACTAACTAGTGTTATAAGCACGCCCAGATTTTGGTAACATGTATATTTTAAACATTTGTTTTATATTTTCCTTTTTACTATATTGTTTCTGTTTCTTATTTTTACATCATGGTTCACTTCCTGGCGTCACTGTAAGTGCATTTGCACTAAATATGTGTTAACATAATATGTGAATGTTAGCAGAGTTTCAAATAAATGTGAATAACCCAATTTTCTGAAATGTCTCTGCTCATTTGTCAAACTGAGCATAAATGTAACTTTTCTCCTTCCCATTCAAAAACTTGTTCTACTCCCAATAAAATTTTACCAAGCTACCTACCCCAGTAAAATTCTTGTTGTTTTCAGGTATTTTTGAATTTAGACTTTATGTCATATTAATCATAGCAAGTAGACTATTAATTATACCTCTTGTAAGTGACATAATGTATATATGTGAGGACAGACTGAAATACTGTGTCAGCAGTATTTTTCTTTCGTCTCTCTTTGCTATTTCAAATTGTGATCATTATTTATTATGAATATTCACAGTTTTTCATTTCATTGCATGTAAGTGCTGTGTGTGGTCAGTAGAAAATGTTTGGGCTATTTTATTAAATTTGCAAGTCATTTTATTGAGTTTTTCATACTATCCTATATGTCTTTTGTAAATCATTTCTAGTTCATCAAAATCTGGGCTTGTATTATAATGACTGCTAACATAAGCATCACGAAATTAAATAGAGCCTACAATAGTAATTACTAATCTATAGGCTTATAAGGAATGAGGAAGAGAAGACCTGTTGGATAGTTTAATTTGGGTACTTATTTTGTGTAGTTTGAGTATTATGTTCTAGAAATAATTGCAAGTCTTTTTCTTGATAGTTCTCATGTTGTGTATGAATGTACGGTGTATTTATTTGTTTATGTCTCATAAGGTATTATATTGTATGTTTTCTCCTATGGAAGGTTTAAAATTTTGTGTTCTGTAATATATTATGTAATACGATGTTTTATGAAATGAAAGACAGTCTTCATAATAAAAGTTTTTTATTATTTTTTTTAGGAGAATATGATGGTATAATGGCAGACCAACGTAACAGAATACGTCTTCCACGTGATACAGTACTGAAACGAATTTGCGAACCGCATTTATCATTTACTAGGCGCACCCGAGGTGTACGTAGTCGATTACTGTTTCACTGTCCGTTCTGTGATTACAAATCTACAAGGCGATACAATATGAATGGACACTTAGGCCGGAAGCATGCGGATAAAAAATTTAGATTTTAATTTGAACTAAAATGTAAAATAAGTTACTACTATGTTATTCACATGGTTTATAGAGTAAAACTGGAAAGCTTGTTATATTGTGCATTAAATAAATCATATAATTTTGTGAAATACAATATGTTGTTGAGAACCAGTAGTGTTTCTACAGTACTAAGACCTTATGAGCTTTAAAATTAGTACAAAAAGTTGGAGCAGAAGTAGGACGAGCTTAGAGCATCACGTAACTCGTGTGGAAAAGTCACTCACGTACGTCCAAAGGTCTCATGTATAAATGTCTCTGTTATTCATATGACTGATATGAAGCAATTTCTGCGATAAACATAATTTATTAATGTGTGATTGGCACACAGTTGTGTGTTTGCCATCATAACAACTCAACAACAATAATTGTCCTGATGATGACAATAAATGTTCTCAAAACATGGACATAAATAATTTGAAATTTGTGTTATACTTTTTTGACCGATTCTCGCAAACCCTTCATCGTTAAAATTAATTGATTGATGGTCACTATCAAATTAAGGATTTAATGTATTAGCGAACACCATCTTTCTGTTAACAGGTGCACAAAAAGCATGGTTACAGGCAGAGAGAGACATTTGAGGGTGAAATTCCCTGAAATTTCTCTCCAAGCTAAAAACCATATAATATTGAGCCTTTTGTTGTGCCAGGATACTTCTGTGATTTGTATACAAAAACCAATTACAATGAATTCTGTGTATATACAGAAATGCTGTTTGGAGATGCCTGATCAACTGCAGTTTTTGGTAACCTCGTAAGAACTGTAATATAGTATGGGATTGGTGAAAAGGATTTAGAATTGGTCTTGCACTCTTATCTGATGTTGGAAACTTCTTGGAAGAGTTCAGTGAGGACAGATTCATGAACATCTCCGGGAAATTTGGAAAATTGGACTAAACTTTTCACATCAAGAAAATTTGTTGTAAGAAGTCAAAATACTGTTGTAAAATTGTGAAATTACTGATTATATCACTAAATAGTTAATAATTTTATCAAACCTTTTATACAATTCTTACCTCGTCTTGGGTTCCAGGGTCTTCACATGAACTCGTGACCTATAAGTGATTTCGGGTTGTATGATTAAGAAACTCGACTCTTATTGCATTTGTTAATCAACTCAAATTTTATTTAACATTCTTTATACTACTTTTGAATTTACTTGTTTTCCATTTTACTGTTTAAACTATTACTGTTTCTTTTAATTACTTTTCTTTTTTTAGATATGAATAAAAACAAAACATTTACTTTGACATTGTTTCACTTATTCTAACCTTTAGTTTAAATAATTCTTTTAAAAGCAACCCAGCTTGCGCACTCTCTCCCTCTCATACCTGATTTACCTTATTTCCCTTACAAAAAAGACTAGAGCTCTTTATTAAATAATTTCTCCCATTGAATTGAAATAAAATGTGATGATTCTACTTCTCTGGCTGTGTCCGACACGTGCTGTTATTAGTCTGTTTTTGTTCGTTCACTGGTTCGTCCGAAAAAGCTTTCTGCTGGTTAAATTTGATTCACTGATTAAGATGTTATGGTTTCACTGTTTATCACATTCTAGTTGACTCACATTTTTAGTAATTTTATCAAAATTAGGCCCACGAGCCTTTGTGTTCACCCAGCCATGGTTACGGCTGAGCGGAGAGTGCCAACCAAACTCCCCACTATAGCTTGTTGCTGAACAGGAAGGCACTGCCTTCAGGCTACGATTTTTTCATCGTCGTACACAGAGTATGGCCTGTCTATGGCCCAAGTGGGCTAATGTTGTTAAACGGTGACGATATACAAGGCTTAGGTGGGTGGAGCCTCTACTTGATTTCCTCCGTCTCCAGAGCACATGGCCCGACAATCTTTCTGCTTCGCCATTTTTATAGCGTCGGTTTCACCTGTTATGCATAGAAGCCGCACCCCGACTAGTGGATGTGCATATCGTACGTGCCAAACATTCGATTCACAAACCAGTATTGTTCTCCGACAATGCCCAGCCCAAAAAGTTACGTTACAGTTCATTGTTTGCATCCGACGCATTTTCATATGGGACTTGCCATGATGATACAAAATAAATTTAAATAAATCTAATGAAAAATAAAAGCCCCCCTTTTTGACACATTACAAAATGAATCATATGATGATACATATCTTTTATTCAGACGAGTCTGCATTAACATGGTTACAAAATAAGACTTAACAAAATTAATTACAAATGTATAAATATATTTTATTAGTTTAATACAAAATGTCTTCTTACTCAATAGTACCGTCTTTAAAAATCTTCGCTCATATTACATTAAAATTAATAACTACATATCAACATTCCAGAAGAATAACTGCTTAAGTATTTCTCTCCCATTCTCATGACATGACCAAATCAGTTCAGCCCTTTTTGTTCAGTATGAGTGACTATGGTCTCGTCCACTTGATCTGGACCACTTGGGATGGTCTCATCTCCTCGTTAGAGATTCTCGGGAGTCTTGATATCCTTGCACTGTCTTGAGTAGCGAGTAGTCCTCTCAGCAGCATTTACTCTCCTTATAGCTGCAGCGTCTAAGCTCCATGCTTTCAATCCATAGCTGAGCACTGAATCCTCGAATGACTTCCTAAAGTGTTTTTTTAACCTCTATGGAAATGTGTTTGCTTCTACCATATGAAATTTAACCTTACTTTACTTACTTTATGACTGTATTCTGCTTATCTGTTTATTTTACCCTTCCTATCCCTTTCTTTCTTGTGACCATCACCTAAAGGTATATATGAGTTTATTCACCTGGTTTGACTTGTTCTCGATCGTTAATTAGATTGTGAACGGTGCTACTGAATTTGTAATGAAGTAGGCTACTCTGTCTTATCAGTGGTGAAGTTTTGTTATTAAAACCAATAGAATCCGGGTTGTTGGAAAATGGTCGGTTGCTTGAACTATTGTTTCTAAACATTTCAGCCACACCTCCAGCTGAAGGCCATCTTCAGTGGACTAGTGTTCAAGGGATGTCAAGCCAAACACACCTCACTGTCAAGGAGTAAGTGTAGCAGATTCCAAAAAAGAGGTTCCCTACATAACTTTTGATGTCACAGAATAACTCGATTCTGATTGGCTCGCTAATACAACATGCCAATTCTATTTAAAGACATGCTTTCACAGCACCGTTTGATTACAATCGGGGCATGCTTCTGGATCTGGATGAAATCCACGTTCAGATGAGCGAAGTAACTTCCCACTGGGGCAGAGTATAGGTCCCCTCAAAGAGTATTCGTGAAGGTCTGCATTGGCAAGAGCATACTCAGCAATATAACCTATGAAATAGGTAGTAAAATCTCTTCAGCATGTTTAATATTGAAAGCACTTTGTGCCATTATCACCTGATCATTAGTTCCTAAAATATAAAATAATATAAATAGAAATAAAATGTAGACTTGTTAATGTAGGGTGAGGAATGAGGCCTTGACTTAGTAATGCGTTGTTGCGCCACTGAAGAAGAAGAAGAATGTAGGCTGAGGGCTGCTATTCCTCTATCCAAATAGTTTTGTGATAGAGGATAGTTTTGTGTTTTGTGATGCAGCAAGTTGTGGTAGAGAACTGCCACATGTCTCCAGCAAAGTGGATTCTTCAAGAATGAAAACTGTACATTTGGCATCTATTAATGTGGCTAAACATGAAAAATACAAATGTAGATGTCTTTTAGAAAAACATGTGAAATAATACATTATTTGGAAATATATTTTGAGTAAGATGGTGATTGCAATGAATTTGTTAGAAAAGTAATAATGTGGGGCTGCCCTAGATTTCTCAGTCCCTTTCTCTTACAGACGACTGAGATAAATTTCTGAAGAAAGGAGTTGTGAGGATGACAGACCAATAAATGTTTAGTATTTTAGTAGGAAACTGGATGAGAACATTTGTGCATGTCACAGAACATTCCAACTTACTAGACACTAGGAGGCTGTTTATGGAAAATGTTAACCAATAAATGTAGATCGCCTTTTTACATGGTTCCTAGATTGCGTCATCTCCAAGGAAAAATTTTTAAAACATTACAAGAAATACACTGAGTATTTATTACTTCTTGCTAATCAGTTGTTCTATTGTGTAACTTTTTTGTGTCCTTTAAGAATAAATCTGTACTTTTCTTCGATTGTCTGTATGCTGTAAAATTTTACATGTAATGTTTACGTGTGTAGTACTTTGTAGTGATAATTTATCTTGCAGATGACACATTGAAAACAGCAAGCGGACCAAAGCAGTTTGCGTGCCCTAGATGTGGACTGGGCTTCGGAAGGAAATGGAACATGCTTAGGCATTATCGTACGGAGTGTGGTGTGGTGAAAAAACTATTCCAGTGTCCTTTGTGTCCCTATCAGTCGTCAAGAAAGTACAATGTCAGTGGACACATTTACAGAAAGCATACAAATTTGTAGGACAGATTTTTCTGTGTCATAATATATAAATTTGCGTTTCAGTAGGCGCTATCATTTTTCCTACTCAAACATGAAAATTTTCACAGATGTTTAATGTTATTTAAAATTTCTATTTCTACCTAACGACTTCAATGTTCAAACAATTTTCCTACACTGTGTGTGTGTGTGTGTGTGTGCGCGCGCGCGCGCGCGCGCGTATAAGCCGTCTTAAGAATTTAGCTTATAATTTGTAAACTAGTAACTAAGTGCACAGAAAGAATAAATGGTAGCTCAGAAGGTTGCTGCCAGGTATGCATACTACTTACTACCCTTTTGCACGTATCATTCCTAAAGTGAGTTCTAAAAACATTTATTGACTACGCCATGCCGTTTCAAAAGCTCTGATATTGTAGAATGGTGTAAATTTGAAACCCTGTTATGGCTATAAATTTTTGTTCAATCTTAAGATATCAGATACGTAGATAATATTTTTATAATTTAGTACCTGATGCATAGAGCCCTAGCTCCAAGTTTCCAGATTACATAAGCTCAGAAAAAGTAGACCAGAACCAAGAGACCATTTAGTCTAATTATGTATACTGTAAAAACATCACACAATAATCTCGATCGAATCAATCATGTAAAATAGAAAATTAAAGCCACCGCATTTTGTTTTTTTTTTTTTACAAAATTAAGCCACATAAACATGTAAAAATATGAAACGACTATTATGTATTATATCGAAATATACTATGCCAGCAGATGATGACACAGTTGACAAGAGTGACCTTAATTTTTTCCAGGAGTACTCGCAGTTATCATTGTATATCATTGCTCCCTACCGAACACACTATTCTTCCAAATGGCAGTGTCATAAGGCTTGTCAATCATAGTTTTTCATTCCATGATTGCGGATATCCCTTCTCTGCCCTTCTATGTAGTGGTTTTAATACAACTAATTGACAGGCCGCATTTGATCGTTCATATAAAAGATACAACCACACTTTCTCAGTCCATGGCTATCTTGACTATCCTATCTGTTATCCATCTAATGGGCATTGTTCCTACTTCTAATTTATCAACTTGTACCCTAGTATATTATCTAAAGATTTTTCCAGTATATCATAAGTAATCAAGGTTCACAACAGTCTCTTTTGGGGCCACACCTCACTTCCACTACAGACTCAGCTGTGGTTCATCGTGTACTAACATGTATCAACTTTTCCCAGTGTATCGCATTAAGCACTCCTAACACTTCAAACTTTGCTCTATTCTGAGTTGTTTCTTTACTGCTCTGTCCACTTACACTGTTAATATTCTCAAGTATTTGAATTCACTAACCGAGGTAACCATAATCCTGAATTGATTTATATTTTCACAACCAAAAACAACACTGCTGGGAAAAAAAACAAAGTTCCCTTGTTAAACACAAGATTTGACTGCCATGAATATTTATGTTTTGTTTGTATGTTTGTAAACAAGTAATCTTTCATGATTTCCATCTAAAATTCTCATAGTATTGGTCCCTTACTAGGTTGAATAATTGTTTGATGTACAGTGGTCGAGTCCGTCATGTCTTTTCTTTTATAAAATTTTTATACACGTGTACTTTGTGTTCGGCATTTTAAAAATATATTTGTAGACGATAAAACTGTGTTGGTTTACTTGTACAACACCCAGTTACTGACTTATGATTGGGTTCTTCTGTTCTGACCGACTGTTCATAGGTCGATTTGGATTTAAGTGAAGCATGTACAATGTATACATGCTGTTTGTACATATATGCACATGAATTTTAATGTAAATTTCCCGTATTGTGAGATGCTGTTACTAATTAATGTTTAATGCATTACGCCTGCAAAATGTTATGTTCCTGATGCACAGAAAATGCTTTGGTAAATGTGTGCCGTATAGCATTTTTTTTTTAATTGAAACACAACTGTTTGTTTATTATGATAAAGCAAAAATTATTTTCGTATACGCTCTCATTCCAGCCTACCCACAGTATGAAAAATATCAGTCCGAAAACATATTAGTCTTTGTGAAAATATTATTTGTGTTGTATTAAGTCTGAACAGTTGTTAAGTCACATAGGTCATAAGTTGATAAATGACTATATATATATTCAAACACCTTTTGCTACAGTCCGTTTCTTGATGTATATAATATATTTAATATTTATAATGAATTTACCTCAAATATATTTTTTTCCTTATTGGGAACATGTTTCGGGAACCATTGTGTTCCCAACCTCAGCCTTCGTGATTTTGAGTCTGGTGAAGTACTTGTGTGTTGGCTGGTTGTTATTGTGGTTTCCTGTTGGCCTCTGGTACTTTAAATTGGTATTGTTGTGTGTGTGATTGTGGTGTATGTATTAGTCTTTGTATGTATTAGTAACATCGAAAATATACAAAATGTCTCGATCTCTCCAGTGGTCCAACAGTGGACCACATTGCTGATAATTGCAAAAACTATTTCTGAGAAAATCTCAGAATGGTAAGAAAAAACGTTGAAGATAATTGTTATGCCCAAGGTTATAATTGAGGTTTTACAGTTTGTATTTTATGTTGTAAAAGTTCATTGCATTTAGAGCTGTTAAATCTTGGCTTAGTTGTAATAGAGTTTTCAACGAATGGTATTCTGCTCAGGTAATCAGGCAATCTGTTCAGTGGTTCCCAAACTGTTTCGCTTCCCTGACACTTTTTCAAAATTGCCTGAAATAGTATTTAGTACCCATGAATTAATGATAGTTGTCTCAACGTATAGTATTATAATAAAGTGTGATGAGGACAAGAGAAAATGCTTTTACTAAAAAGATTTGAAAAAGAAATCTATCTTACTGCAAATGTTTTTCACACGTAATGAAAAACTTTTTTATTTACAATGAGTTCTCCTCACTTTGCCTAGTCTTAATTAACATCAAAATTCACGTTCTGTTATAAACATACTGTATGCTTCCTTAATCTTCTGCCAATTCATGTACACCTACTGCTTTCTTGTATCCTCCACACCAGAAGTTTCTGGTCATTCTTGAAGACAGCAGGGGACAAATTTATGTAGAC
Source organism: Magicicada septendecula (assembly GCA_034769895.1). Lineage (NCBI taxonomy): Eukaryota > Metazoa > Arthropoda > Insecta > Hemiptera > Cicadidae > Magicicada > Magicicada septendecula. The sequence continues at coordinate 14,918,437 of CM068368.1, forward strand.
AAACAATATCAGATACTATAAGTATGAAGTGCCTCGTGTAGTATGGCCCCACGGAATGGTTGCTTGACAATTGGGCTGAGTGCTGTTAATCCTGGTTCTGAATAAAAGAAAGAAATGAGGTTTCTCTTCCGGAATATCATGGAAAGAGGACATCTAAATTAAATGGGGAAGAGAGTTTTCTTTAATGTTAACATATTAAGATTTTACATGCAAAAATTGTGTCTTCCATTATAAATTGTTTTGTGTTTAATAACCTATCATATATTTTTTGTATTGCTTCTTATAGAATTAAATCATCTCACTCTGTCATTTTAGTGAATGTTGTGAATTTTAAGAATCTCGCCCCAGTGTTACGGAAGGATTTACTGTTTGATTTTTGATGACCATTGTCAAGTCACCATTGAATGGTAGTGCCTTGTGTAATAACAGAAATACATAATCATAATTGGACATCTACAGTGTATAAAAAGAACCATTCCCATATAATATTTCTCTTTTAACTATTTAATTGTAAATTTCTGCAGGACACTGAAATTTTTGCGGCACCCTGTGGTGTTGCAGTACTCTGTCGAGAATCGCTAATCTGGAATGGCATGTGAAGTATGTTTGTGTGTTGTGAAATAGACTATAGCATGAGATTCGGAGTCTTATGAATGTGAAAGTTTTGTTTTCATAATTCGATAGATATCAATTGTTCAAGCAAAATATATTTTTTAAATGGGTTCTGTCCATTTTTTTAATAATAATGTGATAAAATATATCTGTTCAAATAATTTGCTGTGTTTTATGTGTTTCATTTCACTACTTTTTTCCTCATAAAAGAATATTTTATAGGTATTCATAGGTAGTACTGAAGTAAATTCTAGTATAAAGAAAGTGTTATTTGTTTACAGTTGACGGCAGTAGTTCTTCAGTTGGAAGATTACTTGTAAACGGGTTTCAAATAATTTTACAGTCACCTTCAAAATCGTACAGATGCAGCTATTGTGGAAAATCATATGCACACAAGTCAACTTTAGACCGTCATTTGAAATACGAGTGTGGAATCGTACCTCAGTTTAATTGCAACAAATGCTCGTACAGAGCAAAACATAAGAGTCAGTTGTTGAGACATTGTGCTCTGATTCACAACAATCAATCGGAAGAGACGGAACAAAGCTAATTTTCACATCTTTTTTATTAATCAATGAACGATGTATTCGAATGTCAAGCTCTTTTGCGATTGCTGAAATTCTTATTGAAATTACAGATTGATTTTTATGAAAATTATAAAGTGAATAATAATATTATAAACTGTTGTTTAATAATAATTTTATATGTAGTAAATGTTATAGAAACAAACTATCTGTCTGTACAGAAATTCTTTCAGCTGCTGTCTGTGACTCCCCACAACTAACCTTTACCAGTTCCTACCTTAAGAATCGACTTCTTCTAATCCATGGTGTTCAGACGCTCTTCGCAGTTCAAAGATTCTGTGATCTTTTTGGGTGTCATATCTTTCTTCTTTGAGATGGCTTCCACTTAAAAAACTTTACAGGGTGTCTTTGATTTTTCATGAACAGTCTATGACCGAAACATCTCAGTCTTGTTCCAAACATGATGGCATTGTCCTAATTCTGAACCCTTTGTTAGTGTCTGATAAGAATTAATTTCTCTTCCAATCTCCTAATTCATAGCACAGTTGCATGTAGTAGATATAATTGAGCTTGACAGCATCCTTCTCAAGTGCATACCTCACTTCTGAACTTCAGTACACACTCAACCATACCCATGTATTTACCAACACGTACTTCTCACACTGTATTAAACTGAACATTTCTGTCACTTTGTGGTGGCTACATTGTATTACGTGTTAGATCTCTGATGCTCATAGTCCATCTTTTGTTATCAATGCTCTCAAGTATTTCACGTTTTCTTAGCTGATTGATATATTGTTTAACTCACACAAAAAATGTAACACTTTGGCGCTGAATGCCGTACATATAAGGTTTTCAATATAACATTATTTTAAATCATGTAGATCATTCTGGTGTCTGTTGTCTGTAATTGGAAGTAGGATATTTCTAGTTTAAAATTCTGCTACTAGATTGGAAGCATCATTGTGAGCTTCATTTTCTGCCATGTGTTTTCGTTGTTGAGTGTGATGTTAAAAACATCCCGCAAAAAAATGTAGTGAGTGTAATAAAATGTGTTACTTTTATTTTGTATAATAACAATATACAACAATATTTAGATGACAAATTTAAGTAGTTTTGAAAAATGTAGTGTGTTATAATTAAAGTAAAATTTCACATTTTTCCTTAAACATTCCTTTTATAAATTAACATAGTATGCTTTCTTGTTTTTAACTAAGGTTTATTTGTATACAGTAGTTTTGAGAATATGTGAATTACAATAAATTCTATTTTTGCCTTAATTAGAATTATACTGTGGATTACAGCATTACTAAAAAAGTGTTCAAATTGGTTAGGGGTTGGACAATTGCTAAATCACTTAGAACAAAAAGTGTTAAAGTTATTGGGTGAATCCCATGCCATTAAAATTTGTGAACCACCAATCGATTTTAGTAATGAGGCTCTGGCTCAACATTTATATGTATTGTGTTCAGGAACACAAGACTGACTTGGGAAAGAAGTACAGTTTAATACTTGATAGGCAAATGATGATGACAATGCTGTCATCTACAGGTAGACTGTTGGGAGAAGGAGACCACATTTCCCACAGTTGTAACACTTCGGTCTTTTATCTTTTCCCATCGTACAAATCGTTTGGAAATCTTCTGGCCCTTCACCATCGACAGACTAATTAGACTGGCCTATCCTGAAGTGTCTGAAGATTTTCAAAAAATTTGAGTGATAGGAAAAAGATAAAAGAACGAAGTGTTACAACTGTGGGAAATGTGCTCGTCTACAGGTAGCCTGTTGGGAGAAGGAGACCATTGATCCCACTTCTGATACCACTGTTATGACGGTCTCCTTCTCCCAACAGTCTACATGTAGATGACCACGTTTCCCACAGTTGTAACACTTCGGCTCTTACAGTGCTTGTTGTATGCTACAGTGGAAAACAACATACAAGACACCAATGAAACCACAAGTCACCAGCTTTAATTAATCACAATTACAGTTTATAATCAATTTGTACAATAATCCGGGCAAAATTTGTCCACACACAATAATAATGTCAACTAATAGTCCTGCACAATTATAACCTAATAACACCTGTGCCACAATACTTCGAACATCATTTGAATAAATCGCCACTTAAACTGCCCTCTAAACGGCAGGTGTCGTTTAAATAGATAGGACAAGTGTTCCAGAATAATCTATAATATGCGCCAACACTACTCGAAAACACTAGAGCGTAATCGATTTTGGCCTTGAACACAGCATGCCGACGTGTATGATCTGGAATAGCCTCGTTTGTTGGCACATGTTAAGTGTCATGTATATAGGCACACAAACACTACAGCCGGGCTCTGCTGGGATAGCCAAGACATGTAGAACATTCTGTAGTGGTGTAACAGCTGCCCAAAAACATCACTTGGCGCAATTGGCAATTTTTTTTTTTGTTTTTCAAAATTCATAACAGTATAATATAGGTTCTCCCCATATCAGAGAATCTACAGCTGGTTTTATAAATAAATAAAAAAAACATTGCATAATAAAGTGAATAAAGACATAGCTGATAAATAGCAAATCAGTGACAAAAGTGATTTATTATTTGTAGCCTAAATAGAAATCAAAGTTTTTTAGTTTAGTAAAACTGACAATAGAATTGGCTTCTATAAACTTTCTTCAAGAGTGTCCCAAAACACTCTCAGAATTACAAACAGAATTAAACTGTTGCACACCACTATAGAAAATATTCCAATTAATTTTTTTTTATTTTAAAAATTAATCGGAATAATTTTTCTATAGTGGTGTGCAACCATGTTAAGTCTGTTTGTGATTATAACCACTAACACAACTTTATTAATTAAATCTCAGAATTGGTATTGAAGAATCAGTGCATGCACCAATGTTTTACAGCAAAAAATGAAGTTGGATTTGACTTTTATCGATTTTATATTTTAAGTGTGTTCTAGTATCAAAGTTCTGTTTATTTACATATCATTAGATAATTTTTGTACTGTTTTATGATTTGCTAAAGTTTCATTGTAGAGTCAGCAAAGAAAATTTATTTCTGTAATGATGATAACAGTATAGAAGAATATATCTGATAAATTAATTTGATAATGTTTAATTGAAATCATTATCACTAGTTTTTTGATTTACAGAATCTACACTTTGAAAAGTATTGTAGACACAGTGTTGCAATTAAAATCTGAAGTAAAGAACGCATTATTTGTTTACAGTTGACAGCAACGGTACATCAGCTGGAGGAATTCGTATGAATAAGTGTGAGTTAATGTTACAGTCAGCTGCAAAGTTGTTCAGATGCAGCTATTGTGGAAAATCCTATGCACACAAATCAACGTTAGACCGTCATTTGAAATATGAATGTGGAATCGCACCACAATTCAATTGCAACAAATGCACCTACAGAGCGAAACATAAGAGTCACTTGATGAGACATTCTGTTTTGGTTCATAACAGCCAGCTCGAAGAGACAGAATAAAACTTAACTGTCACTTAGTTTTTGTGAACTGTCCCTAAAAACTTTGATTGTCAAGGAACATATACTGTCAAGCTATTATTTGTGTGATTCATGAAATTCATTCCTTTTTTACTGAAATTACTGGTCAGCGATAAGAATTGTTATATATTATTGTTTAAGAATACTTGTTTGTATTATATTTGTAAAAAAAAAAAAAAAAAAAAAAAAAAAAAAAAAAAAAAAAAATCTGATCACAGTGCATTATAATTATTATTTTAGTAATTTTAGGTAGTATATCGTTTATAGAGAAAAACTTAATTTATTTGTGTACCTCTATGTCAAAGTTTGTATGATTGTAAGAAGGATATCTTTAAATACTGAGGAAGTTTAAAAATATTTTTTAGACAACGTTCATTTTATAACAAAAAATTTTGGTTTGAAAAGAACGGCATATACTTGTTCGGCTTGAGTTATTTGAGGAATAGACAAATGTTATCCATTGGCACTGTCAGACAGAGAGGAAGGAGATGTCATTTAAAGAACAGCTATCTAAACAGTTTATGGGTCTTACTGGTTATAGGTCTGTAATGTTAATAAACATAACAAGATCAGTTTATTGATAGAAAAATAAGCACCCACAAGAAATTTTAAAACAATTGCAAACACAATACATTTTTAATGAAATGTATGAAAGTTTTCTATATCTGTGTACAATGGTCTTGTCTATACTTTTTTTTCTCGTAAAATGCGGTTTTCCTAAAAATTAGCCCTTCTTGTTTTGTGTACACCATTGTATTTTGAAAACTGCTAATTTTTTGAAAATGGTGTCAGAAATTTGTGTAACTAGCCATACTAAATGTACTTATTTAACTTGATCCTAACTTTTGTGGTTTTTCTTTAATAATACTGACTTTTTTTTAATTTACACCTGTTTATTTCTTTTAAGACCAAACATTTTGCCCGTACTACGATGAGACATCATCAATGAGGATGAAATAAAGAAAACAAAAAGAATGCCACTGTAGACTACATTTGGTTCCCTAACTCTCTCTCTTTCTCCTCTCCGACATCTACTTCATATGTCTCTCCCTGGCAACTGTCCTCTTCTCAAGTTTTTGCTGAAAACCTTGGGCATTTTTTAATTTCTTTTTGAGTGGTAAGCATCACTCAATGTCTTCTTGAGTAATCCAGAGTTCTTCTGCTTCTTTGAACCATGTATTGGACATTTTGTACTCTTCTTTTTCTAATTACATCTGTGGGAAAACAATGTTATATTTATTTAACTTTTTTTGTTTGTTTGTTTTTTTTTGTACACGTCCCTTCTTTTTTAGGGTAATGTTATCAAGAAAAATAATGATTATTATTTAATGTATTGGTTAATGTTGCTTCACAGTGAATTATCGTAATCTGATAGAACGATGACGTTAGTTTTGGTGCAACTAAATGCTGTGTAATGTGCAAATGGAAATGCTTAACAATGTAAAAATGTGTTGTCACAATACCATGGTGGTTTCAAATGTCGAGTACATACAGAAAATGCACAAATGTGGATTTTACAAGTTTCATGAGTATTAGCAACGAGGTAGTGACATCAAAATATAAATTGTATGCAGTCATATAAGTACAAAGATTCATGTTTTGTGTCCACCAGTAATGAATTTGTGTAAACCACATTGTCACAAATTCTGTCATCATCAAATTATATTATAAAACGTTTTTAATATTATCACTGAAGGAAACTAGTCTAAATATTAAACATGTTTTTTATTGATTCTTTTATATTTCGTTTGGGTAGGAATAGTGAATATTGTTTGCATTCACACCACTTTCTGTATTAGCTGAACTAAACATATTAAGTGTTCTAGTACATCAAAACCGTTTTTCAAGTTACGACATTCTGTTATTTATTTATTATTTGTCAACTTGTCAGCTGGTTAGGAGAAGTGCCAGTGAATATGAACATGCACATATTTTATGATGTATATGTTTGTATCAAAGCGATATTAAGGTACACTTGAGCCATCTCCAGTAAAGCAAAGTAAATGTAATGTTTCTGTAGTTCTATGCTATGTGCTGTGCACTCGGGTACATATGTTTCAACTTACTGTATGTGAGTTAACCATCTGACCTGCTTGGAATCTTTCATAGCTACACCTCCTTGAACAGTGCCGGATTTAGGGGGCTAAAGCCCTGGGCCCTGCTTGTCAGGGGGCCCCATGCCCGACCTATTAAAAATTCTCATTTTCGAACGAATAAATAAAATTTACTCATTATTTCATAAAATAAGATGTACCGATCAACAATGCTTGATAGCCGCTTAACTAATTTAGCAAGATTAACTGTTGAAACGGAATTATTAAAAACACTGGATTTGGATGATTTGATAGCAGAGTTTGCCGAAAAGAAGAGCAGAAAGGAATATTTCAATTAAATTAATTTGTATTCTCTAATTTATTTGTACTGCTGATTATTGTAAAAAGATCTGTGAAATAAAATAATAGTAAACAGTTTCGGCATCTATTTAATCAGTATAAATTTAAAAAATATGTGAATAACAATACGGTTTAAGAACAACATTTTGTTTATTATATTTATTAAATGATCGTCTGAATAAAGTAAAGTATTGTGTAAAATGCAAAAATTTTATACATGGGCTCGTGCTCTTAAATAGCCCCGGACCCCCCATAGCGTTAATCCGGTCATGGCATTCAGAGGTGGGGTGAAGTGGTTTGAATACCAAAATCCCACCCCGTCCCAGATCAAAGAAGTATTTTTAACACTAAAATGACAAACTGTCATATTTTGGTTTAAATATTATTAAAATGCACATCGTACAATACAAGATAACTATTCAAGTATACACATATTGTAATCACTGGCACAGTGTTTAAGGCAGTAAGAGAATTTTGCTGAAAAAATGCTAAAGGCATGTTTGCGTAATCTGTTTTAACTATCTAGTAATTAAAGGAATACTAAAAATTAGGCTAAAACACTTCTTTCAAATTTCGAATAGTTTCTTGGATGAGGACCCTTATGCTGATTCTAGAAAAATTGTTGTTCATGTACTAATAGATCGAGTTTCATAATGACAGCACAGTAGGTCGCTAGCTCTATGATGGTTCTTACCTATCTTATACAGTGGTATAAAATAATATTTCTGGTGGTGCAACTAGACTGCTGCTTGCCTTTATCAAAGCTTGAAAGAATGTTATTCTGAAACCTCTAGACCCCTTTATGGATTTCACCCCCCCCCCCCAAGGATTTTATTCTGGATTCACAGGAGACAATCTGTATATTCTTATGTGTATAGATGTCTTCAGTCATCAGGTTTTTAGAGCACTCCAGTTGTCAGCGAATCCATGGTTTACAGTTAATTGATAACACTCCTTTTCTTACTATTTGCACAAATTAAATACCTGACATATTAGCAGCTGTAAATTGAAGATGTGACAATAAAATGGGTTTCACAAGGGCTCAATTCACTTGATACAGTTGAAAATGTTTGTGTCAGCATTTCATAAAAATCTGTATTCTCATCTTCAGTAGAACAAAGAATTCCTTTAATACTCAAACCACAACAGTGACTTGGGTGTCAGTTCAATTCAGTCGTTAGAGGGACTTTTGTATGTTAATGAGTCCATGAAATGACACTAGGTTTTATCAACACATACGTAGATGATATGTTATAAACTGACCAAAATTTTTATGAATATTATGCAAGGATTTTGTAAAATACCACAGTCATTAGATGGGTTTACTTTCCAAAAAGAAAGAAGTTAGAAAAGGCTGTATTCCTTTATTAAAAATTACAGGCAATCCAATGTCAGTCATTCTCATATTTCAGCGTGCCAGAACTATTTTGAAACTGCTTAAAATAGCCTACTATGGTAACCATACTACTAGAATTCTGTTGGCTGTCCAGTATTATTCCTTTTAAAGTGACTTGTTGTGAACATCTTTACGTACAATGTAATCATTTTAATATACCAGGATTTTTCAACAATCTGATAATTTTGTATTAAACTGGTGTAAAATTTAGGGGAAAAGATAGACTTGTGTTCCAAGTCGGTAGTGATTTAATTATATGTAGTTAAAGATAAACTTAACGTAATTTATTAAGAAAAGGAAGAAAGAAAGATTGATTTATTTATTAAGCCAACTTGTAGGACATAATGTTAAGTAAGAATAAATTGATGTATTGGAAATATAACGGATATAGTGTAGATGCAGGTTAGACCAAAGTAAAAGAAGCATATTATGTTCAGATCCTAAATTTTATACCTGTTACAAGGCAGTAGACTTTAACTAAACTATTTGGAAATTGCTGGTGTAGTTTTAATAAAACTATCTGTCGGTTATATATTATTTGTTTATTATTTTTCTGAAAAATTCCATTAGTTAGAGATTTGTCGAGATGCGTATCCAGTCGTTAGTTGTGCAGTTCATCCGCAAAATAGGTAAGTGAAGTTTACAATGAATCTTTATATAAGTTGAAATAAACGTCTGTAATAGCCTTATGACTGTATGCTTTATATGTATTTGTAAATACTACTGACATTATATGCTGCCATTAGAATGCCCAAATATTAACTATGCTTTCTATAAAAGGCGCAGACTTGATGACTATATTGAACTGTTTAAATATTTTGCCATTGTATAAAAAACTCTATTTGAATGTAAAGTAGAATTGTACTTTAATGTTGTAGATGTTAAACTATCAGTTATATTTAACAACTAAAATTTATTGTCAGTGATACGTAATGTTACATAACTCTTGGTGAAAATATCAGTTACTGGTCTGCTACAAATGAAACTTGTTAAGGCTTTGTGAAGTCACTATTGAAGGACCAGTTGCCCACTCCAACATTACATTTACACAAGCTTGTCCTTCACTACAGTCTCTTTGTTTTTCAATTCAGCGGAACTTTGCAAAATCCAGTAGAATTTCCCAAACAAGGTGCTTATGATCTGGCACCAAACAGTAATTTTAGAGTTCGTGATGAAGTGTACTTTCATTATCTAAATATATTTTAATATTCGTTGAAAAAATAATGAATGTAAAATATATAAAAAAATAAATTAAGGAATAAGCAGTTAAATGTTAAAAGACAAAAAAGGGAATAGCAAAAATTTAATTCAGATTAAAAGAAATTTTTGAAAATGAAAAGATATTTTATCATATACTTAAAGAATTATTGATGTGATGTAAAGATGACGTAGGTGTCACTATTAGTAGTGGCTTGGAAACTAGTACTCAGTTCCAGGAATGTTCCCTCTGCAGCAGGTGTAGACACAGACATGAGCATGACTAACTTATACATAAATATTGTCTTTGAATGAACCACTGTTCATTAGCAATTTGGAAAATGCTCTGACAGCCAAACTGTGTTATAAAGACCGTTCCTTTATAGTGGAACTGGGATTAAAATTTTTTAGTTGAACAATGAACATTACTGTCTGCAGTTTAGAAATTTATGATACACAACTTTATATATTTTTAGTTCAGAATTGTTCAAAAAATAATTGTTTTTATTATATACATGAAGTCATTTTAGTTTATATAATTTCTATTATAGCCATTTTATAAGTTTACAATAATAGTAAATTATTATAGATTAACTTAACTTTTTTTTACTTAATTTGTGGTTGTTTTATAACTGTACAAATTGTTTCAGATTGTGGGCCAAATCAGGTAATAGGAAAACATTTGACCGTGTTTATCACTGATCGCCATACATGTGCACAATGCGGAAAGTCATACGGACGATCCGATACACTGGCCCGACACTTGAAATATGAATGTGGAAAATCACCAGCATTTCACTGTCCACGGTGCGATCACCGTTCCAGACACAAACACGACCTGTTAAGCCATATGCGTAGGAGGCACAAATTTTCCATTCCAAATTATACATGATACTCCAACAGTACTATGATGTCGTGTGTCATATACAGGGTTGTATTTTAGAAAATGTTTTGTGTATGTGTGTGTAAACATGATTACATATTATATGTGTTTTGCATTTGATGTGTGGAGTTCATTTCATACAAACTTTTGTAATAAATTTCAAGTACAAAGAAATAAATTGTGATGTTTTATGAATTTTGGTAACCATTCACGTTCCTGATGTCTTAATTTCTTTGTTTACACATTGAATGTTTTGTAAGGAATCTGTTCACATCCAGAATGCCAACAAACAAGAATATAGATGAATGTGCGTTATAGTAGAACCTATTGATACGTAGATATAGATGTGTTTTGGTTGTATGTGTATTGATTGTAGATACACTCCGGTATCCACAACAATATTGTATAGTAAAATTTCCAAAAATGCAATTATTATTAGCGGTTTGATTGTTATTAATAATCGTGTGGGTATTGCCGTTTAAATCTTTTAATTTAAAAAATGTTTTCGCACTCCGCTGATCACCTCCCCACTTACCATATGTGGATATTACTGTTCTGTTGGGTGACTGCTTCAGCTGTAACATACACTCTACACATACAAGGGGATATTCTATTTGAATATCATACGTGATAAGCATGCACAATAAAATAAAATTAAAACTGAATTATGATTTGAATTATAAGGAATATTCAAATTCTGCCGCCACCTTTTGATAGAACTAGCTATTAAAACTAAACTATTTTAATTTTGAAATTAAACACTTTTTCCACTGGTAAAAAAAAATTGAGGTTTATTAACAGTTTTGGAATGCTATTAAATCTTTTAAAATCAACAATCAATCACTAATAGTTTTACAGAAAAATAATTATTATGAACAATTTTAAAAAGAAACTCTTCTTAACCTCAAGGCTGGTAACACTGTAGGTTAATACAATAATTTTTATTTAGAGAGGTTATGTCCTCGTTACATAGTTAAATTACCAAGTTCGTGTGATCTTTGAAGTGACATGGTGCCAGATACAAGATGTTGTGTTTTATAACAATATTTAATAAAGAATTAATAGAAAACAAACAAACAAATATTATAATTGAAAGTCGGTACCATATAATCGATAACTATCGTATTATCGTACGCGGGATTCAGTACACAGTAGTTACTTTAATAAACACGTGCGTTGATTTGCACTGCTAAAAATTACTATTATTATTTAATAGTTGGCTATAGAAATTATTTATTGACAAGAGAAAAAGTTTATAATAAAAAAAAAAACTCTTGTGATAGCTTTATTTGGTTTGTATTACTTGAGTTGTCTCTTCTTTTTATTTTATATAGTCATTTTGTTGGTTCCCCTCACTGTTGGAATCCTGTTGTCTTCTTTTACATTTTGATATAGTCATTTTATCGTTTTGTTGGTTCCCCTCACTGTTGGAATCTATTGGGCCTGGTTTCTAACATTTTATATTGGCTCATGGTCATTTTCTTTCTCTATTTTGTGTACGATGCTGCTATGTTACACTTCCTTCTTCTTTGTTGGAATTTTACACTAATATATCTGTAGATACACACTTTTTGTTTACATAATTTTACTTACTTAGAAATATTTTCATGCCTTCCCGTCACTTTACGTAATAATTGCTTACTTTATGTAACTACCAAATTTGGTAACGTTACATATGCCTTCCTATAAGAATTGATTAATTCTGAATCAGTATACTTATTTTTCATTGAAGAATTCATCAATTGTTGTACGTTTCCATGTCGATTCATATGCTTTTTTATATATATCCCTTCACTTTCTTCTATTTGAATCATAATTATTTCTCTGCTATGTAATTATCTCCCTTGTTTATTTAGTTCCCTAATTCCCTAACATAAGCTTAGCTGGGGCAGTTCAGGGCGGCTCACTTTGGCATACAACTCCACTGGGCATACTAACTTCAATAAATACGGAGGCACATCATCTCCGTCAATAATAATAAATGATTGCTGGCATTATTCATCAGTCAAATCATCTCAAATAATCAAAAAATATAAAGTGGTCGTTCTTTCGACAAATAATAAATATCCTTGGGATTATCTCACGCATCTGCGGTTTATACATTGTTATACTCTCTTCTTCTTGATTCAACTCAACTAAATTCTTCACATATTACAGGGATAGTTTGTTTTACATTTCATCACTGGTATACTCTCATGATCATCTTCGTTAATATATTACTTTTCATTCTTCTTCATCATCAATTAATCTCTTCTCTTTGTATCACATTAAACGTCATCTCATAATATTCTTTATTTCGGGGTTTACTTCTCTGGATATAATTCATGAATATATTTTCTCATGGTTTCAATTGAGATATAGTCCATGTGGTATTGGCTTTCTTCTAGTAAAAGACACTAGAAAACCTTGTGGTTGTGTGTTGTTTCTTATCTACATTAATGATACTTATTTGGTTTCGTTCCTCCAACTTCTTATTTTCTCCTTCTTTCATTGGTAGTACGGGTGTGATGTTAACTTTACTAGTTGACGTGGCTCTAGGAAATAACTTGTGCCAAGGATGTAATTTGTTGATCTCGTATAGTACTTCTTCCTTTCATTTCATTAGTAGTACGGATGTCATGGTAACTTTACTGTTGACGTGGCTCTTGGAATTTACATATTTTTATATAGTTATGCCATAGATCTTGGGTGTCCGTCTCGTATAGTACTTCTTTCTTTCATTGGTAGTACGGGTGTGATGGTAAACTTACTGTTGACGTGGCTCTTGGAAATTTGGTGCCAAAGATGTTGTGCGTCAGTCTCGTATAGTACTTTTTTCTTTCATTGGTAGTACGGGTATGATGGTAACTTTACTGTTGACGTGGCTCTTGGAAATATACTGTATCATACATACATTTGTGCCAGAGATGTAGGTGTCTTTCTCGTATAGTACTTCTTTCATTAGTAGTAGTACTATTATTTGTAAATACAATTTTCTTGATCCTTTACATAACTTCTTTGGAACATATTTTTCGCATTACAAAATTACAATATAGTCAACGTTCATTTTTATAGTTATATATTCACTTCTTATTTAATATAAACACACAATAATCTTCATAGCAATATTCCATCCTTTCTTCTTTAGTCAACATTTATTTTCACAATTATATTTTCATTTTTCACTTATTAACAAACAATAATCTTCATCGCAATGTTTCACTTTTTATCTTTATATAGTTAATAGTTATATTCACTAGTACATTTTCATCTTTCACTTAATATCCATAACAAATAATTTTCATCGCTGTATTTCACTTTTATCTTATCATTTAATCTTCGATATACCGTTTCATTAAAGCTTGTGTCAGCATTATTGGTTATCATAATAGTCTCTCCCATAATTCAATGTATTTTGTATTCATTTTTATCCGTAGTCATCGCTCTCCTCTCTTCTTGTCGTTCGAACCTCTTCAGTGTTCTTACTCCTGTCCATTCTCGACATATATCTGGCTATCATTTGGTTTTTCCATTTGAAAGCTATTAGGGCTTTGTCTGCCTTCCGTTCTTCCGTCTTCTTCTTCTCTTTCTCTTCAGTGTACTTGTGTTCAGTGTTCTCCTGGTTGTTGTTAGTACTGACGTTTGGTATCTCTTCCAATTCTGTTTGACCGTCATTTGTCTTCTGATTGGGTACTTCCATTAATTGGCTCCTCTTCTTCCTCAGTTCTCTTATTTCTCTGGTGTATCCTTCGATAATCCGGTCCCATTTCTCTTGATAGCCTTCCTTTTTCTTAAAATATCTCACTCTTCTTTTGGAAATCTTTGGTTGGAATATTTTATTAGTTATCTTCTTCCTTGTCGTCACATAATCTTCCTCCTCGTCCATCTCCATGAAACTCCTCCGATACTCCTTCCTGAATATCCCTTCTTCATGGTTGACGATTGGTAAAATGACCATGTTAATCAGACCGCCCCGAGTCATTTCAATTAATTCTTTTGTGACTCTTGCCTTCCTTGGACGTATGGTTCTTCTTTCTTCCCTCTTCACCTCTTCCGTTTCTTGAATTATCTGGATCTTCTTTTCTCCACTATCTTTAGGCTCTGGACTCGCTTGTTCCATGTTTTTATCTTCAAGTACTTTTTCAACCTCCATTTGATCGTCTACTATTAATTCTCTTCTTATCTTCTTAACACTCTCTTCTGCCTCTTCACAACATCTTTTTATTGTCTTTCCTGATTGCTTATAATCATCCTTCACTACCGTGTTTATCGACTCCACGCTCTCCTTGTAATCTCCCTTTATTTTCTTATTCATTCGGTCTAATCTCCCATTGATCTCGTCAATTTTCTTGTTGGTTTGGTCGATTTTAATCCCCAATTCTGTAGACCGATCCTCCTTCATTATTGCCATTTTCTTCTCTAATAGCTCTTCAATCTTTTTCTGTCCGTCTTCCATTCTCCTGTTGGTTTCATTTATTTTGTTATTTAACTCCTCCTTCAGGGATCCTATGTTTTTACTCAACTCCTCCTTAGTGGATCGACTGGTTTCGTCCATTTTATTGTTCAATTCTTCCTTCAGTGTCTCGATACTTTGCTTTGTGAATTCCTGGCCTTCCTTCAAAAATCGATTGTCCTCTTTCAAGGATTCTATGTTTTTGTTCGTGGATTGACTGGTTTCCTTCAGAACTTCTTCCATTCTCTTGTTCGCCTCCATCATCTGCCTGAACATCTCTTGCATCATCATGCTCTCTGTCTGCACTGGTCTCTCCGGTAGGCGTATTTCCGGTTGAACTTCTTGGGGTATGACTTCCGGCTCCTCATCAGGTTGTTGAACCTCCTCCGCCGGTTCAAGTTGTTTATCCTCGATTTCTAATAGAATTTTTCAACATCTTCTGTTGATGTTGCCTCCTTCTCTTCTAGTCTGGCCTCCCTCTCTGCCTCTGCTGCTCTCTTTTTTGAGGTTGACCTTCTAGTATACATCTTGTCGTTCTGGCAATGCACTTGCTGTCTCTCGACGGATTGGGTTATTAAATTATTGGTTAAATTGTCAATTGTTTTCTCCCTAATCCGCGCTCAGACGTTGGGCGCCAATCTATAGTAGAACCTATTGATACGTAGATATAGATGTGTTTTGGTTGTATGTGTATTGATTGTAGATACACTCCGGTATCCACAACAATATTGTATAGTAAAATTTCCAAAAATGCAATTATTATTAGCGGTTTGATTGTTATTAATAATCGTGTGGGTATTGCCGTTTAAATCTTTTAATTTAAAAAATGTTTTCGCACTCCGCTGATCACCTCCCCACTTACCATATGTGGATATTACTGTTCTGTTGGGTGACTGCTTCAGCTGTAACATACACTCTACACATACAAGGGGATATTCTATTTGAATATCATACGTGATAAGCATGCACAATAAAATAAAATTAAAACTGAATTATGATTTGAATTATAAGTAATATTCAAATTCTGCCGCCACCTTTTGATAGAACTAACTATTAAAACTAAACTATTTTAATTTTGAAATTAAACACTTTTTCCACTGGTAAAAAAAAATTGAGGTTTATTAACAGTTTTGGAATGCTATTAAATCTTTTAAAATCAACAATCAATCACTAATAGTTTTACAGAAAAATAATTATGATGAAAAATTTTAAAAAGAAACTCTTCGTAACCTCAAGGCTGGTAACACTGTAGGTTAATACAATAATTTTTATTTAGAGAGGTTATGTCCTCGTTACATAGTTAAATTACCAAGTTCGTGTGATCGTTGAAGTGACATGATGCCAGATACAAGATGTTGTGTTTTATAACAATATTTAATAAAGAATTAATAGAAAACAAACAAACAAATATTATAATTGAAAGTCGGTACCATATAATCGATAACTATCGTATTATCGTACGCGGGATTCAGTACACAGTAGTTACTTTAATAAACACGTGCGTTGATTTGCACTGCTAAAAATTACTATTATTATTTAATAGTTGGCTATAGAAATTATTTATTGACAAGAGAAAAAGTTTATAATAAAAAAAAAAACTCTTGTGATAGCTTTCATTTGGTTTGTATTACTTGAGTTGTCTCTTCTTTTTATTTTATATAGTCATTTTGTTGGTTCCCCTCACTGTTGGAATCCTGTTGTCTTCTTTTACATTTTGATATAGTCATTTTATCGTTTTGTTGGTTCCCCTCACTGTTGGAATCTATTGGGCCTGGTTTCTAACATTTTATATTGGCTCATGGTCATTTTCTTTCTCTATTTTGTGTACGATGCTGCTATGTTACACTTCCTTCTTCTTTGTTGGAATTTTACACTAATATATCTGTAGATACACACTTTTTGTTTACATAATTTTACTTACTTAGAAATATTTTCACGCCTTCCCATCACTTTACGTAATAATTGCTTACTTTATGTAACTACCAAATTTGGTAACGTTACAGCGTGCATGTGTGTGCGTCCATGCTCACTTTGTTACCCTTGGTTTTATCATTAGATTGTATGGAATTAGTTTAAAAAGATTGAAAATATATTTTTATTACTCTGTAGTATTTATTCTGGGGTAGTGTTAAAGAAATAATTTATTAACTCATTTTATATGATTTCCTGTATATTCTGTTGATATTAACCAAGTGTTGCCAAACTACATATAAAGAGATAGTTGTAATTGAATTTCTTTTGGTAAAAAATAAAATAAGAAAAATTCTAAATTTTAAAATAATTGAAATATAAATTAGTAATAATAAAGTGCGTGCATGTGTGTGTGCATGCGTGCGTAGTTTTAGGCACAGGAGTATTCAGTATCTTAATTTATGAAAGTGTACAAGAAATTGAATTTTGTATATAACTAGATAAACTAGCAATATATGATAGTATTCTAGAAAAAGAAAGCTGAAGAGTTATACTAAAAATACAGACTGAAGATTGAAAAATGAAACTGCCATAATTATTCTTTATAATTGAAAGAGGTTATAAGTTCAGTTTTCATATTCGTTTAAATACACACTTACTTCTGTATGAAACATTCACAAAAGTTACACCTATATTTCCTTGTATTACATGTGTTTCTAAACGATGAAACTGATGTCCTTGAAGGTGAAATATTTTATTTTGCAAGATATACGTATGTTACAGAAGTAAATAAAAATTATATTCTTGTTTTGTACATGAAACTCAAGAGAGTTGTGGTACAAAGACTAGAAGAGATGTTATAAAAGTATCCATACATGCGCGCATGTGTGTGTCTTGAAACTCAGTTTGTTGAATGGGAGGAGATAAATGCACGTTGGTATTATAGCACTGCCAAGAATCAAAGCCATGATCCTATAGTGACACATTGCCAAATTGGTCTGCCAAACCTACTGTATACAATTCGACTAATTTTTATATTTGAAATACTTCATATTCGTATCCGAACCACAAATAGATTTAAGTAATTAAATATTACTGGTACCTGAATAGTCCGTCTTGTGGTTCATTTGTTTTATATTAAAAAACACAACGCATTTCGGAACTAAAGTTCCATCCTCAGGTTATTTTCCTCGTTAGAGGTCATCACAACATTAAGACACAAAACACAAAAAAACAAAAACATTTAAACCACATATATAAAACAATCATTAGCGCGCGAGAATAACGGTGCGCACCGTGGGGAAGCTACAGCGACACCAAGCTGTAGCTTCCCCACGGTGCGCACCGTTATTCTCGCGCGCTAATGATTGTTTTATATATGTGGTTTGTTTAAATGTTTTTGTTTTTGTGTCTTAATGTTGTGACGACCTCTAACGAGGAAAATAACCTGAGGATGGAACTTTAGTTCCAAAACGCGTTGTGTTTTTTAATATAAAACAAGTGAACCACAAGACGGACTATTCAGGTAATATTTAATTACCTAATTTTTACACACACACACACACACACACACACATGTATGCAAATATACAAAACCTCTAATAAGTAACGAGACTAATTAATTATATAAATTAATTATTTATACATTAAGAACTAGTACCGGTATGTCCTTGAGCTACAGAACTCATTATTTCAAACAAAGTACATTTATTATCACATAGTTTTGATATTAGATAATTGTTCAGTTATGAGATAAATTACAAAAATCCTTATTACTCTATTTCTTTAGTAATATAAGAATTGTAGAGCACACAATCATACAATTCCTTTTACTCTTACACCCTGCTGGACTTTCACAATTTTTTTTCAAATTTCCAAAACTTAACACTACAGTCAGATGTTAGTTAAAAATTCACTTTAATTTCATATTCCACATAATTTTTGGTATTTTATCAAACTTTTCACCCACTTTTTGAGCCATGACATGCAAAAATTTTGAAATTTGAAAAAATAAACACTACCTTCAGTTTGTGGTTAAAATTCCCTTTAATTTGATCCCCTGATATTTTTGCCTCCCACTTCCCTGTTTTTTTTGGGGGGGGGGTCAACCTTACAAACAGTAGGGTTCTGTAAGGTAAAATTATGGATACACATGCCAAGTTTTACAAAACTTGGTTGGTGAATCTAAAAGTTATCGTGAGATATACCCCAAACAGATAGATTGACAGTTGCCAGTGGTCGAATAAAATTGAGAACTCGGTTCATTCATCTAAACAACTGTATTCCGTTCAGAATAGTACCATTGGGAAGCCACACATTGTGAAAGACATTCCTATTGTTTGAAACAGTGTTGGAAGTCTCAATCTCTTTGTTGCATAGTCACATATTCTTGTATGTTCTGGGCACTTTAAAAATGGTAGACTGTACTTGGATTTTGAGGTATGGAAACAGAAAATAATCACATGGCGTAAGTGGCTGGGGTGCCAAATGGATGCCTTTTTTGGCCAAACACTTTACAGAAAGTACTGTGTGACATTGAGCATTATCGTGATGAGGTGTCAAAGAGTCATCACTTTCTGGCTAGACTCAAATCATGTATCAGTATTTCATGACCAGTCTGATAAATTAAATTTAGTTCAACACCAATACATGTTACCATAGAACAGTGATAAGAATTTATTTAAAGCTTTCATTTTTGACACAGTTGCTATGTGCCACTTAAAAACCTGAGTTCAGAACACGACTTCGTGTCTATAAACTTGTTAGTCTATTAAATGTACAAACTTTGATGGCATACCACTGATCAGTATTATGGTGTTCTACTTTTTTCTAATATGAGGTAAAACGAGTACAGAAGAATCCCCCAAACTCGACCTAATGTGGACTGAGAGGGTGACGAGTTACCGAAAATGTCGAATTTTACTGAATAACGGGCGGGTTATTCACAACTCAGAATATTTTACTGCATATAACTCTTATGATTGTTCTAGTACCATACAGGACACAGAAAAGTACAACATACCCTAAAATAATTGTTAAAAGTTATAAAAAAAATTATATACAAAACTGAAGAAATGACTGGTTTTTTGTAGAAAAAATCTCATGATGCTAGACTGTCTCTCACACTCATTTCGTCTTCATGCAGCTTCATCACGTAGGCGATGGTGAAACAAAATGTCCATAGCAGATGCACCCTACTCCTCCAAGTAACGGACCATTCTTTAGTCCTTAACGGACTGGCCTTTAGTCCTTCACTGTGAGTCATCTTTTTAACTTTTCCGTTGTCTTCCATCTCGTCTTCTGATTCATCTTCATTTTTATCCTCGTTCTCTTTCACTAGTGCAACTATTTCACCATCTCCTAAGAGTTCACAGTTTTCATACTGCCCCATCCATTCTCCAACATCACCATCAGTAACTTCTTCGCAGCCTGGAATTTTTTTCAATAAGTCCACTATTTCACAATTTTCTGTCTCTTCTCTGCATTCTTGAAACTCGTTCTTGACCAACAGACATCATTTAGGATAAAAAAAAATCGGGCAGTCGTGGGACTGCCGACAAAAGTGTTAACTTAAATAACATTTTCTGGCATCCAGACCGGTCGCACTCCCGCGCTAGGACTCTGTCAGAGACCTCCCCGGGGTACGGAAGGTTCTCCGAAGCCCGGGAAAGCCGTCGACATGCTCGGGGAGGAGCTGGGACTCTGGCCCGGCCGTTTTTCGCGTGATCCGACCTAAGACTCCTCGGGTTCCGTGGACGGACTCCCGAGAAGGCCCGTCGGACGACTCCCGCGCTATTCCCTACACGGGAAGCTTCCCCCAGTATGCCGGGACACCTCCTGCTTTTACGGCATCCAGGCCGGTTGAACTCCCGCGCTAGGACTTTGTCAGAATCCTCCCCGGGGTAAGGAAGGTTCTCCGAAGCCCGGGAAAGCCGTCAACATGCTGGGGGAGGAGCTGGGACTATGGCCCGGCCGTTTTTCGCGAGATCCGACCTAAGACTCCCCGGGTTCCGTGGACGTACTCCGGGGAAGGCCCGTCGGACGACTCCCGCGCTATTCCCTACGCGGGAGGCTTCCCCCAGTATGCCGGGACACCGCCTGCGTTTTCCGGCATCCAGGCCGGTCGAACTCCCGCGTTAGGACCTTATCAGAGACCACCCCGGGGTACGGAAGGTATTCCGAAGCCCGGAAAAGCCGTCGACATGCCGAGCGAGGCGCTGGAACTCAGGCCTGGCCGTTTTTCGCGAGATCCGACCTAAGACTCCCCGGGTTCCATAGACGGACTCCGGAGAAGGCCCGTCGGACGACTCCCGCGCTATTCCCTACGCGGGAGGCTTCTACCTATGCCTGGACACCTCCTGCTTTTTCCGGGATCCAGGCCGGTTGAACTCCCGCGCTAGGACTTTGTCAGAGTCCTCCCCGGGGTAAGGAAGGTTCTCCGAAGCCCGGAAAAGCCGTCGACATGCTGGGGGAGGAGCTGGGACTATGGCCCGGCCGTTTTTCGCGAGATCCGACCTAAGACTCCCCGGGTTCCGTGGACGTACTCCGGGGAAGGCCCGTCGGACGACTCCCGCGCTATTCCCCACGCGGGAGGCTTCCCCCAGTATGCCGGGACACCGCCTGCTTTTTCCGGCATCCAGGCCGGTCGAACTCGCGCTCTAACTTGGTCAGACACCTTCCCGGGGTTCGAAAGGTTCTCCGAAGCCCGAGAAAGTCGTCGACATGATTCTGAGTGCAATATGTAGATTCATATATACAAAGTTTATATATATATATATCATTTTCTATATAAGTAACTCGATGTTTCTTGCAGTAATTATATAATTTGTGATGTTTTCAATTTGTTTCTTCTGCAAGTAGATAATATTGTATATTCTTTTTTTTCTTTTGAAAAAGAATATACAATATTATCTACTTGCAGAAGAAACAAATTGAAAACATCACAAAATAATATATATATATATATATATATATATATATATATATATATATATATATAAAACAAATGGCACAGAACTATACGCGATAACGAGGGTGATAAACTGTTTATAGAGTACTAAAGCAGACCCGTGATAACGAGGGTGATAAACTGTTTATAGAGTACTAAAGCAGACGCTTCGTGAGAGAGAGTGGGAAAGAACATGGGATGCAGAGAGGGGGAAATTGTTACGGATTCTCGTCGCATTCCTTTCTGATGACGTCACATTCAACCGATTCAGTCCCATGTAAATTTTTTCCCTCTCTGCTATAAGAAGAGTGGGAAAGAACATGGGATGCAGAGAGGGGGAAATTGTTACGGATTCTCGTCGCATTCCTTTCTGGTGACGTCACATTCTACAGATTCACTCTCGTGTAAATTTTTTCCCTCTCTTCTGCTATAAGAAGTTAACACTTCAAAAAGCTATTGTCGAGTTATACGGAATGTCGAGATATTGGGAGGCGAGTTAGTGGGATTCTACTGTACTTGCAAAAGTGATGACCATTACATCACATTGTAAAAGCAGCCCTCTTCGGTGCCAGTGTAGGTTCCCATGGCTGCTTTCCTGACATTAGGGCAATGGTTTCCTGTTGCTTTCTGAGCCAGACTTTACAGCTGGTTGCCAGCCCAGCAAAGTCTCCTCCTTTGTCCTTACAAACTTGAGGCTGGTAAATGGCTGGAGTGGTAAAGTTATGGAAAGAAATACTTAGTATCAGTTCAGTAACGGAGGAAGAGGGTCCAAGCTACTCAATCCACCCATCAGTTCCAATGGGTGTTGGTTAGAAAGGAAATATTTTTGTCAGTGAGGACAGCAATGAGTTGTTGCTCGTTCAAGACATCTCTTGTGACAGGAAGGAGATCCCCCATTATTTTCCTGACCCTCCCCTGTAGTTATTCCCCTGAAATATGCAGTGTTGAAATATCGTGTATATAGCAACTAATTATATTGAAAACTGGGACAAGTATTATGAAGTGCCAACCAATAAATGTCAATCAGCTTGCAAAAGATGTTTTATCGTAATGGAAAAGTTATTTTTATTCTGTGTGTGTTCACAAACTCTACTCTGGTAGAAAATATTTTGTATTAATCTGAAATGGTCTTTTTTTTAATTTGCTTTAATATATATTTAATGTTTAGAATCTTAGCTACATCTGTTGTAGAATTAAGCATTGACTGTAGATTATAATTCTTAACTGAACAGTAGTAAGTTATTGTATTTTGTGAAGTCACATTTCTTTAAATATAAGTATTATGCTCTGTGTACTTTGTTTCTAATATGTGCAAATGTTGTTTCATATTTTCAGATGTGTTGTCTCGGAACACTGCACCACCATTTGTATGTTCCCGTTGTGGTCGACACTATTCACTGCGTAAAACATTAGTACGGCATATAAAGTATGAATGTGGCACTGTGCCGCAGTTTCAGTGTAGTTTCTGTCCCTATAGAGCGAAACGTATTTCACACCTTAACGCGCACAATTTCAACAGGCATCGATTTCTTTCCAAATATACTGTCTCAATGCGAAAGTTAAGTGCATGATAACACATCTTTAGTTCCAGAATGATAATGTCTTTTTTTTTGCTGGAAAGTTGTGTTATAGATGTCGTATTTTAAAGTATGGTAAATGATTATCTTATTAATTCATAAAAAATTGTATGCATTGTTTGCTTTCAAACAAGACTTTCTTTTTCATAAAAGTAAACATATAAGTTTATATTAAAGAACAAAGGTAATATTCATAAATTTTGTTTTTGTAATTCATAAATTTTATAATTGTTTTTATATCTGAAGATTATAGTCTTTCTAAACTGTCAAAATACAGTATTATGTATAATATAATTTAATTAAAAATATATTCTCCTTTGCAAGGGTTTATTTCTTACCAAATAATTTTGTAATTGCATGTATTTCTCAGTAGTTTAAAAAAAAACCATCGTCGTCAGAAGTACAAAAGTAAAAGAATTCTTTAACCTACCATTTTATTAATATTAATAAAATTTATATTCACTATATCATTAATTTTCATAAAGTACCATGAAGTTATGAATGTTAAGTTCATTTCAAGTAATAATTAAATTAATGAACATAAATTTAATTAGATTGATAAAGGTAGCGATAATATTGTTTTATTGCAGTAATATTTTGCCATTAAACTTTACACGAGCTAAGTGTTTTTTTTTTAAATTATTTTGTCAGTTATTTTTTGTGTTTAAGTTTTAATAAGTTCAATAATAAACTTTTATATAAACTTCATGTGAACAAGCAAAGAGTTGGGTTTAGTTTAACATTGTAGTTCTTGATGAATAATTATTGTAATAGCTTAACTAATCTGTATCTTAATAAACAAAACACACACACATGTGGAAGAAGAAGGGTTGAAAGGTTTTATTTGAAGTCACGGGTTCAGGTGTACAGTAAAGAAATGATTGACCAGAATGAACAGCTCATTTCAGGATGCAAATACAAATTTACAGAGAATTAAAGAGGTTTTTAAAAATGTTATTTTCAAGGAACTTTCCAGATATTCTCATCCAAATTTTATAGTCTGGTCTCTCTCTCGTGTGTGTGTGTGTGTGTGTGTGTGTGTGTGTGTGTGTGTGTGTGTGTGTGTGTGTGTGTGTGTGTGTGTGTGTGTGTGTGTGTGTGTGTGTGTGTGTGTGTGTGTGTGTGTGTGTGTGTGTGTGTGTGTGTGTGTGTGTGTGTGTGTGTTCTATAGTGCCACCAGTATTAACAAGATCGTAACACCTATTAGGGGCATTGCAACATTATAATGGAACAAATTAGTCCACTTTTTGGAATTGTGACGAATGACTGTGTGGATTGTCTTTTGTACGCTTCACTCCCATACAAACGTTTTGTAGAACCACTCAAAATAAGTACCGATTAATTGGTGGTTTATTGTATACCATAACATATTTGTATGTATGGAAAAGTGTATAACTTGCACCCCAAGCAGAAATTAACATCATGTTTTGAGATGAAAGAATTAATCATTAACTTAATTACATTAATTGATCTCTTCCTTGTTTCTTGTTTAAAATTTATAAAACACCCGATCGTTCTTGTGTTTTGTTTCACATCTTTGTATTTGTACCTGTGTGTATGTGTCATTATTTCTTTTAACAATATAAAATTAAGAATCGTGGAACAGAAAGAATAAGTGTACCGATTTCGTCTTAGACATGGTGCAGTAAGTAGTATATATGTATAATCAAATGCTAACTTAAGAACATAATTAACTTAAATAAATGAGAGATGTAAAATTAACAGTAGTTAAAAAAACTTAATGTCATATTTCTAGGTTTAAAAAAAATCATGAAAGTTATGTGCACATGTAAGTTACTAAATATTGTAATTTTCTTCAAGGTTTTGTGGTAATTAATTGTAAACTAAAATTTGATGAACAGACAATAGTTGTTATACTGAATTGTTTAAACTCGTCATTTCAACTACAGTACACAAGAAAACTGATAGATAATGGTAGTGTTTAATAAACACTTGGTTTAATCCGACAGAAACTTTTTATTTTCCTGACAGTTGTTTTACCAGTTACGGCAACTTCAGAGGTTAGACATTTGTAAAACTAAACCGAGTATTTATATATTTATTAAATATTTAATATCATTAAAACGTTCTACCAATAATTGTTAAACAGTTCAATCAGTGTAAGTACCGTTAGTGAATTAGACGATACGACAAACTATTTCTAATAGAGGAGCCAGTGATATCTTACATGTGTTTTCAAATTCTAATCAGTCCATTGCTGTTAAACTGTTACAGGCTCAGGTGTAATATTGCAATTAAAAATATATTATATTAAGTTAGTTCTTAATTTGGCCTTAACTGTATATAACAGAACGTATGTAATGCAAAGTTGCGCATTCATTCCCACTTACAATGTCAAGGTCGTTATTGATAAGGAATGAATTTACTTATTTAAAAAAATCATTTCAAATATAATATACTTGGGTAGGCTGAAAAGTAATGCACACATGCTTGTAGAACACGAACGAAAAGAAATAGCAAGATGGGCCAAAAAGTAAATAAAAGTACATTTCCTTAGCTTCAAAATTATATATTTATTTTTCAACATAGTCGCCGTTAAGTCTAACACATTTCTCCCAACGCGTAACAATTTTTTTATCCCGTCACTGAAATATTCTTCCGACTTTTCTCGAATCCAGGACGCGACAGCTGCCTTCACCTCATCGTCCGAGGTGCAATGATTACCCTTGAGGTCTCTCTTGAGTAGAGGAAAAAAATAGAAATCGCAAGGCACGAGATCAGGGGAGTAGGGAGGGTGTGGAATCGGTTCAAACTTCAGGTTTCGCAGAGCCCATCGTGCACAGATTTTACGGTATCTCAATTGTTCAATAATGAAGCCGACATGTTCCTTTGATATTCCAATATGGTTTGCGATACGCTTTTGAGTGATTCGCCGGTCATTTTGAATCAAATCGTCGACGAGTTTGCGATTTTCATCGTCTGTGGCAGTGATCGGACGTCCGCTGCGTTTTTCGTCATCAATTACGGCTTTTCCAGGCTCGCAACCACGAAATTTTATTACCCATCGATTCACAGTAGACCTATCAACAGCATCGTCGCCATAAACAGCCTTTAAACGACGATGAATCTCATTAGGAATCACATTTTGAGCAGTTAAAAATTCGATAACCGCACGCTGTTTAACTCGCGTTGACATAGCACTACAACACGTCTCCATACTTCTGCTACTTAAAGCGTATTGTTGTACGAAACTCCTTCAAACTGCGCATGCGTTTGGAGGGGGAATGTTACTCCCGAATGCCACCAGGTGCGCTTCTGTAGGTAATTTTGTTCGTGTTCTACAAGCATGTGTGCATTACTTTTCAGCCTACCCTCGTAGAATTAAATAAAATATAAAATTAACAAATAATTATTGAATTAAGATAATATAAAGAACGGATTGACAAGTTTAAGAAGGAATAATAAATAATATCTTGGTTTTTCTCAGATTTGATTGAAAGAATTCAAAACAACATTTAAAAAAGTTGTGAACATATATAAATTTTTTCCGTCAAAGAAAATTTATCTAGTCACCCGTCTTGTTGATGTTGTCATAGTTATGAGTTGTACTTTTTTTTTGATTCTGTGTTGTGTGATCAAATAGTACAATGTAACTTATTTCTAAATAATATTTGTATTCTGATTTAATGTAGTACATAATTCAGAGTTTAGGTTTAAAAATTTGTGCATTCCAGAGTAATATATAGAGATTGGTTATGTTCTTGATAAAACAGTGTGATCTGAAAATAAAATAAAGAATTATGAAATGTATTTGTTTTTTTTTACCTCCAATAAAATTTTCTGGTTTTATAAATTATTTTCTTGGTATCTCATACGGTTTTCATCCCTCAAGTTATATTCACTGTTTTGATTTTCCAACATTGAGATTCTGATCCTTCGTTGGACTTTTTACCACCTAGCTGTTGGCATTGGCATGGGAATGGTCAGGATATTCACTGAAGAAGGATTACGACAGATGTAACTGAACACTGTAACTATATTTTGTTATGCCCCACTAGTTGCGGCGTCAAATATAATGCTAATAGCCCCAAGTTGTGGTGCCAAATATAACTTTAAACTGTTTTGCCCATTTACGCCCCACTGTGGAGCGCCAAATGCTACTCTTATTTTAATTGCTTACGATCTCAGGGTTTTATATTAGCAGTTATGCAATCAAATGTTATGAGACTTTAGTATTCAATATTTACTCGGAAGGTGTTGAAAACTACTTCTAGTGATTAATTTCATAGGGTTTATGTTCAATAAACAAACAAGACGTGTTTATCTGTCTACCATTAAATTTATTACGTTTAACGATTACTGTCATTAGTATCATATTTCTATTCTGCGTAACAAATGATTATCAATAATTATTTTAGTACATGATTTCTATCAATAAACAATTATAAAAACTAATCTCTCAATATTTCTTCATATCTCAGTAGCTCTTAATATCTCAATATTCTTTTGAGTGTTATTAAAATATGAATTAATTCTTACACCTAATTACTTATGACATGTAAATTTAAATGGATTCATTTAAATATGAAATGTACTTAATTCTCTTTATATTCTAACATTTTGACTTTAAAATTTATACGTAAGTTTTGAATGACGACATCCTATCTTATAAAATTCTATACGTGAATTCTTTTAGAGTGACAGACAGGTGATTTCGTAAAATAAAATTAATACATAGGCTAAATTCGGTACTATTGGTATGAAATATCCATTCTACGGCGCATCGGCATGATGTGATCTCCTTTTGGTTCCTTAACTCAGCATTTGGAGATGTAGATGCTCCGTCGACTGCGTTGAACACAGGATCATTTGCGTGCATAACAGTGTGACTCTTTCGTGTTGTATTTGGCACATATACACTTTCATTATTTCACTCCTTCTATTGATAACCGGTAATTCCCAATTTTAAATTTAGTGTAATTATTGTTTACCATTTACTTCGGTTACGTTCACTGATATCTCGTAATGACTCATTCCATTGCAACAGCTATATCGTTCGTGATGCATTATAAGATACGGTCTTTTGTTTTGACGAGTTATTAAGTAATAAACTCCAGTTCTCACTTCACAGATTGTTATTCATAATAATCTTATGTGGTTTTTAAGTAAAGCTGTCCGAACTTTTAACATCGAATTTCCGTAACACTTAATCTCAACTCCACGAAGTTTAAGTTAGACTACGTCTCGACTCGACTCTTGACTCTCGAAAACTTTCATACTTTCGTAAAATTAACAAAGTCTCCTTTAAAATAATACGCTACGAACGCCACCTCCGATTCTCTCGAAAATTTGTAAAGACTCCTAAATGTGTAAGTCACGACTCCGTAACCATTATAACGGACTGTACCGACTCTCCGAAACTTTAGTCATCGACCTCCGAAATTTTAGCAAAGACGCCCGATTTCGCCTTCGTTCTGTGTATTTATTATATACTCTTCTTTTTCTCACTACTTTCTTACATTTTCCCCACTTAAGTCCTTTTTCGTCCTCCTGCTTCGTTTCCATTGGTTCTTCTCTATATTTTCTAAGAAAATTCCCTCCTAGTACTCTCACGAGTTACTCTGCTCCGTGTTCATTGGTTTTACGTTCTGGTTTTCCAAGAACTTCCCTTCAGGAAACCCGCCTATATTCCAAGCTGTTTTCTGATAGGCGATTTCTGTTCCCACCAACTTCTTACTCTGGGTTCAGCTACCCTTTGGTTCAGTATGTCCGATCCCACGATCATAAATCTCTTTGGTATTGTTGGTATAAGGATGTCACTGCCTTTTGACAGTGACATCCTTATCCTTACCTTCTGTCCAGCTTGCAGCTGCATCTGTTAATTAGTTCCACCCCTGCTGTAGTCTTTTCACCATGTTATAGTCATAATTCTTTCTGGCGTTTTTCATGCCTCTTAGCAAGACACCACTTAAGTGTACTGGCGTGCATCTGCTTGTCGACTAGTTTAGCCCTCCCCGTTGCGTTCTTCCTGGAATATCTGGTAGTGCGTCTCTCTGGCGTTTCCTATCCTCTTAGCAAAAGTACCCTTTGTTTCTTACTTCGTCCAGATGCGCATGTTACGTAAGTTTCTCATGTGTGGCTCTCTTTGTGTTTCTAATTGTACTACTAGCCAGTGCGTTAGCCTTCGTCATATATTTTCTTAGTAAATTCTCATTGTACTTCGTTCTGGCGATCGTTTGCCTTGCTTTCAGAACAATCCCTTAATTTCAACACGCTTCTGGCTGCACATGTTAACTTGGTTCACACGCCTCTGTAGTCTTTCCTGGTAAATTTTCTCACTGCCAAACATCTGCTTTTGTTTAGATTTATGATACTTTTAGACATCTGTATGTCGTCAACGTTGAAGGCTGTTACATCCATTGTATTATCTCCTTTTATTGTATCTCCCATCCATCAGTGTCATTTCACACGCTGCCAGATGGTCCCTTTCTTTCTTTCTTTCAAAAAAAATTTATTTTTTTACTTTTTCGCGTTACAACACACATCACATAATGGACTATGCCCTTAAAACTATGTTCGTGTTTCTCATCCATATTGTGGTTACAGATTAAATAATGTGTGTCGTAGTTTTTATTTTTAGCTGGATAATGCAAACTTATTTGGACTAAGGGTGGTTCAGTTTATTGAACATGTAGGACTCCTGCAGCCTAAATAATGTAATATCGTAGGTATCGTTAGGTAATATCGTATACCTAACGAT